>BRKX01000009.1:12500-2512500 GCA_026008535.1 Perilla frutescens
CGGGGCCAAATATGGCCACCGGCCAAAGGGGTACCCCTTTCGGCGGGCTCAAAAATTTGATTTTTTCAAAAGTGGACGGATTAGGCATATATGATCATATGGATTGATTCATAATGGACTCTAGTGTTCAAAAATGCTAGACTCAATGAAAAACCCGACGTTCACCCCGATCCATACATAAGAGGCGACGGTTGTGGAAATCAACTTTATAATCACCTAGAGTTTGACTCAAAAGGAGTTTCTTCCATTTTAACATTTTGTAGGGTAGATATTTGAGTTAGGAATCGAACGCAATAAGATTCACGAGTAAAGCTTACTTCTGGAGAGAGTTATAGCCGTTTTACTAACGGCTGCCAGAAAACAGGGCCAAAACTGGCCACCGGCCAAAGGGGTACCCCTTTGGGCGGGCTCCAAAATTTGATTTTTTCAAAAGTGGAAGGATTAGGCATATATGATCATATGGATTGATTCATAATGGACTCTTGTGTTCAAAAATGCTAGACTCAATGAAAAACCCGACGTTTACCCCGATCCCTACATAAGAGGCGACGGTTGTGGAAATCAAGTTTATGATCACCTAGAGATTGACTCAAAAGGATTTTCTTCCATTTGAACTTATTGTAGGGTAGATATTTGAGTTAGGTATCCAACGCAACAAGAATCATGAGTAAAGTTTACTTCTGGAGAGAGTTATAGCCGTTTTACTGACGGCTGCCAGAAAACGGGGCCAAATCTGGCCACCGGCCAAAGGGGTACCCCTTTAGGCGGGCTCAAAAATTTGATTTTTTCAAAAGTGGAAGGATTAGGCATATATGATCATATGGATTGATTCATAATGGACTCTTGTGTTCAAAAATGCTAGACTAAATGAAAAACCCGACGTTCATCCCGATCCCTACATAAGAGGCGACGGTTGTGGAAATCAACTTTATAATCACCTAAAGGTTGACTCAAAAGGATTTTCTTCCATTTGAAATTTTTGTAGGGTAGATATTTGAGTTAGGAATCCAACGCAACAAGAATCACGGGTAAAGCTTACTTCTGGAGAGAGTTATAGTCGTTTTACTGACGGCTGCCAGAAAACGGGGCCAAATCTGGCCACCGGCCAAAGGGGTACCCCTTTCGGCGGGCTGAAAATTTTGATTTTTTCAAAAGTGGAAGGATTAGGCATATATGATCATATGGATTGATTCATAATGGACTCTTGTGTTCAAAAATGCTAGACTAAATGAAAAACCCGACGTTCATCCCGATCCCTACATAAGAGGCGACGGTTGTGGAAATCAACTTTATAATCACCTAGAGGTTGACTCAAAAGGAGTTTCTTCCATTTGAACTTATTGTAGGGTAGATATTTGAGTTAGGAATCGAACGCAATAAGAATCACGAGTAAAGCTTACTTCTGGAGAGAGTTATAGCCGTTTTACTGACGGTTGCTAGAAAACGGGGCCAAATATGGCCACCGGCCAAAGGGGTACCCCTTTAGGCGGGCTCAAAAATTTGATTTTTTCAAAAGTGGACGGATTAGGCATATATGATCATATGGATTGATTCATAATGGACTCTAGTGTTCAAAAATGCTAGACTCAATGAAAAACCCGACGTTCACCCCGATCCATACATAAGAGGCGACGGTTGTGGAAATCAACTTTATAATCACCTAGAGTTTGACTCAAAAGGAGTTTCTTCCATTTTAACATTTTGTAGGGTAGATATTTGAGTTAGGAATCGAACGCAATAAGATTCACGAGTAAAGCTTACTTCTGGAGAGAGTTATAGCCGTTTTACTAACGGCTGCCAGAAAACAGGGCCAAAACTGGCCACCGGCCAAAGGGGTACCCCTTTGGGCGGGCTCCAAAATTTGATTTTTTCAAAAGTGGAAGGATTAGGCATATATGATCATATGGATTGATTCATAATGGACTCTTGTGTTCAAAAATGCTAGACTCAATGAAAAACCCGACGTTTACCCCGATCCCTACATAAGAGGCGACGGTTGTGGAAATCAAGTTTATGATCACCTAGAGATTGACTCAAAAGGATTTTCTTCCATTTGAACTTATTGTAGGGTAGATATTTGAGTTAGGTATCCAACGCAACAAGAATCATGAGTAAAGTTTACTTCTGGAGAGAGTTATAGCCGTTTTACTGACGGCTGCCAGAAAACGGGGCCAAATCTGGCCACCGGCCAAAGGGGTACCCCTTTAGGCGGGCTCAAAAATTTGATTTTTTCAAAAGTGGAAGGATTAGGCATATATGATCATATGGATTGATTCATAATGGACTCTTGTGTTCAAAAATGCTAGACTAAATGAAAAACCCGACGTTCATCCCGATCCCTACATAAGAGGCGACGGTTGTGGAAATCAACTTTATAATCACCTAAAGGTTGACTCAAAAGGATTTTCTTCCATTTGAAATTTTTGTAGGGTAGATATTTGAGTTAGGAATCCAACGCAACAAGAATCACGGGTAAAGCTTACTTCTGGAGAGAGTTATAGTCGTTTTACTGACGGCTGCCAGAAAACGGGGCCAAATCTGGCCACCGGCCAAAGGGGTACCCCTTTCGGCGGGCTGAAAAATTTGATTTTTTCAAAAGTGGAAGGATTAGGCATATATGATCATATGGATTGATTCATAATGGACTCTTGTGTTCAAAAATGCTAGACTAAATGAAAAACCCGACGTTCATCCCGATCCCTACATAAGAGGCGACGGTTGTGGAAATCAACTTTATAATCACCTAGAGGTTGACTCAAAAGGAGTTTCTTCCATTTGAACTTATAGTAGGGTAGATATTTGAGTTAGGAATCGAACGCAATAAGAATCACGAGTAAAGCTTACTTCTGGAGAGAGTTATAGCCGTTTTACTGACGGTTGCCAGAAAACGGGGCCAAATATGGCCACCGGCCAAAGGGGTACCCCTTTAGGCGGGCTCAAAAATTTGATTTTTTCAAAAGTGGACGGATTAGGCATATATGATCATATGGATTGATTCATAATGGACTCTAGTGTTCAAAAATGCTAGACTCAATGAAAAACCCGACGTTCACCCCGATCCATACATAAGAGGCGACGGTTGTGGAAATCAACTTTATAATCACCTAGAGTTTGACTCAAAAGGAGTTTCTTCCATTTTAACATTTTGTAGGGTAGATATTTGAGTTAGGAATCGAACGCAATAAGATTCACGAGTAAAGCTTACTTCTGGAGAGAGTTATAGCCGTTTTACTAACGGCTGCCAGAAAACAGGGCCAAAACTGGCCACCGGCCAAAGGGGTACCCCTTTGGGCGGGCTCAAAAATTTGATTTTTTCGAAAGTGGAAGGATTAGGCATATATGATCATATGGATTGATTCATAATGGACTCTTGTGTTCAAAAATGCCAGACTCAATGAAAAACCAGACGTTCACCCCGATCCCTACAGAAGAGGCGACGGTTGTGAAAATCAACTTGATAATCACCTAGAGGTTGACTCAAAAGGAGTTTCTTCCATTTGAACTTTTTGTAGGGTAGATATTTGAGTTAGGAATCCAACGCAACAAGAATCACGGGTATAACTTACTTCTGGAGAGAGTTATAGCCGTTTTACTGACGGCTGCCAGAAAACGGGGCAAAATCTGGACACCGGCCAAAGGGGTACCCTTTTGGGCGGGCTTAAAAATTTGATTTTTTCAAAAGTGGATGGATTAGGCATATATGATCATATGGATTAATTCATAATGGACTCTAGTGTTCAAAAATGCTAGACTCAATGAAAAACCCGACGTTCACCCCGATCCCTATATAAGAGGCGACGGTTGTGGAAATCAAATTTATAATCACCTAGAGGTTGACTCAAAAGGTGTTTCTTCCATTTGAATATTTTGTAGGGTAGATATTTGAGTTAGGAATCCAACGCAACAAGAGTCACGGGTAAAGCTTACTTCTGGAGAGAGTTATAGCCGTTTTACTGACGGCTGCCAGAAAACGGGGCCAAATCTGGTCACCGGCCAAAGGGGTGTACCCCTTTGGGCGGGCTCAAAAATTTGATTTTTTCAAAAGTTGACGGATTAGGCATATATGATCATATGGATTGATTCATAATGGACTCTAGTGTTCAAAAATGCTAGACTTAATGAAAAACCCGACGTTCACCCCGATCCCTACATAAGAGGCGACGGTTGTGGAAATCTACTTTATAATCACCTAGAGGTTGACTCAAAATGAGTTTCTTCCATTTAAACTTTTTGTAGGGTAGATATTTGAGTTAGGAATCGAATGCAACAAGAATCACGAGTAAAGCTTACTTCTGGAGAGAGTTATAGCCGTTTTACTAACGGCTGCCAGAAAACGGGGCCAAATCTGGCCACCGGCCAAAGGGGTACCCCTTTGGGCGGGCTCCAAAATTTGATTTTTTCAAAAGTGGAAGGATTAGGCATATATGATCATATGGATTGATTCATAATGGACTCTTGTGTTCAAAAATGCTAGACTCAATGAAAAACCCGACGTTTACCCCGATCCCTACATAAGAGGCGACGGTTGTGGAAATCAAGTTTATGATCACCTAGAGATTGACTCAAAAGGATTTTCTTCCATTTGAACTTATTGTAGGGTAGATATTTGAGTTAGGTATCCAACGCAACAAGAATCATGAGTAAAGCTTACTTCTGGAGAGAGTTATAGCCGTTTTACTGACGGCTGCCAGAAAACGGGGCCAAATCTGGCCACCGGCCAAAGGGGTACCCCTTTAGGCGGGCTCAAAAATTTGATTTTTTCAAAAGTGGAAGGATTAGGCATATATGATCATATGGATTGATTCATAATTGACTCTTGTGTTCAAAAATGCTAGACTAAATGAAAAACCCGACGTTCATCCCGATCCCTACATAAGAGGCGACGGTTGTGGAAATCAACTTTATAATCACCTAAAGGTTGACTCAAAAGGAGTTTCTTCCATTTGAACTTATTGTAGGGTAGATATTTGAGTTAGGAATCGAACGCAATAAGAATCACGAGTAAAGCTTACTTCTGGAGAGAGTTATAGCCGTTTTACTAACGGCTGCCAGAAAAAGGGGCCAAAACTGGCCACCGGCCAAAGGGGTACCCCTTTGGGCGGGTTCAAAAATTTGATTTTTTCAAAAGTGGACGGATTAGGCATATATGATCATATGGATTGATTCATAATGGACTCTAGTGTTCAAAAATGCTAGACTCAATGAAAAACTCGACGTTCACCCCGATCCCTACATAAGAGGCGACGGGTGTGGAAATCAACTTTATAATCACCTAGAGGTTGACTCAAAAGGAGTTTCTTACATTTTAACATTTTGTAGGGTAGATATTTGAGTTAGGAATCGAACGCAATCAGAATCACGAGTAAAGCTTACTTCTGGAGAGAGTTATAGCCGTTTTACTAACGGCTGCCAGAAAACGTGGCCAAAACTGGCCACCGGCCAAAGGGGTACCCCTTTGGGCGGCTTCAAAAATTTGATTTTTTCAAAAGTGGAAGGATTAGGCATATATGATCATATGGATTGATTCATAATGGACTCTTGTGTTTAAAAATGCTAGACTCAATGAAAAACCCGACGTTCACCCCGATCCCTACAGAAGAGGCGACGATTGTGAAAATCAACTTGATAATCACCTAGAGGTTGACTCAAAAGGAGTTTCTTCCTTTTGAACTTTTTGTAGGGTATATATTTGAGTTAGGAATCCAACGCAACAAGAATCACGGGTATAACTTACTTCTGGAGAGAGTTATAGCCGTTTTACTGACGGCTGCCAGAAAACGGGGATAAATCTGGACACCGGCCAAATAGGTACCCCTTTGGGCGGGCTCAAAAATTTGATTTTTTCAAAAGTGGACGGGTTAGGCATATATGATCATATGGATTGATTCATAATGGACTCTAGTGTTCAAAAATGCGAGACTCAATGAAAAACCCGACGTTCACCCCGATCCATACATAAGAGGCGACGGTTGTGGAAATCAACTTTATAATCACCTAGAGTTTGACTCAAAAGGAGTTTCTTCCATTTTAACATTTTGTAGGGTAGATATTTGAGTTAGGAATCGAACGCAATAAGATTCACGAGTAAAGCTTACTTCTGGAGAGAGTTATAGCCGTTTTACTAACGGCTGCCAGAAAACGGGGCCAAAACTGGCCACCGGCCAAAGGGGTACCCCTTTGGGCGGGTTCAAAAATTTGATTTTTTCAAAAGTGGACGGATTAGGCATATATGATCATATGGATTGATTCATAATGGAATCTAGTGTTCAAAAATGCTAGACTCAATGAAAAACCCGACGTTCACCCCGATCCCTACATAAGAGGCGACGGTTGTGGAAATCAACTTTATAATCACCTAGAGGTTGACTCAAAAGGAGTTTCTTACATTTTAACATTTTGTAGGGTAGATATTTGAGTTAGGAATCGAACGCAATCAGAATCACGAGTAAAGCTTACTTCTGGAGAGAGTTATAGCCGTTTTACTAACGGCTGCCAGAAAACGGGGCCAAAACTGGCCACCGGCCAAAGGGGTACCCCTTTGGGCGGCTTCAAAAATTTGATTTTTTCAAAAGTGGAAGGATTAGGCATATATGATCATATGGATTGATTCATAATGGACTCTTGTGTTTAAAAATGCTAGACTCAATGAAAAACCCGACGTTCACCCCGATCCCTACAGAAGAGGCGACGGTTGTGAAAATCAACTTGATAATCACCTAGAGGTTGACTCAAAAGGAGTTTCTTCCTTTTGAACTTTTTGTAGGGTATATATTTGAGTTAGGAATCCAACGCAACAAGAATCACGGGTATAACTTACTTCTGGAGAGAGTTATAGCCGTTTTACTGACGGCTGCCAGAAAACGGGGATAAATCTGGACACCGGCCAAATAGGTACCCCTTTGGGCGGGCTCAAAAATTTGATTTTTTCAAAAGTGGACGGATTAGGCATATATGATCATATGGATTGATTCATAATGGACTCTTGTGTTCAAAAATGCCAGACTCAATGAAAAACCAGACGTTCACCCCGATCCCTACAGAAGAGGCGACGGTTGTGAAAATCAACTTGATAATCACCTAGAGGTTGACTCAAAAGGAGTTTCTTCCATTTGAACTTTTTGTAGGGTAGATATTTGAGTTAGGAATCCAACGCAACAAGAATCACGGGTATAACTTACTTCTGGAGAGAGTTATAGCCGTTTTACTGACGGCTGCCAGAAAACGGGGCCAAATCTGGACACCGGCCAAAGGGGTACCCCTTTGGGCGGGCTCAAAAATTTGATTTTTTCAAAAGTGGACGGATTAGGCATATATGATCATATGGATTGATTCATAATGGACTCTAGTGTTCAAAAATGCTAGACTCAATGAAAAACCCGACGTTCACCCCGATCCCTACATAAGAGGCGACGGTTGTGGAAATCTACTTTATAATCACCTAGAGGTTGACTCAAAATGAGTTTCTTCCATTTAAAATTTTTGTAGGGTAGATATTTGAGTTAGGAATCGAATGCAAGAAGAATCACGAGTAAAGCTTACTTCTGGACAGAGTTATAGCCGTTTTACTAACGGCTGCCAGAAAACGGGGCCAAATCTGGCCACCGGCCAAAGGGATACCCCTTTGGGCGGGCTCAAAAATTTGATTTTTTCAAAAGTGGAAGGATTAGGCATATATGATCATATGGATTGATTCATAATGGACTCTTGTGTTCAAAAATGTTAGACTCAATTAAAAACCCGACGTTCACCCCGATCCCTACATAAGAGGCGACGGTTGTGGAAATCAAGTTTATGATCACCTAGAGATTGACTCAAAAGGATTTTCTTCCATTTGAACTTATTGTAGGGTAGATATTTGAGTTAGGTATCCAACGCAACAAGAATCATGAGTAAAGCTTACTTCTGGAGAGAGTTATAGCCGTTTTACTGACGGTTGCCAGAAAACGGGGCCAAATATGGCCACCGGCCAAAGGGGTACCCCTTTGGGCGGGCTCAAAAATTTGATTTTTTCAAAAGTGGAAGGATTAGGCATATATGATCATATGGATTGATTCATAATGGACTCTTGTGTTCAAAAATGCTAGACTCAATTAAAAACCCGACGTTCACCCCGATCCCTACATAAGAGGCGACGGTTGTGGAAATCAAGTTTATGATCACCTAGAGATTGACTCAAAAGGATTTTCTTCCATTTGAACTTATTGTAGGGTAGAGATTTGAGTTAGGTATCCAACGCAACAAGAATCATGAGTAAAGCTTACTTCTGGAGAGAGTTATAGCCGTTTTACTGACGGTTGCCAGAAAACGGGGCCAAATATGGCCACCGGCCAAAGGGGTACCCCTTTGGGCGGGCTGAAAAATTTGATTTTTTCAAAAGTGGATGGATTAGGCATATATGATCATATGGATTGATTCATAATGGACTCTTGTGTTCAAAAATGCTAGACTCAATGAAAAACCCGACGTTCACCCCGATCCTTACATAAGAGGCGACGGTTGTGGAAATCAACTTGATAATCACATAGAGGTTGACTCAAAAGGATTTTCTTCCATTTGAAATTTTTGTAGGGTAGATATTTGAGTTAGGAATCCAACGCAACAAGAATCACGGGTAAAGCTTACTTCTGGAGAGAGTTATAGTCGTTTTACTGACGGCTGCCAGAAAATGGGGCCAAATCTGGCCACCGGCCAAAGGGGTACCCCTTTCGGCGGGCTGAAAAATTTGATTTTTTCAAAAGTGGACGGATTAGGCATATATGATCATATGGATTAATTCATAATGGACTCTAGTGTTCAAAAATGCTAGAATCAATGAAAAACCCGACGTTCACCCCGATCCCTACATATGAGGCGACGGTTGTGGAAATCAACTTGATAATCACCTAGAGGTTGACTCAAAAGGAGTTTCTTCCATTTGAACTTTTTGTAGTGTAGATATTATAGTTAGGAATCCAACGCAACAAGAATCACGGGTAAAGCTTATTTCTGGAGAGAGTTATAGATGTTTTACTGACGGTTGCCAGAAAACGGAGCCAAATATGGCCACCGACCAAAGGGGTACCCCTTTGGGCGGGCTCAAAAATTTGATTTTTTCAAAATTGGACGGATTAGGCATATATGATCATATGGATTGATTCATAATGGACTCTTGTGTTCAAAAATGCTAGACTCAATGAAAAACCCGACGTTCACCCCGATCCCTACATAAGAGGCGACGGTTGTGGAAATCAACTTTATAATCACCTAGAGGTTGAATCAAAAGGATTTTCTTCCATTTGAAATTTTTGTAGGGTAGATATTTGAGTTAGGAATCCAACGCAACAAGAATCACGGGTAAAGCTTACTTCTGGAGAGAGTTATAGCCGTTTTACTGACGGCTGCCAGAAAACGGGGCCAAATCTGGTCACCGGCCAAAGGGGTGTACCCCTTTGGGCGGGCTCAAAAATTTGATTTTTTCAAAAGTTGACGGATTAGGCATATATGATCATATGGATTGATTCATAATGGACTCTAGTGTTCAAAAATGCTAGACACAATGAAAAACCCGACGTTCACCCCGATCCCTACATAAGAGGCGACGGTTGTGGAAATCTACTTTATAATCACCTAGAGGTTGACTCAAAATGAGTTTCTTCCATTTAAACTTTTTGTAGGGTAGATATTTGAGTTAGGAATCCAACGCAACAAGAATCACGGGTAAAGCTTACTTCTGGAGAGAGTTATAGCCGTTTTACTAACGGCTGCCAGAAAACGGGGCCAAATCTGGCCACCGGCCAAAGGGGTACCCCTTTGGGCGGGCTCAAAAATTTGATTTTTTCAAAAGTGGAAGGATTATGCATATATGATCATATGGATTGATTCATAATGGACTCTTGTGTTAAAAAATGCTAGACTCAATGAAAAACCCGACGTTCACCCCTATCCCTACATAAGAGGCGACGGTTGTGGAAATCAAGTTTATGATCACCTAGAGATTGACTCAAAAGGATTTTCTTGCATTTGAACTTATTGTAGGGTAGATATTTGAGTTAGGTATCCAACGCAACAAGAATCATGAGTAAAGCTTACTTCTGGAGAGAGTTATAGCCGTTTTACTGACGGTTGCCAGAAAACGGGGCCAAATATGGCCACCGGCCAAAGGGGTACCCCTTTGGGCGGGCTCAAAAATTTGATTTTTTCAAAAGTGGACGGATTAGGCATATATGATCATATGGATTGATTCATAATGGACTCTTGTGTTCAAAAATGCTAGACTCAATGAAAAACCCAACATTCACCCCGATCCCTACATAAGAGGCGACGGTTGTGGAAATCAACTTGATAATCACATAGAGTTTGACTCAAAAGGATTTTCTTCCATTTGAAATTTTTGTAGGGTAGATATTTGAGTTAGGAATCCAACGCAACAAGAATCACGGGTAAAGCTTACTTCTGGAGAGAGTTATAGTCGTTTTACTGACGGCTGCCAGAAAACGGGGCCAAATCTGGCCACCGGCCAAAGGGGTACCCCTTTCGGCGGGCTGAAAAATTTGATTTTTTCAAAAGTGGACGGATTAGGCATATATGATCATATGGATTAATTCATAATGGACTCTAGTGTTCAAAAATGCTAGAATCAATGAAAAACTCGACGTTCACCCCGATCCCTACATATGAGGCGACGGTTGTGGAAATCAACTTGATAATCACCTAGAGGTTGACTCAAAAGGAGTTTCTTCCATTTGAACTTTTTGTAGGGTATATATTTGAGTTAGGAATCCAACGCAACAAGAATCACGGGTAAAGCTTACTTCTGGAGAGAGTTATAGCCGTTTTACTGACGGCTGCCAGAAAACGGGGCCAAATCTGGCCACCGACCAAAGGGGTATCCCTTTGGGCGGGCTCAAAAATTTGATTTTATCAAAAGTGGATGGATTAGGCATATATGATCATATGGATTGATTCATAATGGACTCTTGTGTTCAAAAATGCTAGACTCAATGAAAAACCCGACGTTCACCCCGATCCCTACATAAGAGGCGACGGTTGTGGAAATCAACTTTATAATCACCTAGACGTTGACTCAAAAGGAGTTTCTTCCATTTGAACTTTTTGTAGGGTAGATATTTGAGTTAGGAATTGAACGCAACAAGAATCACGAGTAAAGCTTACTTATGGAGAGAGTTATAGCCGTTTTACTGACGGCTGCCAGAAAACGGGGCCAAATCTGGCCACCGGCCAAAGGGGTACCCCTTTGGGCGGGCTCAAAAATTTGATTTTTTCAAAAGTGGACGGATTAGGCATATATGATCATATGGATTGATTCATAATGGACTCTTGTGTTCAAAAATGCTAGACTAAATGAAAAACCCGACGTTCATCCCGATCCCTACATAAGAGGCGACGGTTGTGGAAATCAACTTTATAATCACCTAGAGGTTGACTCAATAGGAGTTTCTTCCATTTGAACTTATTGTAGGGTAGATATTTGAGTTAGGAATCGAACGCAATAAGAATCACGAGTAAAGCTTACTTCTGGAGAGAGTTATAGCCGTTTTACTGACGGCTGCCAGAAAACGGGGCCAAATCTGGCCACCGGCCAAAGGGGTACCCCTTTCGGCGGGCTGAAAATTTTGATTTTTTCAAAAGTGGACGGATTAGGCATATATGATCATATGGATTAATTCATAATGGACTCTAGTCTTCAAAAATGCTAGAATCAATGAAAAACCCGACGTTCACCCCGATCCCTACATATGAGGCGACGGTTGTGGAAATCAACTTGATAATCACCTAGAGGTTGACTCAAAAGGAGTTTCTTCCATTTGAACTTTTTGTAGGGTAGATATTTGAGTTAGGAATCGAACGCAACAAGAATCACGAGTAAAGCTTACTTATGGAGAGAGTTATAGCCGTTTTACTAACGGCTGCCAGAAAACGGGGCCAAATCTGGCCACCGACCAAAGGGGTATCCCTTTGGGCGGGCTCAAAAATTTGATTTTATCAAAAGTGGATGGATTAGGCATATATGATCATATGGATTGATTCATAATGGACTCTTGTGTTCAAAAATGCTAGACTCAATGAAAAACCCGACGTTCACACCGATCCCTACATAAGAGGCGACGGTTGTGGAAATCAACTTTATAATCACCTAGACGTTGACTCAAAAGGAGTTTCTTCCATTTGAACTTTTTGTAGGGTAGATATTTGAGTTAGGAATTGAACGCAACAAGAATCACGAGTAAAGCTTACTTATGGAGAGAGTTATAGCCGTTTTACTGACGGCTGCCAGAAAACGGGGCCAAATCTGGCCACCGGCCAAAGGGGTACCCCTTTGGGCGGGCTCAAAAATTTGATTTCTTCAAAAGTGGACGGATTAGGCATATATGATCATATGGATTGATTCATAATGGACTCTTGTGTTCAAAAATGCTAGACTAAATGAAAAACCCGACGTTCATCCCGATCCCTACATAAGAGGCGACGGTTGTGGAAATCAACTTTATAATCACCTAGAGGTTGACTCAAAAGGAGTTTCTTCCATTTGAACTTATTGTAGGGTAGATATTTGAGTTAGGAATCGAACGCAATAAGAATCACGAGTAAAGCTTACTTCTGGAGAGAGTTATAGCCGTTTTACTGACGGCTGCCAGAAAACGGGGCCAAATCTGGCCACCGGCCAAAGGGGTACCCCTTTCGGCGGGCTGAAAATTTTGATTTTTTCAAAAGTGGACGGATTAGGCATATATGATCATATGGATTAATTCATAATGGACTCTAATCTTCAAAAATGCTAGAATCAATGAAAAACCCGACGTTCACCCCGATCCCTACATATGAGGCGACGGTTGTGGAAATCAACTTGATAATCACCTAAAGGTTGACTCAAAAGGAGTTTCTTCCATTTGAACTTTTTGTAGGGTAGATATTTGAGTTAGGAATCGAACGCAACAAGAATCACGAGTAAAGCTTACTTATGGAGAGAGTTATAGCCGTTTTACTGACGGCTGCCAGAAAACGGGGCCAAATCTGGCCACCGGCCAAAGGGGTACCCCTTTGGGCGGGCTCAAATATTTGATTTTTTCAAAAGTGGAAGGATTAGGCATATATGATCATATGGATTGATTCATAATGGACTCTTGTGTTCAAAAATGCTAGACTAAATGAAAAACCCGACGTTCATCCCGATCCCTACATAAGAGGCGACGGTTGTGGAAATCAACTTTATAATCACCTAGAGGTTGACTCAAAAGGAGTTTCTTCCATTTGAACTTATTGTAGGGTAGATATTTGAGTTAGGAATCGAACGCAATAAGAATCACGAGTAAAGCTTACTTCTGGAGAGAGTTATAGCCGTTTTACTGACGGCTGCCAGAAAACGGGGCCAAATCTGGCCACCGGCCAAAGGTGTACCCCTTTGGGCGGGCTCAAAAATTTGATTTTTTCAAAAGTGGAAGGATTAGGCATATATGATCATATGGATTGATTCATAATGGACTCTTGTGTTCAAAAATGCTAGACTAAATGAAAAACCCGACGTTCATCCCGATCCCTACATAAGAGGCGACGGTTGTGAAAATCAACTTTATAATCACCTAGAGGTTGACTCAAAAGGAGTTTCTTCCATTTGAACTTATTGTAGGGTAGATATTTGAGTTAGGAATCGAACGCAATAAGAATCACGAGTAAAGCTTACTTCTGGAGAGAGTTATAGCCGTTTTACTGACGGCTGCCAGAAAACGGGGCCAAATCTGGCCACCGGCCAAAGGAGTACCCCTTTCGGCGGGCTGAAAAATTTGATTTTTTCAAAAGTGGACGGATTAGGCATAAATGATCATATGGATTAATTCATAATGGACTCTAGTGTTCAAAAATGCTAGAATCAATGAAAAACCCGACGTTCACCCCGATCCCTACATATGAGGCGACGGTTGTGGAAATCAACTTGATAATCACCTAGAGGTTGACTCAAAAGGAGTTTCTTCCATTTGAACTTTTTGTAGGGTAGATATTTGAGTTAGGAATCCAACGCAACAAGAATCACGGGTAAAGCTTACTTCTGGAGAGAGTTATAGCCGTTTTACTGACGGCTGCCAGAAAACGGGGCCAAATCTGGCCACCGGCCAAAGGGGTACCCCTTTGGGCGGGCTCAAAAATTTGATTTTTTCAAAAGTGGAAGGATTAGGCATATATGATCATATGGATTGATTCATAATGGACTCTTGTGTTCAAAAATGCTAGACTAAATGAAAAACCCGACGTTCATCCCGATCCCTACATAAGAGGCGACGGTTGTGGAAATCAACTTTATAATCACCTAGAGGTTGACTCAAAAGGAGTTTCTTCCATTTGAACTTATTGTAGGGTAGATATTTGAGTTAGGAATCGAACGCAATAAGAATCACGAGTAAAGCTTACTTCTGGAGAGAGTTATAGCCGTTTTACTGACGGCTGCCAGAAAACGGGGCCAAATCTGGCCACCGGCCAAAGGGGTACCCATTTCGGCGGGCTGAAAAATTTGATTTTTTCAAAAGTGGACGGATTAGGCATATATGATCATATGGATTAATTCATAATGGACTCTAGTGTTCAAAAATGCTAGAATCATTGAAAAACCCGACGTTCACCCCGATCCCTACATATGAGGCGACGGTTGTGGAAATCAACTTGATAATCACCTAGAGGTTGACTCAAAAGGAGTTTCTTCCATTTGAAATTTTTATAGGGTAGATATTTGAGTTAGGAATCTAACGCAACAAGAATCACGGGTAAAGCTTACTTCTGGAGAGAGTTATAGTCGTTTTACTGACGGCTGCCAGAAAACGGGGCCAAATCTGGCCACCGGCCAAAGGGGTACCCCTTTCGGCGGGCTGAAAAATTTGATTTTTTCAAAAGTGGACGGATTAGGCATATATGATCATATGGATTAATTCATAATGGACTCTAGTGTTCAAAAATGCTAGAATCAATGAAAAACTCGACGTTCACCCCGATCCCTACATATGAGGCGACGGTTGTGGAAATCAACTTGATAATCACCTAGAGGTTGACTCAAAAGGAGTTTCTTCCATTTGAACTTTTTGTAGGGTAGATATTTGAGTTAGGAATCCAACGCAACAAGAATCACGGGTAAAGCTTACTTCTGGAGAGAGTTATAGCCGTTTTACTGACGGCTGCCAGAAAACGGGGCCAAATCTGGCCACCGACCAAAGGGGTATCCCTTTGGGCGGGCTCAAAAATTTGATTTTATCAAAAGTGGATGGATTAGGCATATATGATCATATGGATTGATTCATAATGGACTCTTGTGTTCAAAAATGCTAGACTCAATGAAAAACCCGACGTTCACCCCGATCCCTACATAAGAGGCGACGGTTGTGGAAATCAACTTTATAATCACCTAGACGTTGACTCAAAAGGAGTTTCTTCCATTTGAACTTTTTGTAGGGTAGATATTTGAGTTAGGAATTGAACGCAACAAGAATCACGAGTAAAGCTTACTTATGGAGAGAGTTATAGCCGTTTTACTGACGGCTGCCAGAAAACGGGGCCAAATCTGGCCACCGGCCAAAGGGGTACCCCTTTGGGCGGGCTGAAAAATTTGATTTTTTCAAAAGTGGACGGATTAGGCATATATGATCATATGGATTGATTCATAATGGACTCTTGTGTTCAAAAATGCTAGACTAAATGAAAAACCCGACGTTCATCCCGATCCCTACATAAGAGGCGACGGTTGTGGAAATCAACTTTATAATCACCTAGAGGTTGACTCAAAAGGAGTTTCTTCCATTTGAACTTATTGTAGGGTAGATATTTGAGTTAGGAATCGAACGCAATAAGAATCACGAGTAAAGCTTACTTCTGGAGAGAGTTATAGCCGTTTTACTGACGGCTGCCAGAAAACGGGGCCAAATCTGGCCACCGGCCAAAGGGGTACCCCTTTCGGCGGGCTGAAAATTTTGATTTTTTCAAAAGTGGACGGATTAGGCATATATGATCATATGGATTAATTAATAATGGACTCTAGTCTTCAAAAATGCTAGAATCAATGAAAAACCCGACGTTCACCCCGATCCCTACATATGAGGCGACGGTTGTGGAAATCAACTTGATAATCACCTAGAGGTTGACCCAAAAGGAGTTTCTTCCATTTGAACTTTTTGTAGGGTAGATATTTGAGTTAGGAATCGAACGCAACAAGAATCACGAGTAAAGCTTACTTATGGAGAGAGTTATAGCCGTTTTACTGACGGCTGCCAGAAAACGGGGCCAAATCTTGCCACCGGCCAAAGGGGTACCCCTTTGGGCGGGCTCAAAAATTTGATTTTTTCAAAAGTGGAAGGATTAGGCATATATGATCATATGGATTGATTCATAATGGACTCTTGTGTTCAAAAATGCTAGACTAAATGAAAAACCCGACGTTCATCCCAATCCCTACATAAGAGACGACGGTTGTGGAAATCAACTTTATAATCACCTAGAGGTTGACTCAAAAGGAGTTTCTTCCATTTGAACTTATTGTAGGGTAGATATTTGAGTTAGGAATCGAACGCAATAAGAATCACGAGTAAAGCTTACTTCTGGAGAGAGTTATAGCCATTTTACTGACGGCTGCCAGAAAACGGGGCCAAATCTGGCCACCGGCCAAAGGTGTACCCCTTTGGGCGGGCTCAAAAATTTGATTTTTTCAAAAGTGGAAGGATTAGGCATATATGATCATATGGATTGATTCATAATGGACTCTTGTGTTCAAAAATGCTAGACTAAATGAAAAACCCGACGTTCATCCCGATCCCTACATAAGAAGCGACGGTTGTGGAAATCAACTTTATAATCACCTAGAGGTTGACTCAAAAGGAGTTTCTTCCATTTGAATTTATTGTAGGGTAGATATTTGAGTTAGGAATCGAACGCAATAAGAATCACGAGTAAAGCTTACTTCTGGAGAGAGTTATAGCCGTTTTACTGACGGCTGCCAGAAAACGGGGCCAAATCTGGCCACCGGCCAAAGGGGTACCCCTTTCGGCGGGCTGAAAAATTTGATTTTTTCAAAAGTGGACGGATTAGGAATAAATGATCATATGGATTAATTCATAATGGACTCTAGTGTTCAAAAATGCTAGAATCAATGAAAAACCCGACGTTCACCCCGATCCCTACATATGAGGCGACGGTTGTGGAAATCAACTTGATAATCACCTAGAGGTTGACTCAAAAGGAGTTTCTTCCATTTGAACTTTTTGTAGGGTAGATATTTGAGTTAGGAATCCAACGCAACAAGAATCACGGGTAAAGCTTACTTCTGGAGAGAGTTATAGCCGTTTTACTGACGGCTGCCAGAAAACGGGGCCAAATCTGGCCACCGGCCAAAGGGGTATCCCTTTGGGCGGGCTCAAAAATTTGATTTTATCAAAAGTGGATGGATTAGGCATATATGATCATATGGATTGATTCATAATGGACTCTTGTGTTCAAAAATGCTAGACTCAATGAAAAACCCGACGTTCACCCCGATCCCTACATAAGAGGCGACGGTTGTGGAAATCAACTTTATAATCACCTAGACGTTGACTCAAAAGGAGTTTCTTCCATTTGAACTTTTTGTAGGGTAGATATTTGAGTTAGGAATTGAACGCAACAAGAATCACGAGTAAAGCTTACTTATGGAGAGAGTTATAGCCGTTTTACTGACGGCTGCCAGAAAACGGGGCCAAATCTGGCCACCGGCCAAAGGGGTACCCCTTTGGGCGGGCTGAAAAATTTGATTTTTTCAAAAGTGGACGGATTAGGCATATATGATCATATGGATTGATTCATAATGGACTCTTGTGTTCAAAAATGCTAGACTAAATGAAAAACCCGACGTTCATCCCGATCCCTACATAAGAGGCGACGGTTGTGGAAATCAACTTTATAATCACCTAGAGGTTGACTCAAAAGGAGTTTCTTCCATTTGAACTTATTGTAGGGTAGATATTTGAGTTAGGAATCGAACGCAATAAGAATCACGAGTAAAGCTTACTTCTGGAGAGAGTTATAGCCGTTTTACTGACGGCTGCCAGAAAACGGGGCCAAATCTGGCCACCGGCCAAAGGGGTACCCCTTTCGGCGGGCTGAAAATTTTGATTTTTTCAAAAGTGGACGGATTAGGCATATATGATCATATGGATTAATTAATAATGGACTCTAGTCTTCAAAAATGCTAGAATCAATGAAAAACCCGACGTTCACCCCGATCCCTACATATGAGGCGACGGTTGTGGAAATCAACTTGATAATCACCTAGAGGTTGACCCAAAAGGAGTTTCTTCCATTTGAACTTTTTGTAGGGTAGATATTTGAGTTAGGAATCGAACGCAACAAGAATCACGAGTAAAGCTTACTTATGGAGAGAGTTATAGCCGTTTTACTGACGGCTGCCAGAAAACGGGGCCAAATCTTGCCACCGGCCAAAGGGGTACCCCTTTGGGCGGGCTCAAAAATTTGATTTTTTCAAAAGTGGAAGGATTAGGCATATATGATCATATGGATTGATTCATAATGGACTCTTGTGTTCAAAAATGCTAGACTAAATGAAAAACCCGACGTTCATCCCGATCCCTACATAAGAGACGACGGTTGTGGAAATCAACTTTATAATCACCTAGAGGTTGACTCAAAAGGAGTTTCTTCCATTTGAACTTATTGTAGGGTAGATATTTGAGTTAGGAATCGAACGCAATAAGAATCACGAGTAAAGCTTACTTCTGGAGAGAGTTATAGCCATTTTACTGACGGCTGCCAGAAAACGGGGCCAAATCTGGCCACCGGCCAAAGGTGTACCCCTTTGGGCGGGCTCAAAAATTTGATTTTTTCAAAAGTGGAAGGATTAGGCATATATGATCATATGGATTGATTCATAATGGACTCTTGTGTTCAAAAATGCTAGACTAAATGAAAAACCCGACGTTCATCCCGATCCCTACATAAGAAGCGACGGTTGTGGAAATCAACTTTATAATCACCTAGAGGTTGACTCAAAAGGAGTTTCTTCCATTTGAATTTATTGTAGGGTAGATATTTGAGTTAGGAATCGAACGCAATAAGAATCACGAGTAAAGCTTACTTCTGGAGAGAGTTATAGCCGTTTTACTGACGGCTGCCAGAAAACGGGGCCAAATCTGGCCACCGGCCAAAGGGGTACCCCTTTCGGCGGGCTGAAAAATTTGATTTTTTCAAAAGTGGACGGATTAGGCATAAATGATCATATGGATTAATTCATAATGGACTCTAGTGTTCAAAAATGCTAGAATCAATGAAAAACCCGACGTTCACCCCGATCCCTACATATGAGGCGACGGTTGTGGAAATCAACTTGATAATCACCTAGAGGTTGACTCAAAAGGAGTTTCTTCCATTTGAACTTTTTTTAGGGTAGATATTTGAGTTAGGAATCCAACGCAACAAGAATCACGGGTAAAGCTTACTTCTGGAGAGAGTTATAGCCGTTTTACTGACGGCTGCCAGAAAACGGGGCCAAATCTGGCCACCGGCCAAAGGGGTACCCCTTTGGGCGGGCTCAAAAATTTGATTTTTTCAAAAGTGGAAGGATTAGGCATATATGATCATATGGATTGATTCATAATGGACTCTTGTGTTCAAAAATGCTAGACTAAATGAAAAACCCGACGTTCATCCCGATCCCTACATAAGAGGCGACGGTTGTGGAAATCAACTTTATAATCACCTAGAGGTTGACTCAAAAGGAGTTTCTTCCATTTGAACTTATTGTAGGGTAGATATTTGAGTTAGGAATCGAACGCAATAAGAATCACGAGTAAAGCTTACTTCTGGAGAGAGTTATAGCCGTTTTACTGACGGCTGCCAGAAAACGGGGCCAAATCTGGCCACCGGCCAAAGGGGTACCCCTTTGGGCGGGCTCAAAAATTTGATTTTTTCAAAAGTGGAAGGATTAGTCATATATGATCATATGGATTGATTCATAATGGACTCTTGTGTTCAAAAATGCTAGACTAAATGAAAAACCCGACGTTCATCCCGATCCCTACATAAGAGGCGACGGTTGTGGAAATCAACTTTATAATCACCTAGAGGTTGACTCAAAAGGAGTTTCTTCCATTTGAACTTATTGTAGGGTAGATATTTGAGTTAGGAATCGAACGCAATAAGAATCACGAGTAAAGCTTACTTCTGGAGAGAGTTATAGCCGTTTTACTGACGGCTGCCAGAAAACGGGGCCAAATCTGGCCACCGGCCAAAGGGGTACCCCTTTCGGCAGGCTGAAAAATTTGATTTTTTCAAAAGTGGACGGATTAGGCATAAATGATCATATGGATTAATTCATAATGGACTCTAGTGTTCAAAAATGCTAGAATCAATGAAAAACCCGACGTTCACCCCGATCTCTACATATGAGGCGACGGTTGTGGAAATCAACTTGATAATCACCTAGAGGTTGACTCAAAAGGAGTTTCTTCCATTTGAAATTTTTATAGGGTAGATATTTGAGTTAGGAATCCAACGCAACAAGAATCACGGGTAAAGCTTACTTCTGGAGAGAGTTATAGTCGTTTTACTGACGGCTGCCAGAAAACGGGGCCAAATCTGGCCACCGGCCAAAGGGGTACCCCTTTCGGCGGGCTGAAAAATTTGATTTTTTCAAAAGTGGACGGATTAGGCATATATGATCATATGGATTAATTCATAATGGACTCTAGTGTTCAAAAATGCTAGAATCAATGAAAAACTCGACGTTCACCCTGATCCCTACATATGAGGCGACGGTTGTGGAAATCAACTTGATAATCACCTAGAGGTTGACTCAAAAGAAGTTTCTTCCATTTGAACTTTTTGTAGGGTAGATATTTGAGTTAGGAATCCAACGCAACAAGAATCACGGGTAAAGCTTACTTCTGGAGAGAGTTATAGCCGTTTTACTGACGGCTGCCAGAAAACGGGGCCAAATCTGGCCACCGACCAAAGGGGTATCCCTTTGGGCGGGCTCAAAAATTTAATTTTATCAAAAGTGGATGGATTAGGCATATATGATCATATGGATTGATTCATAATGGACTCTTGTGTTCAAAAATGCTAGACTCAATGAAAAACCCGACGTTCACCCCGATCCCTACATAAGAGGCGACGGTTGTGGAAATCAACTTTATAATCACCTAGAGGTTGACTCAAAAGGAGTTTCTTCCATTTGAACTTTTTGTAGGGTAGATATTTGAGTTAGGAATTGAACGCAACAAGAATCACGAGTAAAGCTTACTTATGGAGAGAGTTATAGCCGTTTTACTGACGGCTGCCAGAAAACGGGGCCAAATCTGGCCACCGGCCAAAGGGGTACCCCTTTCGGCGGGCTGAAAATTTTGATTTTTTCAAAAGTGGACGGATTAGGCATATATGATCATATGGATTAATTCATAATGGACTCTAGTCTTCAAAAATGCTAGAATCAATGAAAAACCCGACGTTCACCCCGATCCCTACATATGAGGCGACGGTTGTGGAAATCAACTTGATAATCACCTAGAGGTTGACTCAAAAGGAGTTTCTTCCATTTGAACTTTTTGTAGGGTAGATATTTGAGTTAGGAATCGAACGCAACAAGAATCACGAGTAAAGCTTACTTATGGAGAGAGTTATAGCCGTTTTACTGACGGCTGCCAGAAAACGGGGCCAAATCTGGCCACCGGCCAAAGGGGTACCCCTTTGGGCGGGCTCAAAAATTTGATTTTTTCAAAAGTGGAAGGATTAGGCATATATGATCATATGGATTGATTCATAATGGACTCTTGTGTTCAAAAATGCTAGACTAAATGAAAAACCCGACGTTTATCCCGATCCCTACATAAGAGGCGACGGTTGTGGAAATCAACTTTATAATCACCTAGAGGTTGACTCAAAAGGAGTTTCTTCCATTTGAACTTATTGTAGGGTAGATATTTGAGTTAGGAATCGAACGCAATAAGAATCACGAGTAAAGCTTACTTCTGGAGAGAGTTATAGCCGTTTTACTGACGGCTGCCAGAAAACGGGGCCAAATCTGGCCACCGGCCAAAGGTGTACCCCTTTGGGCGGGCTCAAAAATTTGATTTTTTCAAAAGTGGAAGGATTAGGCATATATGATCATATGGATTGATTCATAATGGACTCTTGTGTTCAAAAATGCTAGACTAAATGAAAAACCCGACGTTCATCCCGATCCCTACATAAGAGGCGACGGTTGTGGAAATCAACTTTATAATCACCTAGAGGTTGACTCAAAAGGAGTTTCTTCCATTTGAACTTATTGTAGGGTAGATATTTGAGTTAGGAATCGAACGCAATAAGAATCACGAGTAAAGCTTACTTCTGGAGAGAGTTATAGCCGTTTTACTGACGGCTGCCAGAAAACGGGGCCAAATCTGGCCACCGGCCAAAGGGGTACCCCTTTCGGCGGGCTGAAAAATTTGATTTTTTCAAAAGTGGACGGATTAGGCATAAATGATCATATGGATTAATTCATAATGGACTCTAGTGTTCCAAAATGCTAGAATCAATGAAAAACCCGACGTTCACCCCGATCCCTACATATGAGGCGACGGTTGTGGAAATCAACTTGATAATCACCTAGAGGTTGACTCAAAAGGAGTTTCTTCCATTTGAACTTTTTGTAGGGTAGATATTTGAGTTAGGAATCCAACGCAACAAGAATCACGGGTAAAGCTTACTTCTGGAGAGAGTTATAGCCGTTTTACTGACGGCTGCCAGAAAACGGGGCCAAATCTGGCCACCGGCCAAAGGGGTACCCCTTTGGGCGGGCTCAAAAATTTGATTTTTTCAAAAGTGGAAGGATTAGGCATATATGATCATATGGATTGATTCATAATGGACTCTTGTGTTCAAAAATGCTAGACTAAATGAAAAACCCGACGTTCATCCCGATCCCTACATAAGAGGCGACGGTTGTGGAAATCAACTTTATAATCACCTAGAGGTTGACTCAAAAGGAGTTTCTTCCATTTGAACTTAATGTAGGGTAGATATTTGAGTTAGGAATCGAACGCAATAAGAATCACGAGTAAAGCTTACTTCTGGAGAGAGTTATAGCCGTTTTACTGACGGCGGCCAGAAAACGGGGCCAAATCTGGCCACCGGCCAAAGGGGTACCCCTTTGGGCGGGCTCAAAAATTTGATTTTTTCAAAAGTGGAAGGATTAGGCATATATGATCATATGGATTGATTCATAATGGACTCTTGTGTTCAAAAATGCTAGACTAAATGAAAAACCCGACGTTCATCCCGATCCCTACATAAGAGGCGACGGTTGTGGAAATCAACTTTATAATCACCTAGAGGTTGACTCAAAAGGAGTTTCTTCCATTTGAACTTATTGTAGGGTAGATATTTGAGTTAGGAATCGAACGCAATAAGAATCACGAGTAAAGCTTACTTCTGGAGAGAGTTATAGCCGTTTTACTGACGGCTGCCAGAAAAAGGGGCCAAATCTGGCCACCGGCCAAAGGGGTACCCCTTTCGGCGGGCTGAAAAATTTGATTTTTTCAAAAGTGGACGGATTAGGCATAAATGATCATATGGATTAATTCATAATGGACTCTAGTGTTCAAAAATGCTAGAATCAATGAAAAACCCGACGTTCACCCCGATCCCTACATATGAGGCGACGGTTGTGGAAATCAACTTGATAATCACCTAGAGGTTGACTCAAAAGGAGTTTCTTCCATTTGAACTTTTTGTAGGGTAGATATTTGAGTTAGGAATGCAACGCAATAAGAATCACGGGTAAAGCTTACTTCTGGAGAGAGTTATAGCCGTTTTACTGACGGCTGCCAGAAAACGGGGCCAAATCTGGCCACCGGCCAAAGGGGTACCCCTTTGGGCGGGCTCAAAAATTTGATTTTTTCAAAAGTGGAAGGATTAGGCATATATGATCATATGGATTGATTCATAATGGACTCTTGTGTTCAAAAATGCTAGACTAAATGAAAAACCCGACGTTCATCCCGATCCCTACATAAGAGGCGACGGTTGTGGAAATCAACTTTATAATCACCTAGAGGTTGACTCAAAAGGAGTTTCTTCCATTTGAACTTATTGTAGGGTAGATATTTGAATTAGGAATCGAACGCAATAAGAATCACGAGTAAAGCTTACTTCTGGAGAGAGTTATAGCCGTTTTACTGACGGCGGCCAGAAAACGGGGCCAAATCTGGCCACCGGCCAAAGGGGTACCCCTTTGGGCGGGCTCAAAAATTTGATTTTTTCAAAAGTGGAAGGATTAGGCATATATGATCATATGGATTGATTCATAATGGACTCTTGTGTTCAAAAATGCTAGAATCAATGAAAAACCCGACATTCACCCCGATCCCTACATAAGAGGCGACGGTTGTGGAAATCAACTTTATAATCACCTAGAGGTTGACTCAAAAGGAGTTTCTTCCATTTGAACTTTTTGTAGGGTAGATATTTGAGTTAGGAATCGAACGCAACAAGAATCACGAGTAAAGCTTACTTATGGAGAGAGTTATAGCCGTTTTACTGACGGCTGCCAGAAAACGGGGCCAAATCTGGCCACCGGCCAAAGGGGTACCCCTTTGGGCGGGCTCAAAAATTTGATTTTTTCAAAAGTGGAAGGATTAGGCATATATGATCATATGGATTGATTCATAATGGACTCTTGTGTTCAAAAATGCTAGACTAAATGAAAAACCCGACGTTCATCCCGATCCCTACATAAGAGGCGACGGTTGTGGAAATCAACTTTATAATCACCTAGAGGTTGACTCAAAAGGAGTTTCTTCCATTTGAACTTATTGTAGGGTAGATATTTGAGTTAGGAATCGAACGCAATAAGAATCACGAGTAAAGCTTACTTCTGGAGAGAGTTATAGCCGTTTTACTGACGGCTGCCAGAAAACGGGGCCAAATCTGGCCACCGGCCAAAGGGGTACCCCTTTCGGCGGGCTGAAAAATTTGATTTTTTCAAAAGTGGACGGATTAGGCATAAATGATCATATGGATTAATTCATAATGGACTCTAGTGTTCAAAAATGCTAGAATCAATGAAAAACCCGACGTTCACCCCGATCCCTACATATGAGGCGACGGTTGTGGAAATCAACTTGATAATCACCTAGAGATTGACTCAAAAGGAGTTTCTTCCATTTGAACTTATTGTAGGGTAGATATTTGAGTTAGGAATCCAACGCAACAAGAATCACGGGTAAAGCTTACTTCTGGAGAGAGTTATAGCCGTTTTACTGACGGCTGCCAGAAAACGGGGACAAATCTGGCCACCGACCAAAGGGGTATCCCTTTGGGCGGGCTCAAAAATTTGATTTTATCAAAAGTGGATGGATTAGGCATATATGATCATATGGATTGATTCATAATGGACTCTTGTGTTCAAAAATGCTAGACTCAATGAAAAACCCGACATTCACCCCGATCCCTACATAAGAGGCGACGGTTGTGGAAATCAACTTTATAATCACCTAGAGGTTGACTCAAAAGGAGTTTCTTCCATTTGAACTTTTTGTAGGGTAGATATTTGAGTTAGGAATCGAACGCAACAAGAATCACGAGTAAAGCTTACTTATGGAGAGAGTTATAGCCGTTTTACTGACGGCTGCCAGAAAACGGGGCCAAATCTGGCCACCGGCCAAAGGGGTACCCCTTTGGGCGGGCTCAAAAATTTGATTTTTTCAAAAGTGGAAGGATTAGGCATATATGATCATATGGATTGATTCATAATGGACTCTTGTGTTCAAAAATGCTAGACTAAATGAAAAACCCGACGTTCATCCCGATCCCTACATAAGAGGCGACGGTTGTGGAAATCAACTTTATAATCACCTAGAGGTTGACTCAAAAGGAGTTTCTTCCATTTGAACTTATTGTAGGGTAGATATTTGAGTTAGGAATCGAACGCAATAAGAATCACGAGTAAAGCTTACTTCTGGAGAGAGTTATAGCCGTTTTACTGACGGCTGCCAGAAAACGGGGCCAAATCTGGCCACCGGCCAAAGGGGTACCCCTTTCGGCGGGCTGAAAAATTTGATTTTTTCAAAAGTGGACGGATTAGGCATAAATGATCATATGGATTAATTCATAATGGACTCTAGTGTTCAAAAATGCTAGAATCAATGAAAAACCCGACGTTCACCCCGATCCCTACATATGAGGCGACGGTTGTGGAAATCAACTTGATAATCACCTAGAGATTGACTCAAAAGGAGTTTCTTCCATTTGAACTTATTGTAGGGTAGATATTTGAGTTAGGAATCCAACGCAACAAGAATCACGGGTAAAGCTTACTTCTGGAGAGAGTTATAGCCGTTTTACTGACGGCTGCCAGAAAACGGGGACAAATCTGGCCACCGACCAAAGGGGTATCCCTTTGGGCGGGCTCAAAAATTTGATTTTATCAAAAGTGGATGGATTAGGCATATATGATCATATGGATTGATTCATAATGGACTCTTGTGTTCAAAAATGCTAGACTCAATGAAAAACCCGACATTCACCCCGATCCCTACATAAGAGGCGACGGTTGTGGAAATCAACTTTATAATCACCTAGAGGTTGACTCAAAAGGAGTTTCTTCCATTTGAACTTTTTGTAGGGTAGATATTTGAGTTAGGAATCGAACACAACAAGAATCACGAGTAAAGCTTACTTATGGAGAGAGTTATAGCCGTTTTACTGACGGCTGCCAGAAAACGGGGCCAAATCTGGCCACCGGCCAAAGGGGTACCCCTTTGGGCGGGCTCAAAAATTTGATTTTTTCAAAAGTGGAAGGATTAGGCATATATGATCATATGGATTGATTCATAATGGACTCTTGTGTTCAAAAATGCTAGACTAAATGAAAAACCCGACGTTCATCCCGATCCCTACATAAGAGGCGACGGTTGTGGAAATCAACTTTATAATCACCTAGAGGTTGACTCAAAAGGAGTTTCTTCCATTTGAACTTATTGTAGGGTAGATATTTGAGTTAGGAATCGAACGCAATAAGAATCACGAGTAAAGCTTACTTCTGGAGAGAGTTATAGCCGTTTTACTGACGGCTGCCAGAAAACGGGGCCAAATCTGGCCACCGGCCAAAGGGGTACCCCTTTCGGCGGGCTGAAAAATTTGATTTTTTCAAAAGTGGACGGATTAGGCATAAATGATCATATGGATTAATTCATAATGGACTCTAGTGTTCAAAAATGCTAGAATCAATGAAAAACCCGACGTTCACCCCGATCCCTACATATGAGGCGACGGTTGTGGAAATCAACTTGATAATCACCTAGAGATTGACTCAAAAGGAGTTTCTTCCATTTGAACTTATTGTAGGGTAGATATTTGAGTTAGGAATCCAACGCAACAAGAATCACGGGTAAAGCTTACTTCTGGAGAGAGTTATAGCCGTTTTACTGACGGCTGCCAGAAAACGGGGACAAATCTGGCCACCGGCCAAAGGGGTACCCCTTTGGGCGAGCTCAAAAATTTGATTTTTTCAAAAGTGGAAGGATTAGGCATATATGATCATATGGATTGATTCATAATGGACTCTTGTGTTCAAAAATGCTAGACTAAATGAAAAACCCGACGTTCATCCCGATCCCTACATAAGAGGCGACGGTTGTGGAAATCAACTTTATAATCACCTAGAGGTTGACTCAAAAGGAGTTTCTTCCATTTGAACTTATTGTAGGGTAGATATTTGAGTTAGGAATCGAACGCAATAAGAATCACGAGTAAAGCTTACTTCTGGAGAGAGTTATAGCCGTTTTACTGACGGCTGCCAGAAAACGGGGCCAAATCTGGCCACCGGCCAAAGGTGTACCCCTTTGGGCGGGCTCAAAAATTTGATTTTTTCAAAAGTGGAAGGATTAGGCATATATGATCATATGGATTGATTCATAATGGACTCTTGTGTTCAAAAATGCTAGACTAAATGAAAAACCCGACGTTCATCCCGATCCCTACATAAGAGGCGACGGTTGTGGAAATCAACTTTATAATCACCTAGAGGTTGACTCAAAAGGAGTTTCTTCCATTTGAACTTATTGTAGGGTAGATATTTGAGTTAGGAATCGAACGCAATAAGAATCACGAGTAAAGCTTACTTCTGGAGAGAGTTATAGCCGTTTTACTGACGGCTGCCAGAAAACGGGGCCAAATCTGGCCACCGGCCAAAGGGGTACCCCTTTCGGCGGGCTGAAAAATTTGATTTTTTCAAAAGTGGACGGATTAGGCATAAATGATCATATGGATTAATTCATAATGGACTCTAGTGTTCAAAAATGCTAGAATCAATGAAAAACCCGACGTTCACCCCGATCCCTACATATGAGGCGACGGTTGTGGAAATCAACTTGATAATCACCTAGAGATTGACTCAAAAGGAGTTTCTTCCATTTGAACTTATTGTAGGGTAGATATTTGAGTTAGGAATCCAACGCAACAAGAATCACGGGTAAAGCTTACTTCTGGAGAGAGTTATAGCCGTTTTACTGACGGCTGCCAGAAAATGGGGACAAATCTGGCCACCGACCAAAGGGGTATCCCTTTGGGCGGGCTCAAAAATTTGATTTTATCAAAAGTGGATGGATTAGGCATATATGATCATATGGATTGATTCATAATGGACTCTTGTGTTCAAAAATGCTAGACTCAATGAAAAACCCGACATTCACCCCGATCCCTACATAAGAGGCGACGGTTGTGGAAATCAACTTTATAATCACCTAGAGGTTGACTCAAAAGGAGTTTCTTCCATTTGAACTTTTTGTAGGGTAGATATTTGAGTTAGGAATCGAACGCAACAAGAATCACGAGTAAAGCTTACTTATGGAGAGAGTTATAGCCGTTTTACTGACGGCTGCCAGAAAACGGGGCCAAATCTGGCCACCGGCCAAAGGGGTACCCCTTTGGGCGGGCTCAAAAATTTGATTTTTTCAAAAGTGGAAGGATTAGGCATATATGATCATATGGATTGATTCATAATGGACTCTTGTGTTCAAAAATGCTAGACTAAATGAAAAACCCGACGTTCATCCCGATCCCTACATAAGAGGCGACGGTTGTGGAAATCAACTTTATAATCACCTAGAGGTTGACTCAAAAGGAGTTTCTTCCATTTGAACTTATTGTAGGGTAGATATTTGAGTTAGGAATCGAACGCAATAAGAATCACGAGTAAAGCTTACTTCTGGAGAGAGTTATAGCCGTTTTACTGACGGCTGCCAGAAAACGGGGCCAAATCTGGCCACCGGCCAAAGGGGTACCCCTTTCGGCGGGCTGAAAAATTTGATTTTTTCAAAAGTGGACGGATTAGGCATAAATGATCATATGGATTAATTCATAATGGACTCTAGTGTTCAAAAATGCTAGAATCAATGAAAAACCCGACGTTCACCCCGATCCCTACATATGAGGCGACGGTTGTGGAAATCAACTTGATAATCACCTAGAGATTGACTCAAAAGGAGTTTCTTCCATTTGAACTTATTGTAGGGTAGATATTTGAGTTAGGAATCCAACGCAACAAGAATCACGGGTAAAGCTTACTTCTGGAGAGAGTTATAGCCGTTTTACTGACGGCTGCCAGAAAACGGGGACAAATCTGGCCACCGGCCAAAGGGGTACCCCTTTGGGCGAGCTCAAAAATTTGATTTTTTCAAAAGTGGAAGGATTAGGCATATATGATCATATGGATTGATTCATAATGGACTCTTGTGTTCAAAAATGCTAGACTAAATGAAAAACCCGACGTTCATCCCGATCCCTACATAAGAGGCGACGGTTGTGGAAATCAACTTTATAATCACCTAGAGGTTGACTCAAAAGGAGTTTCTTCCATTTGAACTTATTGTAGGGTAGATATTTGAGTTAGGAATCGAACGCAATAAGAATCACGAGTAAAGCTTACTTCTGGAGAGAGTTATAGCCGTTTTACTGACGGCTGCCAGAAAACGGGGCCAAATCTGGCCACCGGCCAAAGGTGTACCCCTTTGGGCGGGCTCAAAAATTTGATTTTTTCAAAAGTGGAAGGATTAGGCATATATGATCATATGGATTGATTCATAATGGACTCTTGTGTTCAAAAATGCTAGACTAAATGAAAAACCCGACGTTCATCCCGATCCCTACATAAGAGGCGACGGTTGTGGAAATCAACTTTATAATCACCTAGAGGTTGACTCAAAAGGAGTTTCTTCCATTTGAACTTATTGTAGGGTAGATATTTGAGTTAGGAATCGAACACAATAAGAATCACGAGTAAAGCTTACTTCTGGAGAGAGTTATAGCCGTTTTACTGACGGCTGCCAGAAAACGGGGCCAAATCTGGCCACCGGCCAAAGGTGTACCCCTTTGGGCGGGCTCAAAAATTTGATTTTTTCAAAAGTGGAAGGATTAGGCATATATGATCATATGGATTGATTCATAATGGACTCTTGTGTTCAAAAATGCTAGACTAAATGAAAAACCCGACGTTCATCCCGATCCCTACATAAGAGGCGACGGTTGTGGAAATCAACTTTATAATCACCTAGAGGTTGACTCAAAAGGAGTTTCTTCCATTTGAACTTATTGTAGGGTAGATATTTGAGTTAGGAATCGAACGCAATAAGAATCACGAGTAAAGCTTACTTCTGGAGAGAGTTATAGCCGTTTTACTGACGGCTGCCAGAAAACGGGGCCAAATCTGGCCACCGGCCAAAGGGGTACCCCTTTCGGCGGGCTGAAAAATTTGATTTTTTCAAAAGTGGACGGATTAGGCATAAATGATCATATGGATTAATTCATAATGGACTCTAGTGTTCAAAAATGCTAGAATCAATGAAAAACCCGACGTTCACCCCGATCCCTACATATGAGGCGACGGTTGTGGAAATCAACTTGATAATCACCTAGAGGTTGACTCAAAAGGAGTTTCTTCCATTTGAACTTTTTGTAGGGTAGATATTTGAGTTAGGAATCCAACGCAACAAGAATCACGGGTAAAGCTTACTTCTGGAGAGAGTTATAGCCGTTTTACTGACGGCTGCCAGAAAACGGGGACAAATCTGGCCACCGACCAAAGGGGTATCTCTTTGGGCGGGCTCAAAAATTTGATTTTATCAAAAGTGGATGGATTAGGCATATATGATCATATGGATTGATTCATAATGGACTCTTGTGTTTAAAAATGCTAGACTCAATGAAAAACCTGACATTCACCCCGATCCCTACATAAGAGGCGACGGTTGTGGAAATCAACTTTATAATCACCTAGAGGTTGACTCAAAAGGAGTTTCTTCCATTTGAACTTTTTGTAGGGTAGATATTTGAGTTAGGAATCGAACGCAACAAGAATCACGAGTAAAGCTTACTTATGGAGAGAGTTATAGCCGTTTTACTGACGGCTGCCAGAAAACGGGGCCAAATCTGGCCACCGGCCAAAGGGGTACCCCTTTGGGCGGGCTCAAAAATTTGATTTTTTCAAAAGTGGAAGGATTAGGCATATATGATCATATGGATTGATTCATAATGGACTCTTGTGTTCAAAAATGCTAGACTAAATGAAAAACCCGACGTTCATCCCGATCCCTACATAAGAGGCGACGGTTGTGGAAATCAACTTTATAATCACCTAGAGGTTGACTCAAAAGGAGTTTCTTCCATTTGAACTTATTGTAGGGTAGATATTTGAGTTAGGAATCGAACGCAATAAGAATCACGAGTAAAGCTTACTTCTGGAGAGAGTTATAGCCGTTTTACTGACGGCTGCCAGAAAACGGGGCCAAATCTGGCCACCGGCCAAAGGTGTACCCCTTTGGGCGGGCTCAAAAATTTGATTTTTTCAAAAGTGGAAGGATTAGGCATATATGATCATATGGATTGATTCATAATGGACTCTTGTGTTCAAAAATGCTAGACTAAATGAAAAACCCGACGTTCATCCCGATCCCTACATAAGAGGCGACGGTTGTGGAAATCAACTTTATAATCACCTAGAGGTTGACTCAAAAGGAGTTTCTTCCATTTGAACTTATTGTAGGGTAGATATTTGAGTTAGGAATCGAACGCAATAAGAATCACGAGTAAAGCTTACTTCTGGAGAGAGTTATAGCCGTTTTACTGACGGCTGCCAGAAAACGGGGCCAAATCTGGCCACCGGCCAAAGGGGTACCCCTTTCGGCGGGCTGAAAAATTTGATTTTTTCAAAAGTGGACGGATTAGGCATAAATGATCATATGGATTAATTCATAATGGACTCTAGTGTTCAAAAATGCTAGAATCAATGAAAAACCCGACGTTCACCCCGATCCCTACATATGAGGCGACGGTTGTGGAAATCAACTTGATAATCACCTAGAGGTTGACTCAAAAGGAGTTTCTTCCATTTGAACTTTTTGTAGGGTAGATATTTGAGTTAGGAATCCAACGCAACAAGAATCACGGGTAAAGCTTACTTCTGGAGAGAGTTATAGCCGTTTTACTGACGGCTGCCAGAAAACGGGGACAAATCTGGCCACCGACCAAAGGGGTATCTCTTTGGGCGGGCTCAAAAATTTGATTTTATCAAAAGTGGATGGATTAGGCATATATGATCATATGGATTGATTCATAATGGACTCTTGTGTTTAAAAATGCTAGACTCAATGAAAAACCTGACATTCACCCCGATCCCTACATAAGAGGCGACGGTTGTGGAAATCAACTTTATAATCACCTAGAGGTTGACTCAAAAGGAGTTTCTTCCATTTGAACTTTTTGTAGGGTAGATATTTGAGTTAGGAATCGAACGCAACAAGAATCACGAGTAAAGCTTACTTATGGAGAGAGTTATAGCCGTTTTACTGACGGCTGCCAGAAAACGGGGCGAAATCTGGCCACCGGCCAAAGGGGTACCCCTTTGGGCGGGCTCAAAAATTTGATTTTTTCAAAAGTGGAAGGATTAGGCATATATGATCATATGGATTGATTCATAATGGACTCTTGTGTTCAAAAATGCTAGACTAAATGAAAAACCCGACGTTCATCCCGATCCCTACATAAGAGGCGACGGTTGTGGAAATCAACTTTATAATCACCTAGAGGTTGACTCAAAAGGAGTTTCTTCCATTTGAACTTATTGTAGGGTAGATATTTGAGTTAGGAATCGAACGCAATAAGAATCACGAGTAAAGCTTACTTCTGGAGAGAGTTATAGCCGTTTTACTGACGGCTGCCAGAAAACGGGGCCAAATCTGGCCACCGGCCAAAGGTGTACCCCTTTGGGCGGGCTCAAAAATTTGATTTTTTCAAAAGTGGAAGGATTAGGCATATATGATCATATGGATTGATTCATAATGGACTCTTGTGTTCAAAAATGCTAGACTAAATGAAAAACCCGACGTTCATCCCGATCCCTACATAAGAGGCGACGGTTGTGGAAATCAACTTTATAATCACCTAGAGGTTGACTCAAAAGGAGTTTCTTCCATTTGAACTTATTGTAGGGTAGATATTTGAGTTAGGAATCGAACGCAATAAGAATCACGAGTAAAGCTTACTTCTGGAGAGAGTTATAGCCGTTTTACTGACGGCTGCCAGAAAACGGGGCCAAATCTGGCCACCGGCCAAAGGTGTACCCCTTTGGGCGGGCTCAAAAATTTGATTTTTTCAAAAGTGGAAGGATTAGGCATATATGATCATATGGATTGATTCATAATGGACTCTTGTGTTCAAAAATGCTAGACTAAATGAAAAACCCGACGTTCATCCCGATCCCTACATAAGAGGCGACGGTTGTGGAAATCAAATTTATAATCACCTAGAGGTTGACTCAAAAGGAGTTTCTTCCATTTGAACTTATTGTAGGGTAGATATTTGAGTTAGGAATCGAACGCAATAAGAATCACGAGTAAAGCTTACTTCTGGAGAGAGTTATAGCCGTTTTACTGACGGCTGCCAGAAAACGGGGCCAAATCTGGCCACCGGCCAAAGGGGTACCCCTTTCGGCGGGCTGAAAAATTTGATTTTTTCAAAAGTGGACGGATTAGGCATAAATGATCATATGGATTAATTCATAATGGACTCTAGTGTTCAAAAATGCTAGAATCAATGAAAAACCCGACGTTCACCCCGATCCCTACATATGAGGCGACGGTTGTGGAAATCAACTTGATAATCACCTAGAGGTTGACTCAAAAGCAGTTTCTTCCATTTGAACTTTTTGTAGGGTAGATATTTGAGTTAGGAATCCAACGCAACAAGAATCACGGGTAAAGCTTACTTCTGGAGAGAGTTATAGTCGTTTTACTGACGGCTGCCAGAAAACGGGGACAAATCTGGCCACCGACCAAAGGGGTATCCCTTTGGGCGGGCTCAAAAATTTGATTTTATCAAAAGTGGATGGATTAGGCATATATGATCATATGGATTGATTCATAATGGACTCTTGTGTTCAAAAATGCTAGACTCAATGAAAAACCCGACATTCACCCCGATCCCTACATAAGAGGCGACGGTTGTGGAAATCAACTTTATAATCACCTAGAGGTTGACTCAAAAGGAGTTTCTTCCATTTGAACTTTTTGTAGGGTAGATATTTGAGTTAGGAATCGAACGCAACAAGAATCACGAGTAAAGCTTACTTATGGAGAGAGTTATAGCCGTTTTACTGACGGCTGCCAGAAAACGGGGCCAAATCTGGCCACCGGCCAAAGGTGTACCCCTTTGGGCGGGCTCAAAAATTTGATTTTTTCAAAAGTGGAAGGATTAGGCATATATGATCATATGGATTGATTCATAATGGACTCTTGTGTTCAAAAATGCTAGACTAAATGAAAAACCCGACGTTCATCCCGATCCCTACATAAGAGGCGACGGTTGTGGAAATCAACTTTATAATCACCTAGAGGTTGACTCAAAAGGAGTTTCTTCCATTTGAACTTATTGTAGGGTAGATATTTGAGTTAGGAATCGAACGCAATAAGAATCACGAGTAAAGCTTACTTCTGGAGAGAGTTATAGCCGTTTTACTGACGGCTGCCAGAAAACGGGGCCAAATCTGGCCACCGGCCAAAGGGGTACCCCTTTCGGCGGGCTGAAAAATTTGATTTTTTCAAAAGTGGACGGATTAGGCATAAATGATCATATGGATTAATTCATAATGGACTCTAGTGTTCAAAAATGCTAGAATCAATGAAAAACCCGACGTTCACCCCGATCCCTACATATGAGGCGACGGTTGTGGAAATCAACTTGATAATCACCTAGAGGTTGACTCAAAAGGAGTTTCTTCCATTTGAACTTTTTGTAGGGTAGATATTTGAGTTAGGAATCCAACGCAACAAGAATCACGGGTAAAGCTTACTTCTGGAGAGAGTTATAGCCGTTTTACTGACGGCTGCCAGAAAACGGGGACAAATCTGGCCACCGACCAAAGGGGTATCTCTTTGGGCGGGCTCAAAAATTTGATTTTATCAAAAGTGGATGGATTAGGCATATATGATCATATGGATTGATTCATAATGGACTCTTGTGTTTAAAAATGCTAGACTCAATGAAAAACCTGACATTCACCCCGATCCCTACATAAGAGGCGACGGTTGTGGAAATCAACTTTATAATCACCTAGAGGTTGACTCAAAAGGAGTTTCTTCCATTTGAACTTTTTGTAGGGTAGATATTTGAGTTAGGAATCGAACGCAACAAGAATCACGAGTAAAGCTTACTTATGGAGAGAGTTATAGCCGTTTTACTGACGGCTGCCAGAAAACGGGGCCAAATCTGGCCACCGGCCAAAGGGGTACCCCTTTGGGCGGGCTCAAAAATTTGATTTTTTCAAAAGTGGAAGGATTAGGCATATATGATCATATGGATTGATTCATAATGGACTCTTGTGTTCAAAAATGCTAGACTAAATGAAAAACCCGACGTTCATCCCGATCCCTACATAAGAGGCGACGGTTGTGGAAATCAACTTTATAATCACCTAGAGGTTGACTCAAAAGGAGTTTCTTCCATTTGAACTTATTGTAGGGTAGATATTTGAGTTAGGAATCGAACGCAATAAGAATCACGAGTAAAGCTTACTTCTGGAGAGAGTTATAGCCGTTTTACTGACGGCTGCCAGAAAACGGGGCCAAATCTGGCCACCGGCCAAAGGTGTACCCCTTTGGGCGGGCTCAAAAATTTGATTTTTTCAAAAGTGGAAGGATTAGGCATATATGATCATATGGATTGATTCATAATGGACTCTTGTGTTCAAAAATGCTAGACTAAATGAAAAACCCGACGTTCATCCCGATCCCTACATAAGAGGCGACGGTTGTGGAAATCAACTTTATAATCACCTAGAGGTTGACTCAAAAGGAGTTTCTTCCATTTGAACTTATTGTAGGGTAGATATTTGAGTTAGGAATCGAACGCAATAAGAATCACGAGTAAAGCTTACTTCTGGAGAGAGTTATAGCCGTTTTACTGACGGCTGCCAGAAAACGGGGCCAAATCTGGCCACCGGCCAAAGGTGTACCCCTTTGGGCGGGCTCAAAAATTTGATTTTTTCAAAAGTGGAAGGATTAGGCATATATGATCATATGGATTGATTCATAATGGACTCTTGTGTTCAAAAATGCTAGACTAAATGAAAAACCCGACGTTCATCCCGATCCCTACATAAGAGGCGACGGTTGTGGAAATCAAATTTATAATCACCTAGAGGTTGACTCAAAAGGAGTTTCTTCCATTTGAACTTATTGTAGGGTAGATATTTGAGTTAGGAATCGAACGCAATAAGAATCACGAGTAAAGCTTACTTCTGGAGAGAGTTATAGCCGTTTTACTGACGGCTGCCAGAAAACGGGGCCAAATCTGGCCACCGGCCAAAGGGGTACCCCTTTCGGCGGGCTGAAAAATTTGATTTTTTCAAAAGTGGACGGATTAGGCATAAATGATCATATGGATTAATTCATAATGGACTCTAGTGTTCAAAAATGCTAGAATCAATGAAAAACCCGACGTTCACCCCGATCCCTACATATGAGGCGACGGTTGTGGAAATCAACTTGATAATCACCTAGAGGTTGACTCAAAAGCAGTTTCTTCCATTTGAACTTTTTGTAGGGTAGATATTTGAGTTAGGAATCCAACGCAACAAGAATCACGGGTAAAGCTTACTTCTGGAGAGAGTTATAGTCGTTTTACTGACGGCTGCCAGAAAACGGGGACAAATCTGGCCACCGACCAAAGGGGTATCCCTTTGGGCGGGCTCAAAAATTTGATTTTATCAAAAGTGGATGGATTAGGCATATATGATCATATGGATTGATTCATAATGGACTCTTGTGTTCAAAAATGCTAGACTCAATGAAAAACCCGACATTCACCCCGATCCCTACATAAGAGGCGACGGTTGTGGAAATCAACTTTATAATCACCTAGAGGTTGACTCAAAAGGAGTTTCTTCCATTTGAACTTTTTGTAGGGTAGATATTTGAGTTAGGAATCGAACGCAACAAGAATCACGAGTAAAGCTTACTTATGGAGAGAGTTATAGCCGTTTTACTGACGGCTGCCAGAAAACGGGGCCAAATCTGGCCACCGGCCAAAGGTGTACCCCTTTGGGCGGGCTCAAAAATTTGATTTTTTCAAAAGTGGAAGGATTAGGCATATATGATCATATGGATTGATTCATAATGGACTCTTGTGTTCAAAAATGCTAGACTAAATGAAAAACCCGACGTTCATCCCGATCCCTACATAAGAGGCGACGGTTGTGGAAATCAACTTTATAATCACCTAGAGGTTGACTCAAAAGGAGTTTCTTCCATTTGAACTTATTGTAGGGTAGATATTTGAGTTAGGAATCGAACGCAATAAGAATCACGAGTAAAGCTTACTTCTGGAGAGAGTTATAGCCGTTTTACTGACGGCTGCCAGAAAACGGGGCCAAATCTGGCCACCGGCCAAAGGGGTACCCCTTTCGGCGGGCTGAAAAATTTGATTTTTTCAAAAGTGGACGGATTAGGCATAAATGATCATATGGATTAATTCATAATGGACTCTAGTGTTCAAAAATGCTAGAAGCAATGAAAAACCCGACGTTCACCCCGATCCCTACATATGAGGCGACGGTTGTGGAAATCAACTTGATAATCACCTAGAGGTTGACTCAAAAGGAGTTTCTTCCATTTGAACTTTTTGTAGGGTAGATATTTGAGTTAGGAATCCAACGCAACAAGAATCACGGGTAAATCTTACTTCTGGAGAGAGTTATAGCCGTTTTACTGACGGCTGCCAGAAAACGGGGCCAAATCTGGCCACCGGCCAAAGGGGTACCCCTTTGGGCGAGCTCAAAAATTTGATTTTTTCAAAAGTGGAAGGATTAGGCATATATGATCATATGGATTGATTCATAATGGACTCTTGTGTTCAAAAATGCTAGACTAAATGAAAACCCGACGTTCATCCCGATCCCTACATAAGAGGCGACGGTTGTGGAAATCAACTTTATAATCACCTAGAGGTTGACTCAAAAGGAGTTTCTTCCATTTGAACTTATTGTAGGGTAGATATTTGAGTTAGGAATCGAACGCAATAAGAATCACGAGTAAAGCTTACTTCTGGAGAGAGTTATAGCCGTTTTACTGACGGCTGCCAGAAAACGGGGCCAAATCTGGCCACCGGCCAAAGGGGTACCCCTTTGGGCGGGCTCAAAAATTTGATTTTTTCAAAAGTGGAAGGATTAGGCATATATGATCATATGGATTGATTCATAATGGACTCTTGTGTTCAAAAATGCTAGACTAAATGAAAAACCCGACGTTCATCCCGATCCCTACATAAGAGGCGACGGTTGTGGAAATCAACTTTATAATCACCTAGAGGTTGACTCAAAAGGAGTTTCTTCCATTTGAACTTATTGTAGGGTAGATATTTGAGTTAGGAATCGAACGCAATAAGAATCATGAGTAAAGCTTACTTCTGGAGAGAGTTATAGCCGTTTTACTGACGGCTGCCAGAAAACGGGGCCAAATCTGGCCACCGGCCAAAGGGGTACCCCTTTCGGCGGGCTGAAAAATTTGATTTTTTCAAAAGTGGACGGATTAGGCATAAATGATCATATGGATTAATTCATAATGGACTCTAGTGTTCAAAAATGCTAGAATCAATGAAAAACCCGACGTTCACCCCGATCCCTACATATGAGGCGACGGTTGTGGAAATCAACTTGATAATCACCTAGAGGTTGACTCAAAAGGAGTTTCTTCCATTTGAACTTTTTGTAGGGTAGATATTTGAGTTAGGAATCCAACGCAACAAGAATCACGGGTAAAGCTTACTTCTGGAGAGAGTTATAGCCGTTTTACTGACGGCTGCCAGAAAACGGGGCCAAATCTGGCCACCGGCCAAAGGGGTACCCCTTTGGGCGGGCTCAAAAATTTGATTTTTTCAAAAGTGGAAGGATTAGGCATATATGATCATATGGATTGATTCATAATGGACTCTTGTGTTCAAAAATGCTAGACTAAATGAAAAACCCGACGTTCATCCCGATCCCTACATAAGAGGCGACGGTTGTGGAAATCAACTTTATAATCACCTAGAGGTTGACTCAAAAAGAGTTTCTTCCATTTGAACTTATTGTAGGGTAGATATTTGAGTTAGGAATCGAACGCAATAAGAATCACGAGTAAAGCTTACTTCTGGAGAGAGTTATAGCCGTTTTACTGACGGCTGCCAGAAAACGGGGCCAAATCTGGCCACCGGCCAAAGGGGTACCCCTTTCGGCGGGCTGAAAAATTTGATTTTTTCAAAAGTGGACGGATTAGGCATAAATGATCATATGGATTAATTCATAATGGACTCTAGTGTTCAAAAATGCTAGAATCAATGAAAAACCCGACGTTCACCCCGATCCCTACATATGAGGCGACGGTTGTGGAAATCAACTTGATAATCACCTAGAGGTTGACTCAAAAGGAGTTTCTTCCATTTGAACTTTTTGTAGGGTAGATATTTGAGTTAGGAATCCAACGCAACAAGAATCACGGGTAAATCTTACTTCTGGAGAGAGTTATAGCCGTTTTACTGACGGCTGCCAGAAAACGGGGCCAAATCTGGCCACCGGCCAAAGGGATACCCCTTTGGGCGGGCTCAAAAATTTGATTTTTTCAAAAGTGGAAGGATTAGGCATATATGATCATATGGATTGATTCATAATGGACTCTTGTGTTCAAAAATGCTAGACTAAATGAAAACCCGACGTTCATCCCGATCCCTACATAAGAGGCGACGGTTGTGGAAATCAACTTTATAATCACCTAGAGGTTGACTCAAAAGGAGTTTCTTCCATTTGAACTTATTGTAGGGTAGATATTTGAGTTAGGAATCGAACGCAATAAGAATCACGAGTAAAGCTTACTTCTGGAGAGAGTTATAGCCGTTTTACTGACGGCTGCCAGAAAACGGGGCCAAATCTGGCCACCGGCCAAAGGGGTACCCCTTTGGGCGGGCTCAAAAATTTGATTTTTTCAAAAGTGGAAGGATTAGGCATATATGATCATATGGATTGATTCATAATGGACTCTTGTGTTCAAAAATGCTAGACTAAATGAAAAACCCGACGTTCATCCCGATCCCTACATAAGAGGCGACGGTTGTGGAAATCAACTTTATAATCACCTAGAGGTTGACTCAAAAGGAGTTTCTTCCATTTGAACTTATTGTAGGGTAGATATTTGAGTTAGGAATCGAACGCAATAAGAATCACGAGTAAAGCTTACTTCTGGAGAGAGTTATAGCCGTTTTACTGACGGCTGCCAGAAAACGGGGCCAAATCTGGCCACCGGCCAAAGGGGTACCCCTTTCGGCGGGCTGAAAAATTTGATTTTTTCAAAAGTGGACGGATTAGGCATAAATGATCATATGGATTAATTCATAATGGACTCTAGTGTTCAAAAATGCTAGAATCAATGAAAAACCCGACGTTCACCCCGATCCCTACATATGAGGCGACGGTTGTGGAAATCAACTTGATAATCACCTAGAGGTTGACTCAAAAGGAGTTTCTTCCATTTGAACTTTTTGTAGGGTAGATATTTGAGTTAGGAATCCAACGCAACAAGAATCACGGGTAAAGCTTACTTCTGGAGAGAGTTATAGCCGTTTTACTGACGGCTGCCAGAAAACGGGGCCAAATCTGGCCACCGGCCAAAGGGGTACCCCTTTGGGCGGGCTCAAAAATTTGATTTTTTCAAAAGTGGAAGGATTAGGCATATATGATCATATGGATTGATTCATAATGGACTCTTGTGTTCAAAAATGCTAGACTAAATGAAAACCCGACGTTCATCCCGATCCCTACATAAGAGGCGACGGTTGTGGAAATCAACTTTATAATCACCTAGAGGTTGACTCAAAAGGAGTTTCTTCCATTTGAACTTATTGTAGGGTAGATATTTGAGTTAGGAATCGAACGCAATAAGAATCACGAGTAAAGCTTACTTCTGGAGAGAGTTATAGCCGTTTTACTGACGGCTGCCAGAAAACGGGGCCAAATCTGGCCACCGGCCAAAGGGGTACCCCTTTGGGCGGGCTCAAAAATTTGATTTTTTCAAAAGTGGAAGGATTAGGCATATATGATCATATGGATTGATTCATAATGGACTCTTGTGTTCAAAAATGCTAGACTAAATGAAAAACCCGACGTTCATCCCGATCCCTACATAAGAGGCGACGGTTGTGGAAATCAACTTTATAATCACCTAGAGGTTGACTCAAAAGGAGTTTCTTCCATTTGAACTTATTGTAGGGTAGATATTTGAGTTAGGAATCGAACGCAATAAGAATCACGAGTAAAGCTTACTTCTGGAGAGAGTTATAGCCGTTTTACTGACGGCTGCCAGAAAACGGGGCCAAATCTGGCCACCGGCCAAAGGGGTACCCCTTTCGGCGGGCTGAAAAATTTGATTTTTTCAAAAGTGGACGGATTAGGCATAAATGATCATATGGATTAATTCATAATGGACTCTAGTGTTCAAAAATGCTAGAATCAATGAAAAACCCGACGTTCACCCCGATCCCTACATATGAGGCGACGGTTGTGGAAATCAACTTGATAATCACCTAGAGGTTGACTCAAAAGGAGTTTCTTCCATTTGAACTTTTTGTAGGGTAGATATTTGAGTTAGGAATCCAACGCAACAAGAATCACGGGTAAAGCTTACTTCTGGAGAGAGTTATAGCCGTTTTACTGACGGCTGCCAGAAAACGGGGCCAAATCTGGCCACCGGCCAAAGGGGTACCCCTTTGGGCGGGCTCAAAAATTTGATTTTTTCAAAAGTGGAAGGATTAGGCATATATGATCATATGGATTGATTCATAATGGACTCTTGTGTTCAAAAATGCTAGACTAAATGAAAACCCGACGTTCATCCCGATCCCTACATAAGAGGCGACGGTTGTGGAAATCAACTTTATAATCACCTAGAGGTTGACTCAAAAGGAGTTTCTTCCATTTGAACTTATTGTAGGGTAGATATTTGAGTTAGGAATCGAACGCAATAAGAATCACGAGTAAAGCTTACTTCTGGAGAGAGTTATAGCCGTTTTACTGACGGCTGCCAGAAAACGGGGCCAAATCTGGCCACCGGCCAAAGGGGTACCCCTTTGGGCGGGCTCAAAAATTTGATTTTTTCAAAAGTGGAAGGATTAGGCATATATGATCATATGGATTGATTCATAATGGACTCTTGTGTTCAAAAATGCTAGACTAAATGAAAAATCCGACGTTCATCCCGATCCCTACATAAGAGGCGACGGTTGTGGAAATCAACTTTATAATCACCTAGAGGTTGACTCAAAAGGAGTTTCTTCCATTTGAACTTATTGTAGGGTAGATATTTGAGTTAGGAATCGAACGCAATAAGAATCACGAGTAAAGCTTACTTCTGGAGAGAGTTATAGCCGTTTTACTGACGGCTGCCAGAAAACGGGGCCAAATCTGGCCACCGGCAAAAGGGGTACCCCTTTCGGCGGGCTGAAAAATTTGATTTTTTCAAAAGTGGACGGATTAGGCATAAATGATCATATGGATTAATTCATAATGGACTCTAGTGTTCAAAAATGCTAGAATCAATGAAAAACCCGACGTTCACCCCGATCCCTACATATGAGGCGACGGTTGTGGAAATCAACTTGATAATCACCTAGAGATTGACTCAAAAGGAGTTTCTTCCATTTGAACTTTTTTTAGGGTAGATATTTGAGTTAGGAATCCAACGCAACAAGAATCACGGGTAAAGCTTACTTCTGGAGAGAGTTATAGCCGTTTTACTGACGGCTGCCAGAAAACGGGGCCAAATCTGGCCACCGGCCAAAAGGGTACCCCTTTCGGCGGGCTGAAAAATTTGATTTTTTCAAAAGTGGACGGATTAGGCATAAATGATCATATGGATTAATTCATAATGGACTCTAGTGTTCAAAAATGCTAGAATCAATGAAAAACCCGACGTTCACCCCGATCCCTACATATGAGGCGACGGTTGTGGAAATCAACTTGATAATCACCTAGAGATTGACTCAAAAGGAGTTTCTTCCATTTGAACTTTTTGTAGGGTAGATATTTGAGTTAGGAATCCAACGCAACAAGAATCACGGGTAAAGCTTACTTCTGGAGAGAGTTATAGCCGTTTTACTGACGGCTGCCAGAAAACGGGGACAAATCTGGCCACCGACCAAAGCGGTATCCCTTTGGGCGGGCTCAAAAATTTGATTTTATCAAAAGTGGATGGATTAGGCATATATGATCATATGGATTGATTCATAATGGACTCTTGTGTTCAAAAATGCTAGACTCAATGAAAAACCCGACATTCACCCCGATCCCTACATAAGAGGCGACGGTTGTGGAAATCAACTTTATAATCACCTAGAGGTTGACTCAAAAGGAGTTTCTTCCATTTGAACTTATTGTAGGGTAGATATTTGAGATAGGAATCGAACGCAACAAGAATCACGAGTAAAGCTTACTTATGGAGAGAGTTATAGCCGTTTTACTGACGGCTGCCAGAAAACGGGGCCAAATCTGGCCACCGGCCAAAGGGGTACCCCTTTGGGCGGGCTCAAAAATTTGATTTTTTCAAAACTGGAAGGATTAGGCATATATGATCATATGGATTGATTCATAATGGACTCTTGTGTTCAAAAATGCTAGACTAAATGAAAAATCCGACGTTCATCCCGATCCCTACATAAGAGGCGACGGTTGTGGAAATCAACTTTATAATCACCTAGAGGTTGACTCAAAAGGAGTTTCTTCCATTTGAACTTATTGTAGGGTAGATATTTGAGTTAGGAATCCAACGCAACAAGAATCACGGGTAAAGCTTACTTCTGGAGAGAGTTGTAGCCGTTTTACTGACGGTTGCCAGAAAACGGGGCCAAATATGGCCACCGGCCAAAGGGGTAACCCTTTGGGCGGGCTCAAAAATTTGATTTTTTCAAAAGTGGACGGATTAGGCATATATGATCATATGGATTGATTCATAATGGACTCTAGTGTTCAAAAATACTAGACTCAATGAAAAACCCGACGTTCACCCCGATCCCTACATAAGAGGCGACGGTTGTGGAAATCAACTTTATAATCACCTAGAGGTTGACTCAAAAGGAGTTTCTTCCATTTTAACATTTTTTAGGGTAGATATTTGAGTTAGGAATCGAACGCAATAAGAATCACGAGTAAAGCTTACTTCTGGAGAGAGTTATAGCCGTTTTACTGACGGCTGCCAGAAAACGGGGCCAAAACTGGCCACCGGCCAAAGGGGTACCCCTTTGGGGGGGCTCAAAAATTTGATTTTTTCAAAAGTGGAAGGATTAGGCATATATGATCATATGGATTGATTCATAATGGACTCTAGTGTTCAAAAATGCTAGAATCAATGAAAAACCCGACGTTCACCCCGATCCCTACATATGAGGCGACGGTTGTGGAAATCAACTTGATAATCACCTAGAGATTGACTCAAAAGGAGTTTCTTCCATTTGAACTTTTTGTAGGGTAGATATTTGAGTTAGGAATCCAACGCAACAAGAATCACGGGTAAAGCTTACTTCTGGAGAGAGTTATAGCCGTTTTACTGACGGCTGCCAGAAAACGGGGACAAATCTGGCCACCGACCAAAGCGGTATCCCTTTGGGCGGGCTCAAAAATTTGATTTTATCAAAAGTGGATGGATTAGGCATATATGATCATATGGATTGATTCATAATGGACTCTTGTGTTCAAAAATGCTAGACTCAATGAAAAACCCGACATTCACCCCGATCCCTACATAAGAGGCGACGGTTGTGGAAATCAACTTTATAATCACCTAGAGGTTGACTCAAAAGGAGTTTCTTCCATTTGAACTTTTTGTAGGGTAGATATTTGAGATAGGAATCGAACGCAACAAGAATCACGAGTAAAGCTTACTTATGGAGAGAGTTATAGCCGTTTTACTGACGGCTGCCAGAAAACGGGGCCAAATCTGGCCACCGGCCAAAGGGGTACCCCTTTGGGCGGGCTCAAAAATTTGATTTTTTCAAAACTGGAAGGATTAGGCATATATGATCATATGGATTGATTCATAATGGACTCTTGTGTTCAAAAATGCTAGACTAAATGAAAAATCCGACGTTCATCCCGATCCCTACATAAGAGGCGACGGTTGTGGAAATCAACTTTATAATCACCTAGAGGTTGACTCAAAAGGAGTTTCTTCCATTTGAACTTATTGTAGGGTAGATATTTGAGTTAGGAATCGAACGCAATAAGAATCACGAGTAAAGCTTACTTCTGGAGAGAGTTGTAGCCGTTTTACTGACGGTTGCCAGAAAACGGGGCCAAATATGGCCACCGGCCAAAGGGGTAACCCTTTGGGCGGGCTCAAAAATTTGATTTTTTCAAAAGTGGACGGATTAGGCATATATGATCATATGGATTGATTCATAATGGACTCTAGTGTTCAAAAATACTAGACTCAATGAAAAACCCGACGTTCACCCCGATCCCTACATAAGAGGCGACGGTTGTGGAAATCAACTTTATAATCACCTAGAGGTTGACTCAAAAGGAGTTTCTTCCATTTTAACATTTTTTAGGGTAGATATTTGAGTTAGGAATCGAACACAATAAGAATCACGAGTAAAGCTTACTTCTGGAGAGAGTTATAGCCGTTTTACTGACGGCTGCCAGAAAACGGGGCCAAAACTGGCCACCGGCCAAAGGGGTACCCCTTTGGGGGGGCTCAAAAATTTGATTTTTTCAAAAGTGGAAGGATTAGGCATATATGATCATATGGATTGATTCATAATGGACTCTTGTGTTCAAAAATGCCAGACTCAATGAAAAACCCGACGTTCACCCCGATCCCTACAGAAGAGGCGACGGTTGTGAAAATCAACTTGATAATCACCTAGAGGTTGAGTCAAAAGGAGTTTCTTCCATTTGAACTTTTTGTAGGGTAGATATTTGAGTTAGGAATCCAACGCAACAAAAATCACGGGTATAACTTACTTCTGGAGAGAGTTATAGCCGTTTTACTGATGGCTGCCAGAAAACGGGGCCAAATCTGGACACCAGCCAAAGGGGTACCCCTTTGGGCGGGCTCAAAAATTTGATTTTTTCAAAAGTGGACGGATTAGGCATATATGATCATATGGATTGATTCATAATGGACTCTAGTGTTCAAAAATGCTAGACTCAATGATAAACCCGACATTCACCCCGATCCCTACATAAGAGGCGACGGTTGTGGAAATCAACTTTATAATCACCTAGAGGTTGACTCAAAAGGAGTTTCTTCCATTTTAACATTTTGTAGGGTAGATATTTGAGTTAGGAATCGAACGCAATAAGATTCACGAGAAAAGCTTACTTCTAGAGAGAGTTATAGCCGTTTTACTAACGGCTGCCAGAAAACGGGGCCAAAACTGGCCAGCGGCCAAAGGGATACCCCTTTGGGCGGGCTCAAAAATTTGATTTTTTCAAAAGTGGAAGGATTAGGCATATATGATCATATGGATTGATTCATAATGGACTCTTGTGTTCAAAAATGCTAGACTCAATGAAAAACCCGACGTTCACCCCGATCCCTACAGAAGAGGCGACGGTTGTGAAAATCAACTTGATAATCACCTAGAGGTTGACTCAAAAGGAGTTTCTTCCATTTGAACTTTTTGTAGGGTAGATATTTGAGTTAGGAATCCAACGCAACAAGAATCACGGGTATAACTTACTTCTGGAGAGAGTTATAGCCGTTTTACTGACGGCTGCCAGAAAACGGGGCCAAATCTGGACACCGGCCAAAGGGGTACCCCTTTGGGCGGGCTCAAAAATTTGATTTTTTCAAAAGAGGACGGATTAGGCATATATGATCATATGGATTGATTCATAATGGACTCTAGTGTTCAAAAATGATAGACTCAATGAAAAACCCGATGTTCACCCCGATCCCTACATAAGAGGCGACGGTTATGGAAATCAACTTTATAATCACCTAGAGGTTGACTCAAAAGGAGTTTCTTCCATTTTAACATTTTGTAGGGTAGATATTTGAGTTAGGAATCGAATGCAATAAGATTCACGCGTAAAGCTTACTTCTGGAGAGAGTTATAGCCGTTTTACTAACGGCTGCCAGAAAACAGGGCCAAAACTGGCCACTGGCCAAAGGGGTACCCCTTTGGGCGGGCTCAAAAATTTGATTTTTTCAAAAGTGGAAGGATTAGGCATATATGATCATATGGATTGATTCATAATGGACTCTTGTGTTCAAAAATGCCAGACTCAATGAAAAACCCGACGTTCACCCCGATCCCTACAGAAGAGGCCACGGTTGTGAAAATCAACTTGATAATCACCTAGAGGTTGACTCAAAAGGAGTTTCTTCCATTTGAACTTTTTGTAGGGTAGATATTTGAGTTAGGAATCCAACGCAACAAGAATCACGGGTATAACTTACTTCTGGAGAGAGTTATAGCCGTTTTACTGACGGCTGCCAGAAAACGGGGCCAAATCTGGACACCGGCCAAAGGGGTACCCCTTTGGGCGGGCTCAAAAATTTGATTTTTTCAAAAGTGGACGGATTAGGCATATATGATCATATGGATTGATTCATAATGGACTCTAGTGTTCAAAAATGCTAGACTCAATGAAAAACCCGACGTTCACCCCGATCCCTACATAAGAGGCGACGGTTGTGGAAATCAACTTTATAATCACCTAGAGGTTGACTCAAAAGGAGTTTCTTCCATTTCAACATTTTGTAGGGTAGATATTTGAGTTAGGAATCGAACGCAATAAGATTCACGAGTAAAGCTTACTTCTGGAGAGAGTTATAGCCGTTTTACTAACGGCTGCCAGAAAACAGGGCCAAAACTGGCCACCGGCCAAAGGGGTACCCCTTTGGGCGGGCTCAAAAATTTGATTTTTTCAAAAGTAGAAGGATTAGGCATATATGATCATATGGATTGATTCATAATGGACTCTTGTGTTCAAAAATGCCAGACTCAATGAAAAACCCGACGTTCACCCTGATCCCTACAGAAGAGGCGACGGTTGTGAAAATCAACTTGATAATCACCTAGGGGTTGACTCAAAAGGAGTTTCTTCCATTTGAACTTTTTGTAGGGTAGATATTTGAGTTAGGAATCCAACGCAACAAGAATCACGGGTATAACTTACTTCTGGAGAGAGTTATAGCCGTTTTACTGACGGCTGCCAGAAAACGGGGCCAAATCTGGACACCGGCCAAACAGGTACCCCTTTGGGCGGGCTCAAAAATTTGATTTTATCAAAAGTGGACGGATTAGGCATATATGATCATATGGATTGATTCATAATGGACTCTAGTGTTCAAAAATGCCAGACTCAATGAAAAACCCGACGTTCACCCCGATCCCTACATAAGAGGCGACGGTTGTGGAAATCAACTTTATAATCACCTAGAGGTTGACTCAAAAGGAGTTTCTTACATTTTAACGTTTTCTAGGGTAGATATTTGAGTTAGGAATCGAACGCAATAAGAATCACGAGTAAAGCTTACTTCTGGAGAGAGTTATAGCCGTTTTACTAACGACTGCCAGAAAACGGGGCCAAAACTGGCCACCGGCCAAAGGGGTACCCCTTTGGGCGGGTTCAAAAATTTGATTTTTTCAAAAGTGGAAGGATTAGGCATATATGATCATATGGATTGATTCATAATGGACTCTTGTGTTCAAAAATGCTAGACTCAATGAAAAACCCGACGTTCACCCCGATCCATACAGAAGAGGCGACGGTTGTGAAAATCAACTTGATAATCACCTAGAGGTTGACTCAAAAGGAGTTTCTTCCATTTGAACTTTTTGTAGGGTAGATATTTGAGTTAGGAATCCAACGCAACAAGAATCACGGGTATAACTTACTTCTGGAGAGAGTTATAGCCGTTTTACTGACGGCTGCCAGAAAACGGGGCCAAATCTGGACACCGGCCAAAGGGGTACCCCTTTGGGCGGGCTCAAAAATTTGATTTTTTCAAAAGTGGAAGGATTAGGCATATATGATCATATGGATTGATTCATAATGGACTCTTGTGTTCAAAAATGCCAGACTCAATGAAAAACCCGACGTTCACCCCGATCCCTACAGAAGAGGCGACGGTTGTGAAAATCAACTTGATAATCACCTAGAGGTTGACTCAAAAGGAGTTTCTTCCATTTGAACTTTTTGTAGGGTAGATATTTGAGTTAGGAATCCAACGCAACAAGAATCACGGGTATAACTTACTTCTGGAGAGAGTTATAGCCATTTTACTAACGGCTGCCAGAAAACGGGGCCAAAACTGGCCACCGGCCAAAGGGATACCCCTTTGGGCGGGCTCAAAAATTTGATTTTTTCAAAAGTGGAAGGATTAGGCATATATTATCATATGGATTGATTCATAATGGACTCTTGTGTTCAAAAATGCTAGACTCAATGAAAAACCCGACGTTCACCCCGATCCCTACAGAAGAGGCGACGGTTGTGAAAATCAACTTGATAATCACCTAGAGGTTGACTCAAAAGGAGTTTCTTCCATTTGAACTTTTTGTAGGGTAGATATTTGAGTTAGGAATCCAACGCAATAAGAATCACGGGTATAACTTACTTCTGGAGAGAGTTATGGCCGTTTTACTGACGGCTGCCAGAAAACGGGGCCAAATCTGGACACCGGCCAAAGGGGTACCCCTTTGGGCGGGCTCAAAAATTTGATTTTTTCAAAAGTGGACGGATTAGGCATATATATGATCATATCGATTGATTCATAATGGACTCTAGTGTTCAAAAATGCTAGACTCAATGAAAAACCCGACGTTCACCCCGATCCCTACAGAAGAGGCGACGGTTGTGAAAATCAACTTGATAATCACCTAGAGGTTGACTCAAAAGGAGTTTCTTCCATTTGAACTTTTTGTAGGGTAGATATTTGAGTTAGGAATCCAACGCAACAAGAATCATGGGTATAACTTACTTCTGGAGAGAGTTATAGCCGTTTTACTGATGGCTGCCAGAAAACGGGGCCAAATCTGGACACCGGCCAAAGGGGTACCCCTTTGGGCGGGCTCAAAAATTTGATTTTTTCAAAAGTGGACGGATTAGGCATATATGATCATATGATTGATTCATAATGGACTCTAGTGTTCAAAAATGCTAGACTCAATGAAAAACCCATCGTTCACCCCGATCCCTACATAAGAGGCGACGGTTGTGGAAATCAAATTTATAATCACCTAGAGGTTGACTCAAAAGGTTTTTCTTCCATTTGAACTTTTTTTAGGGTAGATATTTGAGTTAGGAATCGAACGCAATAAGAATCACGAGTAAAGCTTACTTCTGGAGAGATTTATAGCCGTTTTACTAACGGCTGCCAGAAAACGGGGCCAAAACTGGCCACCGGCCAAAGGGGTACCCCTTTGGGCGGGCTCAAAAATTTGATTTTTTCAAAAGTGGACGGATTAGGCATATATGATCATATGGATTGATTCATAATGGACACTAGTGTTCAAAAATGCTAGACTCAATGAAAAACCCGACGTTCACCCCGATCCCTACATAAGAGGCGACGGTTGTGGAAATCAACTTTATAATCACCTAGAGGTTGACTCAAAAGGAGTTTCTTACATTTTAACATTTTGTAGGGTAGATATTTGACTTAGGAATTGAACGCAATAAGATTCACGAGTAAAGCTTACTTCTGGAGAGAGTTATAGCCGTTTTACTAACGGCTGCCAGAAAACGGGGCCAAAACTGGCCACCGGCCAAAGGGATACCCCTTTGGGCGGGCTCAAAAATTTGATTTTTTCAAAAGTGGAAGGATTAGGCATATATGATCATATGGATTGATTCATAATGGACTCTTGTGTTCAAAAATGCCAGACTTAATGAAAAACCCGACGTTCACCCCGATCCCTACAGAAGAGGCGACGGTTGTGAAAATCAACTTGATAATCACCTAGAGGTTGACTCAAAAGGAGTTTCTTCCATTTGAACTTTTTGTAGAGTAGATATTTGAGTTAGGAATCCAACGCAACAAGAATCACGGGTATAACTTACTTCTGGAGAGAGTTATAGCCGTTTTACTGACGGCCCAGAAAACGGGGCCAAATCTGGACACCGGCCAAAGGGGTACCCCTTTGGGCGGGCTCAAAAATTTGATTTTTTCAAAAGTGGACGGATTAGGCATATATGATCATATGGATTGATTCATAATGGACTCTTTTGGTCAAAAATGCTAGACTCAATGAAAAACCCGACGTTCACCCCGATCCCTACAGAAGAGGCGACGGTTGTGAAAATCAACTTGATAATCACCTAGAGGTTGACTCAAAAGGAGTTTCTTCCATTTGAACTTTTTGTAGGGTAGATATTTGAGTTAGGAATCCAACGCAACAAGAATCACGAGTATAACTTACTTCTGGAGAGAGTTATAGCCGTTTTACTGACGGCTGCCAGAAAACGGGGCCAAATCTGGACACCGGCCAAAGGGGTACCCCTTTGGGCGGGCTCAAAAATTTGATTTTTTCAAAAGTGGACGGATTAGGCATATATGATCATATGGATTGATTCATAATGGACTCTTTTGTTCAAAAATGCTAGACTCAATGAAAAACCCGACGTTCACCCCGATCCCTACAGAAGAGGCGACGGTTGTGAAAATCAACTTGATAATCACCTAGAGGTTGACTCAAAAGGAGTTTCTTCCATTTGAACTTTTTGTAGGGTAGATATTTGAGTTAGGAATCCAACGCAACAAGAATCACGAGTATAACTTACTTCTGGAGAGAGTTATAGCCGTTTTACTGACGGCTGCCAGAAAACGGGGCCAAATCTGGACACCGGCCAAAGGGGTACCCCTTTGGGCGGGCTCAAAAATTTGATTTTTTCAAAAGTGGACGGATTAGGCATATATGATCATATGGATTGATTCATAATGGACTCTTTTGTTCAAAAATGCTAGACTCAATGAAAAACCCGACGTTCACCCCGATCCCTACAGAAGAGGCGACGGTTGTGAAAATCAACTTGATAATCACCTAGAGGTTGACTCAAAAGGAGTTTCTTCCATTTGAACTTTTTGTAGGGTAGATATTTGAGTTAGGAATCCAACGCAACAAGAATCACGAGTATAACTTACTTCTGGAGAGAGTTATAGCCGTTTTACTGACGGCTGCCAGAAAACGGGGCCAAATCTGGACACCGGCCAAAGGGGTACCCCTTTGGGCGGGCTCAAAAATTTGATTTTTTCAAAAGTGGACGGATTAGGCATATATGATCATATGGATTGATTCATAATGGACTCTAGTGTTCAAAAATGCTAGACTCAATGAAAAACCCGACGTTCACCCTGATCCCTACATAAGAGTCGACGGTTGTGGAAATCAACTTAATAATCACCTAGAGGTTGACTCAAAAGGAGTTTCTTCCATTTTAACATTTTGTAGGGTAGATATTTGAGTTAGGAATTGAACGCAATAAGATTCACGAGTAAAGCTTACTTCTGGAGAGAGTTATAGCCGTTTTACTAATGGCTGCCAGAAAACGGGGCCAAAACTGGCCACCGGCCAAAGGGATACCCCTTTGGGCGGGCTCAAAAATTTGATTTTTTCAAAAGTGGAAGGATTAGGCATATATGATCATATGGATTGATTCATAATGGACTCTTGTGTTCAAAAATGCTAGACTCAATGAAAAACCCGACGTTCACCCCGATCCCTACAGAAGAGGCGACGGTTGTGAAAATCAACTTGATAATCACCTAGAGGTTGACTCAAAAGGAGTTTCTTCCATTTGAACTTTTTGTAGGGTAGATATTTGAGTTAGGAATCCAACGCAACAAGAATCACGAGTATAACTTACTTCTGGAGAGAGTTATAGCCGTTTTACTGACGGCTGCCAGAAAACGGGGCCAAATCTGGACACCGGCCAAAGGGGTACCCCTTTGGGAGGGCTCAAAAATTTGATTTTTTCAAAAGTGGACGGATTAGGCATATATGATCATATGGATTGATTCATAATGGACTCTAGTGTTCAAAAATGCTAGACTCAATGAAAAACCCGACGTTCACCCTGATCCCTACATAAGAGGCGACGGTTGTGGAAATCAACTTTATAATCACCTAGAGGTTGACTCAAAAGGAGTTTATTCCATTTTAACATTTTTTAGGGTAGATATTTGAGTTAGGAATCGAACGCAATAAGATTCACGAGTAAAGCTTACTTCTGGAGAGAGTTATAGCCGTTTTACTAACGGCTGCCAGAAAACAGGGCCAAAACTGGCCACCGGCCAAAGGGGTACCCCTTTGGGCGGGCTCAAAAATTTGATTTTTTTAAAAGTGGAAGGATTAGGCATATATGATCATATGGATTGATTCATAATGGACTCTTGTGTTCAAAAATGCCAGACTCAATGAAAAACCCGACGTTCACCCCGATCCCTACATAAGAGGCGACGGTTGTGGAAATCAACTTTATAATCACCTAGAGGTTGACTCAAAAGGAGTTTCTTACATTTTAACGTTTTCTAGGGTAGATATTTGAGTTAGGAATCGAACGCAATAAGAATCACGAGTAAAGCTTACTTCTGGAGAGAGTTATAGCCGTTTTACTAACGACTGCCAGAAAACGGGGCCAAAACTGGCCACCGGCCAAAGGGGTACCCCTTTGGGCGGGTTCAAAAATTTGATTTTTTCAAAAGTGGAAGGATTAGGCATATATGATCATATGGATTGATTCATAATGGACTCTTGTGTTCAAAAATGCTAGACTCAATGAAAAACCCGACGTTCACCCCGATCCCTACAGAAGAGGCGACGGTTGTGAAAATCAACTTGATAATCACCTAGAGGTTGACTCAAAAGGAGTTTCTTCCATTTGAACTTTTTATAGGGTAGATATTTGAGTTAGGAATCCAACGCAACAAGAATCACGGGTATAACTTACTTCTGGAGAGAGTTATAGCCGTTTTACTGATGGCTGCCAGAAAACGGGGCCAAATCTGGACACCGGCCAAAGGGGTACCCCTTTGGGCGGGCTCAAAAATTTGATTTTTTCAAAAGTGGACGGATTAGGCATATATGATCATATGGATTGATTCATAATGGACTCTAGTGTTCAAAAATGCTAGACTCAATGAAAAAACCCGACGTTCACCCCGATCCCTACATAAGAGGCGACGGTTGTGGAAATCAACTTTATAATCACCTAGAGGTTGACTCAAAAGGAGTTTCTTCCATTTTAACATTTTTTAGGGTATATATTTGAGTTAGGAATCGAACGCAATAAGAATCACGAGTAAAGATTACTTCTGGAGAGAGTTATAGCCGTTTTACTAACGGCTGCCAGAAAACGGGGCCAAAACTGGCCACCGGCCAAAGGGGTACCCCTTTGGGCGGGCTCAAAAATTTGATTTTTTCAAAAGTGGAAGGATTAGGCATATATGATCATATGGATTGATTCATAATGGACTCTTGTGTTCAAAAATGCCAGACTCAATGAAAAACCCGACGTTCACCCCGATCCCTACAGAAGAGGCGACGGTTGTGAAAATCAACTTGATAATCACCTAGAGGTTGACTCAAAAGGAGTTTCTTCCATTTGAACTTTTTGTAGGGTAGATATTTGAGTTAGGAATCCAACGCAACAAGAATCACGGGTATAACTTACTTCTGGAGAGAGTTATAGCCATTTTACTAACGGCTGCCAGAAAACGGGGCCAAAACTGGCCACCGGCCAAAGGGATACCCCTTTGGGCGGGCTCAAAAATTTGATTTTTTCAAAAGTGGAAGGATTAGGCATATATTATCATATGGATTGATTCATAATGGACTCTTGTGTTCAAAAATGCTAGACTCAATGAAAAACCCGACGTTCACCCCGATCCCTACAGAAGAGGCAACGGTTGTGAAAATCAACTTGATAATCACCTAGAGGTTGACTCAAAAGGAGTTTCTTCCATTTGAACTTTTTGTAGGGTAGATATTTGAGTTAGGAATCCAACGCAATAAGAATCACGGGTATAACTTACTTCTGGAGAGAGTTATGGCCGTTTTACTGACGGCTGCCAGAAAACGGGGCCAAATCTGGACACCGGCCAAAGGGGTACCCCTTTGGGCGGGCTCAAAAATTTGATTTTTTCAAAAGTGGACGGATTAGGCATATATATGATCATATCGATTGATTCATAATGGACTCTAGTGTTCAAAAATGCTAGACTCAATGAAAAACCCGACGTTCACCCCGATCCCTACAGAAGAGGCGACGGTTGTGAAAATCAACTTGATAATCACCTAGAGGTTGACTCAAAAGGAGTTTCTTCCATTTGAACTTTTTGTAGGGTAGATATTTGAGTTAGGAATCCAACGCAACAAGAATCATGGGTATAACTTACTTCTGGAGAGAGTTATAGCCGTTTTACTGATGGCTGCCAGAAAACGGGGCCAAATCTGGACACCGGCCAAAGGGGTACCCCTTTGGGCGGGCTCAAAAATTTGATTTTTTCAAAAGTGGACGGATTAGGCATATATGATCATATGATTGATTCATAATGGACTCTAGTGTTCAAAAATGCTAGACTCAATGAAAAACCCATCGTTCACCCCGATCCCTACATAAGAGGCGACGGTTGTGGAAATCAAATTTATAATCACCTAGAGGTTGACTCAAAAGGTTTTTCTTCCATTTGAACATTTTTTAGGGTAGATATTTGAGTTAGGAATCGAACGCAATAAGAATCACGAGTAAAGCTTACTTCTGGAGAGATTTATAGCCGTTTTACTAACGGCTGCCAGAAAACGGGGCCAAAACTGGCCACCGGCCAAAGGGGTACCCCTTTGGGCGGGCTCAAAAATTTGATTTTTTCAAAAGTGGACGGATTAGGCATATATGATCATATGGATTGATTCATAATGGACACTAGTGTTCAAAAATGCTAGACTCAATGAAAAACCCGACGTTCACCCCGATCCCTACATAAGAGGCGACGGTTGTGGAAATCAACTTTATAATCACCTAGAGGTTGACTCAAAAGGAGTTTCTTACATTTTAACATTTTGTAGGGTAGATATTTGACTTAGGAATTGAACGCAATAAGATTCACGAGTAAAGCTTACTTCTGGAGAGAGTTATAGCCGTTTTACTAACGGCTGCCAGAAAACGGGGCCAAAACTGGCCACCGGCCAAAGGGATACCCCTTTGGGCGGGCTCAAAAATTTGATTTTTTCAAAAGTGGAAGGATTAGGCATATATGATCATATGGATTGATTCATAATGGACTCTTGTGTTCAAAAATGCCAGACTTAATGAAAAACCCGACGTTCACCCCGATCCCTACAGAAGAGGCGACGGTTGTGAAAATCAACTTGATAATCACCTAGAGGTTGACTCAAAAGGAGTTTCTTCCATTTGAACTTTTTGTAGAGTAGATATTTGAGTTAGGAATCCAACGCAACAAGAATCACGGGTATAACTTACTTCTGGAGAGAGTTATAGCCGTTTTACTGACGGCCCAGAAAACGGGGCCAAATCTGGACACCGGCCAAAGGGGTACCCCTTTGGGCGGGCTCAAAAATTTGATTTTTTCAAAAGTGGACGGATTAGGCATATATGATCATATGGATTGATTCATAATGGACTCTAGTGTTCAAAAATGCTAGACTCAATGAAAAACCCGACGTTCACCCTGATCCCTACATAAGAGTCGACGGTTGTGGAAATCAACTTAATAATCACCTAGAGGTTGACTCAAAAGGAGTTTCTTCCATTTTAACATTTTGTAGGGTAGATATTTGAGTTAGGAATTGAACGCAATAAGATTCACGAGTAAAGCTTACTTCTGGAGAGAGTTATAGCCGTTTTACTAACGGCTGCCAGAAAACGGGGCCAAAACTGGCCACCGGCCAAAGGGATACCCCTTTGGGCGGGCTCAAAAATTTGATTTTTTCAAAAGTGGAAGGATTAGGCATATATGATCATATGGATTGATTCATAATGGACTCTTGTGTTCAAAAATGCTAGACTCAATGAAAAACCCGACGTTCACCCCGATCCCTACAGAAGAGGCGACGGTTGTGAAAATCAACTTGATAATCACCTAGAGCTTGACTCAAAAGGAGTTTCTTCCATTTGAACTTTTTGTAGGGTAGATATTTGAGTTAGGAATCCAACGCAACAAGAATCACGAGTATAACTTACTTCTGGAGAGAGTTATAGCCGTTTTACTGACGGCTGCCAGAAAACGGGGCCAAATCTGGACACCGGCCAAAGGGGTACCCCTTTGGGCGGGCTCAAAAATTTGATTTTTTCAAAAGTGGACGGATTAGGCATATATGATCATATGGATTGATTCATAATGGACTCTAGTGTTCAAAAATGCTAGACTCAATGAAAAACCCGACGTTCACCCTGATCCCTACATAAGAGGCGACGGTTGTGGAAATCAACTTTATAATCACCTAGAGGTTGACTCAAAAGGAGTTTATTCCATTTTAACATTTTTTAGGGTAGATATTTGAGTTAGGAATCGAACGCAATAAGATTCACGAGTAAAGCTTACTTCTGGAGAGAGTTATAGCCGTTTTACTAACGGCTGCCAGAAAACAGGGCCAAAACTGGCCACCGGCCAAAGGGGTACCCCTTTGGGCGGGCTCAAAAATTTGATTTTTTTAAAAGTGGAAGGATTAGGCATATATGATCATATGGATTGATTCATAATGGACTCTTGTGTTCAAAAATGCCAGACTCAATGAAAAACCCGACGTTCACCCCGATCCCTACAGAAGAGGCGACGGTTGTGAAAATCAACTTGATAATCACCTAGAGGTTGACTCAAAAGGAGTTTCTTCCATTTGAACTTTTTGTAGGGTAGATATTTTAGTTAGGAATCCAACGCAACAAGAATCACGGGTATAAGTTACTTCTGGAGAGAGTTATAGCCGTTTTACTGATGGCTGCCAGAAAATGGGGCCAAATCTGGACACCGGCCAAAGGGGTACCCCTTTGGGCGGGCTCAAAAATTTGATTTTTTCAAAAGTGGACGGATTAGGCATATATGATCATATGATTGATTCATAATGGACTCTAGTGTTCAAAAATGCTAGACTCAATGAAAAACCCGACGTTCACCCCGATCCCTACATAAGAGGCGACGGTTGTGGAAATCAAATTTATAATCACCTAGAGGTTGACTCAAAAGGTGTTTCTTCCATTTGAACATTTGGTAGGGTAGATATTTGAGTTAGAAATCGAACGCAAGAAGAATCACGAGTAAAGCTTACTTCTGGAGAGATTTATAGCCGTTTTACTAACGGCTGCCAGAAAACGGGGCCAAAACTGGCCACCGGCCAAAGGGGTACCCCTTTGGGCGGGCTCAAAAATTTGATTTTTTCAAAAGTGGACGGATTAGGCTTATATGATCATATGGATTGATTCATAATGGACTCTAGTGTTCAAAAATGCTAGACTCAATGAAAAACCCGACGTTCACCCCGATCCCTACATAAGAGGCGACGGTTGTGGAAATCAACTTTATAATCACCTAGAGGTTGACTCAAAAGGAGTTTCTTACATTTTAACATTTTGTAGGGTAGATACTTGAGTTAGGAATCGAACGCAATAAGAATCACGAGTAAAGCTTACTTCTGGAGAGAGTTATAGCCGTTTTACTAACGGCTGCCAGAAAACGGGGCCAAAACTGACCACCGGCCAAAGGGGTACCCCTTTGGGCGGGTTCAAAAATTTGATTTTTTCAAAAGTTGAAGGATTAGGCATATATGATCATATGGATTGATTCATAATGGACTTTTGTGTTCAAAAATGCTAGACTCAATGAAAAACCCGACGTTCACCCCGATCCCTACAGAAGAGGCGACGGTTGTGAAAATCAACTTGATAATCACCTAGAGGTTGACTCAAAAGGAGTTTCTTCCATTTGAACTTTTTGTAGGGTAGATATTTGAGTTAGGAATCTAACGCAACAAGAATCACGAGTATAACTTACTTCTGGAGAGAGTTATAGCCGTTTTACTGACGGCTGCCAGAAAACGGGGCCAAATCTGGACACCGGCCAAAGGGGTACCCCTTTGGGCGGGCTCAAAAATTTGATTTTTTCAAAAGTGGACGGATTAGGCATATATGATCATATGGATTGATTCATAATGGACTCTAGTGTTCAAAAATGCTAGACTCAATGAAAAACCCGACGTTCACCCCGATCACTACATAAGAGGTGATGGTTTTGGAAATCAACTTGATAATCACCTAGAGGCCGACTCAAATAGGGTTTCTACCGGTTCGAATTTTCATAGGGTAGATATTTGAGTTAGGAATCCAACGCAATAAGAATCACGGGTAAAGCTTACTTCTGGAGAGAGTTATAGCCGTTTTACTGACGGCTGCCAGAAAACGGGGCCAAATCTGGCCACCGGCCAAAGGGGTACCCCTTTCGGCGGGCTCAAAAATTTAATTTTTTCAAAAGTGGACGGATTAGGCATATATGATCATATGGATTAATTCATAATGTAATCTAGTGTTCAAAAATGCTAGACTCAATGAAAAACCCGACGTTCTCCCCGATCCTTACATTTGAGGCGATGGTTTTGGAAATCAACTTGATAATCACCTAGAGGTTGACTCAAAAGGAGTTTCTTCCATTTGAACTTTTTGTAGGGTAGATATTTGAGTTAGGAATTGAACGTAACAAGAATCACGAGTAAAGCTTACTTATGGAGAGAGTTATAGCCGTTTTACTGATGGCTGCCAGAAAACGGGGCCAAATCTGGCCACCGGCCAAAAGGGTACCCCTTTGGGCGGGCTCAAAAATTTGATTTTTTCAAAAGTGGACGGATTAGGCATATATGATCATATGGATTGATTCATAATGGACTCTTGTGTTCAAAAATGCTAGACTCAATGAAAAACCCAACGTTCACCCCGATCCCTACAGAAGAGGCGACGGTTGTGGAAATCAACTTGATAATCACCTAGAGGTTGACTCAAAAGGATTTTCTTCCAATTGAAATTTTTGTAGGGTAGATATTTGAGTTAGGAATCCAACGCAACAAGAATCACAGTTAAAGCTTACTTCTGGAGAGAGTTATAGCCGTTTTACTGACGGCTGCAAGAAAACGGGGACAAATCTGGCCACCGGCCAAAGGGCTACCCCTTTGGGCGGGCTCAAAAATTTGATTTTTTCCAAAGTGGACGGATTAGGCATATATGATCATATGGATTGATTCATAATGGTCTCTAGTGTTCAAAAATGCTAGACTCAATGAAAAACCTGACGTTCACCCCGATCACTACATAAGAGGTGATGGTTTTGGATATCAACTTGATAATCACCTAGAGACCGACTCAAATAGGGTTTCTACCGGTTCGAATTTTCATAGAGTAGATATTTGAGTTAGGAATCCAACGCAACAAGAATCACGGGTAAAGCTTACTTCTGGAGAGAGTTATAGTTGTTTTACTGACGGCTGCCAGAAAACGGGGCCAAATCTGGCCACCGGCCAAAGGGGTACCCCTTGGGCGGGTTCAAAAATTTGATTTTTTCAAAAGTGGAAGGATTAGGCATATATGATCATATAGATTGATTCATAATGGACTCTTGTGTTCAAAAATGCTAGACTCAATGAAAAACCCGACGTTCACCCCGATCCCTACAGAAGAGGCAACGGTTGTGAAAATCAACTTGATAATCACCTAGAGGTTGACTCAAAAGGAGTTTCTTCCATTTGAACTTTTTGTAGGGTTGATATTTGAGTTAGGAATCCAACGCAACAAGAATCACGGGTATAACTTACTTCTGGAGAGAGTTATAGCCGTTTTACTGACGGCTGCCAGAAAACGGGGCCAAATCTGGACACCGGCCAAAGGGGTACCCCTTTGGGCGGGCTCAAAAATTTGATTTTTTCAAAAGTGAAAGGATTAGGCATATATGATCATATGGATTGATTCATAATGGACTCTTGTGTTCAAAAATGCCAGACTCAATGAAAAACCCGACGTTCACCCCGATCCCTACAGAAGAGGCGACGGTTGTGAAAATCAACTTGATAATCACCTAGAGGTTGACTCAAAAGGAGTTTCTTCCATTTGAACTTTTTGTAGGGTTGATATTTGAGTTAGGAATCCAACGCAACAAGAATCACGGGTATAACTTACTTCTGGAGAGAGTTATAGTCGTTTTACTGACGGCTGCCAGAAAACGGGGCCAAATCTGGACACCGGCCAAAGGGGTACCCCTTTGGGCGGGCTTGTTTAGTGTGTATTTGTGTTGTTTTATTGCATAGTTTTGCATATTCTGTAATTTATTTTCTAGTTTTTGTTCTCGTTTATTTCGTGTTTTCGTGTGAATTTCTTCACTGGTTGCTTTTATGGTGGATTATGCCAAGTTTTGAAAAACTTGAGCTTTTGTTCGGAAAATCTCGATTTTTAGGTACTAATGTGGCGTGGAGCGAAGATGGGTCGGAAAAGATAAATCCGTGAGAAAGGTGAACCCCGCGGACGCGCAAGCCCCGCGGCCGCGCAACTTCAAGTGCCCAAGACCCCGCGGCCGCGTGAGTCCCGCGACCGCGCGGGGGTGTTCTCGGCGCAGGCACCCCGCGGGCGCGGGAGCCCCGCGAGCGCGCGGCATTCTTGAACCCCGCGGGCGCGCGACGCCGCGCGGGCGCGCTGGCTGGCGTCTCCCTCTCGATCAGCGCCTTGTTGGCACTTGTTTTTCCCTTCTCCCTCTTGGCATCTTGGACCCAATGAGTGCCCTTCATCATTCATTCCTTTTGCATGAGGATTCTAGAGCTTGGAGTCAATCTAATCTAAAAACTAGGATAATAGGTATTTATTTAACCTAACCCTAGCTTTGTGGACTTTTCCTCCACAAAATCCTCCTCCCAAATCTCTCACATTTAATGTCCATCACTATCACCTTACCACCACCTTTCCTCTCTCCTCTCATCAATCATCTCACCATTGCCTCTCTCTCTCCCTTACGATCTTCTCTCTCTCTCTCTTATGAAATTGGATTTTTGGATCAAAAAGGGGGACACCATCAATCATTGGGGGACTTCTCTTTTTGGATACACATTGACTACCATTCAAGACATCATCTTCTTCACCCACCCTCCTCCATTTTTTTCTCTACACTACCTTCACCATTTTCTTCACTCTTCCATACTCTACACACCATTTTTCACCATCATTTCACCACCATTTTCCACTAAAGAGAAGAGGAGAAAGAGGAGAGCAAGGAAACCAAGCCAAGAAGGAAAGAAAGGGAACGAGAAGACCAACGACGAGCTCACGTGGAAGCTAAGCTAGGAGGAGGTTTCTTGTGCACTTTCTTGTATTTCTTGGATGTTTTTGTGGGATTTGTTCCAAACTCTTGAAGGATATATAATATTGTAGAAGTTGTGTTCATTTACATTTGATTTATGAAATGGAGTTCTTCTATGATGTTTATGTTGTTTTGAGCATGTTTAGTGGCTAATCTCCCTATTAGGGGGAGAGGATCGATTTGGTTGTGATCTATGCTTGTTTATGTTGGTTGTTGTTGTTGGAATTGTTCTTATTTATGTTTAAGTGCTTGATCATCACTTGAGCATTGGTAGGATTTAGGGGATTTCTTGATTGTGAACCTAACTCCGGATTTAATTCCTTCGATACTAGGTGCATGGGCTCCTAAACCTAGTTTGTTTGTCTCATTTTGCATGGTATAGCTAAGAGAGGTTTAACGGATATCCGTGACTTTAATAGACGTTAAACTAATTGGATGGGTCTACCATACTTGTGAGATTTGCATTATCAACTCAAATAAAGCATAGTAATCAACCATTGAGAGAATCTACACCCTAATACCTTAATCAACTTAATTCCTCTAATCTTCATTTCCATTTTCTTGCATTTAAATCGTTATTGTTTGTTTTGTTGATTGTTCATTTAAATTCTAGTTTAAATCTCCAAAATCTCTTGATTAGAATGTTTAGATTGCATTTTAGTTGTTTTGTCGAAAGCATGTGTAGCCTATAGACAGTTCTTTCTCATAGAGTCTTCCTTGAGAGATCGACTCGGGGTAAGCTCGTCGCTCCTACAATTGACCCTGTCCAATTGCGGGTGTGGTCCTAAGTAGTGTCTAGCAAGCATAAACCGGAAATTATAAGTGTAAATTTGGACCCAACAAATTTTGGCGCCGTTGCCGGGGAGGGCTTTCGAGAATTGTCTTTTAGGTGCTATATTTGCTTTTGTGTTATTTTGAATTCGTGAACTTTTTCGCTGAAGTGTTTGTGTTGTTTTTGTAAATTTGTTTTTTATTTTTATGTCCGTTTGTTGGGCTTTGATATCTCTTTCCGCAAGGTACGTTTGATCCCCGTTTCATTTGTGTTTGTGTATGCTAGGAAGGCGAAGCCTCAACCGAAGGTTAGCCCCCGTGTTTGACAACATTCACCGACCAAGGAGATTCAATATATTTGAGTGGGAAAGAGAGATGGATCCTAATCACCCAATAAATCCCGACAATGCCAATGCCAATGCCAATGCGGCTAGGAACATGAGAGACTTTGCTCGTCCCGTGATAGGGGCGTCGACTTCTTGCATAGTTCTTGGCGAAGCCGCAAGGAACTACGAGTTGAAGAACATCCACTTTAGCCAACTTCCCTCATTCTACGGGATGCCGGCCGAAGATGCTTTGAACTTCATCCGGGAGTTCTATTCCGTTGTTCAGACCTTTCCTCTACAAGGTTTGAACGAAGATCAATTGAAGATGAGGTGTTTTCCCTACACCTTGAAGGATCGAGCCAAGACGTGGTTCATGTCTCTTCCGGCCAATTCCTTGGCCAATTGGAATGCCGTCTACGAGAAGTTCATGGCCAAGTACTACTCAAATCAAAAGACCCAAGACTTGAGAGCTCAAATTGTTACTTTTACCCAATCTCCGGGTGAATCGTTTCATGAAGCTTGGGATCGATTTCGAGGTCTCCAACAACAATGTCCTCACCACCATCTCGCACCCGAGTTGCTCAACCAATTCTTCTACGACGGGCTTTCTCAAAATTTCCAATATATGGTGGACAATGCATCGGGAGGGGACATTGGAGGTCGGACCGCTGAAGAAGTCTCAAACATATATGAGACAATGGCCACGACTTCCCAACAAAAGAGTGCTAGGGGGAAGAGAGCTTCCGTCAATGAAGCCAACCCTAGTTATGATGTGACAAAGCAACTTGCCGAGTTGACAAGACAAGTAGAGATGCTTCGAACGTCCGAGAGACCACCCCAACAAGTGATGACCATTGAGACTTGCGGGATTTGTGGAGAGTATGGCCATGGAGCCAATGTGTGCCAAAGATCAATTGAGACGGAGACAAGTGAAGAAGCTCATTTCCATGTTCTTCAAGAGCAAGTGCATGCTCTCCAAGGTTTTCAACCGCGCCAACAATATAACCCCTACTCTCAAACATACAATCCTGGATGGAGAAATCATCCGAATTTCTCTTGGAAACAACCTCAACAACCTCCTCTACCACCACAACAACCGCCTCCACCTCAACAAGCCGGAGGAGGCCAAGCTCCACCTTATCCGAGGCCGCAACAATACCCGGCCCAACCGAACCAACCGCCAAGGCCAACATTGCAAGACACGTTGCAAACCTTCATCCAAGCCACTCAACAAAGATTTGAATCCGTTGAGGCTTCTGTGAAGAGAATTGAGACTCAAGTGGGACAAATAGCCGGAACCGTTGGACAATTGGCCAAGCAAGCCAAGCCGGGCAAGTTGCCAAGCCAACCGGAGCAAGCTCAAGCCATTACCGTTCTTCGAGGAGGAAAGGTGATCGATAATAAGGTTGGAGAACCGAGTCCAACCGAGGAGGATGAAAAAGAAGAGGAGGCTCTTCAACAACAACACAAAGAGCCCGAAAAGAAGAGTGAAGAAGTTAAGAAGCCCACTCTCCACAAGGCTTCCAATCCTTACAATCCTCCAATTCCATTTCCAAGCCGGTTGAGGAATGAGAAGCAAGACACTCAATTCCAAGAGTTTTACAAGCTCCTTTCAAAGGTGAATGTCAACCTTCCACTCCTTGATGTTATTCGAAATGTGCCGGCCTATGTCAAGTTCTTCAAAGAACTAGCTTCCAAGAAGAGGAAATTTGTGGAGGACGAGAAGATTGAAGTGTCCGAAGTGGCAAGTGCAATCCTACAACATCAACTCCCACCAAAGCTACGTGATCCAGGTAGTTTCACTCTCAAAATTGCTTTGGGAAATGGCAAAGAAGCATGTGGTATGCTAGATCTAGGAGCCGGAATTAATTTGATGCCTTACTCTATTTATAAACAATTAGAGTTAGGAGAATTGAAACCAACTAGAATGTGTCTACAATTAGCGGATAGGTCCGTAAGATATCCGAGGGGAATAATAGAGGACATTCTAGTTAAGGTTGGAGGTTTGATAATACCGGTTGATTTTGTTGTTTTGGATGTGGGAGATGTTAAGGAAACGGGTAAAGAACACACGCTCCTCCTAGGTAGACCTTTTATGGCTACAACTAACACTTTGATTGATGTTAAAAATGGAACATTAAAGATGTCGGTGTTAGGAGAAACGGTGTCATTTTCCGTACATGAAAACAAGGCTATTCCCGTCTCCTCATTTGAGGAAAATTGTTCTTACATAGATGCTATTGATGTCTTGGCCGAGGAGGTTTTCTTACAGGAAATAGGTGCTCCGTGGAGAAGTGAAACCTCGTCCGAGGAGCTTGCTATGGACGAAGCCTACCTCAAGTGTGGGGGAGACGACTGGAATGCCGACGAGATGGAGACCTTGCTCGGAGAAGGCATGAGTCTAATGCAAGTCATGGCCTCAACCGAAGAGGAAGTTAAGCCCACTCCCGAGCTCGAGCTCAAGGAGCTCCCGTCTCATCTCAAATACGTCTATCTCGACGATGAAGAGAAGAAGCCCGTAATCATCTTTTCCGGGCTAGAAAAAGATGAAGAGGACCTCTTAGTAGCCGTACTAAAGAGGAACAAGCAAGCCATTGGATGGAGTCTTTCCGACATCAAAGGCATTAGCCCCTCTACGTGTATGCATCGCATCATTCTAGAAGAAGGGGCTAAGCCGGTTCGTGAAGGGCAAAGGAGGCTCAACCCCGTGCTCATGGAAGTCGTAAAGAAGGAGATTCTTAAGCTCCTAGCGGAAGGGATTATTTATCCCATAGCCGATAGTGAATGGGTGAGCCCGGTCCATGTGGTGCCAAAGAAAGGAGGGATAACGGTCGTTGAGAACGACAAAGGAGAACATGTGGCTACTCGAACCACCACCGGGTGGAGAATGTGCATTGACTACCGAAAGCTCAATGCCGCCACAAGAAAAGACCATTTTCCCCTTCCTTTCATTGATCAAATACTTGATAAATTAGCCGGCCATAGTTTTTATTGCTTTCTTGACGGTTTATCGGGTTATTTTCAGGTGGCCATAGCGCCGGAGGACCAAGCCAAGACCGCATTCACATGCCCGTTTGGTACGTTTGCGTGTCGAAGAATGCCATTTGGACTATGCAATGCACCGGGCACTTTCCAAAGGTGTATGTTCTCCATTTTCTCCGAAATGATTGGAGACTTCATTGAGGTATTCATGGATGACTTTTCGGTTTTTGGATCCTCATTTTCCGATTGTTTAGAGAAATTGGAACTTGTCTTGAAACGGTGCATAGAAAGTAGCCTAACTCTTAGTTGGGAAAAGAGTCATTTCATGGTTACTAGTGGCATAGTGCTTGGTCATGTTGTGTCTAAAGAAGGAATGAGTGTAGACAAGGCTAAGGTAGATGTGATTGAAAAATTGCCTCCACCCGTTGATGTGAAAGGAATTAGAAGCTTTCTAGGCCATGCCGGTTTTTACCGTAGGTTTATTAAAGACTTCTCGAAAATTAGCCAACCTCTATGCCATTTACTTGCTCAAGATGTTCCTTTTGAGTTTGATGAAAAATGCTTGCATGCTTTTAATACTCTTAAGGAGAAATTGATCACCGCACCAATTGTTGTTCCCCCTGACTGGTCCTTACCATTTGAGATCATGTGTGATGCATCAAATTCCGCCGTTGGCGCCGTTTTGGGTCAACGTATTGATAAAATTCTTCGTGTAATTTACTATGCTAGCCTCACCTTGAATAGTGCTCAAGTAAATTATACCACAACCAAAAAAGAATTGCTTGCCGTTGTGTTTTCTTTGGACAAATTTAGATCCTACATCTTAGGTTCTAAAGTAATCGTGCATAGTGACCATGCGGCTTTAAGGCATTTGTTGACCAAACCACAAGCTAAACCTAGACTCATTAGGTGGATCTTGCTTGTGCAAGAATTTGATGTTGAGATTAAGGATAGGAAGGGGTGTGAAAACGTGGTAGCGGACCATTTATCCCGCCTCCCCGTTGATGAAAATTTCAATTTGTTGCATGAAAAAGGAGTTGATTGTGATACATTTCCATATGAGCATGTTCTTGAGCTTGATTCCTCCCCTTGGTATGCCGATATTGTCAATTATCTTGCTTGTGATAAATTGAGACCTAACCTCTCTTTTCAAGAGAAGAAAAGATTTTTGGCACTGTGTAGGTGTTACTTTTGGGACGATCCATACCTTTTCCATTTGGGAAAAGATGAGATCATTCGAAGATGCGTCCCAGAAGAGGAGCAAACCGATGTTCTAGCCTTTTGCCATTCATCTCATTGTGGTGGCCATTTTGGAGGACAAAAGACGGCTAGAAAGATCCTACAATCCGGTTTGTATTGGCCTTCAATTTTTAAAGATGCTCATGCTTACTCCATTTCATGTGATAAATGCCAGAGGCTTGGTAATATTGGGAGGAGAAATGAAATGCCCCTAAATGTCAATCTTGTTGTTGAAATTTTCGATGTTTGGGGGATTGATTTTATGGGACCATTCCCTAACTCATTTGGCTTCGAGTATATCCTCTTAGCGGTTGATTATGTGTCAAAGTGGGTTGAAGCAATCCCCACTAGGTCTTGTGACGCTAATGTGGTTGTCAAGTTCGTGCAGGAACATATTTTGAGTAGGTTTGGATTCCCTAGGGCGATTATAAGTGACGGTGGAACTCATTTCACCAACAAGCTTTTTGCAAAATTGCTCAAGAAAAATGGAGTGACTCACAAGGTGGCGACTCCATATCATCCTCAAACTTCCGGTCAAGTTGAGACGAGCAACAAACAAATTCAAAACATCTTGAAGAAGACCGTGAATGTGACGAGGAAGGATTGGTCACAAAAGCTACCGGATGCTCTTTGGGCATACCGGACGGCCTACAAAACAATTCTAGGAATGAGCCCATACCGCCTTGTATATGGCAAAGCATGTCATCTCCCCGTTGAAATCGAGCACCGAGCTTATTGGGCTATAAAGGCGGTGAATTGTGATCTTGAAAATGCGGGAAAGGAGCGAGCCTTGCAATTGTCCGAGCTCGACAAATTGAGAAACGAAGCATATGACAACGCCAAGATTTACAAAGATAAAGTGAAGAGACTACATGATAGGCGAATTGTCAAGAAAGAACTCATGCCGGGCATGAAGGTTCTCCTTTTCAACACTAGATTGCGGCTTTTTCCCGGGAAACTCAAATCACGTTGGAGCGGCCCATTTTTCATTGAAGAAGTATTCCCCTACGGAGTGGTCACATTGAAGAACCCGGTGACGAATGTTACGTTCCAAGTGAATGGCCATCGAGTCAAGCCATACTATGAAAGGTTTTCGCATGAAGCCGTTGTGGAGGAATTGAAACTTGTCAATTCCGAGTGAATGCTCCGAAAACTTCGTCTAGCTCGAGACATTAAAATGAGCGCTGCATGGGAGGCAACCCATGATTTTCTTATTTTTAATTATGTTAATTAATCTATTTTGTGTTTGTGTGTTTAGCGTTTTTGAAGTTTATGAGCAGGTTGAGGAGAAATGAAGCGAGGGAAGCAATTGCGGAAAAAAATTGGCCAAGGAAAGTCCCGCGACCGGGCTCTCCCCGCGGCCGCGCGACATACCTCTCGGCGGAGCAGCTCCGCGAGCGCGCGAGGAAAATTGGCAAAAAGGGATGCCCGCGGGCGCGGACGTCCCCGCAAGCGCGCGAGCCCCGCACGCCCCACGGCCGCGCTGTCCCCAGCGGTCGCGCACTCTCTCCCCTTTAAAAGGGGGACCACCCGTTTGAACCCTAATTCCTCCCATCCCTTGCGCCGCTTTAGGGCTACTCCCTCCTCTCTATGGATCCCAATATCCCCCTCCTTTTCCACCATCAAACCCCAGCAAACTCCAGATCCCAACCCACCAAATAATCCCAAATTCCCAACCTCACGTCACACATTCACGTCACCACATTCGTCACCGCGACCGCGTCGAAGCCCCGCGCCCGCGCGCAATTTCCTTCAAGCTTCCCCTCCGTTCTCCGCTCCCAGCCACTCATCCGCTCACCGCTGCCGTTCGCCCAGTTGCGCCGGAATTTTCTCCAACCCCGCAGCTCCCGCGACCGCGCGCTCCCCGCGGCCGCGCTATTCAGCCACCAAAGCCCCGCGACCGCGCTCGTCCCCGCGGCCGCGCGCTGCTGCCCGCAAGGCCCCGCGCTCGCGCTCCTCCCGCGGCCGCGCGCCCCTGTCCGCACCTCTTTCTCGCTGTTCTTCCCGACTCCAGTCGTGCTCCCCCTTCCACCATGCCTCCTAGGACCAAGAATCCGTCCTCTTCTCACCAAGCGGAGGAACAAGAAGATCTCCAAGAGTTGTACCAGTGCCCATTCCCTGTTCGCACACACGCTGAAGGTAACCGTTTCCAAAACTTCGATGAATTTGAAATTACTAATCCGCGCTATCTGGATTGGAATTTGTTGAAGTTGCTGAAAATGGATAACAAAGTGGAGAAATATTTGAAAGTGCTCACATTGGATAAATTTGCTAAATTGAAGTATGTCGGCTTGAAGCCACTGTGCCTTGAGTTTTTAGTTACCTTCAAGCTTGATAATGTGAATTCCAAGATTACCTTCCGTATGCTTGGAGAGGAATTTGAAGTCACTTTAGCCAGACTGAAAGCATATTTCGGGTTTTCGACAACTGGGCCACGTGATAAGCCTATTGACTTTGACACTGCTGCCGCCTGGCACGAGCTCACAGGGTTCAACAATTGGGATTCGCAAGGAAAACCAACCGGCTTCATTAGGGACCCTGCACTTGCAATCATGCACAAGTTCCTTGCATACTCCATTTCAGGCAAGGAACAGGCCAACAAAGTCAACGCCACTGAGGTGTATCTTCTTTGGTGCGCCCTCCACAACACAAAGATCTGCCCGTCCTATTTCATTTGGAACGCAATTCAGCAGATGACGAGGCGCACAAAGATGCATCCCTCCTTTTGTGCATTTATCACGGCTTTGGCTGTGAAGCTTGGCTTGATTCCCGACCATGGGCCCCTCCCTAACGGCCAAAGCAAGATCCGAGAGCTCATGATCACTATGGAAGAGCTCAAGCGAGCTCAGATTGTCTTGGATAACAGAAGACTGGTTCCTCACACTCAGCGGCCCTGTGTCTCAAACTTTATGAATGCTCAGATTGCGGCCCTTCGACGTGATAGAGAAGCCGGTTCTTCTTCAGCCCCCCGGGGCGATGATGATGATGATGATGAGGCCGAGCAGGAAGGAGAAGCGAATGAGGAAGATCAGGACGGAGGAGAGAATGAAGAAGGAGAAAGAGAACACCAAGGAGGAGAGGATAACGAGCAAGAGGGCCGAGCCCAATTCCAGCCGCAGCCTTATCCCTCGATGATGCCCCCACATGGGCATCAGGCTGATTGGAGGTCCTTCCAGGACCATTTTGACACCTCTATGGGCCAGTTTCAGCAGAGCTTCCAGCAGTCTTATGCGGACTCTATGGGCCAATTTCGCCAGCATTTGGATGCATCCATGGGCCAGTTCCAGCAGACTTACAGTCAGACTATGGGGCAGTTTCAGCAGAGATTTGATGCCTCAATGGGCGAGTTTCGCCAAGAGCTGGGGTCCCTTCGCCAGGATGTGGGGGATTTGAGGCAGAGTGTCTTTGGCCGCCTTGACAGCCACGATGAGAGGATGACGGCTCTCGAGCAAAGCTGGAACAATTGGACGCTCTCCTATCCTTACCCGCCGCCTCCACAGCCGCCTTATGAGCCACCACCACAGTGAAGTTGTTTTTGTGTTCTTTCGTGTTCTCTCGTGTTAGTGTGCGTGTTTTATTGTTTCTCGTTTACTCCTTCGTTTGTCGTTCGTTGTATTTGTCGTACGTTTGTAGGAACCAGCACCTGTTGCCGGTCCTCTTCACCTTGTGACGTTTTCCTCTTCCTTAGACTCCTATTGCATTGTGTTTCATACATTGCGGACAATGCATGTTTTAAGTGTGGGGGAGTCGTGCTTATTATGTTATGTTATGATGTGGATTGTGATTGTTCATGTGATGTTTTGGTTTTAATTTATTATGTTGATTGTGTTGAGTTTGTTATTAAGGTTGTTATTCTAGTTATATAGGTATGTGGTAATTCTCTCGCTTAGTTCTTGTTTTGTTTTGTCCGACCGTCAAAATTTGAACAATTTTAAATATGAATCTTCAAGGAATTATCTTCGAGTCGATCATAAGTTGTGAATTGTTCGTGGTTTCACTCGTAAACATTATTTATCTTTGAATGTGATCGCATAATTGATGATTGATGTTGAAAGATTTTGTTCTCGAAGGTTTGGGAAGCATACCTAGTCTTTTTCAAGAAAATTACTCCCTTCAATCATGTATCATTCTATGAAAAAAAAAAAAAAAAAAAAAAAAATAATAATAATAATAATAATAATAAATGAGATATGAAAAGGGAAAAATAAGGATCTCTACTCCTCTAGTTGATTTATGCGACTATGAGTATGGGAAACCACACAAGGAAACTAGGGATTTCCTCCTTATGATTTTCACCTTGTGAACTTTGATCCATATCCCTATTATTTTGTTTAAATAAAGGGGATGGCACTCCGGATTCTACTCCTCTCGTGTGTTTGTCAACCTTTTTGCATATGCATGATGAGTATGGGAAACCACATTGGGAAGCTCGTTTTATCTCGATGATTTTACCTAATGACTCTTGTCCTATGTTGCTATCCCTCGTGTTTTTGGTAGTTCGTTCTTAATAAATTGGTTTTGATTTGTGGGGAAGTAGCTTAATGAAAAATTGAGCTAGCGTATTTTTCTTAGACTTAAGAGAACAAGCGATTCACTTGATTGGATGTGGTGTTCACATTCTTGGATAATGATCGTTTTTGTGGGAACCATGCAATTTGTCAAAAAAAAAAAAAAAAAAAAATTCATGATCGCCTCGCGAGTATTTCCTTCTTGCTTCATATTTTTAATTTCTTATTTGCTTGAGGACAAGCAAAGAGCTGAGTGTGGGGGAGTTGTTTAGTATGTATTTGTGTTGTTTTATTGCATAGTTTTGCATATTCTGTAAGTTATTTTCTAGTTTTTGTTCTCGTTTATTTCGTGTTTTCGTGTGAATTTCTTCACTGGTTGCTTTTATGGTGGATTATGCCAAGTTTTGAAAAACTTGAGCTTTTGTTCGGAAAATCTCGATTTTTAGGTACTAAGGTGGCGTGGAGCGAAGATGGGTCGGAAAAGATAAATCCGTGAGAAAGGTGAACCCCGCGGACGCGCAAGCCCCGCGGCCGCGCAACTTCAAGTGCCCAAGACCCCGCGGCCGCGCGAGTCCCGCGACCGCGCGGGGGTGTTCTCGGCGCAGGCACCCCGCGGGCGCGGGAGCCCCGCGAGCGCGCGGCATTCTTGAACCCCGCGGGCGCGCGACGCCGCGCGGGCGCGCTGGCTGGCGTCTCCCTCTCGATCAGCGCCTTGTTGGCACTTGTTTTTCCCTTCTCCCTCTTGGCATCTTGGACCCAATGAGTGCCCTTCATCATTCATTCCTTTTGCATGAGGATTCTAGAGCTTGGAGTCAATCTAATCTAAAAACTAGGATAATAGGTATTTATTTAACCTAACCCTAGCTTTGTGGACTTTTCCTCCACAAAATCCTCCTCCCAAATCTGGACACCGGCCAAAGGGGTACCCCTTTGGGTGGGCTCTAAAATTTGATTTTTTTATAAGTGGACGGATTAGGCATATATGATCATATGATTGATTCCTAATGGACTCTAGTGTTCAAAAATGCTAGACTCAATGAAAAACCCGACGTTCACCCCGATCCCTACATAAGAGGCGACGGTTGTGGAAATCAAATTTATAATCACCTAGAGGTTGACTCAAAAGGTGTTTCTTCCATTTGAACATTTTGTAGGGTAGATATTTGAGTTAGGAATCGAACGCAATAAGAATCACGAGTAAAGCTTACTTCTGGAGAGAATTATAGCCGTTTTACTAACGGCTGCCAGAAAACGGGGCCAAAACTGGCCACCGGCCAAAGGGGTACCCCTTTGGGCGGGCTCAAAAATTTGATTTTTTCAAAAGTGGCAGGATTAGGCATATATGATCATATGGATTGATTCATAATGGACCCTTGTGTTCAAAAATGCTAGACTCAATGAAAAACCCGACGTTCACCACGATCCCTACATAAGAGGCGACGGTTGTGGAAATCAACTTGATAATCACCTAGAGGTTGACTCAAAAGGAGTTTCTTCCATTTGAAATTTCTGTAGGGTAGATATTTGAGTTTGGAATCCAACGCAATAAGAATCATGAGTAAAGCTTACTTCTGGAGAGAGTTATAGCCATTTTACTGACGGCTGCCAGAAAACGGGGCCAAATCTGGCCACCGACCAAAGGTCGCCAAAGGGGTACCCCTTTGGGCGGGTTCAAAAATTTGATTTTTTCAAAAGTGGAAGGATTAGGTATATATGATCATATGGATTGATTCATAATGGACTCTTGTGTTCAAAAATGCTAGACTCAATGAAAAACCCGACGTTCACCCCGATCCCTACAGAAGAGGCGACGGTTGTGAAAATCAACTTGATAATCACCTAGAGGTTGACTCAAAAGGAGTTTCTTCCATTTGAACTTTTTGTAGGGTTGATATTTGAGTTAGGAATCCAATGCAATAAGAATCACGGGTATAACTTACTTCTGGAGAGAGTTATAGCCGTTCTACTAAGGGCTGCCAGAAAACGGAGCCAAAACTGGCCACCGGCCAAAGGGGTACCCCTTTGGGCGGGCTCAAAAATTTGATTTTTTCAAAAGTGGACGGATTAGGCATATATGATCATATGGATTGATTCATAATGGACTCTAGTGTTCAAAAATGCTAGACTCAATGAAAAACCCGACGTTCACCCCGATCCCTACATAAGAGGCGACGGTTGTGGAAATCAACTTTATAATCACCTAGAGGTTGACTCAAAAGGAGTTTCCTCCATTTTAACATTTTGTAGGGTAGATATTTGAGTTAGGAATCGAACGCAATAAGATTCACGAGTAAAGCTTACTTCTGGAGAGAGTTATAGCCGTTTTACTAACGGCTGCCAGAAAACGGAGCCAAAACTGGCCACCGGCCAAAGGGGTACCCCTTTGGGCGGGCTCAAAAATTTGATTTTTTCAAAAGTGAAAGGATTAGGCATATATGATCATATGGATTGATTCATAATGGACTCTTGTGTTCAAAAATGCCAGACTCAATGAAAAACCCGACGTTCACCCCGATCCCTACAGAAGAGGCGACGGTTGTGAAAATCAACTTGATAATCACCTAGAGGTTGACTCAAAAGGAGTTTCTTCCATTTGAACTTTTCGTAGGGTTGATATTTGAGTTAGGAATCCAACGTAACAAGAATCACGGGTATAACTTACTTCTGGAGAGAGTTATAGCCGTTTTACTGACGGCTGTCAGAAAAGGGGGCCAAATCTGGACACCGGCCAAAGGGGTACCCCTTTGGGCGGGCTCTAAAATTTGATTTTTTTAAAAGTGGACGGATTAGGCATATATGATCATATGATTGATTCATAATGGACTCTAGTGTTCAAAAATGCTAGACTCAATGAAAAACCCGACGTTCACCCCGATCCCTACATAAGAGGCGACGGTTGTGGAAATCAAATTTATAATCACCTAGAGGTTGACTCAAAAGGTGTTTCTTCCATTTGAACATTTTGTAGGATAGATATTTGAGTTAGGAATCGAACGCAATAAGAATCACGAGTAAAGCTTACTTCTGGAGAGATTTATAGCCGTTTTACTAACGGCTGCCAGAAAACGGGGCCAAAACTGGCCACCGGCCAAAGGGGTACCCCTTTGGGCGGGCTCAAAAATTTGATTTTTTCAAAAGTGGCAGGATTAGGCATATATGATCATATGGATTGATTCATAATGGACTCTTGTGTTCAAAAATGCTAGACTCAATGAAAAACCCGACGTTCACCACGATCCCTACATAAGAGGCGACGGTTGTGGAAATCAACTTGATAATCACCTAGAGGTTGACTCAAAAGGAGTTTCTTCCATTTGAAATTTCTGTAGGGTAGATATTTGAGTTTGGAATCCAACGCAATAAGAATCATGAGTAAAGCTTACTTCTGGAGAGAGTTATAGCCATTTTACTGACGGCTGCCAGAAAACGGGGCCAAATCTGGCCACCGACCAAAGGTCGCCAAAGGGGTACCCCTTTGGGCGGGTTCAAAAATTTGATTTTTTCAAAAGTGGAAGGATTAGGCATATATGATCATATGGATTGATTCATAATGGACTCTTGTGTTCAAAAATGCTAGACTCAATGAAAAACCCGACGTTCACCCCGATCCCTACAGAAGAGGCGACGGTTGTGAAAATCAACGTGATAATCACCTAGAGGTTGACTCAAAAGGAGTTTCTTCCATTTGAACTTTTTGTAGGGTTGATATTTGAGTTAGGAATCCAATGCAACAAGAATCACGGGTATAACTTACTTCTGGAGAGAGTTATAGCCGTTTTACTAACGGCTGCCAGAAAACGGAGCCAAAACTGGCCACCGGCCAAAGGGGTACCCCTTTGGGCGGGCTCAAAAATTTGATTTTTTCAAAAGTGGACGGATTAGGCATATATGATCATATGGATTGATTCATAATGGACTCTAGTGTTCAAAAATGCTAGACTCAATGAAAAACCCGACGTTCACCCCGATCCCTACATAAGAGGCGACGGTTGTGGAAATCAACTTTATAATCACCTAGAGGTTGACTCAAAAGGAGTTTCCTCCATTTTAACATTTTGTAGGGTAGATATTTGAGTTAGGAATCGAACGCAATAAGATTCACGAGTAAAGCTTACTTCTGGAGAGAGTTATAGCCGTTTTACTAACGGCTGCCAGAAAACGGAGCCAAAACTGGCCACCGGCCAAAGGGGTACCCCTTTGGGCGGGCTCAAAAATTTGATTTTTTCAAAAGTGAAAGGATTAGGCATATATGATCATATGTATTGATTCATAATGGACTCTTGTGTTCAAAAATGCCAGACTCAATGAAAAACCCGACGTTCACCCCGATCCCTACAGAAGAGGCGACGGTTGTGAAAATCAACTTGATAATCACCTAGAGGTTGACTCAAAAGGAGTTTCTTCCATTTGAACTTTTCGTAGGGTTGATATTTGAGTTAGGAATCCAACGTAACAAGAATCACGGGTATAACTTACTTCTGGAGAGAGTTATAGCCGTTTTACTGACGGCTGTCAGAAAACGGGGCCAAATCTGGACACCGGCCAAAGGGGTACCCCTTTGGGCGGGCTCTAAAATTTGATTTTTTTAAAAGTGGACGGATTAGGCATATATGATCATATGATTGATTCATAATGGACTCTAGTGTTCAAAAATGCTAGACTCAATGAAAAACCCGACGTTCACCCCGATCCCTACATAAGAGGCGACGGTTGTGGAAATCAAATTTATAATCACCTAGAGGTTGACTCAAAAGGTGTTTCTTCTATTTGAACATTTTGTAGGGTAGATATTTGAGTTAGGAATCGAACGCAATAAGAATCACGAGTAAAGCTTACTTCTGGAGAGATTTATAGCCGTTTTAGTAACGGCTGACAGAAAACGGGGCCAAAACTGGCCACCGGCCAAAGGGGTACCCCTTTGGGCGGGCTCAAAAATTTGATTTTTTCAAAAGTGGCAGGATTAGGCATATATGATCATATGGATTGAATCATAATGGACTCTTGTGTTCAAAAATGCTAGACTCAATGAAAAACCCGACGTTCACCACGATCCCTACATAAGAGGCGACGGTTGTGGAAATCAACTTGATAATCACCTAGAGGTTGACTCAAAAGGAGTTTCTTCCATTTGAAATTTTTGTAGGGTAGATATTTGAGTTTGGAATCCAACGCAATAAGAATCATGAGTAAAGCTTACTTCTGGAGAGAGTTATAGCCATTTTACTGACGGCTGCCAGAAAACGGGGCCAAATCTGGCCACCGACCAAAGGTCGCCAAAGGGGTACCCCTTTGGGCGGGTTCAAAAATTTGATTTTTTCAAAAGTGGAAGGATTAGGCATATATGATCATATGGATTGATTCATAATGGACTCTTGTGTTCAAAAATGCTAGACTCAATGAAAAACCCGACGTTCACCCCGATCCCTACAGAAGAGGCGACGGTTGTGAAAATCAACTTGATAATCACCTAGAGGTTGACTCAAAAGGAGTTTCTTCCATTTGAACTTTTTGTAGGGTTGATATTTGAGTTAGGAATCCAATGCAACAAGAATCACGGGTATAACTTACTTCTGGAGAGAGTTATAGCCGTTTTACTAACGGCTGCCAGAAAACGGAGCCAAAACTGGCCACCGGCCAAAGGGGTACCCCTTTGGGCGGGCTCAAAAATTTGATTTTTTCAAAAGTGGACGGATTAGGCATATATGATCATATGGATTGATTCATAATGGACTCTAGTGTTCAAAAATGCTAGACTCAATGAAAAACCCGACGTTCACCCCGATCCCTACATAAGAGGCGACGGTTGTGGAAATCAACTTTATAATCACCTAGAGGTTGACTCAAAAGGAGTTTCCTCCATTTTAACATTTTGTAGGGTAGATATTTGAGTTAGGAATCGAACGCAATAAGATTCACGAGTAAAGCTTACTTCTGGAGAGAGTTATAGCCGTTTTACTAACGGCTGCCAGAAAACGGAGCCAAAACTGGCCACCGGCCAAAGGGGTACCCCTTTGGGCGGGCTCAAAAATTTGATTTTTTCAAAAGTGAAAGGATTAGGCATATATGATCATATGTATTGATTCATAATGGACTCTTGTGTTCAAAAATGCCAGACTCAATGAAAAACCCGACGTTCACCCCGATCCCTACAGAAGAGGCGACGGTTGTGAAAATCAACTTGATAATCACCTAGAGGTTGACTCAAAAGGAGTTTCTTCCATTTGAACTTTTCGTAGGGTTGATATTTGAGTTAGGAATCCAACGTAACAAGAATCACGGGTATAACTTACTTCTGGAGAGAGTTATAGCCGTTTTACTGACGGCTGTCAGAAAACGGGGCCAAATCTGGACACCGGCCAAAGGGGTACCCCTTTGGGCGGGCTCTAAAATTTGATTTTTTTAAAAGTGGACGGATTAGGCATATATGATCATATGATTGATTCATAATGGACTCTAGTGTTCAAAAATGCTAGACTCAATGAAAAACCCGACGTTCACCCCGATCCCTACATAAGAGGCGACGGTTGTGGAAATCAAATTTATAATCACCTAGAGGTTGACTCAAAAGGTGTTTCTTCTATTTGAACATTTTGTAGGGTAGATATTTGAGTTAGGAATCGAACGCAATAAGAATCACGAGTAAAGCTTACTTCTGGAGAGATTTATAGCCGTTTTACTAACGGCTGACAGAAAACGGGGCCAAAACTGGCCACCGGCCAAAGGGGTACCCCTTTGGGCGGGCTAAAAAATTTGATTTTTTCAAAAGTGGCAGGATTAGGCATATATGATCATATGGATTGAATCATAATGGACTCTTGTGTTCAAAAATGCTAGACTCAATGAAAAACCCGACGTTCACCACGATCCCTACATAAGAGGCGACGGTTGTGGAAATCAACTTGATAATCACCTAGAGGTTGACTCAAAAGGAGTTTCTTCCATTTGAAATTTTTGTAGGGTAGATATTTGAGTTTGGAATCCAACGCAATAAGAATCATGAGTAAAGCTTACTTCTGGAGAGAGTTATAGCCATTTTACTGACGGCTGCCAGAAAACGGGGCCAAATCTGGCCACCGACCAAAGGTCGCCAAAGGGGTACCCCTTTGGGCGGGTTCAAAAATTTGATTTTTTCAAAAGTGGAAGGATTAGGCATATATGATCATATGGATTGATTCATAATGGACTCTTGTGTTCAAAAATGCTAGACTCAATGAAAAACCCGACGTTCACCCCGATCCCTACAGAAGAGGCGACGGTTGTGAAAATCAACTTGATAATCACCTAGAGGTTGACTCAAAAGGAGTTTCTTCCATTTGAACTTTTTGTAGGGTTGATATTTGAGTTAGGAATCCAATGCAACAAGAATCACGGGTATAACTTACTTCTGGAGAGAGTTATAGCCGTTTTACTAACGGCTGCCAGAAAACGGAGCCAAAACTGGCCACCGGCCAAAGGGGTACCCCTTTGGGCGGGCTCAAAATTTTGATTTTTTCAAAAGTGGACGGATTAGGCATATATGATCATATGGATTGATTCATAATGGACTCTAGTGTTGAAAAATGCTAGACTCAATGAAAAACCCGACGTTCACCCCGATCCCTACATAAGAGGCGACGGTTGTGGAAATCAACTTTATAATCACCTAGAGGTTGACTCAAAAGGAGTTTCCTCCATTTTAACATTTTGTAGGGTAGATATTTGAGTTAGGAATCGAACGCAATAAGATTCACGAGTAAAGCTTACTTCTGGAGAGAGTTATAGCCGTTTTACTAACGGCTGCCAGAAAACGGAGCCAAAACTGGCCACCGGCCAAAGGGGTACCCCTTTGGGCGGGCTCAAAAATTTGATTTTTTCAAAAGTGGTAGGATTAGACTTATATGATCATATGGATTGATTCATAATGGACTCTTGTGTTCAAAAATGCTAGACTCAATGAAAAACCCGACGTTCACCACGATCCCTACATAAGAGGCGACGGTTGTGGAAATCAACTTGATAATCACCTAGAGATTGACTCAAAAGGAGTTTCTTCCATTTGAAATTTCTGTAGGGTAGATATTTGAGAGTTATAGCCGTTTTACTGACGGCTGCCAGAAAACGAGGCCAAATCTGGCCACCGGCCAAAGGGGTACCCCTTTGGGCGGGCTCAAAAATTTGATTTTTTCAAAAGTGGACGGATTAGGCATATATGATCATATGGATTGATTCATAATGCACTCTTGTGTTCAAAAATGCTAGACTCAATGAAAAACCCAACGTTCACCCCGATCCCTACATAAGAGGCGACGGTTGTGGAAATCAACTTGATAATCACCTAGAGGTTGACTCAAAAGGATTTTCTTCCAATTGAAATTTTTGTAGGGTAGATATTTGAGTTATGAATCCAACGCAACAAGAATCACGTTTAAAGCTTACTTCTGGAGAGAGTTATAGCCGTTTTACTGACGGCTGCAAGAAAACGGGGCCAAATCTGGCCACCGGCCAAAGGGGTACCCCTTTGGACGGGCTCAAAAATTTAATTTTTTCAAAAGTGGACGGATTAGGCATATATGATCATATGGATTGATTCAAAATGGACTCTTGTGTTCAAATATGCTAGACTCAATGAAAAACCCAACGTTCAACCCGATCCCTACATAAGAGGCGACGGTTGTGGAAATCAACTTCATAATCACCTAGAGATTGACTCAAAAGGATTTTCTTCCATTTGAAATTTTTGTAGGGTAGATATTTGAGTTAGGAATCCAACGCAACAAGAATCACGAGTAAAGCTTACTTCTGGAGAGAGTTATAGCCGTTTTACTGACGGCTGCAAGAAAACGGGGCCAAATCAGGCCACCGGCCAAAGGGCTACCCCTTTGGGCGGGCTCAAAAATTTGATTTTTTTAAAAGTGGACGGATTAGGCATATATGATCATATGGATTGATTCATAATATACTCTAGTGTTCAAATATGCTAGACTCAATGAAAAACCCGACCTTCACCCCGATCCCTACATAAGAGACGACGGTTGTGGAAACCAACTTGATAATCTCCTAGAGGTTGACTCAAACGGAGTTTCTTCCATTTGAACATTTTGTAGGGTAGATATTTGAGTTCGGAATCCAACGCAACAAGAATCACGGGTAAAACTTACTTCTGGAGAGAGTTATAGCCGTTTTACTGACGGCTGCCAGAAAACGGGACCAAATCTGGCCACCGGCCAAAGGGGTACCCCTTTGGACGGGCTCAAAAATTTGATTTTTTCAAAAGTGGACGGATTAGGCATATATGATCATATGGATTGATTCATAATGGACTCTTGTGTTCAAATTTGCTAGACTCAATGAAAAACCCAACGTTCACCCCGATCCCTACATAAGAGGCGACGGTTGTGGAAATCAACTTGATAATCATCTAGAGGGTGACTCAAAAGGATTTTCTTCCATTTGAAATTTTTGTAGGGTAGATATTTGAGTTAGGAATCCAACACAACAAGAATCACGAGTAAAGATTACTTCTGGAGAGAGTTATAGCCGTTTTACTGACGGCTGCAAGAAAACGGGGCCAAATCTGGCCACCGGCCAAAGGGCTACACCTTTGGGCGGGCTGAAAAATTTGATTTTTTCAAAAGTGGACGAATTAGGCGTATATGATCATATGGATTGATTCATAATGGACTCTAGTGTTCAAAAATGCTAGACTCAATGAAAAACCTGACGTTCACCCCGATCCCTACATAAGAGGCGACGGTTGTGGAAATCAACTTTATAATCACCTAGAGGTTGACTCAAAAGGAGTTTATTCCATTTGAACATTTTGTTGGGTAGATATTTGATTGAGGAATCGAACGCAATAAGAATCACGAGTAAAGCTTACTTCTGGAGAGAATTATAGCCGTTTTACTAACGGCTGCCAGAAAACGGGGCCAAAACTGGCCACCGGCCAAAGGGGTACCCCTTTGGGCGGGCTCAAAAATTTGATTTTTTCAAAAGTGGAAGGATTAGTCATATATGATCATATGGATTGATTCATAATGGACTCTTGTGTTCAAAAATGCTAGACTCAATGAAAAACCCGACGTTCACCCCGATCCCTACATAAGAGGCGACGGTTGTGGAAATCAACTTGATAATCACCTAGAGGTTGACTCAAAAGGAGTTTCTTCCATTTGAAATTTCTGTAGGGTAGATATTTGAGTTTGGAATCCAACGCAATAAGAATCATGAGTAAAGCTTACTTCTGGAGAGAGTTATAGCCGTTTTACTGACGGCTTCAAGAAAACGGGGCAAAATCTGGCCACCGACCAAAGGGCTACCCCATTGGGCGGGCTCAAAAATTTAATTTTTTCAAAAGTTGACGGATTAGGCATATATGATCATATGGATTGATTCATAATGCACTCTAGTGATCAAAAATGATAGACTCAATGAAAAACCCGACGTTCACCCCGATCCCTACATAAGAGACGACGGTTGTGGAAATCAACTTTATAATCACCTAGAGGTTGACTCAAAAGGAGTTTATTCCATTTGAACATTTTGTAGGGTAGATATTTGATTGAAGAATCGAACGCAATAAGAATCACGAGTAAAGCTTACTTCTGGAGAGAGTTATAACCGTTTTACTGACGGCTGCCAGAAAACGGGGCCAAATCTGGACACCGGCCAAAGGGTTCCCCTTTGGGCGGGCTCAAAAATTTGATTTTTTCAAAAGTGGGCGGATTAGGCATATATGATCATATGGATTGATTCATAATGGACTCTAGTGTTCAAAAATGCTAGACTCAATGAAAAACCCGACGTTCACCCCAATCCCTACATATGAGGCGACGGTTGTGAAAATTTACTTGATAATTACCTAGAGTCCGACTCAAAAGGACTTTCTTCCATTTGAACTTGTTGTAGGGTAGATATTTGAGTTAGGAATCCAACGCAACTAGAATCACGGGTAAAACTTACTTCTGGAGAGAGTTATAGCCGTTTTACTGACAGCGGCCAGAAAACGGGGCCAAATCTGGCCACCGGCAAAAGGGGTACCCCTTTCGGCGGGCTCAAAAATTTAATTTTTTCAAAAGTGGACGGATTAGGCATATATGATCATATGAATTAATTCATAATAGACTCTAGTGTTCAAAAATGCTAGACTCAATGAAAAACCCGACGTTCACCCCGATCCCTACATATGAGACGACGGTTGTGAAAATTTACTTGATAATCACCTAGAGGCCGACTCAAAAGGACTTTCTTCCATTTGAACTTGTTGTAGGGTAGATATTTGAGTTCGGAATCCAACGCAACTAGAATCACGGGTAAAACTTACTTCTGGAGAGAGTTATAGCCGTTTTACTGACGGCTGCCAGAAAACGGGGCCAAATCTGGACACCGGCCAAAGGGTTCCCCTTTGGGCGGGCTCAAAAATTTGATTTTTTCAAAAGTGGACGGATTAGGCACATATGATTATATGGATTGATTTATAATGGACTCTAGTGTTCAAAAATGCTAGATTCAATGAAAAACCCGACGTTAACCCCGATCCCTACATAAGAGGCGACGGTTGTGGAAATCAACTTTATAATCACCTAGAGGTTGATTCAAAAGGAGTTTATTCCATTTGAACATTTTGTAGGGTAGATATTTGATTGAAGAATCGAACGCAATAAGAATCACGAGTAAAGCTTACTTCTGGAGAGAGTTATAACCGTTTTACTGACGGCTGCCAGAAAACGGGGCTAAATCTGGCCACCGGCCAAAGGGGTACCCCTTTCGGCGGTCTCAAAAATTTAATTTTTTCAAAAGTGGACGGATTAGGCATATATGATCATATGAATTAATTCATAATAGACTCTAGTGTTCAAAAATGCTAGACTCAATGAAAAACCCGACGTTCACCCCGATCCCTACATATGAGGCGACGGTTGTGAAAATTTACTTGATAATCACCTAGAAGCCGACTCAAAAGGACTTTCTTCCATTTGAACTTGTTATAGGGTAGATATTTGAGTTAGGAATCCAACGCAACAAGAATCACGGGTAAAGCTTACTTCTAGAGAGAGTTATAGCCGTTTTACTGACGGCGGCCAGAAAACGGGACCAAATCTGGCCACCGGCCAAAGGGGGTACCCCTTTCGGCGGGATCAAAAATTTGATTTTTTCAAAAGTGGACGGATTAGGCATATATGATCATATGGATTGATTCATAATGGACTCTAGTGTTCAAAAATGCTAGACTCAATGAAAAACCCGACGTTCACCCCGATCACTACATAAGAGATGATGGTTTTGGAAATCAACATGATAATCACCTAGAGGCCGACTCAAATAGGATTTGTACCGGTTCAACTTTTCGTAGAGTAGATATTTGAGTTAGGAAATCCAACGCAACAAGAATCACGGGTAAAGCTTATTTCTGGAGAGAGTTATAGTCATTTTACTGACGGCTGCCAGAAAACGGGACCAAATCTGGCCACCTGCCAAAGGGGTACCCCTTTCGGCGGGATTAAAAATTTGATTTTTTCAAAAGTGGACGGATTAGGCATATATGATCATATGAATTAATTCATAATAGACTCTAGTGTTCAAAAATGCTAGACTCAATGAAAAACCCGACGTTCACCCCGATCCCTACATATGAGGCGACGGTTGTGGAAATTTACTTGATAATCACCTAGAGGCCGACTCAAAAGGACTTTCTTCCATTTGAACTTGTTGTAGGGTAGATATTTGAGTTAGAAATCCAACGCAACAAGAATCACGGGTAAAGCTTATTTCTGGAGAGAGTTATAGTCATTTTACTGAGGGCTGCCAGAAAACGGGACCAAATCTGGCCACCGGCCAAAGGGGTACCCCTTTCGGCGGGATCAAAAATTTGATTTTTTCAAAAGTGGACGGATTTGGCATATATGATCATATGAATTAATTCATAATAGTCTCTAGTGTTAAAAAATGCTAGACTCAATGAAAAACCCGACGTTCACCCCGATCCCTACATATGAGGCGACGGTTGTGGAAATTTACTTGATAATCACCTAGAGGCCGACTTAAAAGGACTTTCTTCCATTTGAACTTGTTGTAGGGTAGATATTTGAGTTAGGAATCCAACGCAACAAGAATCACGGGTAAAGCTTACTTCTAGAGAGAGTTATAGCCGTTTTACTGACGGCGGCCAGAAAACGGGGCCAAATCTGGCCACCGGCCAAAGGGATACCCCTTTGGGCGGGCTCAAAAATTTGATTTTTTCAAAAGTGGACGGATTAGGCATATATGATCATATGGATTGATTCATAATGTACTCTAGTGTTCAAATATGCTAGACTCAATGAAAACCCGACCTTCACCCCGATCCCTACATAAGAAGCGACGGTTGTGTAAATCAACTTGATAATCTCCTAGAGGTTGACTCAAACGGAGTTTCTTCCATTTGAACATTTTGTAGGCTAGATATTTGAGTTCGGAATCCAACGCAACAAGAATCACGGGTAAAACTTACTTCTGGAGAGAGTTATAGCCGTTTTACTGACGGCTGCCAGAAAACGGGGCCAAATCTGGACACCGGCCAAAGGGTTCCCCTTTAGGCGGGCTCAAAAATTTGATTTTTTCAAAAGTGGACGGATAAGGCATATATGATTGTATGGATTGATTCATAATGGACTCTAGTGTTCAAAAATGCTAGACTCAATGAAAAACCCGACGTTCACCCCGATCCCTACATAAGAGGCGACGGTTGTGGAAACCAACTTTATAATCACCTAGAGGTTGACTCAAAAGGAGTTTCTTCCATTTGAATATTTTGTAGGGTAGATATTTGAGTTAGGAATCGAAGGCAATAAGGATCACGTGTAAAGCTTACTTCTAGAGAGAGTTATAGACATTTTACTGACGGCTGCCAGAAAACGGGGCCAAATCTGGCCACTGGCCAAAGGGGTACCCCTTTGGGCGGGCTCAAAAATTTGATTTTTTCAAAAGTGGAAGGATTAGGCATATATGATCATATGGATTGATTCATAATGGACTCTAGTGTTCAAAAATGCTAGACTCAATGAAAAACCTAACGTTCATCCCGATCACTACATAAGAGGTGATGGTTTTGGAAATCAACTTGATAATCACCTAGAGGCCGACTGAAATAGGGTTTCTACCGGTTCGAATTTTCGTAGGGTAGATATTTGAGTTGGGAATCCAACGCAATAAGAATCACGGCTAAAGCTTACTTCTAGAGAGAGTTATAGCCATTTTACTGACGGCTGCCAGAAAACGGGAAAAAATCTGGCCACCGGCCAAAGGGGTACCCCTTTCGGCGGGCTCAAAAATTTAATTTTTTCAAAAGTGGACGGATTAGGCATATATGATCATATGGATTGATTCATAATGGACTCTAGTGTTCAAAAATGCTAGACTCAATGAAAAACCCGACGTTCACCCCGATCCCTACATAAGAGATGATGGTTTTGGAAATCAACATGATAATCACCTAAAGGCCGACTCAAATAGGGTTTGTACCGGTTCAACTTTTCGTAGGGTAGATATTTGAGTTAGGAATCCAACGCAATAAGAATCACGGGTAAAGCTTATTTCTGGAGAGAGTCATAGTCATTTTACTGACGGCTGCCAGAAAACGGACCAAATCTAGCCACCGGCCAAAGGGGTACCCCTTTCGGCGGGATCAAAAATTTGATTTTTTCAAAAGTGGACGGATTAGGCATATATGATCATATGAATTAATTCATAATAGACTCTAGTGTTCAAAAATGCTAGACTCAATGAAAAACCCGACGTTCACCCCGATCCCTACATATGAGGCGACGGTTGTGGAAATTTACTTGATAATCACCAAGAGGCCGACTCAAAAGGACTTTCTTCCATTTGAACTTGTTGTAGGGTAGATATTTGAGTTAGGAATCCAACGCAACAAGAATCACGGGTAAAGCTTATTTCCGGAGAGAGTTATAGTCATTTTACTCAGGGCTGCCAGAAAACGAGACTAAAGAGAGAGTTATAGCCGTTTTACTGACGGCTGCCAGAAAACAGGCCCAAATCTGGCCACCGGCCAAAGGGTTACCCCTTTGGGCGGGCTCAAAAATTTGATTTTTTCAAAAGTGGACGGATTAGGTATATATGATCATATGGATTGATTCATAATGGACTCTAGTGTTCAAAAATGCTAGACTCAATGAAAAACCCGACGTTCACCCCGATCCCTACATAAGAGGCGACGGTTGTGGAAATCAACTTGATAATCACCTAGAGGTTGATTCAAATGGAGTTTCTTCCATTTGATCTTTTTGTAGGGTAGATATTTGAGTTCGGAATCCAATGCAACAAGAATCACGGGTATAACTTACTTCCGGAGAGAGTTATAGCCGTTTTACTGACGGCTGCCAGAAAACGGGGCCAAATCTGGACACCGGCCAAAGGGGTACCCCTTTGGGCGGGCTCAAAAATTTGAATTTTTCAAAAGTGGACGGATTAGGCATATATGATCATATGTATTGATTCATAATGGACTCTAGTGTTCAAAAATGCTAGACTCAATGAAAAACCCGACGTTAACCCCGATCCCTACATAAGAGGCGACGGTTGTGGAAATCAACTTTATAATCACCTAGAGGTTGACTCAAATGGAGTTTCTTCCATTTGAACATTTTGTAGGGTAGATATTTGAGTTAGGAATCGAACGCAATAAGAATCACGAGTAAAGCTTACTTCTGGAGAGAGTTATAGCCGTTTTACTAACGGCTGCCAGAAAACGGGGCCAAAACTGGCCACCGGCCAAAGAGGTACCCCTTTGGGCGGGCTCAAAAATTTGATTTTTTCAAAAGTGGGCGGATTAGGCATATATGATCATATGGATTGATTTATAATGGACTCTAGTGTTCAAAAATGCTAGACTCAATGAAAAACCCGACGTTCACCCCCGATCCCTACTTAAGAGGCGACGGTTGTGGAAACCAACATGATAATCACCTAGAGGTTGACTCAAAAGGAGTTTCTTCCATTCGAATATTTTGTAGGGTAGATATTTGAGTTAGGAATCGAAGGCAACAAGGATCACGTGTAAAGCTTACTTCTAGAGAGAGTTATAAACGTTTTACTGACGGCTGCCAGAAAACGGGGCCAAATCTGGCCACTGGCCAAAGGGGTACACCTTTGGGCGGGCTCAAAAATTTGAATTTTTCAAAAGTGGAAGGATTAGGCATATATGATCATATGGATTGATTCATAATGGACTCTAGTGTTCAAAAATGCTAGACTCAATGAAAAACCGGACGTTCACCCTGATCACTACATAAGAGGTGATGGTTTTGGAAATCAACTTGATAATCACCTAGAGGCCGACTCAAATAGGGTTTCTACCGGTTCGAATTTTCGTAGGGTAGATATTTGAGTTAGGAATCCAACGCAATAAGAATCACGGGTAAAGCTTACTTCTGGAGAGAGTTATAGCCGTTTTACTGACGGCTGCCAGAAAACGGGGCCAGATCTGGCCACCGGCCAAAGGGGTACCCCTTTCGGCGGGCTCAAAAATTTAATTTTTTCAAAAGTGGACGGATTAGGCATATATGATCATATGGATTAATTCATAATGTACTCTAATGTTCAAAAATGCTAGACTCAATGAAAAACCCGACGTTCACCCCGATCCTTACATTTGAGGCGACGGTTGTGGAAATCAACTTGATAATCACCTAGAGGTTGACTCAAAAGGAGTTTCTTCCATTTGAACTTATTGTAGGGTAGATATTTGAGTTAGGAATCGAACGCAATAAGAATCACGAGTAAAGCTTACTTCTGGAGAGAGTTATAGCCGTTTTACTGACGGCTGCCAGAAAACGGGGCCAAATCTGGCCACTGGCCAAAGGGCTACCCCTTTGGGAGGGCTCAAAAATTTGATTTTTTCAAAAGTGGACGGATTAGGTATATATGATCTTATGGATTGATTCATAATGGACTCTAGTGTTTAAAAATGCTAGACTCAATGATAAACCCGACGTTCACCCCGATCACTACATAAGAGGTGATGGTTTTGGAAATCAACTTGATAATCACCTAGAGGCCGACTCAAATAGGGTTTCTACCGGTTCGACTATTCGTAGGGTAGATATTTGAGTTAGGAATCCAACGCAACAACAATCACGGGTAAAGCTTACTTCTAGAGCGAGTTATAGCCATTTTACTGACGGCAGCCAGAAAACGGGGCTAAATCTGGCCACCGGCCAAAGGGGTACCCCTTTCGGCGGGCTCAAAAATTTAATTTTTTCAAAAGTGGACGGATTAGGCATATATGATCATATGGATTAATTCATAATGTACTCTAGTGTTCAAAAATGCTAGACTCAATGAAAAACCCGACGTTCACCCCGATCCTTACATTTGAGGCGACGGTTGTGGAAATCAACTTGATAATCACCTAGAGGTTGACTCAAAAGGAGTTTCTTCCATTTGAAATTTCTGTAGGGTATATATTTGAGTTAGAAATCTAACGCAACAAGAATCATGAGTAAATCTTACTTCTGGAGAGAGTTATAGCCGTTTTACTGACGGCTGCCAGAAAACGGGGCCAAATCTGGCCACTGGCCAAAGGGTTACCCCTTTGGGCGGGCTCAAAAATTTGATTTTTTCAAAAGTGGACGGATTAGGTATATATGATCTTATGGATTGATTCATAATGGACTCTAGTGTTTAAAAATGCTAGACTCAATGAAAAACCCGACGTTCACCCCGATCACTACATAAGTGGTGATGGTTTTGGAAATCAACTTGATAATCACCTAGAGGCCGACTCAAATAGGGTTTCTACCGGTTTGACTATTCGTAGGGTAGATATTTGAGTTAGGAATCCAACGCAACAACAATCACGGGAAAAACTTACTTCTGGAGAGAGTTATAGCCGTTTTACTGACGGCTGCCAGAAAACGGGGCCAAATCTGGCCACCAGCCAAAGGGGTACCCCTTTCGGCGCGCTCAAAAATTTGATTATTTCAAAAGTGGACGGATTAGGCATATATGATCATATGGATTAATTCATAATGTACTCTAGTGTTCAAAAATGCTAGACTCAATGAAAAACTCGACGTTCACCCCGATCCCTACATATGAGACGACGGTTGTGGAAATCAACTTGATAATCACCTAGAGGTTGACTCAAAATGAGTTTCTTCCATTTGAACTTTTTGTAGGGTAGATATTTGAGTTAGGAATCCAACTCAACAAGAATCACGGGTAAAGCTTACTTCAAGAGAGAGTTATAGCCGTTTTACTGATGGCTACCAGAAAACAGGGCCAAATCTGGCCACCGGCCAAAGGGGTACCCCTTTGGGCAGGCTCAAAAATTTGATTTTTTCAAAAGTAGACGGATTAGGCATATATGATCATATGGATTGATTCATAATGGACTCTAGTGTTCAAAAATGCTAGACTCAATGAAAAACCCGACGTTCACCCCGATCCCTACATAAGAGGCGACGGTTGTGGAAATCAACTTGATAATCAACTGGAGGTTGAATCAAAAGGAGTTTCTTCCATTTGAAATTTCTGTAGGGTAGATATTTGAGTTAGGAATCCAACGCAACAAGAATCACGGGTAAATCTTACTTCTGGAGAGAGTTATAGCCGTTTTACCGACGGCTGCCAGAAAACGGGGCCAAATCTGGCCACCGGCCAAAGGGGTACCCCTTTAGGCGGGCTCAAAAATGTGATTGTTTTAAAAGTGGACGGATTAGGCATATATGATCATATGGATTAATTCATAATGTACTCTAGTGTTAAAAAATGCTAGACTCAATGAAAAACCCGACGTTCAACCCGATCCATACATATGAGGCGACGGTTGTGGAAATCAACTTGATAATCACCTAGAGGTTGACTCAAAAGGAGTTTCTTCCATTTGAAATTTCTGTAGGGTAGATATTTGAGTTAGAAATCTAACGCAACAAGAATCATGAGTAAAGCTTACTTCTTGAGAGAGTTATAGTCGTTTTACTGACGGCTGTCAGAAAACGGGGCCAAATGTGGCCACTGGCCAAAGGGCTACCCCTTTGGGCGGGCTCAAAAATTTGATTTTTTCAAAAGTGGACGGATTAGGTATATATGATCTTATGGATTGATTCATAATGGACTCTAGTGTTTAAAAATGCTAGACTCAATGAAAAACCCGACGTTCACCCCGATCACTACATAAGAGGTGATGGTTTTGGAAATCAACTTGATAATCACCTAGAGGCCGACTCAAATAGGGTTTCTACCGGTTCAACTATTCGTAGGGTAGATATTTGAGTTAGGAATCCAACGCAACAACAATCACGGGTAAAGCTTACTTCTAGAGAGAGTTATAGCCATTTTACTGACGGCAGCCAGAAAACGGGGCTAAATCTGGCCACCGGCCAAAGGGGTACCCCTTTCGGCGAGCTCAAAAATTTAATTTTTTCAAAAGTGGACGGATTAGGCATATATGATCATATGGATTAATTCATAATGTACTCTAGTGTTCAAAAATGCTAGACTCAATGAAAAACTCGACGTTCACCCCGATCCTTACATTTGAGGCGACGGTTGTGGAAATAAACTTGATAATCACCTAGAGGTTGACTCAAAAGGAGTTTTTTCCATTTGAAATTTCTGTAGGGTATATATTTGAGTTAGAAATCTAACGCAACAAGAATCATGAGTAAATCTTACTTCTGCGGAGAGTTATAGCCGTTTTACTGACGGCTGCCAGAAAACGGGTCCAAATCTGGCCACTGGCAAAAGGGTTACCCCTTTGGGCGGGCTCAAAAATTTGATTTTTTCAAAAGTGGACGGATTAGGTATATATGATCTTATGGATTGATTCATAATGGACTCTAGTGTTTAAAAATGCTAGACTCAATAAAAAACCCGACGTTCACCCCGATCACTACATAAGTGGTGATGGTTTTGGAAATCAACTTGATAATCACCTAGAGGCCGACTCAAATAGGTTTTCTACCGGTTTGACTATTCGTAGGGTAGATATTTGAGTTAGGAATCCAACGCAACAACAATCACGGGAAAAGCTTACTTCTGGAGAGAGTTATAGCCGTTTTACTGACGGCTGCCAGAAAACGGGGCCAAATCTGGCCACCAGCCAAAGGGGTACCCCTTTCGGCGCGCTCAAAAATTTGATTTTTTCAAAAGTGGACGGATTACGCATATATGATCATATGGATTAATTCATAATGTACTCTAGTGTTCAAAAATGCTAGACTCAATGAAAAACTCGACGTTCACCCCGATCCCTACATATGAGACGACGGTTGTGGAAATCAACTTGATAATCACCTAGAGGTTGACTCAAAATGAGTTTCTTCCATTTGAACTTTTTGTAGGGTAGATATTTGAGTTAGGAATCCAACTCAACAAGAATCACGGGTAAAGCTTACTTCAAGAGAGAGTTATAGCCGTTTTACTGATGGCTGCCAGAAAACAGGGCCAAATCTGGCCACCGGCCAAAGGGGTACCCCTTTGGGCGGGCTCAAAAATTTGATTTTTTCAAAAGTAGACGGATTAGGCATATATGATCATATGGATTGATTCATAATGGACTCTAGTGTTCAAAAATGCTAGACTCAATGAAAAACCCGACGTTCACCCCGATCCCTACATAAGAGGCGACGGTTGTGGAAATCAACTTGATAATCAACTGGAGGTTGAATCAAAAGGAGTTTCTTCCATTTGAAATTTCTGTAGGGTAGATATTTGAGTTAGGAATCCAACGCAATAAGAATCACGGGTAAATCTTACTTCTGGAGAGAGTTATAGCCGTTTTACCGACGGCTGCCAGAAAACGGGGCCAAATCTGGCCACCGGCCAAAGGGGTACCCCTTTAGGCGGGCTCAAAAATTTGATTGTTTTAAAAGTGGACGGATTAGGCATATATGATCATATGGATTAATTCATAATGTACTCTAGTGTTAAAAAATGCTAGACTCAATGAAAAACCCGACGTTCAACCCGATCCTTACATTTGAGGCGACGGTTGTGGAAATCAACTTGATAATCACCTAGAGGTTGACTCAAAAGGAGTTTCTTCCATTTGAAATTTCTGTAGGGTAGATATTTGAGTTAGCAATCCAACGCAACAAGAATCATGAGTAAAGCTTACTTCTTGAGAGAGTTATAGTCGTTTTACTGACGGCTGCCAGAAAACGGGGCCAAATGTGGCCACTGGCCAAAGGGCTACCCCTTTGGGCGGGCTCAAAAATTTAATTTTTTCAAAAGTGGACGGATTAGGTATATATGATCTTATGGATTGATTCATAATGGACTCTAGTGTTTAAAAATGCTAGACTCAATGAAAAACCCGACGTTCACCCCGATCACTACATAAGAGGTGATGGTTTTGGAAATCAACTTGATAATCACCTAGAGGCCGACTCAAATAGGGTTTCTACCGGTTCGACTATTCGTAGGGTAGATATTTGAGTTAGGAATCCAACGCAACAACAATCACGGGTAAAGCTTACTTCTAGAGAGAGTTATAGCCATTTTACTGACGGCAGCCAGAAAACGGGGCTAAATCTGGCCACCGGCCAAAGGGGTACCCCTTTCGGCGGGCTCAAAAATTTAATTTTTTCAAAAGTGGACGGATTAGGCATATATGATCATATGGATTAATTCATAATGTACTCTAGTGTTCAAAAATGCTAGACTCAATGAAAAACCCGACGTTCACCCCGATCCTTACATTTGAGGCGACGGTTGTGGAAATCAACTTGATAATCACCTAGAGGTTGACTCAAAAGGAGTTTCTTCCATTTGAAATTTCTGTAGGGTATATATTTGAGTTAGAAATCTAACGCAACAAGAATCATGAGTAAAGCTTACTTCTGGAGAGAGTTATAGCCGTTTTACTGACGGCTGCCAGAAAACGGGGCCAAATCTGGCCACTGGCCAAAGGGTTACCCCTTTGGGCGGGCTCAAAAATTTGATTTTTTCAAAAGTGGACGGATTAGGTATATATGATCTTATGGATTGATTCATAATGGACTCTAGTGTTTAAAAATGCTAGACTCAATGAAAAACCCGACGTTCACCCCGATCACTACATAAGTGGTGATGGTTTTGGAAATCAACTTGATAATCACCTAGAGGCCGACTCAAATAGGGTTTCTACCGGTTTGACTATTCGTAGGGTAGATATTTGAGTTAGGAATCCAACGCAACAACAATCACGGGAAAAACTTACTTCTGGAGAGAGTTATAGCCGTTTTACTGACGGCTGCCAGAAAACGGGGCCAAATCTGGCCACCAGCCAAAGGGGTACCCCTTTCGGCGCGCTCAAAAATTTGATTTTTTCAAAAGTGGACGGATTACGCATATATGATCATATGGATTAATTCATAATGTACTCTAGTGTTCAAAAATGCTAGACTCAATGAAAAACTCGACGTTCACCCCGATCCCTACATATGAGACGACGGTTGTGGAAATCAACTTGATAATCACCTAGAGGTTGACTCAAAATGAGTTTCTTCCATTTGAACTTTTTGTAGGGTAGATATTTGAGTCAGGAATCCAACTCAACAAGAATCACGGGTAAAGCTTACTTCAAGAGAGAGTTATAGCCGTTTTACTGATGGCTGCCAGAAAACAGGGCCAAATCTGGCCACCGGCCAAAGGGGTACCCCTTTGGGCGGGCTCAAAAATTTGATTTTTTCAAAAGTAGACGGATTAGGCATATATGATCATATGGATTGATTCATAATGGACTCTAGTGTTCAAAAATGCTAGACTCAATGAAAAACCCGACGTTCACCCCGATCCCTACATAAGAGGCGACAGTTGTGGAAATCAACTTGATAATCGACTGGAGGTTGAATCAAAAGGAGTTTCTTCCATTTTAAATTTCTGTAGGGTAGATATTTGAGTTAGGAATCCAACGCAACAAGAATCACGGGTAAATCTTACTTCTGGAGAGAGTTATAGCCGTTTTACCGACGGCTGCCAGAAAACGGGGCCAAATCTGGCCACCGGCCAAAGGGGTACCCCTTTAGGCGGGCTCAAAAATTTGATTGTTTTAAAAGTGGACGGATTAGGCATATATGATCATATGGATTAATTCATAATGTACTCTAGTGTTAAAAAATGCTAGACTCAATGAAAAACCCGACGTTCAACCCGATCCTTACATTTGAGGCGACGGTTGTGGAAATCAACTTGATAATCACCTAGAGGTTGACTCAAAAGGAGTTTCTTCCATTTGAAATTTCTGTAGGGTAGATATTTGAGTTAGAAATCCAACGCAACAAGAATCATGAGTAAAGCTTACTTCTTGAGAGAGTTATAGTCGTTTTACTGACGGCTGCCAGAAAACGGGGCCAAATCTGGCCACTGGCCAAAGGGCTACCCCTTTGGGCGGGATCAAAAATTTAATTTTTTCAAAAGTGGACGGATTAGGTATATATGATCTTATGGATTGATTCATAATGGACTCTAGTGTTTAAAAATGCTAGACTCATTAAAAAAAACCCGACGTTCACCCCGATCACTACATCAGAGGTGATGGTTTTTGAAATCAACTTGATAATCACCTAGAGGCCGACTCAAATAGGGTTTCTACCGGTTCGACTATTCGTAGGGTAGATATTTGAGTTAGGAATCCAACGCAACAACAATCACGGGTAAAGCTTACTTCTGGAGAGAGTTATAGCCGTTTTACTGACGGCTGCCAGAAAACGGGGCCAAATCTGGCCACCGGCCAAAGGGGTACCCCATTCGGCGGGCTCAAAAATTTGATTTTTTCAAAAGTGGACGGACTAGGCATATATGATCATATGGATTAATTCATAATGTACTCTAGTGTTCAAAAATGCTAGACTCAATGAAAAACCCGACGTTCACCCCGATCCCTACATATGAGGCGACGGTTGTGGAAATCAACTTGATAATCACCTAGAGGTTGACTCAAAAGGAGTTTCTTCCATTTGAACCTTTTGTAGGGTAGATATTTGAGTTAGGAATCCAACGCAACAAGAATCACGGGTAAAGCTTACTTCTGGAGAGAGTTATAGCCGTTTTACTGACGGCTGCCACAAAACGGAGCCAAATCTGGCCACCGGCCAAAGGGGTACCCCTTTGGGCGGGCTCAAAAATTTGATTTTTTTAAAAGTGGACGGATTAGGCATATATGATCATATGGATTGATTCATAATGGACTCAAGTGTTCGAAAATGCTAGACTCAATGAAAAACCCGACGTTCACCCCGATCCCTACATAAGAGGCGACGGTTGTGGAAATCAACTTGATAATCATCTAGAGGTTGACTCAAAAGGAGTTTCTTCCATTTGATCTTTTTTTAGGGGAGATATTTGAGTTAGGAAGCCAACGCAACAAGAATCACGAGGAAAGCTTACTTCTGGAGAGAGTTATAGCCGTTTTACTGACAGCTGCCAGAAAACGGAGCCAAATCTGGCCACCGGCCAAAGGGTTACCCCTTTGGGCGGGCTCAAAAATTTGATTTTTTTAAAAGTGGACGGATTAGGCATATATGATCATATGGATTGATTCATAATGGACTCTAGTGTTCAAAAATGCTAGACTCAATGAAAAACCCGACGTTCACCCCGATCCCTACATAAGAGGCGACGGTTGTGGAAATCAACTTGATAATCAACTGGAGGTTGAATCAAAAGGAGTTTCTTCCATTTGAAATTTCTGTAGGGTAGATATTTGAGTTAGGAATCCAACGCAACAAGAATCACGGGTAAAGCTTACTTCTGGAGAGAGTTATAGCCGTTTTACTGACGGCTGCCAGAAAACGGGGCCAAATCTGGCCACCGGCCAAAGGGGTACCCCTTTGGGCGGGCTCAAAAATTTGATTTTTTTAAAAGTGGACGGATTAGGCATATATGATCATATGGATTGATTCATAATGGACTCAAGTGTTCGAAAATGCTAGACTCAATGAAAAACCCGACGTTCACCCCGATCACTACATAAGAGGCGACGGTTGTGGAAATCAACTTGATAATCATCTAGAGGTTGACTCAAAAGGAGTTTCTTCCATTTGATCTTTTTTTAGGGGAGATATTTGAGTTAGGAAGCCAACGCAACAAGAATCACGAGGAAAGCTTACTTCTGGAGAGAGTTATAGCCGTTTTACTTACAGCTGCCAGAAAACGGAGCCAAATCTGGCCACCGGCCAAAGGGTTACCCCTTTGGGCGGGCTCAAAAATTTGATTTTTTTAAAAGTGGACGGATTAGGCATATATGATCATATGGATTGATTCATAATGGACTCTAGTGTTCAAAAATGCTAGACTCAATGAAAAACCCGACGTTCACCCCGATCCCTACATAAGAGGCGACGGTTGTGGAAATCAACTTGATAATCAACTGGAGGTTGAATCAAAAGGAGTTTCTTCCATTTGAAATTTCTGTAGGGTAGATATTTGAGTTAGGAATCCAACGCAACAAGAATCACGGGTAAATCTTACTTCTGGAGAGAGTTATAGCCGTTTTACTGACGGCTGCCAGAAAACGGGGCCAAATCTGGCCACCGGCCAAAGGGCTACCCCTTTGGACGGGCTCAAAAATTTGATTTTTTCAAAAGTGTACGAATTAGGCATATATGATCATATGGATTGATTCATAATGGACACTAGTGTTCAAAAATGCTAGACTCAATGAAAAACCCGACGTTCACCCCGATCCCTACATAAGAGGTGATGGTTTTGGAAATCAACTTGATAATCACCTAGAGGCCGACTCAAATAGGGTTTCTACCGGTTTGACTTTTCATAGGGTAGATATTTGAGATAGGAATCCAACGCAACAATAATCACGGGTAAAGCTTACTTCTGGAGAGAGTTATAGCCGTTTTACTGACGGCTGCCAGAAAACGGGGCCAAATCTGGCCACCGGCCAAAGGAGTACCCCTTTGGGCGGGCTCAAAAATTTGATTTGTTCAAAAGTGGACGGCTTAGGCATATATGATCATATGGATTAATTCATAATGGACTGTAGTGTTCAAAAATGCTAGAATCAATGAAAAACCCGACGTTCACCCCGATCCCTACAAAAGAGGCGACGGTTGTGGAAATCAACTTGATAATCACCTAGAAGTTGACTCAAAAGGAGTTTCTTCCATTTGAACTTTCTGTAGGGTAGATATTTGAGTTATGAATCCAACGCCAAAACAATCACGGGTAAATCTTACTTCTGAAGAGAGTTATAACCGTTTTACTGACGGCTGCCAGAAAACGGGGCCAAATCTGGCCACCGGCCAAAGGGGTACGTCTTTGGGCGGGCTCAAAAATTTGATTTTTTCAAAAGTGGACGGATTAGGCATATATGTTCATATGGATTGATTCTTAATGAACTCTAGTGTTCAAAAATGCTAGACTCAATGAAAAACCCGACGTTCACCCCGATCCCTACATAAGAGGTGATGGTTTTGGAAATCAACTTGATAATCACCTAGAGGCCGACTCAAATAGGGTTTCTACCGGTTCAACTTTTCGTAGGGTAGATATTTGAGTTAGGAATCCAACGCAACAAGAATCATGGATAAAGCTTACTTCTGGAGAGAATTATAGCCGTTTTACTGACGGCTGCCAGAAAACGAGGCCAAATCTGGCCACCGGCCAAAGGGGTACCCCTTTGGGCGGGCTCAAAAATTTGATTTTTTCAAAAGTGGACGGCTTAGGCATATATGATCATATGGATTAATTCATAATGGACTGTAGTGTTCAAAAATGCTAGACTCAATGAAAAACTCGACGTTCAACCCGATCCCTACAAAAGAGGCGACGGTTGTGGAAATCAACTTCATAATCACCTAGAGGTTGATTTAAAAGGAGTTTCTTCCATTTGAACTTTTTGTAGGGTAGATATTTGAGTTAGGAATCCAACGCCAAAAGAATCACGGGTAAATCTTACTTCTGGAGAGAGTTATAACCGTTTTACTGACGGCTGCCAGAAAACGGGGCCAAATCTGGCCACCGGCCAAAGGGGTACGTCTTTGGGCGGGCTCAAAAATTTGATTTTTTCAAAAGTGGACGGATTAGGCATATATGATCATATGGATTGATTCTTAATGAACTCTAGTGTTCAAAAATACTAGACTCAATGAAAAACCCGACGTTCACCCCGATCCCTACATAAGAGGTGATGGTTTTGGAAATCAACTTGATAATCACCTAGAGGCCGACTCAAATAGGGTTTCTACCGGTTTGACTTTTCGTAGGGTAGATATTTAAATTAGGAATCCAACGCAACAAGAATCACGGGTAAAGCTTACTTGTGGAGAGAGTTATAGCCGTTTTACTGACGGCTGCCAGAAAACGGGGCCAAATCTGGCCACCGGCCAAAGGGGTACCCCTTTGGGCGGGCTCAAAAATTTGATTTTTTCAAAAGTGGACGGATTAGGCATATATGATCATATGGGTTGATTCATAATGGACTCTAGTGTTGAAAAATGCTAGACTCAATGAAAAACCCGACGTTCACCCCGATCCCTACATAAGAGGTGATGGTTTTGGAAATCAAATTGATAATCACCTAGAGGCCGACTCAAAAATGGTTTATACCGATTCGACTTTTGGTAGGGTAGATATTTGAGTTAGAAATCCAACGCAACAAGAATCACGAGTAAAGCTTACTTCTGGAGAGAGTTATAGCCATTTTACTGACGGCTGCCAGAAAACGGGGCCAAATCTGGCCACCGGCCAAAGGGGTACCCCTTTGGGCGGGCTCAAAAATTTGATTTTTTCAAAAGTGGACGGATTAGGCATATATGATCATATGGGTTGATTCATAATGGACTCTAGTGTTCGAAAATGCTAGACTCAATGAAAAACCCGACGTTCACCCCGATCCCTACATAAGAGGCGACGGTTGTGGAAATCAACTTGATAATCACCTAGAGGTTGACTCAAACGGAGTTTATTCCATTTGAAATTTTTTTAGGGTAGATATTTGAGTTAGGAATCCAACGCAACAAGAATCACGGGTAAAACTTACTTCTGGAGAGAGTTATAGCCGTTTTACTGACGGCTGCCAGAAAACGGTGCCAAATCTGGACACCGGCCAAAGGGGTACCCCTTTGGGCGGGCTCAAAAATTTGATTTTTTCAAAAGTGGACGGATTAGGCATATATGATTATATGGATTGATTCATAATGGACTCTAGTGTTGAAAAATGCTAGACTCAATGAAAAACCCGACGTTCACCCCGATCCCTACATAAGAGGTGATGGTTTTGGAAATCAAATTGATAATCACCTAGAGGCCGACTCAAAAACGGTTTCTACCGATTCGACTTTTGGTAGGGTAGATATTTGAGTTAGGAATCCAACGCAACAAGAATCACGAGTAAAGCTTACTTCTGGAGAGAGTTATAGTCGTTTTACTGACGGCTGCCAGAAAACGGGGCCAAATCTGGCCACCGGCCAAAGGGGGTACCCCTTTGGGCGGGCTCAAAAATTTGATTTTTTCAAAAGTGGACGGATTAGGCATATATGATCATATGGGTTGATTCATAATGGACTCTAGTGTTGAAAAATGCTAGACTCAATGAAAAACCCGACGTTCACCCCGATCCCTACATAAGAGGTGATGGTTTTGGAAATCAAATTGATAATCACCTAGAGGCCGACTCAAAAACGGTTTCTACCGATTCGACTTTTGGTAGGGTAGATATTTGAGTTAGGAATCCAACGCAACAAGAATCACGAGTAAAGCTTACTTTTGGAGAGAGTTATAGCCGTTTTACTGACGGCTGCCAGAAAACGGGGCCAAATGTGGCCACCGGCCAAAGGGGTACCCCTTTGGGCGGGCTCAAAAATTTGATTTTTTCAAAACTGGATGGATTAGGCATATATGATCATATGGGATGATTCATAATGGACTCTAGTGTTCGAAAATGCTAGACTCAATGAAAAACTCGACGTTCACCCCGATCCCTACATAAGAGGCGACGGTTGTGGAAATTAACTTGATAATCACCTAGAGGTTGACTCAAAAGGAGTTTCTTCCATTTGATCTTTTTGTAAGGTAGATATTTGAGTTAAGAATCCAACTCAACAAGAATCACGAGTAAAGCTTACATCTGGAGAGAGTTATAGCCGTTTTACTGACGGCTGCCAGAAAACGGGGCCAAATCTGGCCACCGTCCAAAGGGGTACGTCTTTGGGCGAGCTCAAAAATTTGATTTTATCAAAAGTGGACGGATTAGGCATATATGATCATATGGATTGATTCATAATGGACTCTAGTGTTCAAAAATGCTAGACTCAATGAAAAACCCGACGTTCACCCCGATCCCTACATAAGAGGTGATGATTTTGGAAATCAAATTGATAATCACCTAGAGGCCGACTCAAAAACGGTTTCTACCGATTCGACTTTTGGTAGGGTAGATATTTGAGATAGGAATCCAACGCAATAAAATTCACGAGTAAAGCTTACTTCTGGAGAGAGTTATAGCCGTTTTACTGACGGCTGCCAGAAAACGGGGCCAAATCTGGCCACCGGCCAAAGGGGTAGCCCTTTGGGCGGGCTCAAAAATTTGATTTTTTCAAAAGTGGACGGATTAGGCATATATGATCATATGGGTTGATTCATAATGGACTCTAGTGTTCGAAAATGCTAGACTCAATGAAAAACCCGACGTTCACCCCGATCCCTACATAAGAGGCGAAGGGTGTGGAAATCAACTTGATAATCACCTAGAGGTTGACTCAAAAGGAGTTTCTTCCATTTGATCTTTTTGTAAGGTAGATATTTGAGTTAATAATCTAAATCAACAAGAATCACGAGTAAAGCTTACATCTGGAGAGAGTTATAGCCGTTTTACTGACGGCTGCCAGAAAACGGGGCCAAATCTGGCCACCGGCCAAAGGGGTACCCCTTTGGGCGGGCTCAAAAATTTGATTTTTTCAAAAGTGGACGGATTAGGCATATATGATCATATGGATTGATTCATAATGGACTCTAGTGTTCAAAAATGCTAGACTCAATGAAAAACCCGACGTTCACATCGATCCCTACATAAGAGGTGATGGTTTTGGAAATCAAATTGATAATCTCCTAGAGGCCGACTCAAAAACGGTTTCTACCGATTCGACTTTTGGTAGGGTAGATATTTGAGTTAGGAATCCAACGCAATAAAAATCACGAGTAAAGCTTACTTCTGGAGAGAGTTATAGCCGTTTTACTGACGGCTGCCAGAAAACGGGGCCAAATCTGGCCACCGGCCAAAGGGGTACCCCTTTGGGCGGGCTCAAAAATTTGATTTTTTCAAAAGTGGACGGATTAGGCATATATGATCATATGGATTGATTCATAATGGACTCTAGTGTTCAAAAATGCTAGACTCAATGAAAAACCCGACGTTCACCCCGATCCCTACATAAGAGGTGATGATTTTGGAAATCAAATTGATAATCACCTAGAGGCCGACTCAAAAACGGTTTCTACCGATTCGACTTTTGGTAGGGTAGATATTTGAGTTACGAATCCAACGCAATAAAAATCACGAGTAAAGCTTACTTCTGGAGAGAGTTATAGCCGTTTTACACGGCTGCCAGAAAACGGGGCCAAATCTGGCCACCGGCCAAAGGGGTAGCCCTTTGGGCGGGCTCAAAAATTTGATTTTTTCAAAAGTGGACGGATTAGGCATATATGATCATATGGGTTGATTCATAATGGACTCTAGTGTTCGAAAATGCTAGACTCAATGAAAAACCCGACGTACACCCCGATCCCTACATAAGAGGCGAAGGTTGTGGAAATCAACTTGATAATCACCTAGATGTTGACTCAAAAGGAGTTTCTTCCATTTGATCTTTTTGTAAGGTAGATATTTGAGTTAAGAATCCAACTCAACAAGAATCACGAGTAAAGCTTACATCTGGAGAGAGTTATAGCCGTTTTACTGACGGCTGCCAGAAAACGGGGCCAAATCTGGCCACCGGCCAAAGGGGTACCCCTTTGGGCGGGCTCAAAAATTTGATTTTTTCAAAAGTGGACGGATTAGGCATATATGATCATATGGATTGATTCATAATGGACTCTAGTGTTCAAAAATGCTAGACTCAATGAAAAACCCGACGTTCACATCGATCCCTACATAAGAGGTGATGGTTTTGGAAATCAAATTGATAATCACCTAGAGGCCGTCTCAAAAACGGTTTCTACCGATTCGACTTTTGGTAGGGTAGATATTTGAGTTAGGAATCCAACGCAATAAAAATCACGAGTAATGCTTACTTCTGGAGAGAGTTATAGCCGTTTTACTGACGGCTGCCAGAAAACGGGGCCAAATCTGGCCACCGGCCAAAGGGGTACCCCTTTGGGCGGGCTCAAAAATTTGATTTTTTCAAAAGTGGACGGATTAGGCATATATGATCATATCGGTTGATTCATAATGGACTCTAGTGTTCGAAAATGCTAGACTCAATGAAAAACCCGACGTTCACCCCGATCCCTACATAAGAGGCGACGGTTGTGGAAATCAACTTGATAATCACCTAGAGGTTGACTCAAAAGGAGTTTCTTCCATTTGTTCTTTTTGTAAGGTAGATATTTGAGTTAAGAATCCAACTCAACAAGAATCACGAGTAAAGCTTACATCTGTAGAGAGTTATAGCCGTTTTACTAACGGCTGCCAGAAAACGGGGCCAAATCTGGCCACCGGCCAAAGCGGTACCCCTTTGGGCAGGCTCAAAAATTTGATTTTTTGAAAAGTGGACGGATTAGGCATATATGATCATATGGATTGATTCATAATGGAGTCTAGTGTACAAAAATGCTAGACTCAATGAAAAACCCGACGTTCACCACGATCCCAACATAAGAGGCGACGGTTGTGGAAATCAACTTGATAATCACCTAGAGGTTGACTCAAACGGAGTTTATTCCATTTGAAATTTTTGTAGGGTAGATATTTGAGTTAGGAATCCAACGCAACAAAAATAACGGGTAAAACTTACTTCTGGAGAGAGTTATAGCCGTTTTACTGACGGCTGCCAGAAAACGGTGCCAAATCTGGACACCGGCCAAAGGGGTACCCCTTTGGGCGGGCTCAAAAATTTGATTTTTTCAAAAGTGGACGGATTAGGCATATATGATCATATGGATTGATTCACAATGGACTCTAGTGTTCAAAAATGCTAGACTCAATGAAAAACCCGACGTTCACCCCGATCCCTACATAAGAGGTGATGATTTTTGAAATCAAATTGATAATCACCTAGAGGCCGACTCAAAAACGGTTTCTACCGATTCAACTTTTGGTAGGGTAGATATTTGAGTTAGGAATCCAACGCAACAAGAATCACGAGTAAAGCTTACTTCTAGAGAGAGTTATAGCCGTTTTACTGACGGCTACCAGAAAACGGGGCCAAATCTGGCCACCGGCCAAAGGGGTACCCCTTTGGGCGGGCTCAAAAATTTGATTTTTTCAAAAGTGGACGGATTAGGCATATATGATCATATGGATTGATTCATAATGGACTCTAGTGTTCAAAAATGCTAGACTCAATGAAAAACCCGACGTTCACCCCGATCCCTACAGAAGAGGTGATGGTTTTGGAAATCAACTTGATAATCACCTAGCGCCCGACTCAAATAGGGTTTCTACCGGTTCGACTTTTCGTAGGGTAGATATTTGAATTAAGAATCCAACGCAACAAGAATCACGGGTAAAGCTTACTTCTGGAGAGAGTTATAGCCGTTTTACTGAGGGCTGCCAAAAAACGGAGCCAAATCTAGCCACCGGCCAAAGGGGTACCCCTTTGGGCGAGCTCAAAAATTTGATTTTTTTAAAAGTGGACGGATTAGGCATATATGATCATATGGATTGATTCATAATGGACTCTAGTGTTCAAAAATGCTAGACTCAATGAAAAACCCGACGTTCACCCCGATCCCTACATAAGAGGCGACGGTTGTGGAAATCAACTTGATAATCACCTAGAGGTTGACTCAAAAGGAGTTTATTCCATTTGAACTTTTTGTAGGGTAGATATTTGAGTTAGGAATCCAACGCAACAAGAATCACGAGTAAAGCTTACTTCTGGAGAGAATTATAGCCGTTTTACTGACGGCTCCCAGAAAACGAGGCCAAATCTGGCCACCGGCCAAAGGGATACCCCTTTGGGCGGGCTCAAAAATTTGATTTTTTCAAAAGTGGACGGATTAGGAATATATGATCATATGTATTGATTCATAATGGACTCTAGTGTTCAAAAATGCTAGACTCAATGAAAAACCCGACGTTCACCCCGATCCCAACATAAGAGGCGACGGTTGTGGAAATCAACTTGATAATCACCTAGAGGTTGACTCAAACGGAGTTTATTCCATTTTAACTTTTTGTAGGGTAGATATTTGAGTTAGGAATCCAACGCAACAAGAATCACGGGTAAAGCTTACTTCTGGAGAGAGTTATAGCCGTTTTACTGAGGGCTACCAGAAAACGGAGCCAAATCTAGCCACCGGCCAAAGGGGTACCCCTTTGGGCGGGCTCAAAAATTTGATTTTTTTAAAAGTGGATGGATTAGTCATATATGATCATATGGATTGATTCATAATGGACTCTAGTGTTCGAAAATGCTAGACTCAATGAAAAACCCGACGTTCACCCCGATCCCTACATAAGAGGCGACGGTTGTGGAAATCAACTTGATAATCACCTAGAGGTTGACTCAAAAGGAGTTTCTTCAATTTGATCTTTTTTTAGGGTAGATATTTGAGTTAGGAATCCAACGCAACAAGAATCACGAGTAAAGCTTACTTCTAGAGAGAGTTATAGCCGTTTTACTGACGGCTCCCAGAAAACGGGGCCAAATCTGGCCACCGGCCAAAGGGGTACCCCTTTGGGCGGGCTCAAAAATTTTATTTTTTCAAAAGTGGACGGATTAGGCATATATGATCATATGGATTGATTCATAATGGAGTCTAGTGTACAAAAATGCTAGACTCAATGAAAAACCCGACGTTCACCACGATCCCAACATAAGAGGCGACGGTTGTGGAAATCAACTTGAAAATCACCTAGAGGTTGACTCAAACGGAGTTTATTCCATTTGAACTTTTTTTAGGGTAGATATTTGAGTTAGGAATCCAACGCAACAAGAATCACGGGTAAAGCTTACTTCTGGAGAGAGTTATAACCGTTTTACTGAGGGCTGCCAGAAAACGGAGCCAAATCTAGCCACCGGCCAAAGGGGTACCTCTTTGGGCGGGCTCAAAAATTTGATTTATTTAAAAGTGGACGGATTAGGCATATATGATCATATGGATTGATTCATAATGGACTCTAGTGTTCGAAAATGCTAGACTCAATGAAAAACCCGACGTTCACCCCGATCCCTACATAAGAGGCGACGGTTGTGGAAATCAACTTGATAATCACCTAGAGGTTGACTCAAAAGGAGTTTCTTCCATTTGATCTTTTTTTAGGGTAGATATTTGAGTTTGGAATCCAACGCAACAAGAATCACGAGTAAAGCTTACTTCTGGAGAGAGTTATAGCCGTTTTACTGACGGCTGCCAGAAAACGGGGCCAAATCTGGCCACCGGCCAAAGGGGTATCCCTTTGGGCGGGCTCAAAAATTTGATTTTTTCAAAAGTGGACAGATTAGGCATATATGATCATATGGATTGATTCATAATGGAGTCTAGTGTACAAAAATGCTAGACTCAATGAAAAACCCGACGTTCACCCCGATCCCTACATAAGAGGTGATGGTTTTGGAAATCAACTTGATAATCACCTAGAGGCCGACTCAAATTTGGTTTCTACCGGTTCGACTTTTCGTAGCGTAGATATTTGAGTTAGGAATCCAACGCAACAAGAATCATGGATAAAGCTTACTTCTGGAGAGAGTTATAGCCGTTTTACTGACGGCTGCCAGAAAACGGGGCCACCGGCCAAAAGGGTACCTCTTTGGGCGGGCTCAAAAATTTGATTTTTTCAAAAGTGGACAGATTAGGCATATATGATCATATGGATTAATTCATAATGGACTGTAGTGTTCAAAAATGCTAGACTCAATGAAAAACTCGACGTTCACCCCGATCCCTACAAAAGAGGCGACGGTTGTGGAAATCAACTTGATAATCACCTAGAGGTTGACTTAAAAGGAGTTTCTCCCATTTGAACTTTTTGTAGGGTAGATATTTGAGTTAGGAATCCAACGCCAAAAGAATCACGGGTAAATCGTACTTCTGGAGAGAGTTATAACCGTTTTACTGACGGCTGCCAGAAAACGGGGCCAAATCTGGCCACCGGCCAAAGGGGTACGTCTTTGGGCGGGCTCAACAATTTGATTTTTTCAAAAGTGGATGGATTAGGCATATATGATCATATGGATTGATTCATAATGAACTCTAGTGTTCAAAAATGCTAGACTCATTGAAAAACCCGACGTTCACCCCGATCCCTACATAAGAGGCGACGGTTGTGGAAATCAACTTTATAATCACCTAGAGGTTGACTCAAAAGGAGTTTCTTCCATTTAAACTTTTTGTGAGGTAGATATTTGAGTTAAGAATCCAACTCAACAAGAATCACAAGTAAAGCTTACATCTGGAGAGAGTTATAGCCGTTTTACTGACGGCTGCCAGAAAACGGGGCCAAATCTGGCCACCGGCCAAAGGGGTACCCCTTTGGGCTGGCTCAAAAATTTGATTTTTTCAAAAGTGGACGGATTAGGCATATATGATTATATGGATTGATTCATAATGGACTCTAGTGTTCAAAAATGCTAGACTCAATGAAAAACCCGACGTTCACCCCGATCCCTACATAAGAGGCGACGGTTCTGGAAATCAACTTTATAATCACCTAGAGGTTGACTCAAAAGGAGTTTCTTCCATTTGAACTTTTTGTGAGGTAGATATTTGAGTTAAGAATCCAACTCAACAAGAATCACGAGTAAAGCTTACATCTGGAGAGAGTTATAGCCGTTTTACTGACGGCTGCCAGAAAACGGGGCCAAATCTGGCCACCGGCCAAAGGGGTACGTACTCCTTTGGGCGGGCTCAAAAATTTGATTTTTTCAAAAGTGAACGGATTAGGCATATATGATCATATGGATTGATTCATAATGGAGTCTAGTGTTCAAAAATGCTAGACTCAATGAAAAACCCGACGTTCACCACGATCCCAACATAAGAGGCGACGGTTGTGTAAATCAACTTGATAATCACCTAGAGGTTGACTCAAAAGCAGTTTCTTCCATTTGAACTTTTTGTACGGTAGATATTTGATTTAGGAATCCAACGCAACAAGAATCACAGGTAAAGCTTACTTCTGGAGAGAGTTATAGCCGTTTTACTGACGGCTGCCAGAAAACGGGGCCAAATCTGGCCACCGGCCAAAGGGGTACCCTTATTGGCGGGCTCAAAAATTTGATTTTTTCAAAAGTGGACGGATTAGGCATATATGATCATATGGATTGATTCATAATGGACTCTAGTGTTCAAAAATGCTAGACTCAATGAAAAACCCGACGTTCACCCTGATCCCTACATAAGAGGCGACGGTTGTGGAAATCAACTTTATAATCACCTAGACGTTGACTCAAAAGGAGTTTCTTTCATTTTAACATTTTGTAGGGTAGATATTTGAGTTAGGAATCGAACGTAATAAGATTCACGAGTAAAGCTTACTTCTGGAGAGAGTTATAGTCGTTTTACTAACGGCTGCCAGAAAACGGGACCAAAACTGGCCACCGGCCAAAGGGGTACCCCCTTGGGGCGGGCTCAAAAATTTGATTTTTTCAAAAGTAGACGGATTAGGCATATAAGATCATATGGATTGATTCATAATGGACTCTAGTGTTCAAAAATGCTAGACTCAATGAAAAACCCGACGTTCACCCCGATCCCTACAAAAGAGGCGACGGTTGTGGAAATCAACTTTATAATCACCTAGAGGTTGACTCAAAAGGAGTTTCTTCCATTTGAACTTTTTGTGAGGTAGATATTTGAGTTAAGAATCCAACTCAACAAGAATCACGAGTAAAGCTTACATCTGGAGAGAGTTATAGCCGTTTTACTGACGGCTGCCAGAAAACGGGGCCAAATCTGGCCACCGGCCAAAGAGGTACGTACCCCTTTGGGCGGGCTCAAAAATTTCATTTTTTCAAAAGTGGACAGATTAGGCATATATGATCATATGGATTGATTCATAATGGATTCTAGTGTTCAAAAATGCTAGACTCAATGAAAAACCCGACGTTCACCACGATCCCAACATAAGAGGCGACGGTTGTGTAAATCAACTTGATAATCACGTAGAGGTTGACTCAAAAGAAGTTTCTTCCATTTGAACTTTTTGTACGGTAGATATTTGAGTTAGGAATCCAACGCAACAAGAATCACAGGTAAAGCTTACTTCTGGAGAGAGTTATAGCCGTTTTACTGACGGCTGCCAGAAAACGGGGCCAAATCTGGCCACCGGCCAAAGGGGTACCCTTATGGGCGGGCTCAAAAATTTGATTTTTTCAAAAGTGGACGGATTAGGCATATATGATCATATGGATTGATTCATAATGGACTCTAGTGTTCAAAAATGCTAGACTCAATGAAAAACCCGACGTTCACCCCGATCCCTACAAAAGAGGCGACGGTTGTGGAAATCAACTTTATAATCACCTAGAGGTTGACTCAAAAGGAGTTTCTTCCATTTTCACATTTTGTAGGGTAGATATTTGAGTTAGGAATCGAACGCAATAAGATTCACGAGTAAAGCTTACTTCTGGAGAGAGTTATAGTCGTTTTACTAACGGCTGCCAGAAAACGGGGCCAAAACTGGCCACCGGCCAAAGGGGTACCCCTTTGGGAGGGCTCAAAAATTTCTTTTTTTCAAAACTGGATGGATTAGGCATATATGATCATATGGATTGATTCATAATGGACTCTAGTGTTCAAAAATGCTAGACTCAATGAAAAACCCGACGTTCACCCCGATCCCTACAAAAGAGGCGACGGTTGTGGAAATCAACTTTATAATCACCTAGAGGTTGACTCAAAAGGAGTTTATTCCATTTGAACTTTTTGTGAGGTAGATATTTGAGTTAAGAATCCAACTCAACAAGAATCATGAGTAAAGCTTACATCTGGAGAGAGTTATAGCCGTTTTACTGACGGCTGCCAGAAAACGGGGCCAAATCTGGCCACCGGCCAAAGGGGTACCCCTTTGGGCGGGCTCAAAAATTTGATTTTTTGAAAAGTGGACAGATTAGGCATATATGATCATATGGATTGATTCATAATGGAGTCTAGTGTTCAAAAATGCTAGACTCAATGAAAAACCCGACGTTCACCACGATCCCAACATAAGAGGCGACGGTTGTGTAAATCAACTTGATAATCACCTAGAGGTTGACTCAAATGGAGTTTCTTCCATTTGAACTTTTTGTAGGGTAGATATTTGAGTTAGGAATCCAACGCAACAAGAATCACAGGTAAAGTTTACTTCTGGAGAGAGTTATAGCCGTTTTACTGACAGCTGCCAGAAAACGGGGCCAAATCTGGCCACCGGCCAAAGGGGTACCCTTATGGGCGGGCTCAAAAATTTGATTTTTTCAAAAGTGGACGGATTAGGTATATATGATCATATGGATTGATTCATAATGGACTCTAGTGTTCAAAAATGCTAGACTCAATGAAAAACCCGACGTTCACCCCGATCCCTACATAAGAGTTGATGGGTTTGGAAATCAAATTGATAATCACCTAGCGGCCGACTCAAATAGGGTTTCTACCGGTTCGACTTTTCGTAGGGTAGGTATTTGAATTAGTAATCCAACGCAACAAGAATTACGGGTAAAGCTTACTTCTGGAGAGAGTTATAGCCGTTTTACTGACGGCTGCCAGAAAACGGGGCCAAATCTGGCCACCGGCCAAAGGGGTACACCATGGGGCGGGCTCAAAAATTTGATTTTTTTAAAAATGGACGGATTAGGCATATATGATCATATGGATTTATTCATAATGGACTCTAGTGTTCGAAAATGCTAGACTCAATGAAAAACCCGACGTTCACCCCGATCCCTACATAAGAGGCGACGGTTGTGGAAATCAACTTGATAATCACCTAGAGGTTGACTCAAAAGGAGTTTCTTCCATTTGATCTTTTTTTAGGGTAGATATTTGAGTTAGAAATCCAACGCAATAAGAATCACGAGTAAAGCTTACTTCTGGAGAGTGTTATAGCCGTTTTACTGACGGCTGCCAGAAAACGGGGCCAAATCTGGCCATCGACCAAAGGGATACCCCTTTGGGCAGGCTCAAAAATTTCATTTTTTGAAAAGTGGATGGATTAGGCATATATGATCATATGTATTGATTCATAATGGACTCTAGTGTTCAAAAATGCTAGACTCAATGAAAAACCCGACGTTCACCCCGATCCCAACATAAGAGGCGACGGTTGTGGAAATCAACTTTATAATCACCTAGAGGTTGACTCAAAAGGAGTTTCTTCCATTTGAACTTTTTGTAGGGTAGATATTTGAGTTATGAATCCAACGCAACAAGAATCACGACTAAAGCTTACTTCTGGAGAGAGTTATAGCCGTTTTCCTGACGGATGCCAGAAAACGGGGCCAAATCTGGCCACCGGCCAAAGGGGGTACCCCTTTGGGCGGGCTCAAAAATTTGATTTTTTCAAAAGTGGACGGATTAGGCATCTATGATCATATGGATTGATTCATAATGGACTCTACTGTTCAAAAATGCTAGACTCAATGAAAAAACCGACGTTCACCCCGATCCCTACATAAGAGGTGACGATTTTGGAAATCAACTTGATTGATTTTCAAAACTGTCACCTCTTATGTAGGGATCGGGGTGAACGTCGGGTTTTTCATTTAGTCTAGCATTTTTAATCACTAGAGTCCATTATAAATAAATCCATATGATCATATATGCCTAATCCGTCCACTTTTGAAAAAATTAAATTTTTTAACCCGCCCAAAGGGGTATCTCTTTGGCCGGTGGCCAGATTTGGCCTCGTTTTCTGGTAGCCGTCAGTAAAACGGCTATAACTCTCTCCAGAAGTAAGCTTTACCCGTGATTCTTGTTGCGTTGAATTCTTAACTCAAATATCTACCCTATAAAAAGTTCAAATGGAAGAAACTCCTTTTGAGTCAACCTCTAGGTGATTATCAAGTTGATTTCCACAACCGTCGCCTCTTATGTAGGGATCGGGGTGAACGTCGGGTTTTTCATTGAGTCTAGCATTTTTGAAAAATAGAGTCCATTATGAATCAATCCATATGATCATATATGCCTAATCCGTCCACTTTTGAAAAAATCAAATTTTTGAGCCCGCCCAAAGGGGTACCCCTTTGGCCGGTGGCCAGATTTGGTTCCGTTTTCTGGCAGCCGTCAGTAAAACGGCTATAACTCTCTCTATAAGTAAGCTTTACCCGTGATTCTTGTTGCGTTGGATTAATAACTCAAATATCTGCCTTACAAAAAGTTAAAATGGAAGAAAATCCTTTTGAGTCAACCTCTAGGTGATTATCAAGTTGATTTCCACAACCGTCGCCTCTTATGTAGGGATCGGGGTGAACGTCGGGTTTTTCATTGAGTCTAGCATTTTTGAACACTAGAGTCCATTATAAATCAATAAATATGATCATATATGCCTAATCCATCTACTTTTGAAAAAATCAAATTTTTGAGCCCGCCCAAAGGGGTACCCCTTTGGCCGGTGGCCAGATTTGGCCACGTTTTCTGGCAGCCGTCAGTAAAACGGCTATAACTCTCTCCAGAAGTAAGCTTTACCCGTGATTCTTGTTGCGTTGGATTCCTAATTCAAATATCTACACTACCAAAAGTCGAACCGGTAGAAACCCTATTTAAGTCAGCCTCTAGGTGATTATCAATTGATTTTCAAAACTGTCACCTCTTATGTAGGGATCGGGGTGAACGTCGGGTTTTTCATTTAGTCTAGCATTTTTAAACACTAGAGTCCATTATGAATCAATCCATATGATCATATATGCCTAATCCGTCCACTTTTGAAAAAATCAAATTTTTGAGCCCGCCCAAAGGGGTAGCCCTTTGGCCGGTGGCCAGATTTGGCCCCGTTTTCTTGCAGCCGTCAGTAAAACGGCTATAACTCTCTCCAGAAGTAAGCTTTACTCGTGATTCTTGTTGCGTTGGATTCCTAACTCAAATATCTGCCCTACAAAAATTTCAAATGGAAGAAAATCCTTTTGAGTCAACCTCTAGGTGATTATAAATTTGATTTCCACAACCGTCGCCTCTTATGTAGGGATCAGGGTGAACGTTGGGTTTTTCATTGAGTCTAGCATTTTTGAACACAAGAGTCTATTATGAATCAATCCATATGATCATATATGCCTAATCCTTCCACTTTTGAAAAAATCAAATTTTTGAGCCCGCCCAAAGGGGAACCCCTTTGGCCGGTGGCCAGATTTGGTTCCGTTTTCTGTAGACCGTCAGTAAAACGGCTATAACTCTCTCAATAAATAAGCTTTACCCATGATTCTTCTTGCGTTGGATTAATAACTCAAATATCTGCCTTACAAAAAGTTTAAATGGAAGAAAATCCTTTTGAGTCAACCTCTAGGTGATTATCAAGTTGATTTCCACAACCGTCGCCTCTTATGTAGGGATCGGGGGTGAACGTCGGGTTTTTCATTGAGTTTAGCATTTTTGAACACTAGTGTCCATTATGAATCAATCCATATGATCATATATGCCTAATCCGTCCACTTTTGAAAAAATCAAATTTTTGAGCCCGCCCAAAGGGGTAGCCCTTTGGCCGGTGGCCAGATTTGGCCCCGTTTTCTTGCAGCCGTCAGTAAAACGGCTATAACTCTCTCCAGAAGTAAGCTTTACTCGTGATTCTTGTTGCGTTGGATTCCTAACTCAAATATCTGCCCTACAAAAATTTCAAATGGAAGAAAATCCTTTTGAGTCAACCTCTAGGTGATTATAAATTTGATTTCCACAACCGTCGCCTCTTATGTAGGGATCAGGGTGAACGTTGGGTTTTTCATTGAGTCTAGCATTTTTGAACACAAGAGTCTATTATGAATCAATCCATATGATCATATATGCCTAATCCTTCCACTTTTGAAAAAATCAAATTTTTGAGCCCGCCCAAAGGGGAACCCCTTTGGCCGGTGGCCAGATTTGGTTCCGTTTTCTGTAGACCGTCAGTAAAACGGCTATAACTCTCTCAATAAATAAGATTTACCCATGATTCTTCTTGCGTAGGATTAATAACTCAAATATCTGACTTACAAAAAGTTTAAATGGAAGAAAATCCTTTTGAGTCAACCTCTAGGTGATTATCAAGTTGATTTCCACAACCGTCGCCTCTTATGTAGGGATCGGGGTGAACGTCGGGTTTTTCATTGAGTCTAGCATTTTTGAACACTAGAGTCCATTATGAATTAATCCATATGATCATATATGCATAATCCGTCCACTTTTGAAAAAATCAAATTTTTGAGCCCGCCCAAAGGGGTACCCCTTTGGCCGGTGGCCAGATTTGGCCACGTTTTCTGGCAGCCGTCAGTAAAAGGGCTATAACTCTCTCCAGAAGTAAGCTTTACCCGTGATTCTTGTTGCGTTGGATTCTAACTCAAATATCTACCCTACCAAAAGTCGAACCGGTAGAAACCCTATTTCAGTCTGCCTCTAGGTGATTATCAAGTTGATTTTCAAAACTGTCACCTCTTATGTAGGGATCGGGGTGAACGTCGGGTTTTTCATTGAGTCTAGCATTTTTAAACACTAGAGTCCATTATGAATCAATCCATATGATCATATATGCCTAATCCGTCCACTTTTGAAAAAAGTAAATTTTTGAGCCCGCCCAAAGGGGTATCTGTTTGGCCGGTGGCCAGATTTGGCCTCGTTTTCTGGCAGCCGTCAGTAAAACGGCTATAACTCTCTCCAGAAGTAAGTTTTACCCGTGATTCTTGTTGCGTTGGATTCCTAACTCAAATATCTACCCTACAAAAAGTTCAAATGGAAGAAACTCCATTTGAGTCAACCTCTAGGTGATTATCAAGTTGATTTCCAGAACCGTCGCCTCTTATGTAGGGATCGGGGTGAACATCGGGTTTTTCATTGAGTCTAGCATTTTTGAAAAATAGAGTCCATTATGAATCAATCCATATGATCATATATGCCTAATCCGTCCACTTTTGAAAAAATCAAATTTTTGAGCCCGCTCAAAGGGGTACCCCTTTGGCCGGTGGCCAGATTTGGCCCCGTTTTCTGGCAGCCGTCAGTAAAACGGCTATAACTCTCTCCAGAAGTAAGCTTTAGCCGTGATTCTTGTGGCGTTGGATTCCTAACTGAAATATATAACCTACCAAAAGTGGAACCGGTATAAACCCAATTTGAGTCGGCCTCTAGGTGATTATCAAGTTGATTTCCAAAACCGTCACCTCTTATGTAGGGATCGGGGTGAACGTCTGGTTTTTCATTGAGTCTAGCATTTTTGAACACTAGAGTCCATTATGAATTAATCGATATGATCATATATGCCTAATCCGTCCACTTTTGAAAAAATCAAATTTTTGAGCCTGCCCAAAGGTGTGTACCCCTTTGGCCGGTGGCCAGATTTGGCCCCGTTTTCTGGCAGCCGTCAGTAAAACGGCTATAACTCTCTCCAGAAGTAAGCTTTACCCGTGATTCTTATTGCGTTGAATTCCTAACTCCAATATCTACCCTACAAAAAGTTCAAATGGAAGAAACTCCTTTTGAGTCAACCTCTAGGTGATTATCAAGTTGATTTCCACAACCATCGCCTCTTATGTAGGGATCGGGGTGAACGTCGGGTTTTTCGTTTAGTCTAGCATTTTTGAACACTAGAGTCCATTATGAATCAATCCATATGATCATATATGCCTAATCCGTCCACTTTTCAAAAAATCAAATTTTTGAGCCCGCCCAAAGGGCTACCCCTTTGGCCGGTGGCCAGATTTGGCCCCGTTTTCTAGCAGCCGTCAGTAAAACGGCTATAACTCTCTCAAGAAATAAGCTTTACCCATGATTCTTGTTGTGTTGGATTTCTAACTCGAATATCTACTCTACAAAAAGTTCAAATGGAAGAAACTAATTTTGAGTCAACCTCTAGGTGATTATCAAGTTGATTTCCACAACCGTAACATCTTATGTAGGGATCGGGGTGAAAGTCGGGTTTTTCATTGAGTCTAGCATTTCTGAACACTAGAGTCAATTATAAATCAATCCATATGATCATATATGCCTAATCCGTCCACTTTTCAAAAAATCAAATTTTTGAGCCCGCCCAAAGGGGTACCCTTTTGGCCGGTGGCCAGATTTGGCCCCGTTTTCTGGCAGTCGTCAGTAAAACGGCTATAAATCTCTCCAGAAGTAAGCTTTACCCGTGATTCTTATTGCGTTGGATTCCTAACTCAAATATCTACCCTACCAAAAGTCGAACCGGTAGAAACCCTATTTAAGTCGGCCTCTAGGTTTTTATTAAGTTGATTTCCAAAACAGTCACCTCTTATGTAGGGATCGGGGTGAACGTCGGATTTTTCATTGAATCTAGCATTTTTGAACACTAGAGTCCATTATGAATCAATCCATATGATCATATATGCCTAATCCGTCCACTTTTGAAAAAATCAAATTTTTGAGCCCGCCCAAAGGTGTGTACCCCTTTGGCCGGTGGCCAGATTTGGCCCCGTTTTCTGGCAGCCGTCAGTAAAACGGCTATAACTCTCTCCAGAAGTAAGCTTTACCCGTGATTCTTATTGCGTTGAATTCCTAACTCCAATATCTACCCTACAAAAAGTTCAAATGGAAGAAACTCCTTTTGAGTCAACCTCTAGGTGATTATCAAGTTGATTTCCACAACCATCGCCTCTTATGTAGGGATCGGGGTGAACGTCGGGTTTTTCGTTTAGTCTAGCATTTTTGAACACTAGAGTCCATTATGAATCAATCCATATGATCATATATGCCTAATCCGTCCACTTTTCAAAAAATCAAATTTTTGAGCCCGCCCAAAGGGCTACCCCTTTGGCCGGTGGCCAGATTTGGCCCCGTTTTCTAGCAGCCGTCAGTAAAACGGCTATAACTCTCTCAAGAAATAAGCTTTACCCATGATTCTTGTTGTGTTGGATTTCTAACTCGAATATCTACTCTACAAAAAGTTCAAATGGAAGAAACTAATTTTGAGTCAACCTCTAGGTGATTATCAAGTTGATTTCCACAACCGTAACATCTTATGTAGGGATCGGGGTGAAAGTCGGGTTTTTCATTGAGTCTAGCATTTCTGAACACTAGAGTCAATTATAAATCAATCCATATGATCATATATGCCTAATCCGTCCACTTTTCAAAAAATCAAATTTTTGAGCCCGCCCAAAGGGGTACCCTTTTGGCCGGTGGCCAGATTTGGCCCCGTTTTCTGGCAGTCGTCAGTAAAACGGCTATAAATCTCTCCAGAAGTAAGCTTTACCCGTGATTCTTATTGCGTTGGATTCCTAACTCAAATATCTACCCTACCAAAAGTCGAACCGGTAGAAACCCTATTTAAGTCGGCCTCTAGGTTTTTATCAAGTTGATTTCCAAAACAGTCACCTCTTATGTAGGGATCGGGGTGAACGTCGGATTTTTCATTGAATCTAGCATTTTTGAACACTAGAGTCCATTATGAATCAATCCATATGATCATATATGCCTAATCCGTCCACTTTTGAAAAAATCAAATTTTTGAGCCCGCCCAAAGGTGTGTACCCCTTTGGCCGGTGGCCAGATTTGGCCCCGTTTTCTGGCAGCCGTCAGTAAAACGGCTATAACTCTCTCCAGAAGTAAGCTTTACCCGTGATTCTTATTGCGTTGAATTCCTAACTCCAATATCTACCCTACAAAAAGTTCAAATGGAAGAAACTCCTTTTGAGTCAACCTCTAGGTGATTATCAAGTTGATTTCCACAACCATCGCCTCTTATGTAGGGATCGGGGTGAACGTCGGGTTTTTCGTTTAGTCTAGCATTTTTGAACACTAGAGTCCATTATGAATCAATCCATATGATCATATATGCCTAATCCGTCCACTTTTCAAAAAATCAAATTTTTGAGCCCGCCCAAAGGGCTACCCCTTTGGCCGGTGGCCAGATTTGGCCCCGTTTTCTAGCAGCCGTCAGTAAAACGGCTATAACTCTCTCAAGAAATAAGCTTTACCCATGATTCTTGTTGTGTTGGATTTCTAACTCGAATATCTACTCTACAAAAAGTTCAAATGGAAGAAACTCCTTTTGAGTCAACCTCTAGGTGATTATCAAGTTGATTTCCACAACCGTCGCCTCTTATGTAGGGATCGGGGTGAACGTCGGGTTTTTCGTTTAGTCTAGCATTTTTGAACACTAGAGTCCATTATGAATCAATCCATATGATCATATATGCCTAATCCGTCCACTTTTCAAAAAATCAAATTTTTGAGCCCGCCCAAAGGGGTACCCTTTTGGCCGGTGGCCAGATTTGGCCCCGTTATCTGGCAGTCGTCAGTAAAACGGCTATAAATCTCTCCAGAAGTAAGCTTTACCCGTGATTCTTATTGCGTTGGATTCCTAACTCAAATATCTACCCTACCAAAAGTCGAACCGGTAGAAACCCTATTTAAGTCGGCCTCTAGGTTTTTATCAAGTTGATTTCAAAAACAGTCACCTCTTATGTGGGGATCGGGGTGAACGTCGGATTTTTCATTGAATCTAGCATTTTTGAACACTAGAGTCCATTATGAATCAATCCATATGATCATATATGCCTAATCCGTCCAGTTTTGAAAAAATCAAATTTTTGAGCCCGCCCAAAGAGGTAACCCTTTGGCCGGTGGCCAGATTTGGCCCCGTTTTCTGGCAGCCGTCAGTAAAACGGCTATATCTCTCTTCAGAAGCAAGCTTTACCCATGATTCTTGTTGCGTTGGATTCCTAACTCAAATATCTACCCTACCAAAAGTCGAACCAGTAGAAACCCTATTTGAGTCGGCCTCTAGGTGATTATCAAGTTGATTTCCAAAACCGTCACATCTTATGTAGGGATCGGGGTGAAAGTCGGGTTTTTCATTGAGTCTAGCATTTCTGAACACTAGAGTCAATTAGAAATCAATCCATATGATCATATATGCCTAATCCGTCCACTTTTCAAAAAATCAAATTTTTGAGCACCGCCCAAAGGGGTACCCTTTGGCCGGTGGCCAGATTTGGCCCCGTTTTCTGGCAGCCGTCAGTAAAACATCTATAACTCTCTCCAGAAGTAAGCTTTACCCGTGATTCTTATTACGTTGGATTCCTAACTCAAATATCTATCCTACAAAAGTTCAAATGGAAGAAAATCCTTTTGAGTCAACCTCTAGGTGATTATCAAGTTGATTTCCACAACCATCGCCTCTTTTGTAGGAACCGGGATGAACGTCGGGTTTTTCATTGAGTCTAGCATTTTTGAACACTAGAGTCCATTATGAATAAATCCATATGATCATATATGCCTAATCCATCCACTTTTGAAAAAATCAAATTTTTGAGCCCGCCCAAAGGGGTACCCCTTTGGCCGGTGGCCAGATTTGGCTCCGTTTTCTGGCTACCGTCAGTAAAACGGGTATAACTCTCTCCAGAAGTAAGCCTTACCCGTGATTCTTGTTGCGTTGGATTCCTAACTCAAATATCTACCCTATAAAAAGTTCAAATGGAAGAAACTCCTTTTGAGTTAACCTCTAGGTGATTATCAAGTTGATTTCCACAACCGTCGCCTCTTATGTAGGGATCTGGGTGAACGTCGGGTTTTTCATTGAGTCTAACATTTTTTGAACACTAGAGTCCATTATAAATCAATCCATATGATCATATATGCCTAATCCGTCCACTTTTGAAAGAATCAAATTTTTGAGCCTACCCAAAGGGGTACCCTTTTGGCCGGTGGCCAGATTTGGCCCCGTTTTCTGGCAGCCGTTAGTAAACCGACTATAACTCTCTCCAGAAGTAAGTTTTACCCGTAATTCTTGTTGCATTGGATTCCAAACTCAAATATCTACCCTACAAAAAGTTCAAATGGAAGAAACTCCTTTTGAGTAAACCTCTAGGTGATTATCAAGTTGATTTCCACAACCGTCGCCTCTTATGTAGGGATCGGGGTGAACGTCGGGTTTTTCGTTTAGTCTAGCATTTTTGAACACTAGAGTCCATTATGAATCAATCCATATGATCATATATGCCTAATCCGTCCACTTTTCAAAAAATCAAATTTTTGAGCCCGCCCAAAGGGGTAACCCCTTGGCCGGTGGCCAGATTTGGCCCCGTTTTCTGGCAGCCGTCAGTAAAACGGCTATATCTCTCTTCAGAAGCAAGCTTTACCCATGATTCTTGTTGCGTTGGATTCCTAACTCAAATATCTACCCTACCAAAAGTCGAACCAGTAGAAACCCTATTTGAGTCGGCCTCTAGGTGATTATCAAGTTGATTTCCAAAACCGTCACATCTTATGTAGGGATCAGGGTGAAAGTCGGGTTTTTCATTGAGTCTAGCATTTCTGAACACTAGAGTCAATTATAAATCAATCCATATGATCATATATGCCTAATCCGTCCACTTTTCAAAAAATCAAATTTTTGAGCACCGCCCAAAGGGGTATCCTTTGGCCGGTGGCCAGATTTGGCCCCGTTTTCTGGCAGCCGTCAGTAAAACATCTATAACTCTCTCCAGAAGTAAGCTTTACCCGTGATTCTTATTACGTTGGATTCCTAACTCAAATATCTATCCTACAAAAGTTCAAATGGAAGAAAATCCTTTTGAGTCAACCTCTAGGTGATTATCAAGTTGATTTCCACAACCATCGCCTCTTTTGTAGGAATCGGGATGAACGTCGGGTTTTTCATTGAGTCTAGCATTTTTGAACACTAGAGTCCATTATGAATCAATCCATATGATCATATATGCCTAATCCGTCCACTTTTGAAAAAATCAAATTTTTGAGCCCGCCCAAAGGGGTACCCCTTTGGCCGGTGGCCAGATTTGGCTCCGTTTTCTGGCTACCGTCAGTAAAACGGGTATAACTCTCTCCAGAAGTAAGCCTTACCCGTGATTCTTGTTGCGTTGGATTCCTAACTCAAATATCTACCCTATAAAAAGTTCAAATGGAAGAAACTCCTTTTGAGTTAACCTCTAGGTGATTATCAAGTTGATTTCCACAACCGTCGCCTCTTATGTAGGGATCTGGGTGAACGTCGGGTTTTTCATTGAGTCTAACATTTTTTGAACACTAGAGTCCATTATAAATCAATCCATATGATCATATATGCCTAATCCGTCCACTTTTGAAAGAATCAAATTTTTGAGCCTACCCAAAGGGGTACCCTTTTGGCCGGTGGCCAGATTTGGCCCCGTTTTCTGGCAGCCGTTAGTAAACCGACTATAACTCTCTCCAGAAGTAAGTTTTACCCGTAATTCTTGTTGCATTGGATTCCAAACTCAAATATCTACCCTACAAAAAGTTCAAATGGAAGAAACTCCTTTTGAGTAAACCTCTAGGTGATTATCAAGTTGATTTCCACAACCGTCGCCTCTTATGTAGGGATCGGGGTGAACGTCGGGTTTTTCGTTTAGTCTAGCATTTTTGAACACTAGAGTCCATTATGAATCAATCCATATGATCATATATGCCTAATCCGTCCACTTTTCAAAAAATCAAATTTTTGAGCCCGCCCAAAGGGCTACCCCTTTGGCCGGTGGCCAGATTTGGCCCCGTTTTCTAGCAGCCGTCAGTAAAACGGCTATAACTCTCTCAAGAAATAAGCTTTACCCATGATTCTTGTTGTGTTGGATTTCTAACTCGAATATCTACTCTACAAAAAGTTCAAATGGAAGAAACTAATTTTGAGTCAACCTCTAGGTGATTATCAAGTTGATTTCCACAACCGTAACATCTTATGTAGGGATCGGGGTGAAAGTCGGGTTTTTCATTGAGTCTAGCATTTCTGAACACTAGAGTCAATTATAAATCAATCCATATGATCATATATGCCTAATCCGTCCACTTTTCAAAAAATCAAATTTTTGAGCCCGCCCAAAGGGGTACCCTTTTGGCCGGTGGCCAGATTTGGCCCCGTTTTCTGGCAGTCGTCAGTAAAACGGCTATAAATCTCTCCAGAAGTAATCTTTACCCGTGATTCTTATTGCGTTGGATTCCTAACTCAAATATCTACCCTACCAAAAGTCGAACCGGTAGAAACCCTATTTAAGTCGGCCTCTAGGTTTTTATCAAGTTGATTTCCAAAACAGTCACCTCTTATGTAGGGATCGGGGTGAACGTCGGATTTTTCATTGAATCTAGCATTTTTGAACACTAGAGTCCATTATGAATCAATTCATATGATCATATATGCCTAATCCGTCCAGTTTTGAAAAAATCAAATTTTTGAGCCCGCCCAAAGGGGTAACCCTTTGGCCGGTGGCCAGATTTGGCCCCGTTTTCTGGCAGCCGTCAGTAAAACGGCTATATCTCTCTTCAGAAGCAAGCTTTACCCATGATTCTTGTTGCGTTGGATTCCTAACTCAAATATCTACCCTACCAAAAGTCGAACCAGTAGAAACCCTATTTGAGTCGGCCTCTAGGTGATTATCAAGTTGATTTCCAAAACCGTCACATCTTATGTAGGGATCGGGGTGAAAGTCGGGTTTTTCATTGAGTCTAGCATTTCTGAACACTAGAGTCAATTATAAATCAATCCATATGATCATATATGCCTAATCCGTCCACTTTTCAAAAAATCAAATTTTTGAGCACCGCCCAAAGGGGTACCCTTTGGCCGGTGGCCAGATTTGGCCCCGTTTTCTGGCAGCCGTCATTAAAACATCTATAACTCTCTCCAGAAGTAAGCTTTACCCGTGATTCTTATTACGTTGGATTCCTAACTCAAATATCTATCCTACAAAAGTTCAAATGGAAGAAAATCCTTTTGAGTCAACCTCTAGGTGATTATCAAGTTGATTTCCACAACCATCGCCTCTTTTGTAGGAATCGGGATGAACGTCGGGTTTTTCATTGAGTCTAGCATTTTTGAACACTAGAGTCCATTATGAATCAATCCATATGATCATATATGCCTAATCCGTCCACTTTTCAAAAAATCAAATTTTTGAGCCCGCCCAAAGGGGTACCCTTTTGGCCGGTGGCCAGATTTGGCCCCGTTTTCTGGCAGTCGTCAGTAAAATGGCTATAACTCTCTCCAGAAGTAAGCTTTACCCGTGATTCTTATTGCGTTGGATTCCTAACTCAAATATCTACCCTACCAAAAGTCGAACCGGTAGAAACCCTATTTAAGTCGGCCTCTAGGTTATTATCAAGTTGATTTCCAAAACAGTCACCTCTTATGTAGGGATCGGGGTGAACGTCGGGTTTTTTATTGAATCTAGCATTTTTGAACACTAGAGTCCGTTATGAATCAATCCATATGATCATATATGCCTAATCCGTCCAGTTTTGAAAAAATCAAATTTTTGAGCCCGCCCAAAGGGGTAACCCTTTGGCCGGTGGCCAGATTTGGCCCCGTTTTCTAGCAGCTGTCAATAAAACGGCTATAACTCTCTCCAGAAGTAAGGTTTACCCGTGATTCTTATTGCGTTGGATTCCTAACTCAAATATCTACCCTACAAAAAGTTCAAATGGAAGAAACTCCTTTTGAGTCAACCTCTAGGTGATTATCAAGATGATTTCCACAACCGTCGCCTCTTTTGTAGGGATCGGGGTGAACGTCGGGTTTTTCATTGAGTCTAGCATTTCTGAACACTAGAGTCCATTATGAATCAATCCATATGATCATATATACCTAATCCGTCCACTTTTGAAAAAATCAAATTTTTGAGCCCGCCCAAAGCGGTACCCCTTTGGCCGGTGGCCAGATTTATCCCCGTTTTCTGGCAGCCGTCAGTAAAACGGCTATAACTCTCTCCAGAAGTAACCTTTACCCGTGATTCTTGTTACGTTGGATTTCTAACTCAAATATCTACCCTATAAAAAGTTCAAATGGAAGAAACTCCTTTTGAGTCAACCTCTAGGTGATTATCAAGTTGATTTCCACAACCGTCGCCTCTTATGTAGGGATTGGGGTGAACGTCGGGTTTTTCATTGAGTCTAGCATTTTTGAACACTAGAGACCATTATGAATCAATTCATATGATCATATATGCCTAATCCGTCCACTTTTGAAAAAATCAAATTTTTGAGCCCGCCCAAAGGGGTTCCCCTTTGGCCGGTGGCCAGATTTGGCCCCGTTTTCTGGCTACCGTCAGTAAAACGGGTATAACTCTCTCCAGAAGTAAGCTTTACCCGTGATTCTTGTTGCGTTGGATTCCTAACTCAAATATCTACCCTATAAAAAGTTCAAATGGAAGAAACTCCTTTTGAGTTAACCTCTAGGTGATTATCAAGTTGATTTCCACAACCGTCGCCTCTTATGTAGGGATCTGGGTGAACGTCGGGTTTTTCATTGAGTCTAACATTTTTTGAACACTAGAGTCCATTATAAATCAATCCATATGATCATATATGCCTAATCCGTCCACTTTTGAAAGAATCAAATTTTTGAGCCTACCCAAAGGGGTACCCCTTTGGCCGGTGGCCAGATTTGGCCCCGTTTTCTGGCAGCCGTTAGTAAACCGACTATAACTCTCTCCAGAAGTAAGTTTTACCCGTAATTCTTGTTGCATTGGATTCCAAACTCAAATATCTACCCTACAAAAAGTTCAAATGGATGAAACTCCTTTTGAGTAAACCTCTAGGTGATTATCAAGTTGATTTCCACAACCGTCGCCTCTTATGTAGGGATCGGGGTGAACGTCGGGTTTTTCATTGAGTCTAGCATTTTTGAACACTAGAGCCCATTATGAATAAATCCATATGATCATATATGCCTAATCCGTCCACTTTTGAAAAAATCAAATTTTTAAGCCCGCCCAAAGGGGTACCCCTTTGGCCGGTGGCCAGATTTGGCCCCGTTTTCTGGCAGCCGTCAGTAAAACGGCTATAACTCTCTCTCCAGAAATAAGCTTTACCCGTGATTCTTGTTGCGTTGGATTCCTAACTCAAATATCTACCCTACTAAAAGTCAAACCGGTAGAAACCCTATTTGAGTCGGCCTCTAGGTGATTATCAAGTTGATTTCCACAACCGTCGCCTCTTATGTAGGGATCGGGGTGAACGTCGGGTTATTCATTGAGTCTAGCATTTTTTGAACACTAGAGTCCATTATGAATCAATCCATATGATCATATATGCCGAATCCGTCCACTTTTGAAAAAATCAAATTTTTGAGACTACCCAAAGGGGTACCCCTTTGGCCGGTGGCCAGATTTGGCCCCGTTTTCTGGCAGCCGTCAATAAAACGGCTATAACTCTCTCCAGAAGTAAGCTTTACCCGTGATTCTTGTTGTGTTGGATTCCTAACTCAAATATCTACCCTATAAAATGTTCAAATGGAAGAAACTCCTTTTGAGTCAACCTCTAGGTGATTATCAAGTTGATTTCCACAACCGACGCCTCTTATGTAGAGATCGGGGTGAACGTCGGATTTTCATTTAGTCTAGCATTTTTGAACACTAGAGTCCATTATGAATCAATTCATATGATCATATATGCCTAATCCGTCCACTTTTGAAAAAATCAAATTTTTGAGCCCGCCCAAAGGGGTACCCCTTTGGCCGGTGGCCAGATTTGGCCCCGTTTTCTGGCTACCGTCAGTAAAACGGGTATAACTCTCTCCAGAAGTAAGCTTTACCCGTGATTCTTGTTGCGTTGGATTCCTAACTCAAATATCTACCCTATAAAAAGTTCAAATGGAAGAAACTCCTTTTGAGTTAACCTCTAGGTGATTATCAAGTTGATTTCCACAACCGTCGCCTCTTATGTAGGGATCTGGGTGAACGTCGGGTTTTTCATTGAGTCTAACATTTTTTGAACACTAGAGTACATTATGAATCAATCCATATGATCATATATGCCTAATCCGTCCACTTTTAAAAAAATCAAATATTTGAGCTCGACCAAAGGGGTACCCCTTTGGCCGGTGGCCAAATTTATCCCCGTTTTCTGGCAGCCGTCAGTAAAACGGCTATAACTCTCTCCAGAAGTGAGCTTTTCCCGTCATTCTTGTTACGTTGGATTCCTAACTCAAATATCTACCCTATAAAAAGTTGAAATGGAAGAAACTCCTTTTGAGTCAACCTCTAGGTGATTATCAAGTTGATTTCCACAACCGTCACCTCTTATGTAGGGATCGGGGTGAACGTCGGGTTTTTCATTGAGTCTAGCATTTTTGCACACTAGAGTACATTATGAATCAATCCATATGATCATATATGCCTAATCCGTCCACTTTTAAAAAAATCAAATATTTGAGCTCGACCAAAGGGGTACCCCTTTGGCCGGTGGCCAGATTTGGCCCTGTTTTCTGGCAGCCGTCAGTACAACGGCTATAACTCTCTCCAGAAGTAAGCTTTACCCGTGATTCTTGTTGCGTTGGATTTCTAACTCAAATATGTACCCTATAAAAAGTTCAAATGGAAGAAACTCCTTTTGAGTCAACCTCTAGGTTATTATCAATTTGATTTCCACCACCGTCGCCTCTTATGTAGGGATCGGGGTGAACGTCGGGTTTTTCATTGAGTCTAGCATTTTTTGAACACTAGAGTCCATTATGAATCAATCCATGTGATCATATATGCCTAATCCGTCCACTTTTGAGAAAATCAAAATTTTGAGCCTGCCCAAAGGGGTACCCCTTTGGCCGGTGGCAAGATTTTGCCCCGTTTTCTGGCAGCCGTTAGTAAAACGGCTATAACTCTCTCCAGAAGTAAGTTTTACCCGTATTTCTTGTTGCGTTGGATTCCTAACTCAAATATCTAACCTACAAAAAGTTCAAATGGAAGAAACTCCTTTTGAGTAAACCTCTAGGTGATTATCAAGTTGATTTCCACAACCGTCGCCTCTTATGTAGGGATCGGGGTGAACGTCGGGTTTTTCATTGAGTCTAGCATTTTTGAACACTAGAGTCCATTATGAATCGATTCATATGATCATATATGCCTAATCCGTCCACTTTTGGAAAAATCAAATTTTTGAGCCCGCCCAAAGCGGTACCCCTTTGGCCGGTGGCCAGATTTATCCCCGTTTTCTGGCAGCCGTCAGTAAAACGGCTATAACTCTCTCCAAAAGTGAGCCTTACCCGTGATTCTTATTGCGTTGGATTCCTAACTCAAATATCTACCCTAAAAAAATTTCAAATGGAAGAAACTCCTTTTGAGTCAACCTCTAGGTGATTATCAAGTTGATTTCCACAACCGTCGCCTCTTATGTAGGGATCGGGGTGAACGTCGGGTTTTTCATTGAGTCTAGCATTTTTGAACACTAGAGTCCATTATGAATCAATCCATATGATCATATATGCCTAATCCGTCCACTTTTGAAAAAATCAAATTTTTGAGCCCGCCCAAAGGGGTACACCTTTGGCCGGTGGCCGGATTGACCCCGTTTTCTGGCAGCCGTCTGTAAAACGGCTATAACTCTCTCCAGAAGTAAACTTTACCCGTAATTCTTGTTGCGTTGGATTCCTAACTCAAATATCTACCCTACCAAAAGTCGAACCGATAGAAACCCTATTTGAGTCGGCCTCTAGGTGATTATTAAGTTGATTTCCAAAACCGTCACCTCTTATGTAGGGATCGGGGTGAACGTCGGGTTTTTCATTGAGTCTAGCATTTTTGAACACTAGAGTCCATTATGAATCGATTCATATGATCATATATGCCTAATCCGTTCACTTTTGGAAAAATCAAATTTTTGAGCCCGCCCAAAGCGGTACCCCTTTGGCCGGTGGCCAGATTTATCCCCGTTTTCTGGCAGCCGTCAGTAAAACGGCTATAACTCTCTCCAAAAGTGAGCCTTACCCGTCATTCTTATTGCGTTGGATTCCTAACTCAAATATCTACCCTAAAAAAATTTCAAATGGAAGAAACTCCTTTTGAGTCAACCTCTAGGTGATTATCAAGTTGATTTCCACAACTGTCGCCTCTTATGTAGGGATCGGGGTGAACGTCGGGTTTTTCATTGAGTCTAGCATTTTTGAACACTAGAGTCCATTATGAATCAATCCATATGATCATATATGCCTAATCCGTCCACTTTTGAAAAAATCAAATTTTTAAGCCCGCCCAAAGGGGTACCCCCTTTGGCCGGTGGCCAGATTTGCCCCCGTTTTCTGGCAGCCTTCAGTAAAATGGCTATAACTCTCTCCAGAAGTAAGCTTTACCCGTGATTCTTGTTGCGTTGGATTCCTAACTCAAATATCTACCCTTTAAAAAGTTCAAATGGAAGAAACTCCTTTTGAGTCAACCTCTAGGTGATTATCAAGTTGATTTCCACAACCGTCGTCTCTTATGTAGGGATCGGGGTGAACGTCGGGTTTTTCATTAATTCTAGCATTTTTGAACACTAGAGTCCATTATGAATCAATCCATATGATCATATATGCCTTATCCGTCCACTTTTGAAAAAATCAAATTTTTGAGCCCGTCCAAAGGGGTACCCCTTCGGCCGGTGGCCAGATTTGGCCTCGTTTTCTGGCAGCCGACAGTAAAACGGCTATCACTCTCTCCAGAAGTAAGCTTTACCCGTGATTCTTATTGCGTTGGATTCCTAACTCAAATATCTACCCTACAAAAAGATCAAATGGAAGAAACTCCTTTTGAGTCAACCTCTAGGTGATTATCAAGTTGATTACCACAACCGTCGTCTCTTATGTAGGGATCGGGATGAACTTCGGGTTTTTCATTGAGTCTAGCATTTTTGAACACTAGAGTCCATTATGAATCAATTAATATGATCATATATGCCTAATCAGTCCACTTTTGAAAAAATCAAATTTTTGAGCCCGCCCAAAGGGGTACCCCTTTGGCCGGTGGCCAGATTTGGCCCCGTTTTCTGGCAGCCGTCAGTAAAACGGCTATAACTCTCTCCAGAAGTAAGGTTTACCCGTGATTCTTGTTGCGTTGGATTCCTAACTGAAATATCTACCCTATTAAAAGTTCAAATGGAAGAAACTCCTTTTGAGTCAACTTCTAGGTGATTATCAAGTTGATTTCCACAACCGTCGCCTCTTATGTAGGGATCGGGATGAACGTCGGGTTTTTCATTGAGTCTAGCATTTTTGAACACTAGACTCCATTATGAATCAATCCATATGATCATATATGCCTAATCCGTCCACTTTTGAAAAAATCAAATTTTTGAGCCCGCCCAAAGGGGTACACCTTTGGCCGGTGGCCGGATTGGCCCCGTTTTCTAGCAGCCGTCTGTAAAACGGCTATAACTCTCTCCAGAAGTAAACTTTACCCGTAATTCTTGTTGCGTTGGATTCCTAACTCAAATATATACCCTACCAAAAGTCGAACCGATAGAAACCCTATTTGAGTCGGCCTCTAGGTGATTATTAAGTTGATTTCCAAAACCGTCACCTCTTATGTAGGGATCGGGGTGAACGTCGGTTTTTTCATTGAGTCTAGCATTTTTGAACACTAGAGTTCATTATGAATCAATCCATATGATCATATATGCTTAATCCGTCCACTTTTGAAAAAATCAAATTTTTGAGCCCGCCCGAAGGGGTACCCCTTTGGCAGGTGGCCAGATTTGGCCTCGTTTTCTGGCAGCCGACAGTAAAACGGCTATCACTCTCTCCAGAAGTAAGCTTTACCCGTGATTCTTATTGCGTTGGATTCCTAACTCAAATATCTACCCTACAAAAAGATCAAATGGAAGAAACTCATTTTGAGTCAACCTCTAGGTGATTATCAATTTGATTACCACAACTGTCGCCTCTTATGTAGGGATCGGGGTTAGCGTCGGGTTTTTCATTGAGTCTAGCATTTTTTAACACTAGAGTCCATTATGAATCAATTCATATGATCATATATGCCTAATCCGTCCACTTTTGAAAAAATCAAATTTTTGAGCCCGCCCAAAAGGGTACCCCTTTGGCCGGTGGCCAGATTTATCCCCGTTTTCTGGCAGCCGTCAGTAAAACGGCTATAACTCTCTTCAGAAGTAAGCTTTACCCGTGATTCTTGTTACGTTGGATTCCTAACTCAAATATCTACCCTATAAAAAGTTCAAATGGAAGAAACTCCTTTTGAGTCAACCTCCAGGTGATTATCAAGTTGATTTCCACAACCGTCGTCTCTTATGTAGGGATCGGGGTGAACGTCGGGTTTTTCATTAATTCTAGCATTTTTGAACACTAGAGTCCATTATGAATCAATCCATATGATCATATATGCCTTATCCGTCCACTTTTGAAAAAATCAAATTTTTGAGCCCGCCCAAAGGGGTACACCTTTGGCCGGTGGCCGGATTGGCCCCGTTTTCTAGCAGCCGTCTGTAAAACGGCTATAACTCTCTCCAGAAGTAAACTTTACCCGTAATTCTTGTTGCGTTGGATTCCTAACTCAAATATATACCCTACCAAAAGTCGAACCGATAGAAACCCTATTTGAGTCGGCCTCTAGGTGATTATTAAGTTGATTTCCAAAACCGTCACCTCTTATGTAGGGATCGGGGTGAACGTCGGGTTTTTCATTGAGTCTAGCATTTTTGAACACTAGAGTCCATTATGAATCAATTCATATGATCATATATGCCTAATCAGTCCACTTTTGAAAAAATCAAATATTTGAGCCCGCCCAAAGGGGTACCCCTTTGGCCGGTGGCCAGATTTGGCCCCGTTTTCTGGCAGCCGTCAGTAAAACGGCTATAACTCTCTCCAGAAGTAAGGTTTACCCGTGATTCTTGTTGCGTTGGATTCCTAACTCAAATATCTACCCTATTAAAAGTTCAAATGGAAGAAACTCCTTTTAAGTCAACCTCTAGGTGATTATCATGTTGATTTCCACAACCGTCGCCGCTTATGTAGGGATCGAGGTGAACGTCGGGTTTTTCATTAATTCTAGCATTTTTTAACACTAGAGTCCATTATGAATCTATCCATATGATCATATATGCCTAATCCGTCCACTTTTGAAAAAATCAAATTTTTGAGCCCGTCCAAAGGGGTACCCCTTCGGCCGGTGGCCAGATTTGGCCCCGTTTTCTGGCAGCCGTCAGTAAAACGGCTATAACTCTCTCCAGAAGTAAGCTTTACCCGTGATTCTTGTTACGTTGGATTCCTAACTCAAATATCTACCCTATAAAAATTTCACATGGAAGAAACTCCTTTTGAGTCAACCTCTAGGTGATTATCAAGTTGATTTCCACAACCGTCGCCTCTTATGTAGTGATCGGGGTGAACGTCGGGTTTTTCATTGAGTCTAGCATTTTTGAACACTAGAGTCCATTATGAATCAATCCATATGATCATATATGCCTAATCCGTCCACTTTTGAAAAAATCAAATTTTTAAGCCCGCCCAAAGGGTACCCCCTTTGGCCGGTGGCCAGATTTGCCCCCGTTTTCTGGCAGCCTTCAGTTAAAGGGCTATAACTCTCTCCAGAAGTAAGCTTTACCCGTGATTCTTATTGCGTTGGATTCCTAACTCAAATATCTACCCTATAAAAAGTTCAAATGGAAGAAACTCCTTTTAAGTCAACCTCTAGGTGATTATCAAGTTGATTTCCACAACCGTCGTCTCTTATGTAGGGATCGGGGTGAACGTCGGGTTTTTCATTAATTCTAGCATTTTTGAACACTAGAGTCCATTCTGAATCAATCCATATGATCATATATGCCTAATCCGTCCACGTTTGAAAAAATCAAATTTTTGAGCCCGCCCAAAGGGGTACCCCTTTGGCCGGTGGCCAGATTTGGCCCAGTTTTCTGGCAGCCGTCAGTAAAACGGCTATAACTCTCTCCAGAAGTAAGCCTTACCCGTGATTCTTATTGCGTTGGATTCCTAACTCAAATATCTACCCTAAAAAAATTTCAAATGGAAGAAACTCCTTTTGAGTCAACCTCGAGGTGATTATCAAGTTGATTTCCACAACCGTCGCCTCTTATGTAGGGATCGGGGTGAACATCGGGTTTTTCATTGAGTCTAGCATTTTTGAACACTAGAGTCCATTATGAATCAATCCATATGATCATATATGCCTAATCCGTCCACTTTTGAAAAAATCAAATTTTTAAGCCCGCCCAAAGGGGTACCCCTTTGGCCGATGGCCAGATTTGCCCCCGTTTTCTGGCAGCCTTCAGTAAAATGGCTATAACTCTCTCCAGAAGTAAGCTTTACCCGTGATTCTTGTTGCGTTGGATTCCTAACTCAAATATCTACCCTATAAAAAGTTCAAATGGAAGAAACTCCTTTTAAGTCAACCTCTAGGTGATTATCAAGTTGATTTCCACAACCGTCGTCTCTTATGTAGGGATCGGGGTGAACTTCGGGTTTTTCATTGAGTCTAGCATTTTTGAACACTAGAGTCCATTATGAATCAATTCATCTGATCATATATGCCTAATCAGTCCACTTTTGAAAAAATCAAATTTTTGAGCCCGCCCAAAGGGGTACCCCTTTGGCCGGTGGCCAGATTTGGCCCCGTTTTCTGGCAGCCGTCAGTAAAACGGCTATAACTCTCTTCAGAAGTAAGGTTTACCCGTGATTCTTGTTGCGTTGGATTCCTAACTCAAATATCTATCCTATTAAAAGTTCAAATGGAAGAAACTCCTTTTGAGTCAACCTCTAGGTGATTATCAAGTTGATTTCCACAACCGTCGCCGCTTATGTAGGGATCGGGGTGAACGTCGGGTTTTTCATTAATTCTAGCATTTTTGAACACTAGAGTCCATTATGAATCAATCCATATGATCATATATGCATAATCCATCCACTTTTGAAAAAATCAAATTTTTGAGCCCGTCCAAAGGGGTACCCCTTCGGCCGGTGGCCAGATTTGGCCCCGTTTTCTTGCAGCCGTCAGTAAAACGGCTATAACTCTCTCTAGAAGTAAGCTTTACCCGTGATTCTTGTTACGTTGTATTCCTAACTCAAATATCTACCCTATAAAAAGTTCACATGGAAGAAACTCCTTTTGCGTCAACCTCTAGGTGATTATCAAGTTGATTTCCACAACCGTCGCCTCTTATGTAGGGATCGGGGTGAACGTCGGGTTTTTCATTGAGTCTAGCATTTTTGAACACTAGAGTCCATTATGAATCAATCCATATGATCATATATGCCTAATCCGTCCACTTTTGAAAAAATCAAATTTTTAAGCCCGCCCAAAGGGTACCCCTTTGGCCGGTGGCCAGATTTGCCCCCGTTTTCTGGCAGCCTTCAGTAAAATGGCTATAACTCTCTCCAGAAGTAAGCTTTACCCGTGATTCTTGTTGCATTGGATTCCTAACTCAAATATCTACCCTACAAAAAGTTCAAATGGAAGAAACTCTTTTTGAGTCAACCTCTAGGTTATTATCAAGTTGATTTCCACAACCGTCGCCTCTTATGTAGGGATCGGGGTGAACGTCGGGTTTTCCATTGAGTCTAGCAGTTTTGAACACTAGAGTCCATTATGAATCAATCCATATGATCATATATGCCTAATCCGTCCACGTTTGAAAAAATCAAATTTTTGAGCCCGCCCAAATGGGTACCCCTTTGGCCGGTGGCCAGATTTGGCCCAGTTTTCTGGCAGCCGTCAGTAAAATGGCTATAACTCTTTCCAGAAGTAAGCCTTACCCGTGATTCTTATTGCGTTGGATTCCTAACTCAAATATCTACCCTAAAAAAATTTCAAATGGAAGAAACTCCTTTTGAGTCAAACTCTAGGTGATTATCAAGTTGATTTCCACAACCGTCGCCTCTTATGTAGGGATCGGGGTGAACGTCGGGTTTTTCATTGAGTCTAGCATTTTTGAACACTAGAGTCCATTATGAATCAATCCATATGATCATATATGCCTAATCCGTCCACTTTTGAAAAAATCAAACTTTTAAGCCCGCCCAAAGGGGTACCCCTTTGGCCGGTGGCCAGATTTGCCCCCGTTTTCTGGCAGCCTTCAGTAAAATGGCTATAACTCTCTCCAGAAGTAAGCTTTACCCGTGATTCTTGTTGCGTTGGATTCCTAACTCAAATATCTACCCTACAAAAAGTTAAAATGGAAGAAACTCCTTTTGAGCCAACCTCTAGGTTATTATCAAGTTGATTTCCACAACCGTCGCCTCTTATGTAGGGATCGGGGTGAACGTCGGGTTTTTCATTGAGTCTAGCAGTTTTGAACACTAGAGTCCATTATGAATCAATCCATATGATCATATATGCCTAATCCGTCCACGTTTGAAAAAATCAAATTTTTGAGCCCGCCCAAAGGGGTACCCCTTTCGCCGGTGGCCAAATTTTGCCCAGTTTTCTGGCAGCCGTCAGTAAAACGGCTATAACTCTCTCCAGAAGTAAGCTTTACCCTTGATTCTTATTGTGTTGGATTTCTAACTCAAATATCTACCCTAAAAAAATTTCAAATGGAAGAAACTCCTTTTGAGTCAACCTCTAGGTGATTATCAAGTTTATTTCCACAACCGTCGCATCTTATGTAGGGATCGGGGTGAACGTCGGGTTTTTCATTGAGTCTAGCATTTTTGAACACTAGTGTCCATTATGAATCATTCCATATGATCATATATGCCTAATCCGTCCACTTTTGAAAAAATCAAATTATTGAGCCCGCCCAAAGGGGTACCCCTTTGGCCGGTGGCCAGATTGGCCCCGTTTTCTGGCAGCCGTCAGTAAAACGGCTATAACTCTCTCCAGAAGTAAGCTTTACCCGTGATTCTTGTTTCGTTGGATTCCTAACTCAAATATCTACCCTACCAAAAGTCGAACCGGTAGAAACCCTAATTGAGTCGGCCTCTAAGTGATTATCAAGTTGATTTCCAAAACCGTCACGTCTTATGTAGGGATCGGGGTGAACGTCGGGTTTTTCATTGAGTCTAGCATTTTTGAACACTAGAGTCCATTATGAATCAATCCATATGATCATATATGCCTAATCCGTCCACTTTTGAAAAAATCAAACTTTTAAGCCCGCCCAAAGGGGTACCCCTTTGGCCGGTGGCCAGATTTGCCCCCGTTTTCTGGCAGCCTTCAGTAAAATGGCTATAACTCTCTCCAGAAGTAAGCTTTACCCGTGATTCTTGTTGCGTTGGATTCCTAACTCAAATATCTACCCTACAAAAAGTTAAAATGGAAGAAACTCCTTTTGAGCCAACCTCTAGGTTATTATCAAGTTGATTTCCACAACCGTCGCCTCTTATGTAGGGATCGGGGTGAACGTCGGGTTTTTCATTGAGTCTAGCAGTTTTGAACACTAGAGTCCATTATGAATCAATCCATATGATCATATATGCCTAATCCGTCCACGTTTGAAAAAATCAAATTTTTGAGCCCGCCCAAAGGGGTACCCCTTTCGCCGGTGGCCAAATTTTGCCCAGTTTTCTGGCAGCCGTCAGTAAAACGGCTATAACTCTCTCCAGAAGTAAGCTTTACCCTTGATTCTTATTGTGTTGGATTTCTAACTCAAATATCTACCCTAAAAAAATTTCAAATGGAAGAAACTCCTTTTGAGTCAACCTCTAGGTGATTATCAAGTTTATTTCCACAACCGTCGCATCTTATGTAGGGATCGGGGTGAACGTCGGGTTTTTCATTGAGTCTAGCATTTTTGAACACTAGTGTCCATTATGAATCATTCCATATGATCATATATGCCTAATCCGTCCACTTTTGAAAAAATCAAATTATTGAGCCCGCCCAAAGGGGTACCCCTTTGGCCGGTGGCCAGATTGGCCCCGTTTTCTGGCAGCCGTCAGTAAAACGGCTATAACTCTCTCCAGAAGTAAGCTTTACCCGTGATTCTTGTTTCGTTGGATTCCTAACTCAAATATCTACCCTACCAAAAGTCGAACCGGTAGAAACCCTAATTGAGTCGGCCTCTAAGTGATTATCAAGTTGATTTCCAAAACCGTCACGTCTTATGTAGGGATCGGGGTGAACGTCGGGTTTTTCATTGAGTCTAGCATTTTTGAACACTAGAGTCCATTATGAATCAATCCATATGATCATATATGCCTAATCCGTCCACTTTTGAAAAAATCACATTTTTGAGCCCGTCCAAAGGGGTACCCCTTTGGCCGGTGGCCAGATTTGGCCCCGTTTTCTGGGAGCCGTCAGTAAAACGGCTATAACTCTCTCCAGAAGTAAGCTTTACCCGTGATTCTTGTTACGTTGGATTCCTAACTCAAATATCTACCCTATAAAAAGTTCACATGGAAGAAACTCCTTTTGAGTCAACCTCTAGGTGATTATCAATTTGATTTCCACAACCGTCGCCTCTTATGTAGGGATCGGGGTGAACGTCGGGTTTTTCATTGAGTCTAGCATTTTTGAACACTAGAGTCCATTATGAATCAATCCATATGATCATATATGCCTAATCCGTCCACTTTTGAAAAAATCAAATTTTTAAGCCCGCCCAAAGGGGTACCCCTTTGGCTGGTGGCCAGATTTGGCCCAGTTTTCTGGCAGCCGTCAGTAAAACGGCTATAACTCTCTCCAGAAGTAAGCTTTACCCGTGATTCTTATTGCGTTGGATTCCTAACTCAAATATCTACCCTAAAAAAATTTCAAATGGAAGAAACTCCTTTTGAGTCAACCTCTAGGTGATTTATCAAGTTGATTTTCACAACCGTCGCCTCTTATGTAGGGATCGGGGTGAACGTCGGGTTTTTCATTGAGTCTAGCATTTTTGAACACTAGTGTCCATTATGAATCAATCCATATGATCATATATGCCTAATCCATCCAGTTTTGAAAAAATCAAATTATTGAGCCCGCCCAAAGAGGTACCCCTTTGGCCGGTGGCCAGATTGGCCCCGTTTTCTGGCAGCCGTCAGTAAAACGGCTATAACTCTCTCCAGAAGTAAGCTTTACCCGTGATTCTTGTTTCGTTGGATTCCTAACTCAAATATCTACCCTACCAAAAGTCGAACCGGTAGAAACCCTATTTGAGTCGGCCTCTAGGTGATTATCAAGTTGATTTCCAAAACCGTCACGTCTTATGTAGGGATCGGGGTGAACGTCGGGTTTTTCATTGAGTCTAGCATTTTTGAAAACTAGAGTCCATTATGAATCAATCCATATGATCATATATGCCTAATCCGTCCACTTTTGAAAAAATCACATTTTTGAGCCCGTCCAAAGGGGTACCCCTTTGGCCGGTGGCCAGATTTGGCCCCGTTTTCTGGGAGCCGTCAGTAAAACGGCTATAACTCTCTCCAGAAGTAAGCTTTACCCGTGATTCTTGTTACGTTGGATTCCTAACTCAAATATCTACCCTATAAAAAGTTCACATGGAAGAAACTCCTTTTGAGTCAACCTCTAGGTGATTATCAATTTGATTTCCACAACCGTCGCCTCTTATGTAGGGATCGGGGTGAACGTCGGGTTTTTCATTGAGTCTAGCATTTTTGAACACTAGAGTCTATTATGAATCAATCCATATGATCAGATATGTCTAATCCGTCCACTTTTGAAAAAATAAAATTTTTAAGCCCGCCCAAAGGGGTACCCCTTTGGCTGGTGGCCAGATTTGGCCCAGTTTTCTGGCAGCCGTCAGTAAAACGGCTATAACTCTCTCCAGAAGTAAGCTTTACCCGTGATTCTTATTGCGTTGGATTCCTAACTCAAATATCTACCCTAAAAAAATTTCAAATGGAAGAAACTCCTTTTGAGTCAACCTCTAGGTGATTTATCAAGTTGATTTTCACAACCGTCGCCTCTTATGTAGGGATCGGGGTGAACGTCGGGTTTTTCATTGAGTCTAGCATTTTTGAACACTAGTGTCCATTATGAATCAATCCATATGATCATATATGCCTAATCCATCCAGTTTTGAAAAAATCAAATTATTGAGCCCGCCCAAAGAGGTACCCCTTTGGCCGGTAGCCAGATTGGCCCCGTTTTCTGGCAGCCGTCAGTAAAACGGCTATAACTCTCTCCAGAAGTAAGCTTTACCCGTGATTCTTGTTTTGTTGGATTCCTAACTCAAATATCTACCCCACCAAAAGTCGAACCGGTAGAAACCCTATTTGAGTCGGCCTCTAGGTGATTATCAAGTTGATTTCCAAAACCGTCACGTCTTATGTAGGGATCGGGGTGAACGTCGGGTTTTTCATTGAGTCTAGCATTTTTGAACACTAGAGTCCATTATGAATCAATCCATATGATCATATATGCCTAATCCGTCCACTTTTGAAAAAATCAAATTTTTGAGCCCGTCCAAAGGGGTATCCCTTTGGCCGGTGGCCAGATTTGGCCCCGTTTTCTGGGAGCCATCAGTAAAACGGCTATAACTCTCTCCAGAAGTAAGCTTTACCCGTCATTCTTGTTACGTTGGATTCCTAACTCAAATATCTACCCTATAAAAATTTCACATGGAAGAAACTCCTTTTGAGTCAACCTCTAGGTGATTATCAATTTGATTTCCACAACCGTCCCCTCTTATGTAGGGATCGGGGTGAACGTCGGGTTTTTCATTGAGTCTAGCATTTTTGAACACTAGAGTCCATTATGAATCAATACATATGATCATATATGTCTAATCCGTCCACTTTTGAAAAAATCAAATTTTTAAGCCCGCCCAAAGGGGTACCCCTTTGGCTGGTGGCCAGATTTGGCCCAGTTTTCTGGCAGCCGTCAGTAAAACGGCTATAACTCTCTCCAGAAGTAAGCTTTACCCGTGATTCTTATTGCGTTGGATTCCTAACTCAAATATCTACCCTAAAAAAATTTCAAATGGAAGAAACTCCTTTTGAGTCAACCTCTAGGTGATTTATCAAGTTGATTTTCACAACCGTCGCCTCTTATGTAGGGATCGGGGTGAACGTCGGGTTTTTCATTGAGTCTAGCATTTTTGAACACTAGTGTCCATTATGAATCAATCCATATGATCATATATGCCTAATCCATCCAGTTTTGAAAAAATCAAATTATTGAGCCCGCCCAAAGAGGTACCCCTTTGGCCGGTGGCCAGATTGGCCCCGTTTTCTGGCAGCCGTCAGTAAAACGGCTATAACTCTCTCCAGAAGTAAGCTTTACCCGTGATTCTTGTTTTGTTGGATTCCTAACTCAAATATATACCCCACCAAAAGTCGAACCGGTAGAAACCCTATTTGAGTCGGCCTCTAGGTGATTATCAAGTTGATTTCCAAAACCGTCACGTCTTATGTAGGGATCGGGGTGAACGTCGGGTTTTTCATTGAGTCTAGCATTTTTGAACACTAGAGTCCATTATGAATCAATCCATATGATCATATATGCCTAATCCGTCCACTTTTGAAAAAATCAAATTTTTGAGCCCGTCCAAAGGGGTATCCCTTTGGCCGGTGGCCAGATTTGGCCCCGTTTTCTGGGAGCCATCAGTAAAACGGCTATAACTCTCTCCAAAAGTAAGCTTTACCCGTCATTCTTGTTACGTTGGATTCCTAACTCAAATATCTACCCTATAAAAAGTTCACATGGAAGAAACTCCTTTTGAGTCAACCTCTAGGTGATTATCAAGTTGATTTCCACAACCGTCGCCTCTTATGTAGGGATCGGGGTGAACGTCGGGTTTTTCATTGAGTCTAGCATTTTTGAACACTAGAGTCCATTATGAATCAATCCATATGATCATATATGCCTAATCCGTCCACTTTTGAAAAAATCAAATTATTGAGCCCGCCCAAAGGGGTACCCCTTTGGCCGGTGGCCAGATTGGCCCCGTTTTCTGGCAGCCGTCAGTAAAACGGCTATAACTCTCTCCAGAAGTAAGCTTTACCCGTGATTCTTGTTTCGTTGGATTCCTAACTCAAATATCTACCCTACCAAAAGTCGAACCGGTAGAAACCCTATTTGAGTCGGCCTCTAGGTGATTATCAAGTTGATTTCCAAAACCGTCACGTCTTATCAAGTTGGTTTTTCTTTATTCGCAGGAAACATGGCTGAACCTGCTCCCTTGATCCGAGAGTTGGGCCGTCATCGAAACAGTAGGCCTATTTGCATCGTTCTACCTACCATCGCCCACAATGCAGAGATTCGGCCGGGGTTCATACAAGTGCTACCCAAATTCAGTGACGCACCTGGAGAGAGTGCACACACGCATTTAGCAGAGTTCGACTGGATTTGCTCTACCCTGCGTCCTCAAGGCTTTACGGACGACAACCTGCGCTTGTTAACTTTCTCACACACATTGCAAGGCCAAGCAAGGGAATTGCTTTTTGATCTCCCACCAGCTTCGATTACTACATGGGATGAGATGGAGGAGCAGTTCCTATGCAAATTTTTCCCAGAGTCACGAGCTGCGAATCTTAGAATGGCCATCAGCAGCATCAAGCAAAAATCTAATGAAAGTCTAGCTAATTATTGGGCGCGATTTCAACAGTTATGCCGAAGATGCCCAGACCACGGGTTCTCTGATTATCAGTTATTCACTAACTATTTTTACTGTGGTATGTCAACTTTTGATAGGAAGATCGTGGATGCTGCTAGTGGAGGGTCTCTCACCAACAAGACTCTAGTAGAGGTGAAACAACTCATCATCGATATGGTCTCCGGTGGCCAGCAATATGAGGATGATGATGATGACAGATACTGGTCTGTGAAGGGAGTTGAGAGAGCAGAAAATTCCGGAGTTAATGAGAAGATTGATGCTCTGACTTCTCTTATCCGAGGTCTAGCTATGGTGCAGACACATAACACATATGATCCAGGTGAGAGGGACCATTCGAACTTCGGCTGGAGGCAGCCGCAGGGTATTCAGTATGCCCAAACTGACCGATCTGCACCGAGCATGACAGATATCATGAAGTGTCTGGAGAAAAGCAGTGCCCTGGTGAACAATTTGGCACAAAGTCAGAAGGCTTTCCAGCAAGAAACACAAGCCGCCCTAGGCAGTATGGGCAAACAGATCACTCAGCTTGCCACTCAATTGAACAAGATGCAGGCGAATCAAAGCAAACTCCCCTTCCAAACTGAAATGAATCCAAGAGCGCATGTTTGCGCTATCACTTTGAGAAGTGTAGAGGAGTTAGTTGAGTTGGAGGCTAAGAAGGAAAAGAACCCGCAGTATGGGCAAACTGCACAGACTGAAAACAAATCCAGTGCAGAAGAAGAACAACCAGCTGTCGAGTCTGCCCTTACTAAGGTGAAATCTGAATCTAAAATTTCTAACTCTCTGGTTGCTGCACCTTTTCCATCCAGGTTGATTCGAAACAAGAAAGAGGATGATGAGAAGGAGATCCTCGAGCTATTCAAGAAGGTACCTTTTGGTGGGCTGGCTGAAACCGCTGCAATCACAGATGAAGACGAGGAGATTCGAGATGTCATCATGCAGCTGTATACCACCAATGAATTTCCGACTCAGAACCTGACAGGCCGTATGCCCAAACTGACCAATTCGAAACCGTTTTTACCATCTCATGTGAAGGCCCCCGTACTGGAGCTGAAGGGGCAAGAAGCAAGGTTGGTCAAGCTTTTGAAGAATCATAAAGGTGCGGGGATGGAAACGATTCCTTTCGACAGGGGTAGATCTGCTATCCCCGAAATTGTCTCTTGATCGTGCTTCTCCATGTCGAGCCTCGGACGTTAAATAAGGGCGCTTCTCGGGAGGCAACCCGAGCTTTTCTTGCTTTATTTTATTTTTTTCTTATTTCAGTTAGTTGCTATCTTTTTCGTTAAAAAAAATATCAATCAAAAAACAAAATCAAAAAAAAAAATAACAAAATCTAGTCCATATTTTTCATGCAGGTACCTCTTCTAGCGCTGCCCCTACCTTTATCGAGCATGGAGTTGTTTGACTATTACACACCGAGCTGGATCACTGCACTGTAGCGCCTGCAGTATGCCCAAACTGACCGTTTCACACCTTGATTGCTAGTTTGCCCTCTCTACCCCTTTTTGCTTTTATTTTTCTTTCATTCATGTTGTGTCTCTTTTGTTGGCTCTCTTCTCTACACAGTGAGGACACTGTGTTGTCTAAGTGTGGGGGGGGGAGGAAGTTGCTATTTGGTGTCTGGTTCTTTTTAAAAAAAAAAATAAAATAAAAATAAAAAAAAAAATATTTTGCTTGTTTTTGTTGAGTATTGGCTGCCTGAGATTGAATTATACAAGGAGGACGGGTTATAGCATGGATTGTCTTGGTTTGTTTGATTGACTCTCTTGTGATTGAATTATGTTATTGCTTGTATGTATTCTTGAACGATGAAATGTGCAACTTGATCAACTTTTGATGAGCTTCTTAAACGTGAGATTTGAGCCTCTTGAGCATGTTATATATATAGAAAGCTCAGTTTTATTCTTTTGATGAGTGTGTCAGACTTAAATGCTGAATTTCTGATTTGCCTTGTTGCCATGGTCATACTGCTTGTGAGTTTCCTTTTGCATGAAAATGATAAAGGCATGTAGGATTAACCATTGCTCTGGCCTGAATAAATTATCCATACCCGACATTAACCCTTAGTGAGCTCATTTGTGCCTGAATCCTCTCTTTCTTGATAGCCACTAAATATTTCAGCCTTAGCTTGTTTTGGTCTGCTCTTGTCCATTGAAAGCATGTAAGTTATATTGGATTGTGTTGAGATGAGTTCGAAATTTACTTGAAGACAGTTAGTGCTGGAAGATTGAAGAAGAAAAAAAATGTAAAGTCATGTTCTTTTCGAAAAAGAAAAAAAAAGAAAAAAAAAATGGTCCGTATGCCCAAACTGGACGTGGAGGAAATAGGCCTGCACCCGATTGAAGTTAAATTTTGTGGCCCTGTATAGCCCTGAAGACCAGCACACAACTTGAGAAATATTGCAATATCTGAAGAAGTAGCTGAAGAGCTCTATGATCGAGTTATAATATGCTTACATGCTTTTATCTTATTTAAGCCACTTATCCAAATTATCCTACCTAAGCACCCTAGCCCCATTACAACCTGTTTCAAAGACCTTTTGATTTGTGCATAGCTCTTACTTGCTTGGTAGTGGTTTTGACATATGGGCAAATCTATGTTTGAAGGTATCAAGTCGTGACTTGTGTGAATTAAATTATGTCCTTACTTTCTTTTGAGAGAAATTGAGCGAACCTTGGTGAGGCAGGATTGAGTTGCACATTTTTGACTTGAATGAAGAGCATGTGTATGTTTCATGAAACAAGAGAAGGGTGAGTGGATTATGGTTGGTTATGCTGTAATTCTGACTCTGAGTATTTTCGATTTGAGGCGGCCAGTGCTTGACTTGTCATTTCTGAGTTTTATTTTGAGTCTGTTTTCTGTTTAGATATGCTCGAGGACGAGCATGGTCTAAGTGTGGGGGGATTTGATTGGGCCATTTCTACTTAATATTTTGGGCCAATTTGATGTGATTTCATCGTGTTGATTGCCGTATAATGATGTCGTTTTAGGAGAATGTTATGCCTTGAGGGTTTTGCAGGTAATCTATACAAAGATGAAGAAAGTGGCATGCTTTTGGTAGAAGATCAAGCTGTGCAAAGAAAAGCTGAAGCTGGAAGTTCGGGAGAACCAGGCCGTTTGGGCAAACCACCTGAAGGGGTACCGAGAATTTACCTGCTGGGCCTGTGCGCGCGGATTTGGGCTGGAGCACGGGATTTATTTAAGCCCATGGCCTGGACGTGAATTGGATGTTATTTTACAGCTTTTGGACTCTATTTTTATCTCTTTCCTTATTAGATTAGGTTTAGAATTTTATTTCCATGATTAAATAATTGTAATTAAGGATAATATAGATAGATTAGGATTTTTATTATTCCATTCATTATTCCCGCTGCAACAGAGGGGGAGACGCTAGAGAGGAAGGGAGCGCCGTTCAGATTTTTATTCTTATTCCTCCAGTTAATATTTTCACAACAATTCATATTTTATTTTATCATTAGCATGCAATCAGGCTAAGCATCGTTTCTTCCGGGATCAACTCACGAAGCTCTGGCCAATTAAATCTGTGAGATCTAAACGTTTTTTCTCGATTAATTCATGCATGTGTATTTATTATCCTCCGTAAGTCGAGTCGTAATTGTTTCGATTAAACCGAGTAGTCGCGAATATTCGGAGTATAGGAATTAATCACTGGCCAATTAATTCGGCCATACGTAATCGTGGTTTATGATTAATTAGTGGTAAAATCAGTAGCTAATACTGTGGGGATAATAATCTGGTTCGGTGATCCTGTGTCAGAGTTCGCTAGATTAGAATCGGGTTTCTCTCGAGCATAAAGCAATCGGCTAATTAAATCTATAAGAGTGTCTCTTTTGGGTTGTTAGTTGATTAGAGAAAATGTGTGGTGAAGTGTCTTCCTGCCATTCGAGAAAATACGGAGAAATAGGGATGTGTCAGTAAGTGTCTTCGGCATCCGCAACTGATTTACATGTGATAATTAATTGTATTCTTGAATCGAGGATCAGTATAATTGTGCCAGAGTGGAGTAGTTGATATCCGGAATATTTCTAATTATTTGTTTAAACCCGTTGCTCGTGTGTGTATTTTAATTCCTTGTTATTTAATTATTTTCGTGCACTACAGTTTATACCCATAAATTTCCCCCCTTTTAAAGTTGGTTTCTGCAGATTGAAAAGTAAGGGTAATTCTCGCCAGTCCCTGAGGAGACGATCCTGCTCGCTGCTGTACTGTGCAGCTTGGGCAAACCGACTGCTGTCGGATCTTTTATTTTTGGTGGCAAACGACACACCAAATATCTACCTTAAAAAAATTTCAAATGGAAGAAACTCCTTTTGAGTCAACCTCTAGGTGATTATCAAGTTGATTTCCACAACCGTCGCCTCTTATGTAGGGATCGGGGTGAACGTCGGGTTTTTCATTGAGTCTAGAATTTTTAAACACTAGTGTCCATTATGAATCAATCCATATGATCATATATGCCTAATCCGTCCACTTTTGAAAAAATCAAATTATTGAGCCCGCCCAAAGGGGTACCCCTTTGGCCGGTGGCCAGATTGGCCCCGTTTTCTGGCAGCCGTCAGTAAAACGGCTATAACTCTCTCCAGAAGTAAGCTTTACCCGTGATTCTTGTTTCGTTGGATTCCTAACTCAAATATCTACCCTACCAAAAGTCGAACCGGTAGAAACCCTATTTAAGTCGGCCTCTAGGTGATTATCAATTTGATTTCCAAAACCGTCACGTCTTATGTAGGGATCGGGGTGAACGTCGGGTTTTTCATTGAGTCTAGCATTTTTGAACACTAGAGTCCATTATGAATCAATCCATATGATCATATATGCCTAATCCGTCCACGTTTGAAAAAATCAAATTTTTGAGCCCGCCCAAAGGGGTACCCTTTGGCTGGTGGCCAGATTTGGCCCAGTTTTCTGGCAGCCGTCAGAAAAACGGCTATAACTCTCTCCAGAAGTAAGCTTTACCCGTGATTCTTATTGGTTGGATTCCTAACTCAAATATCTACCCTAAAAAAATTTCAAATGGAAGAAACTCCTTTTGAGTCAACCTCTAGGTGATTATCAAGTTGATTTCCACAACCGTCGCCTCTTATGTAGGGATCGGGGTGAACGTCGGGTTTTTCATTGAGTCTAGAATTTTTGAACACTAGTGTCCATTATGAATCAATCCATATGATCATATATGCCTAATCCGTCCACTTTTGAAAAAATCAAATTATTGAGCCCGCCCAAAGGGGTACCGCTTTGGCCGGTGGCCAGATTGGCCCCGTTTTCTGGCAGCCGTCAGTAAAACGGCTATAACTCTCTCCAGAAGTAAGCTTTATCCGTGATTCTTGTTTCGTTGGATTCCTAACTCAAATATCTACCCTACCAAAAGTCGAACCGGTAGAAACCCTATTTGAGTCGGCCTCTAGGTGATTATCAAGTTGATTTCCAAAACCGTCACGTCTTATGTAGGGATCGGGGTGAACGTCGGGTTTTTCATTGAGTCTAGCATTTTTGAACACTAGAGTCCATTATGAATCAATCCATATGATCATATATGCCTAATCCGTCCACGTTTGAAAAAATCAAATTTTTGAGCCCGCCCAAAGGGGTACCCCTTTGGCTGGTGGCCAGATTTGGCCCAGTTTTCTGGCAGCCGTCAGAAAAACGGCTATAACTCTCTTCAGAAGTAAGCTTTACCCGTGATTCTTATTGCGTTGGATTCCTAACTCAAATATCTACCCTAAAAAAATTTCAAATGGAAGAAACTCCTTTTGAGTCAACCTCTAGGTGATTATCAAGTTGATTTCCACAACCGTCGCCGCTTATGTAGGGATCGGGGTGAACGTCGGGTTTTTCATTGAGTCTAGAATTTTTGAACACTAGTGTCCATTATGAATCAATCCATATGATCATATATGCCTAATCCGTCCACTTTTGAAAAAATCAAATTATTGAGCCCGCCCAAAGGGGTACTGCTTTGGCCGGTGGCCAGATTGGCCCCGTTTTCTGGCAGCCGTCAGTAAAACGGCTATAACTCTCTCCAGAAGTAAGCTTTATCCGTGATTCTTGTTTCGTTGGATTCCTAACTCAAATATCTACCCTACCAAAAGTCGAACCGGTAGAAACCCTATTTGAGTCGGCCTCTAGGTGATTATCAAGTTGATTTCCAAAACCGTCACGTCTTATGTAGGGATCGGGGTGAACGTCGGGTTTTTCATTGAGTCAAGCATTTTTGAACACTAGAGTCCATTATGAATCAATCCATATGATCATTTATGCCTAATCCGTCCACGTTTGAAAAAATCAAATTTTTGAGCCCGCCCAAAGGGCCTTTGGCTGGTGGCCAGATTTGGCCCAGTTTTCTGGCAGCCGTCAGTAAAACGGCTATAACTCTCTCCAGAAGTAAGCTTTACCCGTGATTCTTATTGCGTTGGATTCCTAACTCAAATATCTACCCTAAAAAAATTTCAAATGGAAGAAATTTCTTTTGAGTCAACCTCTAGGTGATTATCAAGTTGATTTCCACAACCGTCGCCTCTTATGTAGGGATCGGAGTGAACGTCGGGTTTTTCATTGAGTCTTGCGTTTTTGAACACTAGTGTCCATTATGAATCAATCCATATGATCATATATGCCTAATCCTTCCACTTTTGAAAAAATCAAATTATTGAGCCCGCCCAAAGGGGTACCCCTTTGGCCGGTGGCCAGATTGGCCCCGTTTTCTGGCAGCCGTCAGTAAAACGGCTATAACTCTCTCCAGAAGTAAGCTTTACCCGTGATTCTTTTTTCGATGGATTCCTAACTCAAATATCTACCCTACCAAAAGTCGAACCGGTAGAAACCCTATTTGAGTCGGCCTCTAGGTGATTATCAAGTTGATTTCCAAAACCGTCACGTCTTATGTAGGGATCGGGGTGAACGTCGGGTTTTTCATTGAGTCTAGCATTTTTGAACACTAGAGTCCATTATGAATCAATCCATATGATCATATATGCCTAATCCTTCCACGTTTGAAAAAATCAAATTTTTGAGCCCGCCCAAAGGGGTACCCCTTTGGCTGGTGGCCAGATTTGGCTCAGTTTTCTGGCAGCCGTCAGAAAAACGGCTATAACTCTCTTCAGAAGTAAGCTTTACCCGTGATTCTTATTGCGTTGGATTCCTAACTCAAATATCTACCCTAAAAAAATTTCAAATGGAAGAAACTCCTTTTGAGTCAACCTCTAGGTGATTATCAAGTTGATTTCCACAACCGTCGCCTCTTATGTAGGGATCGGGGTGAACGTCGGGTTTTTCATTGAGTCTAGAATTTTTGAACACTAGTGTCCATTATGAATCAATCCATATGATCATATATGCCTAATCCGTCCACTTTTGAAAAAATCAAATTATTGAGCCCGCCCAAAGGGGTACTGCTTTGGCCGGTGGCCAGATTGGCCCCGTTTTCTGGCAGCCGTCAGTAAAACGGCTATAACTCTCTCCAGAAGTAAGCTTTACCCGTGATTCTTATTGCGTTGGATTCCTAACTCAAATATCTACCCTAAAAAAATTTCAAATGGAAGAAACTTCTTTTGAGTCAACCTCTAGGTGATTATCAAGTTGATTTCCACAACCGTCGCCTCTTATGTAGGGATCGGAGTGAACGTCGGGTTTTTCATTGAGTCTTGCGTTTTTGAACACTAGTGTCCATTATGAATCAATCCATATGATCATATATGCCTAATCCGTCCACTTTTGAAAAAATCAAATTATTGAGCCCGCCCAAAGGGGTACCCCTTTGGCCGGTGGCCAGATTGGCCCCGTTTTCTGGCAGCCGTCAGTAAAACGGCTATAACTCTCTCCAGAAGTAAGCTTTACCCGTGATTCTTTTTTCGATGGATTTCTAACTCAAATATCTACCCTACCAAAAGTCGAACCGGTAGAAACCCTATTTGAGTCGGCCTCTAGGTGATTATCAAGTTGATTTCCAAAACCGTCACGTCTTATGTAGGGATCGGGGTGAACGTCGGGTTTTTCATTGAGTCTAGCATTTTTGAACACTAGAGTCCATTATGAATCAATCCATATGATCATATATGCCTAATCCGTCCACGTTTGAAAAAATCAAATTTTTGAGCCCGCCCAAAGGGGTACCCCTTTGGCTGGTGGCCAGATTTGGCCCAGTTTTCTGGCAGCCGTCAGAAAAACGGCTATAACTCTCTTCAGAAGTAAGCTTTACCCGTGATTCTTATTGCGTTGGATTCCTAACTCAAATATCTACCCTAAAAAAATTTCAAATGGAAGAAACTCCTTTTGAGTCAACCTCTAGGTGATTATCAAGTTGATTTCCACAACCGTCGCCTCTTATGTAGGGATCGGGGTGAACGTCGGGTTTTTCATTGAGTCTAGAATTTTTGAACACTAGTGTCCATTATGAATCAATCCATATGATCATATATGCCTAATCCGTCCACTTTTGAAAAAATCAAATTATTGAGCCCGCCCAAAGGGGTACTGCTTTGGCCGGTGGCCAGATTGGCCCCGTTTTCTGGCAGCCGTCAGTAAAACGGCTATAACTCTCTCCAGAAGTAAGCTTTACCCGTGATTCTTATTGCGTTGGATTCCTAACTCAAATATCTACCCTAAAAAAATTTCAAATGGAAGAAACTTCTTTTGAGTCAATCTCTAGGTGATTATCAAGTTGATTTCCACAACCGTCGCCTCTTATGTAGGGATCGGAGTGAACGTCGGGTTTTTCATTGAGTCTTGCGTTTTTGAACACTAGTGTCCATTATGAATCAATCCATATGATCATATATGCCTAATCCGTCCACTTTTGAAAAAATCAAATTATTGAGCCCGCCCAAAGGGGTACCCCTTTGGCCGGTGGCCAGATTGGCCCCGTTTTCTGGCAGCCGTCAGTAAAACGGCTATAACTCTCTCCAGAAGTAAGCTTTACCCGTGATTCTTTTTTCGATGGATTCCTAACTCAAATATCTACCCTACCAAAAGTCGAACCGGTAGAAACCCTATTTGAGTCGGCCTCTAGGTGATTATCAAGTTGATTTCCAAAACCGTCACGTCTTATGTAGGGATCGGGGTGAACGTCGGGTTTTTCATTGAGTCTAGCATTTTTGAACACTAGAGTCCATTATGAATCAATCCATATGATCATTTATGCCTAATCCGTCCACGTTTGAAAAAATCAAATTTTTGAGCCCGCCCAAAGGGCCTTTGGCTGGTGGCCAGATTTGGCCCAGTTTTCTGGCAGCCGTCAGTAAAACGGCTATAACTCTCTCCAGAAGTAAGCTTTACCCGTGATTCTTATTGTGTTGGATTCCTAACTCAAATATCTACCCTAAAGAAATTTCAAATGGAAGAAACTTCTTTTGAGTCAACCTCTAGGTGATTATCAAGTTGATTTCCACAACCGTCGCCTCTTATGTAGGGATCGGAGTGAACGTCGGGTTTTTCATTGAGTCTTGCGTTTTTGAACACTAGTGTCCATTATGAATCAATCCATATGATCATATATGCCTAATCCGTCCACTTTTGAAAAAATCAAATTATTGAGCCCGCCCAAAGGGGTACCCCTTTGGCCGGTGGCCAGATTGGCCCCGTTTTCTGGCAGCCGTCAGTAAAACGGCTATAACTCTCTCCAGAAGTAAGCTTTACCCTTGATTCTTTTTTCGATGGATTCCTAACTCAAATATCTACCCTACCAAAAGTCGAACCGGTAGAAACCCTATTTGAGTCGGCCTCTAGGTGATTATCAAGTTGATTTCCAAAACCGTCACGTCTTATGTAGGGATCGGGGTGAACGTCGGGTTTTTCATTGAGTCTAGCATTTTTGAACACTAGAGTCCATTATGAATCAATCCATATGATCATATATGCCTAATCCGTCCACGTTTGAAAAAATCAAATTTTTGAGCCCGCCCAAAGGGGTACCCCTTTGGCTGGTGGCCAGATTTGGCCCAGTTTTCTGGCAGCCGTCAGAAAAACGGCTATAACTCTCTTCAGAAGTAAGCTTTACCCGTGATTCTTATTGCGTTGGATTCCTAACTCAAATATCTACCCTAAAAAAATTTCAAATGGAAGAAACTCCTTTTGAGTCAACCTCTAGGTGATTATCAAGTTGATTTCCACAACCGTCGCCTCTTATGTAGGGATCGGGGTGAACGTCGGGTTTTTCATTGAGTCTAGAATTTTTGAACACTAGTGTCCATTATGAATCAATCCATATGATCATATATGCCTAATCCGTCCACTTTTGAAAAAATCAAATTATTGAGCCCGCCCAAAGGGGTACTGCTTTGGCCGGTGGCCAGATTGGCCCCGTTTTCTGGCAGCCGTCAGTAAAACGGCTATAACTCTCTCCAGAAGTAAGCTTTATCCGTGATTCTTGTTTCGTTGGATTCCTAACTCAAATATCTACCATACCAAAAGTCGAACCGGTAGAAACCCTATTTGAGTCGGCCTCTAGGTGATTATCAAGTTGATTTCCAAAACCGTCACGTCTTATGTAGGGATCGGGGTGAACGTCGGGTTTTTCATTGAGTCTAGCATTTTTGAACACTAGAGTCCATTATGAATCAATCCATATGATCATTTATGCCTAATCCGTCCACGTTTGAAAAAATCAAATTTTTGAGCCCGCCCAAAGGGCCTTTGGCTGGTGGCCAGATTTGGCCCAGTTTTCTGGCAGCCGTCAGTAAAACGGGTATAACTCTCTCCAGAAGTAAGCTTTACCCGTGATTCTTATTGCGTTGGATTCCTAACTCAAATATCTACCCTAAAAAAATTTCAAATGGAAGAAACTTCTTTTGAGTCAAGCTCTAGGTGATTATCAAGTTGATTTCCACAACCGTCGCCTCTTATGTAGGGATCGGAGTGAACGTCGGGTTTTTCATTGAGTCTTGCATTTTTGAACACTAGTGTCCATTATGAATCAATCCATATGATCATATATGCCTAATCCGTCCACTTTTGAAAAAATCAAATTATTGAGCCCGCCCAAAGGGGTACCCCTTTGGCCGATGGCCAGATTGGCCCCGTTTTCTGGCAGCCGTCAGTAAACCGGCTATAACTCTCTCCAGAAGTAAGCTTTACCCGTGATTCTAATTGCGTTGGATTCCTAACTCAAATATCTACCCTACAAAAATTTCAAATGGAAGAAACTCCTTTTCAGTCAACCTCTAGGTGATTATCAAATTGATTTCCACAACCGTCGCCTCTTATGTAGGGATCGGGGTGAACGTTGGGTTTTTCATTGAGTCTAGCATTTTTGAACACTAGAGTCCATTATGAATCAATCCATATGATCATATATGCCTAATCCGTCCACTTTTGAAAAAACCAAATTTTTGAGCCCGCCCAAAGGGGTACCCCTTTGGCCGGTGGCCAGATTGGCCCCGTTTTCTGGCAGCCGTCAGTAAAACGGCTATAACTCTCTCCAGAAGTATGCTTTACCCGTGATTCTTGTTGCGTTGGTTTCCTAACTCAAATATCTGCCCTACCAAAAGTTGAACCTATAGAAACCCTATTTGAGTCGGCCTCTAGGTGATTATCAAGTTGATTTCCACAACCGTCGCCTCTTATGTAGCGATCGGGGTGAACGTCGGGTTTTTCATTGAGTCTAGCATTTTTGAACACTAGAGTCCATTATGAATCAATCCATATGATCATATATGCCTAATTCGTCCACTTTTGAAAAAATCAAATTTTTGAGCCCGCCCAAAGGGGTACCCCTTTGGCCGGTGGCCAAATTTACCCCCGTTTTCTGGCAGCCTTCAGTAAAATGGCTATAACTCTCTCCAGAAGTAAGCTTTACCCGTGATTCTTGTTGCGTAGGATTCCTAACTCAAATATCTGCCCTTAAAAAAGTTCATATGGAAGAAACTCCTTTTGAGTCAACCTCTAGGTGATTATGAAGTTGATTTCCACAACCGTCGCCTCTTATGTAGGGATCGGGGTGAACGTCGGGTTTTTCATTGAGTCTAGAATTTTTGAACACTAGTGTCCATTATAAATCAATCCATATGATCATATATGCCTAATCCGTCCACTTTTGAAAAAATCAAATTATTGAGCCCGCCCAAAGGGGTACCGCTTTGGCCGGTGGCCAGATTGGCCCCGTTTTCTGGCGGCCGTCAGTAAAACGGCTATAACTCTCTCCAGAAGTAAGCTTTACCCGTGATTCTTGTTTCGTTGGATTCCTAACTCAAATATCTACCCTACCAAAAGTCGAACGGTAGAAACCCTATTTGAGTCGGCCTCTAGGTGATTATCAAGTTGATTTCCAAAACCGTCACGTCTTATGTAGGGATCGGGGTGAACGTCGAGTTTTTCATTGAGTCTAGCATTTTTGAACACTAGAGTCCATTATGAATAAATCCATATGATCATATATGCCTAATCCGTCCACGTTTTAAAAAATCGAATTTTTAAGCCCGCCCAAAGGGGTACCCCTTTGGCTGGTGGCCAGATTTGGCCCAGTTTTCTGGCAGCCGTCAGTAAAACGGCTATAACTCTCTCCAGAAGTAAGCTTTACCCGTGATTCTAATTGCGTTGGATTCTTAACTTAAATATCTACCCTACAAAAATTTGAAATGGAAGAAACTCCTTTTCAGTCAACCTCTAGGTGATTATCAAATTGATTTCCACAACCGTCGCATCTTATGTAGGGATCGGGGTGAACGTCGGGTTTTTCATTGAGTCTAGCATTTTTGAACACTAGAGTCCATTATGAATCAATCCATATGATCATATATGCCTAATCCATCCACTTTTGAAAAAACCAAATTTTTGAGCCCGCCCAAAGGGGTACCCCTTTGGCCGGTGGCCAAATTGGCCCCGTTTTCTGGCAGCCGTCAGTAAAACGGCTATAACTCTCTCCAGAAGTATGCTTTACCCGTGATTCTTGTTGCGTTGGATTCCTAACTCAAATATCTGCCCTACCAAAATTTGAACCGATAGAAACCCTATTTAAGTCGGCCTCTAGGTGATTATCAAGTTGATTTCTACAACCGTCGCCTCTTATGTAGGGATCGGGGTGAACGTCGGGTTTTTCATTGAGTCTAGCATTTTTGAACACTAGAGTCCATTATGAATCAATCCATATGATCATATATGCCTAATCCGTCCACGTTTGAAAAAATCAAATATTTGAGCCCGCCCAAAGGGGTACCCCTTTGGCCGGTGGCCAGATTTGGCCCAGTTTTCTGGCAGCCGTCAGTAAAACGGCTATAACTCTCTCCAGAAGTAAGCTTTACCCGTGATTCTTGTTTCGTTGGATTCCTAACTCAAATATCTACCCTACCAAAAGTCGAACGGTAGAAACCCTATTTGAGTCGGCCTCTAGGTGATTATCAAGTTGATTTCCAAAACCGTCACGTCTTATGTAGGGATCGGGGTGAACGTCGAGTTTTTCATTGAGTCTAGCATTTTTGAACACTAGAGTCCATTATGAATAAATCCATATGATCATATATGCCTAATCCGTCCACGTTTGAAAAAATCGAATTTTTAAGCCCGCCCAAAGGGGTACCCCTTTGGCTGGTGGCCAGATTTGGCCCAGTTTTCTGGCAGCCGTCAGTAAAACGGCTATAACTCTCTCCAGAAGTAAGCTTTACCCGTGATTCTAATTGCGTTGGATTCTTAACTCAAATATCTACCCTACAAAAATTTGAAATGGAAGAAACTCCTTTTCAGTCAACCTCTAGGTGATTATCAAATTGATTTCCACAACCGTCGCATCTTATGTAGGGATCGGGGTGAACGTCGGGTTTTTCATTGAGTCTAGCATTTTTGAACACTAGAGTCCATTATGAATCAATCCATATGATCATATATGCCTAATCCGTCCACTTTTGAAAAAACCAAATTTTTGAGCCCGCCCAAAGGGGTACCCCTTTGGCCGGTGGCCAAATTGGCCCCGTTTTCTGGCAGCCGTCAGTAAAACGGCTATAACTCTCTCCAGAAGTATGCTTTACCCGTGATTCTTGTTGCGTTGGATTCCTAACTCAAATATCTGCCCTACCAAAAGTTGAACCGATAGAAACCCTATTTGAGTCGGCCTCTAGGTGATTATCAAGTTGATTTCTACAACCGTCGCCTCTTATGTAGGGATCGGGGTGAACGTCGGGTTTTTCATTGAGTCTAGCATTTTTGAACACTAGAGTCCATTATGAATCAATCCATATGATCATATATGCCTAATCCGTCCACGTTTGAAAAAATCAAATATTTGAGCCCGCCCAAAGGGGTACCCCTTTGGCCGGTGGCCAGATTTGGCCCAGTTTTCTGGCAGCCGTCAGTAAAACGGCTATAACTCTCTCCAGAAGTAAGCTTTACCCGTGATTCTTGTTTCGTTAGATTCCTAACTCAAATATCTACCCTACCAAAAGTCGAACGGTAGAAACTCTATTTGAGTCGGCCTCTAGGTGATTATCAAGTTGATTTCCAAAACCGTCACGTCTTATGTAGGGATCGGGGTGAACGTCGAGTTTTTCATTGAGTCTAGCATTTTTGAACACTAGAGTCCATTATGAATAAATCCATATGATCATATATGCCTAATCCGTCCACGTTTGAAAAAATCGAATTTTTAAGCCCGCCCAAAGGGGTACCCCTTTGGCTGGTGGCCAGATTTGGCCCAGTTTTCTGGCAGCCGTCAGTAAAACGGCTATAACTCTCTCCAGAAGTAAGCTTTACCCGTGATTCTAATTGCGTTGGATTCTTAACTCAAATATCTACCCTACAAAAATTTGAAATGGAAGAAACTCCTTTTCAGTCAACCTCTAGGTGATTATCAAATTGATTTCCACAACCGTCGCATCTTATGTAGGGATCGGGGTGAACGTCGGGTTTTTCATTGAGTCTAGCATTTTTGAACACTAGAGTCCATTATGAATCAATCCATATGATCATATATGCCTAATCCGTCCACTTTTGAAAAAACCAAATTTTTGAGCCCGCCCAAAGGGGTACCCCTTTGGCCGGTGGCCAAATTGGCCCCGTTTTCTGGCAGCCGTCAGTAAAACGGCTATACCTCTCTCCAGAAGTATGCTTTACCCGTGATTCTTGTTGCGTTGGATTCCTAACTCAAATATCTGCCCTACCAAAAGTTGAACCGATAGAAACCCTATTTGAGTCGGCCTCTAGGTGATTATCAAGTTGATTTCTACAACCGTCGCCTCTTATGTAGGGATCGGGGTGAACGTCGGGTTTTTCATTGAGTCTAGCATTTTTGAACACTAGAGTCCATTATGAATCAATCCATATGATCATATATGCCTAATCCGTCCACTTTTGAAAAAATCAAATTTTTGAGCCCGCCCAAAGGGGTACCCCTTTGGCCGGTGGCCAGATTTGGCCCAGTTTTCTGGCAGCCGTCAGTAAAACGGCTATAACTCTCTCCAGAAGTAAGCTTTACCCGTGATTTTAATTGCGTTGGATTCCTAACTCAAATATCTACCCTACAAAAATTTCAAATGGAAGAAACTCCTTTTGAGTCAACCTCTAGGTGATTATCAAATTGATTTCCACAACCGTCGCCTCTTATGTAGGGATCGGTGTGAACGTCGGGTTTTTCATTGAGTCTAGCATTTTTGAACATTAGAGTCCATTATGAATCAATCCATATGATCATATATGTCTAATCCGTCCACTTTTGAAAAAATCAAATTTTTGAGCCCGCCCAAAGGGGTACCCCTTTGGCCGGTGGCCAAATTTACCCCCGTTTTCTGGCAGCCTTCAGTAAAATGGCTATAACTCTCTCCAGAAGTAAGCTTTACCCGTGATTCTTGTTGGGTTGGATTCCTAACTCAAATATCTGCCCTTAAAAAAGTTCATATGGAAGAAACTCCTTTTGAGTCAACCTCTAGGTGATTATCAAGTTGATTTCCACAACCGTCACCTCTTATGTAGGGATCGGGGTGAACGTCGGGTTTTTCATTGAGTCTAGCAGTTTTGAACACTAGAGTCCATTATGAATCAATCCATATGATCATATATGCCTAATCCGTCCACGTTTGAAAAAATCAAATTTTTGAGCCCGCCCAAAGGGGTACCCCTTTGGCCGGTGGCCAGATTTGGCCTAGTTTTCTGGCAGCCGTTAGTAAAACGGCTATAACTCTCTCCAGAAGTAAGCTTTACCCGTGATTCTTATTGCGTTGGATTCCTAACTCAAATATCTATCCTAAAAAAATTTCAAATGGAAGAAACTCCTTTTGAGTCAACCTCTAGGTGATTATCAAGTTGATTTCCACAACCGTCGCCTCTTATGTAGGGATCGGGGTGAACGTCGGGTTTTTCATTCAGTCTAGCATTTTTGAACACTAGAGTCCATTATGAATCAATCCATATGATCATATATGCCTAATCCGTCCACTTTTGAAAAAATCAAATTATTGAGCCGGCCCAAAGGGGTACCCCTTTGGCCGGTGGCCAGATTGGCCCCGTTTTCTGGCAGCCGTTAGTAAAACGGCTATAACTCTCTCCAGAAGTAAGCTTTACCCGTGATTCTTATTGCGTTGGATTCCTAACTCAAATATCTATCCTAAAAAAATTTCAAATGGAAGAAACTCCTTTTGAGTCAACCTCTAGGTGATTATCAAGTTGATTTCCACAACCGTCGCCTCTTATGTAGGGATCGGGGTGAACGTCGGGTTTTTCATTCAGTCTAGCATTTTTGAACACTAGAGTCCATTATGAATCAATCCATATGATCATATATGCCTAATCCGTCCACTTTTGAAAAAATCAAATTATTGAGCCGGCCCAAAGGGGTACCCCTTTGGCCGGTGGCCAGATTGGCCCCGTTTTCTGGCAGCCGTCAGTAAAACGGCTATAACTCTCTCCTGAAGTATGCTTTACCCGTGATTCTTGTTGCGTTGGATTCCTAACTCAAATATCTACCCTACCAAAAGTCGAACCGGTAGAAACCCTATTTGAGTCGGCCTCTAGGTGATTATTAAGTTGATTTCCAAAACCGTCACGTCTTATGTAGGGATCGGGGTGAACGTCGGGTTTTTCATTGAGTCTAGCATTTTTGAACACTAGAGTCCATTATGAATCAATCCATATGATCATATATGCCTAATCCGTCCACGTTTGAAAAAATCAAATTTTTGAGCCCGCCCAAAGGGGTACCCCTTTGGCTGGTGGCCAGATTTGGCCCAGTTTTCTGGCAGCCGTCAGTAAAACGGCTATAACTCTCTCCAGAAGTAAGCTTTACCCGTGATTCTAATTGCGTTGGATTCCTAACTCACATATCTACCCTACAAAAATTTCAAATGGAAGAAAATCCTTTTAAGTTAACCTCTAGGTGATTATCAAATTGATTTCCACAACCGTCGCCTCTTATGTAGGGATCAGGGTGAACGTCGGGTTTTTCATTGAGTCTAGCATTTTTGAACACTAGAGTCCATTATGAATCAATCCATATGATCATATATGCCTAATCCGTCCACTTTTGAAAAAATCAAATTTTTGAGCCCACCCAAAGGGGTACCCCTTTGGACGGTGGCCAGATTTACCCCCGTTTTCTGGCAGCCTTCAGTAAAATGGCTATAACTCTCTCCAGAAGTAACCTTTACCCGTGATTCTTATTGCGTTGGATTCCTAACTCAAATATCTACCCTACCAAAAGTTGAACCGGTAGAAACCCTATTTGAGTCGGCCTCTAGGTGATTATCAAGTTGATTTCCACAACCGTCGCCTCTTATGTAGGGATCGGGGTGAACGTCGGGTTTTTCATTGAGTCTAGCATTTTTGAACACTAGAGTCCATTATGAATCAATCCATATGATCATATATGCCTAATCCGTCCACGTTTGAAAAAATCAAATTTTTGAGCCCGCCCAAAGGGGTACCCCTTTGGCTGGTGGCCAGATTTGGCCCAGTTTTCTGGCAGCCGTCAGTAAAACGGCTATAACTCTCTCCAGAAGTAAGCTTTATCCGTGATTCTTGTTGCGTTGGATTCCTAACTCAAATATCTACCCTTAAAAAATTTCAAATGGAAGAAACTCCTTTTGAGTCAACCTCTAGGTGATTATCAAGTTAATTTCCACAACCGTCGCCTCTTATGTAGGGATCGGGGTGAACGTCGGGTTTTTCATTGAGTCTAGCATTTTTGAACACTAGAGTCCATTATAAATCAATCCATATGATCATATATTCCTAATCCATCCACTTTTGAAAAAATCAAATTATTGAGCCCGCCCAAAGGGGTACCCCTTTGGCCGGTGGCCAGATTGGCCCCGTTTTCTGGCAGCCGTCAGTAAAACGGCTATAACTCTCTCCAGAAGTAAGCTTTATCCGTGATTCTTGTTGCGTTGGATTCCTAAATCAAATATATACCCTACCAAAAGTCGAACCGGTAGAAACCCTATTTGAGTCGGCCTCTAGGTGATTATCAAGTTGATTTCCAAAACCGTCACGTCTTATGTAGGGATCGGGGTGAACGTCGGGTTTTTCATTGAGTCTAGCATTTTTGAACACTAGAGTCCATTATGAATCAATCCATATGATCATATATGCCTAATCCGTCCACGTTTGAAAAAATCAAATTTTTGAGCCCGCCCAACGGGGTACCCCTTTGGCCGGTGGCCAGATTTGGCCCAATTTTCTGGCAGCCGTCAGTAAAACGGCTATAACTCTCTCCAGAAGTAAGCTTTACCCGTGATTTTAATTGCGTTGGATTCCTAACTCAAATATCTACCCTACAAAAATTTCAAATGGAAGAAACTCCTTTTGAGTCAACCTCTAGGTGATTATCAAATTGATTTCCACAACCGTCGCCTCTTATATAGGGATCGGGGTGAACGTCGGGTTTTTCATTGAGTCTAGCATTTTTGAACACTAGAGTCCATTATGAATCAATCCATATGATAATATATACCTAATCCGACCACTTTTGAAAAAATCAAAATTTTGAGCCCACCCAAAGGGGTACCCCTTTGGCCGGTGGCCAAATTTACCCCCGTTTTCTGGCAGCCTTCAGTAAAATGGCTATAACTCTCTCCAGAAGTAAGCTTTACCCGTGATTCTTGTTGCGTTGGATTCCTAACTCAAATATCTGCCCTTAAAAAAGTTCATATGGAAGAAACTCCTTTTGAGTCAACCTCTAGGTGATTATCAAGTTGATTTCCACAACCGTCACCTCTTATGTAGGGATCGGGGTGAACGTCGGGTTTTTCATTGAGTTTAGCAGTTTTGAGCACTAGAGTCCATTATGAATCAATCCATATGATCATATATGCCTAATCCGTCCACTTTTGAAAAAATCAAATTTTTGAGCTCGCCCAAAGGGGTACCCCTTTGGCCGGTGGCCAGATTTGGCCCAGTTTTCTGGCAGCCGTCAGTAAAACTGCTATAACTCTCTCCAGAAGTAAGCTTTACCCGTGATTCTTATTGCGTTGGATTTCTAACTCAAATATCTACCCTAAAAAAATTTCAAATGGAAGAAACTCCTTTTGAGTCAACCTCTAGGTGATTATCAAGTTGATTTCAAAAACCGTCGCCTCTTATGTAGGGATCGGGGTGAACGTCGGGTTTTTCATTGAGTCTAGCATTTTTGAACACTAGAGTCCATTATGAATCAATCCATATGATCATATATGCCTAATCCGTCCACGTTTGAAAAAATCAAATTTTTGAGCCCGCCCAAAGGGGTACCCCTTTGGCCGGTGGCCAGATTTGGCCCAGTTTTCTGGCAGCCGTCAGTAAAACGGCTATAACTCTCTCCAGAAGTATGCTTTACCCGTGATTCTTGTTGCGTTGGATTCCTAACTCAAATATCTACCCTACAAAAAGTCGAACCGGTAGAAACCCTATTTGAGTCGGCCTCTAGGTGATTATCAAGTTGATTTCCACAACCGTCGCCTCTTATGTAGGGATCGGGGTGAACGTCGGGTTTTTCATTGAGTCTAGCATTTTTGAACACTAGAGTCCATTATGAATCAATCCATATGATCATATATGCCTAATCCGTCCACGTTTGAAAATATCAAATATTTGAGCCTGCCCAAAGGGGTACCCCTTTGGCCGGTGGCCAGATTTGGCCCAGTTTTCTGGCAGCCGTCAGTAAAACGGCTATAACTCTCTCCAGAAGTAAGCTTTACCCGTGATTCTAATTGCGTTGGATTCCTAACTCAAATATCTACCCTACAAAAATTTCAAATGGAAGAAACTCCTTTTGAGTCAACCTCTAGGTGATTATCAAATTGATTTCCACAACCGTCGTCTCTTATGTAGGGATCGGGGTGAACATCGGGTTTTTCATTGAGTCTAGCAATTTTGAACACTAGAGTCCATTATCAATCAATCCATATGATCATGTATGCCTAATCCGTCCACTTTTGAAAAAATCAAATTTTTGAGCCCGCCCAAAGGGGTACCCCTTTGGCCGGTGGCCAGATTTACCCCGTTTTCTGGCAGTCTTCAGTAAAATGGCTATAACTCTCTCCAGAAGTAAGCTTTACCCGTGATTCTTGCTGCGTTGGATTGCTAACTCAAATATCTGCCCTTAAAAAAGTTCATATGGAAGAAACCCTATTTGAGTCGGCCTCTAGGTGATTATCAAGTTGATTTCCACAAACGTCGCCTCTTATGTAGGGATCGGGGTGAACGTCAGGTTTTTCATTGAGTCTAGCATTTTTGAACACTAGAGTCCATTATGAATCAATCCATATGATCATATATCCCAAATCCGTCCACTTTTGAAAAAATCAAATTTTTGAGCCCGCCCAAAGGGGTACCCCTTTGGACGGTGGCCTGATTTGGCCCCGTTTTCTGGCAGCCGTCAGTAAAACGGCTATAACTCTCTCTAGAAGTAAGATTTACCCGTGATTCTTATTGCGTTGGATTCCTAACTCAAATATCTACCCTACAAAAAGTCAAATGGAAGAAACTCTTTTTGAGTCAACCTCTAGGTGATTCTCAAGTTGATTTCCACAACCGTCGCCTCTTATGTAGGGATCGGGGTGAACGTCAGGTTTTTCATTGAGTCTAGCATTTTTGAACACTAGAGTCCATTATGAATCAATCCATATGATCATATATGCCTAATCCGTCCACTTTTGAAAAAATCAAATTTTTGAGCCCGCCCAAAGGGGTACCCCTTTGGACGGTAGCCAGATTTGGTCCCGTTTTCTGGCAACCGACAGTAAAACGGCTATAACTCTCTCTAGAAGTAAGATTTACCCGTGATTCTTGTTGCGTTGGATTCCTAACTCAAATATCTACACTACAAAAAGTTCAAATGGAAAAAACTCCTTTTGAGTCAACCTCTAGGTGATTATCAAGTTGATTTCCACAACCGTCGCCTCTTATGTAGGGATCGGGGTGAACGTCGGGTTTTTCATTGAGTTTAGCATTTTTCAACACTAGATTCCATTATGAATCAATCCATATGATCATATATACCTAATTCGTCCACTTTTGAAAAAATAAAATTTTTGAGCCCGCCCAAAGGGGTACCCCTTTGGCCCAGTTTTCTGGCAGCCGTCAGTAAAACAGCTATAACTCTCTCCCGAAGCTAGATTTACCCATGATTCTTCTTGCGTTGGATTCCTAACTAAAATATCTACCCTAAAAAAGTTCAAATGGAAGAAACTCCTTTTGAGTCAACCTCTAGGTGATTATCAATTTGATTTCGACAACCGTCGCCTCTTATGTAGGGATCGGGGTGAACGTCGGGTTTTTCATTGAGTGTAGCATTTTCGAACACTAGAGTCTATTATGAATCAATCCATATGATAATATATGCCTAATCCGTCCACTTTTGAAAAAATCAAATTTTTGAGCCCGCCCAAAGGGGTACCGCTTTGGCCGGTGGCCAGATTTGGCCCCGTTTTCTGGCAGCCGTCAGTAAAACGGCTATAACTCTCTCCAGAAGTAAGCTTTACCCGTGATTCTTGTTGTGTTGGATTCCTAACTCAAATATCTACCCTACCAAAAGTCGAACCAGTAGAAACCCTATTTGAGTCGCCCTCTATGTGATTATCAAGTTGATTTCCAAAACCGTCACCTCTTATGTAGGGATCGGGGTGAACGTCGGGTTTTTCATTGAGTCTAGCATTTTTGAACACTAGAGTCCATTATGAATCAATCCATATGATCATATATGCCTAATCCGTCCACGTTTGAAAAAATCAAATTTTTGAGCCCGCCCAAAGGGGTACCCCTTTGGCCGGTGGCCAGATTTGGCCCAGTTTTCTGGCAGCCGTCAGTAAAACGGCTATAACTCTCTCCAGAAGTAAGCTTTACCCGTGATTCTAATTACGTTGGATTCCTAACTCAAATATCTACCCTACAAAAATTTCAAATGGAAGAAACTCCTTTTGAGTCAACCTCTAGGTGATTATCAAATTGATTTCCACAACCGTCGCCTCTTATGTAGGGATCGGGGTGAACGTCGGGTTTTTCATTCAGTCTAGCATTTTTGAACACTAGAGTCCATTATGAATCAATCCATATGATCATATATTCCTAATCCGTCCACTTTTGAAAAAATCAAATTATTGAGCCCGCCCAAAGGGGTACCCCTTTGGACGGTGGCCAGATTTGGTCCCGTTTTCTGGCAACCGACAGTAAAACGGCTATAACTCTCTCTAGAAGTAAGATTTACCCGTGATTCTTGTTGCGTTGGATTCCTAACTCAAATATCTACACTACAAAAAGTTCAAATGGAAAAAACTCCTTTTGAGTTAACCTCTAGGTGATTATCAAGTTGATTTCCACAACCGTCGCCTCTTATGTAGGGATCGGGGTGAACGTCGGGTTTTTCATTGAGTTTAGCATTTTTCAACACTAGATTCCATTATGAATCAATCCATATGATCATATATACCTAATTCGTCCACTTTAGAAAAAATAAAATTTTTGAGCCCGCCCAAAGGGGTACCCCTTTGGCCGGTGGCCAAATTTGGCCCAGTTTTCTGGCAGCCGTCAGTAAAACAGCTATAACTCTCTCCAGAAGTAAGATTTACCCATGATTCTTATTGCGTTGGATTCCTAACTAAAATATCTACCCTAAAAAAGTTCAAATGGAAGAAACTCCTTTTGAGTCAACCTCTAGGTGATTATCAATTTGATTTCCACAACCGTCGCCTCTTATGTAGGGATCAGGGTGAACGTCAGGTTTTTCATTCAGTCTAGCATTTTTGAACACTAGAGTCCATTATCAATCAATCCATATGATCATATATGCCTAATCCGTCCACTTTTGAAAAAATCAAATTTTTGAGCCCGCCCAAAGGGGTACCCCTTTGGCCGGTGGCCAGATTTGGCCACGTTTTCTGGCAGCCATCAGTAACACGGCTATAACTCTCTCCAGAAGTAAGCTTTAGCCGTGATTCTTGTTGTGTTGGATTCCTAACTAAAATATCTACCCTACCAAAAGTCGAACCAGTAGAAACCCTATTTGAGTCGCCCTCTATGTGATTATCAAGTTGATTTCCAAAACCGTCACCTCTTATGTAGGGATCGGGGTGAACGTCGGGTTTTTCATTGAGTCTAGCATTTTTGAACACTAGAGTCCATTATGAATCAATCCATATGATCATATATGCCTAATCCGTCCACGTTTGAAAAAATCAAATTTTTGAGCCCGCCCAAAGGGGTACCCCTTTGGCCGGTGGCCAGATTTGGCCCAGTTTTCTGGCAGCCGTCAGTAAAACGGCTATAACTCTCTCCAGAAGTAAGCTTTACCCGTGATTCTAATTGCGTTGGATTCCTAACTCAAATATCTACCCTACAAAAATTTCAAATGGAAGAAACTCCTTTTGAGTCAACCTCTAGGTGATTATCAAATTGATTTCCACAACCGTCGCCTCTTATGTAGGGATCAGGGTGAACGTCGGGTTTTTCATTCAGTCTAGCATTTTTGAACACGAGAGTCCATTATCAATTAATCCATATGATCATATATGCCTAATCCGTCCACTTTTGAAAAAATCAAATTTTTGAGCCCGCCCAAAGGGGTACCCCTTTGGCCGGTGGCCAGATTTACCCCCGTTTTCTGGGAGTCTTCAGTAAAATGGCTATAACTCTCTCCAGAAGTAAGCTTTACCCGTGATTCTTGCTGCCTTGGATTGCTAACTCAAATATCTGCCCTTAAAAAAGTTCATATGGAAGAAACTCTTTTTGAGTCAACCTCTAGGTGATTATCAAGTTCATTTCCACAACCGTCACCTCTTATGTAGGGATCGGGGTGAACGTCGGGTTTTTCATTGAGTCTAGCATTTTTGAACACTAGAGTCCATTATGAATCAATCCATATGATCATATATGCCAAATCCGTCCACTTTTGAAAAAATCAAATTTTTGAGCCCGCCCAAAGGGGTACCCCTTTGGACGGTGGCCTGATTTGGCCCCGTTTTCTGGCAGCCGTCAGTAAAACAGCTATAACTCTCTCTAGAAGTAAGATTTACCCGTGATTCTTATTGCGTTAGATTTCTAACTCAAATATCTACCCTACAAAAAGTTCAAATGGAAGAAACTCTTTTTGAGTCAACCTCTAGGTGATTATCACGTTGATTTCCACAACCGTCGCCTCTTATGTAGGGATCGGGGTGAACGTCGGGTTTTTCATTGAGTCTAGCATTTTTTAACGCTACAGTCCATTATGAATCAATCCATATGATCAAATATGCCTAATCCGTCCACTTTTGAAAAAATCAAATTTTTGAGCCCGCCCAAAGGGGTACCCTTTGGCCGTTGGCCAGATTTGGCCCCGTTTTCTTGCAGCCGTCAGTCAAACGGCTATAACTCTCTCCAGAAGTAAGCTTTACCCATGATTCTTGTTGCGTTGGATTCTTAACTCAAATATCTACCCTACAAACAGTTCAAATGGATGAAACTCCTTTTGAGTCAACCTCTAGGTGATTATCAAGTTGATTTCCAAAACCGTCGCCTCTTATGTAGGGATCGGGGTAAACGTCGGGTTTTTCATTGAGACTAGCATTTTTGAACACTAGAGTCTATTATGAATCAATCCATATGATCATATATGCCTAATCCGTCCACTTTTGTTAATATCAAATTTTTGAGCCCGCCCAAAGGGGGTACCCCTTTGGCCGGTGGCCAGATTTGGCCCCGTTTTCTGGCAGCCGTCAGGAAAACGGCTATAACTCTCTCCAGAAGTAAGATTTACCCGTGATTCTTGTTGCGTTGGATTTCTAACTCAAATATATACCCTACAAAAAGTTCAAATGGAAAAAACTCCTTTTGAGTCAACCTCTAGGTGATTATCAAGTTGATTTCCACAACCGTCGCCTCTTATGTAGGGATCGGGGTGAACGTCGGGTTTTTCATTGAGTCTAGCATTTTTGAACACTAGAGTCCATTATGAATCAATCCATATGATCATATATGCCTAATCCGTCAACTTTTGAAAATTTCAAATTTTTGAGCCCGCCCAAAGGGGTTCTCTTTTGGCCAGTGGCCAGATTTGGCCCCGTTTTCTGCTAGCCGTCAGTAAAATGGCTATAACTCTCTCCAGAAGTAAGCTTTACCCGTGATTCTTATTGTGTTGGATTCCTAACTCAAATATCTACCCTACACCAAGTTCAAATGGAAGAAACTCATTTTGAGTCAACCTCTAGGTGATTATCAATTTGATTTCCACAACCGTCGCTTCTTATGTAGGGATCGGGGTGAACGTCGGGTTTTTCATTGAGTCTAGCATTTTTGAACACTAGAGTCCATTATGAATCAATCCATATGATCATATATGCCTAATCCGTCCACTTTTGAAAATATCAAATTTTTGAGCCCGCCCAAAGGGGTACCCCTTTGGCCGGTGGCCAGATTTGGCCCCGTTTTTTGGCAGCCGTCAGTAAAATGGCTATAACTCTCTCCAGAAGTAAGCTTTACCCGTGATTCTTGTTGCGTTAGATTCCTAACTCAAATATCTACCCTACAAAAAGTTCAAATGGAAGAAACTCCTTTTGAGTCAACCTCTAGGTGATTATCAAGTTGATTTCCACAACCGTCGCCTCTTATGTAGGGATCGGGGTAAACGTCGGGTTTTTCATTGAGTCTAGCATTTTTGAACACTAGAGTCCATAATGAATCAATCCATATGATCATATATGGCTAATTCGTCAACTTTTGAAAATATCAAATTTTTGAGCCCGCCAGAGGGGGTTCTCTTTTGGCCCGTGGCCAGATTTGGCCCCGTTTTCTGCTAGCCGTCAGTAAAATGGCTATAACTCTCTCCAGAAGTAAGCTTTACCCGTGATTTTTATTGTGTTGGATTCCTAACTCAAATATCTACCCTACACCAATTTCAAATGGAAGAAACTCCTTTTAAGTCAACCTCTAGGTGATTATCAAGTTGATTTCCACAACCGTCGCCTCTTATGTAGGGATCGGGGTGAACGTCGGATTTTTCATTGAGTCTAGCATTTTTGAACACTTGAGACCATAATGAATCAATCTATATGATCATATATGCCTAATCCGTCCACTTTTAAAAATATCAAATTTTTGAGCCCGCCCAAAGGGGTACCCTTTTGGCCAGTGGCCAGATTTGGCCCCGTTTTCTGGCAGCCGTCAGTAAAATGGCTATAACTCTCTCCAGAAGTAAGCTTTACCCGTGATTCTTATTGCGTTGGATTTCTAACTCAAATATCTACCCTACAAAAAGTTCAAATGGAAGAAAATCCTTTTGAGTCAACCTCTAGGTGATTATCAAGTTGATTTCCACAACCGTCGCCTCTTATGTAGGGATCGGGGTGAACGTCGGGTTTTTCATCGAGTCTAGCATTTTTGAACACTAGAGTCCATTATGAATCAATCCATATCATCATATATGCCTAATCCGTCCACTTTTGAAAAAATCAAATTTTTTAGTCCGCCCACTGGGGTAACCCTTTGGCCGGTGGCCAGATTTGGCCCCGTTTTCTGGCAGCCATCAGTAAAACGGCTATAACTCTCTCCAGAAGTAAGCTTTACCCGTGATTCTTATTGTGTTGGATTTCTAACTCAAATATCTACCCTAGAAAAAGTTCAAATGGAAGAAACTCATATTGAGTCAACCTCTAGGTGATTATCAAGTTGATTTCCACAACCGTCGCCTCTTATGTAGGGATCGGGGTGAACGTCGGGTTTTTCATTGAGTCTAGCATTTTTGAACACTAGAGTCCATTATGAATCAATCCATATGATCATATATGCCTAATCCGTCCACTTTTGAAAATATCAAATTTTTGAGCCCGCCCATAGGGGTACCCTTTTGGCCAGCGGCTAGATTTGGCCCCGTTTTCTGGCAGCCGTCAGTAAAATGGCTATAACTCTCTCCAGAAGTAAGCTTTTCTCGTGATTCTTATTGCGTTGGATTTCTAACTCAAATATCTACCCTACAACAAGTTCAAATGGAAGAAAGTCCTTTTGAGTCAAGCTCTAGGTGATTATCAATTTGATTTCCACAACCGTCGCCTCTTATGTAGGGATCGGGGTAAACGTCGGGTTTTTCATTGAGTCTAGCATTTTTGAACACTAGAGTCCATAATGAATCAATCCATATGATCATATATGCCTAATTCGTCAACTTTTGAAAATATCAAATTTTTGAGCCCGCCCAAGGGGGTTCTCTTTTGGCCAGTGGCCAGATTTGGCCCCGTTTTCTGCTAGCCGTCAGTAAAATGGCTATAACTCTCTCCAGAAGTAAGCTTTACCCGTGATTCTTATTGTGTTGGATTCCTAACTCAAATATCTACCCTACACCAATTTTAAATGGAAGAAACTCCTTTTAAGTCAACCTCTAGGTGATTATCAAGTTGATTTCCACAACCGTCGCCTCTTATGTAGGGATCGGGGTGAACGTCGGGTTTTTCATTGAGTCTAGCATTTTTGAACACTTGAGACCATAATGAATCAATCTATATGATCATATATGCCTAATCCGTCCACTTTTAAAAATATCAAATTTTTGAGCCCGCCCAAAGGGGTACCCTTTTGGCCAGTGGCCAGATTTGGCCCCGTTTTCTGGCAGCCGTCAGTAAAATGGCTATAACTCTCTCCAGAAGTAATCTTTACCCGTGATTCTTATTGCGTTGGATTTCTAACTCAAATATCTACCCTACAAAAAGTTCAAATGGAAGAAAATCCTTTTTAGTCAACCTCTAGGTGATTATCAAGTTGATTTCCACAACCGTCGCCTCTTATGTAGGGATCGGGGTGAACGTCGGGTTTTTCATCGAGTCTAGCATTTTTGAACACTAGAGTCCATTATGAATCAATCCATATCATCATATATGCCTAATCCATCCACTTTTGAAAAAATCAAATTTTTTAGTCCGCCCACAGGGGGTAACCCTTTGGCCGGTGGCCAGATTTGGCCCCGTTTTCTGGCAGCCATCAGTAAAACGGCTATAACTCTCTCCAGAAGTAAGCTTTACCCGTGATTCTTATTGTGTTGGATTTCTAACTCAAATATCTACCCTAGAAAAAGTTCAAATGGAAGAAACTCCTATTGAGTCAACCTCTAGGTGATTATCAAGTTGATTTCCACAACCGTCGCCTCTTATGTAGGGATCGGGGTGAACGTCGGGTTTTTCATTGAGTCTAGCATTTTTGAACACTAGAGTCCATTATGAATCAATCCATATGATCATATATGCCTAATCCGTCAACTTTTGAAAATATCAAATTTTTGAGCCCGCCCAAAGGGGTACCCTTTTGGCCAGTGGCCAGATTTGGCCCCGTTTTCTGGCAGCCGTCAGTAAAATGGCTATAACTCTCTCCAGAAGTAAGCTTTACCCGTGATTCTTATTGCGTTGGATTTCTAACTCAAATATCTACCCTACAACAAGTTCAAATGGAAGAAAGTCCTTTTGAGTCAAGCTCTAGGTGATTATCAAGTTGATTTCCACAACCGTCGCCTCTTATGTAGGGATCGGGGTGAACGTCGGGTTCTTCATTGAGTCTAGCATTTTTGAACACTAGAGTCTATTATGAATCAATCTATATGATCATATATGCCTAATCCGTCCACTATTGAAAATATCAAATTTTTGAGCCCGCGTAAAGGGGTACCCCTTTGGCCAGTGGCCAGATTTGGCCCCGTTTTCTGGCAGCCGTCAGTAAAACGGATATAACTCTCTCCAGAAGTAAGATTTACCCGTGATTCTTGTTGTGTTGGATTTCTAACTCAAATATCTACCCTACAAAAAGTTCAAATGGAAGAAACTCCTTTTGAGTCAACCTCTAGGTGATTATCAAGTTGATTTCCACAACCGTCGCCTCTTATGTAGGGATCGGGGTGAACATCGGGTTTTTCATTGAGTCTAGCATTTTTGAACACTAGAGTCCATTATGAATCAATCCATATGATCAAATATGCCTAATCCGCCAACTTTTAAAAATATCAAATTTTTGAGCCCGCCCAAAGGGTTACCCCTTTGGCCGGTGGCCAGATTTGGCCCCGTTTTCTGGAAGCCGTCAGTAAAACGGCTATAACTCTCTCCAGAAGTAAGATTTACCCGTGATTCTTGTTGCGTTGGATTTCTCACTCAAATATCTACCCTACAAAAATTTCAAATGGAAGAAACTCCTTTTGAGTCAACCTCTAGGTGATTATCAAGTTGATTTCCAAAACCGTCGCCTCTTATGTAGGGATCGGGGTGAACGTCGGGTTTTTCATTGAGTCTATTATTTTTTAACACTAGAGTCCATTATGAATCAATTCATATGATCATATATGCCTAATCTGTCCACTTTTGAGAAAATCAAATTTTTGAGCCCGCCCAAAGGGTACCCCTTTGGTCGGTGGCCAGATTTGGCCCTGTTTTCTGGCAACCGTCAGTAAAACGGCTATAACTCTCTCCAGAAGTAAGCTTTACCCGTGATTCTTGTTGCGTTGGATTTCTAACTCAAATATCTACCCTACAACAAGTTCAAATGGAAGAAACTCCTTTTGAGTCAACCTCTAGGTGATTATCAAGTTGATTTCCACCACCGTCACCTCTTATGTAGGGATCGGGGTGAACGTCGGGTTCTTCATTGAGTCAAGCATTTTTGAACACTAGAGTCTATTATGAATCAATCCATATGATCATATATGCCTAATCCATCCACTATTGAAAATATCAAATTTTTGAGCCCGCCTAAAGGGATACCCCTTTGGCCAGTGGCCTGATTTGGCCCCATTTTCTGGCAGCCGTCAGTAAAACGGCGATAACTCTCTCCAGAAGTAAGATTTACCTGTGATTCTTGTTGCGTTGGATTTCAAACTCAAATATCTACCCTACAAAAAGTTCAAATAGAAGAAACTACTTTTGAGTCAACCTCTAGGTGATTATCAAGTTGATTTCCACAACCGTCGCCTCTTATGTAGGGATCGGGGTGAACGTCGGGTTTTTCATTGAGTCTAGCATTTTTGAACACTATAGTCCATTATGAATCAATCCATATGATCATATATGCCTAATCCGTCCACTTTTGTAAATATCAAATTTTTGAACCTGCCCAAAGGGGTACCCCTTTGGCCGGTGGCCAGATTTGGCCCCGTTTTCTGGCAGCCATCAGTAAAACGGCTATAACTCTCTCCAGAAGTAAGCTTTACCCGTGATTCTTGTTGCGTTGGATTCCTAACTCAAATATCTACCCTACAAAAAGTTCAAATGGAAGAAACTCCTTTTGAGTCAACCTCTAGGTAGTTATCAAGTTGATTTCCACAACCGTCGCCTCTTATCTAGGGATCGGGGTAAACATCGGGTTTTTCATTGAGTCTAGCATTTTTGAACACTAGAGTCCATTATGAATCAATCCATATGATCATATATGCCTAATCCGTCAACATTTGAAAATATCAAATTTTTGAGCCCGCCCAAAGGGGTACCCTTTGGCCGTTGGCCAGATTTGGCCCCGTTTTCTGGCAGCCGTCAGTAAAATGGCTATAACTCTCTTCAGAAGTAAGCTTTACCCGTGATTCTTATAGCGTTGGATTCCTAACTCAAATATCTACCCTAAAACAAGTTCAAATGGAAGAAACTCCTTTTGAGTCAACCTCTATGTGATTATCAAGTTGATTTCCACAACCGTCGCCTCGTATGTAGGGATCGGGGTGAACTTCGGGTTTTTCATTGAGTCTAATATTTTTTAACACTAGAGTCCATTATGAATCAATCCATATGATCATATATGCCTAATCCGTCCACTTTTGAAAAAGTTAAATTTTTTAGCCCGCCCAAAGGGGTACCCTTTTGGCCAGTGGCTAGATTTGGCCCCTTTTCTGGCAGCCGTCAGTAAAATGGCTATAACTCTCTCCAGAAGTAAGCTTTACCCATGATTCTTATTGCGTTGGATTCCTAACTCAAATATCTACCCTACAAAAAGTTCAAATGAAAGAGAATCCTTTTGACTCAATTTCTAGGTGATTATCAAGTTGATTTCCACAACCGTCGCCTCTTATATAGGGATCGGGGTGAACGTCGGGTTTTTCATTGAGTCTAGTATTTTTTTAACACTAGAGTCCATTATGAATCAATCCATATGATCATATATGCCTAATCCGTCCACTTTTGAAAAAATCAAATTTTTGAGCCCGCCCAAAGGTGTACCCCTTTGGCCGTTGGCCAGATTTGGCCCCGTTTTCTGGAAGCCGTCAGTAAAACGGCTATAACTCTCTCCAGAAGTAAGATTTACCCGTGATTCTTGTTGCGTTGGATTTCTCACTCAAATATCTACCCTACAAAAAGTTCAAATGGAAGAAACTCCTTTTGAGTCAACCTCTAGGTGATTATCAAGTTGATTTCCAAAACCGTCGCCTCTTATGTAGGGATCGGGGTGAACGTCGGGTTTTTCATTGAGTCTATTATTTTTTAACACTAGAGTCCATTATGAATCAATTCATATGATCATATATGCCTAATCTGTCCACTTTTGAGAAAATCAAATTTTTGAGCCCGCCCAAAGGGTACCCCTTTGGCCGGTGGCCAGATTTGGCCCTGTTTTCTGGCAACCGTCAGTAAAACGGCTATAACTCTCTCCAGAAGTAAGCTTTACCCGTGATTCTTGTTGCGTTGGATTTCTAACTCAAATATCTACCCTACAACAAGTTCAAATGGAAGAAACTCCTTTTGAGTCAACCTCTAGGTGATTATCAAGTTGATTTCCACCACCGTCACCTCTTATGTAGGGATCGGGGTGAACGTCGGGTTCTTCATTGAGTCAAGCATTTTTGAACACTAGAGTCTATTATGAATCAATCCATATGATCATATATGCCTAATCCATCCACTATTGAAAATATCAAATTTTTGAGCCCGCCTAAAGGGGTACCCCTTTGGCCAGTGGCCTGATTTGGCCCCATTTTCTGGCAGCCGTCAGTAAAACGGCGATAACTCTCTCCAGAAGTAAGATTTACCTGTGATTCTTGTTGCGTTGGATTTCTAACTCAAATATCTACCCTACAAAAAGTTCAAATAGAAGAAACTACTTTTGAGTCAACCTCTAGGTGATTATCAAGTTGATTTCCACAACCGTCGCCTCTTATGTAGGGATCGGGGTGAACGTCGGGTTTTTCATTGAGTCTAGCATTTTTGAACACTAGAGTCCATTATGAATCAATCCATATGATCATATACGCTTAATCCGTCCACTTTTGTAAATATCAAATTTTTGAACCCGCCCAAAGGGGTACCCCTTTGGCCGGTGGCCAGATTTGGCCCCATTTTCTGGCAGCCATCAGTAAAACGGCTATAACTCTCTCCAGAAGTAAGCTTTACCCGTGATTCTTGTTGCGTTGGACTTCTAACTCAAATATATACCCTACAAAAAGTTCAAATGGAAGAAAATCCTTTTGAGTCAACCTCTAGGTGATTATCAAGTTGATTTCCACAACCGTCGCCTCTTATCTAGGGATCGGGGTAAACATCGGGTTTTTCATTGAGTCTAGCATTTTTGAACACTAGAGTCCATTATGAATCAATCCATATGATCATATATGCCTAATCCGTCAACATTTGAAAATATCAAATTTTTGAGCCCGCCCAAAGGTGTACCCCTTTGGCCGTTGGCCAGATTTGGCCCCGTTTTCTGGCAGCCGTCAGTAAAACGGCTATAACTCTTTCCAGAAGTAAGATTAACCCGTGATTCTTGTTGCGTTGGACTTCTAACTCAAATATATACCCTACAAAAAGTTCAAATGGAAGAAAATCCTTTTGAGTCAACCTCTAGGTGATTATCAAGTTGATTTCCACAACCGTCGCCTCTTATGTAGGGATCGGGGTGAACGTCGGGTTTTTCATTGAGTCGAGCATTTTTGAACAATAGAGTCCATTATGAATCAATCCATATGATCATATATGTCTAATCCGTCCACTTTTGAAATATATCACATTTTTGAGCCCGCCCAAAGAGGTACCCCTTTGGCCGGTGGCCAGATTTGGACCCGTTTTCTGGCAGCCGTCAGTAAAACGGCTATAACTGTCTCCAGAAGTAAGATTTACCCATGATTCTTGTTGCGTTGGATTTCTAACTCAAATATATACCCTACAAAAAGTTCAAATGGAAGAAACTCCTTTTGAGTCAACCTCTAGGTGATTATCAAGTTGATTTCCACAACCGTCGCCTCTTAGGTAGGGATCGGGGTGAACGTCGGGTTTTTCATTGAGTCTAGCATTTTTTCACACTAGAGTCCATTATGAATCAATCCATATGATCATATATGCCTAATCCGTCCACTTTTGAAAAAATCAAATTTTTGAGCCCGCGCAAAGGGGTACCCCTTTGGCCGGTGGCCAGATTTGGCCCTGTTTTCTTGCAGCCATCAGTAAAACGGCTATAACTCTCTCCAGAAGTAAGCTTTACCCGTGATTCTTGTTGCGTTGGATTTCTAACTCAAATATCTACCCTACAAAAAGTTCAAATCGAAGAAACTCCTTTTGAGTCAACCTCTAGGTGATTATCAAGTTGATTTGCACAACCGTCGCCTCTTATGTAGGGATCGGGGTGAACGTCGGGTTTTTCATTGAGTCTAGCATTTTTTAACACTAGAGTCCATTATGAATCAATCATATATGCCTAATCCGTCCACTTTTGAAAAAATCAAATTTTTGAACCCGCCCAATGGGGTACCCCTTTGGCCGGTGGCCAGATTTGGCCCCGTTTTCTGGCAGCCGTCAGTAAAACGGCTATAATTCTTTCCAGAAGTAAGATTAACCCGTGATTCTTGTTGCGTTGGACTTCTAACTCAAATATATACCCTACAAAAAGTTCAAATGGAAGAAAATCCTTTTGAGTCAACCTCTAGGTGATTATCAAGTTGATTTCCACAACCGTCGCCCCTTATGTAGGGATCGGGGTGAACGTCGGGTTTTTCATTGAGTCGAGCATTTTTAAACAATAGAGTCCATTATGAATCAATCCATATGATCATATATGTCTAATCCGTCCACTTTTGAAATATATCACATTTTTGAGCCCGCCCAAAGAGGTACCCCTTTGGCCGGTGGCCAGATTTGGACCCGTTTTCTGGCAGCCGTCAGTAAAACGGCTATAACTGTCTCCAGAAGTAAGATTTACCCATGATTCTTGTTGCGTTGGATTTCTAACTCAAATATATACCCTACAAAAAGTTCAAATGGAAGAAACTCCTTTTGAGTCAACCTCTAGGTGATTATCAAGTTGATTTCCACAACCGTCGCCTCTTAGGTAGGGATCGGGGTGAACGTCGGGTTTTTCATTGAGTCTAGCATTTTTTCACACTAGAGTCCATTATGAATCAATCCATATGATCATATATGCCTAATCCGTCCACTTTTGTAAATATCAAATTTTTGAACCCGCCCAAAGGGGTACCCCTTTGGCCGGGGGCCAGATTTGGCCCCGTTTTCTGGCAGCCGTCAATAAAACGGCTATAACGCTCTCCAGAAGTAAGCTTTACCCGTGATTCTTGTTGCGTTGGATTTCTAACTCAAATATCTACCCTACAAAAAGTTCAAATCGAAGAAACTCCTTTTGAGTCAACCTCTAGGTGATTATCAAGTTGATTTCCACAACCGTCGCCTCTTATGTAGGGATCGGGGTGAACGTCGGGTTTTTCATTGAGTCTAGCATTTTTTAACACTAGAGTCCATTATGAATCAATCATATATGCCTAATCCGTCCACTTTTGAAAAAATCAAATTTTTGAACCCGCCCAATGGGGTACCCCTTTGGCCGGTGGCCAGATTTGGCCACGTTTTCTGGCAGCCATCAGTAACACGGCTATAACTCTCTCCAGAAGTAAGCTTTACCCGTGATTCTTGTTGTGTTGGATTCCTAAATAAAATATCTACCCTACCAAAAGTCGAACCTCTAGGTGATTATCAAGTTGATTTCCACAACCGTCGCCTCTTATGTAGGGATCGGGGTGAACGTCGGGTTTTTCATTGAGTCTAGCATTTTTCAACACTAGATTCCATTATGAATCAATCCATATGATCATATATACCTAATTCGTCCACTTTAGAAAAAATCAAATTTTTGAGCCCGGCCAAAGGGGTACCCCTTTGGCCGGTGGCCAGATTTGGCCACGTTTTCTGGCAGCCATCAGTAACACGGCTATAACTCTCTCCAGAAGTAAGCTTTACCCGTGATTCTTGTTGTGTTGGATTCCTAAATAAAATATCTACCCTACCAAAAGTCGAACCAGTAGAAACCCTATTTGAGTCGCCCTCTATGTGATTATCAAGTTGATTTCCAAAACCGTTACCTCTTATGTAGGGATCGGGGTGAACGTCGGGTTTTTCATTGAGTCTAGCATTTTTGAACACTAGAGTCCATTATGAATCAATCCATATGATCATATATGCCTAATCCGTCCACGTTTGAAAAAATCAAATTTTTGAGCCCGCCCAAAGGGGTACCCCTTTGGCCGGTGGCCAGATTTGGCCCAGTTTTCTGGCAGCCGTCAGTAAAACGGCTATAACTCTCTCCAGAAGTAAGCTTTACCCGTGTTTCTAATTGCGTTGGATTCCTAACTCAAATATCTACCCTACAAAAATTTCAAATGGAAGAAACTCCTTTTGAGTCAACCTCTAGGTGATTATCAAATTGATTTCCACAACCGTTGCCTCTTATGTAGGGATCGGGGTGAATGTCGGGTTTTTCATTCAGTCTAGCATTTTTGAACACGAGAGTCCATTATCAATTAATCCATATGATCATATATGCCTAATCCGTCCACTTTTGAAAAAATCAAATTTTTGAGCCCGCCCAAAGGGGTACCCCTTTGGCCGGTGGCCAGATTTACCCCCGTTTTCTGGGAGTCTTCAGTAAAATGGCTATAACTCTCTCCAGAAGTAAGCTTTACCCGTGATTCTTGCTGCCTTGGATTGCTAACTCAAATATCTGTCCTTAAAAAAGTTCATATGGAAGAAACTCTTTTTGAGTCAACCTCTAGGTGATTATCAAGTTCATTTCCACAACCGTCACCTCTTATGTAGGGATCGGGGTGAACGTCGGGTTTTTCATTGAGTCTAGCATTTTTTAACGCTAGAGTCCATTATGAATCAATCCATATGATCATATATGCCTAATCCGTCCACTTTTGAAAAAATCAAATTTTTGAGCCCGCCCAAAGGGGTACCCTTTGGCCGTTGGCCAGATTTGGCCCCGTTTTCTTGCAGCCGTCAGTCAAACGGCTATAACTCTATCCAGAAGTAAGCTTTACCCATGATTCTTGTTGCGTTGGATTCTTAACTCAAATATCTACCCTACAAACAGTTCAAATGGATGAAACTCCTTTTGAGTCAACCTCTAGGTGATTATCAAGTTGATTTCCAAAACCGTCGCCTCTTATGTAGGGATCGGGGTAAACGTCGGGTTTTTCATTGAGACTAGCATTTTTGAACACTAGATTCTATTATGAATCAATCTATATGATCATATATGCCTAATCCGTCCACTTTTGAAAATATCAAATTTTTGAGCCCGCCCAAAGGGGTACCCCTTTGGCCGGTGGCCAGATTTGGCCCCGTTTTCTGGCAGCCGTCAGGAAAACGGCTATAACTCTCTCCAAAAGTAAGATTTACCCGTGATTCTTGTTGCGTTGGATTTCTAACTCAAATATATACCCTACAAAAAGTTCAAATGGAAGAAACTCCTTTTGAGTCAACCTCTAGGTGATTATCAAGTTGATTTCCACAACCGTCGCCTCTTATGTAGGGATCGGGGTGAACGTCGGGTTTTTCATTGAGTCTAGCATTTTTGAACACTAGAGTCCATTATGAATCAATCCATATGATCATATATGCCTAATCCGTCAACTTTTGAAAATTTCAAATTTTTGAGCCCGCCCAAAGGGGTTCTCTTTTGGCCAGTGGCCAGATTTGGCCCCGTTTTCTGCTAGCCGTCAGTAAAATGGCTATAACTCTCTCCAGAAGTAAGCTTTACCCGTGATTCTTATTGTGTTGGATTCCTAACTCAAATATCTACCCTACACCAAGTTCAAATGGAAGAAACTAATTTTGAGTCAACCTCTAGGTGATTATCAATTTGATTTCCACAACCGTCGCCTCTTATGTAGGGATCGGGGTGAACGTCGGGTTTTTCATTGAGTCTAGCATTTTTGAACACTAGAGTCCATTATGAATCAATCCATATGATCATATATGCCTAATCCGTCCACTTTTGAAAATATCAAATTTTTGAGCCCGCCCAAAGGGGTACCCCTTTGGCCGGTGGCCAGATTTGGCCCCGTTTTCTGGCAGCCGTCAGGAAAACGGCTATAACTCTCTCCAAAAGTAAGATTTACCCGTGATTCTTGTTGCGTTGGATTTCTAACTCAAATATATACCCTACAAAAAGTTCAAATGGAAGAAACTCCTTTTGAGTCAACCTCTAGGTGATTATCAAGTTGATTTCCACAACCGTCGCCTCTTATGTAGGGATCGGGGTGAACGTCGGGTTTTTCATTGAGTCTAGCATTTTTGAACACTAGAGTCCATTATGAATCAATCCATATGATCATATATGCCTAATCCGTCAACTTTTGAAAATTTCAAATTTTTGAGCCCGCCCAAAGGGGTTCTCTTTTGGCCAGTGGCCAGATTTGGCCCCGTTTTCTGCTAGCCGTCAGTAAAATGGCTATAACTCTCTCCAGAAGTAAGCTTTACCCGTGATTCTTATTGTGTTGGATTCCTAACTCAAATATCTACCCTACACCAAGTTCAAATGGAAGAAACTAATTTTGAGTCAACCTCTAGGTGATTATCAATTTGATTTCCACAACCGTCGCCTCTTATGTAGGGATCGGGGTGAACGTCGGGTTTTTCATTGAGTCTAGCATTTTTGAACACTAGAGTCCATTATGAATCAATCCATATGATCATATATGCCTAATCCGTCCACTTTTGAAAATATCAAATTTTTGAGCCCGCCCAAAGGGGTACCCCTTTGGCCGGTGGCCAGATTTGGCCCCGTTTTCTGGCAGCCGTCAGTAAAACGGCTATAACTCTCTCCAGAAGTAAGCTTTACCCGTGATTCTTGTTGCGTTAGATTCCTAACTCAAATATCTACCCTACAAAAAGTTCAAATGGAAGAAACTCCTTTTGAGTCAACCTCTAGGTGATTATCAAGTTGATTTCCACAACCGTCGCCTCTTATGTAGGGATCGGGGTAAACGTCGGGTTTTTCATTGAGTCTAGCATTTTTGAACACTAGAGTCCATAATGAATCAATCCATATGATCATATATGCCTAATTCGTCAACTTTTGAAAATATCAAATTTTTGAGCCCGCCCAAGGGGGTTCTCTTTTGGCCAGTGGCCAGATTTGGCCCCGTTTTCTGCTAGCCGTCAGTAAAATGGCTATAACTCTCTCCAGAAGTAAGCTTTACCCGTGATTCTTATTGTGTTGGATTCCTAACTCAAATATCTACCCTACAAAAAGTTCAAATCGAAGAAACTCCTTTTGACTCAACCTCTAGGTGATTATCAAGTTGATTTCCACAACCGTCGCCTCTTATGTAGGGATCGGGGTGAACGTCGGGTTTTTCATTGAGTCTAGCATTTTTTAACACTAGAGTCCATTATGAATCAATCATATATGCCTAATCCGTCCACTTTTGAAAAAATCAAATTTTCGAACCTGCCCAATGGGGTACCCCTTTGGCCGGTGGCCAGATTTGGCCCCGTTTTCTGGCAGCCGTCAGTAAAACGGCTATAACTCTCTACAGAAGTAAGATTTACCCGTGATTCTTATTGCGTTGGATTTTTAACTCAAATATCTACCCTACGAAAAATTCAAATGGAACAAACTCCGTTTGAGTCAACCTCTAGGTGATTATCAATTTGATTTCCACAACTGTCGCCTCTTATGTAGGGATCGGGGTGAACGTCGGGTTTTTCATTGAGTCTAGCATTTTTGAACACTAGAGTCCATTATGAATCAATCCATATCATCATATATGCCTAATCCGTCCACTTTTGAAAAAATCAAATTTTTGAGCTCGCCCAAAGGGGTAACCCTTTGGCCGGTGGCCAGATTTGGCCCCGTTTTCTGGCAGCCGTCAGTAAAACGGCTATAACTCTCTCCAGAAGTAAGCTTTACCCGTAATTCTTGTTGCGTTGGATTTCTAACTCAAATATCTACCCTACAAAAAGTACAAATGGAAGAAACTCCATTTGAGTCAACCTCTAGGTGATTATCAAGTTGATTTCCACAACCGTCGCCTCTTATGTAGGGATCGGGGTGAACGTCGGGTTTTTCATTGAGTCTAGCACTTTTGAACACTAGAGTCCATTATGAATCAATCCATATGATCATATATGCCTAATCCGTCCACTTTTGAAAATATCAAATTTTTGAGCCCGCCCAAAGGGGTACCCTTTTGGCCAGCGGCCAGATTTGGCCCCGTTTTCTGGCAGCCGTCAGTAAAATGTCTATAACTCTCTCCAGAAGTAAGATTTACCCGTGATTCTTGTTGCGTTGGATTTCTAACTCAAATATATACCCTACAAAAAGTTCAAATGGAAGAAACTCCTTTTGAGTCAACCTCTAGGTGATTATCAAGTTGATTTCCACAACCGTCGCCTCTTATGTAGGGATCGGGGTGAACGTCGGGTTTTTCATTGAGTCTAGCATTTTTTAACACTAGAGTCCATTATGAATCAATCATATATGCCTAATCCGTCCACTTTTGAAAAAATCAAATTTTTGAGCCCGCCCAATGGGGTACCCCTTTGGCCGGTGGCCAGATTTTGCCCCGTTTTCTGGTAGCCGTCAGTAAAACGGCTATAACTCTCTCCAGAAGTAAGCTTTACCCGTAATTATTGTTGCGTTGGATTTCTAACTCAAATATCTACCCTACAAAAAGTTCAAATGGAAGAAACTCCTTTTGAGTCAACCTCTAGATGATTATCAAGTTGATTTCCACAACCGTCGCCTCTTATGTAGGGATCGGGGTAAACGTCGGGTTTTTCATTGAGTCTAGCATTTTTGAACACTAGAGTCCATAATGAATCAATCCATATGATCATATATGCCTAATTCGTCAACTTTTGAAAATATCAAATTTTTGAGCCCGCCCAAGGGGGTTCTCTTTTGGCCAGTGGCCAGATTTGGCCCCGTTTTCTGCTAGCCGTCAGTAAAATGGCTATAACTCTCTCCAGAAGTAAGCTTTACCCGTGATTCTTATTGTGTTGGATTCCTAACTCAAATATCTACCCTACAAAAAGTTCAAATCGAAGAAACTCCTTTTGAGTCAACCTCTAGGTGATTATCAAGTTGATTTCCACAACCGTCGCCTCTTATGTAGGGATCGGGGTGAACGTCGGGTTTTTCATTGAGTCTAGCATTTTTTAACACTAGAGTCCATTATGAATCAATCATATATGCCTAATCCGTCCACTTTTGAAAAAATCAAATTTTCGAACCTGCCCAATGGGGTACCCCTTTGGCCGGTGGCCAGATTTGGCCCCGTTTTCTGGCAGCCGTCAGTAAAACGGCTATAACTCTCTACAGAAGTAAGATTTACCCGTGATTCTTATTGCGTTGGATTTTTAACTCAAATATCTACCCTACGAAAAATTCAAATGGAACAAACTCCGTTTGAGTCAACCTCTAGGTGATTATCAATTTGATTTCCACAACTGTCGCCTCTTATGTAGGGATCGGGGTGAACGTCGGGTTTTTCATTGAGTCTAGCATTTTTGAACACTAGAGTCCATTATGAATCAATCCATATCATCATATATGCCTAATCCGTCCACTTTTGAAAAAATCAAATTTTTGAGCTCGCCCAAAGGGGTAACCCTTTGGCCGGTGGCCAGATTTGGCCCCGTTTTCTGGCAGCCGTCAGTAAAACGGCTATAACTCTCTCCAGAAGTAAGCTTTACCCGTAATTCTTGTTGCGTTGGATTTCTAACTCAAATATCTACCCTACAAAAAGTACAAATGGAAGAAACTCCATTTGAGTCAACCTCTAGGTGATTATCAAGTTGATTTCCACAACCGTCGCCTCTTATGTAGGGATCGGGGTGAACGTCGGGTTTTTCATTGAGTCTAGCACTTTTGAACACTAGAGTCCATTATGAATCAATCCATATGATCATATATGCCTAATCCGTCCACTTTTGAAAATATCAAATTTTTGAGCCCGCCCAAAGGGGTACCCTTTTGGCCAGCGGCCAGATTTGGCCCCGTTTTCTGGCAGCCGTCAGTAAAATGTCTATAACTCTCTCCAGAAGTAAGATTTACCCGTGATTCTTGTTGCGTTGGATTTCTAACTCAAATATATACCCTACAAAAAGTTCAAATGGAAGAAACTCCTTTTGAGTCAACCTCTAGGTGATTATCAAGTTGATTTCCACAACCGTCGCCTCTTATGTAGGGATCGGGGTGAACGTCGGGTTTTTCATTGAGTCTAGCATTTTTTAACACTAGAGTCCATTATGAATCAATCATATATGCCTAATCCGTCCACTTTTATAAAAATCAAATTTTTGAGCCCGCCCAATGGGGTACCCCTTTGGCCGGTGGCCAGATTTTGCCCCGTTTTCTGGTAGCCGTCAGTAAAACGGCTATAACTCTCTCCAGAAGTAAGCTTTACCCGTAATTATTGTTGCGTTGGATTTCTAACTCAAATATCTACCCTACAAAAAGTTCAAATGGAAGAAACTCCTTTTGAGTCAACCTCTAGGTGATTATCAAGTTGATTTCCACAACCGTCGCCTCTTATGTAGGGATCGGGGTGAACGTCGGGTTTTTCATGGAGTCTAGCACTTTTGAACACTAGAGTCCATTATGAATCAATCCATATGATCATATATGCCTAATCCGTCCACTTTTGAAAATATCAAATTTTTCAGCCCGCCCATAGGGGTACCCTTTTGGCCAGCGGCCAGATTTGGCCCCGTTTTCTGGCAGCCGTCAGTAAAATGGCTATAACTCTCTCCAGAAGTAAGATTTACCCGTGATTCTTGTTGCGTTGGATTTCTAACTCAAATATATACCCTACAAAAAGTTCAAATGGAAGAAAATCCTTTTGAGTCAACCTCTAGGTGATTATCAAGTTGATTTCCACAACCGTCGCCTCTTATGTACGGATCGGGGTGAACGTCGAGTTTTTCATTGAGTCTAGTATTTTTTAATACTAGAGTCCATTATGAATCAATCCATATGATCATATATGCCTAATCCATCCACTTTTGAAAAAATCAAATTTTTGAGCCTGCCCAAAGGGGTACCCCTTTGGCCGGTGGCCAGATTTCGCCCTGTTTTCTGGCAACCGTCAGTAAAACGGCTATAACTCTCTCCAGAAGTAAGATTTACCCGTGATTCTTGTTGCGTTGGATTTCTAACTCAAATATCTACCCTAAAAAATGTTCAAATGGAAGAAACTCCTTTTGAGTCAACCTCTAGGTGATTATCAAGTTGATTTCCACAACCGTCGCCTCTTATGTAGGGATCGGGGTGAACGTTGGGTTTTTCATTGAGTCTAGCATTTTCTAACACTAGAGTCCATTATGAATCAATCATATATGCCTAATCCGTCCACTTTTGAAAAAATCAAATTTTTGAGCTCGCCCAAAGGGGTAACCCTTTGGCCGGTGGCCAGATTTGGCCCCGTTTTCTGGCAGCCGTCAGTAAAACGGCTATAACTCTCTCCAGAAGTAAGCTTTACCCGTAATTCTTGTTGCGTTGGATTTCTAACTCAAATATCTACCCTACAAAATGTTCAAATGGAAGAAACTCCTTTTGAGTCAACCTCTAGATGATTATCAAGTTGATTTCCACAACCGTCGCCTCTTATGTAGGGATCGGGGTGAACGTCGGGTTTTTCATTGAGTCTAGCATTTTTGAACACTAGAGTCCATTATCAATCAATCCATATCATCATATATGCCTAATCCGTCCACTTTTGAAAAAATCAAATTTTTGAGCTCGCCCAAAGGGGTAACCCTTTGGCCGGTGGCCAGATTTGGCCCCGTTTTCTGGCAGCCGTCAGTAAAACGGCTATAACTCTCTCCAGAAGTAAGATTTACCCGTAATTCTTGTTGCGTTGGATTTCTAACTCAAATATCTACCCTAAAAAAAGTTCAAATGGAAGAAACTCCTTTTGAGTCAACCTCTACGTGATTATCAAGTTGATTTCCACAACCGTCGCCTCTTATGCAGGGATCGGGGTGAACGTCGGGTTTTTCATTGAGTCTAGCACTTTTGAACACTAGAGTCCATTATGAATCAATCCATATGATCATATATGCCTAATCCGTCCACTTTTGAAAATATCAAATTTTTGAGCCCGCCCATAGGGGTACCCTTTTGGCCAGCGGCCAGATTTGGTCCCGTTTTCTGGCAGCCGTCAGTAAAATGGCTATAACTCTCTCCAGAAGTAAGATTTACCCGTGATTCTTGTTGCGTTGGATTTCTAACTCAAATATATACCCTACAAAAAGTTCAAATGGAAGAAACTCCTTTTGAGTCAACCTCTAGGTGATTATCAAGTTAATTTCCACAACCGTCGCCTCTTATGTAGGGATCGGGGTGAACGTCGGGTTTTTCATTGAGTCTAGCACTTTTGAACACTAGAGTCCATTATGAATCAATCCATATGATCATATATGCCTAATCCGTCCACTTTTGAAAATATCAAATTTTTGAGCCCTCCCATAGGGGTACCCTTTTGGCCAGCGGCCAGATTTGGTCCCGTTTTCTGGCAGCCGTCAGTAAAATGACTATAACTCTCTCCAGAAGTAAGATTTACCCGTGATTCTTGTTGCGTTGGATTTCTAACTCAAATATATACCCTACAAAAAGTTCAAATGGAAGAAACTCCTTTTGAGTCAACCTCTAGGTGATTATCAAGTTAATTTCCACAACCGTCGCCTCTTATGTAGGGATCGGGGTGAACGTCGGGTTTTTCATTGAGTCTAGCATTTTTTAACACTAGAGTCCATTATGAATCAATCATATATGCCTAATCCGTCCACTTTTGAAAAAATCAAATTTTTGAGCCCACCCAATGGGGTACCCCTTTGGCCGGTGGCCAGATTTTGCCCCGTTTTCTGGTAGCCGTCAGTAAAACGGCTATAACTCTCTCCAGAAGTAAGCTTTACCCGTAATTATTGTTGCGTTGGATTTCTAACTCAAATATCTACCCTACAAAAAGTTCAAATGGAAGAAACTCCTTTTGAGTCAACCTCTAGGTGATTATCAAGTTGATTTCCACAACCGTCGCCTCTTATGTAGGGATCGGGGTGAACGTCGGGTTTTTCATTGAGTCTAGCACTTTTGAACACTAGAGTCCATTATGAATCAATCCATATGATCATATATGCCTAATCCGTCTACTTTTGAAAATATCAAATTTTTGAGCCCGCCCATAGGGGTACCCTTTTGGCCAGCGGCCAGATTTGGCCCCGTTTTCTGGCAGCCTTCAGTAAAATGGCTATAACTCTCTCCAGAAGTAAGATTTACCCGTGATTCTTGTTGCGTTGGATTTCTAACTCAAATATATACCCTACAAAAAGTTCAAATGGAAGAAAATCGTTTTGAGTCAACCTCTAGGTGATTATCAAGTTGATTTCCACAACCGTCGCCTCTTATGTAGGGATCGGGGTGAACGTCGGGTTTTTCATTGAGTCTAGTATTTTTTAATACTAGAGTCCATTATGAATCAATCCATATGATCATATATGCCTAATCCATCCACTTTTGAAAAAATCAAATTTTTGAGCCTGCCCAAAGGGGTACCCCTTTGGCCGGTGGCCAGATTTAGCCCTGTTTTCTGGCAACCGTCAGTAAAACGGCTATAACTCTCTCCAGAAGTAAGATTTACCCGTGATTCTTGTTGCGTTGGATTTCTAACTCAAATATCTACCCTAAAAAAAGTTCAAATGGAAGAAACTCCTTTTGAGTCAACCTCTAGGTGATTATCAAGTTGATTTCCACAACCGTCGCCTCTTATGTAGGGATCGGGGTGAACGTCGGGTTTTTCATTGAGTCTAGCATTTTCTAACACTAGAGTCCATTATGAATCAATCATATATGCCTAATCCATCCACTTTTGAAAAAATCAAATTTTTGAGCCCGCCCAATGGGGTACCCCTTTGGCCGGTGGCCAGATTTTGCCCCGTTTTCTGGCAGCCGTTAGTAAAACGGCTATAACTCTCTCCAGAAGTAAGATTTACCCGTAATTATTGTTGCGTTGGATTTCTAACTCAAATATCTACCCTAAAAAAAGTTCAAATGGAAGAAACTCCTTTTGAGTCAACCTCTAGGTGATTATCAAGTTGATTTCCACAACCGTCGCCTCTTATGTAGGGATCGGGGTGAACATCGGGTTTTTCATTGAGTCTAGCATTTTCTAACACTAGAGTCCATTATGAATCAATCATATATGCCTAATCCATCCACTTTTGAAAAAATCAAATTTTTGAGCCCGCCCAATGGGGTACCCCTTTGGCCGGTGGCCAGATTTTGCCCCGTTTTCTGGCAGCCGTTAGTAAACGGCTATAACTCTCTCCAGAAGTAAGCTTTACCCGTAATTATTGTTGCGTTGGATTTCTAACTCAAATATCTACCCTACAAAAAGTTCAAATGGAAGAAACTCCTTTTGAGTCAACCTCTAGGTGATTATCAAGTTGATTTCCACAACCCTCGCCTCTTATGTAGGGATCGGGGTGAACGTCGGGTTTTTCATTGAGTCTAGCATTTTTGAACACTAGAGTCCATTATGAATCAATCCATATCATCATATATGCCTTATCCGTCCAATTTTGAAAAAATCAAATTTTTGAACTCGCCCAAAGGGGTAACCCTTTGGCCGGTGGCCAGATTTTGCCCCGTTTTCTGGCAGCCGTCAGTAAACCGGCTATAACTCTCTCCAGAAGTAAGCTTTACCCGTAATTATTGTTGCGTTGGATTTCTAACTCAAATATATACCCTACAAAAAGTTCAAATGGAAGAAACTCCTTTTGAGTCAACCTCTAGGTGATTATCAAGTTGATTTCCACAACCGTCGCCTCTTATGTAGGGATCGGGGTGAACGTCGGGTTTTTCATTGAGTCTAGCATTTTTGAACACTAGAGTCCATTATGAATCAATCCATATGATCATATATGCCTAATCCGTCCACTTTTGAAAATATCAAATTTTTGAGCCCGCCCATAGGGGTACCCTTTTGGCCAGCGGCCAAATTTGGCCCCGTTTTCTGGCAGCCGTCAGTAAAATGGCTATAACTCTCTCCAGAAGTAAGATTTACCCGTGATTCTTGTTGCGTTGGATTTCTAACTCAAATATATACCCTACAAAAAGTTCAAATGGAAGAAAATCCTTTTGAGTCAACCTCTAGGTGATTATCAAGTTGATTTCCACAACCGTCGCCTCTTATGTAGGGATCGGGGTGAACGTCGGGTTTTTCATTGAGTCTAGTATTTTTTAATACTAGAGTCCATTATGAATCAATCCATATGATCATATATGCCTAATCCATCCACTTTTGAAAAAATCAAATTTTTGAGCCTGCCCAAAGGGGTACCCCTTTGGTCGGTGGCCAGATTTCGCCCTGTTTTCTGGCAACCGTCAGTAAAACGGCTATAACTCTCTCCAGAAGTAAGATTTAACCGTGATTCTTGTTGCGTTGGATTTCTAACTCAAATATCTACCCTAAAAAAAGTTCAAATGGAAGAAACTCCTTTTGAGTCAATCTCTAGGTGATTATCAAGTTGATTTCCACAACCGTCGCCTCTTATGTAGGGATCGGGGTGAACGTCGGGTTTTTCATTGAGTCTAGCATTTTCTAACACTAGAGTCCATTATGAATCAATCATATATGCCTAATCCGTCCACTTTTGAAAATATCAAATTTTTGAGCCCACCCAAAGGGGTACCCCTTTGGCCGGTGGCCAGATTTGGCCCCGTTTTCTGGCAGCCGTCAGTAAAATGGCTATAACTCTCTCCAGAAGTAAGATTTACCAGTGATTCTTGTTGCGTTGGATTTCTAACTCAAATATCTACCCTACAAAAAGTTCAAATGGAAGAAACTCCTTTTGAGTCAACCTCTAGGTGATTATCAAGTTGATTTCCACAACCGTCGCCTCTTATGTAGGCATCGGGGTCAACGTCGGGTTTTTCATTGAGTCTAGCATTTTTGAACACTAGAGTCCATTATGAATCAATCCATAAGATTATATATGCCTAATCCGTCAACTTTTGAAAATATCAAATTTTTGAACCCGCCCAAAGGGGTACCCCTTTGGCCGGTGGCCAGATTTGGCCACGTTTTCTGGCAGCCGTCAGTAAAACGGCTATAACTCTCTCCAGAAGTAAGATTTACCCGTGATTCTTGTTGCGTTGGATTTCTAACTCAAATATCTACCCTAAAAATGTTCAAATGGAAGAAACTCCTTTTGAGTCAACCTCTAGGTGATTATCAAGTTGATTTCCACAACCGTCGCCTCTTATGTAGGGATCGGAGTGAACGTCGGGTTTTTCATTGAGTCTAGCATTTTTGAACACTAGAGTCCATTATGAATCAATCCATATGATCATATATGCCTAATCCGTCCACTTTTGAAAATATCAAATTTTTGAGCCCGCCCAAAGGGGTACCCTTTGGCCGGTGGCCAGATTTGGCACCATTTTCTGGCAGCCGTCAGTAAAACGGCTATAACTGTCTCCAGAAGTAAGATTTACCCGTGATTCTTGTTGCGTTGGATTTCTAACTCAAATATATACCCTATAAAAAGTTCAAATGGAAGAAACTCCTTTTGAGTCAACCTCTAGGTGATTATCAAGTTGATTTCCACAACCGTCGCCTCTTATGTAGGGATCGGGGTGAATGTCGGGTTTTTCATTGAGTCTAGCATTTTTGAACACTAGAGTCCATTATGAATCAATCCATATGATCATATATGCCTAATCCGTCCACTTTTGAAAATATCAAATTTTTGAGCCCGCCCAAAGGGTACCCCCTTTTGGCCAGTGGCCAGATTTGGCCCCGTTTTCTGGCAGCCGTCAGTAAAACGGCTATAACTCTCCCCAGAAGTAAGATTTACCCGTGATTCTTGTTGCGTTGGATTTATAACTCAAATATCTACCCTACAAAAAGTTCAAATGGAAGAAACTACTTTTGAGTCAACCTTTAGGTGATTATCAAGTTGATTTCCACAACCGTCGCCTCTTATGTAGGCATCGGGGTGAACGTCGGGTTTGTCATTGAGTCTAGCATTTTTGAACACTAAAGTCCATTATGAATCAATCCATATCATCATATATGTCTAATCCGTTCACTTTTGAAAAAATCAAATTTTTGAGCCCGCCCAAAGGGGTAACCCTTTGGCCGGTGGCCAGATTTGGCCCCGTTTTCTGGCAGCCGTCAGTAAAACGGCTATACCTCTCACCAGAAGTAAGCTTTACCCGTGATTCTTGTTGCGTTGGATTCCTAACTCAAATATCTACCCTACAAAAAGTTCAAATGGAAGAAACTCCTTTTGAGTCAACCTTTGGTGATTATCAAGTTGATTTCCACAACCGTCGCCTCTTATGTAGGGATCGGAGTGAACGTCGGGTTTTTCATTGAGTCTAGCATTTTTGAACACTAGAGTCCATTATGAATCAATCCATATGATCATATATGCCTAATCCGTCCACTTTTGAAAATATCAAATTTTTGAGCCCGCCCAAAGGGGTACCCTTTGGCCGGTCGCCAGATTTGGCACCGTTTTCTGGCAGCCGTCAGTAAAACGGCTATAACTGTCTCCAGAAGTAAGATTTACCCGTGATTCTTGTTGCGTTGGATTTCTAACTCAAATATATACCCTATAAAAAGTTCAAATGGAAGAAACTCCTTTTGAGTCAACCTCTAGGTGATTATCAAGTTGATTTCCACAACCGTCGCCTCTTATGTAGGGATCGGGGTGAATGTCGGGTTTTTCATTGAGTCTAGCATTTTTGAACACTAGAGTCCATTATGAATCAATCCATATGATCATATATGCCTAATCCGTCCACTTTTGAAAAAATCAAATTTTTGAGCCTGCCCAAAGGGGTACCCCTTTGGGCGATGGCCAGATTTGGCCCCGTTTTTTGGCAGCCGTCAGTAAAATGGCTATAACTCTCTCCAGAAGTAAGCTTTACCCGTGATTCTTATTGCGTTGGATTCCTAACTCAAATATCTACCCTACAACAAGTTCAAATGGAAGAATTTCCTTTTGAGTCAACCTCTAGGTGATTATCAAGTTGATTTCCACAACCGTCGCCTCTTATGTAGGGATCGGGGTGAACGTCGGGTTTTTCATTGAGTCTAGCATTTTTGAACACTAGAGTCCATTATGAATCAATCCATATGATCATATATGCCCTAACCGTCCACTTTTGAAAATATCAAATTTTTGAGCCCGCCGAAAGGGGTACCCCTTTGGCCGGTGGCCAGATTTGGCCCCGTTTTCTGGCAGCCGTCAGTAAAATGGCTATAACTCTCTCCAGAAGTAAGATTTACCCGTGATTCTTATTGCGTTGGATTCCTAACTCAAATATCTACCCCACAACAAGTTCAAATGGAAGAAAATCCTTTTGAGTCAACCTCTAGGTGATTATCAAGTTGATTTCCACAACCGTCGCCTCTTATGTAGGGATCGGGGTGAACGTCGGGTTTTTCATTGAGTCTAGCATTTTTGAACACTAGAGTCCATTATGAATCAATCCATAAGATCATATATGCCTAATCCGTCCACTTTTGAAAATATCAAATTTTTGGGCCCGCCCAAAGGGGTACCCCTTTGGCCGGTGGCCAGATTTGGCCCCGTTTTCTGGCAGCCGTCAGTAAAACGGCTATAACTCTCTCCAGAAGTAAGATTTACCCGTGATTCTTGTTGCGTTGGATTTCTAAATTAAATATCTACCCTACAAAAAGTTCAAATGGAAGAAACTCCTTTTGAGTCAACCTCTAGGTGATTATCAAGTTGATTTCCACAACCGTCGCCTCTTATGTAGGGATCGGGGTGAATGTCGGGTTTTTCATTGAGTTTAGCATTTTTGAACACTAGAGTCCATTATAAATCAATCCATATGATCATATATACCTAATCCGTCCACTTTTGAAAAAATCAAATTTTTGAGCCCGCCCAAAGGGGTAACCCTTTGGCCGGTGGCCAGATTTGGCCCCGTTTTCTGGCAGCCGTCAGTAAAACGGCTATAACTCTCACCAGAAGTAAGCTTTACCCGTGATTCTTGTTGCGTTGGATTCCTAACTCAAATATCTACCCTACAAAAAGTTCAAATGGAAGAAATTCCTTTTGAGTCAACCTCTAGGTGATTATCAAGTTGATTTCCACAACCGTCGCCTCTTATGTAGGGATCGGGGTAAATATCGGGTTTTTCATTGAGTCTAGCATTTTTGAACACTAGAGTCCATTATGAATCAATCCATATGATCATATATGCCTAATCCGTCAACTTTTAAAAATATCAAATTTTTGAGCCCGCCCAAAGGGGTAACCTTTTGTCCAGTGGCCAGATTTGGCCCCGTTTTCTGGCAGCCGTCAGTAAAAAGGCTATAACTCTCTCTAGAAGTAAGCTTTACCCGTGATTCTTATTGCGTTGGATTTCTAACTCAAATATCTACCCTACAACAAGTTCAAATGGAAGAATTTCCTTTTGAGTCAACCTCTAGGTGATTATCAAGTTGATTTCCACAACCGTCGCCTCTTATGTAGGGATCGGGGTGAACGTCGGGTTTTTCATTGAGTCTAGCATTTTTGAACACTAGAGTCCATTATGAATCAATCCATATGATCATATATGCCCTAACCGTCCACTTTTGAAAATATCAAATTTTTGAGCCCGCCGAAAGGGGTACCCCTTTGGCCGGTGGCCAGATTTGGCCCCGTTTTCTGGCAGCCGTCAGTAAAATGGCTATAACTCTCTCCAGAAGTAAGATTTACCCGTGATTCTTATTGCGTTGGATTCCTAACTCAAATATCTACCCCACAACAAGTTCAAATGGAAGAAAATCCTTTTGAGTCAACCTCTAGGTGATTATCAAGTTGATTTCCACAACCGTCGCCTCTTATGTAGGGATCGGGGTGAACGTCGGGTTTTTCATTGAGTCTAGCATTTTTGAACACTAGAGTCCATTATGAATCAATCCATAAGATCATATATGCCTAATCCGTCCACTTTTGAAAATATCAAATTTTTGGGCCCGCCCAAAGGGGTACCCCTTTGGCCGGTGGCCAGATTTGGCCCCGTTTTCTGGCAGCCGTCAGTAAAACGGCTATAACTCTCTCCAGAAGTAAGATTTACCCGTGATTCTTGTTGCGTTGGATTTCTAAATTAAATATCTACCCTACAAAAAGTTCAAATGGAAGAAACTCCTTTTGAGTCAACCTCTAGGTGATTATCAAGTTGATTTCCACAACCGTCGCCTCTTATGTAGGGATCGGGGTGAATGTCGGGTTTTTCATTGAGTTTAGCATTTTTGAACACTAGAGTCCATTATGAATCAATCCATATGATCATATATACCTAATCCGTCCACTTTTGAAAAAATCAAATTTTTGAGCCCGCCCAAAGGGGTAACCCTTTGGCCGGTGGCCAGATTTGGCCCCGTTTTCTGGCAGCCGTCAGTAAAACGGCTATAACTCTCACCAGAAGTAAGCTTTAACCGTGATTCTTGTTGCGTTGGATTCCTAACTCAAATATCTACCCTACAAAAAGTTCAAATGGAAGAAATTCCTTTTGAGTCAACCTCTAGGTGATTATCAAGTTGATTTCCACAACCGTCGCCTCTTATGTAGGGATCGGGGTAAATATCGGGTTTTTCATTGAGTCTAGCATTTTTGAACACTAGAGTCCATTATGAATCAATCCATATGATCATATATGCCTAATCCGTCAACTTTTAAAAATATCAAATTTTTGAGCCCGCCCAAAGGGGTAACCTTTTGGCCAGTGGCCAGATTTGGCCCCGTTTTCTGGCAGCCGTCAGTAAAAAGGCTATAACTCTCTCTAGAAGTAAGCTTTACCCGTGATTCTTATTGCGTTGGATTTCTAACTCAAATATCTACCCTACAACAAGTTCAAATGGAAGAATTTCCTTTTGAGTCAACCTCTAGGTGATTATCAAGTTGATTTCCACAACCGTCGCCTCTTATGTAGGGATCGGGGTGAACGTCGCGTTTTTCATTGAGTCTAGTATTTTTTAACACTAGAGTCCATTATGAATCAATCCATATGATCATATATGCCTTATCCGTCCACTTTTGAAAAAATCAAATTTTTGAGCCCGCCCAAAGGGGTACCCCTTTGGCCGGTGGCCATATTTGGCCTCGTTTTCTGGCAGCCGTCAGTAAAACGGCTATAACTCTCTCCAGAAGTAAGCTTTACCCATGATTCTTATTGCGTTGGATTTCTAACTCAAATATCTACCCTACAAAAAGTTCAAATGGAAGAAAGTGCTTTTGAGTCAACCTCTAGGTGATTATCAAGTTGATATCCACAACTGTCGCCTCTTATGTAGGGATCGGGGTGAACGTCGGGTTTTTCATTGAGCCTAGCATTTTTTAACACTAGAGTCCATTATGAATCAATCCATATGATCATATATGCCTAATCCGTCCACTTTTGAAAAAATCAAATTTTTGAGCCTGCCCAAAGGGGTACCCCTTTGGGCGATGGCCAGATTTGGCCCCGTTTTCTGGCAGCCGTCAGTAAAATGGCTATAACTCTCTCCAGAAGTAAGCTTTACCCGTGATTCTTATTGCGTTGGATTCCTAACTCAAATTTCTACCCTACAACAAGTTCAAATGGAAGAATTTCCTTTTGAGTCAACCTCTAGGTGATTATCAAGTTGATTTCCACAACCGTCGCCTCTTATGTAGGGATCGGGGTGAACGTCGGGTTTTTCATTGAGTCTAGCATTTTTGAACACTAGAGTCCATTATGAATCAATCCATATGATCATATATGCCCTAACCGTCCACTTTTGAAAATATCAAATTTTTGAGCCCGCCGAAAGGGGTAACCCTTTGGCCGGTGGCCAGATTTGGCCCCGTTTTCTGGCAGCCGTCAGTAAAACGGCTATAACTCTCACCAGAACTAAGCTTTACCCGTGATTCTTGTTGCGTTGGATTCCTAACTCAAATATCTACCCTACAAAAAGTTCATATGGAAGAAACTCCTTTTAAGTCAACCTCTAGGTGATTATCAAGTTGATTTCCACAACCGTCGCCTCTTATGTAGGGATCGGGGTAAATATCGGGTTTTTCATTGAGTCTAGCATTTTTGAACACTAGAGTCCATTATGAATCAATCCATAAGATCATATATGCCTAATCCATCCACTTTTGAAAATATCAAATTTTTGGGCCCGCCCAAAGGGGTACCCCTTTGGCCGGTGGCCAGATTTGGCCCCGTTTTCTGGCAGCCGTCAGTAAAACGGCTATAACTCTCTCCAGAAGTAAGATTTACCCGTGATTCTTGTTGCGTTGGATTTCTAAATTAAATATCTACCCTACAAAAAGTTCAAATGGAAGAAACTCCTTTTGAGTCAACCTCTAGGTGATTATCAAGTTGATTTCCACAACCGTCGCCTCTTATGTAGGGATCGGGGTGAATGTCGGGTTTTTCATTGAGTTTAGCATTTTTGAACACTAGAGTCCATTATGAATCAATCCATATGATCATATATACCTAATCCATCCACTTTTGAAAAAATCAAATTTTTGAGCCCGCCCAAAGGGGTAACCCTTTGGCCTGTGGCCAGATTTGGCCCCGTTTTCTGGCAGCCGTCAGTAAAACGGCTATAACTCTCACCAGAAGTAAGCTTTACCCGTGATTCTTGTTGCGTTGGATTCCTAACTCAAATATCTACCCTACAAAAAGTTCAAATGGAAGAAATTCCTTTTGAGTCAACCTCTAGGTGATTATCAAGTTTATTTCCACAACCGTCGCCTCTTATGTAGGGATCGGGGTAAATATCGGGTTTTTCATTGAGTCTAGCATTTTTGAACACTAGAGTCCATTATGAATCAATCCATATGATCATATATGCCTAATCCGTCAACTTTTAAAAATATCAAATTTTTGAGCCCGCCCAAAGGGGTAACCTTTTGGCCAGTGGCCAGATTTGGCCCCGTTTTCTGGCAGCCGTCAGTAAAAAGGCTATAACTCTCTCTAGAAGTAAGCTTTACCCGTGATTCTTATTGCGTTAGATTCCTAACTCAAATATCTACCCTACAACAAGTTCAAATGTTAGAATTTCCTTTTGAGTCAACCTCTAGGTGATTATCAAGTTGATTTCCACAACCGTCGCCTCTTATGTAGGGATCGGGCTGAACGTCGCGTTTTTCATTGAGTCTAGTATTTTTTAACACTAGAGTCCATTATGAATCAATCCATATGATCATATATGCCTTATCCGTCCACTTTTGAAAAAATCAAATTTTTGAGCCCGCCCAAAGGGGTACCCCTTTGGCCGGTGGCCATATTTGGCCTCGTTTTCTGGCAGCCGTCAGTAAAACGGCTATAACTCTCTCCAGAAGTAAGCTTTACCCATGATTCTTTTTGAGTTGGATTTCTAACTCAAATATCTACCCTACAAAAAGTTCAAATGGAAGAAAGTGCTTTTGAGTCAACCTCTAGGTGATTATCAAGTTGATATCCACAACTGTCGCCTCTTATGTAGGGATCGGGGTGAACGTCGGGTTTTTCATTGAGCCTAGCATTTTTTAACACTAGAGTCCATTATGAATCAATCCATATGATCATATATGCCTAATCCGTCCACTTTTGAAAAAATCAAATTTTTGAGCCTGCCCAAAGGGGTACCCCTTTGGGCGATGGCCAGATTTGGCCCCGTTTTCTGGCAGCCGTCAGTAAAATGGCTATAACTCTCTCCAGAAGTAAGCTTTACCCGTGATTCTTATTGCGTTGGATTCCTAACTCAAATATCTACCCTACAACAAGTTCAAATGGAAGAAACTCCTTTTGACTCAACCTCTAGGAGATTATCAAATTGATTTCCACAACCGTCGCCTCTTATGTAGGCATCGGGGTGAACGTCGGGTTTTTCAATGAGTCTAGCATTTTTGAACACTAGAGTCCATTATGAATCAATCCATATGATCATATATGCCTAATCCGTCTACTTTTGAAAATATCAAATTTTTGAGCCCGCCCAAACGGGTACCCCTTTGGCCGGTGTCCAGATTTGGCCCCGTTTTCTGGCAGCCGTCAGTAAAATGGCTATAACTCTCTCCAGAAGTAAGATTTACCCGTGATTCTTGTTGCGTTGGATTTCTAACTCAAATATCTACCCTACAAAAAGTTCAAATGGAAGAAACTCCTTTTGAGTCAACCTCTAGGTGATTATCAAGTTAATTTCCACAACCGTCGCCTCTTATGTAGGGATCGGGGTGAACGTCGCGTTTTTCATTAAGTCTAATATTTTTGAACACTAGAGTCCATTATGAATCAATCCATATGATCATATATGCCTAATCCGTCCACTTTTGAAAAAATCAAATTTTTGAGCCCGCCCAAAGGGGTACGCCTTTGGCCGGTGGCCAGATTTGGCCCAGTTTTCTGGCAGCCGTCAGTAAAACGGCTATAACTCTCTCCAGAAGTAAGCTTTACCCGTGATTCTTGTTGCATTGGATTCCTAACTCAAATATCTACCCTACAAAAAGTTCAAATGGAAGAAATTCCTTTTGAGTCAACCTCTAGGTGATTATCAAGTTGATTTCCACAACCGTCGCCTCTTATGTAGGGATCGGGGTAAATATCGGGTTTTTCATTGAGTCTAGCATTTTTGAACACTAGAGTCCATTATGAATCAATCCATATGATCATATATGCCTAATCCGTCAACTTTTAAAAATATCAAATTTTTGAGCCCGCCCAAAGGGGTAACCTTTTGGCCAGTGGCCAGATTTGGCCCCGTTTTCTGGCAGCCATCAGTAAAAAGGCTATAACTCTCTCTAGAAGTAAGCTTTACCCGTGATTCTTATTGCGTTGGATTCCTAACACAAATATCTACCCTACAACAAGTTCAAATGGAAGAATTTCCTTTTGAGTCAACCTCTAGGTGATTATCAAGTTGATTTCTACAACCGTCGCCTCTTATGTAGGGATCGGGGTGAACGTCGCGTTTTTCATTTAGTCTAGTATTTTTTAACACTAGAGTCCATTATGAATCAATCCATATGATCATATATGCCTTATCCGTCCACTTTTGAAAAAATCAAATTTTTGAGCCCGCCCAAAGGGGTACCCCTTTGGCCGGTGGCCATATTTGGCCCCGTTTTCTTGCAGCCGTCAGTAAAACGGCTATAACTCTCTCCAGAAGTAAGCTTTACCCATGATTCTTATTGCGTTGGATTTCTAACTCAAATATCTACCCTACAAAAAGTTCAAATGGAAGAAAGTGCTTTTGAGTCAACCTCTAGGTGATTATCAAGTTGATATCCACAACTGTCGCCTCTTATGTAGGGATCGGGGTGAATGTCGGGTTTTTCATTGAGCCTAGCATTTTTTAACACTAGAGTCCATTATGAATTAATCCATATGATCATATATGCCTAATCCGTCCACTTTTGAAAAAATCAAATTTTTGAGCCTGCCCAAAGGGGTAACCCTTTGGGCGATGGCCAGATTTGGCCCCGTTTTCTGGCAGCCGTCAGTAAAATGGCTATAACTCTCTCCAGAAGTAAGCTTTACCCGTGATTCTTATTGCGTTGGATTCCTAACTCAAATATCTACCCTACAACAAGTTCAAATGGAAGAATTTCCTTTTGAGTCAACCTCTAGGTGATTATCAAGTTGATTTCCACAACCGTCGCCTCTGATGTAGGGATCGGGGTGAACGTCGGGTTTTTCATTGAGTCTAGCATTTTTGAACACTAGAGTCCATTATGAATCAATCCATATGATCATATATGCCTTATCCGTCCACTTTTGAAAATATCAAATTTTTGAGCCCGCCCAAAGGGGTACCCCTTTGGCCGGTGGCCAGATTTGGCCCCGTTTTCTGGCAGCCGTCAGTAAAACGGCTATAACTCTCTCCAGAAGTAAGATTTACCCGTGATTCTTGTTGCGTTGGATTTCTAACTCAAATATCTACCCTACAAAAAGTTCAAATGGAAGAAACTCCTTTTGAGTCAACCTCTAGGTGATTATCAAGTTGATTTCCACAACCGTCACCTCTTATGTAGGGATCGGGGTGAACGTCGGGTTTTTCAATGAGTCTAGCATTTTTGAACACTAGAGTCCATTATGAATCAATCCATATGATCATATATGCCTAATCCGTCTACTTTTGAAAATATCAAATTTTTAAGCCCGCCCAAACGGGTACCCCTTTGGCCGGTGGCCAGATTTGGCCCCGTTTTCTGGCAGCCGTCAGTAAAACGGCTATAACTCTCTCCAGAAGTAAGATTTACCCGTGATTCTTGTTGCGTTGGATTTCTAACTCAAATATCTACCCTACAAAAAGTTCAAATGGAAGAAACTCCTTTTGACTCAACCTCTAGGAGATTATCAAATTGATTTCCACAACCGTCGCCTCTTATGTAGGCATCGGGGTGAAAGTCGGGTTTTTCATTGAGTCTAGCATTTTTGAACACTAGAGTCCATTATGAATCAATCCATAAGATCATATATGCCTAATCCGTCCACTTTTGAAAATATCAAATTTTTGAGCCCGCCCAAAGGGGTAACCCTTTGGCCGGTGGCCAGATTTGGCCCCATTTTCTGGCAGCCGTCAGTAAAACGGCTATAACTCTCTCCAGAAGTAAGATTCACCCGTTAATCTTGTTGCGTTGGATTTCTAACTCAAATATCTACCCTACAAAAAGTTCAAATGGAAGAAACTCCTTTTGAGTCAACCTCTAGGTGATTATCAAGTAAATTTCCACAACCGTCGCCTCTTATGTAGGGATCGGGGTGAACGTCGCGTTTTTCATTAAGTCTAGTATTTTTGAACACTAGAGTCCATTATGAATCAATCCATATGATCATATATGCCTAATCCGTCCACTTTTGAAAAAATCAAATTTTTGAGCCCGCCCAAAGGGGTACCCCTTTGGCCGGTGGCCAGATTTGGCCCCATTTTCTGGCAGCCGTCAGTAAAATGGCTATAACTCTCTCCATAAGTAAGCTTTACCCGTGATTCTTGTTGTGTTGGATTCCTAACTCAAATATCTACCCTACAAAAAGTTCAAATGGAAGAAATTCCTTTTGAGTCAACCTCTAGGTGATTATCAAGTTGATTTCCACAACCGTCGCCTCTTATGTAGGCATCGGGGTGAACGTCGGGTTTTCATTGAGTCTAGCATTTTTGAACACTAGAGTCCATTATGAATCAATCCATAAGATCATATATGCCTAATCCGTCCACTTTTGAAAATATCAAATTTTTGAGCCCGCCCAAAGGGTAACCCTTTGGCCGGTGGCAAGATTTGGCCCCGTTTTCTGGCAGCCGTCAGTAAAACGGTTATAACTCTCTCCAGAAGTAAGATTTACCCGTTATTCTTGTTGCGTTGGATTTCTAACTCAAATATCTACCCTACAAAAAGTTCAAATGGAAGAAACTCCTTTTCAGTCAACCTCTTGGTGATTATTAAGTTAATTTCCACAACCGTCGCCTCTTATGTAGGGATCGGGGTGAACGTCGCGTTTTTCATTAAGTCTAGTATTTTTGAACACTAGAGTCCATTATGAATCAATCCATATGATCATATATGCCTAATCCTTCCACTTTTGAAAAAATCAAATTTTTGAGCCCGCCCAAAGGGGTACCCCTTTGGGCGATGGCCAGATTTGGCCCCGTTTTCTGGCAGCCGTCAGTAAAATGGCTATAACTCTCTCCAAAAGTAAGCTTTACCCGTGATTCTTATTGCGTTGGATTTCTAACTCAAATATCTACCCTACAAAAAGTTCAAATGGAAGAAACTCCTTTTGACTCAACCTCTAGGAGATTATCAAATTGATTTCCACAACCGTCGCCTCTTATGTAGGGATCGGGGTGAACGTCGGGTTTTTCATTGAGTCTAGCATTTTTGAACACTAGAGTCCATTATGAATCAATCCATATGATCATATATGCCTAATCCGTCCACTTTTGAAAATATCAAATTTTTAAGCCCGCCCAAAGAGGTACCCCTTTGGCCGGTGGCCAGATTTGGCCCCGTTTTCTGGCAGCCGTCAGTAAAACGGCTATAACTCTCTCCAGAAGTAAGATTTACCCGTGATTCTTGTTGCGTTGGATTTCTAACTCAAATATCTACCCTACAAAAAGTTCAAATGGAAGAAACTCCTTTTGAATCCACCTCTAGGTGATTATCAAGTTGATTTCCACAACCGTCGCCTCTTATGTAGGGATCGGGGTGAACGTCGCGTTTTTCATTGAGTCTATTATTTTTTAACTCTAGAGTCCATTATGAATCAATCCATATGATCATATATGCCTTATCCGTCCACTTTTGAAAAAATCAAATTTTTGAGCCCGCCCAAAGGGGTACCCCTTTGGGCGATGGCCAGATTTGGCCCCGTTTTCTGGCAGCCGTCAGTAAAATGGCTATAACTCTGTCCAGAAGTAAGCTTTACCCGTAATTCTTATTGCGTTGGATTTCTAACTCAAATATCTACCCTACAAAAAGTTCAAATGGGAGAAAGTCCTTTTGTGTCAACCTCTAGGTGATTATCAAGTTGATTTCCACAACTGTCGCCTCTTATGTTGGGATCGGGGTGAACGTCGGGTTTTTCATTGAGTCTAGCATTTTTTAACACTAGAGTCCATTATGAATCAATCCATATGATCATATATGCCTAATCCGTCCACTTTTGAAAAAATCAAATTTTTGAGCCCGCCCAAAGGGGTACCCCTTTGGGCAATGGCCAGATTTGGCCCCGTTTTCTGGCAGCCGTCAGTAAAATGGCTATAACTCTCTCCAGAAGTAAGCTTTACCCGTGATTCTTATTGCGTTGGATTCCTAACTCAAATATCTACCCTACAATAAGTTCAAATGGAAGAATTTCCTTTTGAGTCAACCTCTAGGTGATTATCAAGTTGATTTCCACAACCGTCGCCTCTTATGTAGGGATCGGGGTGAACGTCGGGTTTTTCATTGAGTCTAGCATTTTTGAACACTAGAGTCCATTATGAATCAATCCATATGATCATATATGCCTAATCCGTCCACTTTTGAAAAAATCAAATTTTTGAGCCCGCCCAAAGGGGTACCCCTTTGGCTGGTGGCCACATTTGGCCCCGTTTTCTGGCAGCCGTCAGTAAAACGGCTATAACTCTCTCCAAAAGTAAGCTTTACCCGTGATTCTTATTGCGTTGGATTTCTAACTCAAATATCTACCCTACAAAAAGTTCAAATGGGAGAAAGTCCTTTTGTGTCAACCTCTAGGTGATTATCAAGTTGATTTCCACAACTGTCGCTTCTTATGTAGGGATCGGGGTGAACGTCGGGTTTTTCATTGAGTCTAGCATTTTTTAACACTAGATTCCATTATGAATCAATCCATATGATCATATATGCCTAATCCGTCCACTTTTGAAAAAATCAAATTTTTGAGCCCGCCCAAAGGGGTACCCCTTTGGGCGATGGCCAGATTTGGCCCCGTTTTCTGGCAGCCGTCAGTAAAATGGCTATAACTCTCTCCAGAAGTAAGCTTTACCCGTGATTCTTATTGCGTTGGATTCCTAACTCAAATATCTACCCTACAATAAGTTCAAATGGAAGAATTTCCTTTTGAGTCAACCTCTAGGTGATTATCAAGTTGATTTCCACAACCGTCGCCTCTTATGTAGGGATCGGGGTGAACGTCGGGTTTTTCATTGAGTCTAGCATTTTTTAACACTAGAGTCCATTATGAATATATCCATATGATCATATATGCCTAATCCATCCACTTTTGAAAAAATCAAATTTTTGAGCCCGCCCAAAGGGGTATCCCTTTGGGCGATGGCCAGATTTGGCCCCGTTTTCTGGCAGCCGTCAGTAAAATGGCTATAACTCTCTCCAGAAGTAAGCTTTACCCGTGATTCTTATTGCGTTGGATTCCTAACTCAAATATCTACCCTACAACAAGTTCAAATGGAAGAAAATCCTTTTGATTCAACCTCTAGGTGATTATCAAGTTGATTTCCACAACCGTCGCCTCTTATGTAGGGATCAGGGTGAATGTCGGGTTTTTCATTGAGTCTAGCATTTTTTAACACTAGATTCCATTATGAATCAATCCATATGATCATTTATGCCTAATCCGTCCACTTTTGAAAAAATCAAATTTTTGAGCCCGCCCAAAGGGAAATCCCTTTGGGCGATGGCCAGATATGGCCCCGTTTTCTGGCAGCCGTCAGTAAAATGGCTATAACTCTCTCCAGAAGTAAGCTTTACCCGTGATTCTTATTCGTTGGATTCCTAACTCAAATATCTACCCTACAATAAGTTCAAATGGAAGAATTTCCTTTTGAGTCAACCTCTAGGTGATTATCAAGTTGATTTCCACAACCGTCGCCTCTTATGTAGGGGTCGGGGTGAACGTCGGGTTTTTCATTGAGTCTAGCATTTTTGAACACTAGAGTCCATTATGAATCAATCCATATGATCATATATGCCTAATCCGTCCACTTTTGAAAAAATCAAATTTTTGAGCCCGCCCCAAGGGGTACCCCTTTGGCCGGTGGGCAGATTTGGCCCCGTTTTCTGGCAGCCGTCAGTAAAACGGCTATAACTCTCTCCAGAAGTAAGCTTTACCCGTAATTCTTATTGCGTTGGATTTCTAACTCAAATATCTACCCTACAAAAAGTTCAAATGGGAGAAAGTCCTTTTGAGTCAACCTCTAGGTGATTATCAAGTTGATTTCCACAACTGTCGCCTCTTATGTAGGGATCGGGGTGAACGTCGAGTTTTTCATTGAGTCTAGTATTTTTTAACACTAGAGTCCATTATGAATCAATCTATATGATCATATATGCCTAATCCGTCCACTTTTGAAAAAATCAAATTTTTGAGCCCGCCCAAAGGGGCGATGGCCAGATTTGGCCCCGTTTTCTGGCAGCCGTCAGTAAAACGGCTATAACTCTCTCCAGAAGTAAGATTTACCCGTGATTCTTGTTGCGTTGGATTTCTAACTCAAATATCTACCCTACAAAAAGTTCAAATGGAAGAAACTCCTTTTGAGTCAACCTCTAGGTGATTATCAAGTTGATTTCCACAACCGTCGCCTCTTATGTAGGGATCGGGGTGAACGTCGGGTTTTTCATTGAGTCTAGCATTTTTTAACACTAGATTCCATTATGAATCAATCCATATGATCATATATGCCTAATCCGTCCACTTTTGAAAAAATCAAATTTTTGAGCCCGCCCAAAGGGGTATCCCTTTGGGCGATGGACAGATTTGGCCCCGTTTTCTGGCAGCCGTCAGTAAAACGGCTATAACTCTCTCCAGAAGTAAGATTTACCCGTGATTCTTGTTGCGTTGGATTTCTAACTCAAATATCTACCCTACAAAAAGTTCAAATGGAAGAAACTCCTTTTGAGTCAACCTCTAGGTGATTATCAAGTTGATTTCCACAATCGTTGCCTCTTATGTAGGGATCGGGGTGAACGTCGCGTTTTTCATTGAGTCTAGTATTTTTAACACTAGAGTCCATTATGAATCAATCCATATGATCATATATGCCTAATCCGTCCACTTTTGAAAAAATCAAATTTTTGAGCCCGCCCAAAGGGGTATCCCTTTGGGCGATGGCCAGATTTGGCCCCGTTTTTGGCAGCCGTCAGTAAAACGGATATAACTCTCTCCAGAAGTAAGCTTTACCCGTGATTCTTATTGCGTTGGATTCCTAACTCAAATATCTACCCTACAACAAGTTCAAATGGAAGAAACTCCTTTTGAGTCAACCTCTAGGTGATTATCAAGTTGATTTCCACAACCGTCGCCTCTTATGTAGGGATCGGGGTGAACGTCGCGTTTTTCATTGAGTCTAGTATTTTTAACACTAGAGTCCATTATGAATCAATCCATATGATCATATATGCCTAATCCGTCCACTTTTGAAAAAATCAAATTTTTGAGCCCGCCCAAAGGGGTACCCCTTTGGGCAATGGCCAGATTTGGCCCCGTTTTCTGGCAGCCGTCAGTAAAATGGCTATAACTCTCTCCAGAAGTAAGCTTTACCCGTGATTCTTATTGCGTTGGATTCCTAACTCAAATATCTACCCTACAATAAGTTCAAATGGAAGAATTTCCTTTTGAGTCAACCTCTAGGTGATTATCAAGTTGATTTCCACAACCGTCGCCTCTTATGTAGGGATCGAGGTGAACGTCGGGTTTTTCATTGAGTCTAGCATTTTTGAACACTAGAGTCCATTATGAATCAATCCATATGATCATATATGCCTAATCCGTCCACTTTTGAAAATATCAAATTTTTGAGCCCGCCCAAAGAGGTACCCCTTTGGCCGGTGGCCAGATTTGGCCCCGTTTTCTGGCAGCCGTCAGTAAAACGGCTATAACTCTCTCCAGAAGTAAGATTTACCCGTGATTCTTGTTGCGTTGGATTTCTAACTCAAATATCTACCCTACAAAAAGTTCAAATGGAAGAAACTCCTTTTGAATCAACCTCTAGGTGATTATCAAGTTGATTTCCACAACCGTCGCCTCATATGTAGGGATCGGGGTGAACGTCGCGTTTTTCATTGAGTCTAGTATTTTTAACACTAGAGTCCATTATGAATCAATCCATATGATCATATATGCCTAATCCGTCCACTTTTGAAAAAATCAAATTTTTGAGCCCGCCCAAAGGGGTATCCCTTTGGCCGGTGGCCAGATTTGGCCCCGTTTTCTGGCAGCCGTCAGTAAAACGGATATAACTCTCTCCAGAAGTAAGATTTACCCGTGATTCTTGTTGCGTTGGATTTCTAACTCAAATATCTACCCTACAAAAAGTTCAAATGGAAGAAACTCCTTTTGAGTCAACCTCTAGGTGATTATCAAGTTGATTTCCACAACCGTCGCCTCTTATGTAGGGATCGGGGTGAACATCGGGTTTTTCATTGATTCTAGTATTTTTTAACACTAGAGTCCATTATGAATCAATCCATATGATCATATATGCCTAATCCGTCCACTTTTGAAAAAATCAAATTTTTGAGCCCGCCCAAAGGGGTATCCCTTTGGGCGATGGCCAGATTTGGCCCCGTTTTCTGGCAGCCGTCAATAAAACGGCTATAACTCTCTCCAGAAGTAAGATTTACCCGTGATTCTTGTTGTGTTGGATTTCTAACTCAAATATCTACCCTACAAAAAGTTCAAATGGAAGAAACTCCTTTTGAGTCAACCTCTAGGTGATTATAAAGTTGATTTCCACAACCGTCGCCTCTTATGTAGGGATCGGGGTGAACGTCGGGTTTTTCATTGAGTCTAGCATTTTTTAACACTAGATTCCATTATGAATCAATCCATATGATCATATATGCCTAATCCGTCCACTTTTGAAAAAATCAAATTTTTGAGCCCGTCCAAAGGGGTATCCCTTTGGGCGATGGCCAGATTTGGCCCCGTTTTCTGGCAGCCGTCAGTAAAATGGCTATAACTCTCTCCAGAAGTAAGCTTTACCCGTGATTCTTATTGCGTTGGATTCCTAACTCAAATATCTACCCTACAACAAGTTCAAATGGAAGAAACTCCTTTTGAGTCAACCTCTAGGTGATTATCAAGTTGATTTCCACAACCGTCGCCTCTTATGAAAGGATCGGGGTGAACGTCAGGTTTTTCATTGAGTCTAGCATTTTTGAACACTAGAGTCCATTATGAATCAATCCATATGATCATATATGCCTAATCCGTCCACTTTTGAAAATATCAAATTTTTGAGCCCGCCCAAAGAGGTACCCCTTTGGCCGGTGGCCAGATTTGGCCCCATTTTCTGGCAGCCGTCAGTAAAACGGCTATAACTCTCTCCAGAAGTAAGATTTACCCGTGATTCTTGTTGCGTTGGATTTCTAACTCAAATATCTACCCTACAAAAAGTTCAAATGGAAGAAACTCCTTTTGAGTCAACCTCTAGGTGATTATCAAGTTGATTTCCACAACCGTCGCCTCTTATGTAGGGATCGGGGTGAACGTCGGGTTTTTCATTGAGTCTAGCATTTTTGAACACTAGAGTCCATTATGAATCAATCCATATGATCATATATGCCTAATCCGTCCACTTTTGAAAATATCAAATTTTTGAGCCCGCCCAAAGAGGTACCCCTTTGGCCGGTGGCCAGATTTGGCCCCGTTTTCTGGCAGCCGTCAGTAAAACGGCTATAACTCTCTCCAGAAGTAAGATTTACCCGTGATTCTTGTTGCGTTGGATTTCTAACTCAAATATCTACCCTACAAAAAGTTCAAATGGAAGAAACTCCTTTTGAATCAACCTCTAGGTGATTATCAAGTTGATTTCCACAACCGTCGCCTCTTATGTAGGGATCGGGGTGAACGTCGCGTTTTTCATTGAGTCTAGTATTTTTAACACTAGAGTCCATTATGAATCAATCCATATGATCATATATGCCTAATCCGTCCACTTTTGAAAAAATCAAATTTTTGAGCCCGCCCAAAGGGGTACCCCTTTGGCCGGTGGGCAAATTTGGCCCCGTTTTCTGGCAGCCGTCAGTAAAACGGCTATAACTCTCTCCAGAAGTAAGCTTTACCCGTAATTCTTATTGCGTTGGATTTCTAACTCAAATATCTACCCTACAAAAAGTTCAAATGGGAGAAAGTCCTTTTGAGTTAACCTCTAGGTGATTATCAAGTTGATTTCCACAACCGTCGCCTCTTATGTAGGGATCGGGGTGAACGTCGGGTTTTTCATTGAGTCTAGTATTTTTTAACACTAGAGTCCATTATGAATCAATCCATATGATCATATATGCCTAATCCGTCCACTTTTGAAAAAATCAAATTTTTGAGCCTGCCCAAAGGGGTACACCTTTGGCCGGTGGCCAGATTTGGCCCCGTTTTCTGGCAGCCGTCAGTAAAACGGATATAACTCTCTCCAGAAGTAAGATTTACCCGTGATTCTTGTTGCGTTGGATTTCTAACTCAAATATCTACCCTACAAAAAGTTCAAATGGAAGAAACTCCTTTTGAGTCAACCTCTAGGTGATTATCAAGTTGATTTCCACAACCGTCGCCTCTTATGTAGGGATCGGGGTGAACGTCGGGTTTTTCATTGAGTCTAGCATTTTTTAACACTAGATTCCATTATGAATCAATCCATATGATCATATATGCCTAATCCGTCCACTTTTGAAAAAATCAAATTTTTGAGCCCGCCCAAAGGGGTATCCCTTTGGGCGATGGCCAAATTTGGCCCCGTTTTCTGGCAGCCGTCAGTAAAATGGCTATAACTCTCTCCAGAAGTAAGCTTTACCCGTGATTCTTATTGCGTTGGATTCCTAACTCAAATATCTACTCTACAACAAGTTCAAATGGAAGAATTTCTTTTTGAGTCAACCTCTAGGTGATTATCAAGTTGATTTCCACAACCGTCGCCTTTTATGAAGGGATCGGGGTGAACGTCAGGTTTTTCATTGAGTCTAGCATTTTTGAACACTAGAGTCCATTATGAATCAATCCATATGATCATATATGCCTAATCCGTCCACTTTTGAAAATATCAAATTTTTGAGCCCGCCCAAAGAGGTACCCCTTTGGCCGGTGGCCAGATTTGGCCCCATTTTCTGGCAGCCGTCAGTAAAACGGCTATAACTCTCTCCAGAAGTAAGATTTACCCGTGATTCTTGTTGCGTTGGATTTCTAACTCAAATATCTACCCTACAAAAAGTTCAAATGGAAGAAACTCCTTTTGAGTCAACCTCTAGGTGATTATCAAGTTGATTTCCACAACCGTCGCCTCTTATGTAGGGATCGGGGTGAACGTCGGGTTTTTCATTGAGTCTAGTATTTTTTAACACTAGAGTCCATTATGAATCAATCCATATGATCATATATGCCTAATCCGTCCACTTTTGAAAAAATCAAATTTTTGAGCCCGCCCAAAGGGGTATCCCTTTGGGCGATGGCCAGATTTGGCCCCGTTTTCTGGCAGCCGTCAGTAAAACGGCTATAACTCTCTCCAGAAGTAAGATTTACCCGTGATTCTTGTTGCGTTGGATTTCTAAGTCAAATATCTACCCTACAAAAAGTTCAAATGGAAGAAACTCCTTTTGAGTCAACCTCTAGGTGATTATCAAGTTGATTTCCACAACCGTCGCCTCTTATGTAGGGATCGGGGTGAACGTCGCGTTTTTCATTGAGTCTAGTATTTTTAACTCTAGAGTCCATATGAATCAATCCATATGATCATATATGCCTAATCCGTCCACTTTTAAAAAAATCAAATTTTTGAGCCCGCCCAAAGGGGTACCCCTTTGGGCAATGGCGAGATTTGGCCCCGTTTTCTGGCAGCCGTCAGTAAAATAGCTATAACTCTCTCCAGAAGTAAGCTTTACCCGTGATTCTTATTGCGTTGGATTCCTAACTCAAATATCTACCCTACAATAAGTTCAAATGGAAGAATTTCCTTTTGAGTCAACCTCTAGGTGATTATCAAGTTGATTTCCACAACCGTCGCCTCTTATGTAGGGATCGAGGTGAACGTCGGGTTTTTCATTGAGTCTAGCATTTTTGAACACTAGAGTCCATTATGAATCAATCCATATGATCATATATGCCTAATCCGTCCACTTTTGAAAATATCAAATTTTTGAGCCCGCCCAAAGAGGTACCCCTTAGGCCGGTGGCCAGATTTGGCCCCGTTTTCTGGCAGCCGTCAGTAAAACGGCTATAACTCTCTCCAGAAGTAAGATTTACCCGTGATTCTTGTTGCGTTGGATTTCTAACTCAAATATCTACCCTACAAAAAGTTCAAATGGAAGAAACTCCTTTTGAATCAACCTCTAGGTGATTATCAAGTTGATTTCCACAACCGTCGCCTCTTATGTAGGGATCGGGGTGAACGTCGCGTTTTTCATTGAGTCTAGCATTTTTGAACACTAGAGTCCATTATGAATCAATCCATATGATCATATATGCCTAATCCGTCCACTTTTGAAAATATCAAATTTTTGAGCCAGCCCAAAGAGGTACCCCTTTGGCCGGTGGCCAGATTTGGCCCCGTTTTCTGGCAGCCGTCAGTAAAACGGCTATAACTCTCTCCAGAAGTAAGATTTACCCGTGATTCTTGTTGCGTTGGATTTCTAACTCAAATATCTACCCTACAAAAAGTTCAAATGGAAGAAACTCCTTTTGAATCAACCTCTAGGTGATTATCAAGTTGATTTCCACAACCGTCGCCTCTTATGTAGGGATCGGGGTGAACGTCGCGTTTTTCATTGAGTCTAGCATTTTTGAACACTAGAGTCCATTATGAATCAATCCATATGATCATATATGCCTAATCCGTCCACTTTTGAAAATATCAAATTTTTGAGCCAGCCCAAAGAGGTACCCCTTTGGCCGGTGGCCAGATTTGGCCCCGTTTTCTGGCAGCCGTCAGTAAAACGGCTATAACTCTCTCCAGAAGTAAGATTTACCCGTGATTCTTGTTGCGTTGGATTTCTAACTCAAATATCTACCCTACAAAAAGTTCAAATGGAAGAAAATCCTTTTGAGTCAACCTCTAGGTGATTATCAAGTTGATTTCCACAACCGTCGCCTCTTATGTAGGGATCGGGGTGAATGTCGGGTTTTTCATTGAGTCTAGCATTTTTTAACACTAGATTCCATTATGAATCAATCCATATGATCATTTATGCCTAATCCGTCCACTTTTGAAAAAATCAAATTTTTGAGCCCGCCCAAAGGGGTATCCCTTTGGGCGATGGCCAGATTTGGCCCCGTTTTCTGGCAGCCGTCAGTAAAATGGCTATAACTCTCTCCAGAAGTAAGCTTTACCCGTGATTCTTATTCGTTGGATTCCTAACTCAAATATCTACCCTACAATAAGTTCAAATGGAAGAATATCCTTTTGAGTCAACCTCTAGGTGATTATCAAGTTGATTTCCACAACCGACGCCTCTTATGTAGGGATCGGGGTGAACGTCGGGTTTTTCATTGAGTCTAGCATTTTTGAACACTAGAGTCCATTATGAATCAATCCATATGATCATGTATGCCTAATCCGTCCACTTTTGAAAAAATCAAATTTTTGAGCCCGCCCAAAGGGGTATCCCTTTGGGCGATGGCCAGATTTGGCCCCGTTTTCTGGCAGCCGTCAGTAAAACGGCTATAACTCTCTCCAGAAGTAAGATTTACCCGTGATTCTTGTTGCGTTGGATTTCTAACTCAAATATCTACCCTACAAAAAGTTCAAATGGAAGAAACTCCTTTTGAGTCAACCTCTAGGTCATTATCAAGTTGATTTCCACAACCGTCGCCTCTTATGTAGGGATCGGGGTGAACGTCGGGTTTTTCATTGAGTCTAGCATTTTTTAACACTAGATTCCATTATGAATCAATCCATATGATCATATATGCCTAATCCATCTACTTTTGAAAAAATCAAATTTTTGAGCCCGCCCAAAGGGGTATCCCTTTGGGCGATGGCCAGATTTGGCCCCGTTTTCTGGCAGCCGTCAGTAAATTGCTATAACTCTCTCCAGAAGTAAGCTTTACCCGTGATTCTTATTGCGTTGGATACCTAACTCAAATATCTACCCTACAACAAGTTCAAATGGAAGAATTTCCTTTTGAGTCAACCTCTAGGTGATTATCAAGTTGATTTCCAGAACCGTCGCCTCTTATGTAGGGATCGGGGTGAACGTCGCGTTTTTCATTGAGTCTAGTATTTTTAACACTAGAGTCCATTATGAATCAATCCATATGATCATATATGCCTAATCCGTCCACTTTTGAAAAAATCAAATTTTTGAGCCCGCCCAAAGGGGTACCCCTTTGGCCGGTGGGCAGATTTGGCCCCGTTTTCTGGCAGCCGTCAGTAAAACGGCTATAACTCTCTCCAGAAGTAAGCTTTACCCGTGATTCTTGTTGCGTTGGATTCCTAACTCAAATATCTACCCTAAAAAAAGTTCAAATGGAAGAAACTGCTTTTGAGTCAACCTCTAGGTGATTATCAATTTGATTTCCTCAACCGTCGCCTCTTATGTAGGGATCGGGGTGAACGTCGGATTTTTCATTGAATCTAGCATTTTTGAACACTAGAGTCCATTATGAATCAATCCATATGATCATATATGCCTAATCCGTCCACTTTTGAAAATATCAAATTTTTGAGCCCGCCCAAAGGGATTCCCCTTTGGCCGGTGGCTAGATTTGGCCCCGTTTTCTGGCAGCCGTCAGTAAAACGGCTATAACTCTCTCCAGAAGTAAGCTTTACCCGTAATTCTTGTTGCGTTGGATTCGTAACTCAAATATCTAGCCTACAAAAAGTTCAAATGGAAGAAACTCCTTTGGAATCAACGTCTAGGTGATTATCAAGTTGATTTCCTTAACCGGCGCCTCTTATATAGGGATCGGGGTGAACATCGGGTTTTTCATTGAGTCTAGCATTTTTGAATACTAGAGTCCATTATGAATCAATCCATATGATCATATATGCCTAATCCGTCCACTTTTGAAAAAATCAAATTTTTGAGCCCGCCCAAAGGGGTACCCCTTTGGCCGGTGGACAAATTTGGCCCCGTTTTCTAGCAGCCGTCAGTAAAACGGCTATAACTCTCTCCAGAAGTAAGCTTTACCCGTGATTCTTCTTGCGTTAGATTTCTAACTCAAATATCTACCCTACAAAAAATTCAAATGGAAGAAACTCCTTTTGAGTCAACCTCTAGGTGATTATCAATTTGATTTCCACAACCGTCGCCTCTTATGTAGGGATCGGGGTGAACGTCGCGTTTTTCATTGAGTCTAGTATTTTTAACACTAGAGTCCATTATGAATCAATCCATATGATCATATATGCCTAATCCGTCTACTTTTGAAAAAATCAAATTTTTGAGCCCGCGCAAAGGCGTACCCCTTTGGCCGATGGCCAGATTTGGCCCCGTTTTCTGGCAGCCGTCAGTAAAACGGCTATAACTCTCTCCAGAAGTAAGATTTACCCGTGATTCTTGTTGCGTTGGATTTCTAACTCAAATATCTACCCTACAAAAAGTTCAAATGGAAGAAACTCCTTTTGAGTCAACCTCTAGGTGATTATCAAATTGATTTCCACAACCGTCGCCTCTTACGTAGGGATCGGGGTGAACGTCGGGTTTTTCATTGAGTCTAGCATTTTTTAACACTAGAGTCCATTATGAATCAATCCATATGATCATATATTCCTAATCCGTCCACTTTTGAAAAAATCAAATTTTTGAGCCCGCCCAAAGGGGTATCCCTTTGGGCGATGGCCAGATTTGGCCCCGTTTTCTGGCAGCCGTCAGTAAAACGGCTATAACTCTCTCCAGAAGTAAGATTTACCCGTGATTCTTGTTGCGTTGGATTTCTAAGTCAAATATCTACCCTACAAAAAGTTCAAATGGAAGAAACTCCTTTTGAGTCAACCTCTAGGTGATTATCAAGTTGATTTCCACAACCGTCGCCTCTTATGTAGGGATCGGGGTGAACGTCGCGTTTTTCATTGAGTCTAGTATTTTTAACACTAGAGTCCATTATGAATCAATCCATATGATCATATATGCCTAATCCGTCCACTTTTAAAAAAATCAAATTTTTGAGCCCGCCCAAAGGGGTACCCCTTTGGGCAATGGCGAGATTTGGCCCCGTTTTCTGGCAGCCGTCAGTAAAATGGCTATAACTCTCTCCAGAAGTAAGCTTTACCCGTGATTCTTATTGCGTTGGATTCCTAACTCAAATATCTACCCTACAATAAGTTCAAATGGAAGAATTTCCTTTTGAGTCAACCTCTAGGTGATTATCAAGTTGATTTCCACAACCGTCGCCTCTTATGTAGGGATCGAGGTGAACGTCGGGTTTTTCATTGAGTCTAGCATTTTTGAACACTAGAGTCCATTATGAATCAATCCATATGATCATATATGCCTAATCAGTCCACTTTTGAAAATATCAAATTTTTGAGCCCGCCCAAAGAGGTACCCCTTAGGCCGGTGGCCAGATTTGGCCCCGTTTTCTGGCAGCCGTCAGTAAAACGGCTATAACTCTCTCCAGAAGTAAGATTTACCCGTGATTCTTGTTGCGTTGGATTTCTAACTCAAATATCTACCCTACAAAAAGTTCAAATGGAAGAAACTCCTTTTGAATCAACCTCTAGGTGATTATCAAGTTGATTTCCACAACCGTCGCCTCTTATGTAGGGATCGGGGTGAACGTCGCGTTTTTCATTGAGTCTAGCATTTTTGAACACTAGAGTCCATTATGAATCAATCCATATGATCATATATGCCTAATCCGTCCACTTTTGAAAATATCAAATTTTTGAGCCAGCCCAAAGAGGTACCCCTTTGGCCGGTGGCCAGATTTGGCCCCGTTTTCTGGCAGCCGTCAGTAAAACGGCTATAACTCTCTCCAGAAGTAAGATTTACCCGTGATTCTTGTTGCGTTGGATTTCTAACTCAAATATCTACCCTACAAAAAGTTCAAATGGAAGAAACTCCTTTTGAATCAACCTCTAGGTGATTATCAAGTTGATTTCCACAACCGTCGCCTCTTATGTAGGGATCGGGGTGAACGTCGCGTTTTTCATTGAGTCTAGCATTTTTGAACACTAGAGTCCATTATGAATCAATCCATATGATCATATATGCCTAATCCGTCCACTTTTGAAAATATCAAATTTTTGAGCCAGCCCAAAGAGGTACCCCTTTGGCCGGTGGCCAGATTTGGCCCCGTTTTCTGGCAGCCGTCAGTAAAACGGCTATAACTCTCTCCAGAAGTAAGATTTACCCGTGATTCTTGTTGCGTTGGATTTCTAACTCAACTATCTACCCTACAAAAAGTTCAAATGGAAGAAAATCCTTTTGAGTCAACCTCTAGGTGATTATCAAGTTGATTTCCACAACCGTCGCCTCTTATGTAGGGATCGGGGTGAATGTCGGGTTTTTCATTGAGTCTAGCATTTTTTAACACTAGATTCCATTATGAATCAATCCATATGATCATTTATGCCTAATCCGTCCACTTTTGAAAAAATCAAATTTTTGAGCCCGCCCAAAGGGGTATCCCTTTGGGCGATGGCCAGATTTGGCCCCGTTTTCTGGCAGCCGTCAGTAAAATGGCTATAACTCTCTCCAGAAGTAAGCTTTACCCGTGATTCTTATTCGTTGGATTCCTAACTCAAATATCTACCCTACAATAAGTTCAAATGGAAGAATATCCTTTTGAGTCAACCTCTAGGTGATTATCAAGTTGATTTCCACAACCGACGCCTCTTATGTAGGGATCGGGGTGAACGTCGGGTTTTTCATTGAGTCTAGCATTTTTGAACACTAGAGTCCATTATGAATCAATCCATATGATCATGTATGCCTAATCCGTCCACTTTTGAAAAAATCAAATTTTTGAGCCCGCCCAAAGGGGTATCCCTTTGGGCGATGGCCAGATTTGGCCCCGTTTTCTGGCAGCCGTCAGTAAAACGGCTATAACTCTCTCCAGAAGTAAGATTTACCCGTGATTCTTGTTGCGTTGGATTTCTAACTCAAATATCTACCCTACAAAAAGTTCAAATGGAAGAAACTCCTTTTGAGTCAACCTCTAGGTGATTATCAAGTTGATTTCCACAACCGTCGCCTCTTATGTAGGGATCGGGGTGAACGTCGGGTTTTTCATTGAGTCTAGCATTTTTTAACACTAGATTCCATTATGAATCAATCCATATGATCATATATGCCTAATCCATCTACTTTTGAAAAAATCAAATTTTTGAGCCCGCCCAAAGGGGTATCCCTTTGGGCGATGGCCAGATTTGGCCCCGTTTTCTGGCAGCCGTCAGTAAATTGCTATAACTCTCTCCAGAAGTAAGCTTTACCCGTGATTCTTATTGCGTTGGATACCTAACTCAAATATCTACCCTACAACAAGTTCAAATGGAAGAATTTCCTTTTGAGTCAACCTCTAGGTGATTATCAAGTTGATTTCCAGAACCGTCGCCTCTTATGTAGGGATCGGGGTGAACGTCGCGTTTTTCATTGAGTCTAGTATTTTTAACACTAGAGTCCATTATGAATCAATCCATATGATCATATATGCCTAATCCGTCCACTTTTGAAAAAATCAAATTTTTGAGCCCGCCCAAAGGGGTACCCCTTTGGCCGGTGGGCAGATTTGGCCCCGTTTTCTGGCAGCCGTCAGTAAAACGGCTATAACTCTCTCCAGAAGTAAGCTTTACCCGTGATTCTTGTTGCGTTGGATTCCTAACTCAAATATCTACCCTAAAAAAAGTTCAAATGGAAGAAACTGCTTTTGAGTCAACCTCTAGGTGATTATCAATTTGATTTCCTCAACCGTCGCCTCTTATGTAGGGATCGGGGTGAACGTCGGATTTTTCATTGAATCTAGCATTTTTGAACACTAGAGTCCATTATGAATCAATCCATATGATCATATATGCCTAATCCGTCCACTTTTGAAAATATCAAATTTTTGAGCCCGCCCAAAGGGATTCCCCTTTGGCCGGTGGCTAGATTTGGCCCCGTTTTCTGGCAGCCGTCAGTAAAACGGCTATAACTCTCTCCAGAAGTAAGCTTTACCCGTAATTCTTGTTGCGTTGGATTCGTAACTCAAATATCTAGCCTACAAAAAGTTCAAATGGAAGAAACTCCTTTGGAATCAACGTCTAGGTGATTATCAAGTTGATTTCCTCAACCGTCGCCTCTTAAATAGGGATCGGGGTGAACATCGGGTTTTTCATTGAGTCTAGCATTTTTGAATACTAGAGTCCATTATGAATCAATCCATATGATCATATATGCCTAATCCATCCACTTTTGAAAAAATCAAATTTTTGAGCCCGCCCAAAGGGGTACCCCTTTGGCCGGTGGCCAGATTTGGCCCCGTTTTCTACCAGCCGTCAGTAAAACGGCTATAACTCTCTCCAGAAGTAAGCTTTACCCGTGATTCTTGTTGCGTTAGATTTCTAACTCAAATATCTACCCTACAAAAAGTTCAAATGGAAGAAACTCCTTTTGAGTCAACCTCTAGGTGATTATCAATTTGATTTCCACAACCGTCGCCTCTTACGTAGGGATCGGGGTGAACGTCGGGTTTTTCATTGAGTGTAGCATTTTTTAACACTAGAGTCCATTACGAATCAATTCATATGATCATATATTCCTAATCCGTCCACTTTTCAAAAAATCAAATTTTTGAGCCCGCCCAAAGGGGTACCCCTTTGACCGGTGGCCAGATTTGGCCCCATTTTCTGGTAGCCGTCAGTAAAACGGCTATAACTCTCTCCAAAAGTAAGCATTACCCGTGATTCTTGTTGCGTTGGATTCCTAACTCAAATATCTACCCTAAAAAAAGTTCAAATGGAAGAAACTGCTTTTGAGTCAACCTCTAGGTGATTATCAATTTGATTTCCTCAACCGTCGCCTCTTATGTAGGGATCGGGGTGAACGTCGGATTTTTCATTGAATCTAGCATTTTTGAACACTAGAGTCCATTATGAATCAATCCATATGATCATATATGCCTAATCCGTCCACTTTTGAAAATATCAAATTTTTGAGCCCGCCCAAAGGGATTCCCCTTTGGCCGGTGGCTAGATTTGGCCCCGTTTTCTGGCAGCCGTCAGTAAAACGGCTATAACTCTCTCCAGAAGTAAGCTTTACCCGTAATTCTTGTTGCGTTGGATTCGTAACTCAAATATCTAGCCTACAAAAAGTTCAAATGGAAGAAACTCCTTTTGAATCAACGTCTAGGTGATTATCAAGTTGATTTCCTTAACCGTCGCCTCTTACGTAGGGATCGGGGTGAACGTCGGGTTTTTCATTGAGTCTAGCATTTTTTAACACTAGAGTCCATTATGAATCAATTCATATGATCATATATTCCTAATCCGTCCACTTTTGAAAAAATCAAACTTTTGAGCCCGCCCAAAGGGGTACCCCTTTGACCGGTGGCCAGATTTGGCCCCGTTTTCTGGTAGCCGTCAGTAAAACGGCTATAACTCTCTCCAGAAGTAAGCTTTACCCGTGATTCTTCTTGCGTTAGATTTCTAACTCAAATATCTACCCTACAAAAAGTTCAAATGGAAGAAACTCCTTTTGAGTCAACCTCTAGGTGATTATCAATTTGATTTCCACAACCGTCGCCTCTTATGTAGGGATCGGGGTGAACGTCGCGTTTTTCATTGAGTCTAGTATTTTTAACACTAGAGTCCATTATGAATCAATCCATATGATCATATATGCCTAATCCGTCTACTTTTGAAAAAATCAAATTTTTGAGCCCGCGCAAAGGGGTACCCCTTTGGCCGGTGGCCAGATTTGGCCCCGTTTTCTGGCAACCGTCAGTAAAACGGCTATAACTCTCTCCAGAAGTAAGATTTACCCGTAATTCTTGTTGGGTTGGATTTCTAACTCAAATATCTACCCTACAAAAAGTTCAAATGGAAGAAACTCCTTTTGAGTCAACCTCTAGGTGATTATCAAATTGATTTCCACAACCGTCGCCTCTTACGTAGGGATCGGGGTGAACGTCGGGTTTTTCATTGAGTCTAGCATTTTTTAACACTAGAGTCCATTATGAATCAATCCATATGATCATATATTCCTAATCCGTCCACTTTTGAATAAATCATATTTTTGAGCCCGCCCAAAGGGGTACCCCTTTGACCGGTGGCCAGATTTGGCCCCGTTTTCTGGCAGCCGTCAGTAAAACGGCTATAACTCTCTCCAGAAGTAAGTTTTACCCGTGATTCTTGTTGTTAGATTTCTAACTCAAATATCTACCCTACAAAAAGTTCTAATGGAAGAAACTCCTTTTGAGTCAACCTCTAGGTGATTATCAAGTTGATTTCCACAACCGTCGCCTCTTATGTAGGGATCGGGGTGAACGTCGGGTTTTTCATTGAGTCTAGCATTTTTTAACACTAGAGTCCATTATGAATCAATCCATATGATCATATGCCTAATCCGTCCACTTTTGAAAAAATCAAATTTTTGAGCCCGCCCAAAGGGGTACCCCTTTGTCCGGTGGCCAGATTTGGCCCCGTTTTCTGGAAGCCGTCAGTAAAACGGCTATAACTCTCTCCAGAAGTAAGCTTTACCCGTGATTCTTGTTGCGTTGGATTCCTAACTCAAATATCTACCCTAAAAAAAGTTCAAATGCAAGAAACTGCTTTTGAGTCAACCTCTAGGTGATTATCAATTTGATTTCCTCAACCGTCGCCTCTTATGTAGGGATCGGGGTGAACGTCGGATTTTTCATTGAATCTAGCATTTTTGAACACTAGAGTCCATTATGAATCAATCCATATGATCATATATGCCTAATCCGTCCACTTTTGAAAATATCAAATTTTTGAGCCCGCCCAAAGGGGTACCCCTTTGGCCGGTGGCTAGATTTGGCCCCGTTTTCTGGCAGCCGTCAGTAAAACGGCTATAACTCTCTCCAGAAGTAAGCTTTACCCGTAATTCTTGTTGCGTTGGATTCGTAACTCAAATATCTAGCCTACAAAAAGTTCAAATGGAAGAAACTCCTTTTGAATCAACGTCTAGGTGATTATCAAGTTGATTTCCTTAACCGTCGCCTCTTAAATAGGGATCGGGGTGAACATCGGGTTTTTCATTGAGTCTAGCATTTTTGAATACTAGAGTCCATTATGAATCAATCCATATGATCATATATGCCTAATCCGTCCACTTTTGAAAAAATCAAATTTTTGAGCCCGCCCAAAGGGGTACCCCTTAGGCCGGTGGCCAGATTTGGCCCCGTTTTCTACCAGCCGTCAGTAAAACGGCTATAACTCTCTCCAGAAGTAAGCTTTACCCGTGATTCTTGTTGCGTTAGATTTCTAACTCAAATATCTACCCTACAAAAAGTTCAAATGGAAGAAACTCCTTTTGAGTCAACCTCTAGGTGATTATCAATTTGATTTCCACAACCGTCGCCTCTTACGTAGGGATCGGGGTGAACGTCGGGTTTTCATTGAGTGTAGAATTTTTTAACACTAGAGTCCATTACGAATAAATTCATATGATCATATATTCCTAATCCGTCCACTTTTCAAAAAATCAAATTTTTGAGCCCGCCCAAAGGGGTACCCCTTTGACCGGTGGCCAGATTTGGCCCCATTTTCTGGTAGCCGTCAGTAAAACGGCTATAACTCTCTCCAAAAGTAAGCATTACCCGTGATTCTTGTTATGTTGGAATCCTAACTCAAATATCTACCCTAAAAAAGTTCAAATGGAAGAAACTGCTTTTGAGTCAACCTCTAGGTGATTATCAATTTGATTTCCTCAACCGTCGCCTCTTATGTAGGGATCGGGGTGAACGTCGGATTTTTCATTGAATCTAGCATTTTTGAACACTAGAGTCCATTATGAATCAATCCATATGATCATATATGCCTAATCCGTCCACTTTTGAAAATATCAAATTTTTGAGCCCGCCCAAAGGGGTACCCCTTTGGCCGGTGGCCAGATTTGGCCCCGTTTTCTAGCAGCCGTCAGTAAAACGGCTATAACTCTCTCCAGAAGTAAGCTTTACCCGTGATTCTTGTTGCGTTGGATTTCTAACTCAAATATCTACCCTACAAAAAGTTCAAATGGAAGAAACTCCTTTTGAGTCAACCTCTAGGTGATTATCAAATTGATTTCCACAACCGTCGCCTCTTACGTAGGGATCGGGGTGAACGTCGGGTTTTTCATTGAGTCTAGCATTTTTTAACACTAGCGTCCATTATGAATCAATTCATATGATCATATATTCCTAATCCGTCCACTTTTGAAAAAATCAAATTTTTGAGCCCGCCCAAAGGGGTACCCCTTTGACCGGTGGCCAGATTTGGCCCCGTTTTCTGGTAGCCGTCAGTAAAACGGCTATAACTCTCTCCAGAAGTAAGATTTACCCGTAATTCTTGTTGCGTTGGATTCGTAACTCAAATATCTAGCCTACAAAAAGTTCAAATGGAAGAAACTCCTTTTGAATCAACGTATAGGTGATTATCAAGTTGATTTCCTTAACCGTCGCCTCTTATATAGGGATCGGGGTGAACATCGGGTTTTTCATTGAGTCTAGCATTTTTGAATACTAGAGTCCATTATGAATCAATCCATATGATCATATATGCCTAATCCGTCCACTTTTGAAAAAATCAAATTTTTGAGCCCGCCCAAAGGGGTACCCCTTTGGCCGGTGGCCAGATTTGGCCCCGTTTTCTAGCAGCCGTTAGTAAAACGGCTATAACTCTCTCCACAAGTAAGCTTTACCCGTAATTCTTGTTGCGTTAGATTTCTAACTCAAATATCTACCCTACAAAAAGTTCAAATTTAAGAAACTCCTTTTGAGTCAACCTCTAGGTGATTATCAATTTGAGTTCCACAACCGTCGCCTCTTACGTAGGGATCGGGGTGAACATCGCGTTTTTCATTGAGTCTAGCATTTTTGAACACTAGAGTCCATTATGAATCAATCCATATGATCAAATATGCCTAATCCGCCAACTTTTAAAAATATCAAATTTTTGAGCCCGCCCAAAGGGGTACCCCTTTGGCCGGTGGCCAGATTTGGCCCCGTTTTCTGGAAGCCGTCAGTAAAACGGCTATAACTCTCTCCAGAAGTAAGATTTACCCGTGATTCTTGTTGCGTTGGATTTCTCACTCAAATATCTACCCTACAAAAAGTTCAAATGGAAGAAACTCCTTTTGAGTCAACCTCTAGGTGATTATCAAGTTGATTTCCAAAACCGTCGCCTCTTATGTAGGGATCGGGGTGAACGTCGGGTTTTTCATTGAGTCAAGCGTTTTTGAAAACTAGAGTCCATTATGAATCAATCCATATCATCATATATGCCTAATCCGTCCACTTTTGAAAAAATCAAATTTTTGAGCCCGCCCAAAGGGGTACCCCTTTGTCCGGTGGCCAGATTTGGCCCCGTTTTCTGGAAGCCGTCAGTAAAACGGCTATAACTCTCTCCAGAAGTTAGCTTTACCCGTGATTCTTGTTGCGTTGGATTCCTAACTCAAATATCTACCCTAAAAAAAGTTCAAATGGAAGAAACTGCTTTTGAGTCAACCTCAAGGTGATTATCAATTTGATTTCCTCAACCGTCGTCTCTTATGTAGGGATCGGGGTGAACGTCGGATTTTTCATTGAATCTAGATTTTTTGAACACTAGAGTCCATTATGAATCAATCCATATGATCATATATGCCTAATCCGTCCACTTTTGAAAATATCAAATTTTTGAGCCCGCCCAAAGGGGTACCCCTTTGGCCGGTGGCTAGATTTGGCCCCGTTTTCTGGCAACCGTCAGTAAAACGGCTATAACTCTCTCCAGAAGTAAGCTTTACCCGTAATTCTTGTTGCGTTGGATTCGTAACTCAAATATCTAGCCTACAAAAGTTCAAATAGAAGAAACTCATTTTGAATCAACGTCTAGGTGATTATCAAGTTGATTCCCATAACCGTCGCCTCTTATATAGGGATCGGGGTGAACATCGGGTTTTTCATTGAGTCTAGCATTTTTGAATACTAGAGTCCATTATCAATCAATCCATATGATCATATATGCCTAATCCGTCCACTTTTGAAAAAATCAAATTTTTGAGCCCGCCCAAAGGGGTGCACCTTTGGCCGGTGGCCAGATTTGGCCCCATTTTCTGGCAGCCGTCAGGAAAATGGCTATAACTCTCTCCAGAAGTAAGATTTACCCGTGATTCTTGTTTAGTTGGATTTCTAACTCAAATATATACCCTACAAAATGTTCAAATGGAAGAAACTCCTTTTGAGTCAACCTCTAGGTGATTATCAAGTTGATTTCCACAACCATCGCCTCTTATATAGGGATCGGGGTGAACGTCGGGTTTTTCATTGAGTCTAGCATTTTTTAACACTAGAGTCCATTATTAATCAATCCATATGATCATATATGCCTAATCCGTCCACTTTTGAAAAAATCAAATTTTTGAGCCCGCCCAAAGGGGTACCCCTTTGGCCGGTGGCCAGATTTGGCCCCGTTTTCTGGCAGCCGTCAGTAAAACGGCTATAACTCTCTCCAGAAGTAAGATTTACCCGTGATTCTTGTTGCGTTGGATTCCTAACTCAAATATCTACCCTAAAAAAAGTTCAAATGGAAGAAATTGCTTTTGAGTCAACCTCTAGGTGATTATCAAGTTGATTTCCACAACCGTCGCCTCTTATGTAGGGATCGGGGTGAACGTCGGGTTTTTCATTGAGTCTAGCGTTTTTGAACACTAGAGTCCATTATGAATTAATCCAAATCATCATATATGCCTAATCCGTCCACTTTTGAAAAAAATCAAATTTTTGAGTCCGCCCAAAGGGGTAACCCTTTGGCCGGTGGCTAGATTTGGCCCCATTTTCTGGCAGCCGTCAGTAAAACGGCTATAACTCTCTCCAGAAGTAAGCTTTATCCGTGATTCTTGTTGCGTTGGATTCCTAACTCAAATATCTACCCTAAAAAAAGTTCAAATGGAAGAAACTACTTTTGAGTCAACCTCTAGGTGATTATCAAGTTGATTTCCACAACCGTCGCCTCTTATGTAGGGATCGGGGTGAACGTCGGGTTTTTCATTGCGTCTAGCATTTTTGAACACTAGAGTCCATTATGAATCAATCCATATCATCATATATGCCTAATCCGTCCACTTTTTAAAAAAATAAATTTTTGAGCCCGCCCAAAGGGGTATCCCTTTGGCCGGTGGCCAGATTTGGCACCGTTTTCTGGCAGCCGTCAGTAAAACGGCTATAACTCTCTCCAGAAGTATGCTTTACCCGTGATTCTTATTGCGTTAGATTTCTAACTCAAATATCTACCCTACAAAAAGTTCAAATGGAAGAAACTCCTTTTGAGTCAACCTCTAGGTGATTATCAAGTTGATTTCCACAACCGTCGCCTCTTATGTAGGGATCGGGGTGAACGTCGGGTTTTTGATTGAGTCTATAATTTTTGAATACTAGAGTCCATTATGAATCAATCCATATGATCATATATGCCTAAAGGGGTACCTCTTTGGCCGGTGGCCAGATTTGACCCCGTTTTCTGGCAGCCGTCAGTAAAACGGCCAGATTTGACCCCGTTTTCTTGTTGTGTTGGAATCCTAACTCAAATATCTACCCTAAAAAAGTTCAAATGGAAGAAACTGCTTTTGAGTCAACCTCTAGGTGATTATCAATTTGATTTCCTCAACCGTCGCCTCTTATGTAGGGATCGGGGTGAACGTCGGATTTTTCATTGAATCTAGCATTTTTGAACACTAGAGTCCATTATGAATCAATCCGTATGATCATATATGCCTAATCCGTCCACTTTTGAAAATATCAAATTTTTGAGCCCGCCCAAAGGGGTACCCCTTTGGCCGGTGGCCAGATTTGGCCCCGTTTTCTAGCAGCCGTCAGTAAAACGGCTATAACTCTCTCCAGAAGTAAGCTTTACCCGTGATTCTTGTTGCGTTGGATTTCTAACTCAAATATCTACCCTACAAAAAGTTCAAATGGAAGAAACTCCTTTTGAGTCAACCTCTAGGTGATTATCAAATTTATTTCCACAACCGTCGCCTCTTACGTAGGGATCGGGGTGAACGTCGGGTTTTTCATTGAGTCTAGCATTTTTTAACACTAGAGTCCATTATGAATCAATTCATATGATCATATATTCCTAATCCGTCCACTTTTGAAAAAATCAAACTTTTGAGCCCGCCCAAAGGGGTACCCCTTTGACCGGTGGCCAGATTTGGCCCCGTTTTCTGGTAGCCGTCAGTAAAACGGCTATAACTCTCTCCAGAAGTAAGCTTTACCCGTGATTCTTCTTGCGTTAGATTTCTAACTCAAATATCTACCCTACAAAAAGTTCAAATGGAAGAAACTCCTTTTGAGTCAACCTCTAGGTGATTATCAATTTGATTTCCACAACCGTCGCCTCTTATGTAGGGATCGGGGTGAACGTCGCGTTTTTCATTGAGTCTAGTATTTTTAACACTAGAGTCCATTATGAATCAATCCATATGATCATATATGCCTAATCCGTCTACTTTTGAAAAAATCAAATTTTTGAGCCCGCGCAAAGGGGTACCCCTTTGGCCGGTGGCCAGATTTGGCCCCGTTTTCTGGCAGCCGTCAGTAAAACGGCTATAACTCTCTCCAGAAGTAAGATTTACCCGTGATTCTTGTTGGGTTGGATTTCTAACTCAAATATCTACCCTACAAAAAGTTCAAATGGAAGAAACTCCTTTTGAGTCAACCTCTAGGTGATTATCAAATTGATTTCCACAACCGTCGCCTCTTACGTAGGGATCGGGGTGAACGTCGGGTTTTTCATTGAGTCTAGCATTTTTTAACACTAGAGTCCATTATGAATCAATCCATATGATCATATATTCCTAATCCGTCCACTTTTGAAAAAATCATATTTTTGAGCCCGCCCAAAGGGGTACCCCTTTGACCGGTGGCCAGATTTGGCCCCGTTTTCTGGCAGCCGTCAGTAAAACGGCTATAACTCTCTCCAGAAGTAAGTTTTACCCGTGATTCTTGTTGCGTTAGATTTCTAACTCAAATATCTACCCTACAAAAAGTTCTAATGGAAGAAACTCCTTTTGAGTCAACCTCTAGGTGATTATCAAGTTGATTTCCACAACCGTCGCCTCTTATGTAGGGATCGGGGTGAACGTCGGGTTTTTCATTGAGTCTAGCATTTTTTAACACTAGAGTCCATTATGAATCAATCCATATGATCATATGCCTAATCCGTCCACTTTTGAAAAAATCAAATTTTTGAGCCCGCCCAAAGGGGTACCCCTTTGTCCGGTGGCCAGATTTGGCCCCGTTTTCTGGAAGCCGTCAGTAAAACGGCTATAACTCTCTCCAGAAGTAAGCTTTACCCGTGATTCTTGTTGCGTTGGATTCCTAACTCAAATATCTACCCTAAAAAAAGTTCAAATGCAAGAAACTGCTTTTGAGTCAACCTCTAGGTGATTATCAATTTGATTTCCTCAACCGTCGCCTCTTATGTAGGGATCGGGGTGAACGTCGGATTTTTCATTGAATCTAGCATTTTTGAACACTAGAGTCCATTATGAATCAATCCATATGATCATATATGCCTAATCCGTCCACTTTTGAAAATATCAAATTTTTGAGCACGCCCAAAGGGGTACCCCTTTGGCCGGTGGCTAGATTTGGCCCCGTTTTCTGGCAGCCGTCAGTAAAACGGCTATAACTCTCTCCAGAAGTAAGCTTTACCCGTAATTCTTGTTGCGTTGGATTCGTAACTCAAATATCTAGCCTACAAAAAGTTCAAATGGAAGAAACTCCTTTTGAATCAACGTCTAGGTGATTATCAAGTTGATTTCCTTAACCGTCGCCTCTTAAATAGGGATCGGGGTGAACATCGGGTTTTTCATTGAGTCTAGCATTTTTGAATACTAGAGTCCATTATGAATCAATCCATATGATCATATATGCCTAATCCATCCACTTTTGAAAAAATCAAATTTTTGAGCCCGCCCAAAGGGGTACCCCTTTGGCCGGTGGCCAGATTTGGCCCCGTTTTCTACCAGCCGTCAGTAAAACGGCTATAACTCTCTCCAGAAGTAAGCTTTACCCGTGATTCTTGTTGCGTTAGATTTCTAACTCAAATATCTACCCTACAAAAAGTTCAAATGGAAGAAACTCCTTTTGAGTCAACCTCTAGGTGATTATCAATTTGATTTCCACAACCGTCGCCTCTTACGTAGGGATCGGGGTGAACGTCGGGTTTTTCATTGAGTGTAGCATTTTTTAACACTAGAGTCCATTACGAATCAATTCATATGATCATATATTCCTAATCCGTCCACTTTTCAAAAAATCAAATTTTTGAGCCCGCCCAAAGGGGTACCCCTTTGACCGGTGGCCAGATTTGGCCCCATTTTCTGGTAGCCGTCAGTAAAACGGCTATAACTCTCTCCAAAAGTAAGCATTACCCGTGATTCTTGTTGTGTTGGATTCCTAACTCAAATATCTACCCTAAAAAAAGTTCAAATGGAAGAAACTGCTTTTGAGTCAACCTCTAGGTGATTATCAATTTGATTTCCTCAACCGTCGCCTCTTTTGTAGGGATCGGGGTGAACGTCGGATTTTTCATTGAATCTAGCATTTTTGAACACTAGAGTCCATTATGAATCAATCCATATGATCATATATGCCTAATCCGTCCACTTTTGAAAATATCAAATTTTTGAGCCCGCCCAAAGGGGTACCCCTTTGGCCGGTGGCCAGATTTGGCCCCGTTTTCTAGCAGCCGTCAGTAAAACGGCTATAACTCTCTCCAGAAGTAAGCTTTACCCGTGATTCTTGTTGCGTTGGATTTCTAACTCAAATATCTACCCTACAAAAAGTTCAAATGGAAGAAACTCCTTTTGAGTCAACCTCTAGGTGATTATCAAATTGATTTCCACAACCGTCGCCTCTTACGTAGGGATCGGGGTGAACGTCGGGTTTTTCATTGAGTCTAGCATTTTTTAACACTAGAGTCCATTATGAATCAATTCATATGATCATATATTCCTAATCCGTCCACTTTTGAAAAAATCAAATTTTTGAGCCCGCCCAAAGGGGTACCCCTTTGACCGGTGGCCAGATTTGGCCCCGTTTTCTGGTAGCCGTCAGTAAAACGGCTATAACTCTCTCCAGAAGTAAGATTTACCCGTGATTCTTCTTGCGTTAGATTTCTAACTCAAATATCTAGCCTACAAAAAGTTCAAATGGAAGAAACTCCTTTTGAATCAACGTATAGGTGATTATCAAGTTGATTTCCTTAACCGTCGCCTCTTATATAGGGATCGGGGTGAACATCGGGTTTTTCATTGAGTCTAGCATTTTTGAATACTAGAGTCCATTATGAATCAATCCATATGATCATATATGCCTAATCCGTCCACTTTTGAAAAAATCAAATTTTTGAGCCCGCCCAAAGGGGTACCCCTTTGGCCGGTGGCCAGATTTGGCCCCGTTTTCTAGCAGCCGTTAGTAAAACGGCTATAACTCTCTCCAGAAGTAAGCTTTACCCGTAATTCTTGTTGCGTTAGATTTCTAACTCAAATATCTACCCTACAAAAAGTTCAAATTTAAGAAACTCCTTTTGAGTCAACCTCTAGGTGATTATCAATTTGAGTTCCACAACCGTCGCCTCTTATGTAGGGATCGGGGTGAACATCGCGTTTTTCATTGAGTCTAGCATTTTTGAACACTAGAGTCCATTATGAATCAATCCATATGATCAAATATGCCTAATCCGCCAACTTTTAAAAATATCAAAATTTTGAGCCCGCCCAAAGGGGTACCCCTTTGGCCGGTGGCCAGATTTGGCCCCGTTTTCTGGAAGCCGTCAGTAAAACGGCTATAACTCTCTCCAGAAGTAAGATTTACCCGTGATTCTTGTTGCGTTGGATTTCTCACTCAAATATCTACCCTACAAAAAGTTCAAATGGAAGAAACTCCTTTTGAGTCAACCTCTAGGTGATTATCAAGTTGATTTCCAAAACCGTCGCCTCTTATGTAGGGATCGGGGTGAACGTCGGGTTTTTCATTGAGTCAAGCGTTTTTGAAAACTAGAGTCCATTATGAATCAATCCATATCATCATATATGCCTAATCCGTCCAATTTTGAAAAAATCAAATTTTTGAGCCCGCCCAAAGGGGTACCCCTTTGTCCGGTGGCCAGATTTGGCCCCGTTTTCTGGAAGCCGTCAGTAAAACGGCTATAACTCTCTCCAGAAGTTAGCTTTACCCGTGATTCTTGTTGCGTTGGATTCCTAACTCAAATATCTACCCTAAAAAAAGTTCAAATGGAAGAAACTGCTTTTGAGTCAACCTCAAGGTGATTATCAATTTGATTTCCTCAACCGTCGTCTCTTATGTAGGGATCGGGGTGAACGTCGGATTTTTCATTGAATCTAGCATTTTTGAACACTAGAGTCCATTATGAATCAATCCATATGATCATATATGCCTAATCCGTCCACTTTTGAAAATATCAAATTTTTGAGCCCGCCCAAAGGGGTACCCCTTTGGCCGGTGGCTAGATTTGGCCCCGTTTTCTGGCAACCGTCAGTAAAACGGCTATAACTCTCTCCAGAAGTAAGCTTTACCCGTAATTCTTGTTGCGTTGGATTCGTAACTCAAATATCTAGCCTACAAAAGTTCAAATAGAAGAAACTCATTTTGAATCAACGTCTAGGTGATTATCAAGTTGATTCCCATAACCGTCGCCTCTTATATAGGGATCGGGGTGAACATCGGGTTTTTCATTGAGTCTAGCATTTTTGAATACTAGAGTCCATTATCAATCAATCCATATGATCATATATGCCTAATCCGTCCACTTTTGAAAAAATCAAATTTTTGAGCCCGCCCAAAGGGGTGCACCTTTGGCCGGTGGCCAGATTTGGCCCCATTTTCTGGCAGCCGTCAGGAAAATGGCTATAACTCTCTCCAGAAGTAAGATTTACCCGTGATTCTTGTTTAGTTGGATTTCTAACTCAAATATATACCCTACAAAATGTTCAAATGGAAGAAACTCCTTTTGAGTCAACCTCTAGGTGATTATCAAGTTGATTTCCACAACCATCGCCTCTTATATAGGGATCGGGGTGAACGTCGGGTTTTTCATTGAGTCTAGCATTTTTTAACACTAGAGTCCATTATTAATCAATCCATATGATCATATATGCCTAATCCGTCCACTTTTGAAAAAATCAAATTTTTGAGCCCGCCCAAAGGGGTACCCCTTTGGCCGGTGGCCAGATTTGGCCCCGTTTTCTGGCAGCCGTCAGTAAAACGGCTATAACTCTCTCCAGAAGTAAGATTTACCCGTGATTCTTGTTGCGTTGGATTCCTAACTCAAATATCTACCCTAAAAAAAGTTCAAATGGAAGAAATTGCTTTTGAGTCAACCTCTAGGTGATTATCAAGTTGATTTCCACAACCGTCGCCTCTTATGTAGGGATCGGGGTGAACGTCGGATTTTTCATTGAGTCTAGCGTTTTTGAACACTAGAGTCCATTATGAATTAATCCAAATCATCATATATGCCTAATCCGTCCACTTTTGAAAAAAATCAAATTTTTGAGTCCGCCCAAAGGGGTAACCCTTTGGCCGGTGGCTAGATTTGGCCCCATTTTCTGGCAGCCGTCAGTAAAACGGCTATAACTCTCTCCAGAAGTAAGCTTTATCCGTGATTCTTGTTGCGTTGGATTCCTAACTCAAATATCTACCCTAAAAAAAGTTCAAATGGAAGAAACTACTTTTGAGTCAACCTCTAGGTGATTATCAAGTTGATTTCCACAACCGTCACCTCTTATGTAGGGATCGGGGTGAACGTCGGGTTTTTCATTGCGTCTAGCATTTTTGAACACTAGAGTCCATTATGAATCAATCCATATCATCATATATGCCTAATCCGTCCACTTTTTAAAAAAATAAATTTTTGAGCCCGCCCAAAGGGGTATCCCTTTGGCCGGTGGCCAGATTTGGCACCGTTTTCTGGCAGCCGTCAGTAAAACGGCTATAACTCTCTCCAGAAGTATGCTTTACCCGTGATTCTTATTGCGTTAGATTTCTAACTCAAATATCTACCCTACAAAAAGTTCAAATGGAAGAAACTCCTTTTGAGTCAACCTCTAGGTGATTATCAAGTTGATTTCCACAACCGTCGCCTCTTATGTAGGGATCGGGGTGAACGTCGGGTTTTTGATTGAGTCTATAATTTTTGAATACTAGAGTCCATTATGAATCAATCCATATGATCATATATGCCTAAAGGGGTACCTCTTTGGCCGGTGGCCAGATTTGACCCCGTTTTCTGGCAGCCGTCAGTAAAACGGCTATAACTCTCTCCAGAAGTAAGCTTTACCCGTGATTCTTGTTTAGTTGGATTTATAACTCAAATATATACCCTACAAAAAGTTCAAATGGAAGAAACTCCTTTTGAGTCAACCTCTAGGTGATTATCAAGTTGATTTCCACAACCGTCGCCTCTTATGTAGGGATCGGGGTGAACGTCGGGTTTTTCATTGCGTCTAGCATTTTTGAACACTAGAGTCCATGATGAATCAATCCATATCATCATATATGCCTAATCCGTCCACTTTTGAAAAAAATAAATTTTTGAGCCCGCCCAAAGGGGTATCCCTTTGGCCGGTGGCCAGATTTGGCACCGTTTTCTGGCAGCCGTCAGTAAAACGGCTATAACTCTCTCCAGAAGTATGCTTTACCCGTGATTCTTATTGCGTTAGATTTCTAACTCAAATATCTACCCTACAAAAAGTTCAAATGGAAGAAACTCCTTTTGAGTCAACCTCTAGGTGATTATCAAGTTGATTTCCACAACTGTCGCCTCTTATGTAGGGATCGGGGTGAACGTCGGGTTTTTGATTGAGTCTATAATTTTTGAATACTAGAGTCCATTATGAATCAATCCATATGATCATATATGCCTAAAGGGGTACCTCTTTGGCCGGTGGCCAGATTTGACCCCGTTTTCTGGCAGCCGTCAGTAAAACGGCTATAACTCTCTCCAGAAGTAAGCTTTACCCGTGATTCTTGTTTAGTTGGATTTCTAACTCAAATATATACCCTACAAAAAGTTCAAATGGAAGAAACTCCTTTTGAGTCAACCTCTAGGTGATTATCAAGTTGATTTCCACAACCGTCGCCTCTTATATAGGGATCGGGGTCAACGTCGGGTTTTTCATTGAGTCTAGCATTTTTTAACACTAGAGTCCATTATTAATCAATCCATATGATCATATATGCCTAATCCGTCCACTTTTGAAAAAATCAAATTTTTGAGCCCGCCCAAAGGGGTACCCTTTGGCCGGTGGCCAGATTTGGCCCCGTTTTCTGGCAGCCGTCAGTAAAACGGCTATAACTCTCTCCAGAAGTAAGCTTTACCCGTGATTCTTGTTGCATTAGATTTCTAACTCAAATATCTACCCTAAAAAAAGTTCTAATGGAAGAAACTCCTTTTGATTTAACCTCTGGGTGATTATCAAGTTGATTTCCACAACCGTCGCCTCTTATGTAGGGATCGGGGTGAACGTCGGGTTTTTCATTGAGTCAAGCGTTTTTGAACACTAGAGTCCATTATGAATTAATCCATATCATCATATATGCCTAATCCGTCCACTTTTGAAAAAATCAAATTTTTGAGTCCGCCCAAAGGGGTACCCCTTTGTCCAGTGGCCAGATTTGGCCCCGTTTTCTGGAAGCCGTCAGTAAAACGGCTATAACTCTCTCCAGAAGTAAGCTTTACCCGTGATTCTTGTTGCGTTGGATTCCTAACTCAAATATCTACCCTAAAAAAAGTTCAAATGGAAGAAACTGCTTTTGAGTCAACCTCTAGGTGATTATCAATTTGATTTCCTCAACCGTCGCCTCTTATGTAGGGATCGGGGTGAACGTCGGATTTTTCATTGAATCTAGCATTTTTGAACACTAGAGTCCATTATGAATCAATCCATATGATCATATATGCCTAATCCGTCCACTTTTGAAAATATCAAATTTTTGAGCCTGCCCAAAGGGGTACCCCTTTGGCCGGTGGCTAGATTTGGCCCCGTTTTCTGGCAACCGTCAGTAAAACGGCTATAACTCTCTCCAGAAGTAAGCTTTACCCGTAATTCTTGTTGCGTTGGATTCGTAACTCAAATATCTAGCCTACAAAAAGTTCAAATAGAAGAAACTCATTTTGAATCAACGTCTAGGTGATTATCAAGTTGATTCCCATAACCGTCGCCTCTTATATAGGGATCGGGGTGAGCATCGGGTTTTTCATTGAGTCTAGCATTTTTGAATACTAGAGTTCATTATGAATCATTCCATATAATCATATATGCCTAATCCATCCACTTTTTAAAAAATCAAATTTTTGAGCCCGCCCAAAGGGGTACCCCTTTGACCGGTGGCCAGATTTGGCCCCGTTTTCTGGCAGCCGTCAGTAAAACGGCTATAACTCTCTCCAGAAGTAAGGTTTTCCCGTGATTCTTGTTGCGTTAGATTTCTAACTCAAATATCTACCCTACAAAAAGTTCTAATGGAAGAAACTCCTTTTGAGTCAACCTCTAGGTGATTATCAAGTTGATTTCCACAACCGTCGCCTCTTATGTAGGGATCGGGGTGAACGTCGGGTTTTGCATTGAGTCTAGCATTTTTGAACACTAGAGTCCATTATGAATCAATCCATATGATCATATATGCCTAATCCGTCCACTTTTGAAAAAATCAAATTTTTGAGCCCGCCCAAAGGGGTACCCCTTTGTCCGGTGGCCAGATTTGGCCCCGTTTTCTGGAAGCCGTCAGTAAAACGGCTATAACTCTCTCCAGAAGTAAGCTTTACCCGTGATTCTTGTTGCGTTGGATTCCTAACTCAAATATCTACCCTAAAAAAAGTTCAAATGGAAGAAACTGCTTTTGAGTCAATCTCTAGGTGATTATCAAGTTGATTTCCACAACCGTCGCCTCTTATGTAGGGCTCGGGGTGAACGTCGGGTTTTTCATTGAGTCTAGCATTTTTGAACACTAGAGTCCATTATGAATCAATCCATATCATCATATATGCCTAATCCGTCCACTTTTGAAAAAATCAAATTTTTGAGCCCGCCCAAAGGGGTACCCTTTGGCCGGTGGCCAGATTTGGCCTAGTTTTCTGACAGCCGTCAGTAAAACGGCTATAACTCTCTCCAGAAGTAAGACTTACCTGTGATTCTTGTTGCGTTGGATTTCTAACTCAAATATATACCCTACAACAAGTTCAAATGGAAGAAACTCCTTTTGAGTCAACCTCTAGGTGATTATCAAGTTGATTTCCACAACCATCGCCTCTTATGTAGGGATCTGGGTGAACGTCGGGTTTTTCATTGAGTCTAGCATTTTTAAATACTAGAGTCCATTATGAATCAATCCATATGATCATATATGCCTAATCCGTCCACTTTTGAAAAAATCAAATTTTTGAGCTCGTCCAAAGGGGTACCCTTTGGCCGGTGGCCAGATTTGGCCCCGTTTTCTGGCAGCCGTCAGTAAAACAGCTATAACTCTCTCCAGAAGTAAGCTTTACCCGTGATTTTTATTGCGATGGATTTCTAACTCAAATATCTAACCTACATAAAGTTCAAATGGAAGAAATTCCTTTTAAGTCAACCTCTAGGTGATTATCAAGTTGATTTCCACAACCGTCGCCTCTTATGTTGGGATCGGGATGAACGTCGGGTTTTTCATTGACTCTAGCATTTTTGAACACTAGAGTCCATTATGAATAAATCCATATGATCATATATGCCTAATCCGTCCACTTTTGAAAAAATAAAATTTTTGAGCCCGCCCAAAGGGGTACCCCTTTAGCCGGTGGCCAGATTTGGCCCCGTTTTCTGGCAGCCGTCAGTAAAACGGCTATAACTCTCTCCAGAAGTAAGATTTACCTGTGATTCTTGTTGCGTTGGATTTCTAACTCAAATATCTACCCTACAAAAAGTTCAAATGGAAGAAACTCCTTTTGAGTCAACCTATAGGTGATTATCAAGTTGATTTCCACAACCGTCGCCTCTTATGTAGGGATCGGGGTAAATATCGGGTTTTTCATTGAGTCTAGCATTTTTGAACACTAGAGTCCATTATGAATCAATCCATATCATCATATATACCTAATCCGTCCACTTTTGAAAAAATCAAATTTTTGAGCCCGCCCAAAGGGGTACCCCTTTGGCCGGTGGCCAGATTTGGCCCCGTTTTTTGGCAGCCGTCAGTAAAACGGCTATAACTCTCTCCAGAAGTAAGCTTTACCCGTGATTCTTGTTGCGTTAGATTTCTAACTCAAATATCTACCCTCCAAAAAGTTCTAATGGAAGAAACTCCTTTTGAGTCAACCTCTGGGTGATTATCAAGTTGATTTCCACAACCGTCGCCTCTTATGTAGGGATCGGGGTGAACGTCGGGTTTTTCATTGAGTCTAGCGTTTTTGAACACTAGAGTCCATTATGAATTAATCCATATCATGATATATGCCTAATCCGTCCACTTTTGAAAAAATCAAATTTTTGAGTCCGCCCAAAGGGGTAACCCTTTGGCCGGTGGCTAGATTTGGCCCCGTTTTCTGGCAGCCGTCAGTAAAACGGCTATAACTCTCTCCAGAAGTAAGCTTCACCCGTGATTCTTGTTGCGTTGGATTCCTAACTCAAATATCTACCCTAAAAAAAGTTCAAATGGAAGAAATTGCTTTTGAGTCAACCTCTAGGTGATTATCAAGTTGATTTCCACAACCGTCGCCTCTTATGTAGGGATCGGGGTGAACGTCGGGTTTTTCATTGAGTCTAGCGTTTTTCTACACTAGACTCCATTATGAATTAATCCATATCATCATATATGCCTAATCCGTCCACTTTTGAAAAAATCAAATTTTTGAGTCCGCCCAAAGGGGTAACCCTTTGGCCGGTGGCTAGATTTGGCCCCATTTTCTGGCAGCCGTCAGTAAAACGGCTATAACTCTCTCCAGAAGTAAGCTTTACCCGTGATTCTTGCTGCGTTGGATTCCTAACTCAAATATCTACCCTAAAAAATGTTTAAATGGAAGAAACTGCTTTTGAGTCAATCTCTAGGTGATTATCAAGTTGATTCCACAACCGTCGCCTCTTATGTAGGGCTCAGGGTGAACGTCGGGTTTTTCATTGAGTCTAGCATTTTTGAACACTAGAGTCCATTATGAATCAATCCATATCATCATATATGCCTAATCCGTCCACTTTTGAAAAAATCAAATTTTTGAGCCCGCCCAAAGGGGTACCCTTTGGCCGGTGGCCAGATTTGGCCTAGTGTTCTGGCAGCCGTCAGTAAAACGGCTATAACTCTCTCCAGAAGTAAGACTTACTTGTGATTCTTGTTGCGTTGGATTTCTAACTCAAATATATACCCTACAACAAGTTCAAATGGAAGAAACTCCTTTTGAGTCAACCTCTAGGTGATTATCAAGTTGATTTCCACAACCATCGCCTCTTATGTAGGGATCTGGGTGAACGTCGGGTTTTTCATTGAGTCTAGCATTTTTAAATACTAGAGTCCATTATGAATCAATCCATATGATCATATATGCCTAATCCGTCCATTTTTGAAAAAATCAAATTTTTGAGCCCGTCCAAAGGGGTACCCTTTGGCCGGTGGCCAGATTTGGCCCCGTTTGCTGGCAGCCGTCAGTAAAACGGCTATAACTCTCTCCAGAAGTAAGCTTTACCCGTGATTTTTATTGCGTTGGATTTCTAACTCAAATATCTAACCTACAAAAAGTTCAAATGGAAGAAATTTCTTTTAAGTCAACCTCTAGGTGATTATCAAGTTGATTTCCACAACCGTCGCCTCTTATGTTGGGATCGGGATGAACGTCGGGTTTTTCATTGAGTCTAGTATTTTTGAACACTAGAGTCCATTATGAATCAATCCATATGATCATATATGCCTAATCCATCCACTTTTGAAAAAATCAAATTTTTGAGCCCGCCCAAAGGGGTACCCCTTTGGCCGGTGGCCAGATTTGGCCCCGTTTTCTGGCAGCCGTCAGTAAAACGGCTATAACTCTCTCCAGAAGTAAGATTTACCCGTGATTCTTGTTGCGTTGGATTTCTAACTCAAATATCTACCCTACAAAAAGTTCAAATGGAAGAAACTCCTTTTGAGTCAACCTCTAGGTGATTATCAAGTTGATTTCCACAACCGTCGCCTCTTATGTAGGGATCGGGGTAAATATCGGGTTTTTCATTGAGTCTAGCATTTTTGAACACTAGAGTCCATTATGAATCAATCCATATCATCATATATGCCTAATCCGTCCACTTTTGAAAAAAATAAATTTTTGAGCCCTCCCAAATGGGTATCCCTTTGGCCGGTGGCCAGATTTGGCACCGTTTTCTGGCAGCCGTCAGTAAAACAACTATAACTCTCTCCAGAAGTATGCTTTACCCGTGATTCTTATTGCGTTAGATTTCTAATTCAAATATCTACCCTACAAAAAGTTCAAATGGAAGAAACTCCTTTTGAGTCAACCTCTAGGTGATTATCAAGTTGATTTCCACAACCGTCGCCTCTTATGTAGGGATCGGGGTGAACGTCGGGTTTTTGATTGAGTCAAGAATTTTTGAATACTAGAGTCCATTATAAATCAATCCATATGATCATATATGCCTAAAGGGGTACCTCTTTGGCCGGTGGCCAGATTTGACACCGTTTTCTGGCAGCCGTCAGTAAAACGGCTATAACTCTCTCCAGAAGTAAGCTTTACCCGTGATTCTTGTTTAGTTGGATTTCTAACTCAAATATATACCCTACAAAAAGTTCAAATGGAAGAAACTCCTTTTGAGTCAACCTCTAGGTGATTATCAAGTTGATTTCCACAACCGTCGCCTCTTATATAGGGATCGGGGTCAACGTCGGGTTTTTCATTGAGTCTAGCATTTTTTAACACTAGAGTCCATTATTAATCAATCCATATGATCATATATGCCTAATCCGTCCACTTTTGAAAAAATCAAATTTTTGAGCCCGCCCAAAGGGGTACCCCTTTGGCCGGTGGCCAGATTTGGCCCCCTTTTCTGGCAGCCGTCAGTAAAACGGCTATAACTCTCTCCAGAAGTAAGCTTTACCCGTGATTCTTGTTGCGTTAGATTTCCAACTCAAATATCTACCCTACAAAAATTTCTAATGGAAGAAACTCCTTTTGAGTCAACCTCTGGGTGATTATCAAGTTGATTTCCACAACCGTCGCCTCTTATGTAGGGATCGGGGTGAACGTCGGGTTTTTCATTGAGTCTAGCGTTTTTGAACACTAGAGTCCATTATGAATTAATCCATATCATCATATATGCCTAATCCGTCCACTTTTGAAAAAATCAAATTTTTGAGCCCGCCCAAAGGGGTAACCCTTTGGCCGGTGGCTAGATTTGGCCCCATTTTCTGGCAGCCGTCAGTAAAACGGCTATAACTCTCTCCAGAAGTAAGCTTTACCCGTGATTCTTGCTGCGTTGGATTCCTAACTCAAATATCTACCCTAAAAAAAGTTCAAATGGAAGAAATTCCTTTTGAGTCAATATCTAGGTGATTATCAAGTTGATTTCCACAACCGTCGCCTCTTATGTAGGGCTCGGGGTGAACGTCGGGTTTTTCATTGAGTCTAGCATTTTTGAACACTAGAGTCCATTATGAATCAATCCATATCATCATATATGCCTAATCCGTCCACTTTTGAAAAAATCAAAATTTTGAGCCCGCCCAAAGGGGTACCCTTTGGCCGGTGGCCAGATTTGGCCTAGTTTTCAGGCAGCCGTCAGTAAAACGGCTATAACTCTCTCCAGAAGTAAGACTTACCTGTGATTCTTGTTGCGTTGGATTTCTAACTCAAATATATACCCTATAAAAAGTTCAAATGGAAGAAACTCCTTTTGAGTCAACCTCTAGGTGATTATCAAGTTGATTTCCACAACCATCGCCTCTTATGTAGGGATCTGGGTGAACGTCGTGTTTTTCATTGAGTCTAGCATTTTTGAATACTAGAGTCCATTATGAATCAATCCATATGATCATATATGCCTAATCCGTCCACTTTTGAAAAAATCAAATTTTTGAGCCCGCCCAAAGGGGTATCCTTTAGGCCGGTGGCCAGATTTGACCCTGTTTTCTGGCAGCCGTCAGTAAAACGGCTATAACTCTCTCCAGAAGTAAGCTTTACCCGTGACTCTTGGTGCGTTGGATTTCTAACTCAAATATATACCCTACAAAAAGTTCAAATGGAAGAAACTCCTTTTGAGTCAACCTCTAGGTGATTATCAAGTTGATTTCCACAACCGTCTCCTCTTATGTAGGGAACGGGGTGAACGTCATGTTTTTCATTGAGTCTAGCATTTTTTAACACTAGAGTCCATTATGAATCAATCCATATGATCATATATGCCTAATCTGTCCACTTTTGAAAATATCAAATTTTTGAGCCCGCCCAAAGGGGTACCCCTTTGGCCGGTGGCCAGATTTGGCCTAATTTTCTGGCAGCCGTCAGTAAAACGGCTATAACTCTCTCTAGAAGTAAGACTTACCTGTTATTCTTGTTGCGTTGGATTTCTAACTCAAATATATACCCTACAAAAAGTTCAAATTGAAGAAACTCCTTTTGAGTCAACCTCTAGGTGATTATCAAGTTGATTTCCACAACCGTCACCTCTTATGTAGGGATCGGGGTGAACGTAGGGTTTTTCATTGAATCTAGCATTTTTGAAGACTAGAGTCTATTATGAATCAATCCATATGATCATATATGCCTAATCCGTCCACTTTTCAAAAAATCAAATTTTTGAGCCCGCCCAAAGGGGTACCCCTTTGGCCGGTGGCCAGATTTGGCACCGTTTTCAGGCAGCCGTCAGTAAAACGGCTATAACTCTCTCCAGAAGTAAGCTTTACCCGTGATTCTTGTTGCGTTGGATTTATAACTCAAATATCTACCCTACAAAAAGTTCAAATGGAAGAAACTCCTTTTGAGTCAACCTCTAGGTGATTATCAAGTTGATTTCCACAACTGTCGCCTCTTATGTAGGGATCGGGGTGAACGTCGGGTTTTTCATTGAGTCTAGCATTTTTGAACACTAGAGTCCATTATGAATCAATCCATATGATCATATATGCCTAATCCGTCCACTTTTAAAAAATCAAATTTTTGAGCCCGCCCAAAGGGGTACCCCTTTGGCCGGTGGCCAGATTTGGCCCCGTTTTCTGGCAGCCGTCAGTAAAACGGCTATAACTCTCTCCAGAAGTAAGCTTTACCCGTGATTTTTGTTGTGTTGGATTTCTAACTCAAATATCTATCCTAAAAAAAGTTCAAATGGAAGAAACTGCTTTTGAGTCAACCTCTAGGTGATTATCAAGTTGATTTCCACAACCGTCGCCTCTTATGTAGGGAACGGGGTGAACGTCGGGTTTTTCATTGAGTCTAGCATTTTTTAACACTAGAGTCCATTATGAATCAATCCATATGATCATATATTCCTAATCCGTCCAGTTTTGAAAATATCAAATTTTTGAGCCCGCCCAAAGGTGTACCCCTTTGGCCGGTGGCCAGATTTGGCCCCGTTTTCTGGCAGCCATTAGTAAAACGGCTATAACTCTTTCCAGAAGTAAGATTTACCCGTGATTCTTGTTGCGTTGGATTTCTAACTCAAATATATACCCTACGAAAAGTTCAAATGTAAGAAACTCCTTTTGAGTCAACCTCTAGATGATTATCAATTTGATTTCCAGAACCGTCGCCTCTTATATAGGGATCGGGGTGACGTCAGGTTTTTCAATCCATATGATCATATATGTCTAATCCGTCCACTTTTGAAAATATCAAATTTTTGAGCCCGCCCAAAGGGGTACCCCTTTGGCCGGTGGCCAGATTTGGCCTAGTTTTCTGGCAGCCGTCAGTAAAACGGCTATAACTCTCTCCAGAAGTAAGCTTTACCCGTGATTCTTGCTGCGTTGGATTCCTAACTCAAATATCTACCCTAAAAAAAGTTCAAATGGAAGAAACTGCTTTTGAGTCAATATCTAGGTGATTATCAAGTTGATTTCCACAACCGTCGCCTCTTATGTAGGGCTCGGGGTGAACGTCGGGTTTTTCATTGAGTCTAGCATTTTTGAACACTAGAGTCCATTATGAATCAATCCATATCATCATATATGCCTAATCCGTCCACTTTTGAAAAAATCAAATTTTTGAGCCCGCCCAAAGGGGTACCCCTTGGCCGGTGGCCAGATTTGGCCTAGTTTTCAGGCAGCCGTCAGTAAAACGGCTATAACTCTCTCCAGAAGTAAGACTTACCTGTGATTCTTGTTGCGTTGGATTTCTAACTCAAATATATACCCTACAACAAGTTCAAATGGAAGAAACTCCTTTTGAGTCAACCTCTAGGTGATTATCAAGTTGATTTCCACAACCATCGCCTCTTATGTAGGGATCTGGGTGAACGTCGGGTTTTTCATTGAGTCTAGCATTTTTAAATACTAGAGTCCATTATGAATCAATCCTTATGATCATATATGCCTAATCCGTCCACTTTTGAAAAAATCAAATTTTTGAGCCCGCCCAAAGGGGTACCCTTTGGCCGGTGGCCAGATTTGGCCCCGTTTTCGGGCAGCCGTCAGTAAAACGGCTATAACTCTCTCCAGAAGTAAGCTTTACCCGTGATTTTTATTGCGTTGGATTTCTAACTCAAATATCTAACCTACAAAAAGTTCAAATGGAAGAAATTCCTTTTAAGTCAACCTCTAGGTGATTATCAAGTTAATTTCCACAACCGTCGCCTCTTATGTTGGGATCGGGATGAACGTCGGGTTTTTCATTGAGTCTAGCATTTTTGAACACTAGAGTCCATTATGAATCAATCCATATGATCATATATGCCTAATCAGTCCACTTTTGAAAAAATCAAATTTTTGAGCCCGCCCAAAGGGGTACCCCTTTGGCCGGTGGCCAGATTTGGCCCCGTTTTCTGGCTGCCGTCAGTAAAACGGCTATAACTCTCTCCAGAAGTAAGCTTTACCCGTGATTCTTGTTGCGTTAGATTTCTAACTCAAATATCTACCCTACAAAAAGTTCAAATGGAAGAAATTCCTTTTGAGTCAACCTCTAGGTGATTATCAAGTTGATTTCCACAACCGTCGCCTCTTATGTAGGGATCGGGGTAAATATCGGGTTTTTCATTGAGTCTAGCATTTTTGAACACTAGAGTACATTATGAATCAATCCATATCATCATATATACCTAATCCGTCCACTTTTGAAAAAATCAAATTTTTGAGCCCGCCCAAAGGGGTACCCCTTTGGCCGGTGGCCAGATTTGGCCTAGTTTTCTGGCAGCCGTCAGTAAAACGGCTATAACTCTCTCCAGAAGTAAGACTTACCTGTGATTCTTGTTGCGTTGGATTTCTAACTCAAATATATACCCTATAAAAAGTTCAAATGGAAGAAACTCCTTTTGAGTCAACCTCTAGGTGATTATCAAGTTGATTTCCACAACCATCGCCTCTTATGTAGGGATCTGGGTGAACGTCGTGTTTTTCATTGAGTCTAGCATTTTTGAATACTAGAGTCCATTATGAATCAATCCATATGATCATATATGCCTAATCCGTCCACTTTTGAAAAAATCAAATTTTTGAGCCCGCCCAAAGGGGTATCCTTTAGGCCGGTGGCCAGATTTGACCCCGTTTTCTGGCAGCCGTCAGTAAAACGGCTATAACTCTCTCCAGAAGTAAGCTTTACCCGTGACTCTTGGTGCGTTGGATTTCTAACTCAAATATATACCCTACAAAAAGTTCAAATGGAAGAAACTCCTTTTGAGTCAACCTCTAGGTGATTATCAAGTTGATTTCCACAACCGTCGCCTCTTATGTAGGGAACGGGGTGAACGTCATGTTTTTCATTGAGTCTAGCATTTTTTAACACTAGAGTCCATTATGAATCAATCCATATGATCATATATGCCTAATCTGTCCACTTTTGAAAATATCAAATTTTTGAGCCCGCCCAAAGGGGTACCCCTTTGGCCGGTGGCCAGATTTGGCCTAATTTTCTGGCAGCCGTCAGTAAAACGGCTATAACTCTCTCCAGAAGTAAGACTTACCTGTTATTCTTGTTGCGTTGGATTTCTAACTCAAATATATACCCTACAAAAAGTTCAAATTGAAGAAACTCCTTTTGAGTCAACATCTAGGATATTATCAAGTTGATTTCCACAACCGTCACCTCTTATGTAGGGATCGGGGTGAACATAGGGTTTTTCATTGAATCTAGCATTTTTGAAGACTAGAGTCTATTATGAATCAATCCATATGATCATATATGCCTAATCCGTCCACTTTTGAAAAAATCAAATTTTTGAGCCCGCCCAAAGGGGTACCCCTTTGGCCGGTGGCCAGATTTGGCACCGTTTTCAGGCAGCCGTCAGTAAAACGGCTATAACTCTCTCCAGAAGTAAGCTTTACCCGTGATTCTTGTTGCGTTGGATTTATAACTCAAATATCTACCCTACTAAAAGTTCAAATGGAAGAAACTCCTTTTGAGTCAACCTCTAGGTGATTATCAAGTTGATTTCCACAACTGTCGCCTCTTATGTAGGGATCGGGGTGAACGTCGGGTTTTTCATTGAGTCTAGCATTTTTGAACACTAGAGTCCATTATGAATCAATCCATATGATCATATATGCCTAATCCGTCCACTTTTAAAAAATCAAATTTTTGAGCCCGCCCAAAGGGGTACCCCTTTGGCCGGTGGCCAGATTTGGCCCCGTTTTCTGGCAGCCGTCAGTAAAACGGCTATAACTCTCTCCAGAAGTAAGCTTTACCCGTGATTTTTGTTGTGTTGGATTTCTAACTCAAATATCTATCCTAAAAAAAGTTCAAATGGAAGAAACTGCTTTTGAGTCAACCTCTAGGTGATTATCAAGTTGATTTCCACAACCGTCGCCTCTTATGTAGGGAACGGGGTGAACGTCGGGTTTTTCATTGAGTCTAGCATTTTTTAACACTAGAGTCCATTATGAATCAATCCATATGATCATATATTCCTAATCCGTCCACTTTTGAAAATATCAAATTTTTGAGCCCGCCCAAAGGTGTACCCCTTTGGCCGGTGGCCAGATTTGGCCCCGTTTTCTGGCAGCCATTAGTAAAACGGCTATAACTCTTTCCAGAAGTAAGATTTACCCGTGATTCTTGTTGCGTTGGATTTCTAACTCAAATATATACCCTACGAAAAGTTCAAATATAAGAAACTCCTTTTGAGTCAACCTCTAGATGATTATCAATTTGATTTCCAGAACCGTCGCCTCTTATATAGGGATCGGGGTGACGTCAGGTTTTTCAATCCATATGATCATATATGCCTAATCCGTCCACTTTTGAAAATATCAAATTTTTGAGCCCGCCCAAAGGGGTACCCCTTTGGCCGGTGGCCAGATTTGGCCTAGTTTTCTGGCAGCCGTCAGTAAAACGGCTATAACTCTCTCCAGAAGTAAGCTTTACCCGTGATTCTTGTTGCGTTGGATTTATAACTCAAATATATACCCTACAAAAAGTTCAAATGGAAGAAACTCCTTTTGAGTCAACCTCTAGGTGATAATCAAGTTGATTTCCACAACCGTCGCCTCTTATGTTGGGATCGGGATGAACGTCGGGTTTTTCATTGAGTCTAGCATTTTTGAACACTAGAGTCCATTATGAATCAATCCATATGATCATATATGCCTAATCCATCCACTTTTGAAAAAATCAAATTTTTGAGCCCGCCCAAAGGGGTACCCCTTTGGCCGGTGGCCAGATTTGGCCCCGTTTTCTGGCAGCCGTCAGTAAAACGGCTATAACTCTCTCCAGAAGTATGCTTTACCCGTGATTCTTATTGCGTTAGATTTCTAACTCAAATATCTACCCTACAAAAAGTTCAAATGGAAGAAACTCCTTTTGAGTCAACCTCTAGGTGATTATCAAGTTGATTTCCACAACCGTCGCCTCTTATGTAGGGATCGGGGTGAACGTCGGGTTTTTGATTGAGTCAAGAATTTTTGAATACTAGAGTCCATTATGAATCAATCCATATGATCATATATGCCTAAAGGGGTACCTCTTTGGCCGGTGGCCAGATTTGACACCGTTTTCTGGCAGCCGTCAGTAAAACGGCTATAACTCTCTCCAGAAGTAAGCTTTACCCGTGATTCTTGTTTAGTTGGATTTCTAACTCAAATATATACCCTACAAAAAGTTCAAATGGAAGAAACTCCTTTTGAGTCAACCTCTAGGTGATTATCAAGTTGATTTCCACAACCGTCGCCTCTTATATAGGGATCGGGGTCAACGTCGGGTTTTTCATTGAGTCTAGCATTTTTTAACACTAGAGTCCATTATTAATCAATCCATATGATCATATATGCCTAATCCGTCCACTTTTGAAAAAATCAAATTTTTGAGCCCGCCCAAAGGGGTACCCCTTTGGCCGGTGGCCAGATTTGGCCCCCTTTTTCTGGCAGCCGTCAGTAAAACGGCTATAACTCTCTCCAGAAGTAAGCTTTACCCGTGATTCTTGTTGCGTTAGATTTCTAACTCAAATATCTACCCTACAAAAATTTCTAATGGAAGAAACTCCTTTTGAGTCAACCTCTGGGTGATTATCAAGTTGATTTCCACAACCGTCGCCTCTTATGTAGGGATCGGGGTGAACGTCGGGTTTTTCATTGAGTCTAGCGTTTTTGAACACTAGAGTCCATTATGAATTAATCCATATCATCATATATGCCTAATCCGTCCACTTTTGAAAAAATCAAATTTTTGAGTCCGCCCAAAGGGGTAACCCTTTGGCCGGTGGCTAGATTTGGCCCCATTTTCTGGCAGCCGTCAGTAAAACGGCTATAATTCTCTCCAGAAGTAAGCTTTACCCGTGATTCTTGCTGCGTTGGATTCCTAACTCAAATATCTACCCTAAAAAAAGTTCAAATGGAAGAAACTGCTTTTGAGTCAATATCTAGGTGATTATCAAGTTGATTTCCACAACCGTCGCCTCTTATGTAGGGCTCGGGGTGAACGTTGGGTTTTTCATTGAGTCTAGCATTTTTGAACACTAGAGTCCATTATGAATCAATCCATATCATCATATATGCCTAATCCGTCCACTTTTGAAAAAATCAAATTTTTGAGCCCGCCCAAAGGGGTACCCTTTGGCCGGTGGCCAGATTTGGCCTAGTTTTCTGGCAGCCGTCAGTAAAACGGCTATAACTCTCTCCAGAAGTAAGACTTACCTGTGATTCTTGTTGCGTTGGATTTCTAACTCAAATATATACCCTACAACAAGTTCAAATGGAAGAAACTCCTTTTGAGTCAACCTCTAGGTGATTATCAAGTTGATTTCCACAACCATCGCCTCTTATGTAGGGATCTGGGTGAACGTCGGGTTTTTCATTGAGTCTAGCATTTTTAAATACTAGAGTCCATTATGAATCAATCCATATGATCATATATGCCTAATCCGTCCACTTTTGAAAAAATCAAATTTTTGAGCCCGCCCAAAGGGGTACCCTTTGGCCGGTGGCCAGATTTGGCCCCGTTTTCGGGCAGCCGTCAGTAAAACGGCTATAACTCTCTCCAGAAGTAAGCTTTACCCGTGATTTTTATTGCGTTGGATTTCTAACTCAAATATCTAACCTACAAAAAAGTTCAAATGGAAGAAATTCCTTTTAAGTCAACCTCTAGGTGATTATCAAGTTGATTTCCACAACCGTCGCCTCTTATGTTGGGATCGGGATGAACGTCGGGTTTTTCATTGAGTCTAGCATTTTTGAACACTAGAGTCCATTATGAATCAATCCATATGATCATATATGCCTAATCCATCCACTTTTGAAAAAATCAAATTTTTGAGCCCGCCCAAAGGGGTACCCCTTTGGCCGGTGGCCAGATTTGGCCCCGTTTTCTGGCTGCCGTCAGTAAAACGGCTATAACTCTCTCCAGAAGTAAGCTTTACCCGTGATTCTTATTGCGTTAGATTTCTAACTCAAATATCTACCCTACAAAAAGTTCAAATGGAAGAAATTCCTTTTGAGTCAACCTCTAGGTGATTATCAAGTTGATTTCCACAACCATCGCCTCTTATGTAGGGATCGGGGTAAATATCGGGTTTTTCATTGAGTCTAGCATTTTTGAACACTAGAGTCCATTATGAATCAATCCATATCATCATATATACCTAATCCGTCCACTTTTGAAAAAATCAAATTTTTGAGCCCGCCCAAAGGGGTACCCCTTTGGCCGGTGGCCAGATTTGGCCTAGTTTTCTGGTAGCCGTCAGTAAAAACGGCTATAACTCTCTCCAGAAGTAAGACTTACCTGTGATTCTTGTTGCGTTGGATTTCCAACTCAAATATATACCCTATAAAAAGTTCAAATGGAAGAAACTCCTTTTGAGTCAACCTCTAGGTGATTATCAAGTTGATTTCCACAACCATCGCCTCTTATGTAGGGATCTGGGTGAACGTCGTGTTTTTCATTGAGTGTAGCATTTTTGAATACTAGAGTCCATTATGAATCAATCCATATGATCATATATGCCTAATCCGTCCACTTTTGAAAAAATCAAATTTTTGAGCCCGCCCAAAGGGGTATCCCTTAGGCCGGTGGCCAGATTTGACCCCGTTTTCTGGCAGCCGTCAGTAAAACGGCTATAACTCTCTCCAGAAGTAAGCTTTACCCGAGACTCTTGTTGCGTTGGATTTCTAACTCAAATATATACCCTACAAAAAGTTCAAATGGAAGAAACTCCTTTTGAGTCAACCTCTAGGTGATTATCAAGTTGATTTCCACAACCGTCGCCTCTTATGTAGGGAACGGGGTGAACGTCATGTTTTTCATTGAGTCTAGCATTTTTTAACACTAGAGTCCATTATGAATCAATCCATATGATCATATATGCCTAATCTGTCCACTTTTGAAAATATCAAATTTTTGAGCCCGCCCAAAGGGGTACCCCTTTGGCCGGTGGCCAGATTTGGCCTAATTTTCTGGCAGCCGTCAGTAAAACGGCTATAACTCTCTCCAGAAGTAAGACTTACCTGTTATTCTTGTTGCGTTGGATTTCTAACTCAAATATATACCCTACAAAAAGTTCAAATGGAAGAAACTCCTTTTGAATCAACCTCTAGGTGATTATCAAGTTGATTTCCACAACCGTCGCCTCTTATGTAGGGATCGGGGTGAACGTCGCGTTTTTCATTGAGTCTAGTATTTTTAACACTAGAGTCCATTATGAATAAATCCATATGATCATATATGCCTAATCCGTCCACTTTTGAAAAAATCAAATTTTTGAGCCCGCCCAAAGGGGTACCCCTTTGGCCGGTGGCCAGATATGGCACCGTTTTCTGGCAGCCGTCAGTAAAACGGCTATAACTCTCTCCAGAAGTAAGCTTTACCCGTGATTCTTGTTGCGTTGGATTTATAACTCAAATATCTACCCTACAAAAAGTTCAAATGGAAGAAACTCCTTTTGAGTCAACCTCTAGGTGATTATCAAGTTGATTTCCACAACTGTCGCCTCTTATGTAGGGATCGGGGTGAACGTCGGGTTTTTCATTGAGTCTAGCATTTTTGAACACTAGAGTCCATTATGAATCAATCCATATGATCATATATGCCTAATCCGTCCACTTTTAAAAAATCAAATTTTTGAGCCCGCCCAAAGGGGTACCCCTTTGGCCGGTGGCCAGATTTGGCCCCGTTTTCTGGCAGCCGTCAGTAAAATGGCTATAACTCTCTCCAGAAGTAAGCTTTACCCGTGATTTTTGTTGTGTTGGATTTCTAACTCAAATATCTATCCTAAAAAAAGTTCAAATGGAAGAAACTGCTTTTGAGTCAACCTCTAGGTGATTATCAAGTTGATTTCCACAACCGTCGCCTCTTATGTAGGGAACGGGGTGAACGTCGGGTTTTTCATTGAGTCTAGCATTTTTTAACACTAGAGTCCATTATGAATCAATCCATATGATCATATATTCCTAATCCGTCCACTTTTGAAAATATCAAATTTTTGAGCCCGCCCAAAGGGGTACCCCTTTGGCCGGTGGCCAGATTTGGCCCCGTTTTCTGGCAGCCGTCAGTAAAACGGCTATAACTCTCTCCAGAAGTAAGCTTTACCCGTGATTTTTGTTGTGTTGGATTTCTAACTCAAATATCTATCCTAAAAAAAGTTCAAATGGAAGAAACTGCTTTTGAGTCAACCTCTAGGTGATTATCAAGTTGATTTCCACAACCGTCGCCTCTTATGTAGGGAAACGGGGTGAACGTCGGGTTTTTCATTGAGTCTAGCATTTTTTAACACTAGAGTCCATTATGAATCAATCCATATGATCATATATTCCTAATCCGTCCACTTTTGAAAATATCAAATTTTTGAGCCCGCCCAAAGGTGTACCCCTTTGGCCGGTGGCCAGATTTGGCCCCGTTTTCTGGCAGCCATTAGTAAAACGGCTATAACTCTTTCCAGAAGTAAGATTTACCCGTGATTCTTGTTGCGTTGGATTTCTAACTCAAATATATACCCTACGAAAAGTTCAAATGTAAGAAACTCCTTTTGAGTCAACCTCTAGATGATTATCAATTTGATTTCCAGAACCGTCGCCTCTTATATAGGGATCGGGGTGACGTCAGGTTTTTCAATCCATATGATCATATATGCCTAATCCGTCCACTTTTGAAAATATCAAATTTTTGAGCCCGCCCAAAGGGGTACCCCTTTGGCCGGTGGCCAGATTTGGCCTAGTTTTCTGGCAGCCGTCAGTAAAACGGCTATAACTCTCTCCAGAAGTAAGCTTTACGCGTGATTCTTGTTGCGTTGGATTTATAACTCAAATATATACCCTACAAAAAGTTAAAATGGAAGAAACTCCTTTTGAGTCAACCTCTAGGTGATAATCAAGTTGATTTCCACAACCATCGCCTATTATGTAGGGATCGGGGTGAACGTCGGGTTTTTCATTGAGTCTAGTATTTTTGAATACTAGAGTCCATTATGAATCAATCCATATGATCATATATGCCTAATCCGTCCACTTTTGAAAAAATCAAATTTTTGAGCCCGCCCAAAGGGGTACCCCTTTGGCCGGTGGCTAGATTTGGCCCCGTTTTCTGGCAGCCGTTAGTAAAACGGCTATAACTCTCTCTAGAAGTAAGCTTTACCCGTAATTCTTCTTGCGTTGGATTCCTAACTCAAATATCTACCCTACAAAAAGTTCAAATGGAAGAAACTCCTTTTGAATCAATGTCTAGGTGATTATCAAGTTGATTTCCATAACCGTCGCCTCTTATATAGGGATCGGGGTGAACATCGGGTTTTTCATTGAGTCTAGCATTTTTGAATACTAGAGTCCATTATGAATCAATCCATATGATCATATATGCCTAATCCGTCCACTTTTGAAAAAATCAAATTTTTGAGCCCGCCCAAAGGGGTACCCCTTTGGCCGGTGGCCAGATTTTGCCCCGTTTTCTGGCAGCCGTCAGTAAAACGGCTATAACTCTCTCCAGAAGTAAGCTTTACCCATGATTCTTATTGCGTTGGATTTCTAACTCAAATATATACCCTACAAAAAGTTCAAATGGAAGAAACTCCTTTTGAGTCAACCTCTAGGTGATTATCAAGTTGATTTCCACAACCGTCGCCTCTTATGTAGGGATCGCGGTGAACGTCGTGTTTTTCATTGAGTCTAGCATTTTTAAACACTAGAGTCCATTATGAATCAATCTATATGATCATATATGCCTAATCCGTCCACTTTTCAAAAAATAAAATTTTTGAGCTCGCCCAAAGGTGTACCACTTTGGCCGGTGGCCAGATTTGGCCCCGTTTTCTGGCAGCCGTCAGTAAAACGGCTATAACTCTCTCCAGAAGTAAGATTTACCCGTGATTCTTGTTGCGTTGGATTTCTAACTCAAATATCTACCCTACAAAAAGTTGAAATGGAAGAAACTGCTTTTGAGTCAACCTCTAGGTGATTATCAAGTTGATTTCCACAACCGTCGCCTCTTATGTAGGGAACGGGGTGAACGTCGGGTTTTTCATTGAGTCTAGCATTTTTGAACACTAGAGTCCATTATGAATCAATCCATATCATCATATATGCCTAATCCGTCTACTTTTGAAAAAATCAAATTTTTGAGCCCGCCCAAAGGGGTACCCCTTTGGCCGGTGGCCAGATTTGGCCCAGTTTTCTGGCAGCCGTCAGTAAAACGGCTATAACTCTCTCCAGAAGTAAGCTTTACCCATGATTTTTATTGCGTTGGATTTCTAACTCAAATATCTAACCTAGAAAAAGTTCAAATGGAAGAAACTCCTTTTGAGTCAACCTCTAGGTGATTATCAAGTTGATTTCCACAACCGTCACTTCTTATGTTGGGATCGGGGTGAACGTCGGGTTTTTCATTGAGTCTAGCATTTTTGAACACTAGAGTCCATTATGAATCAATCCATATCATCATATATGCCTAATCCGTCCACTTTTGAAAAAATCAAATTTTTGAGCCGGCCCAAAGGGGTACCCCTCTGGCCGGTGGCCAGATTTGGCCCAGTTTTCTGGCAGCCGTCAGTAAAACGGCTATAACTCTCTCCAGAAGTAAGCTTTACCCGTGATTTTTGTTGCGTTAGATTTCTAACTCAAATATCTAACCTACAAAAAGTTCAAATGGAAGAAACTCCTTTTGAGTTAACCTCTAGGTGATTATCAAGTTGATTTCCACAACCGTCACCTCTTATGTTGGGATCGGGGCGAACGTCGGGTTTTTCATTGAGTCTAGCATTTTTGAACACTAGAGTCCATTATGAATCAATCCATATGATCATATATGCCTAATCCGTCCACTTTTGAAAAAATCAAATTTTTGAGCCCGCCCAAAGGGGTACCACTTTGGCCGGTGGCCAGATTTGGCCCCGTTTTCTGGCAGCCGTCAGTAAAACGGCTATAACTCTCTCCAGAAGTAAGATTTACCCGTGATTCTTGTTGCGTTGGATTTCTAACTCAAATATCTACCCTACAAAAAGTTCAAATGGAAGAAACTGCTTTTGAGTCAACCTCTAGGTGATTATCAAGTTGATTTCCACAACCGTCGCCTCTTATGTAGGGAACGGGGTGAACGTCGGGTTTTTCATTGAGTCTAGCATTTTTGAACACTAGAGTCCATTATGAATCAATCCATATCATCATATATGCCTCATCCGTCCACTTTTGAAAAAATCAAATTTTTGAGCCCGCCCAAAGGGGTACCCCTTTGGCCGGTGGCCAGATTTGGCCCCGTTTTCTGGCAGCCGTCAGTAAAACGGCTATAACTCTCTCCAGAAGTAAGCTTTACCCGTGATTTTTGTTGCGTTGGATTTCTAACTCAAATATCTAACCTACAAAAAGTTCAAATGGAAGAAACTCCTTTTGAGTCAACCTCTAGGTGATTATCGAGTTGATTTCCACAACCGTCCCCTCTTATGTTGGGATCGGGGTGAACTTCGGGTTTTTCATTGAGTCTAGCATTTTTGAACACTAGAGTCCATTATGAATCAATCCATATGATCATATATGCCTAATCCGTCCACTTTTGAAAAAATTAAATTTTTGAGCCCGCCCAAAGGGGTACCCTTTGGCCGGTGGCGAGATTTGGCCCCGTTATCTGGCAGCCGTCAGTAAAACGGCTATAACTCTCTCCAGAAGTAAGCTTTACCCGTGATTTTTGTTGCGTTGGATTTCTAACTCAAATATCTAACCTACAAAAAGTTCAAATGGAAGAAACTCCTTTTGAATCAACCTCTAGGTGATTATCAAGTTGATTTCCACAACTGTCGCCTCTTATGTAGGGACCGGGGTGAACGTCGGGTTTTTCATTGAGTCTAGCATTTTTGAACACTAGAGTCCATTATGAATCAATCCATATGATCATATATGCCTATTCCGTCCACTTTTGAAAAAATTAAATTTTTGAGCCCGCCCAAAGGGGTACCCTTTGGCCGGTGGCGAGATTTGGCCCCTTTATCTGGCAGCCGTCAGTAAAACGGCTATAACTCTCTCCAAAAGTAAGCTTTACCCGTGATTTTTGTTGTGTTGGATTTCTAACTCAAATATCTACCCTACAAAAAGGTCAAATGGAAGAAATTCCTTTTGAGTCAACCTCTAGGTGATTATCAAGTTGATTTCCACAACCGTCGCCTCTTATGTTGGGATCGGGGTGAACGTCGAGTTTTTTATTGAGTCTAGCATTTTTGAACACTAGAGTCTATTATGAATCAATCCATATCATCATATATGCCTAATCCGTCCACTTTTGAAAAAATCAAATTTTTAAGCCCGCCCAAAGGGGTACACCTTTAGCCGGTGGCCAGATTTGGCCCAGTTTTCTGGCAGCCGTCAGTAAAACGGCTATAACTCTCTCCAGAAGTAAGCTTTACCCGTGATTTTTGTTGCGTTGGATTTCTAACTCAAATATCTAACCTAAAAAAAGTTTAAATGGAAGAAACTCCTTTTGAGTCAACCTCTAGGTGATAATCAAGTTGATTTCCACAACCGTCACCTCTTATGTTGGGATCGGGGTGAACGTCGGGTTTTTCATTGAGTCTAGCATTTTTGAACACTAGAGTCCATTATGAATCAATCCATATCATCATATATGCCTCATCCGTCCACTTTTGAAAAAATCAAATTTTTGAGCCCGCCCAAAGGGGTACCCCTTTGGCCGGTGGCCAGATTTGGCCCCGTTTTCTGGCAGCCGTCAGTAAAACGGCTATAACTCTCTCCAGAAGTAAGCTTTACCCATGATTTTTATTGCGTTGGATTTCTAACTCAAATATCTAACCTAGAAAAAGTTCAAATGGAAGAAACTCCTTTTGAGTCAACCTCTAGGTGATTATCAAGTTGATTTCCACAACCGTCACTTCTTATGTTGGGATCGGGGTGAACGTCGGGTTTTTCATTGAGTCTAGCATTTTTGAACACTAGAGTCCATTATGAATCAATCCATATCATCATATATGCCTCATCCGTCCACTTTTGAAAAAATCAAATTTTTGAGCCCGCCCAAAGGGGTACCCCTTTGGCCGGTGGCCAGATTTGGCCCCGTTTTCTGGCAGCCGTCAGTAAAACGGCTATAACTCTCTCCAGAAGTAAGCTTTACCCGTGATTTTTGTTGCGTTGGATTTCTAACTCAAATATCTAACCTACAAAAAGTTCAAATGGAAGAAACTCCTTTTGAGTCAACCTCTAGGTGATTATCGAGTTGATTTCCACAACCGTCCCCTCTTATGTTGGGATCGGGGTGAACTTCGGGTTTTTCATTGAGTCTAGCATTTTTGAACACTAGAGTCCATTATGAATCAATCCATATGATCATATATGCCTAATCCGTCCACTTTTGAAAAAATTAAATTTTTGAGCCCGCCCAAAGGGGTACCCTTTGGCCGGTGGCGAGATTTGGCCCCGTTATCTGGCAGCCGTCAGTAAAACGGCTATAACTCTCTCCAGAAGTAAGCTTTACCCGTGATTTTTGTTGCGTTGGATTTCTAACTCAAATATCTAACCTACAAAAAGTTCAAATGGAAGAAACTCCTTTTGAATCAACCTCTAGGTGATTATCAAGTTGATTTCCACAACTGTCGCCTCTTATGTAGGGACCGGGGTGAACGTCGGGTTTTTCATTGAGTCTAGCATTTTTGAACACTAGAGTCCATTATGAATCAATCCATATGATCATATATGCCTATTCCGTCCACTTTTGAAAAAATTAAATTTTTGAGCCCGCCCAAAGGGGTACCCTTTGGCCGGTGGCGAGATTTGGCCCCTTTATCTGGCAGCCGTCAGTAAAACGGCTATAACTCTCTCCAAAAGTAAGCTTTACCCGTGATTTTTGTTGTGTTGGATTTCTAACTCAAATATCTACCCTACAAAAAGGTCAAATGGAAGAAATTCCTTTTGAGTCAACCTCTAGGTGATTATCAAGTTGATTTCCACAACCGTCGCCTCTTATGTTGGGATCGGGGTGAACGTCGAGTTTTTTATTGAGTCTAGCATTTTTGAACACTAGAGTCTATTATGAATCAATCCATATCATCATATATGCCTAATCCGTCCACTTTTGAAAAAATCAAATTTTTAAGCCCGCCCAAAGGGGTACACCTTTAGCCGGTGGCCAGATTTGGCCCAGTTTTCTGGCAGCCGTCAGTAAAACGGCTATAACTCTCTCCAGAAGTAAGCTTTACCCGTGATTTTTGTTGCGTTGGATTTCTAACTCAAATATCTAACCTAAAAAAAGTTTAAATGGAAGAAACTCCTTTTGAGTCAACCTCTAGGTGATAATCAAGTTGATTTCCACAACCGTCACCTCTTATGTTGGGATCGGGGTGAACGTCGGGTTTTTCATTGAGTCTAGCATTTTTGAACACTAGAGTCCATTATGAATCAATCCATATGATCATATATGCCTAATCCGTCCACTTATGAAAAAATCAAATTTTTGAACCCGCCCAAAGGGGGTACCCCTTTGGCCGATGGCCAGATTTGGCACCGTTTTCTGGCAGCCGTCAGTAAAACGGCTATAACTCTCTCCAGAAGTAAGCTTTACCCGTGATTTTTGTTGCGTTGGATTTCTAACTCAAATATCTAACCTACAAAAAGTTCAAATGTAAGAAACTCCTTTTGAGTCAACCTCTAGGTGATTATCAAGTTGATTTCCACAACCGTCACCTCTTATGTTGGGATCGGGGTGAACGTCGGGTTTTTCATTGAGTCTAGCATTTTTGAACACTAGAGTCCATTATGAATCAATCCATATGATCATAAATGCCTAATCCGTCCACTTTTGAAAAAATCAAATTTTTGAGCCCGCCCAAAGGGGTACCCCTTTGGCCGGTGGCCAGATTTGGCCCAGTTTTCTGGCAGCCATCAGTAAAACGCCTATAACTCTCTCCAGAAGTAAGCTTTACCCGTGATTTTTGTTGCGTTGGATTTCTAACTCAAATATCTAACCTACAAAAAGTTCAAATGTAAGAAACTCCTTTTGAGTCAACCTCTAGGTGATTATCAAGTTGATTTCCACAACCGTCACCTCTTATGTTGGGATCGGGGTGAACGTCGGGTTTTTCATTGAGTCTAGTATTTTTTAACACTAGAGTCCATTATGAATCAATCCATATGATCATATATGCCTAATCCGTCCACTTTTGAAAAAATTAAATTTTTAAGCCCGCCCAAAGGGGTACCCCTTTGGCCGGTGGCCAGATTTGGCCCCGTTTTCTGGCAGCCGTCAGTAAAACGGCTATAACTCTCTCCAGAAGTAAGCTTTACCCGTGATTCTTGTTGCGTTGGATTTCTAACTCAAATATCTACCCTACAAAAAGTTCAAATGGAAGAAACTCCTTTTGAGTCAACCTCTAGGTGATTATCAAGTTGATTTCCACAACTGTCGCCTCTTATGTAGGGATCGGGGTGAACGTCGGGTTTTTCATTGAGTCTAGCATTTTTGAACACTAGAGTCCATTATGAATCAATCCATATGATCATATATGCCTAATCCGTCCACTTTTGAAAAAATTAAATTTTTGAGCACGCCCAAATGGGTAGCCCTTTGGCCGGTGGCCAGATTTGGCCCCGTTTTCTGGCAGCCGTCAGTAAAATGGCTATAACTCTCTCCAGAAGTAAGCTTTACCCGTGATTCTTGTTGCGTTCGACCCTTCAAAAAGTTCAAATGGAAGAAACTCCTTTTGAGTCAACCTCTAGGTGATTATCAAGTTGATTTCCACAACTGTCGCCTCTTATGTAGGGATCGGGGTGAACGTCGGGTTTTTCATTGAGTCTAGCATTTTTGAACACTAGAGTCCATTATAAATCAATCCATATGATCATATATGCCTAATCCGTCCACTTTTGAAAAAATCAAATTTTTGAGCCCGCCCAAAGGGGTACCCCTTTGGCCGGTGGCCAGATTTGGCCCCGTTTTCTGGCAGCCGTCAGTAAAACGGCTATAACTCTCTCCAGAAGTAAGCTTTACCCATGATTCTTATTGCGTTGGATTTCTAACTCAAATATATACCCTACAAAAAGTTCAAATGGAAGAAACTCCTTTTGAGTCAACCTCTAGGTGATTATCAAGTTGATTTCCACAACCGTCGCCTCTTATGTAGGGATCGCGGTGAACGTCGTGTTTTTCATTGAGTCTAGCATTTTTAAACACTAGAGTCCATTATGAATCAATCTATATGATCATATATGCCTAATCCGTCCACTTTTGAAAAAATCAAATTTTTGAGCCCGCCCAAAGGGGTACCCCTTTGGCCGGTGGCCAGATTTGGCCCAGTTTTCTGGCAGCCGTCAGTAAAACGGCTATAACTCTCTCCAGAAGTAAGCTTAACCGTGATTTTTGTTGCGTTGGATTTCTAACTCAAATATCTAACCTAGAAAAAGTTCAAATGGAAGAAACTCCTTTTGAGTCAACCTCTAGGTGATTATCAAGTTGATTTCCACAACCGTCGCCTCTTATGTTCTGATCGGGGTGAACGTCGAGTTTTTTATTGAGTCTAGCATTTTTGAACACTAGAGTGTATTATGAATCAATCCATATCATCATATATGCCTAATCCGTCCACTTTTGAAAAAATCAAATTTTTGAGCCCGCCCAAAGGGTTACCCCTTTGGCCGGTGGCCAGATTTGGCCCAGTTTTCTGGCAGCCGTCAGTAAAACGCCTATAACTCTCTCCAGAAGTAAGCTTTACCCGTGATTTTTGTTGCGTTGGATTTCTAACTCAAATATCTAACCTACAAAAAGTTCAAATGGAAGAAACTTCTTTTGAGTCAACCTCTAGGTGATTATCAAGTTGATTTCCACAACCGTCACCTCTTATGTTGGGATCGGGGTGAACGTCGGGTTTTTCATTGAGTCTAGCATTTTTGAACACTAGAGTCCATTATGAATCAATCCATATGATCATATATGCCTAATCCGTCCAATTTTGAAAAAATCAAATTTTTGAGCCCGCCCAAAGGGGTACCCCTTTGGCCGGTGGCCAGATTTGGCCCCGTTTTCTGGCAGCCGTCAGTAAAACGGCTATAACTCTCTCCAGAAGTAAGCTTTACCCGTGATTCTTGTTGCGTTGGATTTCTAACTCAAATATCTACCCTACAAAAAGTTCAAATGGAAGAAACTCCTTTTGAGTCAACCTCTAGGTGATTATCAAGTTGATTTCCACAACTGTCGCCTCTTATGTAGGGATCGGGGTGAACGTCGGGTTTTTCATTGAGTCTAGCATTTTTGAACACTAGAGTCCATTATGAATCAATCCATATGATCATATATGCCTAATCCGTCCACTTTTGAAAAAATCAAATTTTTGAGCCCGCCCAAAGGGGTACCCCTTTGGCCGGTGGCCAGATTTGGCCCCGTTTTCTGGCAGCCGTCAGTAAAACGGCTATAACTCTCTCCAGAAGTAAGCTTTACCCGTGATTTTTGTTGTGTTGGATTTCTAACTCAAATATCTACCCTAAAAAAAGTTCAAATGGAAGAAACTTTTTTTGAGTCAACCTCTAGGTGATTATCAAGTTGATTTCCACAACCGTCGCCTCTTATGTAGGGATCTGGGTGAACGTCGGGTTTTTCATTGAGTCTAGCATTTTTGAACACTAGAGTCCATTATGAATCAATCCATATGATCATATATGCCTAATCCGTCCACTTTTGAAAAAATTAAATTTTTAAGCCCGCCCAAAGGGGTACCCCTTTGGCCGGTTGCCAGATTTGGCCCCGTTTTCTGGCAGCCGTCAGTAAAACGGCTATAACTCTCTCCAGAAGTAAGCTTTACCCGTGATTCTTGTTGCGTTGGATTTCTAACTCAAATATCTACCCTACAAAAAGTTCAAATGGAAGAAACTCCTTTTGAGTCAACCTCTAGGTGATTATCAAGTTGATTTCCACAACTGTCGCCTCTTATGTAGGGATCGGGGTGAACGTCGGGTTTTTCATTGAGTCTAGCATTTTTGAACACTAGAGTCCATTATGAATCAATCCATATGATCATATATGCCTAATCCGTCCACTTTTGAAAAAATCAAATTTTTGAGGCCGCCCAAAGGGGTACCCCTTTGGCCGGTGGCCAGATTTGGCCCCGTTTTCTGGCAGCCGTCAGTAAAACGGCTATAACTCTCTCCAGAAGTAAGCATTACCCGTGATTTTTATTGTGTTGGATTTCTAACTCAAATATCTACCCTACAAAAAGTTCAAATGGAAGAAACTCCTTTTGAGTCAACCTCTAGGTGATTATCAAGTTGATTTCCACAACCGTCGCCTCTTATGTAGGGATCGGGGTGAACGTCGGGTTTTTCATTGAGTCTAGCATTTTTGAACACTAGAGTCCATTATGAATCAATCCATATGATCATATATGCCTAATCCGTCCACTTTTGAAAAAATCAAATTTTTGAACCCGCCCAAAGGGGGTATCCCTTTGGCCGGTGGCCAGATTTGGCCCCGTTTTCTGGCAGCCGTCAGTAAAACGGCTATAACTCTCTCCAGAAGTAAGCTTTACCCGTGATTCTTGTTGCGTTGGATTTCTAACTCAAATATCTACCCTACAAAAAGTTTAAATGGAAGAAACTCCTTTTGAGTCAACCTCTAGGTGATTATCAAGTTGATTTCCACAACTGTCGCCTCTTATGTAGGGATCGGGGTGAACGTCGGGTTTTTCATTGAGTCTAGCATTTTTGAACACTAGAGTCCATTATGAATCAATCCATATGATCATATATGCCTAATCCGTCCACTTTTGAAAAAATCAAATTTTTGAACCCGCCCAAAGGGGGTACCCCTTTGGCCGGTGGCCAGATTTGGCCCCGTTTTCTGGCAGCCGTCAGTAAAACGGCTATAACTCTCTCCAGAAGTAAGCTTTACCCGTGATTCTTGTTGCGTTGGATTTCTAACTCAAATATCTACCCTACAAAAAGTTCAAATGGAAGAAACTCCTTTTGAGTCAACCTCTAGGTGATTATCAAGTTGATTTCCACAACCGTCGCCTCTTATGTAGGGATCGGGGTGAACGTCGGGTTTTTCATTGAGTCTAGCATTTTTGAACACTAGAGTCCATTATGAATCAATCCATATGATCATATATGCCTAATCCGTCCACTTTTGAAAAAATCAAATTTTTGAGGCCGCCCAAAGGGGTACCCCTTTGGCCGGTGGCCAGATTTGGCCCCGTTTTCTGGCAGCCGTCAGTAAAACGGCTATAACTCTCTCCAGAAGTAAGCATTACCCGTGATTTTTGTTGTGTTGGATTTCTAACTCAAATATCTACCCTACAAAAAGTTCAAATGGAAGAAACTCCTTTTGAGTCAACCTCTAGGTGATTATCAAGTTGATTTCCACAACCGTCGCCTCTTATGTAGGGATCGGGGTGAACGTCGGGTTTTTCATTGAGTCTAGCATTTTTGAACACTAGAGTCCATTATGAATCAATCCATATGATCATATATGCCTAATCCGTCCACTTTTGAAAAAATCAAATTTTTGAACCCGCCCAAAGGGGGTATCCCTTTAGCCGGTGGCCAGATTTGGCCCCGTTTTCTGGCAGCCGTCAGTAAAACGGCTATAACTCTCTCCAGAAGTAAGCTTTACCCGTGATTCTTGTTGCGTTGGATTTCTAACTCAAATATCTACCCTACAAAAAGTTTAAATGGAAGAAACTCCTTTTGAGTCAACCTCTAGGTGATTATCAAGTTGATTTCCACAACTGTCGCCTCTTATGTAGGGATCGGGGTGAACGTCGGGTTTTTCATTGAGTCTAGCATTTTTGAACACTAGAGTCCATTATGAATCAATCCATATGATCATATATGCCTAATCCGTCCACTTTTGAAAAAATCAAATTTTTGAACCCGCCCAAAGGGGGTACCCCTTTGGCCGGTGGCCAGATTTGGCCCCGTTTTCTGGCAGCCGTCAGTAAAACGGCTATAACTCTCCAGAAGTAAGCTTTACCCGTGATTCTTGTTCGTTGGATTTCTAACTCAAATATCTACCCTACAAAAAGTTCAAATGGAAGAAACTCCTTTTGAGTCAACCTCTAGGTGATTATCAAGTTGATTTCCACAACCGTCGCCTCTTATGTTGGGATCGGGGTGAACGTCGGGTTTTTCATTGAGTCTAGCATTTTTGAACACTAGAGTCCATTATGAATCAATCCATATGATCATATATGCCTAATCCGTCCACTTTTGAAAAAATCAAATTTTTGAACCCGCCCAAAGGGGGTACCCCTTTGGCCGGTGGCCAGATTTGGCCCCGTTTTCTGGCAGCCGTAAGTAAAACGGCTATAACTCTCTCCAGAAGTAAGCTTTACTCGTGATTCTTATTACGTTGGATTCCTAACTCAAATATCTACCCTACAAAAAGTTCAAATGGAAGAAACTCCTTTTGAGTCAACCTCTAGGTGATTATCAAGTTGATTTCCACAACTGTCGCCTCTTATGTAGGGATCGGGGTGAACGTCGGGTTTTTCATTGAGTCTAGCATTTTTGAACACTAGAGTCCATTATGAATCAATCCATATGATCATATATGCCTAATCCGTCCACTTTTGAAAAAATCAAATTTTTGAACCCGCCCAAAGGGGGTACCCCTTTGGCCGGTGGCCAGATTTGGCCCCGTTTTCTGGCAGCCGTCAGTAAAACGGCTATAACTCTCCAGAAGTAAGCTTTACCCGTGATTCTTGATGCGTTGGATTTCTAACTCAAATATCTACCCTACAAAAAGTTCAAATGGAAGAAACTCCTTTTGAGTCAACCTCTAGGTGATTATCAAGTTGATTTCCACAACCGTCACCTCTTATGTAGGGATCGGGGTGAACGTCGGGTTTTTCATTGAGTCTAGCATTTTTGAACACTAGAGTCCATTATGAATCAATCCATATGATCATATATGCCTAATCCGTCCACTTTTGAAAAAATCAAATTTTTGAGGCCGCCCAAAGGGGTACCCCTTTGGCCGGTGGCCAGATTTGGCCCCGTTTTCTGGCAGCCGTCAGTAAAACGGCTATAACTCTCTCCAGAAGTAAGCATTACCCGTGATTTTTGTTGTGTTGGATTTCGAACTCAAATATCTACCCTACAAAAAGTTCAAATGGAAGAAACTCCTTTTGAGTCAACCTCTAGGTGATTATCAAGTTGATTTCCACAACCGTCGCCTCATATGTAGGGATCGGGGTGAACGTCGGGTTTTTCATTGAGTCTAGCATTTTTGAACACTAGAGTCCATTATGAATCAATCCATATGATCATATATGCCTAATCCGTCCACTTTTGAAAAAATTAAATTTTTGAACCCGCCCAAAGGGGGTATCCCTTTGGCCGGTGGCCAGATTTGGCCCCGTTTTCTGGCAGCCGTCAGTAAAACGGCTATAACTCTCTCCAGAAGTAAGCTTTACCCGTGATTCTTGTTGCGTTGGATTTCTAACTCAAATATCTACCCTACAAAAAGTTTAAATGGAAGAAACTCCTTTTGAGTCAACCTCTAGGTGATTATCAAGTTGATTTCCACAACTGTCGCCTCTTATGTAGGGATCGGGGTGAACGTCGGGTTTTTCATTGAGTCTAGCATTTTTGAACACTAGAGTCCATTATGAATCAATCCATATGATCATATATGCCTAATCCGTCCACTTTTGAAAAAATCAAATTTTTGAACCCGCCCAAAGGGGGTACCCCTTTGGCCGGTGGCCAGATTTGGCCCCGTTTTCTGGCAGCTGTCAGTAAAACGGCTATAACTCTCCAGAAGTAAGCGTTACCCGTGATTCTTGATGCGTTGGATTTCTAACTCAAATATCTACCCTACAAAAAGTTCAAATGGAAGAAACTCCTTTTGAGTCAACCTCTAGGTGATTATCAAGTTGATTTCCACAACCGTCGCCTCTTATGTTGGGATCGGGGTGAACGTCGGGTTTTTCATTGAGTCTAGCATTTTTGAACACTAGAGTCCATTATGAATCAATCCATATGATCATATATGCCTAGTCCGTCCACTTTTGAAAAAATCAAATTTTTGAACCAGCCCAAAGGGGGTATCCCTTTGGCCTGTGGCCAGATTTGGCCCCGTTTTCTGGCAGCCGTCAGTAAAACGGCTATAACTCTCTCCAGAAGTAAGCTTTACCCGTGATTCTTGTTGCGTTGGATTTCTAACTCAAATATCTACCCTACAAAAAGTTTAAATGGAAGAAACTCCTTTTGAGTCAACCTCTAGGTGATTATCAAGTTGATTTCCACAACTGTCGCCTCTTATGTAGGGATCGGGGTGAACGTCGGGTTTTTCATTGAGTCTAGCATTTTTGAACACTAGAGTCCATTATGAATCAATCCATATGATCATATATGCCTAATCCGTCCACTTTTGAAAAAATCAAATTTTTGAACCCGCCCAAAGGGGGTACCCCTTTGGCCGGTGGCCAGATTTGGCCCCGTTTTCTGGCAGCCGTCAGTAAAACGGCTATAACTCTCCAGAAGTAAGCTTTACCCGTGATTCTTGTTCGTTGGATTTCTAACTCAAATATCTACCCTACAAAAAGTTCAAATGGAAGAAACTCCTTTTGAGTCAACCTCTAGGTGATTATCAAGTTGATTTCCACAACCGTCGCCTCTTATGTTGGGATCGGGGTGAACGTCGGGTTTTTCATTGAGTCTAGCATTTTTGAACACTAGAGTCCATTATGAATCAATCCATATGATCATATATGCCTAATCCGTCCACTTTTGAAAAAATCAAATTTTTGAACCCGCCCAAAGGGGGTACCCCTTTGGCCGGTGGCCAGATTTGGCCCCGTTTTCTGGCAGCCGTAAGTAAAACGGCTATAACTCTCTCCAGAAGTAAGCTTTACTCGTGATTCTTATTACGTTGGATTCCTAACTCAAATATCTACCCTACAAAAAGTTCAAATGGAAGAAACTCCTTTTGAGTCAACCTCTAGGTGATTATCAAGTTGATTTCCACAACCGTCGCCTCTTATGTAGGGATCGGGGTGAACGTCGGGTTTTTCATTGAGTCTAGCATTTTTGAACACTAGAGTCCATTATGAATCAATCCATATGATCATATATGCCTAATCCGTCCACTTTTGAAAAAATCAAATTTTTGAACCCGCCGAAAGGGGGTACCCCTTTGGCCGGTGGCCAGATTTGGCCCCGTTTTCTGGCAGCCGTCAGTAAAACGGCTATAACTCTCTCCAGAAGTAAGCTTTACCCGTGATTCTTGTTGCGTTGGATTTCTAACTCAAATATCTACCCTACAAAAAGTTCAAATGGAAGAAACTCCTTTTGAGTCAACCTCTAGGTGATTATCAAGTTAATTTCCACAACTGTCGCCTCTTATGTAGGGATCGGGGTGAACGTCGGGTTTTTCATTGAGTCTAGCATTTTTGAACACTAGAGTTGATTATGAATCAATCCATATCATCATATATGCCTAATCCGTTCACTTTTGAAAAAATCAAATTTTTGAGCCCGCCCAAAGGGGTACCCCTTTTGCCGATGGCCAGATTTGGCCCCGTTTTCTGGCAGCCGTCAGTAAAACGGCTATAACTCTCTCCAGAAGTAAGATTTACCCGTGATTTTTGTTGCGTTGGATTTCGAACTCAAATATCTAACCTACAAAAAGTTCAAATGGAAGAAACTCCTTTTGAGTCAACCTCTAGGTGATTATCAAGTTGATTTCCACAACCGTCACCTCTTATGTTGGGATCGGGGTGAACGTCGGGTTTTTCATTAAGTCTAGCATTTTTGAACACTAGAGTCCATTATGAATCAATCCATATGATCATATATGCCTAATCCGTCCACTTTTGAAAAAACAAATTTTTGAACCCGCCCAAAGGGGGTACCCCTTTGGCCGGTGGCCAGATTTAGCCCCGTTTTCTGGCAGCCGTAAGTAAAACGGCTATAACTCTCTCCAGAAGTAAGATTTACCCGTGATTTTTGTTGCGTTGGATTTCGAACTCAAATATCTAACCTACAAAAAGTTCAAATGGAAGAAACTCCTTTTGAGTCAACCTCTAGGTGATTATCAAGTTGATTTCCACAACCGTCACCTCTTATGTTGGGATCGGGGTGAACGTCGGGTTTTTCATTAAGTCTAGCATTTTTGAACACTAGAGTCCATTATGAATCAATCCATATGATCATATATGCCTAATCCGTCCACTTTTGAAAAAACAAATTTTTGAACCCGCCCAAAGGGGGTACCCCTTTGGCCGGTGGCCAGATTTAGCCCCGTTTTCTGGCAGCCGTAAGTAAAACGGCTATAACTCTCTCCAGAAGTAAGATTTACCCGTGATTTTTGTTGCGTTGGATTTCGAACTCAAATATCTAACCTACAAAAAGTTCAAATGGAAGAAACTCCTTTTGAGTCAACCTCTAGGTGATTATCAAGTTGATTTCCACAACTGTCGCCTCTTATGTAGGGATCGGGGTGAACGTCGGGTTTTTCATTGAGTCTCGCATTTTTGAACACTAGAGTCCATTATGAATCAATCCATATGATCATATATGCCTAATCCGTCCACTTTTGAAAAAATCAAATTTTTGAGCCCGCCCAAAGGGCCCCTTTGGCCGGTGGCCAGATTTGGCCCAGTTTTCTGGCAGCCGTTAGTAAAACGCCTATAACTCTCTCCGGAAGATAGCTTTACCCGTGATTTTTGTTGCGTTGGATTTCTAACTCAAATATCTAACCTACAAAAAGTTCAAATGGAAGAAACTCCTTTTGAGTCAACCTCTAGGTGATTATCAAGTTGATTTGCACAACCGTCACCTCTTATGTTGGGATCGGGGTGAACGTCGGGTTTTTCATTGAGTCTAGCATTGTTGAACACTAGAGTCCATTATGAATCAATCCATATGATCATATATGCCTAATCCGTCCACTTTTGAAAAAATCAAATTTTTGAACCCGCCCAAAGGGGGTACCCCTTTGGCCGGTGGCCAGATTTGGCCCCGTTTTCTGGCAGCCGTCAGTAAAACGGCTATAACTCTCCAGAAGTAAGCTTTACCCGTGATTCTTGTTGCGTTGGATTTCTAACTAAAATATCTACCCTACAAAAAGTTCAAATGGAAGAAACTCCTTTTGAGTCAACCTCTAGGTGATTATCAAGTTGATTTCCACAACTGTCGCCTCTTATGTAGGGATCGGGGTGAACGTCGGGTTTTTCATTGAGTCTAGCATTTTTGAACACTAGAGTCCATTATGAATCAATCCATATGATCATATATGCCTAATCCGTCCACTTTTGAAAAAATCAAATTTTTGAGCCGGCCCAAAGGGGTACCCCTTTGGCCGGTGGCCAGATTTCGCCCCGTGTTCTGGCAGCCGTCAGTAAAACGGCTATAACTCTCTCCAGAAGTAAGCTTTACCCCTGATTCTTGTTGCGTTGGATTTCTAACTCAAATATCTACCCTACAAAAAGTTCAAATGGAAGAAACTCCTTTTGAGTCAACCTCTAGGTGATTATCAAGTTGATTTCCACAACTGTCGCCTCTTATGTAGGGATCGGGGTGAACGTCGGGTTTTTCATTGAGTCTCGCATTTTTGAACACTAGAGTCCATTATGAATCAATCCATATGATCATATATGCCTAATCCGTCCACTTTTGAAAAAATCAAATTTTTGAGCCCGCCCAAAGGGCCCCTTTGGCCAGTGGCCAGATTTGGCCCAGTTTTCTGGCAGCCGTTAGTAAAACGCCTATAACTCTCTCCAGAAGATAGCTTTACCCGTGATTTTTGTTGCGTTGGATTTCTAACTCAAATATCTAACCTACAAAAAGTTCAAATGGAAGAAACTCCTTTTGAGTCAACCTCTAGGTGATTATCAAGTTGATTTCCACAACCGTCACCTCCTATGTTGGGATCGGGGTGAACGTCGGGTTTTTCATTGAGTCTAGCATTTTTGAACACTAGAGTCCATTATGAATCAATCCATATGATCATATATGCCTAATCCGTCCACTTTTGAAAAAATCAAATTTTTGAACCCGCCGAAAGGGGGTACCCCTTTGGCCGGTGGCCAGATTTGGCCCCGTTTTCTGGCAGCCGTCAGTAAAACGGCTATAACTCTCTCCAGAAGTAAGCTTTACCCGTGATTCTTGTTGCGTTGGATTTCTAACTCAAATATCTACCCTACAAAAAGTTCAAATGGAAGAAACTCCTTTTGAGTCAACCTCTAGGTGATTATCAAGTTAATTTCCACAACTGTCGCCTCTTATGTAGGGATCGGGGTGAACGTCGGGTTTTTCATTGAGTCTAGCATTTTTGAACACTAGAGTTGATTATGAATCAATCCATATCATCATATATGCCTAATCCGTTCACTTTTGAAAAAATCAAATTTTTGAGCCCGCCCAAAGGGGTACCCCTTTTGCCGATGGCCAGATTTGGCCCCGTTTTCTGGCAGCCGTCAGTAAAACGGCTATAACTCTCTCCAGAAGTATGATTTACCCGTGATTTTTGTTGCGTTGGATTTCGAACTCAAATATCTAACCTACAAAAAGTTCAAATGGAAGAAACTCCTTTTGAGTCAACCTCTAGGTGATTATCAAGTTGATTTCCACAACCGTCACCTCTTATGTTGGGATCGGGGTGAACGTCGGGTTTTTCATTAAGTCTAGCATTTTTGAACACTAGAGTCCATTATGAATCAATCCATATGATCATATATGCCTAATCCGTCCACTTTTGAAAAAACAAATTTTTGAACCCGCCCAAAGGGGGTACCCCTTTGGCCGGTGGCCAGATTTAGCCCCGTTTTCTGGCAGCCGTAAGTAAAACGGCTATAACTCTCTCCAGAAGTAAGATTTACCCGTGATTTTTGTTGCGTTGGATTTCGAACTCAAATATCTAACCTACAAAAAGTTCAAATGGAAGAAACTCCTTTTGAGTCAACCTCTAGGTGATTATCAAGTTGATTTCCACAACCGTCACCTCTTATGTTGGGATCGGGGTGAACGTCGGGTTTTTCATTAAGTCTAGCATTTTTGAACACTAGAGTCCATTATGAATCAATCCATATGATCATATATGCCTAATCCGTCCACTTTTGAAAAAACAAATTTTTGAACCCGCCCAAAGGGGGTACCCCTTTGGCCGGTGGCCAGATTTAGCCCCGTTTTCTGGCAGCCGTAAGTAAAACGGCTATAACTCTCTCCAGAAGTAAGATTTACCCGTGATTTTTGTTGCGTTGGATTTCGAACTCAAATATCTAACCTACAAAAAGTTCAAATGGAAGAAACTCCTTTTGAGTCAACCTCTAGGTGATTATCAAGTTGATTTCCACAACCGTCACCTCTTATGTTGGGATCGGGGTGAACGTCGGGTTTTTCATTAAGTCTAGCATTTTTGAACACTAGAGTCCATTATGAATCAATCCATATGATCATATATGCCTAATCCGTCCACTTTTGAAAAAACAAATTTTTGAACCCGCCCAAAGGGGGTACCCCTTTGGCCGGTGGCCAGATTTAGCCCCGTTTTCTGGCAGCCGTAAGTAAAACGGCTATAACTCTCTCCAGAAGTAAGATTTACCCGTGATTTTTGTTGCGTTGGATTTCGAACTCAAATATCTAACCTACAAAAAGTTCAAATGGAAGAAACTCCTTTTGAGTCAACCTCTAGGTGATTATCAAGTTGATTTCCACAACTGTCGCCTCTTATGTAGGGATCGGGGTGAACGTCGGGTTTTTCATTGAGTCTCGCATTTTTGAACACTAGAGTCCATTATGAATCAATCCATATGATCATATATGCCTAATCCGTCCACTTTTGAAAAAATTAAATTTTTGAGCCCGCCCAAAGGGCCCCTTTGGCCGGTGGCCAGATTTGGCCCAGTTTTCTGGCAGCCGTTAGTAAAACGCCTATAACTCTCTCCGGAAGATAGCTTTACCCGTGATTTTTGTTGCGTTGGATTTCTAACTCAAATATCTAACCTACAAAAAGTTCAAATGGAAGAAACTCCTTTTGAGTCAACCTCTAGGTGATTATCAAGTTGATTTGCACAACCGTCACCTCTTATGTTGGGATCGGGGTGAACGTCGGGTTTTTCATTGAGTCTAGCATTGTTGAACACTAGAGTCCATTATGAATCAATCCATATGATCATATATGCCTAATCCGTCCACTTTTGAAAAAATCAAATTTTTGAACCCGCCCAAAGGGGGTACCCCTTTGGCCGGTGGCCAGATTTGGCCCCGTTTTCTGGCAGCCGTCAGTAAAACGGCTATAACTCTCCAGAAGTAAGCTTTACCCGTGATTCTTGTTGCGTTGGATTTCTAACTAAAATATCTACCCTACAAAAAGTTCAAATGGAAGAAACTCCTTTTGAGTCAACCTCTAGGTGATTATCAAGTTGATTTCCACAACTGTCGCCTCTTATGTAGGGATCGGGGTGAACGTCGGGTTTTTCATTGAGTCTAGCATTTTTGAACACTAGAGTCCATTATGAATCAATCCATATGATCATATATGCCTAATCCGTCCACTTTTGAAAAAATCAAATTTTTGAGCCGGCCCAAAGGGGTACCCCTTTGGCCGGTGGCCAGATTTCGCCCCGTGTTCTGGCAGCCGTCAGTAAAACGGCTATAACTCTCTCCAGAAGTAAGCTTTACCCCTGATTCTTGTTGCGTTGGATTTCTAACTCAAATATCTACCCTACAAAAAGTTCAAATGGAAGAAACTCCTTTTGAGTCAACCTCTAGGTGATTATCAAGTTGATTTCCACAACTGTCGCCTCTTATGTAGGGATCGGGGTGAACGTCGGGTTTTTCATTGAGTCTCGCATTTTTGAACACTAGAGTCCATTATGAATCAATCCATATGATCATATATGCCTAATCCGTCCACTTTTGAAAAAATCAAATTTTTGAGCCCGCCCAAAGGGCCCCTTTGGCCAGTGGCCAGATTTGGCCCAGTTTTCTGGCAGCCGTTAGTAAAACGCCTATAACTCTCTCCAGAAGATAGCTTTACCCGTGATTTTTGTTGCGTTGGATTTCTAACTCAAATATCTAACCTACAAAAAGTTCAAATGGAAGAAACTCCTTTTGAGTCAACCTCTAGGTGATTATCAAGTTGATTTCCACAACCGTCACCTCCTATGTTGGGATCGGGGTGAACGTCGGGTTTTTCATTGAGTCTAGCATTGTTGAACACTAGAGTCCATTATGAATCAATCCATATGATCATATATGCCTAATCCGTCCACTTTTGAAAAAATCAAATTTTTGAACCCGCCCAAAGGGGGTACCCCTTTGGCCGGTGGCCAGATTTGGCCCCGTTTTCTGGCAGCCGTCAGTAAAACGGCTATAACTCTCCAGAAGTAAGCTTTACCCGTGATTCTTGTTGCGTTGGATTTCTAACTCAAATATCTACCCTACAAAAAGTTCAAATGGAAGAAACTCCTTTTGAGTCAACCTCTAGGTGATTATCAAGTTGATTTCCACAACTGTCGCCTCTTATGTAGGGATCGGGGTGAACGTCGGGTTTTTCATTGAGTCTAGCATTTTTGAACACTAGAGTCCATTATGAATCAATCCATATGATCATATATGCCTAATCCGTCCACTTTTGAAAAAATCAAATTTTTGAGCCGGCCCAAAGGGGTACCCCTTTGGCCGGTGGCCAGATTTCGCCCCGTGTTCTGGCAGCCGTCAGTAAAATGTCTATAACTCTCTCCAGAAGTAAGCTTTACCCCTGATTCTTGTTGCGTTGGATTTCTAACTCAAATATCTACCCTACAAAAAGTTCAAATGGAAGAAACTCCTTTTGAGTCAACCTCTAGGTGATTATCAAGTTGATTTCCACAACTGTCGCCTCTTATGTAGGGATCGGGGTGAACGTCGGGTTTTTCATTGAGTCTCGCATTTTTGAACACTAGAGTCCATTATGAATCAATCCATATGATCATATATGCCTAATCCGTCCACTTTTGAAAAAATCAAATTTTTGAGCCCGCCCAAAGGGGTACTCCTTTGGCCGGTGGCCAGATTTGGCCCAGTTTTCTTGCAGCCGTCAGTAAAACGGCTATAACTCTCTCCAGAAGTAAGCTTTACCCGTGATTTTTGTGTTGTTGGATTTCTAACTCAAATATCTACCCTACAAAAAGTGCAAATGGAAGAAACTCCTTCTGAGTCAACCTATAGGTGATTATCAAGTTGATTTCCACAACGTCACCTCTTATGTTGGGATCGGGGTGAACGTCGGGTTTTTCATTGAGTCTAGCATTTTTGAACACTAGAGTCCATTATGAATCAATCCATATGATCATATATGCCTAATCCGTCCACTTTTGAAAAAATCAAATTTTTGAACCCGCCCAAAGGGGGTACCCCTTTGGCCGGTGGCTAGATTTGGCCCCGTTTTCTTGCAGCCGTCAGTAAAACGGCTATAACTCTCTCCAGAAGTAAGCTTTACCCGTGATTCTTGTTGCGTTGGATTTCTAACTCAAATATCTACCCTACAAAAAGTTCAAATGGAAGAAAGTCCTTTTGAGTCAACCTCTAGGTTATTATCAAGTTGATTTCCACAACTGTCGCCTCTTATGTAGGGATCGGGGTGAACGTCGGGTTTTTCATTGAGTCTAGCATTTTTGAACACTAGAGTCCATTATGAATCAATCCATATGATCATATATGCCTAATCCGTCCACTTTTGAAAAAATCAAATTTTTGAGCCCGCCCAAAGGGGTACCGCTTTGGCCGGTGGCCAGATTTGGCCCCGTTTTCTGGCAGCCGTCAGTAAAACGGCTATACCTCTCTCCAGAAGTAAGCTTTACCCGTGATTCTTGTTGCGTTGGATTTCTAACTCAAATATCTACCCTACAAAAAGTTCAAATGGAAGAAACTCCTTTTGAGTCAACCTCTAGGTGATTATCAAGTTGATTTCCACAACTGTCACCTCTTATGTAGGGATCGGGGTGAACGTCGGGTTTTTCATTGAGTCTAGCATTTTTGAACACTAGAGTCCATTATGAATCAATCCATATGATCATATATGCCTAATCCGTCCACTTTTGAAAAAATCAAATTTTTGAGCCCGCCCAAAGGGGGTACCCCTTTGGCCGGTGGCCAGATTTGGCCCCGTTTTCTGGCAGCCGTCAGTAAAACGGCTATAACTCTCTCCAGAAGTAAGCTTTACCCGTGATTCTTGTTGCGTTGGATTTCTAACTCACATATCTACCCTACAAAAAGTTCAAATGGAAGAAAGTCCTTTTGAGTCAACCTCTAGGTGATTATCAAGTTGATTTCCACAACTGTCGCCTCTTATGTAGGGATCGGGGTGAACGTCGGGTTTTTCATTGAGTCTAGCATTTTTGAACACTAGAGTCCATTATGAATCAATCCATATGATCATATATGCCTAATCCGTCCACTCTTGAAAAAATCAAATTTTTGAGCCCGCCCAAAGGGGTACCCCTTTGGCCGGTGGCCAGATTTGGCCCCGTTTTCTGGCAGCCGTCAGTAAAACGGCTATAACTCTCTCCAGAAGTAAGCTTTACCCGTGATTCTTGTTGTGTTGGATTTCTAACTCAAATATCTACCCTACAAAAAGTTCAAATGGAAGAAACTCCTTTTGAGTCAACCTCTAGGTGATTATCAAGTTGATTTCCACAACTGTCGCCTCTTATGTAGGGATCGGGGTGAACGTCGGGTTTTTCATTGAGTCTAGCATTTTTGAACACTAGAGTCCATTATGAATCAATCCATATGATCATATATGCCTAATCCGTCCACTTTTGAAAAAATCAAATTTTTGAGCCCGCCCAAAGGGGTATCCCTTTGGCCGGTGGCCAGATTAGACCCTGTTTTCTGGCAGCCGTCAGTAAAACGGCTATAACTCTCCCCAGAAGTAAGATTTACCAGTGATTTTTGTTGTGTTGGATTTCTAACTCAAATATCTACCCTACAAAAAGTTCAAATGGAAGAAACTCCTTTTGAGTCAACCTCTAGGTGATTATCATGTTGATTTCCACAACTGTTGCCTCTTATGTAGGGATCGGGGTGAACGTCGGGTTTTTCATTGAGTCTAGCATTTTTGAACACTAGAGTCCATTAGGAATCAATCCATATGATCATATATGCCTAATCCGTCCACTTTTGAAAAAATCAAATTTTTGAGCCCGCCATAGGGGTACTCCTTTGGCCGGTGGCCAGATTTGGCCCCGTTTTCTGGCAGCCGTCAGTAAAACGGCTATAACTCTCTCCAGAAGTAAGCTTTCCCCATGATTCTTGTTGCGTTGGATTTCTCACTCAAATATCTACCCTACAAAAAGTTCAAATGGAAGAAACTCCTTTTGTGTCAACCTCTAGGTGATTATCAAGTTGATTTCCACAATTGTCGCCTCTTATGTAGGGATCGGGGTGAACGTCGGGTTTTTCATTGAGTCTAGCATTGTTGAACACTAGAGTCCATTATGAATCAATCCATATGATCATATATGCCTAATCCGTCCACTTTTGAAAAAATCAAATTTTTGAGCCGGGCCAAAAGGGGTACCCCTTTGGCCGGTGGCCAGATTTGGCCCCGTTTTCTGGCAGCCGTCAGTAAAACGGCTATAACTCTCTCCAGAAGTAAGCTTTACCCGTGATTCTTCTTGCGTTGGATTTCTAAATCAAATATCTACCCTACAAAAAGTTCAAATGGAAGAAACTCCTTTTGAGTCAACCTCTAGGTGATTATCAAGTTGATTTCCACAACCGTCGCCTCTTATGTTGTGATCGGGGTGAACGTCGAGTTTTTTATTGAGTCTAGCATTTTTGAACACTAGAGTGTATTATGAATCAATCCATATCATCATATATGCCTAATCCGTCCACTTTTGAAAAAATCAAATTTTTGAGCCCGCCCGAAGGGGTACCACTTTGACCGGTGGTTAGATTTGGCCCCGTTTTCTGGCAGCCGTTAGTAAAACGGCTATAACTCTCTCCAGAAGTAAGCTTTACCCGTGATTCTTGTTGCGTTGGATTTCTAACTCAAATATCTACCCTACAAAAAGTTCAAATGGAAGAAACTCCTTTTGAGTCAACCTCTAGGTGATTATCAAGTTGATTTCCACAACCGTCGCCTCTTATGTAGGGATCGGGGTGAACGTCGGGTTTTTCATTGAGTCTAGCATTTTTGAACACTAGAGTCCATTATGAATCAATCCATATGATCATATATGCCTAATCCGTCCAATTTTGAAAAAATCAAATTTTTGAGCCCGCCCAAAGGGGTACCACTTTGGCCGGTGGTCAGATTTGGCCCCGTTTTCTGGGAGCCATCAGTGAAACGGCTATAACTCTCTCCAGAAGTAAGCTTTACCCGTGATTATTGTTGTGTTTGATTTCTAACTCAAATATCTACCCTACAAAAAGTTCAAATGGAAGAAACTCCTTTTGAGTCAACCTCTAGGTGATTATCATGTTGATTTCCACAACTGTCGCCTCTTATGTAGGGATCGGGGTGAACGTCGGGTTTTTCATTGAGTCTAGAATTTTTGAACACTAGAGTCCATTATGAATCAATCCATATGATCATATATGCCTAATCCGTCCACTTTTGAAAAAATCAAATTTTTGAGCCCGCCCAAAGGGGTACCCCTTTGGCCGTTGGCCAGATTTGGCCCTGTTTTCTGGCAGCCGTCAGTAAAACGGCTATAACTCTCTCCAGAAGTAAGCTTTACCCGTGATTTTTGTTGTGTTGGATTTCTAACTCAAATATCTACCCTACAAAAAGTTCAAATGGAAGAAATTCCTTTTGAGTCAACCTCTAGGTGATTATCAAGTTGATTTCCACAACCGTCGCCACTTATGTTGGGATCGGGGTGAACGTCGAGTTTTTTATTGAGTCTAGAATTTTTGAACACTAGAGTCCATTATGAATCAATCCATATGATCATATATGCCTAATCCGTCTAATTTTGAAAAAATCAAATTTTTGAGCCCGCCCAAAGGGGTACCACTTTGGCCGGTGGTCAGATTTGGCCCCGTTTTCTGGGAGCCGTCAGTGAAACGGCTATAACTCTCTCCAGAAGTAAGCTTTACCCGTGATTATTGTTGTGTTGGATTTCTAACTCAAATATCTACCCTACAAAAAGTTCAAATGGAAGAAACTCCTTTTGAGTCAACCTCTAGGTGATTATCATGTTGATTTCCACAACTGTCGCCTCTTATGTACGGATCGGGGTGAACGTCGGGTTTTTCATTGAGTCTAGCATTTTTGAACACTAGAGTCCATTATGGATCAATCCATATGATCATATATGCCTAATCCGTCCACTTTTGAAAAAATCAAATTTTTGATCCCGCCCAAAGGGGTACCCCTTTGGCCGGTGGCCAGATTTGGCCCCGTTTTCTGGCAGCCGTCAGTAAAACGGCTATAACTCTCTCCAGAAGTAAGCTTTACCCGTGATTTTTGTTGTGTTGGATTTCTAACTCAAATATCTACCCTACAAAAAGTTCAAATGGAAGAAATTCCTTTTGAGTCAACCTCTAGGTGATTATCAAGTTGATTTCCACAACCGTCGCCACTTATGTTGGGATCGGGGTGAACGTCGAGTTTTTTATTGAGTCTAGCATTTTTGAACACTAGAGTCTATTATGAATCAATCCATATCATCATATATGCCTAATCCGTCCACTTTTGAAAAAATCAAATTTTTGAGCCCGTCCAAAGGGGAACCCCTGTGGCCGGTGGCCAGATTTGGCCCAGTTTTCTGGCAGCCATCAGTAAAACGGCTATAACTCTCTGCAGAAGTATGCTTTACCCGTGATTTTTGTTGTGTTGAATTTCTAACTCAAATATCTACCGTACAAAAAGTTCAAATGGAAGAAACTCCTTTTAAGTCAACCTCTAGGTGATTATCAAGTTGATTTCCACAACCGTCGCCTCTTATGTAGGGATCGGGGTGAACGTCGGGTTTTTCATTGAGTCTAGCATTTTTGAACACTAGAGTCCATTATGAATCAATCCATATGATCATATATGCCTAATCCGTCCACTTTTGAAAAAATCAAATTTTTGAGCCCGCCCAAAGGGGTACCCCTTTGGCCGGTGGCCAGATTTGGCCCCGTTTTCTGGCAGCCGTCAGTAAAACGGCTATAACTCTCTCCAGAAGTAAGCTTTACTCGTGATTCTTGTTACGTTGGATTCCTAACTCAAATATCTACCCTACAAAAAGTTCAAATGGAAGAAATTCGTTTTGAGTCAACCTCTAGGTTATTATCAAGTTGATTTCCACAACCGTCGCCTCTTATGTAGGGATCGGGGTGAACGTCGGGTTTTTCATTGAGTCTAGCATTTTTGAACACTAGAGTCCATTATGAATCAATCCATATGATCATATATGCCTAATCCGTCCACTTTTGAAAAAATCAAATTTTTGAGCCCGCCCAAAGGGGTATCCCTTTGGCCGGTGGCCAGATTAGACCCTGTTTTCTGGCAGCCGTCAGTAAAACGGCTATAACTCTCCCCAGAAGTAAGATTTACCAGTGATTTTTGTTGTGTTGGATTTCTAACTCAAATATCTACCCTACAAAAAGTTCAAATGGAAGAAACTCCTTTTGAGTCAACCTCTAGGTGATTATCATGTTGATTTCCACAACTGTTGCCTCTTATGTAGGGATCGGGGTGAACGTCGGGTTTTTCATTGAGTCTAGCATTTTTGAACACTAGAGTCCATTAGGAATCAATCCATATGATCATATATGCCTAATCCGTCCACTTTTGAAAAAATCAAATTTTTGAGCCCGCCATAGGGGTACTCCTTTGGCCGGTGGCCAGATTTGGCCCCGTTTTCTGGCAGCCGTCAGTAAAACGGCTATAACTCTCTCCAGAAGTAAGCTTTCCCCATGATTCTTGTTGCGTTGGATTTCTCACTCAAATATCTACCCTACAAAAAGTTCAAATGGAAGAAACTCCTTTTGTGTCAACCTCTAGGTGATTATCAAGTTGATTTCCACAATTGTCGCCTCTTATGTAGGGATCGGGGTGAACGTCGGGTTTTTCATTGAGTCTAGCATTGTTGAACACTAGAGTCCATTATGAATCAATCCATATGATCATATATGCCTAATCCGTCCACTTTTGAAAAAATCAAATTTTTGAGCCGGGCCAAAAGGGGTACCCCTTTGGCCGGTGGCCAGATTTGGCCCCGTTTTCTGGCAGCCGTCAGTAAAACGGCTATAACTCTCTCCAGAAGTAAGCTTTACCCGTGATTCTTCTTGCGTTGGATTTCTAAATCAAATATCTACCCTACAAAAAGTTCAAATGGAAGAAACTCCTTTTGAGTCAACCTCTAGGTGATTATCAAGTTGATTTCCACAACCGTCGCCTCTTATGTTGTGATCGGGGTGAACGTCGAGTTTTTTATTGAGTCTAGCATTTTTGAACACTAGAGTGTATTATGAATCAATCCATATCATCATATATGCCTAATCCGTCCACTTTTGAAAAAATCAAATTTTTGAGCCCGCCCGAAGGGGTACCACTTTGACCGGTGGTTAGATTTGGCCCCGTTTTCTGGCAGCCGTTAGTAAAACGGCTATAACTCTCTCCAGAAGTAAGCTTTACCCGTGATTCTTGTTGCGTTGGATTTCTAACTCAAATATCTACCCTACAAAAAGTTCAAATGGAAGAAACTCCTTTTGAGTCAACCTCTAGGTGATTATCAAGTTGATTTCCACAACCGTCGCCTCTTATGTAGGGATCGGGGTGAACGTCGGGTTTTTCATTGAGTCTAGCATTTTTGAACACTAGAGTCCATTATGAATCAATCCATATGATCATATATGCCTAATCCGTCCAATTTTGAAAAAATCAAATTTTTGAGCCCGCCCAAAGGGGTACCACTTTGGCCGGTGGTCAGATTTGGCCCCGTTTTCTGGGAGCCATCAGTGAAACGGCTATAACTCTCTCCAGAAGTAAGCTTTACCCGTGATTATTGTTGTGTTTGATTTCTAACTCAAATATCTACCCTACAAAAAGTTCAAATGGAAGAAACTCCTTTTGAGTCAACCTCTAGGTGATTATCATGTTGATTTCCACAACTGTCGCCTCTTATGTAGGGATCGGGGTGAACGTCGGGTTTTTCATTGAGTCTAGAATTTTTGAACACTAGAGTCCATTATGAATCAATCCATATGATCATATATGCCTAATCCGTCCACTTTTGAAAAAATCAAATTTTTGAGCCCGCCCAAAGGGGTACCCCTTTGGCCGTTGGCCAGATTTGGCCCTGTTTTCTGGCAGCCGTCAGTAAAACGGCTATAACTCTCTCCAGAAGTAAGCTTTACCCGTGATTTTTGTTGTGTTGGATTTCTAACTCAAATATCTACCCTACAAAAAGTTCAAATGGAAGAAATTCCTTTTGAGTCAACCTCTAGGTGATTATCAAGTTGATTTCCACAACCGTCGCCACTTATGTTGGGATCGGGGTGAACGTCGAGTTTTTTATTGAGTCTAGAATTTTTGAACACTAGAGTCCATTATGAATCAATCCATATGATCATATATGCCTAATCCGTCTAATTTTGAAAAAATCAAATTTTTGAGCCCGCCCAAAGGGGTACCACTTTGGCCGGTGGTCAGATTTGGCCCCGTTTTCTGGGAGCCGTCAGTGAAACGGCTATAACTCTCTCCAGAAGTAAGCTTTACCCGTGATTATTGTTGTGTTGGATTTCTAACTCAAATATCTACCCTACAAAAAGTTCAAATGGAAGAAACTCCTTTTGAGTCAACCTCTAGGTGATTATCATGTTGATTTCCACAACTGTCGCCTCTTATGTACGGATCGGGGTGAACGTCGGGTTTTTCATTGAGTCTAGCATTTTTGAACACTAGAGTCCATTATGGATCAATCCATATGATCATATATGCCTAATCCGTCCACTTTTGAAAAAATCAAATTTTTGATCCCGCCCAAAGGGGTACCCCTTTGGCCGGTGGCCAGATTTGGCCCCGTTTTCTGGCAGCCGTCAGTAAAACGGCTATAACTCTCTCCAGAAGTAAGCTTTACCCGTGATTTTTGTTGTGTTGGATTTCTAACTCAAATATCTACCCTACAAAAAGTTCAAATGGAAGAAATTCCTTTTGAGTCAACCTCTAGGTGATTATCAAGTTGATTTCCACAACCGTCGCCACTTATGTTGGGATCGGGGTGAACGTCGAGTTTTTTATTGAGTCTAGCATTTTTGAACACTAGAGTCTATTATGAATCAATCCATATCATCATATATGCCTAATCCGTCCACTTTTGAAAAAATCAAATTTTTGAGCCCGTCCAAAGGGGAACCCCTGTGGCCGGTGGCCAGATTTGGCCCAGTTTTCTGGCAGCCATCAGTAAAACGGCTATAACTCTCTGCAGAAGTATGCTTTACCCGTGATTTTTGTTGTGTTGAATTTCTAACTCAAATATCTACCGTACAAAAAGTTCAAATGGAAGAAACTCCTTTTAAGTCAACCTCTAGGTGATTATCAAGTTGATTTCCACAACCGTCGCCTCTTATGTAGGGATCGGGGTGAACGTCGGGTTTTTCATTGAGTCTAGCATTTTTGAACACTAGAGTCCATTATGAATCAATCCATATGATCATATATGCCTAATCCGTCCACTTTTGAAAAAATCAAATTTTTGAGCCCGCCCAAAGGGGTACCCCTTTGGCCGGTGGCCAGATTTGGCCCCGTTTTCTGGCAGCCGTCAGTAAAACGGCTATAACTCTCTCCAGAAGTAAGCTTTACTCGTGATTCTTGTTACGTTGGATTCCTAACTCAAATATCTACCCTACAAAAAGTTCAAATGGAAGAAATTCGTTTTGAGTCAACCTCTAGGTTATTATCAAGTTGATTTCCACAACCGTCGCCTCTTATGTAGGGATCGGGGTGAACGTCGGGTTTTTCATTGAGTCTAGCATTTTTGAACACTAGAGTCCATTATGAATAAATCCATATGATCATATATGCCTAATCCGTCCACTTTTGAAAAAATCAAATTTTTGAGCCCGCCCAAAAGGGTACCTCTTTGGCCGGTGGCCAGATTTGGCCCCGTTTTCTGGCAGCCGTCAGTAAAACGGCTATAACTCTCTCCAAAAGTAAGCTTTACCCGTGATTCTTGTTGCGTTGGATTTCTAACTCAAATATCTACCCTACAAAAAGTTCAAATGGAAGAAAATCCTTTTGAGTCAACCTCTAGGTGATTATCAAGTTGATTTCCACAACTGTCGCCTCTTATGTAGGGATCGGGGTGAACGTCGGGTTTTTCATTGAGTCTAGCATTTTTGAACACTAGAGTCCATTATGAATCAATCCATATGATCATATATGCCTAATCCGTCCACTTTTGAAAAAATCAAATTTTTGAGCCGGCCCAAAGGGGTACCCCTTTGGCCGGTGGCCAGATTTCGCCCCGTGTTCTGGCAGCCGTCAGTAAAACGGCTATAACTCTGTCCAGAAGTAAGCTTTACCCGTGATTCTTGTTGCGTTGGATTTCTAACTCAAATATCTACCCTACAAAAAGTTCAAATGGAAGAAACTCCTTTTGAGTCAACCTCTAGGTGATTATCAAGTTGATTTCCACAACCGTCGCCTCTTATGTTGTGATCGGGGTGAACGTCGGGTTTTTCATTGAGTCTAGCATTTTTGAACACTAGAGTGTATTATGAATCAATCCATATCATCATATATGCCTAATCCGTCCACTTTTGAAAAAATCAAATTTTTGAGCCCGCCCGAAGGGGTACCACTTTGACCGGTGGTTAGATTTGGCCCCGTTTTCTGGCAGCCGTTAGTAAAACGGCTATAACTCTCTCCAGAAGTAAGCTTTACCCGTGATTCTTGTTGTGTTGGATTTCTAACTCAAATATCTACCCTACAAAAAGTTCAAATGGAAGAAACTCCTTTTGAGTCAACCTCTAGGTGATTATCAAGTTGATTTCCACAACCGTCACCTCTTATGTAGGGATCGGGGTGAACGTCGGGTTTTTCATTGAGTCTAGCATTTTTGAACACTAGAGTCCATTATGAATCAATCCATATGATCATATATGCCTAATCCGTCCAATTTTGAAAAAATCAAATTTTTGAGCCCGCCCAAAGGGGTACCACTTTGGCCGGTGGTCAGATTTGGCCCCGTTTTCTGGGAGCCGTCAGTGAAACGGCTATAACTCTCTCCAGAAGTAAGCTTTACCCGTGATTATTGTTGTGTTTGATTTCTAACTCAAATATCTACCCTACAAAAAGTTCAAATGGAAGAAACTCCTTTTGAGTTAACCTCTAGGTGATTATCATGTTGATTTCCACAACTGTCGCCTCTTATGTAGGGATCGGGGTGAACGTCGGGTTTTTCATTGAGTCTAGAATTTTTGAACACTAGAGTCCATTATGAATCAATCCATATGATCATATATGCCTAATCCGTCCACTTTTGAAAAAATCAAATTTTTGAGCCCGCCCAAAGGGGTACCCCTTTGGCCGTTGGCCAGATTTGGCCCTGTTTTCTGGCAGCCGTCAGTAAAACGGCTATAACTCTCTCCAGAAGTAAGCTTTACCCGTGATTCTTGTTGCGTTGGATTTCTAACTCAAATATCTACCCTACAAAAAGTTCAAATGGAAGAAACTCCTTTTGAGTCAACCTCTAGGTGATTATCAAGTTGATTTCCACAACCGTCGCCTCTTATGTAGGGATCGGGGTGAACGTCGGGTTTTTCATTGAGTCTAGCATTTTTGAACACTAGAGTCCATTATGAATCAATCCATATGATCATATATGCCTAATCCGTCCACTTTTGAAAAAATCAAATTTTTGAGCCCGCCCAAAGGGGTACCATTTTGGCCGGTGGTCAGATTTGGCCCCGTTTTCTGGGAGCCGTCAGTAAAACGGCTATAACTCTCTCCAGAAGTAAGCTTTACCCGTGATTCTTGTTGCGTTGGATTTCTAACTCAAATATCTACCCTACAAAAAGTTCAAATGGAAGAAACTCCTTTTGAGTCAACATCTAGGTGATTATCATGTTGATTTCCACAACTGTCGCCTCTTATGTAGGGATCGGGGTGAACGTCGGGTTTTTCATTGAGTCTAGAATTTTTGAACACTAGAGTCCATTATGAATCAATCCATATGATCATATATGCCTAATCCGTCCACTTTTGAAAAAATCAAATTTTTGAGCCCGCCCAAAGGGGTACCCCTTTGGCCGGTGGCCAGATTTGGCCCCGTTTTCTGGCAGCCGTCAGTAAAACAGCTATAACTCTCTCCAGAAGTAAGCTTTACTCGTGATTCTTGTTACGTTGGATTCCTAACTCAAATATCTACCCTACAAAAAGTTCAAATGGAAGAAATTCGTTTTGAGTCAACCTCTAGGCTATTATCAAGTTGATTTCCACAACCGTCGCCTCTTATGTAGGGATCGGGGTGAACGTCGGGTTTTTCATTGAGTCTAGCATTTTTGAACACTAGAGTCCATTATGAATCAATCCATATCATCATATATGCCTAATCCGTCCACTTTTGAAAAATCAAATTTTTGAGCCTGCCCAAAAGGGTAACCCTTTGGCCGGTGGCCAGATTTGGCCCCGTTTTCTGGCAGCCGTCAGTAAAACGGCTATAACTCTCTCCAGAAGTAAGCTTTCCCCGTGATTCTTGTTGCGTTGGATTTCTCACTCAAATATCTACCCTACAAAAAGTTCAAATGGAAGAAACTCCTTTTGTGTCAACCTCTAGGTGATTATCAAGTTGATTTCCACAACTGTCGCCTCTTATGTAGGGATCGGGGTGAACGTCGGGTTTTTCATTGAGTCTAGCATTTTTGAAAACTAGAGTCCATTATGAATCAATCCATATGATCATATATGCCTAATCCGTCCGCTTTTGAAAAAATCAAATTTTTGAGCCGGCCCAAAGGGGTACCCCTTTGGCCGGTGGCCAGATTTCGCCCCGTGTTCTGGCAGCCGTCAGTAAAACGGCTATAACTCTCTCCAGAAGTAAGCTTTACCCGTGATTCTTGTTGCGTTGGATTTCTAACTCAAATATCTACCCTACAAAAAGTTCAAATGGAAGAAACTCCTTTTGAGTCAACCTCTAGGTGATTATCAAGTTGATTTCCACAACTGTCGCCTCTTATGTAGGGATCGGGGTGAACGTCGGGTTTTTCATTGAGTCTAGCATTTTTGAACACTAGAGTCCATTATGAATCAATCCATATCATCATATATGCCTAATCCGTCCACTTTTGAAAAATCAAATTTTTGAGCCTGCCCAAAGGGGTAACCCTTTGGCCGGTGGCCAGATTTGGCCCCGTTTTCTGGCAGCCGTCAGTAAAACGGCTATAACTCTCTCCAGAAATAAGCTTTCCCCGTGATTCTTGTTGCGTTGGATTTCTAACTCAAATATCTACCCTACAAAAAGTTCAAATGGAAGAAAATCCTTTTGAGTCAACCTCTAGGTGATTATCAAGTTGATTTCCACAACTGTCGCCTCTTATGTAGGGATCGGGGTGAACGTCGGGTTTTTCATTGAGTCTAGCATTTTTGAACACTAGAGTCCATTATGAATCAATCCATATGATCATATATGCCTAATCCGTCCACTTTTGAAAAAATCAAATTTTTGAGCCGGGCCAAAGGGGTACCCCTTTGGCCGGTGGCCAGATTTGGCCCCGTTTTCTGGCAGCCGTCAGTAAAACGGCTATAACTCTGTCCAGAAGTAAGCTTTACCCGTGATTTTTGTTGTGTTGAATTTCTAACTCAAATATCTACCGTACAAAAAGTTCAAATGGAAGAAACTCCTTTTAAGTTAACCTCTAGGTGATTATCAAGTTCATTTCCACAACCGTCGCCTCTTATGTAGGGATCGGGGTGAACGTCGGGTTTTTCATTGAGTCTAGCATTTTTGAACACTAGAGTCCATTATGAATCAATCCATATGATCATATATGCCTAATCCGTCCACTTTTGAAAAAATCAAATTTTTGAGCCCGCCCAAAGGGGTACCCCTTTGGCCGGTGGCCAGATTTGGCCCCGTTTTCTGGCAGCCGTCAGTAAAACAGCTATAACTCTCTCCAGAAGTAAGCTTTACTCGTGATTCTTGTTACGTTGGATTCCTAACTCAAATATCTACCCTACAAAAAGTTCAAATGGAAGAAATTCGTTTTGAGTCAACCTCTAGGCTATTATCAAGTTGATTTCCACAACCGTCGCCTCTTATGTAGGGATCGGGGTGAACGTCGGGTTTTTCATTGAGTCTAGCATTTTTGAACACTAGAGTCCATTATGAATAAATCCATATGATCATATATGCCTAATCCGTCCACTTTTGAAAAAATCAAATTTTTGAGGCCGCCCAAAAGGGTACCTCTTTGGCCGGTGGCCAGATTTGGCCCCGTTTTCTGGCAGCCGTCAGTAAAACGGCTATAACTCTCTCCAGAAGTAAGCTTTACCCGTGATTCTTGTTGCGTTGGATTTCTAACTCAAATATCTACCCTACAAAAAGTTCAAATGGAAGAAACTCCTTTTGAGTCAACCTCTAGGTGATTATCAAGTTGATTTCCACAACCGTCGCCTCTTATGTAGGGATCGGGGTGAACGTCGGGTTTTTCATTGAGTCTAGCATTTTTGAACACTAGAGTCTATTATGAATCAATCCATATGAACATATATGCCTAATCCGTCCACTGTTGAAAAAATCAAATTTTTGAGCCCGCCCAAAGGGGTACCTCTTTGGCCGGTGGCCAGATTTGGCCCTGTTTTCTGGCAGCCGTCAGTAAAACGGCTATAACTCTCTCCAGAAGTAAGCTTTACCCTTGATTTTTGTTGTGTTGGATTTCTAACTCAAATATCTACCCTACAAAAAGTTCAAATGGAAGAAACTCCTTTTGAGTCAAGCTCTAGGTGATTATCAAGTTCATTTCCACAACCGTCGCCTCTTATGTAGGGATCGGGGTGAACGTCGGGTTTTTCATTGAGTCTAGCATTTTTGAACACTAGAGTCCATTATGAATCAATCCATATGATCATATATGCCTAATCCGTCAACTTTTGGAAAAATCAAATTTTTGAGCCCGCCCAAAGGGGTACCATTTTGGCCGGTGGTCAGATTTGGCCCCGTTTTCTGGGAGCCGTTAGTAAAACGGCTATAACTCTCTCCAGAAGTAAGCTTTACCCGTGATTCTTGTTGTGTTGGATTTCTAACTCAAATATCTACCCTACAAAAAGTTCAAATGGAAGAAACTCCTTTTGAGTCAACCTCTAGGTGATTATCAAGTTGATTTCCACAACCGTCGCCTCTTATGTAGGGATCGGGGTGAACGTCGGGTTTTTCATTGAGTCTAGCATTTTTGAACACTAGAGTCCATTATGAATAAATCCATATGATCATATATGCCTAATCCGTCCACTTTTGAAAAAATCAAATTTTTGAGCCCGCCCAAAAGGGTACCTCTTTGGCCGGTGGCCAGATTTGGCCCCGATTTCTGGCAGCCGTCAGTAAAACGGCTATAACTCTCTCCAGAAGTAAGCTTTACCCGTGATTCTTGTTGCGTTGGATTTCTAACTCAAATATCTACCCTACAAAAAGTTCAAATGGAAGAAAATCCTTTTGAGTCAACCTCTAGGTGATTATCAAGTTGATTTCCACAACTGTCGCCTCTTATGTAGGGATCGGGGTGAACGTCGGGTTTTTCATTGAGTCTAGCATTTTTGAACACTAGAGTCCATTATGAATCAATCCATATGATCATATATGCCTAATCCGTCCACTTTTGAAAAAATCAAATTTTTGAGCCGGCCCAAAGGGGTACCCCTTTGGCCGGTGGCCAGATTTCGCCCCGTGTTCTGGCAGCCGTCAGTAAAACGGCTATAACTCTGTCCAGAAGTAAGCTTTACCTGTGATTCTTGTTGCGTTGGATTTCTAACTCAAATATCTACCCTACAAAAAGTTCAAATGGAAGAAACTCCTTTTGAGTCAACCTCTAGGTGATTATCAAGTTGATTTCCACAACTGTCGCCTCTTATGTAGGGATCGGGGTGAACGTCGGGTTTTTCATTGAGTCTAGCATTTTTGAACACTAGAGTCCATTATGAATCAATCCATATGATCATATATGCCTAATCCGTCCGCTTTTGAAAAAATCAAATTTTTGAGCCGGCCCAAAGGGGTACCCCTTTGGCCGGTGGCCAGATTTCACCCCGTGTTCTGGCAGCCGTCAGTAAAACGGCTATAACTCTCTCCAGAAGTAAGCTTTACCCGTCATTCTTGTTGCGTTGGATTTCTAACTCAAATATCTACCCTACAAAAAGTTCAAATGGAAGAAACTCCTTTTGAGTCAACCTCTAGGTGATTATCAAGTTGATTTCCACAACTGTCGCCTCTTATGTAGGGAACGGGGTGAACGTCGGGTTTTTCATTGAGTCTAGCATTTTTGAACACTAGAGTCCATTATGAATCAATCCATATGATCATATATGCCTAATCCGTCCACTGTTGAAAAAATCAAATTTTTGAGCCCGCCCAAAGGGGTACCCCTTTGGCCGGTGGCCAGATTTCGCCCCGTGTTCTGGCAGCCGTCAGTAAAACGGCTATAACTCTGTCCAGAAGTAAGCTTTACCTGTGATTCTTGTTGCGTTGGATTTCTAACTCAAATATCTACCCTACAAAAAGTTCAAATGGAAGAAACTCCTTTTGAGTCAACCTCTAGGTGATTATCAAGTTGATTTCCACAACTGTCGCCTCTTATGTAGGGATCGGGGTGAACGTCGGGTTTTTCATTGAGTCTAGCATTTTTGAACACTAGAGTCCATTATGAATCAATCCATATGATCATATATGCCTAATCCGTCCACTTTTGAAAAAATCAAATTTTTGAGCCGGCCCAAAGGGGTACCCCTTTGGCCGGTGGCCAGATTTCGCCCCGTGTTCTGGCAGCCGTCAGTAAAACGGCTATAACTCTGTCCAGAAGTAAGCTTTACCTGTGATTCTTGTTGCGTTGGATTTCTAACTCAAATATCTACCCTACAAAAAGTTCAAATGGAAGAAACTCCTTTTGAGTCAAGCTCTAGGTGATTATCAAGTTGATTTCCACAACCGTCGCCTCTTATGTAGGGAACGGGGTGAACGTCGGGTTTTTCATTGAGTCTAGCATTTTTGAACACTAGAGTCCATTATGAATCAATCCATATGATCATATATGCCTAATCCGTCCACTGTTGAAAAAATCAAATTTTTGAGCCGGCCCAAAGGGGTACCCCTTTGGCCGGTGGCCAGATTTCGCCCCGTGTTCTGGCAGCCGTCAGTAAAACGGCTATAACTCTGTCCAGAAGTAAGCTTTACCCGTGATTCTTGTTGCGTTGGATTTCTAACTCAAATATCTACCCTACAAAAAGTTCAAATGGAAGAAACTCCTTTTGAGTCAACCTCTAGGTGATTATCAAGTTGATTTCCACAACTGTCGCCTCTTATGTAGGGAACGGGGTGAACGTCGGGTTTTTCATTGAGTCTAGCATTTTTGAACACTAGAGTCCATTATGAATCAATCCATATGATCATATATGCCTAATCCGTCCACTGTTGAAAAAATCAAATTTTTGAGCCCGCCCAAAGGGGTACCCCTTTGGCCGGTGGCCAGATTTCGCCCCGTGTTCTGGCAGCCGTCAGTAAAACGGCTATAACTCTGTCCAGAAGTAAGCTTTACCTGTGATTCTTGTTGCGTTGGATTTCTAACTCAAATATCTACCCTACAAAAAGTTCAAATGGAAGAAACTCCTTTTGAGTCAACCTCTAGGTGATTATCAAGTTGATTTCCACAACCGTCGCCTCTTATGTAGGGATCGGGGTGAACGTCGGGTTTTTCATTGAGTCTAGCATTTTTGAACACTAGAGTCCATTATGAATCAATCCATATGATCATATATGCCTAATCCGTCCACTTTTGAAAAAATCAAATTTTTGAGCCGGCCCAAAGGGGTACCCCTTTGGCCGGTGGCCAGATTTCGCCCCGTGTTCTGGCAGCCGTCAGTAAAACGGCTATAACTCTGTCCAGAAGTAAGCTTTACCTGTGATTCTTGTTGCGTTGGATTTCTAACTCAAATATCTACCCTACAAAAAGTTCAAATGGAAGAAACTCCTTTTGAGTCAACCTCTAGGTGATTATCAAGTTGATTTCCACAACTGTCGCCTCTTATGTAGGGATCGGGGTGAACGTCGGGTTTTTCATTGAGTCTAGCATTTTTGAACACTAGAGTCCATTATGCATCAATCCATATGATCATATATGCCTAATCCGTCCGCTTTTGAAAAAATCAAATTTTTGAGCCGGCCCAAAGGGGTACCCCTTTGGCCGGTGGCCAGATTTCACCCCGTGTTCTGGCAGCCGTCAGTAAAACGGCTATAACTCTCTCCAGAAGTAAGCTTTACCCGTCATTCTTGTTGCGTTGGATTTCTAACTCAAATATCTACCCTACAAAAAGTTCAAATGGAAGAAACTCCTTTTGAGTCAACCTCTAGGTGATTATCAAGTTGATTTCCACAACTGTCGCCTCTTATGTAGGGATCGGGGTGAACGTCGGGTTTTTCATTGAGTCTAGCATTTTTGAACACTAGAGTCCATTATGAATCAATCCATATGATCATATATGCCTAATCCGTCCACTGTTGAAAAAATCAAATTTTTGAGCCCGCCCAAAGGGGTACCTCTTTGGCCGGTGGCCAGATTTGGCCCTGTTTTCTCGCAGCCGTCAGTAAAACGGCTATAACTCTCTCCAGAAGTAAGCTTTACCCGTGATTTTTGTTGTGTTGGATTTCTAACTCAAATATCTACCCTACAAAAAGTTCAAATGGAAGAAACTCCTTTTGAGTGAAGCTCTAGGTGATTATCAAGTTGATTTCCACAACCGTCGCCTCTTATGTAGGGATCGGGGTGAACGTCGGGTTTTTCATTGAGTCTAGCATTTTTGAACACTAGAGTCCATTATGAATCAATCCATATGATCATATATGCCTAATCCGTCCACTTTTGAAAAAATCAAATTTTTGAGCCCGCCCAAAGGGGTACCATTTTGGCCGGTGGTCAGATTTGGCCCCGTTTTCTGGGAGCCGTCAGTAAAACGGCTATAACTCTCTCCAGAAGTAAGCTTTACCCGTGATTCTTGTTGCGTTGGATTTCTAACTCAAATATCTACCCTACAAAAAGTTCAAATGGAAGAAACTCCTTTTGAGTCAACCTCTAGGTGATTATCAAGTTGATTTCCACAACCGTCGCCTCTTATGTAGGGATCGGGGTGAACGTCGGGTTTTTCATTGAGTCTAGCATTTTTGAACACTAGAGTCCATTATGAATCAATCCATATGATCATATATGCCTAATCCGTCCACTTTTGAAAAAATCAAATTTTTGAGCCCGCCCAAAGGGGTACCATTTTGGCCGGTGGTCAGATTTGGCCCCGTTTTCTGGGAGCCGTCAGTAAAACGGCTATAACTCTCTCCAGAAGTAAGCTTTACCCGTGATTCTTGTTGCGTTGGATTTCTAACTCAAATATCTACCCTACAAAAAGTTCAAATGGAAGAAACTCCTTTTGAGTCAACATCTAGGTGATTATCATGTTGATTTCCACAACTGTCGCCTCTTATGTAGGGATCGGGGTGAACGTCGGGTTTTTCATTGAGTCTAGAATTTTTGAACACTAGAGTCCATTATGAATCAATCCATATGATCATATATGCCTAATCCGTCCACTTTTGAAAAAATCAAATTTTTGAGCCCGCCCAAAGGGGTACCCCTTTGGCCGGTGGCCAGATTTGGCCTCGTTTTCTGGCAGCCATCAGTAAAACGGCTATAACTCTCTCCAGAAGTAAGCTTTACTCGTGATTCTTGTTACGTTGGATTCCTAACTCAAATATCTACCCTACAAAAAGTTCAAATGGAAGAAATTCGTTTTGAGTCAACCTCTAGGTGATTATCAAGTTGATTTCCACAACCGTCGCCTCTTATGTAGGGATCGGGGTGAACGTCGGGTTTTTCATTGAGTCTAGCATTTTTGAACACTAGAGTCCATTATGAATCAATCCATATGATCATATATGCCTAATCCGTCCACTTTTGAAAAAATCAAATTTTTGAGCCCGCCCAAAAGGGTACCTCTTTGGCCGGTGGCCAGATTTGGCCCCATTTTCTGGCAGCCGTCAGTAAAACGGCTATAACTCTCTCCAGAAGTAAGCCTTACCCGTGATTCTTGTTGCGTTGGATTTCTAACTCAAATATCTACCCTACAAAAAGTTCAAATGGAAGAAACTCCTTTTGAGTCAAGCTCTAGGTGATTATCAAGTTGATTTCCACAACCGTCGCCTCTTATGTAGGGATCGGGGTGAACGTCGGGTTTTTCATTGAGTCTAGAATTTTTGAACACTAGAGTCCATTATGAATCAATCCATATGATCATATATGCCTAATCCGTCCACTTTTGGAAAAATCAAATTTTTGAGCCCGCCCAAAGGGGTACCATTTTGGCCGGTGGTCAGATTTGGCCCCGTTTTCTGGGAGCCGTCAGTAAAACGGCTATAACTCTCTCCAGAAGTAAGCTTTACCCTTGATTCTTGTTGCGTTGGATTTCTAACTCAAATATCTACCCTACAAAAAGTTCAAATGGAAGAAACTCCTTTTGAGTCAACCTCTAGGTGATTATCAAGTTGATTTCCACAACCGTCGCCTCTTATGTAGGGATCGGGGTGAACGTCGGGTTTTTCATTGAGTCTAGCATTTTTGAACACTAGAGTCCATTATGAATCAATCCATATGATCATATATGCCTAATCCGTCCACTTTTGAAAAAATCAAATTTTTGAGCCCGCCCAAAGGGGTACCATTTTGGCCGGTGGTCAGATTTGGCCCCGTTTTCTGGGAGCCCTCAGTAAAACGGCTATAACTCTCTCCAGAAGTAAGCTTTACCCGTGATTCATGTTGCGTTGGATTTCTAACTCAAATATCTACCCTACAAAAAGTTCAAATAGAAGAAACTCCTATTGAGTCAACATCTAGGTGATTATCATGTTGATTTCCACAACTGTCGCCTCTTATGTAGGGATCGGGGTGAACGTCGGGTTTTTCATTGAGTCTAGAATTTTTGAACACTAGAGTCCATTATGAATCAATCCATATGATCATATATGCCTAATCCGTCCACTTTTGAAAAAATCAAATTTTTGAGCCCGCCCAAAGGGGTACCCCTTTGGCCGGTGGCCAGATTTCGCCTCGTGTTCTGGCAGCCGTCAGTAAAACGGCTATAACTCTCTCCAGAAGTAAGCTTTACTCGTGATTCTTGTTGCGTTGGATTTCTAACTCAAATATCTACCCTACAAAAAGTTCAAATGGAAGAAACTCCTTTTGAGTCAACCTCTAGGTGATTATCAAGTTGATTTCCACAACCGTCGCCTCTTATGTAGGGATCGGGGTGAACGTCGGGTTTTTCATTGAGTCTAGCATTTTTGAACACTAGAGTCCATTATGAATCAATCCATATGATCATATATGCCTAATCCGTCCACTTTTGAAAAAATCAAATTTTTGAGCCCGCCCAAAGGGGTACCATTTTGGCCGGTGGTCAGATTTGGCCCCGTTTTCTGGGAGCCGTCAGTAAAACGGCTATAACTCTCTCCAGAAGTAAGCTTTACCCGTGATTCATGTTGTGTTGGATTTCTAACTCAAATATCTACCCTACAAAAAGTTCAAATAGAAGAAACTCCTTTTGAGTCAACATCTAGGTGATTATCATGTTGATTTCCACAACTGTCGCCTCTTATGTAGGGATCGGGGTGAACGTCGGGTTTTTCATTGAGTCTAGAATTTTTGAACACTAGAGTCCATTATGAATCAATCCATATGATCATATATGCCTAATCCGTCCACTTTTGAAAAAATCAAATTTTTGAGCCCGCCCAAAGGGGTACCCCTTTGGCCGGTGGCCAGATTTCGCCTCGTGTTCTGGCAGCCGTCAGTAAAACGGCTATAACTCTCTCCAGAAGTAAGCTTTACCCGTGATTCTTGTTGCGTTGGATTTCTAACTCAAATATCTACCCTACAAAAAGTTCAAATGGAAGAAACTCCATTTGAGTCAACCTCTAGGTGATTATCAAGTTGATTTCCATAACTGTCGCCTCTTATGTAGGGATCGGGGTGAACGTCGGGTTTTTCATTGAGTCTAGCATTTTTGAACACTAGAGTCCATTATGAATCAATCCATATGATCATATATGCCTAATCCGTCCACTTTTGAAAAAATCAAATTTTTGAGCCCGCCCAAAGGGGTACCTCTTTGGCCGGTGGCCAGATTTGGCCCTGTTTTCTGGCAGCCGTCAGTAAAACGGCTATAACTCTCTCCAGAAGTAAAATTTACCCGTGATTTTTATTGTGTTTGATTTCTTAATCAAATATCTACCCTACAAAAAGTTCAAATGGAAGAAACTCCTTTTGAGTCAACCTCTAGGTGATTATCAAGTTGATTTCCACAACCGTCGCCTCTTATGTAGGGATCGGGGTGAACGTTGGGTTTTTCATTGAGTCTAGCATTTTTGAACACTAGAGTCCATTATGAATCAATCCATATGATCATATATGCCTAATCCGTCCACTTTTGAAAAAATCAAATTTTTGAGCCCGCCCAAAGGGGTACCACTTTGGCCGGTGGTCAGATTTGGCCCCGTTTTCTGGGAGCCGTCAGTAAAACGGCTATAACTCTCTCCAGAAGTAAGCTTTACCCGTGATTCTTGTTGCGTTGGATTTCTAACTCAAATATCTACCCTACAAAAAGTTCAAATGGAAGAAACTCCTTTTGAGTCAACCTCTAGGTGATTATCAAGTTGATTTCCACAACCGTCGCATCTTATGTAGGGATCGGGGTGAACGACGGGTTTTTCATTGAGTCTAGCATTTTTAAACACTAGAGTCCATTATGAATCAATCCATATCATCATATATGCCTAATCCGTCCACTTTTGAAAAAATCAAATTTTTGAGCCCGCCCAAAGGGGTACCCTTTGGCCGGTGGCCAGATTTGGCCCCGTTTTCTGGCAGCCGTCAGTAAAACGGCTATAACTCTCTCCAGAAGTAAGCTTTACCCGTGATTCTTATTGCGTTGGATTTCTAACTCAAATATCTACCCTACAAAAAGTTCAAATGGAAGAAACTCCTTTTGAGTCAACCTCTAGGTGATTATCAAGTTGATTTCCACAACCGTCGCCTCTTATGTTGGGATCGGGGTGAACGTCGGGTTTTTCATTGAGTCTAGCATTTTTGAACACTAGAGTCCATTATGAATCAATCCATATGATCATATATGCCTAATCCGTCCACTTTTGAAAAAATCAAATTTTTGAGCCCGCCCAAAGGGGTACCCCTTTGGCCGGTGGCCAGATTTGGCCTCATTTTCTGGCAGCCGTCAGTAAAACGGCTATAACTCTCTCCAGAAGTAAGCTTTATCCGTGATTCTTGTTGCGTTGGATTTCTAACTCAAATATCTACCCTACAAAAAGTTCAAATGGAAGAAACTCCTTTTGAGTCAACCTCTAGCTGATTATCAAGTTGATTTCCACAACCGCCGCCTCTTATGTTGGGATCGGGGTGAACGTCGGGTTTTTCATTGAGTCTAGCATTTTTGAACACTAGAGTCCATTATGAATCAATCCATATCATCATAAATGCCTAATCCGTCCACTTTTGAAAAAATCAAATTTTTGAGCCCGCCCAAAGGGGTACCCCTTTCGCCGGTGGCCAGGTTTGGCCCCGTTTTCTCGCAACCGTCAGTAAAATGGCTATAACTCTCTCCAGAAGTAAGCTTTACCCGTGATTCTTGTTGCGTTGGATTTCTAACTCAAATATCTACCCTACAAAAAGTTCAAATGGAAGAAACTGCTTTTGAGTCAACCTCTAGGTGATTATCAAATTGATTTCCACAACCGTCGCCTCTTATGTTGGGATCGGGGTGAACGTCGGGTTTTTCATTGAGTCTAGCATTTTTGAACACTAGAGTCCATTATGAATCAATCCATATGATCATATATGCCTAATCCATCCACTTTTGAAAAAATCAAATTTTTGAGCCCGCCCAAAGGGGTACCCCTATGCCAGGTGGCCAGATTTGGCCCCGTTTTCTGGCAGCCGTCAGTAAAACGGCTCTAACTCTCTCCAGAAGTAAGCTATACCCGTGATTCTTGTTGCGTTGGATTTCTAACTCAAATATCTACCCTACAAAAAGTTCAAATGGAAGAAACTCCTTTTGAGTTAACCTCTAGGTGATTATCAAGTTGATTTCCACAACCGTCGCCTCTTATGTAGGGATCGGGGTGAACGTCGGGTTTTTCATTGAGTCTAGCATCTTTGAACACTAGAGTCCATTACGAATCAATCCATATGATCATATATACCTAATCCGTTCACTTTTGAAAAAATCAAATTTTTCAGCCCGCCCAACGGGGTACCCCTTTCGCCGGTGGCCAGGTTTGGCCCCGTTTTCTGGCAGTCGTCAGTAAAACGGCTATAACTCTCTCCAGAAGTAAGCTTTACCCGTGATTTTTGTTGCGTTGGATTTCTAACTCAAATATCTAACCTACAAAAAGTTCAAATGGAAGAAATTCCTTTTGAGTCAACCTCTAGGTGATTATCAAGTTGATTTCCACAACCGTCGCCTCTTATGTTGGGATCGGGGTGAACGTCGGGTTTTTCATTGAGTCTAGCATTTTTGAACACTAGAGTCCATTATGAATCAATCCATATGATCATATATGCCTAATCCGTCCACTTTTGAAAAAATCAAATTTTTGAGCCCGCCCAAAGGGGTACCCCTTTGGCCGGTGGCCAGATTTGGCCTCGTTTTCTGGCAGCCGTCAGTAAAACGGCTATAACTCTCTCCAGAAGTAAGCTTTTTCCTCGATTCTTGTTGCGTTGGATTTCTAACTCAAATATCTACCCTACAAAAAGTTCAAATGGAAGAAACTGCTTTTGAGTCAACCTCTAGGTGATTATCAAGTTTATTTCCACAACCGTCACCTCTTATGTTGGGATCGGGGTGAACGTCGGGTTTTTCATTGAGTCTAGCATTTTTGAACACTAGAGTCCATTATGAATCAATCCATATGATCATAAATGCCTAATCCGTCCACTTTTGAAAAAATCAAATTTTTGAGCCCGCCCAAAGGGGTACCACTTTGGCCGGTGGTCAGATTTGGCCCCGTTTTCTGGGAGCCGTCAGTAAAACGGCTATAACTCTCTCCAGAAGTAAGCTTTACCCGTGATTCTTGTTGCGTTGGATTTCTAACTCAAATATCTACCCTACAAAAAGTTCAAATGGAAGAAACTCCTTTTGAGTCAACCTCTAGGTGATTATCATGTTGATTTCCACAACTGTCGCCTCTTATGTTGGGATCGGGGTGAACGTCGGGTTTTTCATTGAGTCTAGCATTTTTGAACACTAGAGTCCATTATGAATCAATCCATATGATCATATATGCCTAATCCGTCCACTTTTGAAAAAATCAAATTTTTGAGCCCGCCCAAAGGGGTACCACTTTGGCCGGTGGTCAGATTTGGCCCCGTTTTCTGGGAGCCGTCAGTAAAACGGCTATAACTCTCTCCAGAAGTAAGCTTTACCCGTGATTCTTGTTGCGTTGGATTTCTAACTCAAATATCTACCCTACAAAAAGTTCAAATGGAAGAAACTCCTTTTGAGTCAACCTCTAGGTGATTATCATGTTGATTTCCACAACTGTCGCCTCTTATGTAGGGATCGGGGTGAACGTCGGGTTTTTCATTGAGTCTAGAATTTTTGAACACTAGAGTCCATTATGAATCAATCCATATGATCATATATGCCTAATCCGTCCACTTTTGAAAAAATCAAATTTTTGAGCCCGCCCAAAGGGGTACCCCTTTGGCCGGTGGCCAGATTTCGCCTCGTGTTCTGGCAGCCGTCAGTAAAACGGCTATAACTCTCTCCAGAAGAAAGCTTTACCCGTGATTCTTGTTGCGTTGGATTTCTAACTCAAATATCTACCCTACAAAAAGTTCAAATGGAAGAAACTCCTTTTGAGTCAACCTCTAGGTGATTATCAAGTTGATTTTCACAACTGTCGCCTCTTATGTAGGGATCGGGGTGAACGTCGGGTTTTTCATTGAGTCTAGCATTTTTGAACACTAGAGTCCATTATGAATCAATCCATATGATCATATATGCCTAATCCGTCCACTTTTGAAAAAATTAAATTTTTGAGCCCGCCCAAAGGGGTACCTCTTTGGCCGGTGGCCAGATTTGGCCCTGTTTTCTGGCAGCCGTCAGTAAAACGGCTATAACTCTCTCCAGAAGTAAACTTTACCCGTGATTTTTATTGTGTTTGATTTCTAACTCAAATATCTACCCTACAAAAAGTTCAAATGGAAGAAACTCCTTTTGAGTCAACCTCTAGGTGATTATCAAGTTGATTTCCACAACCGTCGCCTCTTATGTAGGGATCGGGGTGAACGTTGGGTTTTTCATTGAGTCTAGCATTTTTGAACACTAGAGTCCATTATGAATCAATCCATATGATCATATATGCCTAATCCGTCCAATTTTGAAAAAATCAAATTTTTGAGCCCGCCCAAAGGGGTAACACTTTGGCCGGTGGTCAGATTTGGCCCCGTTTTCTGGGAGCCGTCAATAAAACGGCTATAACTCTCTCCAGAAGTAAGCTTTACCCGTGATTCTTGTTGCGTTGGATTTCTAACTCAAATATCTACCCTACAAAAATTTCAAATGGAAGAAACTCCTTTTGAGTCAACCTCTAGGTGATTATCATGTTGATTTCCACAACTGTCGCCTCTTATGTAGGGATCGGGGTGAACGTCGGGTTTTTCATTGAGTCTAGAATTTTTGAACACTAGAGTCCATTATGAATCAATCCATATGATCATATATGCCTAATCCGTCCACTTTTGAAAAAATCAAATTTTTGAGCCCGCCCAAAGGGGTACCCCTTTGGCCGGTGGCCAGATTTGGCCCCGTTTTCTGGCAGCCGTCAGTAAAACGGCTATAACTCTCTCCAGAAGTAAGCTTTACCCGTGATTTTTGTTGTGTTGGATTTCTAACTCAAATATCTACCCTACAAAAAGTTCAAATGGAAGAAATTCCTTTTGAGTCAACCTCTAGGTGATTATCAAGTTGATTTCCACAACCGTCGCCACTTATGTTGGGATCGGTGTGAACGTCGAGTTTTTTATTGAGTCTAGCATTTTTGAACACTAGAGTCTATTATGAATCAATCCATATCATCATATATGCCTAATCCGTCCACTTTTGAAAAAATCAAATTTTTGAGCCCGCCCAAAGGGGTACCCCCTTTGGCCGGTGGCCAGATTTGGCCTCGTTTTTTGGCAGCCGTCAGTAAAACGGCTATAACTCTCTCCAGAAGTAAGCTTTATCCGTGATTCTTATTGCGTTGGATTTCTAACTCAAATATCTACCCTACAAAAAGTTCAAATGGAAGAAACTCCTTTTGAGTCAACCTCTAGGTGATTATCAAGTTGATTTCCACAACCGTCGCCTCTTATGTTGGGATCGGGGTGAACGTCGGGTTTTTCATTGAGTCTAGCATTTTTGAACACTAGAGTCCATTATGAATCAATCCATATGATCATATATGCCTAATCCGTCCACTTTTGAAAAAATCAAATTTTTGAGCCCGCCCAAAGGGGTACCCCTTTGGCCGGTGGCCAGATTTGGCCTCATTTTCTGGCAGCTGTCAGTAAAACGGCTATAACTCTCTCCAGAAGTAAGCTTTATCCGTGATTCTTGTTGCGTTGGATTTCTAACTCAAATCTCTACCCTACAAAAAGTTCAAATGGAAGAAACTCCTTTTGAGTCAACCTCTAGCTGATTATCAAGTTGATTTCCACAACCGCCGCCCCTTATGTTGCGATCGTGGTGAACGTCGGGTTTTTCATTGAGTCTAGCATTTTTGAACACTAGAGTCCATTATGAATCAATCCATATCATCATAAATGCCTAATCCGTCCACTTTTGAAAAAATCAAATTTTTGAGCCCGCCCAAAGGGGTACCCCTTTCGCCGGTGGCCAGGTTTGGCCCCGTTTTCTGGCAGCCGTCAGTAAAATGGCTATAACTCTCTCCAGAAGTAAGCTTTACCCGTGATTCTTGTTGCGTTGGATTTCTAACTCAAATATCTACCCTACAAAAAGTTCAAATGGAAGAAACTGCTTTTGAGTCAACCTCTAGGTGATTATCAAGTTGATTTCCACAACCGTCGCCTCTTATGTTGGGATCAGGGTGAACGTCGGGTTTTTCATTGAGTCTAGCATTTTTGAACACTAGATTCCATTATGAATCAATCCATATGATCATATATGCCTAATCCGTCCACTTTTGAAAAAATCAAATTTTTGAGCCCGCCCAAAGGGGTACCCCTTTGCCAGGTGGCCAGATTTGGCCCCGTTTTCTGGCAGCCGTCAGTAAAACGGCTCTAACTCTCTCCAGAAGTAAGCTATACCCATGATTCTTGTTGCGTTGGATTTCTCACTCAAATATCTACCCTACAAAAAGTTAAAATGGAAGAAACTCCTTTTGAGTTAACCTCTAGGTGATTATCAAGTTGATTTCCACAACCGTCGCCTCTTATGTAGGGATCGGGGTGAACGTCGGGTTTTTCATTGAGTCTAGCATCTTTGAACACTAGAGTCCATTACGAATCAATCCATATGATCATATATACCTAATCCGTCCACTTTTGAAAAAATCGAATTTTTCAGCCCGCCCAACGGGGTACCCCTTTCGCCGGTGGCCAGGTTTGGCCCCGTTTTCTGGCAGTCATCAGTAAAACGGCTATAACTCTCTCCAGAAGTAAGCTTTACCCGTGATTTTTGTTGCGTTGGATTTCTAACTCAAATATCTAACCTACAAAAAGTTCAAATGGAAGAAACTCCTTTTGAGTCAACCTCTAGGTGATTATCAAGTTGATTTCCACAACCGTCGCCTCTTATGTTGGGATCGGGGTGAACGTCGGGTTTTTCATTGAGTCTAGCATTTTTGAACACTAGAGTCCATTATGAATCAATCCATATGATCATATATGCCTAATCCGTCCACTTTTGAAAAAATCAAATTTTTTAGCCCGCCCAAAGGGGTACCCCTTTGGCCGGTGGCCAGATTTGGCCTCGTTTTCTGGCAGCCGTCAGTAAAACGGCTATAACTCTCTCCAGAAGTAAGCTTTATCCGTGATTCTTGTTGCGTTGGATTTCTAACTCAAATATCTACCCTACAAAAAGTTCAAATGGAAGAAACTCCTTTTGAGTCAACCTCTAGGTGATTATCAAGTTGATTTCCACAACCGCCGCCTCTTATGTTGGGATCGGGGTGAACGTCGGGTTTTTCATTGAGTCTAGCATTTTTGAACACTAGAGTCTATTATGAATAAATCCATTTCATCATATATGCCTAATCTGTCCACTTTTGAAAAAATCAAATTTTTGAGCCCGTCCAAAGGGGTACCCTGTGGCCGGTGGCCAGATTTGGCCAAGTTTTCTGGCAGCCATCAGTAAAACGGCTATAACTCTCTCCAGAAGTATGCTTTACCCGTGATTTTTGTTGCGTTGGATTTCTAAATCAAATATCTAACCTACAAAAAGTTCAAATGGAAGAAACTGCTTTTGAGTCAACCTCTAGGTGATTATCAAGTTTGTTTCCACAACCGTCACCTCTTATGTTGGGATCGGGGTGAACGTCGGGTTTTTCATTGAGTCTAGCATTTTTGAACACTAGAGTCCATTAGGAATCAATCCATATGATCATATATGCCTAATCCGTCCACTTTTGAAAAAATCAAATTTTTGAGCCCACCCAAAGGGGTACTCCTTTGGCCGGTGGCCAGATTTGGCCCCGTTTTCTGGCAGCCGTCAGTAAAACGGCTATAACTCTCTCCAGAAGTAAGCTTTACCCGTGATTTTTGTTGCGTTGGATTTCTAACTCAAATATCTAACCTACAAAAAGTTCAAATGGAAGAAACTCCTTTTGAGTCAACCTCTAGGTGATTATCAAGTTGATTTCCACAACCGTCGCCTCTTATGTTGGGATCGGGGTGAACGTCGGGTTTTTCATTGAGTCTAGCATTTTTGAACACTAGAGTCCATTATGAATCAATCCATATGATCATATATGCCTAATCCGTCCACTTTTGAAAAAATCAAATTTTTGAGCCCGCCCAAAGGGGTACCCCTTTGGCCGGTGGCAAGATTTGGCCCCGTTTTCTGGCAGCCGTCAGTAAAACGGCTATAATTCTCTCCAAAAGTAAGCTTTGCCCGTGATTCTTGTTGCGTTGGATTTCTAACTCAAATATCTACCCTACAAAAAGTTCAAATGGAAGAAACTCCTTTTGAGTCAACCTCTAGGTGATTATCAAGTTGATTACCACAACTGTCGCCTCTTATGTAGGGATCGGGGTGAACGTCGGGTTTTCATTGAGTCTACAATTTTTGAACACTAGAGCCCATTATGAATCAATCCATATGATCATATATGCCTAATCTGTCCACTTTTGAAAAAATCAAATTTTTGAGCCCGCCCAAAGGGGTACCCCTTTGGCCGGTGGCCAGATTTGGCCCCGTTTTCTGGCAGCCGTCAGTAAATTGGCTATAACTCTCTCCAGAAGTAAGCTTTACCCGTGATTTTTGTTGTGTTGGATTTCTAACTCAAATATCTACCCTACAAAAAGTTCAAATGGAAGAAACACCTTTTGAGTCAACCTCTAGGTGATTATCAAGTTGATTTCCACAACCGTCGCCTCTTATGTAGGGATCAGGGTGAACGTCGGGTTTTTCATTGAGTCTAGCATTTTTGAACACTAGAGTCCATTATGAATCAATCCATATGATCATATATGCCTAATCCGTCCACCTTTGAAAAAATCAAATTTTTGAGCCCGCCAAAGGGGTACCCCTTTCGCCGGTGGCCAGGTTTGGCCCCGTTTTCTTGCAGCCGTTTGTAAAACGTCTATAACTCTCTCCAGAAGTAAGCTTTACCCGTGATTCTTGTTGCGTTGGATTTCTAACTCAAATATCTACTCTACAAAAAGTACAAATGGAAGAAACTGCTTTTGAGTCAACCTCTAGGTGATTATCAAGTTGATTTCCACAACCGTCGCCTCTTATGTAGGGATCGTGGTGAACGTCGGGTTTTTCGTTGAGTCTAGCATTTTTGAACACTAGAGTCCATTATGAATCAATCCATATCATCATATATGCCTAATCTGTCCACTTTTGAAAAAATCAAATTTTTGAGCCCGCCCAAAGGGGTACCCCTTTGGCCGGTGGCCAGATTTGGCCCCGTTTTCTGGCAGCCATCAGTAAAACGGCTATAACTCTCTCCAGAAGTAAGCTTTACCCGTGATTTTTGTTACGTTGTATTTCTAACTCAAATATCTAACCTACAAAAAGTTCAAATGGAAGAACCTCCTTTTGAGTCAACCTCTAGGTGATTATCAAGTTGATTTCCACAACCGTCGCCTCTTATGTTGGGATCGGAGTGAACGTCGGGTTTTTCATTGAGTCTAGAATTTTTGAACACTAGAGTCCATTATGAATCAATCCATATGATCATATATGCCTAATCCGTCCACTTTTGAAAAAATCAAATTTTTGAGCCCGCCCAAAGGGGTACCCCTTTGGCCGGTGGCAAGATTTGGCCCCGTTTTCTGGCAGCCGTCAGTAAAACGGCTATAATTCTCTCCAGAAGTAAGCTTTACCCGTGATTCTTGTTGCGTTGGATTTATAACTCAAATATCTACCCTACAAAAAGTTCAAATGGAAGAAACTCCTTTTGAGTCAACCTCTAGGTGATTATCAAGTTGATTTCCAGAACTGTTGCCTCTTATGTACGGATCGGGGTGAACGTCGGGTTTTTCATTGAGTCTAGCATTTTTGAACACTAGAGTCCATTATGAATCAATCCATATGATCATATATGCCTAATCTGTCCACTTTTGAAAAAATCAAATTTTTGAGCCCGCCAAAGGGGTACCCCTTTCGCCGGTGGCCAGGTTTGGCCCCGTTTTCTGGCAGCCGTTAGTAAAACGGCTATAACTCTCTCCAGAAGTAAGCTTTACCCATAATTCTTATTGCGTTGGATTTCTAACTCAAATATCTACTCTACAAAAAGTTCAAATGGAAGAAACTACTTTTGAGTCAACCTCTAGGTGATTATCAAGTTGATTTCCACAACCGTCGCCTCTTAGTAGGGATCGGGGTGAACGTCAGGTTTTTCATTGAGTCTAGCATTTTTGAACACTAGAGTCCATTATGAATCAATCCATATCATCATATATGCCTAATCCGTCCACTTTTGAAAAAATCAAATTTTTGAGCCAGCCCAAATGGGTACCCCTTTGGCCGGTGGCCAGATTTGGCCCCGTTTTCTGGCAGCCGTTAGTAAAACGGCTATAACTCTCTCCAGAAGTAAGCTTTACCCGTGATTTTTGTTGCGTTGGATTTCTAAGTCAAATATCTACCCTACAAAAAGTTCAAATGGAAGAAACTCCTTTTGAGTCAACCTCTAGGTGATTATCAAGTTGATTACCACAACTGTCGCCTCTTATGTAGGGATCGGGGTGAACGTCGGGTTTTCATTGAGTCTAGCATTTTTGAACACTAGAGTCCATTATGAATCAATCCATATGATCATATATGCCTAATCCGTCCACTTTTGAAAAAATCAAATTTTTGAGCCCGCCCAAAGGGGTACCCCTTTAGCCGGTGGCCAGATTTGGCCCAGTTTTCTGGCAGCCGTCAGTAAAACGGTTATAACTCTCTCCAGAAGTAAGCTTTACCCGTGATTCTTATTGCGTTGGATTCCTTACTCAAATATCTACCCTACAAAAAGTTCAAATGGAAGAAACTCCTTTTGAGTCAACCTCTAGGTGATTATCAAGTTGATTTCCACAACCGTCGCCTCTTATGTAGGGATCGGGGTGAATGTCGGGTTTTTCATTGAGTCTAGCATTTTTGAACACTAGAGTCCATTATGAATCAATCCATATGATCATATATGCCTAATCTGTCCACTTTTGAAAAAATCAAATTTTTGAGCCCGCCCAAAGGGGTAACCCTTTGGGCGGTGGCCAGATTTGGCCCCGTTTTCTGGCAGCCGTCAGTAAAACGGCTATAACTCTCTCCAGAAGTAAGCTTTACCCGTGATTTTTGTTGTGTTGGATTTCTCACTCAAATATCTACCCTACAAAAAGTTTAAATGGTAGAAAAACCTTTTGAGTCAACCTCTAGGTGATTATCAAGTTGATTTCCACAACCGTCGGCTCTTATGTAGGGATCGGGGTGAACGTCGGGTTTTTCATTGAGTCTAAGATTTTTGAACACTTGAGTCCATTATGAATCAATCCATATCATCATATTTGCCTAATCCGTCCACTTTTGAAAAAATCAAATTTTTGAGCCCGCCCAAAGGGGTACCCCTTTGGCCGGTGGCAAGATTTGGCCCCGTTTTCTGGCAGCTGTCAGTAAAACGGTTATAACTCTCTCCAGAAGTAAACTTTACCCGTGATTTTTGTTGTGTTGGATTTCTAACTTAAATATCTACCCTACAAAAAGTTCAAATGGAAGAAACTGCTTTTGAGTCAACCTCTAGGTGATTATCAAGTTGATTTCCACAACCGTCGGCTCTTATGTAGGGATCGGGGTGAACGTCGGGTTTTTCATTGAGTCTAACATTTTTGAACACTAGAGTCCATTATGAATCAATCCATATCATCATATATGCCTAATCCGTCCACTTTTGAAAAAATCAAATTTTTGAGCCCGCCCAAAAGGGGTACCCCTTTGGCCGGTGGCCAGATTTGGCCCCGTTTTCTGGCATCCGTCTGTAAAACGGCTATAACTCTCTCCAGAAGTAAGCTTTACCCGTGATTTTTTATTGCGTTGGATTTCTAACTCAAATATCTAACCTACAAAATGCTCAAATGGAAGAACCTCCTTTTGAGTCAACCTCTAGCTGATTATCAAGTTGATTTCCACAACCGTCGCCTCTTATGTTGGGATCGGAGTGATTGTCGGGTTTTTCATTGAGTTTAGCATTTTTAAACACTAGAGTCCATTATGAATCAATCCATATGATCATATATGCCTAATCCGTCCACTTTTGAAAAAATCAAATTTTTGAGCCCGCCCAAAGGGGTACCCCTTTGGCCGGTGGCAAGATTTGGCCCCGTTTTCTGGCAGCCGTCAGTAAAACGGCTATAATTCTCTCCAGAAGTAAGCTTTGCCCGTGATTCTTGTTGCGTTGGATTTCTAACTCAAATATCTACCCTACAAAAAGTTCAAATGGAAGAAACTCCTTTTGAGTCAACCTCTAGGTGATTATCAAGTTGATTACCACAACTGTCGCCTCTTATGTAGGGATCGGGGTGAACGTCGGGTTTTCATTGAGTCTAGCATTTTTGAACACTAGAGTCCATTATGAATCAATCAATATGATCATATATGCCTAATCCGTCCACTTTTGAAAAAATCAAATTTTTGAGCCCGCCCAAAGGGGTACCCCTTTGGCCGGTGGCAAGATTTGGCCCCGTTTTCTGGCAGCCGTCAGTAAAACGGCTATAATTCTCTCCAGAAGTAAGCTTTACCCGTGATTCTTGTTGCATTGGATTTATAACTCAAATATCTACCCTACAAAAAGTTCAAATGGAAGAAACTCCTTTTGAGTCAACCTCTAGGTGATTATCAAGTTGATTTCCACAACTGTCGCCTCTTATGTACGGATCGGGGTGAACGTCGGGTTTTTCATTGAGTCTAGCATTTTTGAACACTAGAGTCCATTATGAATCAATCCATATGATCATATATGCCTAATCTGTCCATTTTTGAAAAAATCAAATTTTTGAGCCCGCCAAAGTGGTACCCCTTTCGCCGGTGGCCAGGTTTGGCCCCGTTTTCTGGCAGCCGTTAGTAAAACGGCTATAACTCTCTCCAGAAGTAAGCTTTACCCGTAATTCTTATTGCGTTGGATTTCTAACTCAAATATCTACTCTACAAAAAGTTCAAATGGAAGAAACTGCTTTTGAGTCAACCTCTAGGTGATTATCAAGTTGATTTCCACAACCGTCGCCTCTTATGTAGGGATCGGGGTGAACGTCGGGTTTTTCATTGAGTCTAGCATTTTTGAACACAAGAGTCCATTATGAATCAATCCATATCATCATATATGCCTAATCCGTCCACTTTTGAAAAAATCAAATTTTTGAGCCCGCCCAAATGGGTACCCCTTTAGCCGGTGGCCAGATTGGCCCCGTTTTCTGGCAGCCGTTAGTAAAACGGCTATAACTCTCTCCAGAAGTAAGCTTTACCCGTGATTTTTGTTGCTTTGGATTTCTAAGTCAAATATCTACCCTACAAAAAGTTCAAATGGAAGAAACTCCTTTTGAGTCAACCTCTAGGTGATTATCAAGTTGATTACCACAACTGTCGCCTCTTATGTAGGGATCGGGGTGAACGTCGGGTTTTCATTGAGTCTAACATTTTTGAACACTAGAGTCCATTATGAATCAATCCATATGATCATATATGCCTAATCCGTCCACTTTTGAAAAAATCAAATTTTTGAGCCCGCCCAAAGGGGTACCCCTTTAGCCGGTGGCCAGATTTGGCCCAGTTTTCTGGCAGCCGTCAGTAAAACGGTTATAACTCTCTCCAGAAGTAAGCTTTACCTGTGATTCTTATTGCGTTGGATTCCTTACTCAAATATCTACCCTACAAAAAGTTCAAATGGAAGAAACTCCTTTTGAGTCAACCTCTAGGTGATTATCAAGTTGATTTCCACAACCGTCGCCTCTTATGTAGGGATCGGGGTGAATGTCGGGTTTTTCATTGAGTCTAGAATTTTTGAACACTAGAGTCCATTATGAATCAATCCATATGATCATATATGCCTAATCTGTCCACTTTTGAAAAAATCAAATTTTTGAGCCCGCCCAAAGGGGTACCCCTTTAGCCGGTGGCCAGATTTGGCCCCGTTTTCTGGCAGCCGTCAGTAAAACGGCTATAACTCTCTCCAGAAGTAAGCTTTACCCGTGATTTTTGTTGTGTTGGATTTCTAACTCAAATATCTACCCTACAAAAAGTTCAAATGGTAGAAACACCTTTTGAGTCAACCTCTAGGTGATTATCAAGTTGATTTCCACAACCGTCGGCTCTTATGTAGGGATCGGGGTGAACGTCGGGTTTTTCATTGAGTCTAAGATTTTTGAACACTTGAGTCCATTATGAATCAATCCATATCATCATATTTGCCTAATCCGTCCACTTTTGAAAAAATCAAATTTTTGAGCCCGCCCAAAGGGGTACCCCTTTGGCCGCTGGCCAGATTTGGCCCAGTTTTCTGGCAGCCGTCAGTAAAACGGTTATAACTCTCTCCAGAAGTAAGCTTTACCCGTGATTCTTATTGCGTTGGATTTCTTACTCAAATATCTACCCTACAAAAATTTCAAATGGAAGAAACTCCTTTTGAGTCAACCTCTAGGTGATTATCAAGTTGATTTCCACAACCGTCGCCTCTTATGTAGGGATCGGGGTGAACGTCGGGTTTTTCATTGAGTCTAGCATTTTTGAACACTAGAGTCCATTATGAATCAATCCATATGATCATATATGCCTAATCTGTCCACTTTTGAAAAAATCAAATTTTTGAGCCCGTCCAAAGGGGTACCCCTTTGGCCGGTGGCCAGATTTGGCCCCGTTTTCTGGCAGCCGTCAGTAAAACGGCTATAACTCTCTCCAGAAGTAAGCTTTACCCGTGATTTTTTATTGCGTTGGATTTTTAACTCAAATATCTAACCTACAAAATGCTCAAATGGAAGAACCTCCTTTTGAGTCAACCTCTAGGTGATTATCAAGTTGATTTCCACAACCGTCGCCTCTTATGTTGGGATCGGAGTGAACGTCGGGTTTTTCATTGAGTTTAGCATTTTTGAACACTAGAGTCCATTATGAATCAATCCATATGATCATATATGCCTAATCCGTCCACTTTTGAAAAAATCAAATTTTTGAGCCCGCCCAAAGGGGTACCCCTTTGGCCGGTGGCCAGATTTGGCCCCGTTTTCTGGCAGCCGTCAGTAAAACGGCTATAACTCTCTCCAGAAGTAAGCTTTACCCGTGATTTTTTATTGCGTTGGATTTTTAACTCAAATATCTAACCTACAAAATGCTCAAATGGAAGAACCTCCTTTTGAGTCAACCTCTAGGTGATTATCAAGTTGATTTCCACAACCGTCGCCTCTTATGTTGGGATCGGAGTGAACGTCGGGTTTTTCATTGAGTTTAGCATTTTTGAACACTAGAGTCCATTATGAATCAATCCATATGATCATATATGCATAATCTGTCCACTTTTGAAAAAATCAAATTTTTGAGCCCGCCCAAAGGGGTACCCCTTTGGCCGGTGGCCAGATTTGGCCCCGTTTTCTGGCAGCCGTCAGTAAAACGGCTATAACTCTCTCCAGAAGTAAGCTTTACCCGTGATTTTTTATTGCGTTGGATTTTTAACTCAAATATCTAACCTACAAAATGCTCAAATGGAAGAACCTCCTTTTGAGTCAACCTCTAGGTGATTATCAAGTTGATTTCCACAACCGTCGCCTCTTATGTTGGGATCGGAGTGAACGTCGGGTTTTTCATTGAGTCTAGCATTTTTGAACACTAGAGTCCATTATGAATCAATCCATATGATCATATATGCCTAATCTGTCCACTTTTGAAAAAATCAAATTTTTGAGCCCGCCCAAAAGGGTACCCCTTTGGCCGGTGGCCAGATTTGGCCCCGTTTTCTGGCAGCCGTCAGTAAAACGGCTATAACTCTCTCCAGAAGTAAGCTTTACCCGTGATTTTTTATTGCGTTGGATTTTTAACTCAAATATCTAACCTACAAAATGCTCAAATGGAAGAACCTCCTTTTGAGTCAACCTCTAGGTGATTATCAAGTTGATTACCACAACTGTCGCCTCTTATGTAGGGATCGGGGTGAACGTCGGGTTTTCATTGAGTCTAGCATTTTTGAACACTAGAGTCCATTATGAATCAATCCATATGATCATATATGCCTAATCCGTCCACTTTTGAAAAAATCAAATTTTTGAGCCCGCCCAAAGGGGTACCCCTTTGGCCGGTGGCCAGATTTGGCCCAGTTTTCTGGCAGCCGTCAGTAAAACGGTTATAACTCTCTCCAGAAGTAAGCTTTACCCGTGATTCTTATTGAGTTGGATTCCTTACTCAAATATCTACCCTACAAAAAGTTCGAATGGAAGAAACTCCTTTTGAGTCAACCTCTAGGTGATTATCAAGTTGATTTCCACAATCGTCGCCTCTTATCTAGGGATCGGGGTGAACGTCGGGTTTTTCATTGAGTCTAGCATTTTTGAACACTAGAGTCCATTATGAATCAATCCATATGAAAAAATATGCCTAATCTGTCCACTTTTGAAAAAATCAAATTTTTGAGCCCGCCCAAAGGGGTACCCCTTTGGCCGGTGGCCAGATTTGGCCCCGTTTTCTGGCAGCCGTCAGTAAATTGGCTATAACTCTCTCCAGAAGTATGCTTTACCCGTGATTTTTGTTGTGTTGGATTTCTAACTCAAATATCTACCCTACAAAAAGTTCAAATGGAAGAAACACCTTTTGAATCAACCTCTAGGTGATTATCAAGTTGATTTCCACAACCGTCGCCTCTTATGTATGGATCGGGGTGAACGTCGGGTTTTTCATTGAGTCTAGCATTTTTGAACACTAGAGTCCATTATGAATCAATCCATATGATCATATATGCCTAATCCGTCCACTTTTGAAATAATCAAATTTTTGAGCCCGCCAAAGGGGTACCCCTTTCGCCGGTGGCCAGGTTTGGCCCCGTTTTCTGGCAGCCGTTAGTAAAACGGCTATAACTCTCTCCAGAAGTAAGCTTTACCCGTGATTCTTGTTGCGTTGGATTTCTAACTCAAATATCTACTCTACAAAAAGTTCAAATGGAAGAAACTGCTTTTGAGTCAACCTCTAGGTGATTATCAAGTTGATTTCCACAACTGTCGCCTCTTATGTAGGGATCGGGGTGAACGTCGGGTTTTTCATTGAGTCTAGCATTTTTGAACACTAGAGTCCATTATGAATCAATCCATATCATCATATATGCCTAATCTGTCCACTTTTGAAAAAATCAAATTTTTGAGCCCGCCCAAAGGGGTACCCCTTTGGCCGGTGGCCAGATTTGGCCCCGTTTTCTGGCAGCCGTTAGTAAAACGGCTATAACTCTCTCCAGAAGTAAGCTTTACAAGTGATTTTTGTTGCGTTGGATTTCTAAGTAAAATATCTACCCTAAAAAAAGTTCAAATGGAAGAAACTCCTTTTGAGTCAACCTCTAGGTGATTATCAAGTTGATTTCCACAACTGTCGCCTCTTATGTAGGGATCGGGGTGAACGTCGGGTTTTTCATTGAGTCTAGCATTTTTGAACACTAGAGTCCATTATGAATCAATCCATATGATCATATATGCCTAATCCGTCCACTTTTGAAAAAATCAAATTTTTGAGCCCGCCCAAAGGGGTACCCTTTTGGCCGGTGGCCAGATTTGGCCCCGTTTTCTGGCAGCCGTCAGTAAAACGGCTATAACTCTCTCCAGAAGTAAGCTTTACCCGTGATTTTTGTTGTGTTGGATTTCTAACTCAAATATCTATCCTAAAAAAAGTTCAAATGGAAGAAACTGCTTTTGAGTCAACCTCTAGGTGATTATCAAGTTGATTTCCACAATCGTCGGCTCTTATGTAGGGATCGGGGTGAACGTCGGGTTTTTCATTGAGTCTAGCATTTTTGAACACTAGAGTCCATTATGAATCAATCCATATCATCATATATGCCTAATCCGTCCACTTTTGAAAAAATCAAATTTTTGAACCGCCCAAAGGGGTACCGCTTTGGCCGTTGGCCAGATTTGGCCCCGTTTTCTGGCAGCCATCAGTAAAACGGCTATAACTCTCTCCAGAAGTAAGCTTTACCCTTGATTTTTGTTGCGTTGTATTTCTAACTCAAATATCTAACCTACAAAAAGTTCAAATGGAAGAACCTCCTTTTGAGTCAACCTCTAGGTGATTATCAAGTTGATTTCCACAACCGTCACCTCTTATGTTGGGATTGGAGTGAACGTCGGGTTTTTCATTGAGTCTAGCATTTTTGAACACTAGAGTCCATTATGAATCAATCCATATGATCATATATGCCTAATCCGTCCACTTTTGAAAAAATCAAATTTTTGAGCCCGCCCAAAGGGGTACCCCTTTGGCCGGTGGCAAGATTTGGCCCGTTTTCTGGCAGCCGTCAGTAAAACGGCTATAATTCTCTCCAGAAGTAAGCTTTACCCGTGATTCTTGTTGCGTTGGATTTATAACTCAAATATCTACCCTACAAAAAGTTCAAATGGAAGAAACTTCTTTTCAGTCAACCTCTAGGTGATTATCAAGTTGATTTCCACAACTGTCGCCTCTTATGTACGGATCGGGGTGAACGTCGGGTTTTTCATTGAGTCTAGCATTTTTGAACACTAGAGTCCATTATGAATCAATCCATATGATCATATATGCCTAATCCGTCAACTTTTGAAAAAATCAAATTTTTGAGCCCGCCAAAGGGGTACCCCTTTCGCCGGTGGCCAGGTTTGGCCCCGATTTCTGGCAGCCGTTAGTAAAACGGCTATAACTCTCTCCAGAAGTAAGCTTTACCCGTGATTCTTGTTGCGTTGGATTTCTAACTCAAATATCTACTCTACAAAAAGTTCAAATGGAAGAAACTGCTTTTGAGTCAACCTCTAGGTGATTATCAAGTTGATTTCCACAACCGTCGCCTCTTATGTAGGGATCGGGGTGAACGTCGGGTTTTTCATTGAGTCTAGCATTTTTGAACACTAGAGTCCATTATGAATCAATCCATATCATCATATATGCCTAATCCGTCCACTTTTGAAGAAATCAAATTTTTGAGCCCGCCCAAATGGGTACCCCTTTGGCCGGTTGCCAGATTTGGCCCCGTTTTCTGGCAGCCGTTAGTAAAACGGCTATAACTCTCTCCAGAAGTAAGCTTTACCCGTGATTTTTATTGCGTTGGATTTCTAAGTCAAATATCTACCCTACAAAAAGTTCAAATGGAAGAAACTCCTTTTGAGTAAACCTCTAGGTGATTATCAAGTTGATTACCACAACTGTCGCCTCTTATGTAGGGATCGGGGTGAACGGCGGGTTTTCATTGATTCTAGCATTTTTGAACACTAGAGTCCATTATGAATCAATCCATATGATCATATATGCCCAATCCGTCCACTTTTGAAAAAATCAAATTTTTGAGCCCGCCCAAAGGGGTACCCCTTTGGCCGGTGGCCAGATTTGGCCCCGTTTTCTGGCAGCCATCTGTAAAACGGCTATAACTCTCTCCAGAAGTAAGCTTTACCCGTGATTTTTGTTACGTTGTATTTCTAACTCAAATATCTAACCTACAAAAAGTTCAAATGGAAGAACCTCCTTTTGAGTCAACCTCTAGGTGATTATCAATGTGATTTCCACAACCGTCGCCTCTTATGTTGGGATCGGAGTGAACGTCGGGTTTTTCATTTAGTCTAGCATTTTTGAACACTAGAGTCCATTATGAATCAATCCATATGATCATATATGCCTAATCCGTCCACTTTTGAAAAAATCAAATTTTTGAGCCCGCCCAAAGGGGTACCCCTTTGGCCGGTGGCAAGATTTGGCCCCGTTTTCTGGCAGCCGTCAGTAAAACGGCTATAATTCTCTCCAGAAGTAAGCTTTACCCGTGATTCTTGTTGCGTTGGATTTATAACTCAAATATCTACCCTACAAAAAGTTCAAATGGAAGAAACTCCTTTTGAGTCAACCTCTAGGTGATTATCAAGTTGATTTCCACAACTGTCGCCTCTTATGTAGGGATCGGGGTGAACGTCGGGTTTTTCATTGAGTCTAGCATTTTTGAACACTAGAGTCCATTATGAATCAATCCATATGATCATATATGCCTAATCCGTCCACTTTTGAAAAAATCAAATTTTTGAGCCCGCCCAAAGGGGTACCCCTTTGGCCGGTGGCAAGATTTGGCCCCGTTTTCTGGCAGCCGTCAGTAAAACGGCTATAATTCTCTCCAGAAGTAAGCTTTACCCGTGATTCTTGTTGCGTTGGATTTATAACTCAAATATCTACCCTACAAAAAGTTCAAATGGAAGAAACTTCTTTTCAGTCAACCTCTAGGTGATTATCAAGTTGATTTCCACAACTGTCGCCTCTTATGTACGGATCGGGGTGAACGTCGGGTTTTTCATTGAGTCTAGCATTTTTGAACACTAGAGTCCATTATGAATCAATCCATATGATCATATATGCCTAATCCGTCAACTTTTGAAAAAATCAAATTTTTGAGCCCGCCAAAGGGGTACCCCTTTCGCCGGTGGCCAGGTTTGGCCCCGATTTCTGGCAGCCGTTAGTAAAACGGCTATAACTCTCTCCAGAAGTAAGCTTTACCCGTGATTCTTGTTGCGTTGGATTTCTAACTCAAATATCTACTCTACAAAAAGTTCAAATGGAAGAAACTGCTTTTGAGTCAACCTCTAGGTGATTATCAAGTTGATTTCCACAACCGTCGCCTCTTATGTAGGGATCGGGGTGAACGTCGGGTTTTTCATTGAGTCTAGCATTTTTGAACACTAGAGTCCATTATGAATCAATCCATATCATCATATATGCCTAATCCGTCCACTTTTGAAGAAATCAAATTTTTGAGCCCGCCCAAATGGGTACCCCTTTGGCCGGTTGCCAGATTTGGCCCCGTTTTCTGGCAGCCGTTAGTAAAATGGCTATAACTCTCTCCAGAAGTAAGCTTTACCCGTGATTTTTATTGCGTTGGATTTCTAAGTCAAATATCTACCCTACAAAAAGTTCAAATGGAAGAAACTCCTTTTGAGTAAACCTCTAGGTGATTATCAAGTTGATTACCACAACTGTCGCCTCTTATGTAGGGATCGGGGTGAACGGCGGGTTTTCATTGATTCTAGCATTTTTGAACACTAGAGTCCATTATGAATCAATCCATATGATCATATATGCCCAATCCGTCCACTTTTGAAAAAATCAAATTTTTGAGCCCGCCCAAAGGGGTACCCCTTTGGCCGGTGGCCAGATTTGGCCCCGTTTTCTGGCAGCCATCTGTAAAACGGCTATAACTCTCTCCAGAAGTAAGCTTTACCCGTGATTTTTGTTACGTTGTATTTCTAACTCAAATATCTAACCTACAAAAAGTTCAAATGGAAGAACCTCCTTTTGAGTCAACCTCTAGGTGATTATCAATGTGATTTCCACAACCGTCGCCTCTTATGTTGGGATCGGAGTGAACGTCGGGTTTTTCATTTAGTCTAGCATTTTTGAACACTAGAGTCCATTATGAATCAATCCATATGATCATATATGCCTAATCCGTCCACTTTTGAAAAAATCAAATTTTTGAGCCCGCCCAAAGGGGTACCCCTTTGGCCGGTGGCAAGATTTGGCCCCGTTTTCTGGCAGCCGTCAGTAAAACGGCTATAATTCTCTCCAGAAGTAAGCTTTACCCGTGATTCTTGTTGCGTTGGATTTATAACTCAAATATCTACCCTACAAAAAGTTCAAATGGAAGAAACTCCTTTTGAGTCAACCTCTAGGTGATTATCAAGTTGATTTCCACAACTGTCGCCTCTTATGTAGGGATCGGGGTGAACGTCGGGTTTTTCATTGAGTCTAGCATTTTTGAACACTAGACTCCATTATGAATCAATCCATATGATCATATATGCCTAATCCGTCCACTTTTGAAAAAATCAAATTTTTGAGCCCGCCAAAGGGGTTCCCCTTTCGCCGGTGGCCAGGTTTGGCCCCGTTTTCTGGCAGCCGTTAGTAAAACGGCTATAACTCTCTCCAGAAGTAAGCTTTACCCGTGATTCTTGTTGCGTTGCATTTTTAACTCAAATATCTACTCTACAAAAAGTTCAAATGGAAGAAACTGCTTTTGAGTCAACCTCTAGGTGATTATCAAGTTGATTTCCACAACCGTCGCCTCTGATGTAGGGATCGGGGTGAACGTCGGATTTTTCATTGAGTCTAGCATTTTTGAACACTAGAGTCCATTATGAATCAATCCATATCATCATATATGCCTAATCCGTCCACTTTTGAAAAAATCAAATTTTTGAGCCCGCCCAAATGGGTACCCCTTTGGCCGGTGGCCAGATTTGGCCCCGTTTTCTGGCAGCCGTTAGTAAAACGGTTATAACTCTCTCCAGAAGTGATTTTTGTTGCGTTGGATTTCTAAGTCAAATATCTACCCTCTAAAAAGTTCAAATGGAAGAAACTCCTTTTGAGTCAACCTCTAGGTGATTATCAAGTTGATTTCCACAACTGTCGCCTCTTATGTAGGGATCGGGGTGAACGTCGGGTTTTTCATTGAGTCTAGCATTTTTGAACACTAGAGTCCATTATGAATCAATCAATATGATCATATATGCCTAATCCGTCCACTTTTGAAAAAATCAAATTTTTGAGCCCGCCCAAAGGGGTACCCCTTTGGCCGGTGGCCAGATTTGTCCCCGTTTTCTGGCAGCCGTCAGTAAAACGGCTATAACTCTCTCCAGAAGTAAGCTTTACCCGTGATTTTTGTTGTGTTGGATTTCTAACTCAAATATCTACCCTACAAAAAGTTCAAATGGAAGAAACTGCTTTTGAGTCAACCTCTAGGTGATTATCAAGTTGATTTCCACAACCGTCGGCTCTTATGTAGGGATCGGGGTGAACATCGGCTTTTTCATTGAGTCTAGCATTTTTGAACACTAGAGTCCATTATGAATAAATCCATATGATCATATATGCCTAATCAGTCCACTTTTGAAAAAATCAAATTTTTGAGCCCGCCAAAGGGGTAACCCTTTGGCCGGTGGCCAGATTTGGCCCCGTTTTCTGGCAGCCGTTAGTAAAACGGCTATAACTCTCTTCAGAAGTAAGCTTTACCTATGATTCTTGTTGCGTTGGATTCCTAACTTAAATATCTACCCTACAAAAAGTTCAAATGGAAGAAACTGCTTTTGAGTCAACCTCTAGGTGATTATCAAGTTGATTTCCACAACTGTCGCGTCTTATGCAAGGATCGGGGTGAACGTCGGGTTTTTCATTGAGTCTAGCATTTTTGAACACTAGAGTCCATTATGAATCAATCCATATGAACATATATGCCTAATCCGTCCACTTTTGAAAAAATCAAATTTTAGAGCCCGCCTAAAGGGGTACCCCTTTGGCCGGTGGCCAGATTTGGCCCCGTTTTCTGGCAGCCGTCAGTAAAACGGCTATAACTCTCTCCAGAAGTATGCTTTACCCGTGATTCTTGTTGCGTTGGATTCCTAACTCAAATATCTACCCTACACAAAGTACAAATGGAAGAAACTCCTTTTGAGTCAAACTCTAGGTGATTATCAAGTTGATTTCCACAACCGTCGCCTCTTATGCAGGGATCGGGGTGAACGTCGGGTTTTTCATTGAGTCTAGCATTTTTGAACACTAGAGTCCATTATGAATCAATCCATATCATCATATATGCTTAATCCGTCCACTTTTGAAAAAATCAAATTTTTGATCTCGCCCAAAGGAGTACCCCTTTGGCCGTTGGCCAGATTTGGCCCCGTTTTATGGCAGCCGTCAGTAAAACGGTTATAACTCTCTCCAAAAGTAAGCTTTACCCGTGATTCTTATTGTGTTGGATTCCTTACTCAAATATCTACCCTACAAAAAGTTCAAATGGAAGAAACTCCTTTTGATTCAACCTCTAGGTGATTATCAAGTTGATTTCCACAACCGTCGCCTCTTATGTAGGGATCGGGGTGAACGTCGGGTTTTTCATTGAGTCTACCATTTTTGAACAGTAGAGTCCATTATGAATCAATCCATATGATCATATATGCCTAATCCGTCCACTTTTGAAAAAATCAAATTTTTGAGCCCGCCCAAAGGGGTACCCCTTTGGCCGGTGGCCAGATTTGGCCCTGTTTTCTGGCAGCCGTCAGTAAAACGGCTATAACTCTCTCCAGAAGTAAGCTTTACCCGTGATTTTTATTGCGTTAGATTTCTAACTCAAATATCTAACCTACAAAAAGTTCAAATGGAAGAAACTCCTTTTGAGTCAACCTCTAGGTGATTATCAATGTGATTTCCACAACCGTCGCCTCTTATGTTGGGATCGAGGTGAACGTCGGGTTTTTATTGAGTCTAGCATTTTTGAACACCCGAGTCCATTATGAATCAATCCATATGATCATATATGCCTAATCCATCCACTTTTGAAAAAATCAAATTTTTGAGCCCGCCCAAAGGGGTACCCCTTTGGCCGGTGGCTAGATTTGACCCCGTTTTCTGGCAGCCGTCAGTAAAACGGCTATAACTCTCTCCAGAAGTAAGCTTTAACCGTGATTCTTATTGCGTTGGATTCCTAACTCAAATATCTACCCTAAAAAAATTTCAAATGGAAGAAACTCCTTTTGAGTCAACCTCTAGGTTATTATCAAGTTGATTTCCACGACCGTCGCCTCTTATGTAGGTATCGGGGTGAACGTTGGGTTTTTCATTGAATCTAGCATTTTTGAACACTAGAGTCCATTATAAATCAATCCATATGATCATATATGCCTAATCTGTCCACTTTTGAAAAAATCAAATTTTTGAGCCCGCCCAAAGGGTACGTACCCCTTTGGCCGGTGGCAAGATTTGGCCCCGTTTTCTGGCAGCCGTTAGTAAAACGGCTATAACTCTCTTCAGAAGTAAGCTTTACCTATGATTCTTGTTGCGTTGGATTCCTAACTCAAATATCTACCCTACAAAAAGTTCAAATGGAAGAAACTGCTTTTGAGTCAACCTCTAGGTGATTATCAAGTTGATTTCCACAACTGTCGCCTCTTATGTAGGGATCGGGGTGAACGTCGGGTTTTTCATTGAGTCTAGCATTTTTGAACACTAGAGTCCATTATGAATCAATCCATATGAAAATATATGCCTAATCCGTCCACTTTTGAAAAAATCAAATTTTAGAGCCCGCCTAAAGGGGTACCCCTTTGGCCGGTGGCCAGATTTGGCCCCGTTTTCTGGCAGCCGTCAGTAAAACGGCTATAACTCTCTCCAGAAGTATGCTTTACCCGTGATTCTTATTGCGTTGGATTCCTAACTCAAAATTCTACCCTACACAAAGTACAAATGGAAGAAACTCCTTTTGAGTCAACCTCTAGGTGATTATCAAGTTGATTTCCACAACTGTCGCCTCTTATGTAGGGATCGGGGTGAACGTCGGGTTTTTCATTGAGTCTAGCATTTTTGAACACTAGAGTCCATTATGAATCAATCAATATGATCATATATGCCTAATCCGTCCACTTTTGAAAAAATCAAATTTTTGAGCCCGCCCAAAGGGGTACCCCTTTGGCCGGTGGCCAGATTTGGCCCTGTTTTCTGGCAGCCGTCAGTAAAACGGCTATAACTCTCTCCAGAAGTAAGCTTTACCCGTGATTCTTGTTGAGTTGGATTCCTAACTCAAATATCTACCCTACACATAGTACAAATGGAAGAAACTCCTTTTGAGTTAACCTCTAGGTGATTATCAAGTTGATTTCCACAACCGTCGCCTCTTATGCAAGGATCGGGGTGAACGTCGGGTTTTTCATTGAGTCTAGCATTTTTGAACACTAGAGTCCATTATGAATCAATCCATATGAACATATATGCCTAATCCGTCCACTTTTGAAAAAATCAAATTTTAGAGCCCGCCTAAAGGGGTACCCCTTTGGCCGGTGGCCAGATTTGGCCCCGTTTTCTGGCAGCCGTCAGTAAAACGGCTATAACTCTCTCCAGAAGTATGCTTTACCCGTGATTCTTGTTGCATTGGATTCCTAACTCAAATATCTACCCTACACAAAGTACAAATGGAAGAAACTCCTTTTGAGTCAACCTCTAGGTGATTATCAAGTTGATTTCCACAACCGTCGCCTCTTATGCAGGGATCGGGGTGAACGTCGGGTTTTTAATTGAGTCTAGCATTTTTGAACACTAGAGTCCATTATGAATCAATCCATATTATCATATATGCCTAATCCGTCCACTTTTGAAAAAATCAAATTTTTGAGCCCGCCCAAAGGGGTACCCCTTTGGCCGGTGGCAAGATTTGGCCCCGTTTTCTGGCAGCCATCAGTAAAACGGCTATAACTCTCTCCAGAAGTAAGCTTTACCCGTGATTTTTGTTGTGTTGGATTTCTAACTCAAATATCTACCTTACAAAAAGTTCAAATGGAAGAAACTCCTTTTGAGTCAACCTCTAGGTGATTATCAAGTGGATTTCCACAACCGTTGCCTCTTATGTAGGGATCGGGGTGAACGTCGGGTTTTTCATTGAGTCTAGCATTTTTGAACACTAGAGTCCATTATGAATCAATCCATATGATCATATATGCCTAATCCATCCACTTTTAAAAAAATTAAATTTTTGAGCCCGCCCCAAAGGGGTACCCCTTTGGCCGGTGGCAAGATTTGGCCCCGTTTTCTGGCAGCCGTCAGTAAAACGGCTATAACTCTCTCCAGAAGTAAGCTTTACCCGTGATTCTTGTTGCGTTGGATTCCTAACTCAAATATCTACCCTACAAAAAGTTCAAATGGAAGAACTTCCTTTTGAGTCAACCTCTAGGTGATTATCAAGTTGATTTCCACAACTGTCGGCTCTTATGTAGGGATCGGGGTGAACGTCGGGTTTTTCATTGAGTCTAGCATTTTTGAACACTAGAGTCCATTATGAATCAATCCATATCATCATATATGCCTAATCTATCCACTTTTGAAAAAATCAAATTTTTGAGCCCGCCCAAAGGGGTACCCCTTTGGCCGGTGGCCAGATTTGGCCCCGTTTTCTGGCAGCCGTCTGTAAAACGGCTATAACTCTCTCCAGAAGTAAGCTTTACCCGTGATTTTTGTTGCTTTGTATTTCTAACTCAAATATATAACCTACAAAAAGTTCAAATGGAAGAACCTCCTTTTGAGTCAACCTCTAGGTGATTATCAAGTTGATTTCCACAATCGTCGCCTCTTATGTTGGGATCGGAGTGAACGTCGGGTTTTTGGTTGAGTCTAGCATTTTCGAACACTAGAGTCCATTATGAATCAATCCATATGATCATATATGCCTAATCCGTCCACTTTTGAAAAAATCAAATTTTTGAACCCGCCAAAAGTGGTATCCCTTTGGCCGGTGGCCAGATTTGGCCCTGTTTTCTGGCAGCCGTCAGTAAAACGGCTATAACTCTCTCCAGAAGTAAGCTTTACCCGTGATTCTTGTTGAGTTGGATTCCTAACTCAAATATCTACCCTACATATAGTACAAATGGAAGAAACTCCTTTTGAGTTAACCTCTAGGTGATTATCAAGTTGATTTCCACAACCGTCGCCTCTTATGCAAGGATCGGGGTGAACGTCGGGTTTTTCATTGAGTCTAGCATTTTTGAACACTAGAGTCCATTATGAATCAATCCATATGAACATATATGCCTAATCCGTCCACTTTTGAAAAAATCAAATTTTAGAGCCCGCCTAAAGGGGTACCCCTTTGGCCGGTGGCCAGATTTGGCCCCGTTTTCTGGCAGCCGTCAGTAAAACGGCTATAACTCTCTCCAGAAGTATGCTTTACCCGTGATTCTTGTTGCGTTGGATTCCTAACTCAAATATCTACCCTACACAAAGTACAAATGGAAGAAACTCCTTTTGAGTCAACCTCTAGGTGATTATCAAGTTGATTTCCACAACCGTCGCCTCTTATGCAGGGATCGGGGTGAACGTCGGGTTTTTCATTGAGTCTAGCATTTTTGAACACTAGAGTCCATTATGAATCAATCCATATGATCATATATGCCTAATCCGTCCACTTTTGAAAAAATCAAATTTTTGAACCCGCCAAAAGTGGTATCCCTTTGGCCGGTGGCCAGATTTGGCCCTGTTTTCTGGCAGCCGTCAGTAAAACGGCTATAACTCTCTCCAGAAGTAAGCTTTACCCGTGATTCTTGTTGAGTTGGATTCCTAACTCAAATATCTACCCTACACATAGTACAAATGGAAGAAACTCCTTTTGAGTTAACCTCTAGGTGATTATCAAGTTGATTTCCACAACCGTCGCCTCTTATGCAAGGATCGGGGTGAACGTCGGGTTTTTCATTGAGTCTAGCATTTTTGAACACTAGAGTCCATTATGAATCAATCCATATGAACATATATGCCTAATCCGTCCACTTTTGAAAAAATTAAATTTTTGAGCCCGCCCAAAGGGGTTCCCCTTTGGCTGGTGGCCAGATTTGGCCCCGTTTTCTGGCAGCCGTCAGTAAAACGGCTATAACTCTCTCCAGAAGTATGCTTTACCCGTGATTCTTATTGCGTTGGATTCCTAACTCAAATATCTACCCTACCAAAAGTTGAACCGGTAGAAACCCTATTTGAGTCGGCCTCTAGGTGATTATCAAGTTGATTTCCAAAACCGTCACCTCTTATGTAGGGATCGGGGTGAACGTCAGGTTTTTCATTGAGTCTAGCATTTTTGAACACTAGAGTGCATTATAAATCAATACATATGATCATATTTGCCTAATCCGTCCACTCTACACCATTTTGCAGAATTACTCGCTCGTGAGTTGTGGCTAAGAAAACAGAATATAAATGAACGTATGAAGAATTAGGGAAAAAAAAGGTCTCGTAGGCCCTGAAATTTTTGGCTCCGACTTCGCAGGTCCTGTACTTTTTTTTTTGGCAAAACCCTATTTTGGGTCCCTGTACTTTTAAATTTTTCTGAATTGGGTCCCTCTACTTTATTTAGTTAAAATGAAGTCCCTATACTATCAATTTAGTTAAAATGAGGTCCATGTACTATGAATTTAGATAAAATCAAGTCCTTGAGGGACTTGCTTTTATCTAAATCGATAGTAGAGGGACTTGATTTTAACTAAAATTGATAGTATAGGGATATAATTTAAAAATAAAAATAAAAATTGAAAAACTAAATAAACAACAATAAAAAATAAATATATATTGAATTTTTTAAATATAAAATTTATTTAAAATTTAAAAAATAAATTTAATTATTTTTTTATAACCACTATAATTTTATATTTTGATTTTGATTTATTATTTTTTGAAAAAAAAATCAAACAAAAGTTTTAAAATTTATTTTTATTTAATTGATTGTTTTATTTAACTATTGTTTGATTTTTTTTAATTTAATCTTTTGAAAATAAATTAAAATTACATAATTTCATAAAAATTAAATTATTTATTTTTTGCAATTTATTTTTAAAATTAAAAACATGAATAAAAAATTAAAGAATTTTTTGATTTTTTTAAAAAATAATAAATAAAACATAAAATTACATTGGTTTTAAAAAAATTAATTAAATTTATATTTTATTTTTAAATAATTCTTTACTTAAAAAATTAATTTATATTTATTTTATTTTTATTTATTATTTTTTCAATTTTTATTAGTTTATTTTTAAGAAAAATGAATTTTCATTTTTATTTTTAAATTGGATCCCTGTACTATCAATTTTCGTTAAAATCAAATCCCTCTACTATCAATTTAGATAAAATGAAGTCCCTCGAGGACTTAATTTTATCTAAATTCATAGTACATGGACTTCATTTTAACTAAATTGATAGTACAAGGACTTCATTTTAACCAAATGAAGTAGAGGGACTCAATTCAGAAAAATTTAAAAGTACAAGGACCCAAAATAGTGTTTTGCCTTTTTTTTTGCTTAATTGAGTTCCTGAACTTTTTTTGGGTCTATTGGGCCCCTCCGTCAAGCCCCTCTTGACGGGGCCGTTAGTTTGACATAAAACGACGTCGTTTTAGGTTTTATTCGAATAAAAAAAATTCTAAATTCAATTTAAATTTCACCCGACGGGTACGGCAGCTATGAACACCTAGCCCCCAGCAACAAATTCCGACGAAGAAGCAGTCTTCGATGAAGGGCTTTGAGAGAAGAGTGCTGCGACAGCATCAAAAGCCGAGATATGGCTGTCACACCTTCGCTACAGCAAGTTTGGTTCAGATATGTTCATCGTCTTCTTGCTCCCAATCTGGGTCTGTTTCTTCATTTTTTCTTTTTCATATTTTGAACCTGAGAGGGAGGTTTTGGATTGTGTTTCTGATGGGTTTGATGGGTTTGGTGATGAAGGGGAGTGAGATGGGTTACTGGAAATGTTTGTTGAAGGACTGGTAGGTTCAGAAGATGGGAGGGGATGACGGACAGATTCTGGGGAGTTTCCAAATTGGGGTTCAAGAGAAATAGGGGAGGATGGGTTCTGCGATGGGGTTGGGAAGTTGTTTTTTTGTGTTTTGGATCTGGTAACAATTCCAGCAACATGGGGGACGGGATTTTGGAGTCTGGAGCAGACGATGAAACAGAGCAGCAAAGCTGTTGATTTTTTAGATTATTGTCTTTTGGAATTTAGAATTTTTTTATTCTAATAAAATCTAAAACGACGTGTTCTATGTTGAACTAACGGCCCGGTCAAGAGGGGCTTGACGGAAGGGCCCAATAGACAAAAAAAAAAGTTCAGGGGCTCAATTGAGCCAAAAAAAATATAGGGGCCTGCGAGGTCCGCGCCAAAAAGTTCAGGGGCCAACGAGACCCTTTTCCCTGAAGAATTATTTGAACCCAGGCGGCGGGTGGGTCGATGCTACACTACCACCCAATGGATTGTGCACTCCAGATGCAGCCACCTGTAAAAATTGATTAGGAAAGATTCCAAATTCTAGTGTGGCTTGTGGATGGAGTAGTGACACTGTTAAAAAGTGATAACACTGCTCCAAACATAGCAGAGCAGACTTAGCTATCAACCAGTCATCTACAATATCCAAAATAATTCAACATTTTCCTCCCGCTCCCAAACATCCCACCACCAGCGATTTCGTTGGCATAGCCTCAAACACCGCTCAAATTACCACTGCCTCATCCGTCGTTCTATTCCTATCAAAACATTTTGATTTCACCTCCGGCTTTGTTGATTTTTAACATATTCAAATTTTGAGTTCAGGGGAGAGGTGATAGAGTGGAGAGAGAGTCCAAATTTTTTTTTTGTAATATTTTAATGTATAAATTTTAAGAATTGATGAGAAGATGAACAGTGATCCACCGATTACCTTCTCGGAATTCGAATTTCGAATTTGTGCAGTCAACTATATTATTTAATTTAATTATCAATTTTCTTTAAGATAAGAGGATTTAAATTACTAGCTACAATTTAATTCTCAAAATTGAAGTCACCCTCCTTCTAGGGTTTTCTCTCTTTAGGGCTCTTTGCTAGGGTTTAGCATCCACCATTGTTCGGTTTAGTTTTCTCCTCTCAACCTTTTGTGGATCCCTTCTTTTCCCTGTTCTGCATTCTCTTTGGCTGTGTGGTCATGCCTATACTGGTCACAACGTAATCAGAGGTGTATCTTTGGTGAAGCTTTACTGTTTTTCATTTGTTTTGTCTTCTTGCGTGTGGCGTGTGTTTTGCTCTGTTGCTGTGTAGGTTTTACTGAACCACAGATCTCGGTTGCGTCTTGTTCTCTCTAGTGGGATGAAAGGAGGGACAGAAGATGAAATTGGTGAGATTGATCCTGATTCTATTCATGACGAAAATCCATCAGATGAGATGGAGATGTCGGTGTGCATGGTTGGGCGGTTAATTGCTGAGAGAATCCCTAACACATATTACCTCCTAGACATTCTTCAAAAAGCCTGGAAGGTAAAAAAGAATTACTCTGCAAGGGAGTGGGGAAAGAATTTGTTCCTATAAATAGTTTTGGAACTAAAGAAGAGATGGAATGGATCCTCCGCAATCAAACATGGCATTTTGATAAACAACTATTTGTGATTGCCCCCCTGGTGGGGAATGAACAACCCTTTTTGATTAAATTGACTCGTGCTTCCTTTTGGATCAGAGCCTACGACTTATCAGTAAACTGCCTGAATAAGAAGACGGCTAAAGCCTTAGCTGATAGAGTGGGAATTTTTGTTGATATGGACGAGCATCTGGATAATTATGTGGGTAGCTACCTCCGTTTCAAAGCTGTTGTGGATGTCACCTTACCATTATTAAGGGGCTTAACTATTAAGCTCGCAGAAAATCGCATGTGGATCCCCCTCAAATATGAATCTATTCCTGCTTTCTGTTTCAATTGTGGGATTATTGGCCATCAGATGAAATCATGCACGGCTGAAAAGAAGGTGTACCAGCATATTGAGGATATTTCTTACGGGCCTTGGCTTAAAGCCTCCCCTTTAAAATGAAGCAGAATGAATAGAGAGGCTCGTAGCTTAAGTGGTTTCTCTTTCCCTAGAGAATTATTCAAGGAAAGTTCTTCTTCTGGCATAACCCCCCCTCTCATGGACCCTACCACCTCTGATCCATCTAGACTTTGCCCTAACACGTGCAGTAAGCTTAATCCAACACCTCTAGATGTGATCCATTTCCTTCAATCTCCATCCCCCACAAATGATTTACCTAAATATGTTCCCCCTAATTTCCCCCACACTCCTATTTTCCCATCTCTTTCTTTGGATCACAATAATCTTGAAACTCCACTCCCCTCCTTATCCTTTTTAGCCCCTTCTTCTTCCAAAAACTGTAAGTGATCTAGAGCTAAATCTGGTGCTCGACATTCCAGTTTTCCTTCCCTACAAGATTCTGCCTCTAAATGACAAAATAGTGTTGGAATCCTAGACCAAGACTTTGATTTCCTTCAGGAGTTTAAGAAATTCAAAGATTCTGATATAGTTGATGTTCCTTGCTTAGATGCTGACACGACGGAGATTGCTGCTATGCAATCCCACTGGGAATTATGAATTACCTTGCATGGAACTATCGAGGGCTTAGGAACCCTGAGACAGTTCGTGCGCTTAAGTGGCAGCTTAAGCACAAGTTCCCCGGGCTTTGTTTTCTTATGGAAACTAAGCTCTTTTGCTCTGAAGTGGAGAGGCTGGCTTTTGATCTCAGGTTTGAAGATTTTTATGTTGTTGATTGTGTTACAGATTCGGGAGGTAGGAAACGTGGTGTTGCTCTTTTGTGGGGAGTGGAATGGAAAGTGTCTGTACTCTCTGGTTCTCTTCACCATATTAATGCGGATGTGGGACAATGGAGGTTTTGTGGTATTTATGGTTGGCCGGAAATTTAGTTTAAGGATCTTACTTAGGACCTAATGAGGGAGTTGAGAAATCAAGGCTCTCAGTGTTGGTTGTGTGCAAGTGACTTTAATGAAATTTTATTCCATAATGAAAAAAGTGGTGGGAGTTTTAGAGATGATGAGAAAATTAATCAATTTCACAGAGCTATTCATGACTGCAACTTGGAGGATGTGGGCTACTCCGGTTATAAATTCACCTGGTCCAATAATCGTGAAGGTTTGGATAATGTTCAAGAAAGATTGGATCGTTTCCTTGCTTTTGAGGAATGGCTTGTTCAGTTCCCGCAGGTGCAGGTTGAGCACTTAGCTCGAGTTGCTTCGGACCATAGCCCAATTCTCTTGTATGAAAATCGGGTCCAGATGAGAAGAGGAAGAAGAAAGAGGTTGTTTAGTGTGGAAGAAATGTGGTGTTGGGGTTTTTTCAAATTGAACCACCGCAGGATCTAATTGGATGTTCATTAATCCTAATGTCATGTAGATCATAATTTTATGCAGCACATATGTTTTAATTAACCGAGTTCAATTAACATGCATAGTCGATTTTCGATTCTACTAAAAGCAGAAACATAGAATACCGAAAAATGACTTACAAATTAAACGACGGGTTGAGGACAAGATTAAAGGTCTAATCTTGCTATTGTGTATGATGTAAACGGTGCCCCCACTGTGATATTCCACTCCTTGATCTTCTGCTGTATTCCCGGACTGAATCTAGTTTCAGGGTGGGCTGAAATCTACTAGATCGGTATGAAATCTGTGGAGATAAAAAGAACACAAGAGGAGCTGATTTCTTAACCATAAATTTCATTCCCCACCCTCTTATATATAAGGGGGTGGGCGAAATTCAGTGTCCCAGCCCTACTGGGCTTGGGCCTCTATCCCTTTTTCCATCTCCAGTCCATTAAAGTCATATTGGGCTACAACAGGGATCTAGAAGAATATTAAATTGACCTGCTAATTTATTTAATTTCCTATATCCAATAAACTTAGGATATTATTAAATAAATTAAGTATTATTTTTATTCCACTAAAGAAATAATACTGACCTAACAATTTAATACATATTTCTAAATATGCTTTCTCCTTTAGTCCAGCCATTCCTCGTGTTTAAGATATAATGCCCATTAATTAATTATGTAAGCTTCTGATAGATATAATTAATTAATATCTTATCCTTGAGTAGTACCACACAAACTTTACTCATGTATGGAATAAATTCCACCTGCAGGGTTTCAACATGAACTTGTGTTTCCTCAATAGGACACCATCAACCTGGCGCACTAGGACATTGTGCCCCTACATATTGTACGATCCATCATAAGTGTAAATGTCACAACCTAAGATATCGAGATTATTGATTTTATGAAAGAATCTCACCCTTTGATAAATCAAAGCTGCAACACTACACATATATGTCCGCCAACATATAGGGGTTAAGAACCCGAACTCTATGGATTCTCATTCTCTCATTTAAGGTCAGAATATTGAATAGAATCCTTAGTAGATCCTCCTCAATACACTTTGCTCGTGTATTAGAATAATCAGCTAGTCTAGATAAACCAACCATCAGATTATTCTACGGTGTACCGATGGCGGGTTCAGGGCCATCTAAACCGTGAGCTCTTTAATATATTATAAAGAACCGATGATATGATCTAACCATGTGCTTATCCACACCATATCATCTACAATGTAAGTATAGTGAATATGCATGTAAATATAACAATTTAAATACAAACATTGACTGCAATTGTATTCATTATATATCATCAAAAAAATCATCAATAATGTATATAAAAGACAGGTCTTCTAGTATACAAAACCAACAATCTCCCACTTATACTTGAAGCATGTCTTTCAAATATAAAATAAACTGACTAACTCTCCAACTTTAACTAAAATCTCAAACGGCAACCCCAGGTCTGCATCTCACTTCCATTTTCTCCATGTGACCATAAAAGGTCTTAGCTGGAAGGCTCTTCGTGAATTGATCAGCCAAATTGTCCTCCGATGTAATCTTGACCACTGCCACATCTTCTCTCTTAATGATTTCTCATATAAGATGGTACTTTCTCTCTATGTGTTTACTTGCCTTATGGGCTCTGGGTTCATTCGAATTTGCCACTGCACCCGAGTTATCACAATATACCGTGATACTCTTAGGTAAATCGGGAACCACGCTCAAGTCCAACAAGAAGCTCTTGAGCCAGACGGCCTCTTTTGCAGCCTCAGGGGCAGCTACATATTCAGCCTCCATGGTGGAATTCGTAATGCATTTCTGCTTTATGCTCCTCCATGCAATGGCCCCGCCTCCCAAGGTAAACACATAGCCCGAGGTAGATTTACTCTGATCTTTATCGGATTGAAAATCTGAGTCCGTGTAACCCAAAGACACTAGACTATCAGAGCGGTATACCAGCATATAATCTCGAGTCCTTTTCAGGTACTTGAGAATATTCTTAACCGTAGTCCAATGGCCTTGTCTAGAGTTAGACTGATATCTGCTTACCATGCCAACTGCATAGCATATATCAAGTCTAGTGCATAGCATAGAATACATAAGGCTTCCCACAGCCGAAGCATAAGGAACACCCTTCATCTCATCTATCTCAGCCTCTTGGAATCCTGCATGGTGAATCTACCTAGCACCGTGTTGATATATGTCGCCTGGGATAGGCACAACATCCTTTTCTGGTGATCTCGAATTATCTTGATGCTAAGGATGTGTCCGGCTTCTCCCAGATCTTTCATATCGAACTGCTTGGACAACCACACCCTTATGTTAGATAATACTTTCCTACTGTTTTCAATAAGTAAGATATCATCAACATATAGTACGAGGAAAGCCACCACGTTTCCGTCACACTTCTTGTACACACAACTCTCATCCATACATTACACGAATCCATATGACTGGATAACCTCGTCAAAATGGATGTTCCAAGACCTTGACACCTGCTTAAGTCCATAAATGGATCTCTTAAGCTTGCACACTAAGTGCTCTTGGCCTTTAGTAATGAAACCATCTGGTTGCTTCATGTGGATATTTTCCTCAAGACTTCCATTTAGGAAAGCTGTCTTGACATCCATCTGCCATATCTCATAATCCAAATGAGCGGCAATTGACAAGAGAATCTGGATTGACTTAAGCATGGCTACAGGCGAAAATGTTTTCTCATAATCGATCCCTTCTTTCTGAGTGTACCCTTTCACCACCAATCTTGCCTTGAAGGTTTCAACCTTCCCATCAGGTCCTCTCTTGTGTTTGTAGACCCACTTACACCCAATGGGTTTTACCCCATCTTGTAGTTCTACAAGCTCACAGACTTGATTGTGAGCCATAGATTCAATCTCAGATTCCATTGCAAATTTCCAAGAATCTGCATCTTTATCTTGGATCGCTTCATCGTAGGTCCTGGGATCTAATTTATTTAGTCCTTCAGGGAAATCTGAAGATTCACCCAAACCAATGAATCTGTTAGGTTGGCGTACAACCCTCCCACTACGACGAGGCAGTTCTCGTGTATGTGTGACACGTTGTGTAGTAATTTGTGGTTCCTCTTCTTGTACTGTTAGTGTCAGATTCGAATTTTCCCCTCGAAGCTCATCGAGTACTATCTCACTTCTTGGCTTGTGATTTATTACATAGTCTTCCTCTAAGAATCGAGCATTGGTACTCACAATGATCTTCTGATCCTTAGGACTATAAAATAAACCACCTTTCGTTCCTTTAAGATATCCAACAAACAGTCTAACATCCGTGTGTGGTGCCAGCTTATCAGCTTCCTTATCCAGCACATGTGCTGGGCTACTCTAAATCCAAAAATGTCCAAGATTGGGCTTTCGTCCAGTCCAAAGTTCTGTGGGTGTAGATGAGACTGATTTTGATGGAACCACGTTAAGAATATAGGCTGTCGTTTCCAAGGCATATCCCCAGAACGAAATAAGCAGATCTGAATAGCTCATCATTGATCTAACCATCTCTAACAATGTTCTATTCCTTCTCTCCGCCACGCCATTCTGCTGTGGCGTTCCCGGCGCAGTCAACTGGATGTAATCCCATTCTCTGCCAAGTAGTCCCTAAATTCATTTGAGATGTACTCACCACCACGATCAGACCGTAGTGATTTGATACTTTTACCTATACATTTTTCCACTTTCGCTCTGAATTCTTTGAAAGTCTCAAAAATTTGGATTTCGCACAATATAGTTGGGGTATTAGGAATTGGGTCAGGCTCTTATAAACAATAGAGTCAATATGGCAAAAGTAGCCAGTCAAAAAATTTATTTTAGCCACTTTTTTTAAAATATTATACACAACACCATATCTATGCTAACAACTCCAAAGAACAACATAAAACATGTATGGTGTCAACTTGTAGTAGGGAATCTGTACACAACGCCATAATTATTGACTTTAATATTGCTAGCAAACATAATATTATGGTGTTATAAGTATTTATCACAATTTTATACTACCTAGTAAACAAACCCTATATATATACATGTATATATAGTAGATTATAAACTCATATCAATGGGAATTATATCTGACATTACTAAAAAAGTAAATAAATGACGTAAAGAAAGTACAAGCTTCTTATATTGTGTTGTTTATCAATATGTGTCTTTAACATCTTTGTTATTATATTTTTAAAAATATTATATTATTTTGTGAATTTGATTTAATGGATAACTTAATTTATTAATTAAAAAAATATGAAATATTTTATATTAAAAATTATATTAAATTATAAATTTATCGATTTCTCCTTTTTGGTACACAATTAACCTTGCCTTTAAAGTAAAACGTGATTTTAATTAGAATTTTCTTTTTTTGTATACAATTAATCTTGCCTTTAAAGTAAACACATGATTTTAATTAAAATTTTCTTTTGATTTACTTGTGGTTTACAATATTTAGGAATTTTAATATATATCAAAGATATGGAATAAAGTTTGTTTGCTTTTTAATTTTTTAATTCACGTTAGTTTGCTTGAAGTTCTTAAGTTTTCAAATTAAATATTCTGAAATTATTGAATTGGATCAATATCATGATTAATTGTTTAAGTGATACTCGTTAAGTTTTCAAATTAAATATTCTGAAATTATTGAGTTCGATCAATAACATGATTAAGTGTTTAAGTGATATAGTTAGAATGGTAATAGTAATACAATATTAGATTAGATTAGATTTAAAATATATTATAATAGGTAAATTCAAAATTACAGCATTGCCCTTAAATAAAAATATATAATAAGTAAACTCAAAAATTGTAAGATACGACACTTTTTATATTAGTATATATATAGATGTAGATATAGATTTAGATTATCCATAAGGGTGTAAGAAAATGCTTTCCCAATTTCAGCATCAAGAACTAGAACTAGAACAAGAATGATATCTACATGAAAACAGCCTGAAACCATATATTTATCAGTAATAAATTTAAGAATTGTTAAAAAAAATAAAAAAATTAATGCATAGCATTCCAAAGCCTGTAGCTGACCATATCACTTATAAGATCCAGAAAATTTCACCTCAAAATACAGCTCCATCAATTCATCAGTCACATTAACTCAACTGTTATGCAGAAGTTTCAGAGAGGTTGATATTCCTTCCAGATAAATCCAAACACCATTTGAATGCAGCAGAGCTCTTCTTACACAAGGAGAAGTTAGAGCATCAACTTTTTGTAGACAAGAGATGTTAAGGGTACCATTTGTCTGAACCTCAATAACTGTCATGAGCTTTCCCAGAAAAATGGTCAGCAATTAGAAAGCAAGTCCCTTCTCTGCAAAATACAAAGAGAATAAAAATTTACTCTCTTGTAAATCCCAAATGTACTAAGTTCACAACATGGATTAAAACATTACCTGCTCAGTCTGGCAAGATCTGGAATGCTAGAAATAATATAGCTGATTCAAAAGCATCAGATTCTTCATAACCAAGCAGCCTTAACATAACATAAATAAAGAGAACGCATACACGGGCTCGTGTGTTGCTTTTATTTATATAACTATCCATCTTTGAGTAGGTGCTCTACTTCTTCCACAACCCCTAGCCTTCGGAACCATTTCACAAGTAAATTTGAAGCCTCTTTTCCGAGGACGATGTTGTCTCTCTCTAATTCTATCAGTAGATCTAACGCCTCTTTAAGTCTATCCTCCTTCTCATAAGCAGCCAGCACCAAGGCCATGCATTTGTCATTAGGCTCTAGACCATATCTTCTCATATTTTCAAATGCAACTCGAGCTTCACGAGTTTGGCCTGCCGCAACATATGCATTCATTAGAAGCCCACACACCTTAACATCTGGGATAATACCTGCTACTTGGATGGCATCAAAGACCCTTTGAGCACCTTGGCTATCACCCATCATTGAGTAAGTTCTCAGTAGTGCCTTGTAAACTTCTCGAGGTGCGTACATTTCTTGAGCTTCCATTTCTCTCATTAAGCTCTCTGCAGAGCTTAGCTTTCCAGCTCTAATATAGGCCATGATCATCGAACCATACGATCTTTTGTCCAGTGGTACACCGAGCAACTTCATCTCTTCAAATGTATCTTCAGCCAGCTTGAGATTACCAGCCTTGCTATGCATGTGAACCAAAGCGGTCAGAGTCACTTGATCGCATATAAAACCTCTGTTCTTCATGGCTTCCAAAGCGCATTCAGCTTCTCGCAACTTGTTTTGCTTTGCATAACCATGAATTATCTTGGTATAATCACGAATGTTAGCTTCAAAAGATTCTTCTGTGAAGGCATGTTCAACCACCTAAGAAATAACAAACAAAACACTCACAAAGTTTAATTTAAAACTTGTCATAACTTTACCCCAAAGATAAAGTGAGCACTAAGATTTGTGTGTGGAAACAAGAATGCATAAAGACGCTCAAGCAACTCTAACCATTTCAGATACACAATTCACTATTACCAGAAATCAACAAACATTTCCAATCAATAAAGGGAGTCATTAGCAGCATTGCATGAATAATCAAATTCTCACAACCAACCAACATAATCGAAAAATGTCAAGCTCAAATATTTAAGCAGAAAATACTCAACCTCAAAATACAGACTATGATCCAACCGCTCCAATTCTTTAAGAACAGCAAGCCAATCAGCTCTCTGCGGTTTCGTGTTCTTCACCCAACTAGCCAACATTCGAGGAAGGCTCCCATTTTCAGCTGAAAAGCAAATAATTTCCTTCATCAACGACTTACACCGATTCGTCATCTTCAGCGGCAGTTGAGACATAGCACGCTTCTGCTCCTCGCTCAAATTGGGACTCACCCTAACGCGCTTGAGCTTCGGTCTCTCTATCTCTCTAACACCATTTCCACCATCTCCGCTGCCATTTACTCCACTGAAAACCAACAGTTGATTCGGATGCAGTTTCGGACTTCCAGACTTTGAGTGATTCCTAAAGAACGGATTTTTTCGCGACGGGTAGAAGGAAATCGAAGATTTGTGATTGGGCGTGCAGATAGGGGAGGGCGTGAAGGAAAATTTAGGGGCGAAACAAGCCATAATCGACGGAAGAAAACCTAATTGAGCATCGACTATGATTCTACCTAGGTGACTGACAAGTGACAACTACTTGATCAGGATTTAAGAAATTGAAGAATCCAAAAATTAAAACAAATTATACGATCCAACAATAATAAAAGACACTTTACAGATTGAAGAATCTATCTCGGCGAAAGAGAAGGGGTCGCGTTGTTGCAGCAGCTCTACGTAGTCGAGGCTTCTGCTGCTCGACGACCGGAGAAGTTGGGATAGAGAGAGAGGCCTGCTGCTGCTGCTGCTTGCTGGAGAGAGAGAGAGAGAGAGAGAGAGAGAGAGACAGGTTGATGTTTCCGACTAGCGTAGTCGATGTAGAGAGAGTGAGGAGTCGCCGGCGGCGATGTTTGTGAGAGTGAAGAAAGAGAAACAAAAGGTCACTGACTCTCTCACTGCGTAAAACTTAGGATAAGGTTTATTATTATTATTATTATTATTATTATTATTATTATTATTATTATTATTATTATTATTATTATTATTATTTAATGTATTTTTATATTTTAAAGGGGTTGCCATAAATTTTGCACCGCGAAAAAAGAAAAAAAAATTGAAATTATTCAAAAAAAAATTAAGTCTGAACACATTCACGGATGCTCGAATGTCGAAATTCGAACACAATGAGGATGTTCGAACTTCAATTTTCGGACCAACTCCATATTTTTCGAAATATAAGAGTCGTTTGAATTAATATTATCAAACAAGTTGAACGTGTTCAAAATTATTTTTCCGAACATGTTTTTCATTTTTTTAAAAAGTGTGTTCGAAAATCGAAGTTCGAACACAGTGAAGATGTTCGAACTTCAATTTTCGAACCAATTCCATATTTTTCAAAGTATAAGTATCGTTCGAATTAACATTCTCGAACAAATTGAATGTATTCGAAATTGTGTTTCCGAACATGTTGTAAATGTACGTGGTGCAAATAGTAAAATTAGAAATGCATTGAGCAAGTGTAGTGTAAAGAGTAAATTCAATAGTGCAAATTGAGACTCCCACATGAAATTTGTTTACAATTCTGAGATGAACGAACCAATTTGTAAATACACACAAAGCAGCTCGATTATTGAATAAACCACCTAAATTTGGAAAAATGGTTTTGGAACAGAGAAAATTAATAATCTCCATACATCACTTACTTCATTCCAAAACGAAGTTAGCATCTTAATTTTGTGGCAAAATAAAATTTATTAGTTGTTACATGGCTAAGATCATCAATCAATGAATGGGGATATCATATAATAGTGTACAAAAGCTCATATCATGCTTGCTCTCTCTCTCTCTCTCTCTCTCTCTCTCTCTCATGACTCTGCCTTCTCACTCTCGTCGAATGCCAAAGCATATATCTGGGAGTAGTCATCAACAAAATGTACCTCAATGCCTGCCTTCACATTAGCTGCTAGCTCGTCGAAATCCCTCCGGTTAGCCGAAGGAAACACCATCGTCTTCACTTCACTCCGCCTTGCAGCAATCGTCTTCTCCTTCACCTGACATCAACCATGAATTAGCAGAAGCAGCATATATATACATATATATAGCACTTCCATAATGATGGATGGATACTAGAGTTAGCTTCACATACCCCACCAATAGGAAGAATTTTCCTCGTCAACGTGACTTCTCCAGTCATTGCAAGGTCCTTCTTAACAGGTTTATTCATGGCAAGAGAGAGCATGGATGTTATCATGGTGCAACCGGCACTTGGACCATCCTTAGGGGTAGCGCCTGCCGGGACATGAAGATGAAGCTTCGTATTGGCGAAGAAGTGATTCTCCGGGTCCTTCTCGAGCAATATGGCTCTGGCAACTGTGTAGGCAATCTGGGCACTTTCCTTCATGACATCTCCAAGTTGTCCGGTGACGTTGAGGGCTCCTTTACCTTCACCTTGCTCCACCTGAGAAGTCTCTATGTAGAGTGTAGAGCCGCCCATTGCCGTCCAAGCAAGACCCATGACGACTCCAACTGGTGTTTGAGCATATATGCGCTCAGCATGGAAAACGGGCTTCCCAACAAAATCCACAAGGTTTGACGAGTCAACTAAAAGCTTTTCGACTTTTTTTGCAGCTTCGCTGGCCTCATTTTTCTCAGCTTCTATAGTATCATCCTGCCAGGATGACATCCAAGGTATGAATCCGAATTAACGTATTAATCCAGGTAAAATGACGCTAAAGAACTATAACCTTCATATGAAGAGATAAGGTGCTAGAAAATTGAAACAGCATATGCTCAGCTAGTCTTACAAAGCTACGGCTAATCTAACTATCATCATCAAGCATGCTATTTAAAATAAGCACCATCATATATTCATATGTGCAATTAAAATATATCATAGTTAAGATATCTCTGGAGCACCAGATTGATTGTTACATGTATGTACCTTATTAGCTGGGAAATCGACTATTTCAGCTTCTGTAGCATTTTCAGATGCTTCTCTTCCAACACTGGATTCATTAGTCTCGCTGGGTTGGATCTGAGTTCCGCCATTGACTGGCTCGATATTTACTCCTTGTCGTACAAGTTGTAGAGCAATCTGAACAGTTAAAAAATAGTAGAATTGGATAACAAAATTAGACTCACAAAGCTTATAAACATGGTAAAGTAGTAAAATGATAAATCACAGAGAAACCTTTCGGTATATTTTCTCAATTTGCTTTTGAAGATTCCGAACCCCTGCTTCTCTGCAATAATTTTCAATCAGAGCAAGAAGAGCTGAATCTGTGACCTCAACCTGGATCGGAAAACATAATGAATGATAGTTTCTTGACAGAGACAGCACACATGTAAACAGTATCAATAATATGTCAACAACATGCATATATAACATTGCAATTAATGATTTAGCAGGTGAAACTCAAGTATATTTACATGTCCAAAAGCAACCAAACCAAGAAAAAAACTAGAGAACAACCATGTTAGGTTCTTAGCAAAATAAGAAATCAAATATGATTTAGCACAAGAGTCGAGTTAATTCTGAAAACGGTCAATCAATGCAAGAAAATCTAATAGAAATCTAAAATCCTCATTTGAGTTTATATGCCTTTCTAATGAGAAAGGTATTAATTTTTAGCGACCTCCATCAAAGCATAGTTTTTAGGCCAATTTTCGGGTTTAAAGTCTAAAATATCCATACTTCTAAAAAATGTGATTGTTTCGTTTCTTTTTTTACTTTCTTTCTCTTCTTCCCTTCATGGTTTTGGCTCTTTTTTTCTCCTTTCACATTCTTATTTGAGAAAAAGTGCATCTTTCACAGATAATGATCATCAAAAACATAAAATCATCTAATGTGATGGGGAATGACTAATGAGAGACGTAACTGCTTTCTCAATTGTGTTCTACAACCTGTTATATATGATTAATCTATTCGAGGAAAATTCTAGGAGAGAAGTGTGAAAAGGGAAACAGAAAGATTGTTAGGATCGGGAAGTATCAAAGGCAAGTCTCCCAATTACCAAATCTAGACCAATGCTTAGTTGGAGCAAGATAATTCTTTCAGCCTCATTTTTCAGAGGGTTGGTTTACTAGAAGTTTTATGCACATCCTTTATCCATCAGCTTTTTGTTTCAATATGAAGTGTCCTTTATAGTTGCAAATGGGGTCATCAGGACAGGAACAAACTCTTAAAAGATATAACTGCAAAAACAAAAATCTCTACTCCCCAACCTTGTTAATCCTCATCTTTTTGTGCATTATAAGCTGATTCTCCAGAAAATGCATTTAGTCTCATATAATACTTCTTCAAAGAACAGAAATGGCAGTCAAGTGCATGAAAATATAGAGACTGAGTGATCATCTTAATGAAATGTATGTGATAAAAATGCATGTCAAAAAGGCAGAGAATACAGAAATAGTAGGGTAGGAGATTACCTGTTCTGGCTTGATACCACATGCTTCTCGAGTACTTTTCTCCAAGTAATCTCTTGCAATGTGCATTTTCTCATCAGTAATATACCCAGCAATGGATATCACCTCCATTCTATCCAAAAGGGGGTTTGGTATCATTTCAACAACATTTGCTGTACACACAAACAAAACCTGCAACAAGCAATCACGAGAATTTTGAATGCATTAATCAGGTGAAGGCAGAGAATCTTCTGAAAAAAAAGGAACCCTTCCACCTGCCCCAATGATGAAGTTCTTGAGATGCAGATGTTTACGCAGTTTCTAGGTGAAATTATAAAACTTAGTGTTACAACCAAATCTGCATATGGCTTTATATAAATCGCAGTGAAGAATGTTATTTATTTATAAAAAAGTCTGCATGACACTGACCTTGGACAAATCAATTGAAACATCGAGATAGTGGTCTAGGAAATTTGCATTCTGCTCTGGATCAAGGAGTTCCAGCATTGCACTTGCAGGATCACCTGCATGCCCCCTCCCTAACTGCCAGCAGATGCATGTACATGAGAATCTTCTCAAAATTATTGAACAAGAACTAATAAAGAGTAAAAAGTACCACCACAAATGAAATATGGTCATCAATAGAATCAACTAGATACAGCATAAATACCTTATCAATCTCATCAATCAGAACAAGAGGGTTAGCCGTTCCCACACTTTTAAGACATTGCACCATCTTCCCTGGCATGGCACCAATATAGGTTCGGCGATGCCCCTGATATGTATCTCACTGTTACAGGCTTTTATAATAATTGATTGAAAAGCTTAAACATTACCAAAATCAATAATAAATGACTACCTTGATTTCAGCAACATCAGAGAGACCTCCAACAGAAAACCTATAAAATTTACGGTTCAAGGCCCGAGCAATGGAACGGCCAATACTAGTTTTTCCCACTCCAGGAGGTCCAGAGAGGCATACTATTTTACCTGTAAATAATTTAAGAAGGAACAAGCTAGTGCTAAGATCTCTTTCGTACAGGAAGCACATCACAAGTTCATATGACCAAAAAGGTCAGACCAGACAGGCATACTATTTTACCTGTAAATATTAAAGAAAGGAACAAGCTAATGCAAAGTTTCTTGCTAGCCAGAAGTGCATCACAAGTTTATATGACAAAAAAAGCCATTATCTAGCTTATGCTAAGCTACAAACTGAAGGTTTGAACAAAATTACCTTCAACACCTAAGGTTAGGATAGTCTATCAAACATTATGAAAGTCAAATTTTAAACAAAAAGGAAAGCATTTTCCTCACTTCTTATTGTTTTCCCCAGTCCCCACGAAAACCTAAGATACAAAACTGCTTGAACTCAACCCACACCAAATAGCCAGCAAACAGCTGAAGCTCTTTTGATCTAAAACTTTGAGGTGAAATGAGGCTTAGGATAGCATTAAATTTTGGGGTCCCCTGATGACTTTCAAACCATAGGAATTTCAAATTTTTCCTTATATTTGATACAGTTATACATTGGAGTTGTGTTATCTAAATTAAAATAGCAAAAAGGAGCTTCTCATGCTACCATAATCCCTATATGTTAACATAGCTGCAGTAACATAATTCAAGAATGCCAACATTATTCCAGAAAACGGACAAGATGAAGCAATTTTTTTAAAAAAACTGCCTGACCTTGTGAGGTTCCTCTCAGTTTCCCCACTGCTATAAACTCCAATATCCTTTCCTTGACATCAGTTAACCCATAATGGTCTTCATCTAGAATTTCTTGTGCACGAATCACATCAAAGTTCTCATCACTGAATGTCAAGAAAAATGATAAGAAGCATAAGCAAAATACCATATATATCTAATGAGAAACTTTCACAGGTTATGAACTGAACAGCGAGCAATATTGGGAAAACAAGCCTGATTCACCTAAGTTCCAACGAATATAGAAAATCTCCAAAGGCATTTTTTTCTTTCTAAAGAGAAGTAGCCTTTACACAAATTTTCTTCCTTGTATTTCTTATCAGAAAGATACCAATCACATTTTGCCATTTCCTCCATATACAGTTTAATTAATCTCCCAACCACATTTCTACCTTTCCACATTCTCTCAGTCCTTCTAAGAAACCCATCAGTGCCCCAACTCATCACCAACTACACTTGTAGTTTTCAATATGTTGTGCTTTATTTTCTTTGTTAACATCAATCATGCAAGAGATTGGGCCTTTCTTTCTTTGTGAAATTGTGTAAAAAGGTTACTCTAGTATATTACAGATTCTGGAAAGCAGCTATGTTGAGATGGACACTTCATTATGTGGGAGATCTCTTCGGAATCTTCCAGGATGTTGCATTCTAAATGAGAGGGGCACCAGAGTTTTAGTTACATGTTATTGACATCTCTTAGTTATTTCTGAATACAGTTCTCTTAAACTCTTCAAAAATTACTAGTATCAGTACAACAAAAAATGTACGGGTATGGGATCCATACTAGATCGATCTTTCAGGTTTTGCAAATTTAGGTTTCATCAAGGTTATGATAGGGGATTTTGAGAAGAGCGGAAAATATAGGTAAACGAGCAACCATTAGAAGACTCTGTCTCCTTTGTTTCCCGATATACAGCTATTACTAATTTATTTATTTATTTTCTTTTCCCTCACCTTATGGTATAGAGTGCTAAAGTTGGTATTTGGCACTCTATAGAATGAGCAAAAGCTCGGGAGGAAAATACATAAAGAATTATTGCACCCACAGTGTCAAAGCAAGTGTAGGTTAGTTTATTTATCTTTGGGTAAAATTTTCATAAGAAAACATATAGTTTTAGTATTTTTTTATAAATAAAAAAGGCAAGTAATACAAAAGGAGAATAGCTTTAAGCATGCAAATTTTTACATGCATAAGTTATGAGGTTCCCCCTTAATTAATTGGCTACAAACTACTTAAGGATGGAGATGAATTTGGATAGAATTGAGCAGAGAAGATTATAATTGAATTATATACCTGTATTCTCCCCAAGGCAACGCCGTCAACCAATCAAGATAATTGCGAGTCACGTTAAATTCACTAGAACTGGCTTCCAATAATTGCAACTTTGTCAGTTCTTCTTCTATGACTTGCAAAACATGAGCCGGGATTTTCTCCTTCTTTGGATCGAGCCTTTCTCGGAACTTTGCTGTTTTAGAAGACAAAAAGATTAATCAAAATTTTCATAATATGACTAATGGTTGTCAAAAACAAGTAAAATCTAAGTAAGATGTTCTTCACACTTATAAGGTAAATGAGTTTAATAAAAACAACTCAAGTAAAAGAAAATTTGATGTAAAATATCACACCAGATAGAGCAGTTTTGTCATCGGTCTCCAATCCCAGCTCCTGCATAATATATAAATTTATAAATTAATTCAAATACAACATCATCTTTCTTAGAGGCAAATCCAAGAAGAGTTCGAAGTAAAAGTGCTACCTGAATTTTAATTATATACTTTAAACCACTCATTATTTATACCTATCAAATTACCTTCTTTATAGCTTTAAGTTGTTCATTCAACAGATAGCGCCGCTGCTCCCCACTTATCTTCTCTTCAATGGCCTTGGCTATGGATTCCTGAGTACAACCAATAAACATGGAAAACAAATGACAAAATATAAGTGAATACAAAATAAAGAAATTGAATAATTACCCTTAGTGTCATACCTGTATCTTGCTAATCTCCATTTCTTTCTTCACCAACTCCAAGGTCAGTTTTAGCCGTTTATGCACCTAAATGTATAGAGTCGTAGAACTGAAGTTAAAATATGTGTGATAATGTTTTTAACAAAAAGTAACTGTTGAAGAGCCCAATTCATGTAAGGGCATAGCCTCATAGGCATTGAGTAAAATAATTATTGTTGGAGCAAGGTTTCCTCCTCCTAGGCAATGGATATTATTGGTTCCAATATCTTCTTACTTGTACAACTAGGCATGAAATTATGTGGCTCTTATTATGTTGACCAGAATATCAATCAAGAGCCTACGGTAGGGATCAGGAGCTCACGATTGACCCAAGTAGAGCAGTCAGAAACCCAGAGAAGTGTTCAAGACAGCAAATAGAGCCCATGTAAGCTAAGATTGGAAGATTTTTCTCTAACTATGTTAACATGTAGGCTGACACTTCAAAGTTACCTGATAGTCAGTAGAAGGGAAATAGAAACCAAACGTTCATCCCAAGAGGTTGGTAGACTACTTACATCAAGTTCTTCAAGCACTTGTTGGCATTGCTGCTTATTTGCACCAGATATTGCCGCTCCAAAATCTGCCACTCTAGGATATGTGAAATCACCTACATGCTGTAGAGCAAAAGACAACAGGTCGTAAAACACACAAGTGGAAACTTTCAAATAATATACAAACAAACAAGACCCATTACTTCCATTTGAAAATTATGTTGCAATATATTGATTTCTAAATTGTGTTAAGACAAAAAAAAAAAAAAAAAAAAAAACCCACGTGATGAAAAATGTTGAGCTAATGTCTTTCAATTCCAAGGTATATGGGGTAAAGGTTTCCGAATGCAATTCTTAAGGAAACACATATCTTGAGATTAGAGATATTCCATGAGTGAAATAATAACAACTCAAATGTTTTAAAACCATAGGTCAACTGGTGAGCTATCAGAACTTTCCTAGTGAAAGTCGGGGTAAACTAGTTCAAATTATTTAAGATTAAATCAACGTAAAGACAGGTGCATGAGAAGTTCCATTTAATCAGGATCTAGATAGTTAAACTTCTACCTAATAGAGCTTGGAAATACTGGTCCCCAAAAGCCTGCAAGTCTAAGTTCTTAAAAAAGAATCTCCCAGTAGCTAAGACATCATGAAATAGATGCAACAAGTGACAAACCATTCTATTTTTTCAAGAGAAAATGCTGACAATTTTTTCTTTTTATTTTTTTGAGTTGGAACGGTGGGTTTGGAGGACAGACCTGAATATAAGTTTGTGCATGATCTCTCCAAAGGGGACTTGTTTTCAGAACATCTCTAAGAGTTGATATAACTTCAAATGACGTAGCCTTGAGGATGTCATCATCCTTATCATATGGTATTTCCTGAAACAAGAATCAATAGATAAGCTGAAGTTCTGTTCAATAGAAGAGTCGGGTACAAAGGTATATGAGCAATACCTTGAGATGGTCAACTTTGACCGTAAGAGGATCTTCACTAACCTGCATAAGACAGGTTCTTACTTTTTAGTCACGAAAAGTTTGCACCAATATAGATAAATGTATATGCATGTGTGAGTGTGTGTGTGTGAGCCAACAATCAACTAGTATGATAGTATCATCATCTTGTTTCACCTCAATAATATTAGCGTATGTGTAGATTAGCATGCATGAGAGAAGTATTAACAGGATATTAGTATAATCCATCTCCAAAGAGAATAACAATAATAAAATTAACAACAGAGTTGCGCCCACCATCTCTGTAATTCGAAGTCGCCTGTGACCAATGAGAACAACCTGATCCCCTTGAATGCTAGTAATCTGTGGTCAAACCAACTTGGTTATTCCAAAATCATCTATTATTCAGATATGATTTCATGAGATAGCTCAGCAAAAAAGTAGAAGACATTACCTGAGCTAGTGTACCAACTTCACGAAGGCGGTTGAATAAATCTTTTCCCTTGAGATCAAAAATATTCTTGTCAGAATCTGAACCCTCAGCCTCTTCTTCATCTTTAACAAGGAAGGCACCAGTATAAGGGGCTTGCCTTTTTCTACTCTCTATTAATGCTGCTAATAATTTCGGATCCTGTGCAGGCAAGCAACAAACAAGGAAAGAAGGAAACACATATCAGATATATTAAAACGTATATAATGCAAAATTCAGACAGTAGGATCATATAGCATACCTTAACATATACCGGCATATAGAATCCGGGAAATAATGGTCGGTGCGACAGTGGCAAGGCAATAACCTGCAGAAAAAGAAAACATTTTTGGTTGCTTATAAAAGTTGAGCCAATGCTAATCAGAAAACACGAGTAAAATTCTAGAACAACTAAACAAACCGTTAAACAATCTTCAGGTCTAACAATAGTAGGTACAATAGCGGACGAAGACTCGGCGGCGGCATCGGGTGACTTGACCCGCTTCGCGTCATCCGGGTCGGACCCATCGGTGGAATCAGAGCAAAAGAACCTCCGTAGAATATATGGGGTTCCCTTGTTCTGTCCGAGTATGAGGCGGAGCAATGGCGACGCCGGCTCTCCGCGGCGGATGTGAGCTCCGAACGCCGCGCGCGAGCTGCACCTGGTGGTGAGGACCTTCAACATGGAGAATTGTGATGATCGGATTAACTAGGGCTCGAAACGGATTGGGATTAAAATCTGGGAAGGGGCATTTTGAATATGAATATGATTGTTGGAGAAGAAAGGGAGAACAGTCTTTGTAATTTTGGGGTTTTAAGCCCTACATAAACCCTTACTCACCAAACCACTTTGCTAGTGTTTGTGCATAGAGCCTACTAGTATGTATGTATCATTTTATGTAAATAAAATAAAATAAAATAAAATTATAATAATAAATATATCATGGGACAATTATTTGAGAGAAGTCACTATTTTCACCACTGATTTTACTCTTTGAACCGTAAAAGAAAAAAAAAATGAAATTACTTAAATGTTTTTTACTTAAAAGGAAACAAGTCAAAAGTGGTTCGAAAATGCAATTTCGAACTAACAATGTTCGTTCGAAATTCAATTTTCGAACGAGCATAATATTTAAAATATAGTCTCGTCCGAAAATGGATTTTCGACCAAACATGGTGTGTTCGAAAATCTATTTTCGAACAGACTCCATGAATTTTTGTTTATGTACCGTTCGAAAATAGGATTTCGAACATATTCAAACTGTTCGAACAGAACGCGGATTTTTTTTTAATTTTTTTTATTAACAAGGGTTTTTAAGTAAATTTATAGCTAATAAAAGAAATGAAAAATAACTTATGGAACAAAGAGTAAAAATGGTGGTGCATTTAGCAACTCTCTCATTTTAAATTTGTAATTTAATTACTTAGCAACTTCATGGATGTAATGTAGCTCCCCCAAGAGAAATTTATCATTTTATTTTATATTATATCAAGAAATATAAAGTATTCATAATTGTGGTTTTATGCCTTTTTTTTTTATAAAGTAGTAATAAAAATGGATTAAAATGATTGTGTTAGACATTGTTATGGGAATGAATGTTATCGTGATTGTATTTTTTTTTATGTCAAGGGTAATCCGCAGTCACTATCGTGGTGCGCACTGCAATAACCTCCAAACCTACACAGGGGAGGTAAATCACACTTGACAGGCCAAGTGTTGATTTTAACGAAAGAATTTATGTTGATTTTAAACATATGTACCATGAAACCGATTTTGTGGCTCATGCTGCTGCACGTGTTGGTGCGACGTACCATGATATGATTATGTGGAACAAAAAATTTCCTCATTGATTGAAGAAGTTGATTGATTAATGTATTTATATTTGATTTCAAAAAAAAATGTAAAGAAGATTATAGAAGATGGAGAAGCAATAGAATATGTTTATATTGTTTGAAAAAAACACAAATTAATGATGAACCGAAATAATAAGTGTAAAATCAAAGCTTGTGATATGAATTATAAATTTTTAAACGGTACGTGTAAATTACAAAATGATGCAAACGTCGTGTTAATTGAATAATGAGGAAAAACACTAACACAACACAGACATCACACCTCAACAATTGTATTAGAAGATTGCTGCTATTTGATTCTTCAATCATGAAAATGAATAAGAATTTAAGATCAGAAACTGAAAGATGAAACAATTCAAACTGTAAAATGATTAAAGACAACCAGAAGCAATCCAAATATATGTATATTGTATACAACAACCAACATTACATTACATACAAGTGAACCGGATTTGTGAAATCAATCACAAATGAATTGCAGCGATTTTCGCAGCAACATATGCATACTGGATTGAAAGAAGAATATTGAACGCAGCAGCAGCAGCTAAGAAAGATGCAATGCAAATGCAAATATGCAATGCTACTAATTAAAGTGCAGAAGCATTGAGATGAATTTGATCGATCATGTGTTATCTCGTCTCCCAGCAAACCTTGCCAAACATAAACTGTTGGAATTGGAATTGGAATTGGAATTGGTGTGCGAATTCTCAACAATGGTGTAAACACAGTACAAGCACAATCCTGCAACGGAAATGAATTTGAATGCACTGAATTGAGGTTTTGCAGAATTGAATTACGGTAGAATTGTGCGTACCGATATAAGCGACGGCGACGCCGGAGAAAGCTCTTCCTATGACGGAGAGCAGATAAAGGAAGAAGACGACCTTGAGGAAGAGGCGAGTGTCGTGAGCGGTGGCGGCGACGCGGAGGACGGACTCGGCGGCGCCGAGCGTGTTGGCGAGGGAGGCGAAGAGCGAGGAAGCGGCGTCTTGTGAGATCTGCCAGTGGAGGGGGTCAACGGGGACGGCGATGTTCATGTGGCGGAAGAGGAGGCCGAGAATCGCCAGCGAGCAGAGCAGCACGATCAGCACGTCCGCCACCAGCGACACCACGCTCGATTCACGGTAAGCGCAGTGGTAGTACACCAGCGTTCCGCTCATCATCCCCATCGCCGCTCCGACCAACACCATCATCGATCGGTAATCGATTTTCCTTCCTTTTTTTTGCTTTTTGATTCAATTCGATACACTCACTGTCAAACGCCCAATTCAATTTCCCTTCAATCCTCGATTCAATTTTCAACAATTCCAAACGCCTTCTTCTTCTTCTTCTTCTTCTTCTTCTTCAATTTCTTCTTTTTATATATATTTATTTATATAGTCTAATAAAATGATAGACTTGATCTCGTCTAATTATTCAATATTCAAATTTATTAATAACTTAAAATAATTTTTTTGGGGAAAATTATCAATTCAGTACTAAAATCTATGAATTCGGAATCTAAAAAATGAAAATTCTCAATTTAAACCTCAAAAATCATGAATTTTAATTTATTTTTATTTTTTTAATTAATATTATATTAATTTTCAACAAAAATTTCTTCATTAACTATCTATTAAATCTAATAAAAAAATTATTATATTAATTTTCAATGAAAATTTCATCATTGATTATCTATAAAATTTAAGACTGACGTTATTTAAAAAAATTATTTTTGAGATTCTGAATGAAAATTTTCATCTTATTTTCGATTCAGAATTTTGATTTTTCAAGTTATGAATCGAAATTTTTTTTTTTTTTTTGTAAATAATTAACAAAATGTAATTAACATATAAGTAATAAACAATAAATTTTATTTTGAAATTGTTAATAATCAAAACATTATTTTTGGAGAAATCTATTTATTTATTTAAATACCAATAACAAAAAATGAAGATAATAAATTTAAATTTAATTAATGAATTAGAATAATTATTACTATTATATTTTGAGCTAAAATAAAACAAATTACCAAACACAGTCTCCATCCAGCCAGCAGCAGCAGCGGCAGCTATATCAATCATCGATTCACCAATACTTGTTCTGTTGTTCTCTCTCTCTCTCTCTCTCAACTGTAAATTTGTTACAGTATAATTAGGAGAATTGGATTGGATTGGATTTTGATCGGAATAGAATAGATCTGGCGATCTGAGAATGCCGTCAGTCTACGGAGGGCCCCTCACAACCTTCGAGGATGCAGAGAAGGAGAGCGAGTACGGTTACGTTCGCAAGGTTCGTTTTCGATCGTCTAAATTGCGCCATTTATATTCTTACTTGATCCAATAGATGCTATCCGTGTTTCTCGCACTTCTAATTTTGGATCCTAGTTATCCATTTTCTGTGTTGTTACTAATTTTGAAGGTGTTTCTCACTTACCCGTCTCAGGTATCTGGCCCCGTGGTCGTTGCAGATGGAATGGCTGGAGCTGCTATGTATGAACTAGTTCGAGTTGGACATGACAACCTCATTGGGGAAATTATTCGGCTTGAAGGAGATTCTGCCACCATTCAAGGTTGGACTTTCTTTCTCACAACAGATTAGCAGCTTCTCTTTCACCCATTCTCTTCATTTTTGTTATTTGGTATGAAAGATTTCAACTTTTATTGCAGTATATGAGGAAACAGCTGGGCTGATGGTCAATGATCCTGTTCTTCGTACACACAAGGTTATTGTTTTACACCTCAGTTGCTTTCTCTATGGGCTAAAAATTGCTTCATGCACTCACCTGTAAAGCCTACTTTTACAGCCTCTGTCAGTCGAATTGGGTCCTGGGATTTTGGGAAATATCTTTGATGGAATTCAGGTTTGTAGATATTTCAACTTCTCAGAATTCGACAGCATTGCCATCTCAAGATACTTTTTTTTTTTTGTTGCCTTGCATCCTGTTAATGTTGCTAATAGTGGCTCTTTTGTTTGTTTGGGTTAAAACATAACACAGAGGCCTCTGAAAACAATTGCAATAAAATCTGGTGATGTCTATATTCCTCGTGGGGTCTCTGTTCCCGCACTTGACAAAGATACTCTATGGGAGTTTCAGCCAAAGAAAATAGGTCACTGAAAACTATCCTGTTTGAGTTATTAAATGTTCATTTAAATGTGTTGACTCAATGTATAAATTTATAGATACTTGTGGCGTCCTTTTTATTTTAGAATGATTTCATTTGGCAGGAGAGGGAGATCTTTTGACAGGTGGTGACTTATATGCGGTAAGTTCGTCAGCACCTTAAAATCTATAAAAATTTTAAAAAATTATTGATGCGACGGTGACACTATCGCTCAGTTCTCCATGAACTCTAAGTTTGTATGCACCTGATTCTTTGTGCAGACTGTATTTGAGAACAGTTTGATGCAACATCATGTTGCACTTCCTCCTGATGCTATGGGGAAGATAACCTACGTTGCACCAGCTGGCCAATATTCATTGAAGGTTTGTCTCTTTGCCAATAGGATTCCTACTGCATATCGTGCTGTATATCAAGTGCATTAAATTATTTGATCTTTTGCAGGATACTGTCCTTGAGCTTGAATTTCAAGGGGTCAAAAAACAATTTACTATGCTGCAGGTTGATCGCACTCCCGATAGTAGAATTTTTTTTTTTGTATATAGATGACTTGTTAAAAAATTTTGTTAAAAGGACTCCATTTAATATTCCTCCTTGTTTGCAGACTTGGCCTGTGCGTACACCTAGGCCTGTAGCTTCAAAACTTGCTGCTGATACTCCCCTCTTGACTGGACAGGTGACTATATATGAAAGATTGATGTTTCCCAACTTTTGTCTTCTTTTCTCTATTAGTTGCTACTTTATGAGATGTTGTGTGAACTGATAACTTTGTTCTGTTCAGCGAGTTCTTGATGCCCTGTTCCCCTCCGTGCTTGGTGGTACTTGTGCAATTCCTGGTGCGTTTGGTTGTGGAAAAACAGTTATTAGTCAGGCCCTTTCCAAGGTGGACTTCATATACTTGCATTTGCTTGTAATTTTGTGTGCCAAATTGTTTTTTGTTTCTGAACTCCTAATCCAGTTTTATTGATTTCTATGAAATGCAGTATTCTAACTCAGACACTGTAGTTTATGTTGGTTGTGGAGAAAGAGGAAATGAGATGGCAGAGGTACATAATTTGCTTTTCTTAGATTTTGTATATATGATATCTTCAAAATGTTTAACCTAGATGTCAAACAGGTGCTTATGGATTTCCCTCAACTGACAATGACCTTGCCAGATGGTCGGGAGGAGTCTGTCATGAAGCGGACCACACTTGTAGCTAACACCTCTAACATGCCAGTGGCTGCTCGTGAGGCTTCAATTTACACAGGTAAACCAAGCTTCTCATAGACTTCAGAAGATCACCACAAGCATTTCTGCTAATTAATGAAAGCATCGGCTGATAGTGTGTCTGTCTAATGGATCTTGTTCCTTACACTAGAATTTGAAATGTCCAGGAATTACTATAGCTGAATATTTTAGAGATATGGGCTACAATGTCAGTATGATGGCAGATTCTACGTCTAGATGGGCAGAGGCATTGCGTGAAATTTCTGGCCGACTGGTATGTATCCTACTATTGCTTTTGGATGATCCTGATGATTGGCTTGTCATGTCATATCTCTGTAGTGGCCTTTGTTTCTTTCAAAATCTTTGTGCTTTATTGTGGACTTGGTAATTCATTCTTGCTGGAAAATCTGCATTCAGTTCTGAATAATCTTTAGACCTTAGTGGTCCTTAATTTAATGATGAAAATGGAACGCATTTAAACTTAGTGAAGAACATAATGACAATGTTTTAGTAATTGTCATTGTCACATTCTTTGCATGTTCCATTTCTTGGCTTCCTCTTAGACGGGTAGATTATACGCAGGTATTTGGGATTATTAGGAAACTAGAATGACTTCACTTTTTTCCTGTGTTGACAATGACAAGTGTCATTTTCTCTTTGCAGGCTGAGATGCCTGCAGATAGTGGATATCCTGCTTATTTGGCAGCACGTTTGGCATCCTTCTATGAGCGTGCTGGTAAAGTTAAATGTCTTGGTGGACCTGAAAGAACTGGTAGTGTCACTATTGTTGGTGCTGTTTCTCCTCCAGGTGGAGATTTTTCTGATCCTGTCACATCCGCAACACTGAGTATTGTTCAGGTAAAGTTCCATAACATAAACAGCTTGTGCACTCATTTTTTATGCACCATGCTATACTCTGGATTGTTTCATGTTTCAGGTTTTCTGGGGTCTGGACAAAAAATTGGCACAGAGGAAACATTTCCCTTCTGTAAACTGGCTTATATCTTACTCGAAATACTCAGGGGTATGGTTTAATTTCTTAAAAGTTATGCTCGTTATGAGTTTAAAAGTATATCCAGATTCGTCCTGTTTATCTGCCTTTATATTATGCTTACTCGAGTTGTTGTTTTAGCATGATGACGATCTTGCTTTTTTCAGGCACTGGAATCATTTTATGAGAAGTTTGATTCTGATTTTATTGACATAAGGACGAAAGCTCGTGAAGTGCTTCAGAGAGAGGATGATTTGAATGAAATTGTGCAGGTTTGTGCTGCTTTGCAATTTTGAGTACTATTTGCCATTTTAGCTAGTTCTAGAAGCTTGGATTGGGCAGGTCTCCTCTTAGAACATTATAAAGAGAGTGAGTTGAAAAGAAGCCATTTACATGCAATTTGCGAAGGCAATGTACTCTCTCTATCTAGTTCCCTGTGTTTCTCTTTGTTGGGAGTTCTTAATTTTTTGAGTGGTTAAGGATGCTGGAACCCTGAGCATTTAAAAAAAGTTGCTACTGCCCAATATTTTTTAGGAAAAAAGGCTCTTTATCTTGTAAAGGAATATGGCCTTGTTGGGTGTACAGTGCACATTCTTATTGACAAGGCAAAAGAACTAATGTCCAGGACAGAGAAACCTCCCTTTTAACCATCACCGGAAGTTTCCTAACCATCCAGTCTAATCCAAACTGTTTCTGATGAAACTGGCTCTCTTTGTATTACTTTGAAGGCTTGAATGAAATAGGTGAAGCTGCGGATTTGAGGAAACTAGAATCCTTAGCTAGCTTACAGGAGATTTATATTTTACAGTTGTGATTGATTATTTTGCTGGTTGCAGCTAGTTGGAAAAGATGCATTGGCTGAGACAGATAAAATCATCCTGGAAACAGCAAAACTCTTGAGAGAGGACTATCTCGCTCAGAATGCATTTACTCCGTTAGTGCTTTCCAATCTTTTTTTTTTTAGTTTATTATCTCTATTTGATTTAGGTTTTCATAGATATTTGCTTTTTTTTCGTTGGCGACAGATATGACAAATTTTGCCCATTCTACAAGTCTGTTTGGATGATGCGGAATATTATTCATTTCTATAATTTGGCTAATCAGGTAAAAGTAGTTGGCGCATGTTCCTTTATTTACTCCTCTTTTTGTATGATTTCACCCGGTGGTGCTAGGTAGGAGCTAAATGAACAAATTACATGTGCAGGCTGTGGAGCGAGGTGCCGGTATGGATGGGCAGAAGATAAGTTACACCCTTATCAAGCATCGTTTGGGAGATCTGTTTTACCGTTTGGTGTAAGTAGAGGAGCTATAGCCAAGTATCTGAACTCTGTATTATATGTGTGTGTGTGTTTGTGAGCTCAATGCTAGCAATTAATCGGTAACGTGTCATATCCGGTGACGATGCAGTTCTCAGAAATTCGAGGATCCAGCAGAAGGGGAGGAAGCCTTGGTTGCAAAATTCCAAAAGCTTCATGATGATTTGACTGCAGGTTTCCGTAATCTTGAGGACGAAACCCGGTGAAGAATGAATGTAAAGGCACCTGCCGATATCTTACCATCTATTGAGACGGGGTGGTAAAACGGGATGGGTTTATTATGCGGTGTTGTTTCTGTTTAGAAAGTGCTGAGACATTACAGATGATGTTTCACCGGCACAATGAGTTATATATAGTTTATGTGGGTGTCCGAATTCCAATCATTTGTTATTCGTTGCGACTTATGATCGTTACTACCTTGCTTGGTAATAAGAGATGAGGCGCTGCCCATTGATTTGATGAATTTATGGTGTAAAATTTAAAGAATGAAGATGCATTGATGCAGAAGAACTCTCTCTCTCTCTCTCTCTCTCTCTCTCTCTCTCTCTCTCTCTCTCTCTCTCTCTCTCTCTCTCTCTGGTTTGATGGTGACTGAGTAGTTGGTTAGTGTGATCCTTAACATTCAACCTATTTACAGACAGACACGTTTCATTGTTGTGTGCCCCAAAATAAACTCTAATCAATGTATGGTATTGGCTATTGGTGTATATCTGTACGTTTCTGAGGTTTTTTCCAAATCTTGATTTGCTTGCTTTGAAACCAACTCTACATCCACGCATATCACGATCTTTATATGCGTGTCGTGTTGGGTTCAAACAAATTCCATTTCCACCCAAATCAGATTCTCCATATCTTAAACTCCACATGAATATAAATTTGATTAAATGGAAAGAAATAAATATATAAGCAAGAACTAAAAAGGGTGAAGGGTGAGTATATATATAAAGTATGAGATGAGTGCAAGGCAGGTTAGAATTCTGGTTCATTTTCTTGAATTGTTGGGTAGTTGTGAATCCTTACATTGGCAGTCAAGTTTGGTGTGAATCTGGTACTCTCATTTTCACTCAGACTTTGTTCATGTTTGGTGAAGCTAGCTACATCCATCCCATCCATCTATCCTAGTCTATTGCAAGAAAAAGTAACTTTTCACATCGTTAGATAGATATATAGCCAAGAATAAGACACTTTTTTTGTTGCCAATTTTGAACATGGAAGAATCTCCTGGACTTGTTAATCTTCTTGCTGCTAGAGAAATTCTCAAGAGCGGCATTCAGAAATCAAGAACCATAGCCACAGCAGTTGATCAAACTGGCTCCAGATTGAACCAGGCAAGCCACAACTTGGCTTATCTGCAAGCCCCCATCAAGACCATGGCCTCCAAATGTGCAGTTTATGAGATTGGAGGCCATGTTGATCGAGCCATCGCCCCAGCTGCATCTGTTTTGAAGGTTCTGGATCTGGTCTACGAGCTGCAGGATTCGCTGCAGATTGATCCTTGTGCTCCTGCCTTATTCACTCATCTTGCTACCATCAAACGCCTCCAAGGCGCTCTGAAGCTTCTTGCTGATAACTGCAAATTGGTGATCCTGTGGCTCGAAGACGTGGTGCAGATCCTGAAAGACAATGCAGCAGCTGATGATGATTGGTATCTTGTTCGTGTGTCAAAAGTTGTGAACATACTGGTGGAACTGCAGGTATTTAGCCAAGATGGAGGGGGAGTTTTGTCTTCTGCATTCGACAGACTGGAGATTGAATTCAGGCATCTCTTGACTGAAACCGATTTCTCTCATCCAACAGATTCTGATGAGGACAACGACATTGAAGACTCGTTCTTTCCAGCACCTGTTATTCAAGAATTGCAGGCCATCACTGAGGTACTGGCTGCAAACAATCGCCTTGACAAATGCTCGTCTATTTATGCACAAGTTCGGATTGCAAATGCCCGAGCCACTATCCAAGCCCTGAATGTGGAGTACCTGGGCATTCAGTTATCTGAGATGGACAGTGTTCAAAATGTGGAGGCATACATTTACCAGTGGGATGAGCACATGGAGTTTGCTGTGAGGAATTTGCTCCAGAAAGAGCACAGGCTATGCAGTGAGGTCTACAAGAGAGTTGGAAAGGATGTGTGGATGAATTGCTTTTCCAAGATTGCAACCGAATGTGGATTTATCGATATCTTCGATTTTGGTAGCTCAGTCTGTAAATGCAAGAAAGAAGCAATGAAGCTCTTGACTCTGCTGAAGATCTTTTCCACTCTAGACAAACTACGGTTACAATTCAACGAGCTGTTTAGTGGGAAGTTTTGTGTAAATATTCAAAACCAGACAAGAGCTCTTGTCAAGAAAGTCGTTGATGGGGCTTGTGAGATTTTCTGGGAGCTATTGGCTCAAGTGGAGCTGCAAAGGGCTTCTAGTCCACCACCAGATGGTGACATTCCGAGGCTAGTTTACTTCGTTACTGACTACTGCGATCAACTTCTTGAGGACGAGAACAGATCAATTCTCACTAGAGTTCTGGAGATATCTCAGGTGTGGAACCAAGCAAATGTTGAAGATGGGCTTCTCTCCAATGAAATTCACAGCATAATGAAAGCACTAGAAATCAACTTGGAGAGCTGGGCTCAGAGTTACAACGACACAGCTCTTTCGTACCTGTTCATGATGAATAGCCACTGGTACTTGTGCAACAGCACAAGAGGAAACAAGCTTGGAGAACTAATGGGGAAATCTTGGTTGTGGGCATACGAGGAATCCGTGGAGTATTATGCAGCATTGTACCTGGGAGAGAGTTGGGAAAAGCTTCTGGTGCTTCTGCATGAAGAGGGGTTAACCTTGTTCCCCGGGGGCAGAGCCATCAACCGGGATCTGGTGAAGACGAGGATCCGCATATTCTGTGAGGCTTTTGATGAAATGTATAAGAAGCAATCTAAATGGATACTGTGTGACAAAGCCTTGAGATGGAAGACATGCCAGCTAATAGTTGAAGCTATTGTTCCACCTTACAAGAGCTACCTGCAAAGATTTATGGCGGGATTAGATCACGAGACTGAGCGTGTGAAATACACAGCTGAGAGCTTAGAGAAGTTAATCGGCTTATTGTTCCAACCGAAGCTCGGAAAGTATGATGGCAGCAAATGCACAGATTTGATTGGCATGAAGAATGCTGCTATCAGTCATTTCTCCTCTACCCCTGCTGCCGCATGATTGCTTTCATCAGTAGCAATGTAAATCATAGTTTCCCTCATATTCACTTCTGTAACTTCATCTCTTTATAGTTGTAAGGATGATGGTGTTTCTGGTGCAAGGTTAATGTATGATTTCAATTTTATGTTTACAGTTTTGAAGCAGAAGCAATAGCATCTTCAGTTATCTGTGCATGAGAGAGAGAGAGAGAGAGAGAGAGAGAGAGAGAGAGAGAGCTTCCAAATGAATGGAGTCAAAATGGGATGCACAAGTCATAACCAGTCCATGGAAGGTGGTCCAACAATTGAAGAAAGACTGAAGAAGTTGTTGAAAAACTTCAACTACTTGAGAAAACATAAGCTTTTGGTCTAAATTAGGATGACTCAGGCAACTTATAATAATAAGAAAAGCCAATCTTTTTTGTATTCTCCATTATTATTATCTAATCTATCAGATACAAATTATTTTTAAACCCCATCTTATCTGATCAATCAGATCTCCCTTCCCAAAACAACATCCAGTGATAGTTTATCAAAACCAATATTTTCTGTTCCCTGAATAACACCTCCCCTATTTATTACTTCCTCAGGAAAATCTGTTCCAGACAGTTTTTTTTTACGCTGTTACCTCGAAACTCAAAAGAATATAATTATATACCGACAGAAAGTGAGAACTGGAGTACAGAATCAAGGATTTATAAGCCCAGTCATGTAAGCTATCAACATTTTATATAAAACCTTAACAATCAACACTATTATGCATGCACCTGAAAGTAGAAGCTATGGAGGAGAGGGAAGGGACAAAACCAGCTCCATCCTTTTCTCCTCCAGTGAGCAGCATACCTGCAATCATACGAAAAGCCATTCGATTTTTACTTAAGAACGAAAAACTCATGCTTCAACTTTTCATTCTTGTCCTCATCCCTTTTCTGATTCTTGCTCTGCTTCACACCCTGATAGCCCTCCCGTTCATTGGAAAGGTAGAGGATGGTTTCGAGAGCTCAGCATTAGATCTTCAAGATTTGATCTCCCTTGTGGTAGTAGAAATCCCTTTTGCATTTGCACTCTGCCTTCTTCTGCTATATGCTTCAGCTATTACCATTTCTGCTGCATCTCATCAGGGTGGCCTCAAGGAGACTCTGCTCTCCATCAAATCAACATGGAAAAGGGTTCTCGTTTCTGGGCTCTACGCCTCATGTCTAAAAATTGCTTTTGTCGCGGCAGCAACAGCTTCAACTCGACTAACTGCTCTGATACCAGTCCTAGCTGCCTTGACTTTCCCCTACTTTGCCTCCATTTGTTCCCTGGTGCTGGTGATTTCCACTGTGGATGATGAATATCCCGTGTGGAAAATAGCATTTAGACGCGCGAGAGAAGTCACCAGACAGGGAAGATTTCAGGGTTATTTTCTGATGTTCATGTTAGTACTACTGAATGTTCCAGTCTATGCCCTGTTTTATGTTACAGCAACAGATGATGATGATGCCAATGGGATGATCACACAATTCGCCTTCGTGTTGGTGGCAACAGCTCTTTTATGCATGACCAATATATTCACCGATGTGGTGTTTACACTGTTTTACCTGGATTACAAGCAGAGAAACGGCAACGATATTGAGGAATCAGTGTCACTCTGCACTGCCTACTGACTCAGGGGCTTTCTTCTTTTTCATGTATGCCTGTAATGTAATTTTGACTGTTTTTCCTCATAATGAACGAGTAGAGAGAGAATAAGAGAATGAAATCTTTGAACTGACAATAAAAATACTACATATTTATGCAATCACAAAGCCATTAAGCAATGGTTATAGAGAAACTTGATGCCAACAGTGGAAAAGTAGAGAAAAAGATCCAATTAACATGCTCAATGCTTCATATACTTGTAGCAACTTCTGGCTAATGTTACATCCAAAAAAACAATATTAGTTCCGAAAGCAGTGACTGACTCAACTACAAACTAAAGCAATTGTTCTCCAAACCTATGAAACAACAGCCCCTCTCCTGTGGGAAAAAATATGAGATAGAGGAATGGGAAGCATTCGAAAGTTTAGACATCAGAAGTTGACGTTTGAACTGCATTTCCGACCTTCTTTAGATGTTTAACCTTCTTGAACTCAGGGGCATGAAAATTCTTTTCCACTTCCCATGCCAGCTGAGACATACCGTTGAACGATGATTTTGCACCTTTTTCATCCGCCACTTCTCTTGGAAAAGGTATTCGAACCTCATATAAGTCCTTTTGCACCGAAGTGAGACGCACATCAAAGCCTAATCGATCAACCCACGCCATCTTTGCATCCAGTACCTAAGACAAAATGATAATACTAATCAATCATCACAGGGAGGAACTACAAGTTTCTTTAAATCTTAAGCCACTTCCCCAGCGCCTAGCCATATTAGAAAAACATCCACCAGGAAGACACAATCTTGTAACCAAACCACCACCTTCAATTGATTGTGAGGAATCAAACGACATAAGGTACAAACTGGGATCAAGTGATAACAAATAAAATCAACAGTGACATGCAAAATCCGACAAAAGCAAATAGTGAAGTATTCTCCAATTTGCTTTGCCAGGATACCAAACTAGACAACAGAATACAGGACGTCCAGCATCACAAGCCATTTGATTTCTCATAGCTTATTCTGGACTCAAAGCAATTAAGTCAAGTGGTAAATTAAGCATGAATACACAAACCACAAGTGACTGTTGCATTAGAACCCCAATCCATGAAATAATAGCCAATATAAATTTCAAGTGATCTCTGACGTCCACTAGTTTGATCCCAAGGTAACAGAAATAAAACATGCAGAATTTTGGTGAGGCACACAACATCAAGAAGTTTAAAAAAGGACTGCAATAGAAATGAAAAAGATAGCCAGCAATGATATGGAGTATGCACCTGGAAATCTAAATCCACGTAAATGTTGCAGAAGCGACAAACATCTTCTCTATTGTTAGTATTAATCTCATCGACAATCTTTTCTGCAGAGTCTCGAAGTGGATCTGGTTCGGCTGATGCATATTCTGATGAACTTACCCAAATGCCATCCTAAAGTGTTACATCATTACCTAGTCATCCTCATGAAGCTATCCACATTTTCTTGGAGATTAAAAATTTTTCGGCATTGAAAATAAGCCATACCTCAGCATAATCTTCTATCTGAAGTACTCGTTCAACATCAATGGTATAGATGTAGCTTTCATCCACTTCCTCATTAAACCGCTTCTTCCATGCTGAACAGAGTTTCTGTTGGAAAAACCAAATGAGAACTCAACTTATGTGAAAAGTCTATGGTTGACACTATAGCCAATCGCATGCCTACGGTTATTCCTTTTCCATATAAATTTTGGGACTCAATGAAGGATAATACATTCACCCCAAGCAAGGTCAATAAAGGAAACCAAACAACATGGTCACAGGGTAAAATGCAACACTCAGTTTCATGTTACCATGACCGGCCACACCAGTGCAGGTGATAACATCAGACTCAATGCAGTAGAATGAAATCAAAAGAAGATCATCACTGGGCTATAGATACATCTTTCATAAGTTTCACACTGGTTCTAATCTTGAACAAAACCCGATTCAGATTTTACGTATACCTTGATGGAGCTAAAGATTTTGCCAACAAATCAAGAAGCTCATTTTACACTTCAACTCAACTCCTATTAACAAATACATGACATAAAACTCAAGAAATCGGGATAACATAAAACTCCTTATGCATAACAGCAAGGAGCTAAGGATTTAGGCACCAAATTAAGAAGCTCATTTCATATAATGTTTACCCCAAGGAAGAATCTTCCGAATGATGATAACATTTTTAATTAAAAAAAAATCAAGAAATTTGAAAAACATAATATAAAAATTGTTGTTGGTACCCTCAAAGCCGTTGTATCAGTGGGTTTAATGAGATTCCCCAGAATTGTGCACTGAGGCGTCCTTACTCCACATTGCTCCAGCTGATACACAAGAATTAAAATGAAGAAAAGCTCCATTGAAGTCCACAATCAAGATTAAATCTTTCAATGAAATCAAATGAAACCCTCGCCACAATTAACCTGAACATGAAGACTGCACCTCGATTGGCTATCAGAGAATCCATTCAAACACAAGACAGGAGTTCCATTGAAGTCAACAGCGAAGCGAACGCCGACGCCCAAAGGCGAGCCATCATGAGTGAGAGTGGAAAGGGTGCCCACGCTCGACAATTGCACAATTGTTCTTGAAATCTCAGCTGGAAAAGGCCGCCGGAGATTCAATTCCAAATCCGGAACTACGCTGGCGACTGAGCATTGGATCCCAAATCTCTTACTTTTTAATGAGGAGAGCACCCCGTTTGCCGGTGCAGCCAGCGAAATGCAAGGTTTGATGAAATGGGGAGTGGGGAGAATCCGAATTGAAGGTGGGAGATGGTTAGAGGTCAGTGAAATTGAAGGAATCATTGCTACTGTTACTGTGTTCAAGAATGAAGTCCCTTTCTTCTTTATCTTCTTCAATGAAGACACATCTCTCTCTCTCTCAGTTTCTCTCTCTTTCTCTCTCTCTCTCTCTCTCTGTGAGAACAGAGAATTAGAGATGATGGTGGTGATGATGATAACGGAAGGCCGTGGGAAGAAGACTCGTGTTTTAAGAAAAGCGCAACAGGCGACTAACACTTACACCATAAAATAAAATAAAACAAAATAAAATAAGGGAGTTTCTATTTGCACTACCAAAATTACTCTTTGCACTTCGGTTACTTCATTCACTATTATTTTTACTCTTTGCACCATGCATATTTACATTAATGTCCCTCAGTCTGAAAAACCATATTCGGAAATACAATTTCGAACACGTCCAATTTGTTCGATAATGTTAATTCGAATGTTACTTGCTTTGAAAAATATGGAATTAGTTCAAAATGGAAGTTCGAATATTTTCACTGTGTTCGAACTTTGATTTTCGAACATAGCTTTAAAAAGAAAAAACTTGTTCGGAAAAATAATTTCGAATAAGTTCAAGTTGTTTAGCAATATTAATTCGAACGACTCTTATACTTAGAAAAATATGGAGATGGTTCGAAAGTTGAAGTTTGAACATCCTCATTGTGTTCGAACTCCGACATTCGAACACTCTGGATGTGTTCATACTTAATTTTATTAAAGGGTATTTAAGTAATTTCATTTTTTTTGTGGTGCAAAGAGTAAAATTAGTAGTATAAATAGAATCTCCCATAAAATAATTGTTTCTAATTAAACTAGTATTAATTTTTTAATGTCCCAGGGATGTCAATCGGACAGCCTGCTCAGTTTCAAGTCAGTCCTATCAGGTTATCGAGTTATTCAGTTCAGATCAATTCAGATTAGATTTTATTTGGGTTGAAAATTATTGGCCTTAACCCTAATCCTTCGGTCTTCAAGCTAGCCCATCAAACCAGAAAACTTATGAAAAAATCTTCAATGTGCACAAATTTGTTATTATTCATATCGTTTAAACTTCTAATTTTAGCAAATTAATAATAAATATGATACAACTTATCACTAATTGATTGAATAAATTAATTACGTTTCGCCAATTAAAACTCTCAATATTTAACCAAAATATATAGATAAACAATAAAAATTCTGACTAATCACTCAACCATTTAATTTCGGACTAGCCCTATCCAAAAAATGTTTAATATACTTATCTAACAAAGAAAATATGGAGGGGCAAAGTGGAATTAGTTAAATTTGTTGGGTAGCAATAGCAATAACATTATTGCTATTATAGGATTTATAACAATAGAGAAAGCATAAACATTTCCTTTCCTTTGAAAGTAAGTAGATAAACCCCAACGGCCCAACAACGAGCCAGAGAGAGAGATTGAGCCTTGAGCTGCTGCTGCTTCTTCAAAAATCATCGCCCATTTGCACGTCTAACAATGGATTTCCGACCAGGATTTCAGAGGTCACTGCTCTCATTCGACTTTCTTCACAATTCACATTCCAAGTTTGCGCCTTTTTTATTGTTATTACTTTTAATCCATTTGCTTTTTATGCACAGCTTGTTTTCAGCTGTATTCGCTTTCACCCAATCCATCGCAATATAGTTATATTCTTAGCTTCATTTTCCCGTGCAATAAAATTGATTAATGGGTCTTATCTGTATTCATTCTTGATGAAAGCGCAAGGATATGCATGGTCCAATTAGCTGGGCTAATACTTGAATTGAAGGGAAGGAAGCTTTTCAATTTTTAATGAGGGAAAAAGGCCCTTTTTTTTCTTTTTGGAGATGCATCATGCTTGTTAATAGCCAAAACAATTGGCAAATAACCGTGTATTGTTATCAGGGAATTTCATGAATAGATTCTGTTCTTACTTGGTGAATGATTTCGTGTAAATTTATCTTCATCTTCTTTCTTGGTAAAGGCAGCATGATGGGAATCTAGTCTAAGTGCTCTGCAAACCGAGAAATGTGGACGTCTTCTGATGTCTTGTGGGGAGCCAGAGTTCAATATTCTATGCTGGCATATTCCCCAACCCAACCATGTAGAAAATGTTCGGGAAAGCTCAAACCTCGTAATAGGAGAAAACCGGTCGCCCACATATTTCACACGTGGATGGTTAAGAGAACTCAAAGGTTTCTCCTTCCCGCTTTGCGAAGAGGTATTATTTGTATTTCTTGTAGTCTTTTGAGTGAGATTTTGCTCCAATATGTTGCTGAACACTCAAATGTGTCCAGTGGTTTCACAGATGATGAGAAGATTGCAGGATGTTGCGGAAGTTACTGCTTGGCATCAAACTTGTTCTTCAGTGATTGCCAAAGCTATAGTATTAGAAGGAAATCACACATTACTGAAGCTTTTCCGATAAGAGACCAGGTTGTTGAGGAACCTTGGCTATTGCAACCGTCCCTTGTTTCTCACCATTTTGCTGACGTATATACTTCAAGTGGTATTGATAATGAAAGAGAGACGTTGAACTGCTCTGTTGGTAGTATTCAGAACTCGGAAATATTAAATCTGTGCAGTCACAGTGAGGATTTTGACCATAAGTCTAATTATAATGTGAATGAAATGAATATTTCTGAACAGTCTGATTCTTCATTAACAAACGGTCTAGTTGAGGAGCCTTGGATTTTTGAATCTCTCTGCTCTAGAGTCGAGGTGGCTTCAGGTGTGGTGGAGAATGAGTTGATTAAAGATGATGAGGTTACTCATACCGCACCCGGTGAGCAGTATCAGCCCACACCCGAGAACCTGCTGCATGAGGAAGAAAATACTGCGACGACAAAAGAGGAGTCTGTTTCCACTGTTATATTGATCAATTCTTCCATATGTACCGTTCAAAGGATTGCTGTATTGGAAAATGATAAACTGGTTGAACTATTGTTGGAGCCTGTGAAAACCAACGTGCAGTGTGATAGTGTATATCTAGGAGTAGTGACAAAGCTAGTTCCACATATGGGTGGTGCATTTGTAAATATTGGCAGCCCAAGGCCATCTTTTATGGATATAAGGCCTTACAAGGGACCATTTGTATTTCCTTCATTCCATGGCTCTATGGAAGAAACAGAGGTAAACGGCTCCATATTTGATAAACCAGGAGAGCAGGTTGATTTTCCTGAAAATGGAGCCTTATCTAATGGAGTTGAAGAGCCAGATGAGGTGGAGGACGACCAAAGTGAAGATGAATTCGTCAATGATGAGTTTGAACATCATGGGAATCAGATTAGTTTTGATGTTTTAGATGTTATTAAGGAAAATCTAAATGGTAGCATTGCTGGGCATGGAGTTGACGTCGAGAAACACAAATTTATAGAACATCAAAATGATGAGGCTGACCAGCTGCAGACTCGAAGCCAACCCCAGGATGCTAAAGTTAAGATTACACAGAATAAATGGGAAAAAGTTAAAAGGGGCTCTAAGATAATTGTACAAGTTGTTAAGGAAGGATTGGGTACAAAAGGCCCCACACTGACGGCTTATCCAAAGCTGCGAAGCAGATTCTGGGTATCTGATATTTATCCTCAATTTATGTGCTTAACACTTCAAAATTTTTATTTTTAAGCAAGTTTCTGTAATTTTCCTTAATGCCAGGTGCTGATGACTCGCTGCAATACAATTGGAATTTCAAAGAAAATTATTGGTGTTGAGCGAACACGATTACGAGTTATAGCAAAAACGTTGCAACCACCTGGATTTGGTCTCACTGTAAGGACTGTTGCTTCTGGCCATTCATTGGAGGAATTGCAGAGAGATTTGGAAGGTCTCCTATCAACGTGGAAAAGTATAGTTGACGATGCTAAATCTGCTGCTCTTGCTGCGGATGAAGGTGTTGAAGGAGCTGTTCCGATTATGTTGCATAGGGCAATGGGCCAAACACTTTCAGTTGCTCAAGATTATTTTCATGAGAAGGTGACTGCATCAAGTCTTTCTCTGTCGATCAAATTTTCATCTCCTATATTGAAGTCTATTGTTTTGTGTATTACTTTTTGTTTGTGAATCAAAGTCATTAGGACACATCTAAGCTCTTTAACTCTTTATTTCTTTAGGTGGCGCGCATGGTAGTTGATTCTCCACGGACTTATCATGAGGTATGAGAGCTGTTAGCTATTTGCAACCATCTTTGTTACCAAACTACTTGTGAATCTGAGATGATGAGTATACGAGTGTTTACTGATCAATCAGCCTTTCTATCTGAAAAGAATAAGTAATGTGTCTTGACAAGTTATTATCTACTAAACCGAAAAGGAAAAATATGATTATCTTAAATAAATATTGAAGCTTCTTTTACTTCTGAATTCAAGTTGTTGACTTCTCTGTTTTCTATCAGGTTACCAACTATCTTCAGGAGATAGCTCCGGACCTTTGTGACAGAGTGGAGTTATACAGCAAAAGGACTCCCCTTTTCGATGACTACAATATTGAGGAAGAAATCAATAACATTCTCAGTAAAAGGTTAGTCGTGTTCCTTTAATATGTTGTCTTTATGTACTTTGAAACATTTTCTTATTAGTCAATGAGTAAAGTTGCAACATACGATAAAAAAAGTCACTATTTTATACCCTCATCGTTTTGTCTATTTCTCTTTCTCTTTCAATCTTATGATGATTGGAAATGAGGTTTCAGCAGCAACAACTGTTTGAAACATGTAGCTACAAGAATAGGAATTTAAATTTTTACTTGAAAAAAAAATAGAATGCTTTGATCATGTCACATTTTAGAAGAACATGATGGTGATGAGTTTAGTTAACTCTACTACAATAGTGGTGGACATGCCTTATTCAGTTCATCAGTAAGTCTTGAAAAAGCCACTCCATCTGATGGGAACTGTGTTGCTCAATATTGGGATTGAAGAGAAATACGAAAATGCCCAAAACCACTTCCCCTTTGGCCAGCTGGGTCCAATTCCCTTTCTGAAATAATTATGCCATGATAAACTTCTGAGAAGTTTTCTCTGCTTTGTTGCTCTCATCTTCATTTCTTATTGGAATGATGGTAACAAGGTATCTATCCCAAGCAATGGGCTAGAAAACCTTTCTAGCGAACATGAACAAATAAATGAAAAGCAAAGTCCAATGTTTGATTCTGTACAACAAAAGCATGTTGCTTATCTTAAAATGGTAGAGTGCTGCTGAGTGGTTTCATCCATAGTCATCAACTTGGCCTCCTACTCATAGTTATTAATTTGCAAGTCGATTTCTTCCTGCCTGAGAAGAATCTCATTCACTTTTCAGGGTTCCTCTAGATAATGGTGGTTATCTAGTGATTGAACAAACTGAGGCATTGGTATCCATTGATGTAAATGGGGGCCATTGTATGCTAGGTCAAGGAACGTCACAAGAGAAAGCTATTCTTGAAGTAAACCTTGCAGCAGCCAAACAGGTACTTTCAAATTCAATTAAATTTACTTTCTGTCTCCATGTTTATTATGCCGTCTTTAAAAAAGACCTTTTAGTGTATCATATTTAGTATATATGAATTGATGAGATTATTTTTTCTTCTCATTAAAAGACTGAGCTTTGACCATGGTTTTGGATTAAGTTAGGGCTCCCTAGCTTATATGCCCAAGTCCTAACAGCATTTCATTTCTTTATACTAATTACAAGCCATATGGATTTTTGTTTGCTATGTTATAAGTAGCTCATTAGCGTAATCTCCTACATGACTTTTATAATATATTTAACTTTGCTTGATATTGTTGTATAAATGAACTTATAATTTAAGTTAGACATGTTTCTTGATTTCAGATTGCCAGAGAATTAAGGCTCAGAGATATTGGTGGAATTATTGTTGTCGATTTCATTGATATGGTGGATGATTGTAAGTAATGGTGCTTTTCCACTTTTCCTAGTTCACTGTCATGCATCACATCATTTTTCTTGCATCTTGCTCATCAGTGATCAATTTCTGGCAATATAAGAAAGGATAACTACAGGTTTAATAATGAGAGAGATGACAAATTAGCCCACTCTTTTCCTCATTTATTCTCATTCCTGGACATAATACGTTTGACATTTCTCCAGCTCCAAGCCCACTTTTTACGTACTCACTCCATATATAGGCGTAAGTTGTTTGTAAATGGGAGGCTCATGAAGTATATTTATTCAAGTAAACTATAAAAACCTAGTACGAAGGAGCATATTTTATTGCAATTGGAGAAGCCTAGTGTATGCAATATCTTTTCCCCCCTTCTAACAATTTTTTTTGATGGTGCAGCAAATAAGAGGCTCGTTTATGAAGAAGTAAAGGCAGCTGTTGAGAGGGACAGATCAACTGTCAAAGTATCTGAATTGTCCAGGCATGGGCTTATGGAAATAACTCGGAAGCGGGTATGTTAATATTGCCGGTATTTCTTATTGCAAAATCAGATGTGAGAACCTGAAAAGGTACTGCATCTCTTATTGCACGCACTTTATTAGCTGCTAATATGGGGATGCCTGATAGGTTCGACCCAGTGTTACATTCATGATCAGTGAACCGTGCACCTGCTGCCAAGCAACTGGCAGAGTGGAAGCATTGGAGACATCATTCTCCAAAATTGAGCATGAAATATGCCGACTTTTGGTTAGTGACTTTCTTACAAATGCAGAAAGTTAGTTGAGCAATAATTTGATTTTGGTGCTAAAAATTACAATAGCTTACATTGGAGGATTTACATTTTTCTTGTCATTTCATCTTTGTTTTGAACTCCAGTTTTTACTCCCATTTTCACTCAGTAGCTGTCTGTTGGGTTATAGCTTTATCCCTCCGTCGACTACTTCACATAATGCCATGTTTTATGTTCTAAATTGATGTCTTTTCATTTGGTCAGTCAACGATGGACCAGAAAGCAGATCCCGAAAACCCCAAATCTTGGCCTCGATTCATTCTGAGGGTCGATAGGCATATGTGTAACCATCTGACCTCAGGGAAGCGGACGAGACTAGCGGTTTTAAGTAGTTCTCTCAAAGTCTGGATTCTCCTAAAGGTATGGAAGTCTAACATTGATCTGCAATGTGTCTTTAGTTTTTGCATTGTGCCGCGTGTCTCCTTTTAAAGACTAGAAATCCGTGAATCCGTATCTGCAGGTGGCTAGAGGGCTCAGCAGAGGGGCGTTCGAGCTGAAACTTTTGACAGACGAAAACCCGGACAAGGGCCAACACGGCGGTGCTGCAATCTCAGTATTGCGACCTAAAGAGGTCGTAGCTCGTTCTCCCACCCGAAAAGTTACCCTTCTTCCCATCAAGAAATGGAAAACAGGTAGGAAATGACATCGCGCTCGGATGAATCGCAGTTTTGTACATGGCATATATTCTTTAGCAGCAGGTTGCATGTAAATTTTTTTGACCATTTACTATCAATCTCTCATGTGAATGTGGTTTAGCAGTTTGAGGAATTCATTCATTCACATATATAAATGAGAGATGATGAATGGATAAATGCAACACAGCTGCAAGAGAGCTCATTTCATGTAAAAATGGTTAGAACAGAAAACATCCCCCCCTTTCCAGCTATTGTACAACAATTTACACAAAAACAGTTGTATCTACACTATGAAATGCAGCAACAGAAACCATTTCAAAGATGAAGGAAGACGAACTCATCAATCGCAGGCACCTCCCCGATTTCGTTGAGGGTGGCCCTATCCGGTTCTTCGTCCACCCCAATCGCCATGATGGCCGTGGCCCTCTTAACACTTCTTCCCACGCTCATGAAGCTCACATTCACATTATGCTCTCCGAGTATGTTGCCTACGTGCCCGATTGTTCCCGGTTGGTCTACTTGACGGCATAGTAGGACGTTTCCCTCCAAGCTCACGTCCACGCTGAACGCTCCCACTCGTGTCAAATGAGGCACCCCGGCCCTCACTTTCCCCTCGATGCTAATAATCCTCTCATTGTCCAACAATGCACTTTGAAATTTGGACTTAACATCGCTTATCTGTACTTGAATCGACTCCACGGGTTGCTGCTGCTCCTGTGAAGAGTTAGCATTCGCAGATACCTTTTCCTCGGTGATCCTGAGGCGCCTCTGCTTGGCCGTGAAGTCGGCATTTACAAGATTAACGTGGGCATCGGATATGGGTTCGATAATGCCCTTTGTTATCATAGCGCGAAGAATCCTCGTGTCTAAGTTGTCTGGATTGCGAGCAGAAGCATAGACCACCTTCACGGATTGGATCCCGCTTCCTCCGGCCACCAGTTGCACGGCTATTCGACCGAGCTTCTCGGCTAGAGTAACGTAAGGGCCCAGTTCAGCCAAAACCTCAGGAGGAACCATGGGAGCATTGGCTGCAGTTGCAGAGAGTTCCCCTCTTAGTGCACCAACAACAGCCTCTGCAATTTCTATGGCGACTTCTTCCTGAAGAAGAAGAAGATGGAGAAGAAGAGCTATGATGAATGAATATATATATATATATATATATATATATATAGAGAGAGAGAGAGAGAGAGAGAGAGAGAGAGTAGTAGGACCTGAGCTTCCTTTGTGCTAGCTCCAAGATGAGGTGTGGCTGTGACATTCTCATGTTGAGCCAATTTGGAATCTTTGGATGGGGGCTCCTCTGCGAACACATCAAGGGCCGCCTATGATGAATGGAACAGATTAGGAGTGTAACCGAGGCGAGTCGAGTATTAGTCTTATCAAGCTCGAGCTCAATAAGAAAACTTGATACCAAGTTTCGATTTTTCGAGCTCGAGCTCGACTCAATTCGATTATTTATAAATATTAAATAGAAAATCATATTTATTTAATTATTAATGATATGCATGTAAATAATTAAATTATTAAGGGTAACATTGTAATTGTCTTAAAGCTAAATTAGGCTGGCGAGGCCGTCGAGCTTACTATTATCGAGTTCGACTCGACAAACATGAGTCGATTTCAAGTTTTTATCGAATCGATTCCGAGTAGCTCACGATTAGACTTAGGCTCACTTACATTTCCCAAGAACATATGGCAGATTGATCGTGTTAATTTGGCATGAATTAACTGATTTACCTGAGCAACAATCCCAGAATTGAGAGCTGTGAGCAAAGCATCCTCATCAATAACACCGCCACGAGCAACATTGATGAGGCGCACTCCCTTCTTCATCTTTGCAAAGGTCTGATCATTGAATGAACGAAGAGTTGAAGAGTTCAGAGGCATATGAAGAGAGAGAAAATCTGCAGTTGAGATGGCTTCATCAAAAGAGACCATTTCAACACCGATGGATTTGGCTCTAGCAGCCGGAGCGTACGGATCGTGAGCAATAACATTCATTCCCAGCCCTTTCGCGCGCCTCGCCACCTCCGATCCAACTTTACCAAACCCCATCACACCCAGAATTTTCCCAACCAGAGATACACCAACGTATTTATTTCGTTCCCATTTTCCTATATATAAATCAAATCAATCAATCCCCAAATTATATGTGATGAAATCGATCAATTGATTGAGCAATTACCAACCGGCCTTCATGGAGGCGTCAGCCTGCGCGACATTCCTGGCCATGGCGGAGAGCAGAGCAATTCCATGCTCGGCGGAGGCGATGGTGTTGGCGGTTGGGGCGTTGACGACCAAACACCCCAACTCAGTAGCCGCCTGCAGATCCACATTGTCGATCCCGACTCCAGCTCGCCCCACCACCTTCAGCCTCCCTTTCGCCGCCTCGAACACCCGCCGCGTCACCTTCGTCCCGCTCCGGACGATCAGAGCGTCGAAATCCCCAATCCTCGCGCACAGTTCCTCCGGCGATAGCTTGTAGGAGCATTCCACATGGCCGAATCTGCGGAGCAATTGGAGCCCCGCTTCTCCCAGCTTCTCGGAGACCAGGATTGCCGGCTTCTCGGAGGAATATTCGCCGGAGTTCAACGCTGTGATGGAAGTGGTGCAGGTGCGCGATGAGGTGTTGGTGAAATTGGAGGAGAGAGAGAGTTTGTGGTTGTGGTTGTGGTTATGGAGGGAAAGATGAGAGAGAAAGGGATAAGATTGTTTGTTGTGGTTGTGAAAAGTTGGTATTTGATTAGTCAGATTAGAAATGGAGATGGCAGCCATTTTTTTCTATACAAGAACAAGAACAAGTTTGAATCTGCAGCAGCTAATTAAGATTTTTTGGAATTCAATTCATTAACATGGTGTGTGTGTGTGTGTGTTCATATGTATATATATGAATATATATGAAGAAACTGCAGGTAGTCTACCTCTCTTCTACAGTATTTCATTGGTTTTTCATATACATATTTTTATTTTAATTATTAACCAGAAACTGTTTTCACTTGTGTCAACTAATTCTTCGGAGTAACTATAATAACGGAAAACCAACCAACCAAATCAGTTTGTTATTACCAAGAGAGAGAGAGAGAGAGAGAGAGATTATTCCATGACAATTTCATAACGTTAAATTAAATCATAGTTAATATATAACAATGAAAATAAATTAATTCCAAATTAAATATACAAAATTGTCTATTGCACATTTGGTGCCGCACTCTCTACTGCACACCCGAGTTTTTAAAAAAATAGTAATTTTTTCTGTAATTTCAATTTATTACGATTTGGTTTAATTTTACACTTGTTCTATAGGATCATCCTATCCAATTAGGTTTAATATAATTTGTTAATATTTAATTTTTTAAATAATCAATTAATAACTAAAAGTTAAAATTAAATATAAAAAAAATTATAATGCATTCTAATTGGGAATGGTGAATTCTAAATAATAAGTGTAAAATGAAACTAAATCACAAGAAATTAAAATCGAAGAAAATAATTAAAATAATCGAGCCAACAATATAGAATGCAAAACACTCCCCTCATTCCACAATGTTTTAATGCTTTAAATGAAATTCCAACACTACGCGAGTTATTAAAGATAAAATAAGAACATGTAAATGAGAATTATGTCCAATTCAAATATGAATATTTTTTTTTCTCTCTCTATATAATGCATGCATACCTAATAATATATATTCTGGCCTCCATAATATACGTATAGAAACACATGCACGTTCAATTTATTTGTTGTATATCAGAAAATGCAACATGACATGAGCTAGAAATTGAAATAATTGCAGCATTTAAACAATGTAGAAGGCAATGAACTGTGCCAATTCATGATCAATATCAGAAAACATCATTCAAAACAAATTTCTCATATGATCACAACTCTCCTTCTTTGAGATTGCATATGTTTAATTTGCAGCTGATCAACTATCAAATGTTGATTCTCCTCTCCTCTGCACTTGCTTCATTCATGTTCTCTCTCTAAGCATCTTAATCCCAAAGTGCCTGCAACACAACACAAACACAACACAACCACCAAAAATACATCATGTCACACACATATATATATATGTATACACACAAATTACCTATGACTCCATAGTTAGCTAGCTACATACCTTCCCATCATGAGAAGAGTGGCCTGAGGATTGGTGCCGGGCGACACCGTAAACGTGGACCCATCGACAACCCTGAGCCCATCAACCCCAACCACTCTGAGGTTCGTGTCCACCACCTTCCCCATCAAGCACCCACCATGATAGTGCCATATGGTGCTCACTGTCCGCCTGCAGAACTCCCCCATCTCCCCGTCGTTCCACTGATCCCGCGGCATTGCTGCCCCGACGTACCTAAACTCCCTCCCCCCGAACCACTGGTGCACCTTGAACTCATCCATTGCACGCGTGTTCAGCACGTCCGCAATCCTCCTCGTCCCGTTTATGCACAGCTCTAGATCAGTCGGGTTGCTGAAGTAGTTGAACCGAACAATGGGGTTCGCCCTCACATCCGTCGACCCCAGCCTCAGATACCCCGCGGACCGGGGCCCCACTATCTTCTCCATCAGCGTCGCCACCGTCACATAAGTCGAAGACAGAGAAGGCCTAATGAAAACAGGGCGAGCAGGGGAGAGGAAGGGCACAATGTTGGATGCTGCTTCAATATATGTGCCGGAGTTGGTGATCCCAACTACTTGAATCAGAGAGTGATCCAACGGCACCGGTGGCACGATCGAGATCCCATTTCTTGGATTATCATACATGAATCTCCCCACGTAAGGGGAGTGCAGCGCCACCGGAATCCCCCACGACGCCAGATAATGCCTCGGCCCGACGCCGCTTAGCAGCAGCAGCTGAGGGCTTCCGAGAGCCCCTGCGCACAGCAACACCTCGCCCTTATCTCGCACCATCGCGTGGTGGAAACCCCCTTCTTCGTCGCGGAAAACCACACCGGTTGCAGTCCTCTTCCCCCCTGCTGCTGCGTTTGAGTCCATTAGAACTCTCTCCACACTGGCCTTAACCACCACCTTGATGTTGTGTGGATTGGCGTCGCTAAGAAGGTCCGCCGCGCTGTGCCGTGTGCCGGTGCTGTCGAAGGTGGAGCCGCCGATCTTAGCTCCGACGACGTGATCCAGACTGAATCCGTGGTAGGGATCGATCCCGGCCTCCAGCAACCCATCGCGAACGGCGGATTGCCAGTTCCTCAACTCAGGCCTGAACACAATCTCCTTCTCAACCCATTCGTACGACTGATTCACCACTCTCAGATCCCAATCGATCCCCGATTTCCGGTAGAAATCGGGATCGGCTCTGCTGTAGAAGCCGGCGTTGATCGCGCTGCTTCCGCCGAGAACTCTGCCTCTAGCATTGGGAACTCCGTCCTCCGACGTGAAGGCTTGAGCGGGGGACTCGTACGCGTCGACTTCCATTAGGGTTCGCAGAAACCCGTCGCGGCTCATCAAATTAGCTTCCCCAAACGGAACGCCTCCCCTCTCCAGAACCAGAACCCTATATCCCTCCGACAGCGTCGCCGCCAGCGGGCAGCCGGCGGTGCCGCCGCCTACGATGATGTAATCGAAGTAATCCTCCGTCGGAAATTCGGTCGCGTTCGAGACGAACCCCAGGTAGGCGGGACCTGCAACGCACAAATTAACAAATCAGAAAACTAACTACGTTAATTAAACACCGATTAAAGTAAAAGTTGAAGGAATTGAACTGCAAAATCGGAATCCCCGATCGATCGATCGATCGTTACGTACTTTGTTGAGAATGTGATAGCGGTAGAGAGATGAGTGTGGCGATAGCGAGGATAATGCAATATGACGGCGGAAGTGTGAAGAACCTTTCCGCCATTGTTGCTGGCGGCAAGCTTGGATTTTCTTGGTTTTCTTCCGAGATTTCTTTGTGCGAGAGAGAGAGAGAGAGAGAGAGAGAGAGAGAGAGAGAGAGAGAGAGAGAGAGAGATAGAGATGTAGAGAGAGAAAGAGAGAGGTGATAACTGTTATGATGGATTTCAGTTAAGCTGAAGAAGTAGAGAGAGTTTTGGTGGGAAATTCAGTTAGAATAATGGTTATATGAAATTGCTCTCTTTATTTGTATAACCGTCGCTGCATGCATGCATAATTAATTAATTAATCAATTAACAAAATAAAGAAATAGAATATTTGCAAAAGATTCCTACTAATTAATTATTTTCATGATTTAATTATTCCTAACCATTTATTAATTAGCTAGAGCAATAGTGAAATTAGAATATACTCCCATAAATTTGGGTAACAACTCCCTTAATTATTTTAATTCCTGCAACATACCTAACTCCTTCAATTATTGTTATAAACTACTCAATATTTGTTGTAAAATTAAACTTTGATGGATTATTTGAGGAATTTATGACAAATTTATTTTTTCAATCAGTATTTTAATTAAATTTAAATACGATATGCATATATATATAAATCAGCCAATCAATCAAGATATTTTTAAATTGAAGATAAATTAAGAAAAAAAAAGGCTGCACTTGCTTATGGCCTTAACTTGGGGCAAAACGACAAATTGGCTTGACCCTTAACTTAATTATTATATTATTTTATTTAGGGAATTTATATAATGATTATTTGATTAAACAACAAACATTTATTTTATTTTTTTCAAAATAGTGTGACGTGATGAAGAAATATGCATAGGCAAAGTGTGGATATTCAAACTTTTGATATTTCAATTACAAATTCACTAATTAGATGTATACGGGTCTGAAAATTAAGAAATCCCACTCAAAATTTGTCTATTTGGTATTTTATTATATATATATATATATATATATATATATATATTTTGTTCGAATAAGTGTTATTCTAATATTTTAATTTTGTTTTAAAAAAAATTATTCTATAAATTCGAGATAGAAAATTCATATTTTTTACACATTTATCCTTATTTAATGCATCAAACATTTATATTCAACTCATTTAATGTATTCACACAAGGGTATATTAGATAATTTAATTAATTAATTAATTTGTGTTCATTAATCCAAAATGACATTTATATAGAAACGGGAGGAGTATTATTTTTAAAAACTTGTTCTTTAAAATTACTTATAATTAATAGCACGCGGCAAATATTAAATTGGGTTTAATGTAGTTAATTTGCTGTTTTCGGCTATTTTTTATTACTATTTAAGTCACTTGGCCTAGTTTTGCATTTAAAATTGACCAAATATATGTGTATGTTTTGAACTTTAGTTATTTTTGTAAGAATGTTCTAGATTCCAAAATGCTTAAAAAAATGCTTGAAATTTCTACATTTTTGTAAAAATGTTATCAAATTCAATTTTAGTATCGGATGGCTGACAGAGCACGCCCGGGTCCAGCGTTTAAAATTATGTGTAAAATCACATTTCACGTTAAAATTAAATATAAATTTTTACATCATTTTACACGCTAGACTCCGACGTAGCCTAGTTTTGCATTTAAAATTCACCAAATATATATGTATGTTTTGAACTTTAGTTATTTTTGTAAGAATGTTCTGGATTTCAAGATGCTAAAAAAAATACTTGAACTTTCTACATTTTTGTAAAAATGTCATCAAATTCAATTTTTGTAACACCACAGAAAAATATAGCATTTATATTTTTTTTATAGCTAGAAATTTCATGAAATTAGAATCCAAATTATTTGGGTTTAGTTAAATTATGGTCTTAAAGGCATTATAAGACCAAGAAAAATCTCGATCTTAGTTGAGTTTTCTAATTAATATTAGAAATCATATTATAAAATTAGACATTAATGGGATCATTTTGATATCAAGACCATTCAAATCGGACTTCATTTAATTTTCCAATGAAATTTTATTTCTTAGACAATTTGAACCCAAAAATATTCTAAGTAAGTCCAATAATTATATTCATTTAAAAACGCATTTCCAGTCCAACTCTATCCCATTTTAATCACTCTATTAATTAAATATATTTTTTTATATATGACTTTGTTATTAAAAAGAAATTAAGATAAATATATATTATCTAATTAATTTCTTCCGCCAATGCATGTTGGCCATTTGGAATTGATTTGGGAATGTTTAGATGTCTAAAAAAATTAATAGCACTTACGCATGCTCATAGGTAACATTATATATGTATACTTAGTCATATATAAATAGTTATAGCTTAGTGCACATGGTACACGTATAAGTATAGAATTATATATATATATATATATATATATATTGTATATATAAATATAATTATAGTTTGGGTTGGGAAAAGATAAGTGTGAAATCTTTATAACAAATCAAAATTGGACATTTGGAAAATTATTTAAAATGATTAGTGTACTATTAAGCACACGTGTACTATATATATGTTAAGTATAAATATATAGTTTGGATGGGTTTTGATCATAAGTGATCAAAATCCAAAACAAGAAAAGCAAAAAAATATACATGAAGAAAAAAAAAATTGAAGAAAGAAAATTGGGAGAAAAATAAGGTAAGTTTCTTAGCACCGAAGCCTTCTTTTGATTAAATTTCCAGTCAATCTAATTGTTCAAATTTTATAACTATTACGTTGTTGTAAACTTCCCCATTATTTCCAAATTGTTAATCCAATGTTATTTGATTTTATTAATATTCAGGTTTGGCCACAAAATATTAAATGAATCCAACTCCTAAATTTATATTCTTCCAGTTCTAATTTAGTACTTGACAATTAAATTAGCATTTTAGAAAATGTTATTTAGCCCTATAATTTCTAAATGTTATATTTTTCCCAAAGGAAATTCTAAATATTATAATTCCCTCATAAATGTTAAATCAAACTCCGTAGCCATTGAATTCAGTTCAATTCATCTTTATCCCTATTTCAATTCCAAACGATCCCAAGTTATAGAAAATTATTATTTAAGTTATTTAGGACCTAAGTTATTATTTTATTGGCCTATATTAGGATTTTAAGTTAGAATTTCAATTTTGTAGGTCGAAACGAGCAGAAAGCATAGTAGCAACTCACGTATAAATTGCACTGTTTATTAAGATCATTCAGGTGGGTTTTTCTATAACTCACAACTATGTTTTAAATTCGTCCATGAAAAGCATGTTAAATGTTTTAATAGCATTGTTTACGCAATGATTGGATGATATAAGACTTCATGTACAGAGGAATTCCGACTTACAAGCATAGACGGTTTACTTTGTGACTAAATGTCTAGATAAGTAACCGTAAAGTATCATGTGATCACATTGGGTCTCTCATCCAATGAAGAAGAGTAAACTTTGTTATAAGTATGTTCATGGATTTCCATGATATATGCAGCATAATAGTTTTAAAGCATGAAAGTATGACTTTGACGAATATTAATACCCACTGAGTGTTTTCTGGCACTCAACCCAAATATTTTCAAATATTTTCAGGTCTTAGAGATCGAGCTGGTTGATGATGAGGTGCTGGAGTGGGTTTGATGGTTGATCCTTGTGTGGCTTTTGCTAAAATCATCTTTAAAATCTTGTCAGTATTTAAATATTAAAGCTTCTCCTAATACTCTGCAAAACTTTTAAGTTTGAAATTTATTGACTTCAGTGGTCAAGTTTTGATTGTATATACAAATATTTGAATGTATAGAAGGGTTGACCATTGAACTTTTAAATGTGTGACCTGATTGGTTATGTATATTGCCAGGTCATAATTTGGTTATGTGTGTGTTAATGATTTTAAAATCCTTGTTGAAAGTTGACTTTGAGGACACCTGAGTGCGTGGTTTGAATATTTTTAAGTTGAGATGCTACCCATTTATAAATTATTTATAAAGTTAAATCTTATCTTTTGAAAAGTATTTATCACGTAAGCATGTACGTATGTTTTTGGTGACGTTTTGGTCCTAGTGGGACTGGGGCGTTACAATTTTAGTATCGGATTGCTGACAAAGCACGCCCGAGTCCAGCATTTAAAATTATATGTAAAATCATATTCCACATTAAAATTAAATATAATTTTTTACATCATTTTACACGCCAGATTCTGACGTGCCTTGTCAGCAATTAAACACTGGAAATTACATCATGTAATATTTTTGCAAAACATACTAAAGCTTAGGAGATGAGTATACGTTTAGGCTTCAAAATTATAATATTACCTAATTTGCTTTGATATTATTGGAAAAAACATGGTGAAGCATTTATTTTGAATTCCTTTTCTTTTTAGCATATACATAGGGAGGGGAGATGAATTGCAAATTATTTGATGGTTTGCCATATTTATTATCTCAACAAATTCATTAACATATTTGGGTAAAAACAATAGTTGGATCTTTTGAAAATAGGAACAAAAGGAAAATTTAACAAATCAATTAATTTTCCAAATTTAATTTATGACCTTTCGATAACGACTCTATGCATTGATTTCCTAATTCTTCAACTAGATTATCTTAACGGATATCAATAGTTTGTTTTGCTTTTATTTATTATTACTAACACATAAGTATTGTATTGATGTAATATTAAAAAGGGTAAATTACGATTAAATACATAAATTTTGACACAATTTATAATTTAAATACGAACTTTGAAATGTTGCAATTAAAACATAACACAGTTTAATTTGCAATAATATGAAAATTGAACACTATATTTATACCGATATTTATTGTATTAATGAATTTCAAATTATGATTGTAATATATCTATACAGTTTTGTAATATTTCATGTTATATATCTATTTTTCATTCGTTGAAAAATTTGGACATGTCTATTTCGCAAAAAATAGCAAAGTCGTGTTTTAATTGAAACGTTTCAAAATTTGTGTCTAGATTACAAGATTATGTTAAATTTTATATATTTAATCGTAATTAACAATATTAAAAATCATATATGAATAAATATGTAAATTATTCGATAGTTAATTAACACACACACACACACTCTCTCTCTCTCATATGGATGAACGAAGTATTGCCTAAAATAACAAGTACAAATTTAACTTAAAGAATAATAAATTAAAACACAACACCAAATATATAATACACGATTTCGTATGAATATAAATTATATAATCCACGTAAGATTTGAATAAAATCATTAGGTAAACCTAATTTTCCGATTGTGTTTAAGATGGGATGCTACTCTATTCTGGTGTAAAATTGTAATTATTGACGCTAATGAAAAAGACAAACACATTCCATTAAAATTCAAACATAAATTAACAATAAATGTAGTGTGACAAAATAATTAGTGTTTGGGGTGCATTTACAGATAATAGAGTATGATTCGATGTATTTAATTAGGTAAAAATGTAAAATAATATTTAGGAAAAGCATAAAATAAAACCAAATAATATCTCATATCTAAATTTGAGCATGATATATCCCTTTCCAACAATCCAGATATCAAACCTCTCTCTCTCTCTCTCTCTCTCTCTCTCTCTCTTCCAAGAACCTTCTTTGCCCTTTGCTTTCTCTCTCCTCTCTCTCTCTCTCTCTCTCTGAATATCCATGGATTTGTCTTCTTCTTCCTCTTTCTACACCAACCAACCCTACTAATACTACTATTTACTTGAACAACAATAACCCCAAAATTCCCATGATTGATTCATAGATTTTCCTGCTATACTAGTTCAAAATCAATTATACTGGACTAATTGCAGAAGTGGAATTAATTGAGCTGAATTAGGTTCCTTCATCGATCAATCAAATCAATGATGAGGCCACTGCAGCCGCCGCCGAATCGGGCGAGCCGTCAGAGGCGGCGGCCGGACCTGACCCTGCCGATGCCGCAGCGCGACCCGTCGCTGGCGGTGCCGCTCCCACTGCCGCCGAGCTCCGCCCCCTCCTCAGTCTCCTCCTCTCTCCAATTGAAGTACTCGGAGCTGGAGCGCGTGAGCCGCATCGGCAGCGGCGCAGGAGGCACGGTGTACAAGGTGCTCCACCGCCCCACCGGGAAAATCTACGCCCTGAAAGTGATCTACGGCAACCACGAGGACGCCGTGCGCAAGCAGATGCGGCGCGAGATTCAGATTCTCGGCGACGTCGACAACCCTAACGTGGTCCGGTGCCACAACCTGATCGATCACAACGGAGAGATTCAGGTGCTTCTGGAGTATATGGATAAGGGATCGCTGGAGGGGACGCACATCCCTCACGAGCCCACTCTCTCCGATCTCGGCCGCCAGATTCTGTGCGGGCTGTACTACCTCCACCGCCGGAAAATCGTTCATCGCGATATCAAGCCCTCCAATTTACTCATCAATTCGCGAGGGGTAGTCAAAATAGCGGATTTCGGCGTTTCGAGAATTCTGGCTCAAACCATGGACAACTGCAACTCTTCGGTGGGGACGATTGCGTATATGAGCCCCGAGAGAATCAACACCGATCTCAATCACGGGAGATACGACGGATTTGCTGGGGATATTTGGAGTTTAGGAGTGAGCATTCTCGAATTTTACTTGGGGAAATTCCCGTTCTCCGTCGGGAGGCAGGGGGATTGGGCGAGCCTTATGTGCGCCATTTGTATGTCGCAGCCGCCGGAGGCGCCGGCTACGGCGAGCCGGGAGTTCAGGGATTTCATTGCTTGTTGCCTGCAGAGGGATCCGGCGAAGCGGTGGACGGCTTCTCAGCTGTTGAGGCATCCGTTCATCACGCAGCATGCCGGGAATATTCAGGTTCGCCCCTCGCCGCCGCCGCCGGGGAGTAACGGCGGCGGGATTAATCATCAGTTATTACCCCCGCCTCGGCCGCATTCTTCATTATCTTGATTGATTGATTGTTGTGCTTTTACTTGATTTTACCTGTTAATTCTATAGAATTATTGTGCTTAATTTGTGGACTTGATGTTTAGGAGCTAGGCATTGCCATTGCCATTGGGGAGGGAACTTAATTAATTACTAGAGATACTTGTTACTCAATCCTATATATCTATCCATCTATATACATATACTTAGCTTCGAGCAGCAACGATCTTCTTGATGTTAAAACGGCCATTGAAATGAATGAATGAATTCTATTTTCCGGGACCATTTATTCATAGTTTACCTTTCCGAACTCAAGGATTCTCTGAAGTTAGGAATTGATGAGAGTTGAGATTAATCTAACTTGTCTATGATGTTCTTTTGCTATATGTTATGTGGTGATTGATCCAACTCGAGCATTCTACTCTCGTAGTAGCTAAGTTGCTCGGTCTCTTGTTGATCGAGCAAGATTTGGTTGTTTATTTTGGAAGATGGATTGGTGGTGCATCTTGATCTAGTTTGGAGAGAGAGAGAGAGAGAAGGGCTTTTGATCTAGTTTGGAGAGGGAGAGGGAGAGAAGGGCTTTTGATCTAGTTTGGAGAGGGGGAGAGAGAAGGGCTTTTGATCTAGTTTGGAGAGGTAGAGGGAGAGAGAGAGAGAGAGAGAGAGAAGGGCTTTCCAATAATGAAAGGGAAACCAAGAAACATATTGGTATGCAGACATGTGATGATATGCTTCATCACTGCCTCTCCATCTCTGCTTTTTTGGCTTCAAACATGTATCATACAATCAACTTGTTTCAATTTAATTTGGCTGTTTTCTACATTGGGATGATATACTCTACTTTCTTTCTTTCTTTCTTTGTTATAAAACACACACACACAAGGATTCATATCATATATATGTTTTATTTGATTTGATGCTGCATCTAAAAATGCTTGAAATTTGGGTCTATTTTCTCTCTCCCCATTTGGTTTTTTGTAGTGTGGGATCTCTAGGAACATTGCAAGATCTGTGTAGTTTTTGCTTTTGAGATTCTGGATTCTCTGTCCCTTCCCTTTTTTTAGATTATGATTCTTTTCTTATATTCTGTTAGATCTTTACTTTTTACTGAAAAGTGAAACTCCAAACTTTTTTACTTTTAACATATTTTTGAGACATTTGTGCATTTATTTCTACCTTTTACCATGTGGATGTAGACATGTAATACAATAAATGGACAACAAAGAAAATTGCATTGAGATATAATATAAAAATATAATATAAATATAATTAGAAATACCTAAAAACGTGTTTCTTCGAAACTTCTGATGAGCCCACATATTTCTATATTACGACTGAATTGACTGTGGGGTAAATTATATTTTAATACCTAAATTTTCTGTTCTTTAATAAAAAAAACAGTTTTCACATTTTTAAAAAAATTGTAAATTTAATATTTGATCAATTTTACAGCGTGAAAATCGTATGTAATTGATCGTATTTTAAGATATTGATACCGGATGATTTTTTTATGCAAATAGGGAAATATACAATTAATTACATATTTTTTTTTTTTGGATAAAAAACTTGATTAAATGTTAGATTTACAATTTTTTTTGAAAAAGTGGTACTGTTTTGTTAATTTTGAAAAATTATGTTATTTTTTAAAGGAAAAAAAAAAGAAAAAAATGTAAGTATCAAAATGAAATTTATTCTTCATTGAGCTACTCGAATTTTGATACAAAAGAAGTTCAATTGAGCTCGTTTCGTGAAACTCGTTACCATAAATAAGTCAAATTTGTTTGGGTTTCAATTAAATTTGGATAAGTGTAAGAGTGAGATATTGATATTCAATTTCCGATTGATTCTTCTCCCAAATAAAAAATATATATATTTTTAATAGCTAAATAATTCATTATATTTGAATCAATTTACAATTTAAACATGACTTAACGTTGTAATAATAATCCAAGCTTTCAATTTGTAGCAAAATAGACATTCCCAAAAAAAAAATCAACAACTAGAAAATTGACGTTGCATAGTAAAAAAACTCTCTTATTCGACACCGCGAAACTGAATTAATCTGTATACGTGGAAAAAATATTGTTACATCTTAATTCTGAATATCATAAAAAAAAATTGGGAGTATTGAATTTGCTACATATTTGCTAACGGAAATGCTAACATATGCTATTCCGTCATAATTATTTGCTAATAATCATAATTTGTACTATTTAATTCTACCAATTGCAAATGGCCAATATCTCTGAACCGTTGAAGGATCAGTCGAACAATAAAAGCAGCCCAAATCATAAATAGAGAAATAATTTAAACTGGTGATTTAATAGAATTTATAATAATCTGTCATTTGCTATCAGTCCATATTCTAAATGCTAACGATAACCAAATAAATTGCTATCCATGCATAAGAAAAACAAGCAAACAAGAATGCTATCAATTTCAACATCATTTGCTAATAAAACCCTAAAAATGTATTCATAAATAGAAAGAAGGGAAGTTCGTTGCTGAGCTGGCTCTAGGTGGTTATGATGGCGGGAACATGGATTCGTTAATTTCCGTTTTACCGAAGAGAGGGAGATTGAGAGATTGCCGATATTCATAAATAGAGGAAAGAGATGTTAAATCTCTCTCTCTCTCTCTCAAATTTTCTTGAGTAGATATTTGTGAAGATAGAGAAGTAAGTTCTGCAGTTGCCGTTCGGTAATATTGGTACTTCAGTTTTAAGTCTTCATTTACGGTATTTTCTTGATGTTAAATATCTCTCTCTCTCTCCCTCTCTCTCTCTCGTGAATTCTCTCTCTCTGTCTCGCTCGGCATTGATGCTTCTTCATTTTTAAATTATGCTTTAGGGTTATGAAAGTCCTACAAAGATTACATTTCTAGAGACTGGCCGGATTTGTTGTTTTAATTTCTTGATTGAGAATAACTGGCCGGATTTGTTGTAGTTGCTGAGGCTGCAGTTGTGATTCCTGTTTTCATTATTTATGTGTATTGCATTCGTGCATGTGTGTGTGCTAATTTCTTGATTTCTCTCTATTCGTTATATTTTCTTCATTTACGGTATTTTCTTGAATTATGTAATGACTAATCGTTATATTTTCGATGTTAAATCTCTATCTCTCTCTCTCTCCCTCTCTCTCTGTCTCGCTCGGCATTGATGCTTCATTTATAAATTATGCTTTAGGGTTAACTACTACGTTTTATATAGACTGGAAGCTAGAGAGATACTAAGGTACAGTGCCGCTACCAGAGAAGGCTCTTTCATGCTAGGCGTCCAGACCTACTACGCCCGAGCCGCATCCCCGGCACACTTGCTATATCCACTAACGTTTCATACCACCTCATCCTACCTACTATACCTGATAGAAAGCCACAATTCAAGACAACAAGAAAGCAAGAAATAAAAAGATAGCGATCGCTTTGGGAGCGTCGTCTGTGAATCCCGCTTTGGTTTTTCTAAATTAGAATCTAGCTGCTCCGCTCTATCCTTTCGTGTCATGAAGTCAATTCCCTCCGTGGAAGTACCTGGGTTTCAAACCTCGACTGCTACGTTATGAAAGTCCTACAAAGATTACATTTCTAGAGACTGGCCGGATTTGTCGTTTTAATTTCTTGATTGAGAATAAGCAGTTGTGATTCCTGTTTTCATTTATGTGTATTGCATGTCAATGCACCATGTTGCTGAAATTATTTTCGTGCATGTGTGTGTGCTAATTTCTTGATTTCTCTCTATTCGTTATATTTTCTTCATTTAATGCTTCATTTTTAAATTATGCTGTGCAGAAATGAGTAAGCGTGCAAATGATGAGGAGGGCCCCTCTGGTAGAGATGCCCACGGTTCCGGTTCCGGTTAGAAACCGCCGGTTAGGCGGTTCCGGAACGGCGGAACCGGAACCGCACGGTGCGGTTCCGGTTGACGGTTTCGGTTTGTTAACCGGAACCGTCGGTTTGGGCTCCGGGCGGTTTTGGCCGGTTACCGGCGGTTAGCCGGTTAACCGCCGGTTTCCGGTTTTTTTTTTTTTTTTTCTTTTTTTCTCTATCTCTCCGAACTCGAATTGACGATTGGACGAAAAACTACTAAGTACTAAATCGATAAAATTAATAATTTACAAGTTAAAAACTAAGAAGTATGACAAAACACAAGTTTATTTGAATTTTGATATTATTATATAATTTTATTATTATAATTTATATCTTACAATTTACAAGTTATAAAACTTACAAGTTACATGTTACAACTTACAACTTACAAGAATATTGAGAATACAATTTAATTTATCAAATTACAAGTTACAAAATACAAATTGTAAATTAATCAAGCTATGAAAATATGAAATTACAATTAACAAATTTACAAATTACAATTTACAAATAACAAGTTACAAAATACAAATTGTAAATTTATCAAACTATGAAAATATAAAATTACAATTTACAAATTTACAATTTACAAATTACAATTTACAAGTTACAATTTGAGCTAATTTAGGAATTAGGGGGGAAAAAGAAATAATTGAAATTTGGGCTTGCACTTCATATGAAGCTGCCTACGTATCCCTTACCTTGGAATCAAAGCCCTCGTAGTTCATTTTACCTTTTTTCCTTGGCGAGTCTAGAATTCGAAGTCGTCGTCCCAATCATCTCCGGTTTGGCTCCCTCCTTCGACTTCACTCTTCGAGCCAACTTCAATGAGCGGGCCATCCATCAAGTCGTCCCAACGGTTCTCTTGCTCTCTTAGGTCGGCTTTGGACTCGTCCTTCAGCATCATTTGAGCTTCGAGGTGATCCGGTGTCAAATTTGATCTCCGTTCGTCCAACATGTAACCAGATTCACTGAAAGTTTGCTCGACCGCTACCGTTGATGTCGGGACTCCAAAAATCTCCCTTGCCATAATTGCAAGCAAAGGATACCGCTCTTGATTTCGGGACCACCACTTGAGAACATCATAATCGTTGGGACCTGCATTTTCATCATCGGGGGGCACAACAGGGTCTTGCAAATACATATCTAATTCATTTTGACTACGCCTAGTATTTCCTCTACCGTGGAAAAAATTTTGGAATTCTTATAAAGCACTACCACGTGAAGATAAAGTATTTAATCCTAACGAAAAAGAACTACTAGAACCTGAAGAACGACTGGTTGGACGAGTTATACTATCAGCATATTTTAACTCATATTCTCTATAAAGTGAATATATAGACTCATAAATTTCTGTTTTAATTTCTTCAGCAGTTGGCACATGTATATCGGGATCGGAACCTGTAAAACTCATAGTAGACAAAAACTTGTAATACATGTCAATCATTTCGTTAGTACCACTTAGTTTAAAAGTAGGATCCAATATTTTTGCAACCAAAAAAATATTAGGCACATGATCAAAATATTTTAGCCATTTTTTTACCATGGCTAGAATCATATCTTGCAAATCGGGTTTATGACTACAAGTATTAAATTTTGCAGCAATTAAACAACAATGATACATAAATTTACAAACAGTAGGGTAATACACACCGGATAAATCTTTTGTTGCATATTGAAAAACTTGTAAAAGCTCCATTAATTCAATACAATCATCCCAATACGAAGATAATAAAATAAACGATTCAATATTCATAGCAAAAAAAGAACATAATAATTCACGATATTCAAAAGTTGCAGAAAGCATTTCATAAGTAGAGTTCCACCTATTAGGCACATCTAAGTTAAAAATTTTAGGATGCACACCAGCTTCCCTACAGAATTTTTCTCACCTACGTCTAACTCTAACTCTACCATGAATATAATCTACAGCATCACGAATAGGTTGGATTGAGTCATTTAATATTCTAAGTCCATCTTGAACACATAAATTCAAAATATGAGCAATACATCGCGTATGAAAATATTTACCATGCAAGGTTGGATTACATGCTTGGATTAATTCTCTAATACTAGCCGTATTAGCACTCGCATTATCAAAACCAATAGAAAAATTTTTATCAAGCATTTTAAAATGATTGCAAATTTTAATAATAGCCTTAGCAATATTAGTAGCACTATGTTGACAGTTAAATCTACGAAAAGCAACTAAACGTTTATTTAAATTCCATGAATAATCAATCCAATGCAATGTAACAGCAATATAATGATGACGGATAAATTTATCAGACCAAATATCAGAACAAATAGCAACCCTATAAGGAATTTTACTAATAACACGTTTCAATTTCGACTTATATCTTATATGCAATTTTTCAAGGGTCCTAGTCATAGTCATTCTAGGTATTCTTTGAGCACCAGGATTATAAGCAGCTTTCATACGACGTTCAAAATTCATGCTATCGGCAAATTGAAGTGCTAAAGATTCTTCACAAATAAAATAACACATTTGTTCTCTAGCAACTAGAAGGTCAAACCTAAAGAGTTGGGATGAGTACGGCGTACCTTCACCTTGACTTTTGATATTTTGACTGCTTACCGGTTGGAAGTTGAGTTGCGATTGAGCTTGAGCACGTCCAAGTTCGACTTGATGATTGTTGGTGATGTGTGACCAGTACGTCCCATAGCCGCCTCCAGTGCGAAATTTGTATTGCTTCGGACAATAGTTGCAATACAAATCAAACACACCCGCTTCATTATTCCTTGACACCTTTCGGAAATGAATAGTGAAGAGAGCAGATTTTAGTGCCGTACTTCTTGTTGGAACGGCCTCCTCCTCCTCCGTGTCGAGATCGATGGATGGATTTCCGCTGAAAGTACGAGATTCTTGAGATCGTTGTAATTCTTCAAACTGGATCCATCTTGCCACTTCTTCATCAACTGCCATTTGAGCTGCAGTAGGATTGTTGTGAAAACCGCCACCACTTGGATCGTTGTAGAAACCGCTATCGGCTCCGCCATAGGGATTCACATATTCTTCAGGTTGTTGTTGTTGAAATTGAGGCGACGTCGTATCAGCATCATCAGAAATATGTACTCTAGAATGAGTACGACGACGACGACGTGGAGCTTCGGAACTATCAGCAATAGCTTTGCCTTTACCCTTATCGGCTCGACTACCTCGGCTAGACATGATGATTAGGGATGAATGGATGATAGAAAATGAGTAGAATTGTAGAAATGAAGAAATGAAGAAATGAAGAAATCGAGATATTGAGAGATTGAGAGTGGAGACTGGAGAGACTAGAGAGTAACTTCGTAAAATTGTAACTTGTAATAAAACTTGAATAAGAAAATGATATTGCTTGAATAGTAGAATAGAGAGAATTTGAGTATAGAGAGAGAGATTGAGAGTTTGGTGTGGGTGAAAATGGTGGAGGAGATGGGGTATTTATAGGTGAAAATTGGGGAGTGGGGGGGAAAATTTAAAATTTGAATTTGAAAAATTTTGAAAAAAAAAACGGCCGAACCGCCGGTTTTGGAGCCCAAACCGGCGGTTTTCGGCCAAACCGCCGGTTTGGGCTCCAAAACCGGCGATTCCACGTCAGCAATCCGCCTCCGTACGTTCCTAGCCGTAGATCGAGATCACGCGGATCGTGATCTCGACCGTTAAAAAAAAAAAAAAAATAATACACAAACCGCCGGTTAACCGCCCAAACCGGCGGTTTCTAACCGGCGGTTTGAAAAAAACCTCCCCCCAAACCGGAACCGGACCGGCCTACTATGGTTGACGGTTACGGTTTGTAAACCGTAACCGTCCGTACGGTTCCGGAACCGGCCCAAACCGGCAAACCGGCGGTTATAACCGCCGGTCCGGTTTTTTTTGGGCACCTCTACCCTCTGGCACTAAAAAAGTCAAATTAAAGGGCCCCTCTTCCCCGTCAAATACTGAAGATGATGGTGTAGAATCCGCCAGAACACAACACACCGAGGACTTTGAATTCCATCTCAGTGTATATGACGCCAATCGTTTGAAGTGCAACAAAAGAGGTGTCTCGGACATTATCGATGAAGAAGGGCACACCCATCGCATACACATCGACACCGGACGAGACCGACACGGTACGATGTGGTGGGCCATAGATGGACTGCGCACGAGCTACTTGTCGAATTTCGAAGACTCGCCAAACGACGACTTTGAGCTGAGCCGTCAACACGGCATTCTCCGCATAAGGAGAGTGATTTGAAATGCAGGGTCGATTCAATTTTTTTAGTATGGACTATGATGCTAGTTGATGCTGCATTTGATCTTAGTTTGGTTATGATGCTAGTTGATGCTGCATTGCTAAGTAGCCGTTGTTGTGGGTTCGATTGTTTCTTTAGCTCAATTTTGTAGTATAAATACTTTGATGTGAAGCAAATGAGTCTATATAGCGTGACAGTAATGATCAAGATCCTAATGAGTTTCATTAGTTAGCTGCTCTCCCTTTTTATGTAAAGCTCGGGTATTTTGGATTCTCGTCTCCCGTTGATGTTTCTAATAACTCTTGTTTGCTTCATATAAAAAAAATGTCCAAAGTGTGTAGATAGTTCGGAAAAATGATGTGTGTTGTTTATACTATCTTCAAACGAACACTTGATCTTATTTTGCTCATGATGGTGCATTTCAAAGTAGCCATTGTTATGGACTCGATTATTTCTGTAGCTCAAATTTGTAGCATCAACACTTAGATGTCTATCATAAGCTCACATATTTTGGATGCTCTTCTCCCCTTAGTGTTTCTAATAAATCTTGTTTGCTTTATCATAAGTTTATAGTCATGATTATATGTACGTAATTGTTTAATGAGTCATAAGTCATGCTGGTTTAAAAGTTTTTATTTGTAAAGATGATGATAGAGTAACAAATATTACTACAAATATTGCATAATTTATAATATGATATTTTGAATGAAGTAGTTTATTAATCATTATTTATATTGCATAAAATTATAATGTTGTGTATGATAACAAAATTCTCTCTCATTTGATCCATATCACACTAGGAAAATGGACTCATTTGATCCATATATATATATATAGCTCAAATGAGGTATAGGTATTGGAGTGAGAAATGAGAACAAATATCAACCACTGGATTTAGATATATCAACGGTTCAGATTAAAAAATAAATCCACCCATATATTTGGTAGTTTTGACTATTCTGAAGGGATAAGGGTAATCTAGACTTTTTGATAAATTCTAGATTTATTCATATATATCTAGTTATTGTATTTTCCATAGATTAAGAGATTTAATTTGGAAAAGATCTGTTCCCCCACGTCTTCCACTAGCCGATCAGTTTCTTTTAATAATCAACAGCGTTTTTCTGGAATTCACGATGGAAGATTCAGGTTTTGTATCATGTTCATCTATAATATATATGTTTTTGGAGGTTAAAATAATTAAGTCAGCACGATAATAAATTTAAAATATTAGGATTTTGATATCTTTGTGGATTTTTACAAGTCCTTTTTCAGAGATTGGATATTTTTTGCAGTAGTTTACTTTAATGGCTGCTGGAAGAATTCTCTCCGACGAAATTGTGTCTTTATCATCGTTATATATGGTCAACATAAAAAATATTTGTTATTTGGTTACGAAGCATTAAATGTAAACCACGTTTAGCACAACTCCACTGGAATATGTCGGTGTGCCGTGAATATCAAAACGTTTATGGTTTTGATGTTTTATTTGTTGTTTGACCATCCGAATTAATTCGTAGTAATTAGTTTACGAATAATAACACTCACTATTACAATAATCTGTTTTGTGTGGATAAAATTGTATTGCAAGGTTGTTTGTCGTTGTATTGAAATGACTTTTTTTTTTATTATTACCAATTTTGTATGTCATATTTAAGCTCTGTGTATTATATATGTTTTCGCAGGAAGGATTCAATCTAGTGATTGCGTGGTTGATTTTTCACCCGGTGGGACGACAAAATTTTATATTCCCCAATGTGATAGTTCCCAAAAACTGTTTGTCAATCAAAAATTTCGTAATCTCGAGGATGGCATTCAATTTTATACAAATTATGCCTTTGCTTGTGGATTCGACATACGACGCGGTTCAACAAGAAAGTCGCATGATGGAAAGTGCTTTATTTGGAGGTACATAGTTTGTAACAAAAAAGGCGTGAAGCATACAGTAGGAGATATATCTAGTCCATCAACCAATAGAGAATATTTTAACTTTAATTTTACGCTTACAAGTAAGTTTAAGATATATATAGCATGTAAATCAAATAAATATATTTTTTGTAGTACATTTAATACTATAATGCTAATAGTGACAACCAATAGATACTAGTTAATGAATTAATGATGAGAACAATAATATATATCTAAGTATTTTGATATTAAGTTAATTTAGATCAAGTCCCGGTGGGGATGGCCTAGTGGTGGAGTGAAGTTGCTCGGAGGCCAAAGGTCACGGGCTCGAACCTCCTCAATACCACAGGTCGGGTGTGTGAGTAAAAAAAAAGTTAATTTAGATCATAAACATACAAGTGCATATAGTTTAGGATGATTTAAAGATTACCAATTAATTAGAATGGAATTATATAATTGATGCATTTCTATCATTACAATTCAGCAAAAAAAAAACAATATATATAATAGGTATATCTTTTATAACTTGAATATATAAGAGACTCAAATATAAATAATGAATATATCTATAAACTTTATTATTTTCAATAATTAATATTAGAAAGAACATATTAAGTACTAATATAAATTAATTTTGCGTGATTATTCACCCCTTCTCTAATCATAATATAATCTTTTTGAGACTCAAATATAAATAATGAATATATCTATAAACTTTATTATTTTCAATAATAAAGTTTATAGAAAGAACATATTAAGTACTAATATAAATTAATTTTGCGTGATTATTCACCCCTTCTCTAATCATAATATAATCTTTTTGGGAGCAATACTTTATACACTACATTTACTAAATTCATGATAATCCTAAAAAAATAGTGCTTTTACTTTATACAACCACACCTTTTTTCTCCATTTTTTTTTCCAAATTTTTAAAAAATTAAAAGAAAAGAATAGAAAAGAAAAAAATAGATGTGTGTTCACATATATACATGATAATTGTATAAGAAAAAAAATTATTTGATTTTTTTATAATATTTACGGATCATTGGGTTGGACAAATTATCCAAAGATGATTGTTTATAACTCAAAAAATCTTTAGTATTTCTAATAATATTAAATATTAATTACAAACTTTGCTTTTTGAGCACGTCCAAATAGTGAGGACATCTATCTATTGAACAGAAGATGTTTGTGATTCGAGACCCACACTACTCCGATTCCCCCTAACTAAAAAAACAATAATAAATTTTGATAAAATTTTTATAAGTAGGCACATATATATATAGCATCATAGTAGATCACTAAAAATAAAATCATTCTACAGTTACTTAAAATTACAATTTGTATTTTTTGTTCATATAGCATTTTTGTTATCCTCATTTAGTAGTAATAGGTATACTGCATTTGTTTTAGAGTATTTCATTAGTCATAACTACATATAAATATCGATTCAATTAATTTCTAAACATTTATTATACTTTTTGGAAGATAAATACAAAATAAACGAAGAGTGTCTTTTAAAGGTAAATATTTAACTTATTCTTTATTTTCTACACCTATAATTAACCAAATATAAAATAATTTATAAATTATTCATCATTTAATTTAAGAAATTGTTGAAAATAATAAATATCATGATAAGAATAAAATAAAATGTAAAATACACTTATTAAGATTTATTTGTTAGAATCTCAACATTTTTTTACACTCGTGATTATCTTAAACCAGTTGTTATAATTTAAAAAATAAAATACACTATTTAAAATCATTGAATCAAGATCATCGCCTAATCAAAATTTTCTTTTTAAATTTAGATCAATTCAAATGTTTTTCTTTCTATATGAAAATTTATATTCTAATTTACATATGATGAATTGAAACTGTATTTAGAAAGAAAAATACATACACACACAATATTCAACATGAAATTTAACACAATATTAGTAATATGCGTTATAACTTTTAATTTCATCATTTGAAAAAGTTTATTTGACAGATCATAATATTTTTTAATAAAATCACACAAATTACGTGCAACGCACGTGATCTCTGCTAGTAGTCAGGAAAAAAAGTATTTGAAATTTGAAAACTGAAGGAATTAAAAAATAAACGATGCCACAGTTTTTATAAGCTTCTTCACAACAATATATGATATATTTTTATTTTTCAATATATTCATTCTATTCTTCATCTCAGTCCCCATTTCATACAAGTACAAATGAAAAAAAAGAGGACTTGTATCGTTTCATAATCCTTGTGCTCGAAATAAATATATTCCTCATCTTATAGATGCAATCTCTTTATCCAATGTTACACCGAACAAAGTGAAGAATGAGAATATGTAATTTTGTATGAATGAATGTTTCTTCAAAAATCAATAGCATCTGGTGATTCAAATATATATAAATCGTACAATTCATCGGGAACTTCAGATCAGAAGATGTAAGTACAATTTTATCATTGTCACAACAAAAAATAAGAGGTTCATATCAGTCAATGTTGTATTTTTTCCATACGATATCGTTAAAAAAATACATCAATGTCGTTAACATAGCTGAAAGTGAAAAAAAAGGGACCGACATAATTAACACCTTGGCCCAAACTTCAGATCTAGGCCCAACCCAGCATGGCAGATTAAAATATACGAGTTTAAAATTCCGCAAATATTTTGATAAATTGAACTCATAAATGAATTTAAATGGAACAAATAAATTAAATATATAGGAAGAAGAATGCCACATAAACATAGGTGGTTGTGCACCCATCATTATTTTGTTGTTATCTAATTGCCTCATCCATACATATTTTTTAAACTGAGGAAATGGCTCATCCATACATTCATGATACTTGATAATATAACAAGAGTGAGTGGGATTATAGTTATTTATAGCAATAAAAGATACTATATTAAAAGATACACTTCCAAGTAATAGTTCATCATGGAGTTGTTTAAAATTTTAAAAGATTCAATTTTTTTTGGATCATAAATTCCTCTTCTCCAAGTTTAATTATTAATGTTCAAGAACATAAAAGCCCTATCAATTAAAAGGCATCGTTGGCACCATGATGGAAAGCGAAACCAATAAAGACTCTAAAATCTAAAAGAAGAAAGAAAAGGGGTTGTAAAATCCGAAAGAAAATAAATATCAAGTAATATAGCAAAGGTCAAAATAGAAATTTCAAGTAATATATTTATATATCATAAATAAATATAGGGGCTTTAAAGAGTAAAACGGAAACTCTGTTTAGAATTACCCATAAGAAAATAACGGTTTTTAAGCCTTGAACGTGGCTGATAAATTTGAAATAATAATGAATCAAACTTGGGCTTTGTGTATTTGATTCAACTCAATTTGATTACACACATAATTATTCTATAATCTTTTACTAATGAACAATGTCACACATCATTAAGTATTCCATAATTTATATATTTTTAGCTTTTCTGATTCCATAAAAATTATGTTTCTTCTATTGAATATATTTAAGAGTAATTATACAAAATTATACTTATAAGTTTCAAATGTATGTAAAAATAAAACGAATTTATTCGAGATAATAAAAAATGGACTAACAAGTAAATATTGAGTGTGTGTTCATTGATATAAATTTCTAATATTGATTTTTTAATTAATCTTTAATATAACATTTCACGGGTTATTGTATATTGTATTTTCATGCAGTATGATCTTTTTTTTTTTTGAAATTATTATTCATATTTAACTAGAATGCTATAGAATTCAAAATTAGAAAGAAATATCTAGAAATAACTAGAAATATGATGATGTGCATATGTAAAATTGTATGGAAAAGAAAAATTACAGATGATTAATAGTAGCCGTACGTTACAACATAATTAATAAAATGAAAAAAAAAATTCACTGACATTTGCCAATATATATACATGGTTGTAAAGCCTTAATTTCCCAAAATTTGGTATCTCCCATCACTCTCTTTTGCATTAATTTTATGATTGTTTCTTAGGATTTTTTCACCATATCTAACTTGGGTTTATAATTATATATACATTGAATATCTATAATACAATATTTAGTAAGTTTATCATAAAAGTTATGTTTTGATATTTAATTTAATAGCTAAATTTTAACTAAAAATATACTATTTGAAATAAAAATATAATAAATAATAATCTTTTATTTTTTCAATTAATAAAATTAAAATTTAAAATGTAAATTAAATTATGTAATACATAATTTTCTTTTATTCTTCTTCAATTTTTAAAACTAAAAGTTAACAAGAATGATTGAAACGATTAAAAGAAAATGAGATATATTTATACAAAATAATACATAGTTTGTTCATCGTAAAAGTTCATAAACATATATTATTTAATATAATTTAATAATTAAATTATAATTAAAAAATCAAACAATGTGAAATCAAATGTAATAAATAATAATTATATTATTTTTCAATGTTTAAACTAAAAGTTATGATGAATGGTCTAAATTTCTTGATTCTTGTTTTAATTGCTGAACTAGATGTCATATTTCTCAACTTTCTATCTATTCGGGCCTCAATATTCTGTGTAGAAAATATGGGAAAGCGTCCAAATGATCGGGAGGGCCCCTCTGGCACTAAAAAAATCAAGGTTGAAGATCAAGATCCAAGTTCTGGAAGCAGTCATCATGCAGAAACCATCATCAACCAACCCATAGAAAATATGGGAAAGCGATCAAATGATCAGGATGAGGCCCCTCAAATGATGGTCTTGAAATTCATGCAGAATCAGATGGCATCAGAAAGGAACCCACGGATGACCTGGAAATTCACCTAAAAGACCACGAAGCAACGATCTTGAACTGCAACAAGAAAGGGGATCAAGTAATAAAAGATGAGGATGAGAACATACATCCCATTACCATTGATGTCGGAAGAACCGGAAAGGGTGAGCTCATGTGGTGCATAGAGGGCTTGGCCACCTATTTAGAAGACTCGCCCGCTGTGCAGCTGAGCCGTGCTGACGGCGAACTCATTATAACGAGAATTGATTGATACCGTACTACAAAAAATATGTACATACTACGAGAAAAAATGACTATTACAACACCCTTCTAGAGACACTACATAATAGATGTCTAGAGCATTTATTGTGACATCAAACTTCTTATTCAACTGTTGCAGGATATTGGTACACCATTTTAGACTCATATCCTTTTAAGCGTTAACGATTGTTGTCGAGTTGTTTACATTTTATCGTTATGCATAATTTTGATTATCGTTACACTTTGTTAGTATCGTTATGCCAATTATATGTTTAATATGAATGTTATGTTTTTTTTTGAAGTATGGTTATGATTTCATGTAATCGTTATGCTTATTTTTGAATTATCGTTATGATTTCATGTAATCGTTATGCCAATTTATGTTTATCGTTGCGTCTTGATTTCCTATAATCGTTATACTTGGATTATCATCGTTATTCCTCATTTTCATTCTTTTTTGAAGTATAGTTATGCCTAAATTTATGTTTATCGTTATGCCTAAATTCATGTAATCGTTATGCCAATTTATGTTTATTGTTAGCATTATTTTCGTTATGGCCTATTCAAAAAATAATAATAATAATAATAGTTATGCCATTCGTTATGACCTAATATTAATAATAATATTAGTCTAAATTAGTAAAAAAAAATAAAAATTATCGGTAGAGTTACATTAATTATGCCATTCGTTATGCCTTATCTAATATTAAATTAATTATTCACTATTAGTGTAACGATAACTTTATTTTATTTAAGAAAAATTAATAATAATCGTTATAATTTCTTTTGTTAATATTAAGCCAAATAATAATAATAATCGTTATTAATAATCATTATTACTTTCGTTAAGACCAATAAAAATAATCGTTATTTATTATAATTTTCATTATGCATTAGTTAATAGAATCGTTATGCCCTCATTAATGTTAATAACATGAGATCATTAACGATAACCTTATCGTTATACCCTATATTATTTTAGATTTCATTATTCTTTTTTTAAATAAACGTTATCATATTTAATTAATCATTTAACTAAATATTTAGGCCACATTTATCCAAATCGTTATGTCCTATTCAATCTTAATTACATTTAATCATAATAATACAAATAATAATAATAATAATAATACAAATAATACAAAATAATAATAATACTATTAATAATAATAATAATAATAATAATAATAATAATAATAATAATAATAATAACAACAACAACAATAACAACAATAATCTAATAATAATAATAATAATAATATTCGTCTAATTAATACTATTAGTAAAAAATAAAAATAACAAAAACATATAATATAAATAATAATACTTTTTTATTAATAATAATAATAATAATAATAATAATAATAATAATAACAATAGTCTAAATAATACTATTAGTAAAAAAACAAAATAAAAAAACAATTAATATAAATAGTAATAATTTTTTAATAATAATAATAATATTAATAATTGTTTAATACATATAGCTAGAAATTTAATTTAATAATTTAATAACAGTCTAATTTTTTATTGTAAATATTAGATTCAGTGTATTAGACGCCCCTCCAGAGGCTGAAGCCGAATATTTTGATGTACAGTCTAATTTCTTCTACTGATGCATTATTTTCATCAAAACTACAATTCTTGTCCATTTGGTTGTGCAAATTCCATTTTGTGTGATCTTCGGTTGGATCTTGGGACAGCCTATGGATTTGAACTTTCAACTCTTCGAGACTTCAACGCTGTTCATCACAGTGCTGGTAGTAGCATTCATGCTTCAGGTTTGCTTCACATCACTCCCTCTGAAACACTCCTCACACGAAAACAAAGAAGAAAGAACCCCATTTCTCTCTGCCTCCATTTCATCATCCGAGTTCTTGCTTCTATCAATGCAGGAAGGCCAATCCAACTACTTCAAAGCGTTGATGCTCATTTCGTGTTATCTCATTGTTGCCTTGTGATGGCCTCAGATGTCTCTTTCTCATTTTTAGTTTTCTTCCGCCCAATCTTGTATTAGTGAAGCTAGATCTGTATTTTATGTAATTATATTTTGGAACTAGATGGGTAAAATGTAATCTTTCGATCAGAAAATTGGAGAGGAGAGTGAATGAGATAAGAAGGAGATGAGAGAGAAATGTAGTAGAAGGAGGCTAATTTCATTCATACCCCAAAACATAAAATTACAACTATTTAAAGGTTTACACATAGGGGACCACTTAGGGTAAACTTAAACCTAATATTAATAATTCTAAATAACTTGTGGCCCAATAACAGAAATAAAACTCATAAGCTGAATATTTTGTTAAGCCCAACAATTACAGATCCGAACTTCGACCCACCGGCCATTCGACCCGACTCTAGTCCCAAATTGCCAATTTCACTTTCAATTAGGGAAAAACCCTAAAGATTGAATCTTTAGCATTCCATTTCTTTCTTCGCCTTCCTCCACCATGCCAGCCTTCCCAATCTCACCCCAACCTTCATCTCTAGTTACGACTACCGCTTCCATAACAGTACTCCCCCTATTTTGTGATCCTTGCCCCTAAGGATCGAAGTAGCGGTAAGTTTTTCTCATAAATTTGGAGTCTTCCCAAGTCTCCAGATTTGAATTGAGTGACTCCCAGCACACTGAGGTCTGGGGTACAGCGTCTCCCTTGTGGTGGATAACTCGGTGCGCCAGAGCGGCGGCCGGCCTGAGAACGAAGACTCCCTCAGAAGAGACTTTGGGCAAGTGAGGTAAAGGCACGGCTTCGTTGCCAATCTTCTTTTTTAGTAATGAGACATGGAAGACTGGGTGGACTCATGATCCCTCAGGGAGTTCCAGCCGATATGCAACCTGACCTACTCGTTCCAAGATTTTGTAGGGCCCATAGAAGCGGGAGGATAGCTTCAAGTCCGACGGAGGGCCACGGTGGTTTGTCTGTATGGTTGCAGTTTCAGGTAGACTTCTTCCTCCACTTCGAATTATTTGTCAACCCGATTCCTATCTGCATAAAATTCCATTCATTGCTGAGCTGCTGTTAGGTTATTCTTTAGGGTTTGCATAAGGATCCTCCTGTCTTGTAGAGCATTTTGAACCTCCTTTAGAGTAGAGTCAGTACAGGGCCCCATAGTAAGGAAAGGTGGGGGGTAGCCATAGAGAGCTTGGAAGGGTGTTAGTTTAAGTGCCGAGTGGTAATTAGTATTATACTAATAATCAACCATATGTAGCCACTTAACCCAGTGTTTTGGCATGCCAGAAGTCATACACCGTAGGTAATTCTCTAAGCACTGGTTCACTCGTTCAGTTTGCCCATCAGTCTGGGGGTGATAGGCAGATGACATGTTGAGGGTGACCCCAAGGGTTTGAAAGAGCTCCCTCCAGAATTGACTTGTGAAAATTTTATCTCTGTCAGTAATGATGCTTGCTGGGAGCTCATATAGTTTGTAGATGTTATCCATAAAAAGTTTTGCCACTTCCTGGGAGGTAAATGGGTGTGACAGGGCTAGAAAGTGAGCAAATTTAGTTAGTCTATCTACCACCACTAGAATCACATCCTTTTCGGTTGACTTTGGCAACCCTTCCACAAAGTCCATGGATATGTGAGTCCAAAGCTTATCTGGAATGGGTAGTGGTTGCAGCAACCTTTGATAGCCCCCATGGTTAGACTTGTTGAGCTGGCAAACATCACAAGCCTTAACCAGGAGTTCCACATCTTTCTTCATTCCAGGCCAATAGAAGGAGGCCTTGAGCCTCATATAGGTACCATTAATCCCTGCATGTCCCCCAATAGAAGAGTTATGCATAGCTGATAGGATTTGGGCTTTGAAAGCCTTGTTGTCTCCCACAACTAGCCTGCCCTTGAATCGTAGCAAGCCATCAGTTAGAGAGAATTCTGGATGGTTAGAAGGGTCCTGGGACTTGGAGGTTAGTATGCCTTCCAAGTGGGTGTCTCCCTCATAGCTGGATAGTATTTCCTGAACCCATGTGGGTTTCAGCAGTGTAATAGCATAACATCCTTCTAGAGAATCTTGCACTCTAGAAAGAGCATCTGCAGCTCTATTGTCAGACCCCTTCCTGTATTAGATGTCATAGTTCAGGCCCAAAAGCTTAGAAATCCACTTCTGTTGCATGGGACTAACCACCATTTGGTCAAGTAGGTGTTTCAAGGCCTGCTGGTCAGTTTTAATGATGAACTTCTGCCCCACTAAGTAGTGTCTCCATCTTTGCACAGCCATTAGGATTGCTAAAAATTCTCTCTCATACACTGAGAAGGATTGATTTCTGAGGGAGAGTAACTTACTCATATAAGCAATGGGTCTCCCTAGCTGTGAGAGGACTGCCCCAATACCTGAGCCACTAGCATCAGTTTCCAAAATAAATGGCTTAGAAAAATCTGGGAAGGCTAGGACAGGTGCTCTGGTCATAGCCTCCTTTAAGTGAATAAAAGCCTTCTCTGCTTCTGGGCTCCACTTGAAGGCATTTTTCTTGAGGAGACTAGTCAGGGGCTTGCTAATTATCCCATAGCCTTTGATAAACTTTCTGTAATATCCAGTTAGCCCTAGGAAACCCCTGAGCTGCTTCACAGTCTTGGGAATTGGCCACCTCTCCATACATTTAATTTTTTAGGGATCTGTGGAGACTCCCTCTTGGGAAATGATGTGGCCAAGGTACTCAATACTGTTCTGCCCAAACAAACACTTAGATTTCTTAGCAAAGATGGAGTTCTCACTGAGTGTCTGAAGGACCATTTCTAGCTGTAGCAAATGCTCTTCCTAGGTAGCACTATAGACCAGGATGTCATCAAAGAAGATCAAGACAAATTTCCTTAAGTAGTTTCTGAACACTTTGTTCATTAGAGACTGAAAAGTTGTTGGGGCATTACATAGCCCAAATGGCATGACTAGGAACTCATAATGCTCATTATGAGTCCTGAAAGCTGTCAAATATCTATGCTCAAGCTGCATGAGTATTTGAAAGTACCCTGATCTAAGATCAATTTTAGAAAAGAACTTGGCCCCATGGAGTTCATCTAGCAGCTCATCAATAACAGGGATAGGGTAGTCATGCTTAACAGTGAGGTGATTTAAGTACCTGTAATCAATACAGAGCCTCCAGGTCTCATCCTTCTTCTTGACTAAGAGCACAGGAGAAGCAAAGGGGCTTTTGCTATTTTGTATCACCCATGTTTCCAGTAATTCCTTGACAATCCTTTCTATTTCATCTTTATGGCAATGTGAGGATCTATAGAGGTATTGATGCCTTGGTTCACTGCCTGGCTTCAGTATTATTTGGTGCTCAGTCCCTCTAGAGGGTGGTAACCCTTGTGGCTCGTGAAAAACATCAGTATATTTGTCCAATAAACCTTCCAGTTCCTGAGTGTCCTGGTGGGTGGGCTTCTGAATGGTAATGGAATAGATTTCCTCAAGTTCTTTCCTGGCCCTTGTGTGTAAGAGTTTGTACAATGAGTGATGGCTAATAAATTGGCACTATGTCTGGGACTTATTAGCATAGAGCTTAATTTTCTTTCCCAACCATCTCACTGTCACCACCATATTCTCATAATCTAGCTCTATTGGGGTACAGGCCTTAAGCCAATCACCACCCAATATTATGTCACAGCCTTCATGCTGCAATAGCCTGAGAGAGTGCTGCAATTTGTGTCCCTGCATGTTCTACCCAAAGTCTTGGGCCTGACTGGAGCTGACAAGCCTTTGGCCATTAGCTACTTTGATAAGCAAGGGTGAAACCTCCCCAGTAGCACACCCCAAGGCCTTGGCAGTAGACTCTTTGAAACTGAGTGTGCTGCCAGTATCTATCAAGACCTGCAGGTTATGACCAGCACAAGTTCCTGTAAACCTCAGGGTGGTGATGCTATCATCACCATTAATAGCATTGAGAGAGACCTGGACTTCCTCCATTAACTCTTCAGTAGAGGCATCCCCACTTTCCTCAGGTGCATGCTGTAGATAAGCAAGTTCTTCACCCTTAGTCATAATCATAAAATTCATTCTACTCTTGCACATGTGCCATTGAGTGTACTTTTCATCGCAATTATAACACAATCCTTGAGCCCTTCTTTCAGCCATTTTGGAGGTGGTGAGGAGCTTGATAGGGGATTGTGGTTCTAGATTTCCCTTAGGACTGGTAGGCTTTGGAGACAGAGTTGGAGGCCTGTTGTTGCTAGCACCCCAGCTGGAGGCAAATGTTCTAGTAGTCCCCTTCAGCTTCTTAGTAAGGGCTTCTATGGAGATCGGTTGATTCTTGCCCAGCTCAATATCTTGGGCCAAGGATGTAGGGTTAAACATGGTGACCGCAGCCCTTAGGTCATCACTCAGCCCACTCAAGAAACTTGTCATGAAGTAGGCTTCAGTATAGGCCCCCTGACCAAACAGCATCATACATTCCTTGAGCTCTTCAAACTTATCAACATAATCCATGTAATTGCTAGTGTGTTTAAGTTTATTAAACTCAACCACCACTTGAGCTTCCTTTAAATCTTCAAACCTTGCTGATACTATTTCCATGAATTGGTGCCAGGATAATTCCATAGTGGTGGGATCTAGGGCTTGAAACCAAAGGACAGCCTTCCCTTCAAAACTCATGGAAGCTAAAGCTATCTTCTGCTCATCTGGTAAGTTAGGAACAAGTTTGAAATATCCATGGCATTTAAGCATTCATACTCTAGGCTGTGAACCATCAAATCTTGGAAACTCAATTTTTGGTAAAGGAGTAAGCATTTGATTGTCTTGGGCTTCAGCCACAACCCTTCCCCTGGAGTGAAATTGAGGTCTAGAGTAAGAACTGCCACGGGTCCAATGCTGGGGTGGTGCTCCCAAGATAGATTCCTCTTCCACCACTGCTTTACCTTTATCAGGTTTCTGGAATTGTGTGTGTAAAGAGCTTATAAAACTCGAAAGGTGTTCAAACTGATTGTGCATACCCTCTTGAATATCAAGCATCTGCTCCTTAAGTGTAGTCTCAGCCGAGTCTCTTTTCTGGGTCTCTGTTTTCAACATTTCGGCCATCTGCTCCCTTAGTTTAATCTCAGCAGCATCTCTCTTGATAGTTTCAGTTTTAAGCAGATCATCTAACTTTTTCTGTCCTTCCTGCAACTCTTTCAACCTGGTGCCGTCCGCCATGGCCGAGGAAAGATGGCTCTGAATACCAAATGTGATGGCCTCAGATGTCTCTTTCTCATTTTTAGTTTTCTTCCGCCCAATCTTGTATTAGTGAAGCTAGATCTGTATTTTATGTAATTATATTTTGGAACTAGATGGGTAAAATGTAATCTTTCGATCATAAAATTGGAGAGGAGATGGAATGAGATAAGAAGGAGAGAAGAGAGAGAAATGTAGTAGAAGGAGGCTAATTTCATTCATACCCCAAACACATGAAATTACAACTATTTAAAGGCTTACACATAGGGGACCACTTAGGGTAAACTTAAACCTAATATTAATAATTCTAAATAACTTGTGGCCCAATAACAGAAATAAAGCTCATAAGCTGAATATTTTGTTAAGCCCAACAACTACAGATCCGAACTTCGACCCACTGGCCATTCGACCCGACTCCAGCCCCAAATTGCCAATTTCACTTTCAATTAGGGAAAAACCCTAAAGATTGAATCTTTAGCATTCCATTTCTTTCTTCGCCTTCCTCCGCCATGCCTTCCCAATCTCACCCCAACCTTCATCTCTAGTTACGACTGCCGCTTCCATAACATGCCTCGAGTTTCTTTGTGCACGTTGACATTGAGGCCTAATCACCTCATTTTCAAGAATTTATGGTATCATCTACTCTTTCCTTTTTACTCTGCCTTTTTACTTGTTTGTCAAATTCGATGTTTGAACTCAATCTAAGGAAAATATAATATTTTGGCATGAATTTTGTACAGGTGGACTAACATTCTTCCTGCAACACGCCATCTAATTAGTCAGTTATCTTTCATTGTTAAAAAGTAGTAACTTTTTATATGCAAATTTTATAATTATTGTAAAATCATTTTATGCAATATAAAAATGCACACATGGAGGAAAAGTATTTACAAAAGTTTTTCATAGAAGACCTAATCTCCTTTGAATGTGTTACCTTGAACTCTTATTGGTTACTCTCACTTTAATGCATGACTTATATTCATCTTGGTGTATTCACAACTTTTATGTAGATGGCAAAGCGGAAACACGATGACGAGGCTGGGCCCTCGTCCAAAAGGATGAAACCTAGTCATTCAGCGACTTCTGAAGGAAAGTCAAGTGAGTCTAGTCAACATGAAAGAGAGTCTGGTGAATCTGGTCAACATGCAGACTCAGACTCTGTCACTACAAACCTTAACGAGGAACAAGCCCATGCAGACTCAGACTCTGCGACTGTCACGACACACCCGACTGGGACTGAGGGTCTTCAGATCCACCTCACCATTCCTGAAGCAGAAACTTTAAAATGTCAAGTAAAAGGTAATAATCAGATAGTGGACAAGCACGGGATCACACACGAGATCAATATCGATGTCGGAAAAATCGGACCGGGAAGTTTCAAGTGGGCGATTGACAGGCTTGATGGATACTTGGAGATCAATATCATATGGCTTGCCATCTTCAAACCAAAGAGATTTGGCTTGGTCTGTTCGCAAATTGGGTATGTTTAGCTACTTTACTACTTGCTTTTTTTGAACTCTACTAAAGCATTAACTCTACTAAGATTGAGCTAGTGTTAATGCTTATGCTTCTGTCAATGGTCATTTGATCTTTCAGAAAAACTTAAACCAGCAGATTCATTGTAGCTTCTTCTACTATAAGATGCATATATGTCCCTTTAATTTTTTTCAATTTTTATTGTTTGAAACATTGAAATTTGAATAGAGTTGACATGGAGATTCACATTTTTGTGTACAGATAGTTCTTTAATTTGTGACAGAATCTCCATCTTATGAATCATATATACCTATAGATATTCACCAACACTCTCGGAGATTTTTGGCTTCACGATTTTTTTGTCTATGCGGTTCATTGATGCCCAAACTCCGAACAAATTTTATAATAGATTTTTGCATCTACCGCTAGTTACCACTAATTCACTAACATTTGCCAATATATATACATGGTTGTAAAGCCTTAATTTCCCAAAATTTGGTGTCTCCCATCAGTCTCTCTTATAAGTTTCAAATGTATGTACAAAATTATTCACATTTAACTAGAATGCTATAGAATTCAAAATTAGAAAGAAATGTCTAGAAATATGATGATGTGCATATGTAAAATTGTATGGAAAAGAAAAATTACATATGATTAATAGTTATAAGTTTCAAATGTATGTACAAAATTATTCACATTTAACTAGAATGCTATAGAATTCAAAATTAGAAAGAAATATCTAGAAATATGATGATGTGCATATGTAAAATTGTATGGAAAAGAAAAATTATATATGATTAATAGTAGTCGTACGTTACAATACAATAAATAAAATGAAAAATATAATTCACTGGCATTTGCCAATATATATACATGGTTGTAAAGCTTTAATTTCCCAAAATTTGTTGTCTCCCATTACTCTCTCTTATAAGTTTCAAATGTATGTTATGTGCATATGTAAAATTGTATGGAAAAGAAAAATTATATATGATTAATAGTAGTCGTACGTTACAATACAATAAATAAAATGAAAAATATAATTCACTGGCATTTGCCAATATAGATACATGGTTGTAAAGCTTTAATTTCCCAAAATTTGGTGTCTCCCATTACTCTCTCTTATAAGTTTCAAATGTATGTACAAAATTATTCATATTTAACTAGAATGCTATATAATTCAAAATTAGAAAGAAATATCTAGAAATATGATGATGTACATATGTAAAATTGTATGGAAAAAAAATTACAGATGATTAATAGCAGCCGTACGTTACAATAAAATTAATAAAATGAAAAATATAATTCACTGACATTTGCCAATATATATACATGGTTGTAAAGCCTTAATTTCTCAAAATTTGGTGTCTCCCATCAGCCTCTCTTATAAGTTTCAAATGTATGTACAAAATTATTCATATTTAACTAGAATGCTATAGAATTCAAAATTAGAAAAAAATATCTAGAAATATGATGATGTGCATATGTAAAATTGTATGGAAAAGAAAAATTACAGATGATTAATAGTAGCCGTATGTTACAACATAATTAATAAAATGAAAAAAAAAATTCACTGACATTTGCCAATATATATACATGGTTGTAAACCTTTAATTTCCCAAAATTTGGTGTCTCCCATCACTCTCTTTTGCATTAATTTTATGATTGTTTCTTAGGATTTTTTTACCATATCTAACTGGGGTTTATAATTATTTTTTAATATTCAATTTTCAGTTTTCAATTAATAATTCATTATTATGGTTCATTTTTTCAAAATTATGTTTTATAATTTTTTTAATTCATTTTTTTGTTGATAAATGTTGACTATGATTAAAAAAATATTGACTATGATTATTTATATTATAATTAATTTTTATTTTATAATAAATATCATTAAAATAAAAAATTTAATAGTGAAACATAAAAAAGTGCAACATGAGATTGGCTGGCAAAAAATACCGTCATGCTGGAATACCGTTCATACCGTACCGAAAAAATACTGATATTTACGGTATACTGGTTTTTCGGTAAGGTATGATACCTTACCGGAATTTTACGGTAAGGTAAATGTATGAATTTTTCAAAAATTAAGGTATACCAGCATATACCGAAAATTCGGTATATCGTCATATATAAGTATATACCGTACCACGATATATATCGAAGTGAAGGTATATACCGTTATACCGTACCGCGGTATATGCTGAAGTGAAGGTATTTACCCGATGCCGAAGTGAATGTATTTACCGGATACCGAAGTGAAGGTATTTACCAGATACCAGTAAATACCTTCACTTCGGCATATACATCGGTACGATATGACGGTATATACCGGCACATCGATACATACCGTACTTCGAATTTAATATATATATATATATATATATATATATATATATAATTATATATATACATTGAATATCTATAATACAATATTTAGTAAGTTTATCATAAAAGTTATGTTTTGATATTTAATTTAATAGCTAAATTTTAACTAAAAATATACTATTTGAAATAAAAATATAATAAATAATAATCTTTTATTTTTTCAATTAATAAAATTAAAAGTTAAAATGAATATTCAATAAAAATTAAAATAAAATGATGTATACGTAAATTATAAGATATAAAACTATTTCAATCGAATAAAACATAAATTAAATTATGTAATACATAATTTTCTTTTATTCTTCTTCAATTTTTAAAACTAAAAGTTAACAAGAATGATTGAAACGATTAAAAGAAAATGAGATATATTTATACAAAATAATACATAGTTTGTTCATCGTAAAAGTTCATAAACATATATTATTTAATATAATTTAATAATTAAATTATAATTAAAAAATCAAACAATGTGAAATCAAATGTAATAAATAATAATTATATTATTTTTCAATGTTTAAACTAAAAGTTATGATGAATGGTCTAAACATTGATTTGTTTGTTAAATTGATTTGATTGCTTTGCTTGGGATATTTAGTTGATTGTTTTTCTTTAATTATTTCGATTCTGTCTTTGATTGGTTTAATTTGTGTCCAGCTTTAGTAAACCTATATAAAATTTAGGTAGTCTGGATAATAGAAACGTGTTAGCTTAGTATTCAGTGTAGTCAAATTTACAGTCTCTGTGGATACGATACTTGATTCACCAACTATATTGCATGTCCAGTGTTAGTTGCAGAATTGTGCATAAAAATTAGTGCATCATTCCTTAAATCTTCTAATTTCATAGGCTCAAACTTTAGATCTAGGCCCAACCTAGCAAGCAAATGAAATTCTCTATTCCACTTTTCTCTATCTCGCATTCGATGTTCCACTTTAATTTTATTCGATTTTCATCAATTTTTCTTCAATTTCAATTTTTTATAGCTTAGTTTAATTTTATAATTATTATTTAGGATTCATTCCACCCAATTAGGGTTTATATTTATTTTTTAATATTTATTTCTTATTTTTTAGTTAATATAATTGATTAATATGGTTGATTATTCCAAAAGTAGGATATATAATTTTTAAAAATTTCAAATTTTAACAATAAATGTTGATTATGATTTGTAATACTATAATAAAATTTATTTTTGTAATAAACATTTTAAAAATATTAAATTTCATAGTCGGACACAATAATAGGACATGAAATGTAGACTAGAGTTTTTTTTTTTTTACTCACATACCCAACCTGTGGTATTGAGGGGGTTCGAACCCGTGACCTTTGGCCTCTGAGCAACCTATACTAGAATATTTTGGGTGGCTTGGTGAGCTAATTAAACTATGAGTTTAAAATTCCGCAAATATTTTGATAAATATAATTGAACTCATAAATAAATTTAACTAGAACAAACCAAATATATATATATATATATATATATATATATATATATATATATATATATATATATATATATAGAAATAGGCAAACATTCTAGTAATGACAAGTAAATTAAATATATAAGAAGAAGAACACCACATAAACATAGGTGGGTTGTGCACCCATCATTATTTTGTTGTTATTCAATTGCCTCATCCATACATTTTTTAAATTGAGGAAATGGCTCATCCATACATTCATGATACTTGATAATATAGCAAGAGTGAGTGAGATTATAGTTATTTATAGCAATAAAAGATACTATATTAAAAATGGGTGAGTGGGATTTATGAGTGAATCTACTGTAATCTCACTATAATTACCAAATAATTGACATGCAATATATGTATTTATCATGTCTGCCCTCCTCTCCTGCTCAACATATTTAATTATTTATTACTTACTTCTAGTTTCCACAATCTTCAGACATTCCAACCCATTTTTCAACTCATTTTAATACAAGCTTATTGCTGATATAGATGGATGCCTAATTCTTGGAATTTAAAATATTCTCTTTCAACTCTCTCTCTCTCTCTCTCTCTGTCTGTCTTCATCCCATTTGACTACAAACTCCCTTTGTTGAATTTCACCTGAAATTGTTTGTGATTCAAGTAGTTCAAAGGCAAGAACCCAACTTTATCAGCAACTTTTCCTTATTTTCACCTATACATTGTTCTACTTAAAGAATCTTGATATGGGCTTGTGTCATTCTGCTTGCATTCATAATTAAACTTATAGTTTTCTTAGGTTTTAGCTAATTTGTTTGTAGGCAGTTAATTAGGCATTCTACACTTGTTGTTGTTTTTTGTCCTGTCCAAATTTGAACCTTAACTGAGTGATGTGTGATAGAAACTCTTAGGTTTGTTAATCATATACATGGAGTTATGTGAATTTACATGCTACTTTAGTTTTTGCATTCCTCAATTAGTTAGTATAATGATTTGGAGTTACTTGTTTTTGGTTTTTCAGAGATGGGAACCACAGAAGAAAAGTTAGGCTTTGAATCTGGGGAGCAAATCCCACTTAGTGTATCTGGATCTTTGAATTGTGAAACACCAAATCTCTTGCAACATCCAAAGTTTTCCATTTTGAGGAGTATATACATTGTTGTGATTAAAGCCAAGATCAATGCTTTGCTTCCTTTTGGACCCCTTGCAATCTTGCTGCACTATGTTACCAATAAACAAGTAAGGAAGTCATGATCTTGCACAAGTAAATCCAAGTTTGTTGCTAATATTTACTTTCATCTATTTTCCAGGGATGGGTCTTTTTCTTCAGCTTGATTGGTATTACTCCTTTAGCGGAGCGACTTGGTTATACAACCGAGTAAGTATTGTATCTGCTCGAAGAAAGAAAATAACTTTCTTCCCCTTTATTGACAAATAGAGTGACACCCTTTTGACTCAATTATCTTGTAGGCAACTTGCATTTTATACTGGACCAACAGGTAGATTTTTCACATTCATTTCACTTTGAATGTTGTTTTCTTAGCACTATAGCAATTTGGAAGATATTTAGTTCTCCTAAAACACAACTGAAAAAGTTCATAGTTTCTCTCATGGCTAGTACATGTGTTTAAGCATAGTTTCTTCATTGCCTCCTTTGTTTCGTGTAATCCGCAGTTGGGGGCCTTCTTAATGCTACATTTGGCAATGCTACTGAGATGATAATTTCTATGTATGCATTGAAGAGTGGGATGATTAGAGTTGTTAAGCAATCTTTGTTGGGTTCTATCTTGTCGAATATGCTTCTGGTCCTAGGGTGCGCCTTCTTCTGTGGTGGGATCGTTCATCATCAGAAAGTGCAAAAGTTCAATAAGGTGGTGGAACATATGATTGTGTGAGACACCATCAATAACAAATGATTTGAACTTTCATTTCTGCATTGATTTTTGCTGTGCCTTCACTGAGCTGATGAACTTGATGATGGTGCCCCTAATGCACGACGATTTTTCAGGCCAGTGCCCTCGTGAACTCGGGGTTGTTATTGATGGCTGTTATGGGCTTACTGTTTCCTGCAGTGCTGCACTTCACACATACTGAAATACACCAGGGAAAGTCGGAGATTGCTCTCTCCCGGTTTAGCAGCTGTATAATGCTGGTTGCTTATGCTGGCTATATCTTCTTTCAGCTCAAGAGTCAAAATAATCTATATACTTATCTTGATGAGGTAATTATATATGTTCTGTTCTTGTGAAATAAGATGAGTATACAACACTATATGCAGATAAGAAATGCTCGTATCTGTTCATTACTTCGTGCCTCTGCATTTGTAGGCAACGCAGAATGATGAGGAAGATTCTGAGGAAGATAATGCCCCAGAGCTTACATATTGGGAAGCAATAGGTTGGCTTGCTGTTGTGACTTTGTGGATATCTGTTTTATCGGGATATCTCGTTGATGCAATACAGGCATGTTAGAATTACATGAAAAATGAAGTAATTGATTAGCTTGCTTGAACAGCAAATCTGATACTGCTGTTTGCATCTTTCCAGGGTGCATCTGACTCGATGAACATACCGATTGTATTCATTAGTGTTGTTTTGCTTCCGATTGTGGGGAATGCTACGGAACATGCTAGTGCTATCATGTTTGCCATGAAAGACAAACTTGTGAGTATTACAGAAACCTTGAATCCATTTCTTATGCATTTTTCTTCAACCGGCTCTTCTCGTTGCAGGATATTACTCTCGGAGTTGCAATTGGATCTTCTACTCAGATATCCATGTTTGTGGTAAGGCCTTGCAGCCTTTTTTGGCCAAGTTTTTTCTTCAACTGATGCATTATTTTCATCAAAACTACAATTCTTGTACATTTGGTTGTGCAGATTCCATTTTGTGTAATCTTCGGTTGGATCTTGGGACAGCCTATGGATTTGAACTTTCAACTCTTCGAGACTGCAACGCTGTTCATCACAGTGTTGGTAGTAGCATTCATGCTTCAGGTTTGCTTCACATCACTCCCTCCAAAACACTTTTCTCACCAAAACAAAGAAGAATTCAGATTTGAATTCTTGCTCTCATTGCTGTTTCTATCAATGCAGGAAGGCCAATCAAACTACTTTAAAGGGTTGATGCTCATTTTGTGCTATCTCATTGTTGCCGCGAGTTTCTTTGTGCACGTTGATGTTGATCCATCAAAACGGTGAGTCCTAATCAACGCTGTAACACATCACTGCAGCTAGAGTTTAGAAAGCAGGAATGAGATGCTATCCATCAAATTGCTGTAACTTTTTCTGCATTCAATTATGCAGGTGATGGTTGAGTACATGAACAGATTTATGGATAGGGAGCTGCAATACCATCCCAAGAACATGTACACGTCACATTTCGACGAGCAGCCTGTACGTTTTTATGGTGGTTTATGTATGCAGCATTGCTGCAATCAGAAATATCTGAGCAGGCCTTATACCAACTCTGCATTTGTGAATATTGGTCAAATTAGCATTAAAAAATGGTGGGAAAATGCTATTATTGAGGAGGGTTTATCTAGAATAATTCAAATGAATGATGTCATGTTTTTTGTTGGGAACATTTTGTTGTTAGTCTCAGCTGATAAGTCAAGAGTCTTTGTTCATGATTTGACTAATGACTATATTGCTGATGCATTATTATTGCAGCATTAACATTATTGCCAATTTTTTTTCCATAATTCAAATTTCTGCTGATGCATCTATAGTTGACTATGATTAGTTTGGTATGTATGACTAGGTAAAGCTGCAGTTTTCTATTATCTTGGCCTAGTGGTTGAGTCGATGAGTTCGTGACGAAGAGTCTAGGTCGAGCCCGTCGTGCGGTTGACTCAGTAGTATACATTTGTGTTGGTTAATGTGGTCAAGAATCCACACATAGGAAATTACTTATTATTTTCCAGGTGATTTGAATAAGCTCATAACAAGGAAAATAAAGTACATTTGTTTGACGAAATTAATGAAAATAATGCACAAAACTGGACATTCAATGTGGCAATAAAAAGACAAAGAAATTGTGCATAATTTCCATTACACTCAACAACTCATCCCATTGTTTCTGCTTTTCATAAATTCTGTTTTGTATCATATCAAGCTTATTCAATCTTATATGTGCTGTAGAAATATACGATAAACATTATACTCGATGTATTTCATACGACGCTGTTTAGGCCTAAAGTAAACTCTTTTTTCCATTTTTTTTAGACCTCATTCATTAAATATTGATCCATGTCAATGTCACCTTCTCTCTGTCTCCATCTTCTTTTCTATTGATCAAAAACTGAAGATCAGATCATCTCCTACTCCTGCTTTAAGAGAGAGAGAGAGGGATTGTTCTGATTCTGATAGTGTGATCAAGCATATATAGCAAGCAGCCATGCTCTTGTTTTCTCCTGATTTTCGTCTAGATATATTGCTAGCCGATGTCATACTAGTCGTAGTAGCAGTAGCAATCTCGTGTGATGGCTCGTGCAATGAGCTCGACCGTGATGCTTTAACCTCGTTCAACCGGACCATCTCCGCTGCACCCCCTCTGAACTGGTCTCTCTCTGCAGACTGCTGCAGTTGGGAAGGAATTGGCTGTGATGATTCAGATAGAGTGACCACTATATGGCTCCCATCAAGAGCCTTAGCCGGTGAAACGTCGCCTTCCCTTCTAAATCTCACCTCTCTCTCTCTGCTCAACCTCTCTCACAATAGCCTCTCTGGCCCTCTCCCAGATGGCTTCTTCACCTCCTTCACAGCCCTACAACTCCTCGATTTGAGCCTCAACCGTCTCTCCGGTGTGCTCTCGAGTCATTTGCCCGATACCATCAAGATCTTCAACCTCTCCTGCAACTCCTTTCATGGAACACTCCCATCTTCATTTCTTCAGACAGCATCAAATCTGCAAGCTTTTGATCTCAGCAATAACAGCTTCTCCGGATCACTTCCTTCGTCTATCTGCACCTTTTCTCCCTCACTACAACGCCTTGATTTCTCCGATAATGACTTTGCAGGCCTCATTCCTCAAGGTTTTGGACACTGCTCGAATCTGCAGAGTCTAAGAGCCGGTTTCAACAGCTTCTCCGGAGAGATCCCACACGATATCTACAGTTTGTCATCGTTGCAAGAGCTCTACTTGCCTGGAAACAAGCTCTCTGGAGTGATCAATCAAAGTGTTGTCAGCCTCATCAACCTCAAAATCCTCGTGCTGTATGGTAATGAACTGACAGGCGCGATCCCCCTAGAAATCGGGAGGCTCTCGAATTTGGAGCAGCTGCAGCTCCACATAAACAATCTGAATGGAAGCATTCCAACATCTCTCACAAACTGCACAAGGCTAACAACACTGAACTTAAGGGTCAACTCATTAGAAGGCGAGCTCTCTTCTTTCGATTTCTCAAGATTCGTGCAGCTGAAGACAGTTGATCTAGGCAACAATTTCTTCAGAGGGATGTTCCCTGCAAGCCTCTTCTCTTGCAATATGCTGACAGCAATCCGGTTGGCTTCTAACAACCTCAGTGGACAGATTTTGCCCGGGATAGTGTCGTTGCCATCCTTGTCCTTCCTCTCCCTCTCGAACAACAGCCTAAACAACATCACGAGTGCACTCGGGATCTTGAAAGACTGCAAGAGCCTCACCACATTAACACTCTCAAAGAATTTCTTCGACCAAGAGTTGCCTGGTGATGAGAGCTTCATTGGCCTCAACGGGTTTCAGAAACTCCGAGTTCTTGCCCTAGGCGGCTGTGGACTAACCGGCCCTATCCCGGTGTGGCTGTCCAAGCTAGCCAATCTCAAGGTGCTCGACTTATCTTTCAACTATCTCACAGGATCAGTTCCTGCTTGGATTGGAGATTTTCATGAGCTTTTCTACTTAGATTTGTCAAATAACCACCTATTTGGAAACTTCCCTATTGAACTCACAAGATTAATGCAGAGCTCTGATAATCAAATTGACAGCTATCTAGAGCTGCCTGTGTTTGTAAGTGCAGACAATGTCTCCATCCTGCAATACAATCACCTCTCAAGCCTACCAACAGCTATATATCTCTCCAACAACAGCTTCAACGGCACAATCCCTATCGAGATTGGTCACCTCAAGTTCATCATAGCCCTTGATCTCAGTGGCAACGGCTTCTCCGGTGCAATCCCTGATACACTCTCCAATCTCACCAACTTGGAGAAACTAGACCTCTCAAGAAACCATTTCTCCGGTGAAATCCCATCATCACTCCAAAACCTCCATTTCCTCTCCTCATTCAGCGTTGCAGACAACAATCTTGAAGGCCCTATCCCCACAGGAGGCCAGTTTGACACTTTCCCTATCTCAAGCTTCCAAGGAAATCCAGAGCTATGTGGACAAATCTTGAACCATTCCTGCTCGAATGAGGCAGATGCCCCGAGCAGCCCGCCTGCAGGCAAACGGGCTATAAGGAAGAAAACCGTGGTTGTCCTAATACTCGTGATCTGCTCAGCCATCTTCACCATCACTCTGCTAGTTTATTGCTTCTTGGAGAGGAGGTGGAGAAGGCTACCGAGAGAGAAAACCGGCCTTGAAGAAGAGAACCACACGAGCACGAGGGCACAGGTCATACTCTTCCCAAACAACAACAACAAGCTACAGAACCTATCCATGGCTGAAATCTTGAAAGCCACAGACAACTTCAGCCAATCCAACATCATCGGCTGTGGAGGTTTCGGGTTAGTATACGAAGCAATTCTTGCAGATGGGACTAAGCTAGCAATCAAGAAACTCTCAGGAGACATGTGGTTGATGGAGAGAGAGTTCAAAGCAGAGGTGGAAGCTCTGTCCACAGCCCAACACCAAAACATAGTAGCCCTAAAAGGCTACTGCATGCATGCAGGCTACAGACTGCTCATGTACTCCTACATGGAGAACGGGAGCCTCGACTACTGGCTGCACGAGAGGCCCGACGGAGCAGCCCGCCTCGGCTGGCCCGCCCGTCTCAAGATCGCGGTGGGGGCGAGCAGCGGGGTGGCCTACATGCACCAAACATGCGAGCCACACATCGTGCACCGTGACATCAAGTCGAGCAACATCCTCCTCGATCACAACCTGGAGGCCCACGTGGCCGATTTCGGGCTGGCCCGGCTCATCCTGCCGTACCACAGCCATGTCACGACGGAGCTGGTGGGCACGCTGGGGTACATTCCGCCGGAGTACAGCCAGTCGTGGGCGGCGACGCTGAGGGGGGATGTGTACAGCTTGGGAGTGGTGATTCTTGAGCTGCTGACCGGGAAGAGGCCGGTTCTGGTGTTCAATCCAAAAGGGTCGAGGGATTTGGTGAAATGGGTGGTGGAGATGAGGGGAGAGGGGAAGGGGGAGGAGGTGTTTGATCCATTGTTGAGAGGGAAAGGGTTTGAAGGAGAGATGCTTAGGGTTCTTGATATTGTGTGTTTGTGTGTGAATCATGATCCAATGGAGAGGCCACCTATCAATCTACTACTTCATTGGCTCAAAGATGTAGTAGGGCATTAGATTGATTTTTTTCTTTCTTTTTTTTTTTGATGAATTTTTACAATATTGAAAATGATTACAAATTATATATATACAAATGCTAAGATATGAACATGTATGGACATCAAGAAAATTGCAGAATAGAACGATGGTTTACTAACGTGAGAGGTCTCAAATTCGAATCTAATGACGGGCGCTTTTTTTTATAGAATGAGTTGGTAGTGCAAAATTTCTTGATTAATAGTACATTGTTAGGTAATAATTTATATCAATTGAATTTTGAGTGAAAAACAATCAATTTATCAGCCTAATTTTGAAATTAATCACCATTTTTTGTGTACTTAATGAGTTGTAGAATTTATCCAAACTCATAATTGATATAATTTAGTCTAATTGTTAATTTAATTATGAATCATATTATGCTTTATTTAATTGTAACAAATAAAAAGGAAAAAAAGTCAATTTTCTTCCATAATTATATTGTCAAGAGTAATTTGCTCTAGAAAAAAAAAAATTGATCTAAATTGCTCCCTCAAATTTTTTAAAACTATCATTTTGGTCCCTACATTACTCAAAAAAAAAAAAATATTAACGTTAGTCATTTGGGCTCACTAATAACTGAATAAATGCATATTTCTCTATCTCCCTAATGAATGCAGATTTAAAATTGAGAAAGAGTGTGAAAATATGATAAAGGATAAATATTTTAAAACAGGTTAAAAATTAATAAAACAACAATTAATTTGAAACGAATGAAATATTTGTTTTCTTCACGTAGAATATTTTTATGACTCGTGTGGAATATTTTGAAAAAAAAAATCTATTATAAATAGAAAACTTATTAAGATATTTTTCAATTAAGAAATAATAAAAAAATATTTTGAACATTTTTTTCTATTATGAAATAGTTAAAACTAAAATTTGTCTTTTTACCCCTTTTAAGACACCCAAATAAAATAGATACTTTTTGTAAATTCAAAGTGGAAAATAAACAATTTTAGTTAAAAAAAAAGACAAAAAAAAAATGGATTAAGGTAAATTGGAGTCTACACTGTCCGAGACTCCGACAGTAGCATGAGCTGAAAACTAAATCAATAAAACAATGAAATCGGTAAGAAATTTGAGAGATTGATCTGAAACTGATCGACGATGAAATTGACTGTGTTTCTCAGCCTACTTTGGGCTTTGAATTTACTCTATGGAGAGTGGTTCGCGTATTTGGTGCCATCGCAGTTGACTTGTTCTTGGCCCCATCTTCAAAATTCTTCTTCGGTAAACCCCATTTCAATCAAGTTTCAACCTTTTTTATTTCATTTCTTCACTCTATCGATCACTATGTATAAATATAATTGAAGAAAGATTTGCCTGTGAATTTGTGATTGATTAATTGATTGATTTAGTAGCCTCTTTCTATCATGTTGGTTTCTTTGTCGATTATAATGTAGATCTTGCATTCTGATGGAGCTAGCACTATCATTTCCTTTATTTGATTTATCTTACATTTCAGGCCCTCTGTATTTTGATCTCCCACCTCTTCTTTTTCCAGAAAAAAAGACCTTTTTTTACCCTTTTTTTTGCCCTTTTTGTTGTAGTTGTTGTTGTTGGAATGGCTCTGGTCTCCTTATATACATTCTGTATGTGGAAAATCATTGAGAGAGAGAGAGAGAGAGAGAGATTGTTGATCATGTAAAAAATAATTGAAGAGAGATTCTTGTGGTGTAGTGGTAGAATATTGCATTTGTGTTGTGTGTGTGTGTGTGTGAGCAAGAGAGAGAGAGAGAGAGAGAGAGAGAGAGATTGTTGATCATGTAAAAAATAGTTAAAAAGAGATTCTTGTGGTGTAGTTGTAGAATATTGCATTTGTGTTATGTGTGTGTGTGTGTGTGTGTGAGAGAGAGAGAGAGAGAGAGAGAGAGAGGGAGGGAGAGATTGTTGATCATGTAAAAAATAATTAAAGAGGGATTCTTGTGGTGTAGTGGTAGAATATTGCATTTGTGTTAAGTGTGCATACAAATGCAAAAGACTGCATTCTGATGGGGCTATCTCTGAACATCACAGCCGAGCAATTATGTGAAGATTGCCGTTGTTGCAGACCCTCAGGTAACCCTTCATTATCTCGGCATTGTTTATGTGCTTAGTGCACTCGACTGAGTCTGTCTGAGTCCAAGTTTGATTCCGTCTGAGGTCTCTATTTTGTTTTGTTGATAGCTCATGGATAGAACTTCCCTTCATCTTGCTCCGAAGTCACTTGCTCTAGAAGTTGTGCAGTTCTACACAGATTTATACATGCGCAGGGCGTTCCTCTCGTCTGTGTTGCCCTTCAATCCGGACGTCATTCTGTTTCTGGGCGATTACTTTGACGGGGGTGACAGGCTGTCAGATGACGAGTAAGTTTGATTCATGAATGTATGAACACATTAGTGTCTTATTCGAATGTATTAGTGTCAACAACTATGTTTAGCTACTTTTATTCTCACTCTTGCTCGAATGGAGTATTTTGATTTGCTTTCCTATTAGATGGCAGGAATCTTTGGGCCGTTTTCGGCATATTTTCAACCTGAACATGATTCAGAAAAATTCAAACATAAAAGTATACTACCTTTCTGGAAACCATGACATTGGATACTCGGCTTTCAACTCCCGAAAACCAGAGGTACATTACATCATTTGCTACCCCTCAGAACTTGTCCCCGTAAACCCGTTCTCTATTTATAGAGCTTGGTCTTTTAAATTCAGTCAATAATCCCTTATACCCTACCTTCTACTCTATGTTACTCAGATCATCAAACGACACGAGAGGGAATTTGGTGCTAGGAACTTTAAAGTTAGAATTGGAGAAGTGGACTTCATTGCCATTGATGCACAGACTTTGGATGGTAAAGGCTTATGTGTCTGATTTTTTATCGATGTTGACCTACAACGAATATACAACTCTAGCTCGGGCGTTTGCTAGAACTTACTCCTATTTTTTTTAATCTGTAGGTCATCAACGAGGCGACCTCACATCATCTACTTGGGGCTTCATAAAAAATACCTCTAAAGGTGACAGAAACTGAGTTCGAGTTATAGCCTACGGCCTATAGGCATTATTTCTGATCGGAAAAATAATTTTTGTAGACATATCTTCAACTCCAAGGGTTTTATTGACTCATATACCTCTATATCGGCCGGACTGGACTCCTTGTGGCTCGCACAGATCTTCGCCCATCATCAATCAAGTAAACATGTTAAGATCCTATCATGTCGATTATGCATTATTTTTTAGGTATTTCTTTCTATTGTGATCATGTATATTTACTTCCTAACTGTGTCATGATTTATACATTCTCCAGCGAGTTTACCGCGCTGATCGTGATCAAGAGATAATGTAAGCTTCTGTTCTTCTTCGTTCTATGTTGGAAGCATTCGGATTCCAAGTAATTATCCGAATCTTATTTCGTGTGGCACAGGTATCAGAATTATGTCACTAAAACCTCAACAAATGTGCTACTGGATCTAATCAAACCTGTATGTGCTACATTTCTCATCAATATACGCTGTAACAATACTAAAACGAGGTGGAACTAATTTGTGCTTCTGCAGGCACTAGTCCTCTCTGGACATGATCACGATCAGTGCACTGTTACTCATATGTATAATCAGGGTCGAGCGACTGAGGTAAACTCAAATTTTTCGCCTCTGTATAATTGATCATGTGACCCTATTTTGTAGTTGATTCATCATATTATGCAGCATACTTTAGGAACCGTAAGCTGGCAACAAGGAAACTTGTATCCTTCGTTTATGCTACTATCCGCCAAAAACTCCACGGTGTCGGATGGAACCGCTCCAGACGACGCTGTTTACACTAACCTCTGCTTTCTTCCCATGCAAACACATATCTACATATGGTATTTAGCAGAGTGCCTTTTTTCTCAGTTCTTTTCTTTCGGGCCGTTCGTTTTATGTTTTTCTGAATTACAATCTGATGAATGTCTCAGGTATTTATCTCTCTTTGCAATGACCCTTGTTATCATCCTCCTTTGGCCTGCAAACGAAGTCCGTATTTCACGAAAGCTTGGTAATCTCATGGTTCCCATCAGAAGTGTGTTCAAAAGCTTAAGCAACGTCGTGAAAGAGAAAAACGAAGATGAAAATTGTGAGTATGAGGAGATGTGGGATGCAGAAGGGTCGATGCACCTTATCAAGAAAACCAAAAAGGTTTCCTCGACAACAGTCTTGAACGAGGGCAGCTCGGTGGAGAGGTAAGATGATCAGATGCATCCGTACCTGCTTTTCTTTCTTGAGCGATAAAACTCATGAACTGCTCGTCTACAGGGGCAATGCGGTGATGAGATCAAAAGCTCGGAAACAGACCGGACCAGATGTAGATGGCTCGAGTGAAGATGTAAGCATACATATCGGATCAGCTAGAGCACAGAAATCAAAGGCCAGAATGATGGTTCGGAGACTGCTGCGGGCACTACGAGCACTGATGGTGATTGCTGCCTTCAACGTCCCTCTATACGTGCTGCTCGTGTTCAAAGATTGGATTGACAAATGATCTGAACAATGCAGGTTGGTTTTCTTCAAATATGAAATAGCTAGGCAGTTTTGAGTTAGCAATGGTGTCATTTTTTGTTGGTTATTTTGGTGAAGATATTAATTATTTTGTACCATTTCTAATCTGTCTAATTCATTCTGAAAACTTGGAAAAATGATCTGCTTCAATTTTTATTTTATTTTTGTGAAAACAAATAGAATTGGCGCGATTTCTTTGTTATATTTTCATGTTTTATACCATAACTACATACATACGGCATGCATTGGTGATAGTGAAATACAAAAAATATAATAACAATTTTAGATCAAATTAAAAGAGAAACATAATTACGGGAATTTAATGTTTAGCAAGAAAGTTCCTTTATTGCATTGATACATACTAATAATTTTTCATTTCAATAATTACATTCTCGCATTTATATCCTTATTAAATATGTTCCATCAGCTTTAATTATCACTATCACGTACCAAAACGTTCTAATATCCCATCAAATTTGCAAAAAATAAAATAAAGGAAATGACTACATATATACCATATATTTGCATGCATGAAGAAACGATCATCTCGATCTCAATCATCTCCACCACTAGCAGGCGTCTCGCCAGATTGTGGTTGAGACCGTGAGGAGTTGAGACCATGAGGAGCCGGTAGACTCACTCATGGAGGTCGGCGGTGACTGCATCTGAGCTGTGAGGGAATCGTGAGCTTCACGTCGAAATGAGACGAAGAGGACGCGGCTGTCTTACTCTTTTTCCTCGGAGGCAAATCCACTGAGTCGTCATGGCATCCCGGAAGTGGTCGAATCTCCACCGTGAGTACCGGATTAAAGCCCCATAACTGGCAGTCAAGCAGCTTCATATGATCGCCGAGCTCAGTTCCGTCTTCGTGTATGATCGCCGAGCTCAGTTCCGTCTTCGTGTATGATGATGATTCGGCGGCTTGGAGCTCCAGCATCTGCCTCTATATTATCTTTGAATTGCTTGATGGTTTCATAGTTCATTACTATAAGTAGAATGTTATTTTTTCAAAAAAAGAGAAACGTTAATTAAAATTGACTAACTTAATTTGCATGTAAATTGAATTTGATCAATTCTATGGAAATAAAAATAAAAATAAAAACTCTTTTTTTCATCTTCCATGCATGTATGGCCTTTTGGCGCATAGTTTTTTTTTTTAAGAAAAAGAATGAAACTTTGGCGCAAAGTTTATAAAAATTTAAAATTGAATTTCATAGAAATTTTGTAGGATATGAGTGACCGTGTGATTTTTTGAGATTTTTTTTTTAGTTTTAATAGAATAAAATCTTTTAAACTTTTAGATATTGTTAATTTTAATTTATATCATTAATTGTATATTTTGTTTGTTTCAAAAAAAAATACATTAAAGTTGAGCTAAAATATAAGTTTTATTACTTTTCATTAAATAAGGGTAAAGTTGGAAGTTTAGCTTTTGTTTCTTGTATTCATAAATATTTTTAATTTACGTGCGAGTAGAAAAGGGACTGGACGGAGGGAGTAATTAGTGAGTGAGATTGAATAGTGTGTGATATCTACTCCTTGATTTCGTAAATTGTTTGTGATAGTAATTAGATAATTAGTGAGTGAGATTAATATTAATAGGGATTAAGTAGAAAGAATGGTATGGATTACAAGGATCGGTGGTGAATTGAAATTGGTTATTTTATTTCTCTTTATCTCAATTACACTTAGTATATGGCCTAATGCCATATTTATAGTTGACATATGTAAGTCCTAGAGATATCTAGATAAATAACTTTCTAACAAAATCTAGAGACTCCTAGAAATTAGCACCATATTTTAACGATAAACAACTTTCTAGCAAAATCTAGTGATTTTTAGAAATTAGCACCATATTTGAACACTCGTCTTTGATGCGAATTTTTGTGACTCCAATCATGTTGTGTAGCATCTCTTGTTCCGGTAGGAAATGTCTAATGATGGAGTGAGGTTGCTTGGAGACAGTCATGTGTAGGGCTAGCAATTTTGGCCCGGCTATATAATTAATTTTTGGGGTTGATTATTCCAAACTTAGGGTATATAATTTTTTAAAATTTTAATTTTTTTGCAATAAATATTAATTATATTAGTTATGATATAATAAATTTTATTTTTATAAAAAATATTATTAACAATATATAATTTTAATGTTGGCACACGTAAGTTGAGATTAGATTATCTATTCTCAACACTTTCTTTTTAAATAAAAATCATGTTTACTTTACTTATTTTTAAAATCTATTTATACTTATTATTTGTTGTACTTTTTGGAAGCTAGCTAGTACGTAGGAAACTATAACTCATTAACACTATATTATAATATACTGCATGCAATGCAACCCATTAACACTATAGCTAGGCATTATGAGAATAACTTTTTTTGTTACCCACTTAACATTAGTACCCACTAATTTTTTTAAATTATTTATTTCACCTATTTTGGACCAATACTCTTAATTAACTACAAAAAATGAAAAAGAAAAAAAAAAGAGCCAATTGTGAATTAACTAAGGACCATGAAATTTTATGATAATTCATTACTTTATTGTGATATTAATTGCAAAATAAAATTAAAAAAAATAAACAATTATACGGTAGACTATATATAATTAGACCTACATGCTTACTGGCACAGATCAGATCCCCGTGTCCATTCTTAATACTAATACTTTTAATTAATTATAAGTAGTAATTAATTAATTTAATTCATTATACATACAGATCATTAGTGATATATATAAACAAATTATCTAGAAAAATATGATCAAATGTATTCAAGAACTTATCTAGAGGTTATTGGCATTCAAATTTTACCTTTAGAATTGCATGCACCATTTCTAATCTGTCTAATTCATTCTGAAAACTTGGAAAAATGGGTAAACATACAAGCTATATGCATCAATTTTTTTATTTTGTGAAAACAAGTAAAGTTGGCGCGATTTCTTTGTTATATTTTCACATTTTATATCATAACTACATACATACGGCATGTATTGGTGATAGTAAAATATGAAAATATAATAGGAATTGTAAATCAAAGATAAAAGATAATTATCATACAGTATAAAGAGAATTTAATGTTTAGCAAGAAAATTCCTTTATTCCATTGATCAACCTAAGACATCATACATTATAACAAAGCTAGCTACCTGCAGAGTAGCATGTAATAAATACATAATAATACATTATTCCAATAAACACTAAACTGTTATTACAATTTATTTCCCTACTCATGCAATATTATATATATATATATATATATATATATCCATTTACACATCAAAATTGATCTCCAGTCCTCTGCAGCCTCCACAATCACTTGAAAATTTTCCAAGAAAAATGATATAATTAATTTCTTGACCACCATGCATGAATATTACCTCTCAAGATCCCTATTTTGTTCTTAAAAGCTACCTCCAACACATCAATACTTCTCTCTCTTTAATTGCCAAAAAAACCCCAAATGGAATCTCACCATTTAGGTTAAAAAGACATGAAAAAGGAGTGGCATCTTAGAGAGAGAGAGACATATATATTTATTGGAGTAAGACAAAAGAAGCATTTGCAGAAAAGAGGTATTGAATATACATATATATATATATAATGAAATATTGGGATGAATTAATATTGATCATCTTCTCCTTGAATATAGAAGCAGAGAAGCATGGTGGCGCAGCGGCGGAGAATGTAAATGCGAGCTCGTTGTTGTTTAACTAAAGATGCGCATTTTCTTGTGAATCCATTAATATTCCTCTTCTTTGATCTTTTCCATGATGAACAACTGTGATTAATGTTGTTGTTCTTCTTCATTTGTAGTTTCATGACTTCAGCCATTTTTATTTTGTTTTTCAAGATTTTGATGAGGTGGGAGAAGAAGATGCATGGAATGAATATATATCCCTAGAGAGAGAGGGGGAAAAAAAGAGTTAATTTGGGAAAAAAACTCACAAATGAATGGAGCTGGACCCTTGAGGAAAAATTAATGGAGTTTGAATATCTATTTATACACACACAACCTTCTCAAGTTGACTAATTATTTGGGGGAAGAACAATGAACATGGTCAAGTTTATGGGATCTGCATGGGAAAATGTACCATATATTATTGCAAATTGGAGAGAGAGAGAGAGAGAGAGAGATTGTTGATCATGTGAAAAATAATTAAAGATACACACACACACACACATATAGTATAGAGATCTAATGAGAACCAATGTCCTGTGTAGGAGCTAGGAACTAATATGGAGCGTTGGATCAATTATTTTATAAGGCTCAGATTAATCTCAAAAAAATAGGGTCAAAAATGCAATATCTTAAGAATTATATTATATATGTCATTGTATTGCATATCAATTATTTGCAGTAAATATATCTATTCCATATATAGTGGGATTATATGGGAACGGTTTTTTTTTTTAATTTTGGACGTTATATATATATATATATATATATATATATATATATATATATATATAAATGTGTGTGTGTGTGAATTGGGATCGAAGAATGAGATGTACTCCCTCCGTCTCACTTTGATAGACTTGTTTTCCTTTTTGGTATATTCCGATATATAGATATGTTTCTATATATGTTTAGCTAATTTACTAATATATATCCCTATTTAATATGTTCACATTAGGCATTAATTCAATGTCAAAAAAAATAAATAAGGGCATATTAGGAAGTTTCTTGATTAATTGTATTTTCCAATTATTTTCTTATTAATCCCCGTGAAAAATCACAATCAGCCTATCAAAATGAGACAGAGAGAGTATTTAATTTGAGTGAAAATGGGATTAGAAAATAAGCGGGTAAATTTGCATGAAATTATGTGCTACATTTTTAAATTACGGATTTTTTTAGAATTTTTTTAAAATTTTATGATTGATTTTTTAGGTTTCACCCACCCAATTAATATTTTTAATTATATTTTAGTATTTAATTTTTTCATATTTCAATTAATAATTGATTATGATGGTTGATTATTTCAACTTTCAAATTTTATATTTTTTTAAATTTTTTTTTTGTTGATGAATATTGACTGTGATTATTATGTTAGAATTAATTATATATATATATATATATATATATATATTTAATTTAAATATATATATATATATGTATGTATGTATTATTAATTTTTAACGTAGGAGCTAAGAATTCCAGATCAAATCATGATTTGCAGAATCTGTCAAGTTCAATATTTTGGCATGTGAATTTGAGATTGGGTAATCTTTGTGTTCTCTCTCTATATTTTTTTATCGTTTATTTTAATTGTATTTTTGTTTTTACTACAACCCAAGTGATTTGGTCTTTACCTCACTAGAGTATATATTTATAATTTTATTTGTTAGAGACTATAATTAATTAATTATAAAAAAAGTAACGAAATCATATAAATTAATTTACTACTATTGTGAATTATATAAATTTTTATATTTGTTATTATGATCATTGAGATTAAGTCCAACAAAAAAAAAGTTCGGCAATCTCTTCCTTCCCGTTGACAAATTCGGGCCAATGACAAATTCAAGCCCGGCCCGAAATTACTTCGGGCCTAGTGTATTTTTATGTGCTTTGGGCCAAAAAGCCCGGCCTGTTCGGAGCTCTCTCATTCTCTGATCAGGCCAGGCCAAAATTATTTCGGGCCTAATTTTTTTAGCCCAACTCGGCCCGAAATTGCCAGCCCTATAGCATGTTCAGAAAAACCCAAAACTCTTCACTATGTTTCGAAATAAAACATCAAATCTCATACAAATCTCCCTCCCTCACTAAAGAAGAACATATACCACATTTCAGTGATCATCAGCTCAACACATCTATATCAAACCAGAAAAACAAGTACTAGGTTTATTTGTAACTAGGAGGTGCAAATGTCCTAATTCGTGAGTCCTACATTGACCTCATCTCGATCGATCTTCGTGTTCTTAGCCTTATCGAGTTCACATAATCTACCGGACTATGAGCAGAAAGACCGAGGATCACAAGTCCGACTAACCTCAGCAGAAACGATTCCCACGACTCCTTGTAATCCGACCCGTACACGTATTCCATGATCAAACTCCTCAACCAATGCATGATGTCAAATTGTGCATCAAATTATATAAGTACAACTTACTTTCTCAATGTAGCGGCTGTTGTAGTATAAGCAATTCCCAAAATGCTTATACAAGAAGGTTTTGTTGTCGTAAGGCAACCTCGGAACAAGATCATTGCAGTAAACCACTCTCGTGTACCTCGTCTGAAGATGTCCCAAACGGGCTTCCATGTACTTCCCCAACTCTCGGTTACCAACTCTAGGTTGTCCGTACGTGTAAACTCCCAACAACCGTTCCATCATCTCCTCATCCTCGTGCACCACTAGCACCGTTGGGAACAATATGGCTAAGGCCCCTCCCAAACTATGCCCCGTCACCACAAATTTCACGTTCTTGTGCTGTTGGAGCAACTTCTTCAGCTTACTTCTCACAGTATAATACGTTGTCATCTCCCCCATTGCCGTTACTACTTCCTCAGCATCCGAAGCCATTTCTGAATCAGACGGCTGGCTTAATCCACCGTATCCATTGGAATCACTAAATGTGGTTGATGAGTCGAGACCTCTAGAAGAGGAGGCAACCTCTGCATCAACACCGTTCAGATTGGAAGATTTGAAACTCATGGATTGGAGGTGCATCTGTCACTACACACCTTAACGAGGAACAAGCCCATGCAGACTCAGACTCTGTGACCGTCACGACATACCCGACTGAGGGTCTTCAAATCCACCTCACCGATCGTGAAGCAGAAACTTTAAAATGTAAAGTAAAAGGTAATAATCAGATAGTGGACGAGCACGGGATCACACACGAGATCAATATCGATGTCGGAAAATCCGGATTGGGAAGTTTCAGGTGGGTGATTGACGGGCTTGATTGATACTTGGAAGAAGACGTGGCTTTTGTGCTCAGCTGTGTTGGCGGCCAACTGCGGATAACGAGAAAGTGATACCCCAGATCTTGCAATTGACTATTGAGGCTAGGAAGTGATTGATACTGTAATACCTCCATTTCTTTTTTATTTTTTTATTTTTATTTTTTAGCACTACACGACATTCCTGTGGATTATGTCAGGGATTCCACCTGTCGTTCTCTCCCTCTCTCCAAATCAATTATTAGCTAGCTATACACATGCTCCATTCTTGTTTCAAATGATATATACGTTTATCTTGCTTTACTATATTCATTTAATTTTAAACTTTTAGATATTGTTAATTTTGATTTATATCATTAATTGTATATTTTGTTTGTTTCAAAAAAATACATTAAAGTTGAGCTAAAATATAAGTTTTATTATTTTTCATTAAATAAGGGTAAAGTTGGAAGTTTAGTTTTTGTTTCTTGTATTCATAAATATTTTTAATTTGTGTGCGAGTAGAAAACGGACTATATAATCGGGACGGAGAGAGTAATTAGTGAGTGAGATTGAATAGTGTGTGATATCTACTTCTTGATTTCGTGAATTGTTTGTGATAGTAATTAGATAATTAGTGAGTGAGATTAATATTAATAGGGATTAAGTAGAAAGGATGGTATGAATTACAAGGATCGGTGGTGAATTGAAATTGGTTATTTTATTTCTCTTATCTCAATTCTTAGTATATGGCCTAATGCCATATTTATAGTTGACATATGTAAGTCCTAGAGATATCTAGATAAATAACTTTCTAGCAAATCTAGAGACTCCTACAAATTAGCACCATATTTTAACACTCGTCTTTGATGCGAATTTTTGTGACTCGAATCATGTTGTGTAGCATCTCTTCTAGAAATTAAACATGTTCCGATAGGAAAGGTCTAATGATGGAGTGAGGTTGCTTGGAGACAGTCATGTGCTCTAATCTCTTCAATACTACCATATCGAATATGCGAGTAAAAAAAAATATTTTAATTAAACACGGGCAATGAATAATTTACAAGATATACTTAAGAGAGAGGGTTATCGTTGCGCGGGAATGCAAATTAAGAGAGAAACAAAGATTTTCATTTACTTTATATCTTTTTTTAATAATATATTATTTTATATATATATATTTGATTATTCTTCTGATTGTCTCGTTAATTTATTTCGACCTAGCTACATAACATTGATACGTAATACATGCATGCATGGGAAGTTTCTTGATTAATTATCTTTCTAATTATTTTCTTATGGGGTGGTCTCCTGTGAGACGGTCTAACGGGTTACTTTCGTTAGACGGATCATAACCCGGCCCGCTATCTTAGCTTCATATCTGGTGACATTTCAGTTCATAGTATGTGACACTTGAGTTTATGATTGGTGATACTTAGCTTCATATCTGGTGACACTTCATTGTTATTTGTTTTAATAATTCAACGTGATACATGCTCCTTATGTTAATGATACTTCACCTTACAATTGATAAGGCTTCACACATAGTTAAAGATATTACTAAAAAATATTAAAATTTATTAAGACTTACACTGCTTCATATCTGGTAACACTTCAGTTCATAGTATGTGACACTTCAGTTCATGATTGGTGATACCTAGCTTCATATCTGGTGACACTTCATTGTTATTTGCTTTAATAATTCAACATGATAATTCATTGTACATGCTCATTATGTTAGTGATACTTCACGTTACAATTGATAGGGCTTCACATAATAGTTAAAGATATTACTAAAAAAATATTAAAATCTGTTAAGACTTATGCTGCTTCATATCTGGTGACACTTCAGTTCACAGTATGTGACACTTCAATTTATGATTGGTGATACTTAGCTTCATATCTAGTAACACTTCATTGTGACCCGGGTCCGGGTCGGATCTTAATATCCGTCTAACGGTTTATGACCCGTTAGACGGTCTAACACAAGTCTTTGTCTTTTCTTATTAATCCTCGTGAAAAATCACAATCAGCCTATCAAAATGGGACGTGAGGAGTATTTAATTTGAGTGAAAATGGGATTAGAAAATGAGCGGGTAAATTCGCATGAAATTATGTGCTACATTTTTAAATTACGGTTTTTTTTAGAATTTTTTATTTTAATTTTATGATTGATTTTTTAGGTTTCACCCACCCAATTAATATTTTTAATTATATTTTATTATTTAATTTTTTCATATTTCAATTAATAATTGATTATGATGGCTGATTATTTCAACTTTCAAATTTTATATTTTTTTAAATTTATTTTTTTGTTGATGAATACTGACTATGATTATTATGTTAGAATTAATTTTTATTTTATAATAAATATTATTAAATTAAAAAATATAATAGTGAAACACAAAGTATAGAGTATTGTGTGTGTAGGAAGATAGTACCTAATGAATTAATAAAGCTCATTATCTATTTAGTTTGTGGTCATGATCGATCATCAATATGTATATACACATGATATATTCAATAATTTTTTATTTTATTTTTTTGAGAAAACGATATATCCAATAATTAGTTATACAAATCGAGATTATATTGTTAGTTCAACAATTTAATTTGTCTACCTCAACGTAACTCATCATTTTTTTTAACAGATGTCAAAAATCACATAATTAGTTTAAAATATAGAATATCAGAAAATTTGAATATCAGATTATATATTTTTTTATCGTTTATTTTAATTTTATTTATTTTTTTACTACAACCCAAGTGATTTGGTCTTTACCTCACTAGAGTATCACCAGATATTTATAATTTTATTTATTAGAAACTATAATTAATTAATTATAAAAAAAATAACGAAATTATCATAGCAAAACAAAATTAATTTACTACTATTGTGAATTATATAAATTTTTATATTTGTTATTATGGTCATTGAGATTAAGTCCAACAAAAAAAAAGTTCGGCAATCTCTTCCTTCCCGTTGAGTGTAGTCAGATGTATGAACTCCCAAAATTTTTCCAATTTCTCAGCATGAACGGTTGTCGACTTTTTTTGTTTCAAAATTTACATTCTCAAACAGAAAATTCGGGCCAATGACAAATTCAAGCCCGGCCTGAAATTACTTCGGGCCTAGTGTATTTTTATGTGTTTTGGGCCAAAAAGCACGGCCTATTCAGACCTCTCTCATTCTCTGATCGGGCCAGGCCGAAATTATTTCGGGCCTAATTTTTTTAGCCCAACTCGGCCCGAAATTGCCAGCCCTATCTAGCATGTTCAGAAAATCACCAAAACTCTTCACTATGTTTCGAAATAAAACATCAAATCTCATACAACTCTCTCTCCCTCACTAAAGAAGAACATATACCACATTTCAGTGATCATCAGCTCAACACATCTATATCAAACCAGAAAAACAAGTACTAGGTTTATTTGTAACTAGGAGGTGCAAATGTCCTCCTAATTCGTGAGTCCTACATCGACCTCATCTCGATCGATCTTCGTGTTCCTAGCCTTATCGAGTTCACATAATCTACCGGACTATGAGCAGAAAGACCGGGGATCACAAGTCCGACTAACCTCAGCAGAAACGATTCCCACGACTCCTTGTAATCCGGCCCGTACACGTATTCCATGATCAAACTCCTCAACAACTCCCACGCAGCGTTTGCATATTCCGGGATCAGATACAGCAAACCAAAGTAATTTCTGTTTGGCTCTTCATCCACCTTCTGCAAATCACACCATATATCTATCTATCATCAACAATGCATGATGTCAAATTGTGCATCAAATTATATAAGTACAGCTTACTTTCTCAATGTAGCGGCTGTTGTAGTATAAGCAATTCCCAAAATGCTTATACAAGAAGGTTTTGTTGTCATAAGGCAACCTCGGAACAAGATCATTGCAGTACACGACTCTCGTGTACCTCGTCTGAGGATGTCCCAAACGGGCTTCCATGTACTTCCCCAACTCCCGGTTACCAACTCTAGGCTGCCCGTACGTGTAAACTCCCAACAACCGTTCCATCATCTCCTCCTCCTCGTGCACCACTAGCACCGTTGGGAACAATATGGCTAAGGCCCCTCCCAAACTATGCCCCGTCACCACAAATTTCGCGTTCTTGTGCTGTTGGAGCAACTTCTTCAGCTTACTTCTCACAGCATAATACGCTGTCATCTCCCCCATTGCTGGTACTACTTCCTCAGCATCCGAAGCCATTTCTGAATCAGACGACTGGCTTAATCCACCGTATCCATTGGAATCACTAAATGTGGTTGATGAGTCGAGACCTCTAGAAGAGGAGGCAACCTCTGCATCAACACCGTTCGGATTGGAAGATTTGAAACTCGTGGATTGGAGGTGCATCTGGAATGTGGAGGTGTCAACTCTGTTTCCCAAACCTAGTGCCTCTAGAAATCCCATGTGCACTTTTCCCAACTTTGGAATCTCGTACCATGAGTAGTCGAAGTCGGTGATCCAGTCGTCAGCATCAAACGGCTCAGTGCCCCTGAAGCTGATGACTATCAAATTTGCATCTTCCGGCTCATCACACATTATAAAAACTTGTGTCGAGTGCTGTTTCTGATAATCTGCAACGCAACGCATGAGAAATAAAAACCATAAGCTTCTACTAGTTAAGAGTGGATGAGTGTTGAGAAAATTTGAAGTCATATTCTCACCATTCCAACAGTTATAAAAATCCACAAAATGCATCTGCGTCAAGGAGAAATGAGAACAACAAGGTTAATTATGATCATCATATACAAGCATACGTAAGAGGTAAAGGCGAATGCAAGAATCTAACCTTCCAATGAAGTTGCACAATATTTCTAACAACCTTAGCATTTTCATATGCTAACTTAGAAGTCATCATACACAGGTCCATCAGAGCTCGATGTCCCATCTCTACTTCCCAAGTTTTTTTCTCAAAATCGTCGTCTTTTGATAGTTTCTCGATCTTGCAGAGGTCTAGACGTCCGTCTAAATGTCCAATGGCGCTTATGAATGTTTCCGAATTCCTTTTTGGCATTACCACAGTCCCTGTCCGCAGACGATACTCATCATTGTGATTACTAAACAGAGCTCATCTAGGTCCTAATATGCAGAGCTCACTAAAGCACAAATACACCAACCGAAATCGAGATAATGAAGATAAACTTCAATCTCTAGATCATTATATGGAAATATGCAGAGCTCACTAAAGCACAAATGCACCAACCAAAATCGAGATAATGAAGATAAACTTCAATCTCTAGATCATTATATGCTAATATGCAGAGCTCATTAAAGCACAAATGCACCAACCAAAATCGAGATAACGAAGATAAACTTCAATCTCTAGATCATTATATTCTCAAAAGATTGAACTCCTATCAACACCAAGCGTTGTTCATTAATGAAAAGCAGCACCTAAACATAAATGCAATTCCTGGGAAAGTAAGTCTACAACATCCTTAATCAAGATGTTCAATCATTCTAAGTTAGGCATCACCTTTTATCTAAACATTAACTGTAAACATCTAATGATCATGTAGCCTGTAGCAAGAATCCCATTACAACCATACAAAGATTTGATTTAAGATAGAACAATAAATGAACATATATCATTACCAAAGGCATGCATCTAGTGCTATAAATATATGTAATAGAACAATTAAATGAAAAATCACATAGTATTAGTACAAAAATTTAATGTTAAAGTAGGGAGTGATGATACCATGAAGGATTCTGCACATCAATCCAAGAAAGTTGCCATTGAGAGACAAAAGATTAAGGAAAAACTCCAAAACATAACCAGTCCACTCCATGGGCTTCCCAAATACCTTAATAATTTTCCTCACCAAAATGGACAAAACTATCACCCACCTATGATCATGATCATCACCCAAATCCAAAAGCTTTTCTTGCAATGACCCACACCCATTATCACAGGTTTCAAGAAACTTTGCCCCTCTTTCTTGATCATTGAACACCAAGAACCTCGCCAAATCCAAAATCCCTCCATTCTCATCACTCACAATCAAGAAATCATTCAATGTCTCCGCCATTCACACCCACAATTTCAAGAACAAAGAAAGAAATAAAGAAAGCGGTGCGTGATGGATTTGTGCAATCTATGAGTGATTAAATGTGGATTTGTAACGGCTGGAGTGATGTAGAAAATAAAAGGGTAAAGATGTATTGGGAAATGTGTGCATGCATATCTGGACCAACAAATTACGGTTCAATATATATCAATTTTGGATTATATCATTTTTCTCTTTTACTGCTACACCATCATCATCTATTCATGAATGATGAATACGTGTAATAGAGTGGCCCAAGTTGGTGGAATAATAATTTCGTAATCAATTCTTGAATGATGAATAAGTGTAATGGGATGGTCTAATTGTGGAATGATAATCTCATAAGAGGTCGGGAGAACTAAATATGATCCAAATATTTTAAATTCAGATATTAGGTGTAGTTTTGGAAATAAAATGGACCCTTTTAGCCTATGAATTAATCTTTAAATTGCCAAATTTGAAAGGATTGAAAGCTAAGTTGTTTGATATGATTGATTGCTGTAATCACATCACATGCTTTTTTATGCCATGTTCATTGTTGGAGATGATTGCACGGTTCATTTTTCCCATATTCACACAATTCAAGCAAAAAAAAAAAAAATTATCAATCCATCATCAAGAAAGTATTGAATATTGATATAACTTGGTGAGTGCATGGGATTCAATAACAAATTCATCATCCCCATCTTAGAAAAGAAATCAGAAAAAGGAAAAATGTGGAAAAGGTTCAGTTTTCATCCAACAACTGCAAATACATTTTTCCCTAACCATCAATTTGTGAATATTCCATCAATTATAAACCATATACTTGGGAGTTGCACTGAATTTCTGATACCCTTTGATCACTTTATTCACTGCATCTAAGAAATCTTTCTCCGTCACCGTCTTCCTCCTCGCTCGAATAGAAAACATCCCCGCCTCGGTGCACACGCTTCTGATGTCAGCTCCTGAAACAAGTGAAAACACCATGAGAGAGAGAGAGAGAGACTGTGTTCAATAATCTGACTTAGAATGACTACCTGTAGAATTTGGGCAGAGCCTTGCAAGAAGTTCAAACCGAATATCCCTCTCACAATTCATTGTTCGTGTGTGGATCTTGAATATCTGTGTCCTACTCTCGAGATCAGGCAGCCCGAACTCGACTTTCCGGTCCAGCCGTCCAGGCCGCAGAAGTGCAGGGTCGAGAGTATCAGGTCTGAATTTTAAACATAAAAAGTAAAAAACCTTTACTTGTCGATTTCAAAAACACACACTAAATCCTAGTTTTAACATCCAGCTTAACCTGTTGGTTGCCATTAGAACTTTTATGTTTCCACGAGCATCGAATCCATCAAGCTGGTTTACTATTTCAAGCATGGTGCGCTGGACCTCATTGTCTCCACCAACCCCATCATCAAACCGTGCACCTCCAATGGCATCCACTTCATCAAAAAATACAATGCATGCCTTCTTAGACCGTGCCATCTGCCACAGTGAATAAGGAATCATTAATCAACTCAAGGACGTACACACTATTAATAAAATGTGATGAAAATCGGACCTGAAATAGTTCACGAACCATACGAGCTCCCTCGCCCACATACTTCTGAACAAGCTCACTTCCAATGACACGAATAAAACATGCATCGGTTCTATTAGCCACAGCTCTGGCTAATAGGGTTTTACCGGTCCCAGGAGGACCATAGCACAGTACACCCTTGGGAGGATCAATTCCTAGTTTCACAAATTTTTCAGGATGAAGCATGGGCAGCTCAACAACCTGGCAAGAAATAAAGTCTTACTATAGAATTGCTTGAACAGTAAAAAATATAGATAGTTGATCAGAGAATACGGGAAATTAAGGTGTAGATAGCTCATAGCAGCAACAAACTTGTATATTAGAGGCATAACAAGAGATACTAATATGTATCTCACCTCTCGCATCTTCTCAATCTGCTCCTTACATCCACCAACATCATTGTAGGTTACATCTGGCTTTTCCTCAACTGTCATCATTGTAACACTTGGATCAATTTTCGGAGGCAAGGGAATCTGAATTTGGTACTTATTCCGATCAACACTGCAATACAAAAGATAGAGTCAAACTGCATGTCATATAGCTTGCCAAATGCAACAGCAGCAATAAAATAGCTCCGGTCAACTATTTCAATCTTCTAATGCTGCTTCTCACAAAATTATTCTTCGCTTGCAGGTCAATAAATAAATTGAAAGATAAAAAAATCCTAAAGGCATTTGCAGAACTAACATCAGCTAAAATACATAAAAGCTAATCAAGATAGGGGTGACAGAACCCTAAGATTAAGTCACATATGGAACCAGAATAGTCCCTTAAGATTGCAGCACAAGATTTGGATCATAAACATTTATACTGAAACAGCAATTTGAAAGTTGCTCTGCCAGATCAATTGCCCTCGACAGATGCATAATTTAACACTTGGCACAATAAGACTCTAAAAGGTTTCAGAGGTTAACCAGACCACAGCATTCAATTTATGACTTGAGTACAGTAACCAAAAATCCTAATCCCATACAGCAAACACAAAAACTCCTTCATTCCCCAAAGATAAACCAAGATTGGAAAAGCTTACCCAACTCTCATGCCTTCTTCAATATCAGTAGGTGACACTTTATCACCTAATCCAACAACAAACTGCATAAGTAAAATGCACAGAGATTAGATAATTAGATCAAATAAAATCGACAAAGTTTTTGACCAGATAATGTCTAGTGAAAATAGAAGCCGAATTTATGGAGAGAAATATTCTTCCCTCCCTCTCTTCCTTCTTTCTTTCCGTTTAAGTCATAGAATAAATAATTCCAGGAAAGCAGTCCAGGCAGAGGGCGAACAGGCATACCTTTGCAATTTGCTTAACATTGATAACATACTTTGCATCTTCAGTGTTTGGATTGATTATCTTCGTACACCGAGCAACCTAGTTGTAACAAACAATTATAACCTAATATTAACAAGAGGAGAGGATTAAATAACTTTAGTAATTAATCAAGAAAATACCCTACCTGCAGAGGTTGTTCCTCCTGCATCATTTGCTTATCGGACACAAGATCCCATTGGCTGGGAGCAGCCAAACCAGTGTCAGACTCCTTGATACCTAACATGAAGAGAAAATGAAAGACATGACTTCCAAAGAACAAGGGCGCAAAGCAGCATGGAAATATACAGCAGCATCTATTCACCTGGTTGCTAGATATAAAGGAATACAGAATACACAAGTACACAACCACATTTGTCGAAAATCCTTTTAGTCATTTTCAGATCTACATTTCTAAGCAATAAAAAAAGTAAGTTAAGGAACAAGAAACAAACCGCATAGGTCATTAATCTTCTTAGCCATTTCCTTAATCTCCTTCTCAGCTTTCTTTATGCTTGTAGAATAAGGTCCCAAACCCTGGACATATCGTACCAAAAAACTTCAATGGAAGCAAAAACTCAACAACATTTCAAATTTCAACAACATCCAACTTCCAAGTATATCAAAAAGGAAGTATCATTTGCTCGTATCATATCACAAACTTCATTGGAAGCAAAAAAAATCAACAGCATCCAAGTATATAAAGGAAAAAACAAGTATCATTTGCAATAACACATACTCCTAATTTGGAAGGCACACAACGCAATGCACAAGTTCTATCATAGCAACTACATTTTTGTCCCCTACATGTAAAATGAAACGACCCAACACTACTCGAAACAAAGTCCAAAAATTTCAGATATAAATAAGCTATGATCACCTACTGAATCCAAATAACAAATAAAAACCATAAATTCCCACCAACATTTTACATTCCAGATCCATATTAGCAAAAACCCAGCTAGTATCATCTAGTGATAATCAGTCTCCACCTCCCTCATTAGACCAAACACATTATCATACACAAAATGGAAGCAAAACCAACATTCACAACACAGCTAACAAAAGCATCAAATTAAAAAAATAATAAGCGAACAAAGTTCCTAGTCAATCTTGAAAGGCTAGATCTCAATTCACGATCAATAAAATAAAATAAAAAAACCCAAGAAACAAATTGAAATCCTCAGCTCAAAACAACATAATTCCTAAAAAAACAGCCAAAATAAGAGCTTGATTAAAAATAAAAGAGTACATAGGTCTTGAGGAGAGCAATATCGTCTTCATCGAGCGGTTTAGGGTTCTTCTCGTCCTTGAATTCATCCTCGGGCTCCGGCGCCATTTTCGAATATTTGGATTTGATTTTGAGTTACGTAAAATTTGGATTTTGAAAAAATGGTGAAAGGTTTTCTGTTTTCTTGAACAAGAAGTAGAGCTGAAGTCTGTAGAGGAGATGGCGGTGGTCACGTGCATGTCTCGTGATCTCGTTTGGGCTTTTCACAATATTTATGGAATTAATCATTTTCATTGGCCCAATAACAAACTAGACATATTCAAGGGAAAAAAAAAAATAAAAAAAAAAATATATATATATATATAATTCAATTTTAGAAAATTATTTTTTATTTTCAAATTAATGGTTAAGTCATCATTTTTATATTACAAACTATTTTTATTTTCTTAAACATATCATAAACTGACACTTTTATCAATTAAAAAATTATTCAAATTTATCACCAAATACATTTTTAAGCAAAAAACTACATAATGTTTCAGCTAAATGCTAGGGTCTTATTATTGTGTTGTGGCAAAATCAATCATATGTATGATATAATATCTTTATTCATAATTTTTAACTCCTTTTTAGATTCGATTTTAGCTGAAAATGTATTCGAGGATAGATTTGATTAGTTTTTTTAATAGTTTAGGTATTTAATTGGTAAAAAAGTGTTAGTTTGAAATACATTTGAGAAAATGGAAATAGTTTGGGATATAAATAATGATTTAGCTCAATATTTTGGCTAACGTTGTCAAATGGTTCAGGCGGGACCAAGCCCATGAGCCAAATGTGATGAGACGGCCTGGCTTTTCGGGCCTATAAAATCATGTCCTATCCTGACTTAATATTTGGATCGGGCTAGGGGATCTTGTGGGCCATAGATTTGTGTTTTCATATTTTTCACTATTCGGCTCAATCCATTTGGACTTATACATTTTTCGGATCAGATCGAAACGAAAGTACTTTGGACCTATAAAATAGTGATCTAATTTGACCCCAAAATCGGGCTAACCGAGCCACTTTTGCCACCTCTAATTTGTGGCAAAAGTTGTGGTGGTATATTGTACACACCTCATTCCAATAAGCTAAAGAATTTCCCCCCCAAAAAAAAACAGAAATGCTAAAGAAGAGATAATATAAAAGAAGAAGGAATTAATCAAATGTTAAATTCGTTTGCTAAAAATGCTCAAGCCAAGGCCACCTCATCACACCAAAATCCAAATCACCAATCCACCATCATTTTAATTTAATTTTTTTTTTTGGATGTGCTAATTTAATAATTATACTATTTCTTCCCTCAAAGAAATATAATTATATTATTTCTACTCATACATACAAAGACACAATTCTATTCCCTCAACCCATAAAAAAAACTAGGAAAAAACCAAAAAAAAAAAAGGAATAAACCACAAAATCCAATCTAATAACGTCTGAGACTCAAAACCAAAAGAAAAGTAAAAAATTAGTTGCCCACCCCAAAACTCAAGCCACAATACTAGTCAAATACCACGACTTGATTTTCATCCCTCCGCCGTCTTCCGCCCTCCGCCGCCGTGCCCCCTTCATTATCCCCGTGAAATCGCCGCCCCCCGTTGACCGCTCTTTCTCGCTACATTGCATTTCTCACTTCCACGTAGACCACAATATCATCTTCATCTTCTCCACTTTCTTCCTATATATTTAACCAAGACTCACCATTTCTCTAGAAATCTCAATCTTTCTTGGGATTTGCAGATTTTTTCAGAGTCCCTTTTCACATAATTTGAAAAGGATCATATTTTTTTTTCAAGAAACTGAATCCCATTTCGATAAAGCTCGATTTGAGTAAAAAAAATCGAGTCTTGGTGAAGAACAATGAGGGAAAATTCAGATATGGTTGAGGTGACAGGGAAAGTAATGGTGGTGGCAATCATTCTTCTCTTGTTTGTGGTAGTCTTCTTCTTCTGCCTCCACCTCTACTTCAAATGGTTCTATCAAATCCAAACACAACCCCCCACCACCAGGCAGCGGCGGCGGCGGCGCCGCCGCCTAGACTTCGCCGGCGGGCACCAAGAAATAGTGGCTATGCCGAGCTCCCGCATTGGGCTAGAAGCTCGTGTGCTGAAATCTATACCGGTTGTTGCATTCAATCCCAATGAATTCGAAGATGGATTGGAATGTGCAGTGTGTTTGTGTGAGGTTTGTGAGGGAGAGAATGCAAGAATTCTGCCTAAATGCAAGCATGGATTTCACGTGGAATGCATAGATATGTGGTTTCAATCTCATGCTACTTGCCCTCTTTGTAGAAATCCAGTTTCAAATTGTGAAAAAGAAGAAGAAGATGATGATGATGGTTGTTCATCATTAGAGGTGGAGAGTGGTTCAAATTTGGTGTTTTGGGGTGAGAATGAATTAGTTGCTCATAATGATTGTATGGAAGATCATCTAGGTAGTGAGCCGTCGTCGTCGAGCAGTAGCCCTGATGGGATCGGGATGGTGGTGATCGATATTAATTCAGCTCACTAAAGAATCCAAGAAAATGAGACAAATTAATCGTCGAGCAGTGGCTCTGATGGGATTGGGATGGTGGTGATCGATATTAATTCAGCACACTAAAGAATCCAAAAAAATGAGACAAATTAATCGTTGAGCAGTAGCCCTAATGGGATCGGGATGATGGTGATCAATATTAATTCAGCTCACTAAAAAATTCAAGAAAATGAGACAAATTAAAATTTACTGCTTTCGTCGTGTGTAAATATTTGAAGAATCAAATTTGCATGTCTACTTTATTCATATTGTGTTTTTTTTTAAATAAATTAATTACACTATACAAGTCGATGCCTTATCCTAGGATAGGATCTTGTTGCACCTTATGGTACAACTTTTTTTTAGTAATGTATAGAAACACGTATAAATATGATTTTTCTGATCAATTTAAAATCGATGTCAATAATTATAAAGTACTTCAAATCTTCTGAAATTTCCATTTTCACCCCTCGTGTTGCTCGAAAATATGGATCGGGCCCGAACTACATTTTTCCAATGACCTGCTCTAATTTTTTGTTTAGATTTTCTTTTATTTTTTGAAAAGTCCAAACACGGTGCTCGTTTTACTCTTTGTAGCTCCCGTCAAATATAAATTTTATAAGATTTCTTTTACTCTTTAGCCTAATTTCTTAAACTTTATCATACCCCCTACCCTCTATAGTAACCTCGCTTTTAAATTTGATGGGCTTCTTTACCCCATCTTTTCAAGAATTGTTAACAATATATGAAGCTCGAATCAATAACCATTTGTTGGCCCAATTCACGGTTTGATTTGCATCTACCAAAATAAAACAAATTATCCATTCCCCATTGCAACCCTTCTCTTGGGAGCGTCAGGATTCATGCGCTTTAGGTAGTTCTAACAATATCTCCCAAACATCAAAATCTGTAAGATGGATTGAGATTCAGGTCAAGCTCATATTTAATGATATATTTATAATTTCATTAGTGTCTGATAGTGTGTGGATCAGGATCATGACTAGTCTCGTGAATTTTCGCACGTAAGATGAACTCTTGGGAAAATCAAGATCCTCCTCCCAAACATCAAAATGTGTAAAATGTGTTAAGATTCAGATCGAACTCATATTTAGTGACATATTTATAATTTTAATAGTGTTTGATAGTTTTTGAATCTGAATCATGTTCCGTCTCATGAATTTTGATCCGTAAAATCGTCTCATAATTTTAAAATGACAGATTCCATGTTGACTTTGACTCCTTCAAACCGGGTCATCGTTGACTCCACCAAGATTAAAATCCCTTTCATGGTTCATGGGCCAAAAAGTGTAAGTCAAATCATAATGGACCTTTAAGGACCAATTCACCTCATGGGACTCATTCAACCCATTCTTTTACGAGGAATATTCTTACTCTTATTTAGAAAAAAATAAATAACCCTAGAAAAATCACACATGAGGAGCTTAGTTAAATTTATAAAGTATTGGTGATATTTAAACTGAATGATATATAGCCAAGGGCTCACACGACTCGTCTCATTCTAAATATTAGAGTTGAAAACGAACTGAATCGAGTCGAATATCTTGATGTTCGAGCTCGGCTCGTTAAGAAATATTCAAGTCCGAGCTCGATTTTTCCTCTTGTTTGAGTTCAGCTCGACTAATATTTGCCATGAACGAATTTGGCTCGAGCTCGACTCGTTAAATGCTCGAAATTTTACTAATCAAGCTTAAGCTCGAATGCTCGAAAAAAAACTCGTTTAATTTACATATTCGAGCTCGAAAAAAAATGCTTATTTAACTTACCCGTTTGAAAGTATTTATAATATTCATGAACATGTTCGATTAAGCTCGATTATGTTCGAGCTCGGATCAATATTCTATATCGAGCTCCATTTGAGGTTCCAACTGGATTAGTTCAATCAAAAAACGATCGAACTTTTCTCGAATTGAATTACGAATAGCTCGCGAACAGTTCTATTCGTTTACAACCATACTAAATATTTATAGGCCACCCTAATATATATGGCTTCAATATTATATTTCATATATGTGAAAAAGTGAGACTGTGATAAAAGTAAATACTATATATTAATATATATATATATATGTGTGTGTGTGTGTGTGTGTGTGAGAGAGATATTGGATAAGGTGAAATGGACATGTGGAAGTCTCCCTATAGTTGACGCGTTATATTAATTTGTGTTGACGACCACCCAACCCTATTTAATAGTACTTCTCAAAAAAAAAAAAAGACCTATTTAATAGTATTTAATATTTAATACTACTATTTATAATATCTGTCTCATCTATTTGTTTGTCACTTAACTCTATATAACTTAGTAAGCTACAGCTGGGGATGGGAATGAGATAGATATTATTCTCTTTTTAATTTTTTTTCTTATTTAATATATATTTCTTCATTTTAATACAATGTGCTGCCCACCACTGTGAAGTCACTGTCCCACCAGAATCTATCTTTGCGAATTGGTCAAATTATTACTATTTCAAAACTAGCCGATAAGAGTCGGCAAATGATTGGTTCGGTGCAAAATCGAGTTAAACTAGTGAAATTAAATAAAAAATTATTAAAAAAAATTCAAACCGTATCAACAAAAATAACATATATAAAGAAAATAACATGCACTTAATAGATAACAAACGGCACATTAAATAAGTAAATGTTTTAAAAATTCTAAAACTATAAAATTGAAACTAAATATTAGAATTACTAATATTATTTAGGTACATAATGCCTTTTAAATTTATTAATTTAGGTATAATTAGTATTAGAATTATAAATTATAAATATAGTATACATATATATTTTGATTGGTTCGCTTTTAACCAAAATATATTTTACTTAAACCGAACCAAACTATATTTTGTTAAAAAAAACAGAGTAATTGTAAGATTACTTGATCTATGTGTCCATTGTGAAACTTTGGTGAACCTAGCTAATTATATTTTTTTTCTTTTAAAATAGATATTAATTTCTAGATCTTTTATTATGTTGGTTTTTCAAATAAATTCACATTCTACATTAAAAAAAAAAAAGTAGAGTAATTATAAGATTACTTGATCTATATATATGTCTATTATTATGAAATTAAATTTTGGTTGAACTTAACCTTAACGTGCTTCCAATGCATCCTTTATGCATAATCATTTTTGGAAGATTGGGTGCTATATATGTCCTTGAAAATCATACAAGATTTTCTATTCTAATCATTAATATATATATATATATATGTATATAAATCAAAGTTTATAAATTTATTAAACCAACACGGATCCAATTGAATCAGAATCTCTCTTATTATAATGAATTGAGATAAATAAAATAATAAATTAAGGATTAAAGTCCAAACATCTAAAGTTGCAATCTTAAACATGTTGTCATATAATAAATTTAAGAATAATGCTAGCCAGCCAGAATCTGGCTATTCTTAAAGAGTAGTGAGTAAGAGCGGATGAAATTCTCGATTCCATTTTGTGCAACACAATTAAATTAGGTACGATGAATCCTAATTAATAAGTGTAACATTAAACTAAAGCACGATAAATTGATATTGAATTAAAAATAGAAGAAAAATTAATAAATTTAATTGTGTAGCACCAAGTATTGCACGAAGTGTAGCCAATAAATTTAGGGCTGCAAATCAAACCAAATAGCTCGATACTCGGCTCATGTTTGTTCGTTAAAAGCTCGTTCGATAAGCATATCAAACAAGCTTGAACATAATTTTATGTTCGATAAAATTTAAAGCTCGGCTCGAACCCGAGCTCGATAAGTAAAAAAATGAGCAAACATGTGTAAAAATATCAAACTACTCGAGCTCGACTCGTATTCGGCTCGATCAAAGCTCGACTCGATATATAATCAAATAAGTTCACACATAAAATTTAAAACTCGACATCATTTCAAACAAGTTTGAACATATGTGTTTTCAGGCTCAGCTCGACTCATTTACACCCATACTGATTATTTCATCCGATGTAAGAGTGGTATATTAATCATATTTAGTTATTACATCTTAATTCAACTAAAAATTATAATATAAATATATATATATATATATATATATAATATTAAAAAATATCCAACCGAATTTCATCCATATATACAATAATGTGTTGTATAAATAGATAGCAAAGCATGAGACAGCATACATAACCCTAAACAACCTCTCCAAATCTCAGAAAACCAAAAACTCCGACCAAAAAAGCTGTGCTGATCGTCGCCGGCGATGAATTCCGTCAACTCCTTCAAGGGCTACGGCAAAGTAGACGAGCTCGAAGACGCCGCATTCAAACGAAAACAGCGAAAACGCAAAATCATCCTCTCCATCTCACTCGTTCTACTCATCACTCTCGTCGGAGTTGTCGCCGGAACTTTAGCTTACAAGAAGAGCAAGAAAGATTCCGGCGAAGTCTCCGCCGCGCAGGCGGCGGCCATCAAGTCCATTTGCGGCGTCACTCGGTATAAGGACTCATGCATCGCCAGCTTGGACTCCTCAAACTCAACAAATCCTCGAAAAATCTTCGATTTCTCGTTAATGGTGGTGATGGATTCGCTGCAGAAGATCGCCGATTTCCCCTCCGACTACGCCAACAGGACTGATGATAAGCGGGTGAAGGAGGCCCTAACCGTCTGCGCCGCCGTGCTCAACGACGCCGTCGACTCTCTCAACGACACAATCTCCGCCGCGCGCGGCGGCGCCAACGGCAACCTCAGAGTCGACGATCTGAGGACGTGGCTGAGCGCCGCCGCCACGAGCCAGGAGACCTGCTTCGACGCGCTGGGGGAGGCCAACGCCACCTTCGCCGGCGAAATCGAGCTGCTGATGAAGAACTCGACGGAGTTCGTCAGCAACAGCCTGGCCATCGCGACGAAGATCGTTCCGGTGATCGAGGGTTTTAAGATTCCGTCCCACCGGAGGCTGCTGGCGGCGGCGGAGTCCGGATTCCCGGCGTGGGTCACGGCGGGGGACAGGCGGCTGCTGCAGGAGAGCCTGCCGGCGCCAAATGTGACGGTGGCGGCGGACGGCAGCGGAGATGTGAGGAGTGTGGCGGAGGCGGTGGCTCGGATCCCGACGAAGAGCGCGGCGAGGTTTGTTATACACGTGAAGGCCGGCGAGTACGTGGAGCATGTCGACATGGACAAGTCTTACTGGAATGTGATGATTTACGGCGACGGCAAAGGCGCCACCATTATTTCCGGCGGCAAGAACTTCGTCGACGGAACTCCGACGTTCTCGACGGCCACGTTTGGTAAGTTCATAAATGCAAAATTTAGTTTTCTTTCTTTACTATATCCCGTGCTTGATTTAATATGCTCGTCGTATCACAACATGCATATATATATATATATATATATAGCTCATATACTAATATATGTCACCCCTATTTAATATGTTTACTGTTTTTTTAATATTTTTTTAATCCTAGTGAAAAATCGAATCAGACTGTAATAAACGAGACATATATATATATATATATATATATATCATGATGTGATAATAGGAGATAATTAAATGTGCATAATTAAAGATTTGTTAGAACCTAAATTAAGTTTTGGTATGGCATGTGAAGTGGTGAGAATTGATGAAAAATTAGAAGAGGCCTCCACCACAAGTAGACAACATAGTGTAGATCAAAGTGGCATGTGATTTATTGCATAAATTTTCTTTCCAAAATCAATATTTTGTAGATCCCACCATGTGCATCATTTTAGGAAGACACGGTTTCATTTTTTCTGTTACATATTACTTCATCAACCCATGTTATGTAGACATGATTTGTAATGTCGAAAATATATATATATATATATATATATATATCCGTTTCTGAATAAGTGTCATTCTAGCATTTTAATTTTATTTCAAAAAAAGTATCATTTTACAAATTCGAAACATAAAATTCATATTTTTCACATATTTACCCTCATTTCATGCATTCGAACTTCAATATTTAACTCATTTAATGTATTCACACAAGGGTGTACTAGGTAATTTTATTAGTTTATTAATTTGTGTGCATTTATCCAAAATGACATTTATATAGAAACGGAGGGAATACATAATATGTTGATTCAGTACATAAAAGATGAAAACCATAAATTTAGGACTTGAAACATAAAATTATCAATCTATAGGGCCTCAATAATCATGAAGTTCGTTTTTGTTTTTAATTATTTTTAACAATTTCTTTATTAGATATACGATAATTAATAAATGAATTTTCGTTGAAAATTAATATAAAAATAATTAAAAAATAAAAAGAAATCAAAATTCATGATTTTTGACGTTCTAGATTAACAGTTTTCATCTTTCGGGTCCTAAATTGATAGTGTTTATATTTCAAATCAAGAATCGATAAATTATCCATTTTTTAAATCTTAAATTCACAATTCTCCTTATATGGTATATTATAGTTTAATGTTGAAATAGAAAACTTGAAATATTATAAATATTCCATATATATACCAGGTTTCTTTTGATGTCTAGCTACTATCTAGCTAGTGAATTAAATGCTGTTAACAACTAGCTAACAAGTAGTCAAAAATGGTGTGCAAGAATATTAAAGGCATGTTGGTTATTAGGCATATATTGAATTAAATTAAATATTCTAGTTGAGAAAACAACGAAAATTAAATATGGCAATATAGTTGCAAGGTATGATATTGGTGTTACGTTGCATGTTATACATGTCCCATGTCCCATGTAAATATATAAAATGACATCACTAATATATACCCGGCATTATAATTGTGCAGCAATTGCCGGGAGAGGATTCATCGCTCGGGACATAACATTCAAGAACACGGCTGGGGCGGCAAAGCACCAGGCCGTGGCGTTCCGATCGGGGTCCGATGAATCGGTGTTCTACCGGTGCTCGTTCGACGCCTTCCAAGATACGCTCTACGCGCACTCCAACCGCCAATTCTACCGCGAGTGTGACGTCACGGGCACGATCGACTTCATCTTCGGCAACGCAGCCGTCGTGTTCCAAAACTGCAAGATCCAGCCTAGGCAACCCTTGGCCAATCAATTTGTAACAATAACGGCCCAAGGGAAGAAGGATCCTAATCAGAACACCGGGATTTCAATCCAACGGTGTGAGATGATCCCATTGGATAATCTCATTGCCCAAACGTATCTGGGCCGTCCATGGAAAGATTATTCAACAACGGTTATAATGGAAACTAGCATTGGTGGATTCTTGAACCCTAAGGGTTGGATTTCATGGGTCTCAAATGTGGACCCACCTGCCTCGATTTTCTATGCCGAGTATCAGAATACGGGTCCGGGAGCGGGCACGGCCGATCGGGTCACGTGGGCGGGATACAAGCCCATGTTGACCCTGACTGAGGCCTCGAAATATAATGTGGACTCGTTCATTCAGGGTCCATCTTGGTTGCCTTCTACGAGTGTCACTTTTGATTCGACTTAGTTTAGCGATGTTATTAAATTTGCATATACTTGTCTATTCGAGAACATCCAAACGGTAAATTCTATCACTTTTATACGTAGAAGATGACGAGGAATACCGAATCATCGAACTCCACCATTCTTATTCGGATTTTTTTTATTCTCTCATTATTCTTGAATCGTGAGTTGATGATAAAGATCGCACTTTAATTGTAAATTTGTTTTTATTTTTAAATTATTCCTTTTTCAACCGCTTTTTTTTTGTTATCAACTAATAAGATAAATATATATACTGTTATTTATTAGATTTTGATTAAATAATTAACTATTATCGTATGCTTTAACGAAATAATAAAGCTAAAAGATTAAATGATATGTACATTAAAAATTACTACGTATATAACGAGTACTAGTTTAAATAAATCTGCAAAGAACTCTATTCATTAATAAAAAAAAATGAAGATCTCAACATAATAAAACGACGTTTTACATTAAATAATAATATTAATTTCACTATATGCAACTCAAAAAAATGATAAAAAAAAATCACTACATGTCATATCATCTCACTCGTCACTCCCTTGTCCCTTTAGCTCATTATCACAAAAACAAATTTTGTAATTTATTATATCCATAAAAAAAAAATCAATTGAAAGGCCATTTGCATCATAAATATTGTTTTTTTTTTAATTTCAAGAAATGTCTCATAAACATATCCTTTTCAGAAGAGTTTTTCAAAACATACGTTTCATATTAAAAAAAATAAAAAAAATAGCAGGTTTTACATACAGCCCAGCATTAAATTAATTAATAGGTCTAATCTAATTAAAAAAATAAAAGAAAAAGGAAATTGACCGATACTGCTAATTATAAACTTTTAATATATATATATATGTATATATATATATATATATATATTCACTTTGAGAAATGGAGAGGATGCATATAGCCCTTCATAGGTCCAAGCAGACATATTTGAACAAATAAAATTTCTGAATGAGCAGCCCCATAATTTTTAAGTTGACCTAAATTATATTTGCATAAATTTTGTACTATAATTAATAATTATATATATCATGCCCATTTTAATTTTAAAGGTAGATTTCATAAATCAACCTAAATCGATTTCACGAATAGTAAATTTCCTTACAAAGATAACTAATAAACATCCATATTCCATATATATATATATATATATATATATATATATATATAAAGATAAGGCAATTTAAAACCTAATAATAATACTCATAGAAGCTTCTAAAAAAAATACTCATAGAAGGTAATCTAGAATCTTCTTCTCAATTATTTTTGTGTTAATTACGAATTTCAAAATGTTGTAATTAAAACAAAATTTTGCATTTTTTTACACCACATAATTTCCAAAACAAACGAAAAATTGGTATATAATATGAAATATTGCAAAAGTATATAGATATATAACATAATTATAATTTGAATTTCATTAATACAATAAAGAAGGGTATAAAATATCATCTTTGATTTTCGAATTATTGCAAATTGTGTCTATTTCACAAAAAAATATAAAATTACGTTTTAATTACAATATTTCAAAGTTCGTATTTAAAGTGTAACTTGTATCAAAATTCATGTATTTAATCGTAATTAACTATATTTTTCATGCATTATATATATATATATACACAAGAGAGAGAGAGAGAGAGAGAGAGAGAGAGAGAGTTTGTTGTCCGCATTGAGAAACGAGGCAGGAATATTTCTAATTGAGGTCAGTTGTTTGGACAACAAGCTAAAACCAACACATCTTGATCTCGAATCTCGATTACTTTTCTTGAATTTCTGTAACCGACCAAATTCGTGAGAAATTTCCCCCTCTTCACAGTCACTCATCTATAAATCACGCATCTTTTTCTTCCCTTTTTCCCACTGATTTGTTCGCAGCAGCACAAAAGTTTAGACCACACGTAAAAAGATTTCATTCCGTGTCGCAGCGTCTCACTTCTTGTCCAAAAATCTCACCTTTTTTTTCCTTTTTCCGTTTTTTTTTTCTTCAGCTGTGCATTTCTTCAGCGCTTTCTCCATCTTCTTCTGATTATATGGCTTCCACTCCTCTCACTGTTGACACAATCAATCCAAAGGTAAGATTTTTACACCTTTTACGAGGTTGATTGAGGTATTTTGTTTGTTTCTTGGTCATATTTATTCAATCATGATCTGGGATTTGTCCGAAATTTTGATTCCTGTTTTTTTAGCTGCTATGGAGTTAGTCGGTTGTTCTTGCTCTGTTTTACGTACAATCATTATGAATTTAACCCTTATGCCACAACGGAACCATAATATACATACTCTCTCTTCTCTCTCTCTCTCTCTCTCTCTCTCTCTCTCTCTCTCTCTCTCTCTCTCTCTCTCTCTCTCTCTCTCTCTCTCTTAGTGGTGTTGAGTTGTGGTGGCTGTGAGGGGCCAGAGGTCTCTGTTGATTTAATCACTCTGTTTTCCCTTGCTCTTGCTTCTTCCCTTGTATTTTGTAAAGATTTATGGATTTGTGATCTGTTTTCAGAAGATATATGTTGTATATATTGTCTTTGTATCTATAGGTCGTTGGTTAAGTCTTTTATTTGGTTCAAAACCTTCCCTTTATGCACATAATGTTTTATATTTTTAGTGGTGAATGTATTTGTGGCTAGCTGACTTATATCAACTGTGAGAATCACATTGCTTGCTTTAATTTGTAATTTCTTCATTGTTTTGATTCTAAGCCTTATTGATTGCTTAATAATATCAAAATTCTTTACCAGGTGTTAGAGTGTGAATATGCAGTTCGTGGAGAAATTGTGATCCTTGCACAGGTACCTCATTTCATCTTGTGCAGTTGTTAAGATTAATATATGGTTTCTGAACTCAAATCCTGCCTGCTGGAGTGTTGTGTTGTGTTACAACTTACATTTTTTTCAGAAATTGCAAGAAGATCTCAAGAACAATCCTAAGTCACATCCTTTCGATGAGGTACCGATTTCATTATGTATGTAGCTAATGTTTTGTAATTGAAGAGAATCTTGCACTTAAGCTTATACTCTACTTGTCTTGTCTTTTGGTAGATACTGTACTGCAATATCGGAAATCCTCAATCCCTTGGCCAGCAGCCGATCACTTTTTTCCGTGAGGTGAGGATGAGGATGATGCATTGCTGTCAAGATGTGTTGATGTCTGTGATTCTAACATCTCTGGTTCTCATTTCAGGTCCTTGCTTTATGTGATCATCCTGCTCTCTTGGATAGAGCTGAAACACGCAGTTTGTTTAGGTAATATTCGTCAAAATAGTGTGCTTAATATCTGCATAATGGCAGTGGTTGAAGTTCATATTGTTGCTATGCCAAAAATATGCCAGATTTTCTGTTTTCTACCTAGTTGAAGAGTGATGCTATTGTGTTGTGATAAGGCTAACTAGCTCTGGTGATCTTCAGTGATAGATGTTATGTATTCAAATCAATACATTTTCGGGATTTTCTTTCTAATAATTCCATCCATCTCTCTCTCTCTCTCTCTCGTGGTGGATTTTGTAGTGCTGATTCCATAAAACGAGCATCTGAGATCTTAACTCAAATTCCTGGACGAGCAACGGGTGCATATAGTCACAGCCAGGTAACAATTCCCTTGCTTGAAACCATGTTCTTGATCAGTATTCGAGAGTGGTAGCTCATATGTATGTCAAACATGTCCAACAACACTATATTCAGGGTATCAAAGGACTACGTGATACGATTGCTGGTGGCATTCAAGCTCGTGATGGATTCCCAGCTGATCCGAATGATATTTTCTTGACAGACGGTGCAAGCCCCGCGGTACATATAATCACACGCCTTCTCTAGCTTTTTTCCCCCTCGAGATTCAGATAAAACTACAAGATTGTAATCGAGAATGTGGAATACTATTTTCTTTTTTGTGGTTTCTGTTTAGGTTCACATGATGATGCAGTTATTGATACGGTTCGAAAAAGATGGCATTCTCTGCCCCATTCCTCAGTACCCTCTTTATTCTGCTTCAATAGCCCTCCATGGAGGCACTCTGGTATGCAATCTCATTACATTCTGAATTTTTAACCTCATTTCAACACATGTACCTAACAATGTTCCACAGGTCCCCTATTACCTCGATGAAGCAACGGGGTGGGGATTGGAGGTCTCCGAGCTTAAAAAGCAGCTGGAAACAGCCAAATCGAAGGGGGTTTGTGTCAGGGCATTGGTGGTCATAAATCCTGGCAATCCCACAGGGCAGGTTCTTGCTGAAAACAACCAACGACAAATTGTGGACTTCTGCAAGAAGGAAGGACTTGTTCTTTTGGCAGATGAGGTGATCATGTCTCATTCATTCCCTCGAGTTAAGGTTTCGTGATGACACTAATACTAGGAGGATATATGTCTCTCTGCAGGTATACCAGGAAAATGTTTATGTTCCCGACAAGAAGTTCCACTCGTTCAAGAAAGTTGCTCGATCAATGGGCTACGGGGAGAAAGATATAGCCTTGGTATCTTTCCAGTCTGTCTCGAAAGGTAGGTAATATTATACATGGTTGCAAGATTCTTACATACTATGCAGAAGTAGATGATCATCTGATTTCTTCACTTCCCTCAGGGTATTACGGAGAATGCGGGAAACGAGGAGGTTACATGGAAATCACTGGCTTTAGCCTTGAGATTAGGGAGCAGATATACAAACTGGCATCAGTCAACCTTTGCTCTAACATATCTGGACAAATTCTTGCAAGTCTTGTAATGAGCCCACCTAAGGTAGCCACGTCTGTAAAATTACCGCGCTCTCATCTTGTTTCCTGCTCGTTAGCTGCATACATGAAGCTGTTTTGTGCAGGTTGGAGACGAATGCTACGAGTCTTATTCAGCAGAGAAGAATGCAATCCTATCCTCCATGGCGAGGCGTGCTCAGGTTAGCCTACAACTCGAAGATGAAGTTTTTTTTTTTCTTTTCTAAATTATTAACTTAGTTTGTTGAATCACTCATTCATTCATGATCATCTTTAGCAACTGGAACAAGCCTTAAATAGTTTAGAAGGAGTGAGCTGCAATAGGGCAGAAGGAGCCATGTATCTGTTTCCTTCTATAAAGCTGCCTAACAAGGCGATAGAAGCTGCAAACGCTGCTAAAACGGCCCCTGATACGTTCTATGCTCGTCGTCTCCTTAATGCCACGGGAATAGTGGTGGTTCCCGGTTCTGGCTTCGGACAGGTACTGCATATAATCAACCTTGTGGATCAACTTCAAATGATCATGACTGGCTCCTTAACTTAACCACGTCTTTTTTTATGCACGTGATCAGGCACCGGGGACATTGCATTTTAGGTGCACGATACTGCCCCAGGAGGACAGAATTCCGGCCATCATCACTCGTCTCACCACATTCCATGAAGCGTTCGTCAAGGAATTCCGCGACTGATCTTCCATCATTCCTTCCTCCTATGTAGCTAGTAGTGATAATAAACAGATTGCCAGTTTTCTACTACTCTGAGATGAGATTTTGTTGGTTGAATTGTTTGAGCATCACTTTTTTCTACTTGTATTAAGATACTTAATTCATCAGAGAGGAGGAAATTTAAAATTTATTTTTCTTGGTTGAATTTTTTTAGCATCAGTTTCTTGCTCTTACATAAGATGTTTCATAGTTAGATATCTAATTTTTGTTGTTTTTTGAAATGGTTTACAAATATTGAGTTCCTATATTTTCACTTGTATTTTTTGGATTAGGTTATGCATTTCCACTTTTTTCTTTAATTTTGCTTATGATGAAAAAACAAAAATCTTTAATTTTAACATGAATCAAAGTATAAAGAACTTAATTTCAACAAAAATAAAAAAAGCACTTGATTTTATCATAGTGAAATCTTGATGCAACATATTATCCAAACCAAATATCAAATGCATGGATCAAGAAAACACCTCATGAAGTAGAAAGCAGATCTCAAATTCATCCAAAGTGATGAAAAATTCAACAGCCTAAACCAAAATCTTCTTGTTCAATCTGATACCAGGCAATGCATTTAACAAACTAGTACACAACAATGCTCAATTGCTAAAAACATCGCAAAATAGACCGGTAGATCTCTCTCTCTCTCTCTCTCTCTCTATCTCTCTCTCTCTCTCTCTCTCTCATAGGCGATTGATAACTGCTTCGACCTCAGACGGGGAGTAAAGATGATATTTTGGTGATACCTTAGCAATGTCAACATTGTTGGGCGTAACCTGATATTTCCAGTGGTTGTGCGTCAAAGATAAAGCCGAGTTGTATGGATTAATTCACTAAAGAGAAATAAAGCTCTCTACAGTCTACAAGTACCTTTTCCTCCATAACTTGCTTCAGTATGGAAAGCGCAATGGTTTCAGCTTCTTCGAGAGTCAGATCCTGTATGCACATGAACAGACAGTCAGAGAGAGAGAGAGGTCAGAGATGCAAGATTGAAAAGTCGAGGTTACATGCATAAAGCAAATAGATAGATACCTTGTTAAACTGCTCTTGCAATGAGCTGTCAGCGCCTTCCGAACCTGATCCTATGGCTTTTGCATTACATTGCCAAAATGTCCCTGATGGATCGGTATAGTACCTGTCGAGTAAAAAATATATATGTTAGTGCTGTTCGTTCCTATGATTTGATTCTGGAATTATGCTAGTCAATACGTAGTTACATCAATATCCGAAGCCGTAGGCAGCACAGGATTGGTTGGTAGCAAAACAAATTTCGACAAGCCAAAGGCAATATAGATAATCAGAACCGTGCATCGACAGTGAGACATACTCGAATATTGAAACTCCACATAGAATACTAGAGGTGGGTACTTTGCAAGAAGATGTTTTCAATAGTACATCTTAATTTCATTGTCTTTTTTTTTTTTGTTACCAGCAATTAGGTTGATTATAAAAGCAAATTAAAACCTTCTGTAAAGGGCCTAATCATTTCTAAGTTCACAAGTACTGTAAGCAGAAATTATGGCGAACAGAGGGCTACAGCAATTTCGCATGAAGGCGGATCCTTCGCACATTTTTATTGCAGCCTTTTTCATATCAAATCAGCAAAGCATGAACTCCAATTACTTCTTTACTGACAGTCTAAGCATCGAGAAATATCCAAGATTGTCCTTTTTATAACACGTGAAGTAGCAGTTGAGAAGAAACACTTACAAGCTAGGACCGTTCTCATCATGACCAGCAATGAGGAGAGACACACCAAAAGGTCTTGACTGCATAAATAAAAGGATTCAGAATTAGAAATAAAGCTACACTGTTCGAAATGTCACTTGAGCAAGAGTTCAACATCAAGTGAGCCATGAAATATTCCACTGCAAAGTTAAAATAAAATAAAAATAAAATAAAAATAAAACTTCTTCTCCTAGTTCAAGATCAAGTGAGCTATGCTCCACTAAGGCATAAAACAATAGTTACAGAATAAGTGTTCTCGAAATAAATTATCCTTCATCAGCTCACTTGGCATTCAGCTACAAGCACTCTCAAGTCTAATTGAGAGCTGAGCAACTATATATAAATAGTCAATGAGAGAGAAACAGCATGATATAATTGCCTACAAGGCAATAGAACCATGTGATATAACACCAAAAAAAAGGGGAAACCAACACACACACACACACACACACATTGACACGTATATAACTGACTGATATGCTACATTCAAACATTAGCATGAACGCGTTAACATAATTACCATAGATTCTTCATCCCCCTCGCCAAATCGCAAGGCAAGATCACAAAGAGCTTGGGTTGTAGACTCGACTGTCATGGGCTCACCATAAGAGAACCTATGATTCTAGAAGATGCAATGCGTCTATTAGTAGCCATTCAAACAACACTATAAACTGAATAATGAAAACAACCGAGATAAACGTACCTGAGTTTCAACACGTGCGTGTTCCACTAATGTGCGTGCATCAGCAATCAAGCCACTCATGGCACATCCAATATGCTCATCAATTTCCATGATTTTCTCCACACTGCTGGGCTCCTACACGTGATATTCATTTAAAAACACGCAACAAGTTCCAAGTTAGTATTGCAGAAACCTAAAACTGGTGAGTGTCATTATTCTAATAGTAGGAGATTACAACTCATTTATCATAAAATGCCAGATAATACTTGCCATTTAAAATCAAGAGCAAAAGGAACACATCTCATTACATCACTATACACCAACAATTATAGCAATGCATATGCAAGTATGCCACCAAACAACAATCTATAAAGTAATAGGAAAATAAATAAGAACAAAACCAGCTCAATAACAACTAAGGTTCCACTATACCGAAATCGGGCAAAAATTCATTCATTCCCACAAATTAAAGCAAACCCATAACTGGAAAACAATCAAATAATGGAAAATAATCATACCAAAAGCGGCGATGTAATGCGTTTCTCCACAGCAAGCACCACTCCCTCCTTAGTCTTAACTCCAATTGCAGTTGATCCCAACTACAAAACAATCAAAACTACGAATCAAGAAACAGAACCCAAAAAACGTATGAATTGAAATCAATCACCATAACTAAAGATGAGCTGAAAAAACAACCTTTATAGCCTCAATAGCATATTCAACTTGAAACAATCGGCCTTCGGGAGAAAAAGTGTTCACTCCTCTATCATATTCAGTCCTTCAACAAATTCAAACAATGAAAACAAAATCACCATCATCATCCACAGACAAAAAAAAGGGAACCGCAGAAACCCAAAATGCTGACTGCAAAATGCGATTTTTCTACCTTGTGAGGAACATTTTCGATTCGAATAAATCAAACTATCTGCACAGAGATGAAACTACGAGTTAAATTGAGATGATTAAACAACAAAAAAGTGGATCTGAATCCGACCCACCTCAATTTCAATGCAGATGAATAAGAGAACTAAACGTGAAAAGGAATTTCTTTCGGATTTTTGAGAGCGTTTCTTCTTGTCGAGCAAGGCAGCTTTCAAGAAAACGAAACGGGTATTCGGGTCGACCCGGATCCACATTGTTTTTGGGCTTTGATTTTAGCCCACAGAGAAAATAGTTGATCCATTAAGGCCCAAATAAAAAGAAATTATTTTTCTCATTATTAAAACCACCAAAATTAAATTAAAATACATTTTTGCCCTCACAACCCACAAAACTCTAATTAATCTAGTTTTTCTTTTTCTTTTTAAAAAAAAAGGGAGATAAAAAATAATATTTTTACAAAAAATTACGATTATTTTAATAAAGTATGTCACGAACTACTTCTACAAGGGAATTAGGAATAGTCGACCAACTTTATGAATTAAACTGCTTTTTTTGGAAGTGAATTATTAACCAAGGCGTATACCAAAACATTTTTAGTAGATAGTTGGATTTAATAAACTCTATTTCAAAGAGAATTTACATATGCACATGTAGGATAATTTTCTCATTAACTAATTAATTATTATAAATATTTCTTCATTAATTAATATTATATTATTTTATTTTATTTTTTGAAAGGTGTAAATAGGGAAGAAAACCAAGTGTTTATAACTTTCTATTTTAGGATCCCACCCAACTTTTGACTCTAATAACCACTTAATGCTCCAAAACAACAATAAAGTGTAACAACATATAATATATATCATGTAAGAAAAGCTAAAATTATATATATATATATATATATGTATATATATAAATCTACTAGACCAACACCAAAAATCAAATCAAAAGGAAAATCATTACATATGGGAAATCATTACCATCATCAACAGGTAGAAGATAAGCCAAATGGGGCCCACCAAAAATTGTTTTCTTCCCTTTTTTTAACCTCATTAATTAAAACACACTCTCATTATTTTATATGTGAACTGAATTAAAAGACAAAAAAACCCCAACTCAAATCCATCATTTCATTATAAACTAAGATTGATAAAAAAAAATTAAAAATAAAAAAATCATCCTTCATTAAGTCCCACAACTTCAAGAAAAATAAAGCAAACACCCTCACACATTCTTCATCTCTCTCTCTCTCTCTCTCTCTCTCTCTCTCTCTCATTTCATTACAACTTGGGATCAATGGCTGCAAGTTTTTCTCTGTATTCATCTCCCATGACTACTCCTAGCCATGCTCCATCCATGAGGCCAATCGGGTCGTCGCGATTACGGGTTGGATTTCTAATAACAACAAGTAGTAGACTTGTGATGATGTGTTCGAACAATCATGTATCAGTTGATGTTCAGACCAGATCATCATCACCTCACATGAACAAGGTACAGATCGAACTAATTGTTTGGATTTGTCTAAATGTATGTATAATTCCAAATTCCACTTTTGTAGTATTGGTTAATGTTCATCATGAAAAGTATATGCTAACATATCTTCTTTTTTGCTTTTCTCTTTTCTTTTTAATATAAATGTGTGTAACAGATCTTCGAAGATCGATCAGCTGGTATTGTTTGCTACAGAGATGAGAATGGAGAGATAACATGTGAAGGGTACGACGAGGGCCCTCGTTTCCATCACAAATTATCGAGGTTTAATTATAATACGAGGTAAGTTATCATGATTTAAAGCTCGGCACAAACTCGAGCAGTAGTTGTTACTGTTGCATGAATTTATTGTGTGCAGTGTCCTAACAAGAAACTGTATAATTTGTGACAGCAGAGATGTTGAGATAATCGAACTCCTTCAAAGATGCTGGAATCAAGAGAGTCAAGACAAAGAGGGAAACTGATTTTAACTAATGGTTTCAAGAAATTATGTTATGAAATACTGCATAATTATTTATTACACTGAATTAGTGGATGGATTATGTATATAAATTTAATAAGAATCATTCCCACATAGATATTATATTTGATGATTGTGCTTGATTTTGATTTTGAGGTTTTTGTTGGGATTGCACACACAAATACACACATTATAACTATTATTATGGATGTAGAAGAATTAAAGTATATATTGGAAGTTGGAATCTCATTTTATACAAAAAATAAATGGCACTTACATTGTTATTACATATACAAAAACAATTGGAGTACTATAGAAATGGACATATGTATGTATTATACAAAGCAAAAGCCTTCTTTTTTAGTAGGTCATCAAATATGTAGACCTCTCCAGGGGAGTCTTGATTTCAAGAACTCCCTTGTTCTTTCCTAACAAAGAATCATGAATTCTAACCCAAAATGAACACGAAAAAACAGAAAAAGAAACATATGAACAGGGAAAACCTGGGATGAGAATCGAGCCTTGAGTAGCTCGTTGTGGCTGAGGGTTACTCAGCAGGGGTCGTGGTTTGTGAGTGGTTTTCTTCGGATAAGTCGGTCTGTGACTTGCTGGGAGCGACTGCAGGAGGCGACCATTGATCGGGGACCATCAAGAAGTAGGTTGTCATGGCTTTCCTGAACCTCCTCTTGTATTGCTTCGGAGATATCACGGTTGGAGAGGCGTTTTTGGGCCCTCCAAGAATGCCCGATGCTTTTACCCATGTCTCGAGGTGCTTGTCCCATGTGTACTGCCTCATGAAGTCGATGATGCCAAGAACAAGCTCATTCTTCTCTTCATCCACCCCGACAAGTAGTGAGTAGTCCATAACATCTACCGACTGCATTTCCAAGGCAGTCAAATTAGCAGGCGAAAGAAAGGAGAGGAGCACAAGAACGAGAACGAGATAGATACAAAGTGATGTATGCGCAGAGAGATCATGATAACTGAGATGAAAGCCTACAATGCCAAGATTATATTCATCAAGAACAAGATATTTTGCACAAACTTACAGCGAGAAAAGCCGTATCATTCCAGACTGCTCTTTCTAACACTCTCTTGGCTTTGTTTCCAACAAAAATTGGAGAAGTGGGCATTGCTTCAATCAAGTTCTGATCCAACAACACCTTATTGCTCCCAGAAGTATCAGGATTATACCGTGACCTCGAGGATCCTTTAAGATCATAAAGTCGAGACAAATTTCTTCCAAAAAGGAGGTTCTCCATAACCAGAAAATCCATTTTGAAGTCCTTCCCTCCTTTCTGATGTCTGGATGCGACCTTTTCAAAAGAAAACAAGAAAATCATCTATGGTGTTTATGCCAATTCAACTGATATAAAATCTTCCAGTCTCATACTAATAAAGCAAGACGAGTCATCACATCCATTATTAGTTAGCAATATTCCAATACAATAACTTTCTACGCAAAGCATAATCGTGTAAGCTTTAATGCATAATACCATAACCTTTCAAGATAGTATATGTCTCTGGTATAATGTATAATGTGAGCAAGACTCCCGAAAGAGAGCATCTGTAGGTTTTTACGTCAGCGATAAGGTAAAAGAAAATAGGTCGTTCAGTTGTTCAAAACAATAGCAAAATAGACTATATCATTTACACTCAAATGCTCAGATATACCTGATAGATCCCAAGAATCTTTGCAAGGCATGTCGGACTTCCAGAGGCTATGGATTCAGACATATATTTAAAATATCCAGGTGCAAATTTAATGAATGATTCCAGCTCTGTCTTAGTCACTTGCTTTATGATAAATCGATCGTCCAAAGTCTTTGCAAAAAAGACATTGCTCTTACCACCTTGGGCACCCCACTTCTTACAACGGCTAAGTGATCTAACGTAGTCAACTTCAGATGGACAACACAGCCGCCTCAAGGCCTCAAAGCGCTTTGCAAAATAACAAGTGACATTGTATTTTACCTGTCCAAGGGGTCCATCAACCCCAAAAGACACCCTTGCATGCAAGGCTTTTGTGTATGAGAGTGGATCCAAGGAACTTCGAGAAGTTGAAAATGATAAAAAAGCCTCATCTCCAGGGCCAACACTTCTTGAAGATTCCAAGACTGTTTCATCGAAAGAGTGACCTTGGATATTCAAAGAGTCGAAGGACAGCATAGGAGTAGGATATAGAGAGTCAGCAGCGTCCCTCTGTCTCTCTGGCTCATCAGATAGTTGATTGAGATAATCATCTGAAAGCAGAACATAAGATATAATACTGGTAGGTTCATCATCATACACTGGAACAACAATGTCATTAACTCCAACAGGCAGGAGCAACCTGGCCCCACTCTGGAGTTCAGATTCCCGAAATGATGAAATGTACACGGGATCATAATCACTTAATGTATCCAGTTTCTGGGAACTCCCCAAGAAGCTTTTGTTCCATGATCTGTAGAAACTCATAAATGGCATCCGCAGCCAGCTTACGGTGTCCTCTGTATTATTAGAATTTTTGGAAATTTCAGTGGATGACACTCTAGATAAACTCAGATCCTCCACATGGTCTTCCTGGTCCGTCTTTTCTGACAATACGACAGTGGGTGACTTATCGGCATCTAATATTTCAGATAAATTATTGTTCTTGGTGATCCCAAAACCTCGATAATTTTCACCAGTCCATGCTGCATCAAGAGACTCTGTCAAACAAAAAGGAACTTGCCCATCAGACAGGGACCTACGAAGAGTAATATCAGATTCCACAGTAGCAGATTCAGCTGAGGTTATTGTTCCAGCAGGATCACTGGCAAAAAATGAATTAGTTCTTTGATGGAATGCCAGAGCATGATGGTTGCTTTGCTGATCGCTTAGACCATGCTTGTGGCCTTTTGCAGTCTTTGAATTTGCAGCAGCAGAACCAGAACTACCTATCGATTTGCCTGTTTTAATTGGGCTTGCTTCATCCAAAAGATTCCCAGTAACAGCTAGTGGTTTCTGAACAGATTCTGGACTCACAACCTCCATGTCATCTTGTAGTCTTTTGTTATCTAAACTATCTGCATATATCAGGCGGTGATCCCACACATAAGACCGAAATACAAGTTGCCTTCGGAGTCGATTGAGCTCAAGAATATCGATGGCTGGTTGCCCTTTCTTTGGTTCCTTGTTCACAATATTCTGGAGATACCCCTGCATAGTTACAAACATCACTCAGCACTCACATACCCAGTGTAGTCAGATAAATAAAGATATAAACAACTCTCTGTGCCTTCCAGTCTATCTATCCACACCCAAAGAGAAGCACTCTTTTTCACTTACCATTTAAACATTCTAAAAGAAAATTTTTGAAATAAACAAATCTCCAGTACAAGTAAAACCTAAGAGGATTAAATGGCTCTATTTCACCAGAACAGTTAGCAATGGGAGTGACAGATTAAGAAGATTAATCATGTTTACCTTTTGCTTCATATAATTAATATCAGTTACAGATATAAGTATAAACAAAATTGATACATGAACAATCAGTATGGATAAAAGAACTGGAAACTTGAAATGATACCAGACCTCATATTCCAACTTCTCTTCATGCAACGTCACTTCTAGATCTGCTAAATGATGTGCTGATTGAGGAACGTTTATACCACTACCGAGCATACTTGAGCGAGATTTTCTTTCTACCAGAAGACGCAGAGCATTAAGCACTTCAGAGAACAAAAGCTCAGACCGAGAAGCCACCTATTAGATAAGATAGAGAGAAAAAAAAATCCAAGGTTGATATCCACTGAAGTGTAAGAAGAAGAGCAAGAAATAAGCTTGTTGATTTCACCTCATTCATTTCTCTTTGTAACCACTCCTGACTTCCATAATTGAACTCAAGTGCTTGAGGAGGCAGGTATACTGAGTGAACATCAATTGATGCGTAACGAAAGCAAGCAACCATGTTTCCAAATCTGCATGTAACACAGCATTATAAAGCATGCAGAATACACCACAAGTATTAGAAGGTTAAAATGTAGTGTGCTATTGTTATTGTGTTTTAATGGATTGCTAAGAACAGCAACAAATCCATCAAGCACATCTTTGAGATTTATACGAAAATTAGAAGAGCCACAGAAGCAATGATAAGTCAAGCAAATCTTATTCATTGATCCAGGAAAATCCTAGTTTTTACCATGATGTAATGGCAATCAAGCAATAAAATTTCCCGAATATGACTGAAATTCAAAAGAAGATTATGTGTGTTCATGATCCTTAAGATGATAGTAATTGCGTGGAGACACTGCTACAGATATCATACCCATAAAACCGAAGACAGTCTCTATGTAAAGAATGCCCGCAACTTGCCACTCTGCTAGCAGCAGCATGGTTTGAAAAGCTTAGCTCCAGAAACTTTCCAAGGGACAGTCCCCAAGCAGCATCAGACATCACAACTCTTCGAGTTGCAGGAGGGAATCCATTAGCTCTGGGACACTTCAGGCAGCGGTGCCACATCCAAATCTTTCCATCCTTCTCACCAGGTAAGAGAATTTCTGCCAGTTTCTTAACTGAGATTGTAAGAGTACCTTGTCGATGAGTATAGCATTGAACATGAGCTTCTGCAGGCATCTCGCATGAGCGACATCTATAATTCTGCCACAAAAGTTAAGCGTTCAGTCAGATACAAACCAAAGGATATTTCTAGGAGCACATACCAAAGTTTCTACCATATTTAGAAATACAAGAAGAGCAAGATACCTGATCAAACAAATGGTCTCGTAGGAAACGGCCCAAAGGCTTGTCAAAGTTCCCATAGTATTTGATTCGGAAAAGATGGGATCGTTCACAAACAGTTCCCTTCCACACACATCGTGAAGATAAGGAAACCAATATGCTCTGATGGTCTGGTTGAAAGTCTTCTTTCACTGTAGGTGGTTCCTCATGATTTTGTTCTCCATTCAGTTGAAAAGATGGTGGAAGTGAAACACTCATGTTCGCGTCATTGTTACAGGAATCACCTTGCAAAATTGTGACATTTGAATCCCCATAATCACTACTGACATGGAAATCTCCTGTAGCAGGTAATCTATCTGCATCTAAATTCTTTGGCTCTGAAGACTCATAAAAGTCTTCTAAGCCTATTTCTTCTGATGCTTGCCAAGTTGATTGGTCATTCAATGACGGGTGTTGAAAGCCTTCAGTAGAAAATGAGGCCAGGGCCTCAGAGTACTGAGAGCTTATAGGAGAGTCAGAAAACTTCATATATTCATTTACAGGACTGGAAGCAGTGGTCAGTTTGATGAGTTCTGAACTGGGCACACTCACTGACCTCTGTGGTTCAACATCAATCTGAGGTCCAGGAGTTTTCTCATTGTCTGGGATCGTAAAACCAGGTATAGTAGAGATAGACCTGTCAATCTTTGAAGGATTATCTGGAAGTGCCACGGTGATTGGAGCATTAACAGGAAGTTCTGGCAGAGAGGCACCTTCATCAGCTAGAAAAGATGTCTCCAAGGCCAGGTGATAAGCGGCAAAAATTCCATACTGCACGACATGCTTCACTTTCTTCAAGTCATCACCATTGGCACCTCGTAGGAGTATCTAGGGGATTAAATGAAAGTTATTAAATTTTCATTAGACTTAGAAACAGGTTGCACATTCAATTTCCAATCAATGAAATTGACTTCCACAAAATGCAGAGAAGGTACCATAAGTTCATATGAGGACTTTTCAAGATCAAAGAGTCGTAAGTTCAGCAGAAAAAGGTTAGAACATCATTTGCAAACTGAATATTGTTATCATTTAACCATCTAATAGCAATATCAATAATAATGTTATCCATCTTATTGGTAGTGACAGACTCACCGTGCAGCCTAGTGGTTTTGGACAACCTTCAAAATACATCAATGTCTTTACCAGCTTCTTTCCAGTCTGACAAGAAGAGACATGCTCTTCCACAAACTTCTCAACATGGAACCTGTCACAATATCCTAATTTCGGGGATGACAGATGATCAATTGAAGGAACTATCTGGCTGCCAGTGCACCGGGCTATGCGCTCCAAAAGTGGGTTTTTTATATTTAAAACAAGTGATATGTTTTTTGCAAGAAGGTACTCTTGTGCATATCGTGAAACAGATTTTTCCACCAGAAGAATATTAGGATGATGTGCCTCTATCTTTGCAACAGCCATCTTAAGATGATCCATTTCCTGGGATATATAAAAAATATTAATAAAGTACAATGCTCAAGATAAGTACATATTACCAATTATCAACAAACCAAATTTTCCTAAACCAATAAACAATAAAAAAAATATCTATATTCAACCTGCTGCAACAGAGTATCAAAGCTTGAAAGAGCATTAGAAACTCGATGGTATTCAAGAGCCCCTCCAAGGATCAGCAAACGAGGTTTCTCAAATTTTGATGCCATCCTGCGATGAGCCACATTTTTCTTGCAAACGACTCCTTTGACCACCATACTTCACCAGGGAAAAAGGTAAATAATAAGAAAAACATAAATGTAAGGATAGATAAGAAGAAAACTAGATGGATGTTTCTAGAGCTTGAATTTAACTCCGAAGAATTACAGACCAACAAAATTGTTCTTTATCAGCAACTTGTGGCCTTACAACTCATTATAGTTTTCTTTTATGTTTGGGTATTAGTCAGTAGAGACTACAAGTTTTTGCTGAGACCTTATAAGCCAAAAAGATATTTTAATTGATTATAAAAAAATCATATCTTAATTCTAAAATAAGGGAGGTGTTTGGATATGCTATGATGAAATTACTTTTAAATGTTAGTGATGACAATCTTGAATTAAATCATCAAATTTAAAGGATTTTCTTTAAGACTAAGCCGGGTTTCTTAAAGTCAGAGTATAAAGCTCCAAACATAGAGAACCTATAAGTTTCTTTTAGTATGTATTTATTAGAAACCTTTAACATTTTTTTGTTTTCTCTTTCCAAAATCCAACCCATAATCAATGTGGCTATCATCTTTTTTGGATTATATATTCAGTAGCCAATCACTCTCAATGAAGAATTCTTCCAAAATTTCCACTTTAGTGCAGCAAGGATAGCACAGATACAAATGATTACCTCTCACTTCGAAGTCCAGAAGCCAAACATTTTACTTTAACATAGCCTCCTGGATCCATTTGCCCGCTTTTGCTCATATCTGGCTTTAACAACGTAGCAGCCTCCCATGACAATGATGTGATTATTTCTAACCAACTCTCTTTGTCATTTTCATCCCCTGAAGGAATATTCTCAACCTGCAAGAGCTGAGCCACTAAAGCCCGAAAATGACCATCAACCACACTCTTCTTCATTGTTCTCTTCTGCTCCTCATTTGATATGTCTCTACTTTCATACTCCCCACTTTGAAAGAAGCTTGAGTTGCTCGAGTATCCCCACTCTCCAGCAACAGCAGCATCATCATCGTCGTCGTCATCCTCAAATAGAAGTGCTTCCCTTTCATCTTCTTCATCCTCTGGTTCAGGAGGGAGCCAGAGAATTCCATTATTTTCAAAATCTACAGGTTCAAGATCCACATCTTCCGCCACGTATAAGGAAGAAGATGCCTCACATTCATCACTGATATCATTTTCAACAGATTTTCCCAAAACTTGCTGGGATTCTCCAGAAGCATGGGAATCAAAACTACTCTGTAATGGATAGTTCTTCATGTTTCTTGAATCAACAGTATCTCCATCAGCATGAACTTCACATGAATTATAATCATTGTCGATGTCATCAAACTGGCCATTACTAAAGTAGTCATTAACCGGTGAAAAGTCACTTGTTCTGGAGCTTAACTGAGCTGATCCAAATTCTTCATCTTCATCATCACTTCTGTATAAGAAAGGTGTGGATCATAATCTTAGACAATAAGTTACACCTAAATAAATTAAATCAGGATGGCAACAGTTTTAGAGATTTGCAGACCATAAATTACCCAGTCAGGTGCAGAAGCTGTTGGGATTTACTGCCACATAAAACTCCCACATAACAACAGTACTCAATTTGGAACAGTAACAAATATCATCCCACCACTACTAAATAACTTCAAAAAGTATGGCAGATATAATTATAAAGTGTGGACAAAAGTAATAATTTGTCTTGTGATTTAAGTAGCAAAAATACAACACCAAGTAATTCAAAATATGTGTAGTTATTTGGATGCTGATCTACCTTACGGCTAACTAGATAAATGTTTTGAAATCTTTCTTAGGGGATCAGAGGAATATGAATAGATTAGAATATCCATGTCACAAACAAAGAAAAAATATTCTCAGAGCCGTGTGAAAATAAGTGAACAAGATTATCTATTTGTTATCTTATTCATAGAGTTTCAGGCATTACAGATCATTAAGACCCATCTGTACGCACAAAAAAACACACAACAACATTATCTAAACCTCTTTCCACTTGTACCATGTTCATATACTATCCAGTAACGAGGACACCACAAGCCATAGACCTCTAGTTTATAAGAAGAAAATTAGAAGAAACAAAACCCCAGGTTCAACAACAATGTTCAAACTGAACCTATCACCAACATTCAGTAACAAATCCCAAAGGCACAACTTAGTAACATGATATTTATTATTTCAGTAACAAGCAAAAGTATGGTGCTTAGTTCAAAAGGCAAAAAGGGAGAAGCAGAAACCTGCATGGGAAAAATCTTAATTGGTCTTGGGATAGGTTCTGCTCTCCTATGCCCACATCAAGATCATTATTCATTGCTGCTGAAATACTCTGTCTTTCTACAGATGTTCCCGTCGTTGATGGTTGATATGGGCTGATTCCAACAGACTGTGGTGGTGATACAAATGTCATGTTGCTACCACAGGTGCTGGACTTGGTGCTGATGAAGCTGGTAGTTGCTGATGGAGAAGAACTGCTGAGATCCAGGTCAGTAACCTGGTTCTCATTTTCAAAAGGTGCCGGCAATCCCTGCTCCCATAGCTTGAAACAGTAGTTGCAGGCCCTAATCTTATCCCAATCCTCTGGTGCAATCTTTGGCTCACTAGACGACGTAGGAATCCAGTTGGATGTGCACTTGGAACAGAAAATCCGGCCACAGAGTCGACAATGGTGCCTGCGGTTGAACAAGGTGAACTGAGAATCACATTCGTAGCATACCCTGCAGCTCTCATCAGGCATCCAAAAATCCCTCGACACATGAGCAGGCTCAGACCGCCAAGGGATCCAAGACTTAAGCTGCCCTAATAGATCAGCTAATGTCCTATTTGGCGAATCCATCTACTAAATAAATCGCCTTCCCCTCTCATCGCGAAGATATTCTCATTGCCTCACAATTCCTCAATCCTTCTGTATCCAACACAAAATATGACAAGACAAAATTCTGGAAAAATTATCCACTGACCAATGCAAACCAAACTAAACCAACCATCAACTCTTGACACTGAATTAGCAGCCTTTTAGATTCTTGATCAATTCTCCCAAACCCCTCTACATTCAGAAATAACAAAAGCATGACTAGAGAAGCAAGCTGCAACAACTTTTCATTCAATACTCAAACCAGATACAAAATGAAACGAGAATTTCCAGAATTGAATATCCAAAAAACACCACTTCCTTCAAATTCTGAATCCAATGTCCAAACACCAGCTTCCTTGATCAAAAACGTAAATTTACACGTACAGAAACCCTAAAATAAGAAAATTCTGATATCAGAGCCTCTGAATTCCAAAATTACGACACTGAGCCAGTGGAGAATTCAAAATGACAACGCAAAAATTTCAAAATCAATTCTTTTTTAAAGCAGGGAATAAAACGGAGCCCAAATCAAACCTTCATGCATGCAATCCTTGAAGCACAAAAACCGAAATTCTTCAACGATCCAATCCAAACAATTCACTCCCAACGCGGAATATCCGATGCATTCTTCAAATTTAAGAAAACCACAGCAAAAATTCCCCCGATATCGATGCTGCCGATTACTTCTCCCTCATCAAATCGATCAAATAAAACACGCTAAAATAAGCATTGATCAATTGAGGAAATCACGCAAATATATTCCCAAAAATCCATAATATATATTTTTTTTTTCAGATTATTATTACGTTTGGAATTGATTGAAAGGGACTGTACTTGGGAATTGGAATTCAATCAAACAAAAAAATAAGAAAAATTCAAATAAACAAAAAAATAGGTGGCCAATCAGGATGTCACACGTGTCAGAGCAGGGCAGTACTTGTCCAAAAGTCAAAGTCAGATCTTCTTTTAATAATTTTTTTTGTTTTATTGTATTTTTTATTTTTATATAATTAATCTTGAATAATTCAATAAAAAAAAATATAGATGTAACATTCAAATAGAGTCAACCAAAAAGAAAAGGATAGTATTAGGATTATTTGGAATTTTCTTGATTTTGGACGGTTATACTTAATGATTATTATAGCCATCAATTAAGTAAAATAACAAATTTTAGCCAAGCTAAATACGAATTGAACTTGTTCAAAATATATATATATATATATATATGGTCGGACTTGTGTCTCACAGGGTCTTAAACAAAACCTTAAAAATGGGCTCTTAAAGTGCAAAAACATTATTACAAAAAAAAAGTCTAAATCAAGAAAAAAAATACAAACTAATATATCGGCAAGATGACAATATTTCAAAAGAAGAAAATGTTCTTTCATCTAAATACAACACGTTTCGCAGTTTTAGAGACAAAAATATTTATCTTGTTTGTGTAATTTAACTGATCGATCATTTTTCTTTCAATTGATAACATAGTTAATCCAATAATATATGCACGCCAATTGTGTTTCAAATGTCACTCAAAATTTATACAAGACTTAACTTCAACAAAGTATCATTCGGATCTGTCTTTTAACTTTTCCCACTTTGATTATAAATCTAAAATTTATTTCATATTCCTTAAAGTTCTTGAAATGAAAATCGTGATTGATCAACTATGCTGAGAAAACTATCAACTTTATAAATGACTCTTTCTCCCGTTTTCCTTTGTCATTTTCTTCTTCTTCTTCTTTATTTAATTTCGGGCCACATCTATACATGTTTATTTAAAAAATGGGCCCTCAAAATTTTAGAGCCCTAAGCACATGCATGTTGAGTCTACCATCAAAACCGGCCCTATATATATATATATATATATATATATATATATATATATAGAGAGAGAGAGAGAGAGAGAGAGAGAGAGAGAGAAATGGGCCCTCAAAATTTTAGAGCCCTAAGCACATGCATGTTGAGTCTACCATTAGAACCGGCCCTATATATATATATATATATATATATATATATATAGAGAGAGAGAGAGAGAGAGAGAGAGAGAGAGAGAGTTGCTTGGATAGGTTCAAATTGGGCTTCAAGATCTCAAACAAATAAAAAAGTAGCCTAATAGTGCCGCTTTTGGGGCCATATTTGGTCTAATGTTAGACTCACAGTTATTAATTAAGCCCGTTAATAATTACATGCCCATTAGGGGGTTATAACTTATAATTAAACTTTAATCACCCCCCCCCCCCCCAAAAAAAAAGAAAGAAAGAAAGATAGTATTTAATAAATTACATTAATCGAGTATTGTTAATAACATAGAAGTAACTTTAGATAGAGACAACAAATATATGACAAACTCGAATCAAACTGAACTCGGTCGTAAACAATTTGAAATTAACAAATATAATATTGTCTAAAAATTAGAAAAGAAAATCACTAATATAAAAGTGATTTATATGATATCTTTTATATTCAAAATATACTAATAATTCCCCACAGTGAGTATATACCCCATTTTTGTGGTTCAATTTCACTATTATGTTTTCATATTGCAATCGTATGTTCCATTTTATCAATACAAAGAAATACAAAGCATAACACAACTAAGACAACGTTTGCATTTGATTAATGTTCGTAATAGTTAATTATAAAAGCTAGGACATTAATTTGCCTCCTTAACTTGCTTCACAAATGAAATGCCCTTTAAACTGTAGATAAAGGTACACAAATATATATATATATATATATATATATATACATATATATATATAATGGGATCAATGTTGACAATTGACATATGCTTGCTAGTGCTTACGTAGATGATACCTATCCAAACATGCATGACAAAAGTGACCACATTTGGAATATTTATCTAACTATTGATTTGCTTTTTAATATCAAGTTCCAACACTTTTTCCACACAATAATACAAAATTTTGCAATTAAGACTAATCCCAACTTGTAATTAAGAGTCTCTAAACTATGAAAAAGTGAACCACAAACTTCCAAGATGCAGAATATCATCTTCATTCCTTGTCTAAAACTACTTGCATCCCACTAAATTTTAAATACTACTACATCTAAACCTATCTAGCTACAATTAATAAATATCCAATCTATGAAATTAATGTGTGTCTAGTTAATATTATCTATTAATTAGGATTTGTATCAACACATATATGTAATTACGATTGGATTTAATTATGGCTGTAAATGAACAGATCCGCTCGTGAGCCATTCGGAGTTCGGCTGGAAAAAAAAACGAGCCGAGCTCGAGCTTCGAATTGAGCTCGATAAAATTATTGAACCGAGCTCGAACAGAGTAGTATTTGGCTCAGCCAGCTGACGAACATGTTCGAGCTCAAGCTTAATCGAACATGTTCATGAGTTTTATAAATATTTAAAAAGGGTATAAAATAAGCTTTTTTTTTTCAAGCTCGAGATCGAATATGTAAATTAAATGAGCTTTTTTCGAGCATTCTAGCTCAAGCTCGTTTAGTAAATTTTCGAGCATTTCATGAGTCGAGCTCGAACCTTATTCAAACATGAAAAATATTTATCGAACCGAGCTAGAACAAGAGGAAAAAAGCTCGAATCGAGCTCAAGCCGAGCCTGAATTTGAATATTCCTTAACGAGCCGAGCTCAAGCATCAAGGTATTCGGCTCGATTCGGTTCGTTAACAGCCCTAGATTTAATATTTCATAGAAAACATCGGTTCAAATTTCCTATTGCACTTATTTGTATTTCATTATAAAATTTATGGTTTTGATAATATTTATTATAACATAAATAACCATTGTCAATATTTATCAACAAAAAAATTTTAAAAATTTAATCTTGAAATAATAACCATAATAATGAATTATTAATTACAAACTGAAAATTAAACACTAAAAAATTATTATAAAACTTAATCATGTGGGATGAACCCTAAAAATCAATCGATCGCAAAATCAAACTAAATTATAAACAAATAAAAATCGAAGAAAAAACTTACAAAGAAAAACTCGTAATTTAAAAGTGCAGTACGGAGTGTGCAACATGAAATCTGACGTGAGAAAACACCACACACACCATGAAACCAATGTGTGTGAATAAATCCATATTTGTCCAAACACAAGTGCAGCCCATAGAGAACTACAATATAATGTGAAGTTAGGACAAAACGATGATGCATATTCTCTCTCCACTTGATCTATGTTTGTGTTTTATATTAACAAAGTGTACATATACAAAGCCAAAGTTGATCACATGTAATATAATTCATCATCAATCACTATGCAAACAACATCCCAAAAGGGCCCTTGAGTTTTGCAGATCTAAATCAAAAAGTGAATAATTTTTTTCAAGATTTCTGTAAAATCTTGTTAATTTTCACATGGCAAAGGTGCATCCTCAGCTACTAACTTCCTCCACTTCATCAAAGCAAGAAGAGTTCACTCTGTGGATGAAGTCTCTGATCATGGGCAGCAACGGCTGTGCTGTTTTCGACTCGAAAGGTCGTATCGTGTATCGTGTCGACAACTACTCCCACAAGTGCACCAACCGAGTCTGCATCATGGATGTCACAGGCAAAGTCCTATTCACTATAGTTAAAAAGGTATGACCAAAATAAATATAGAGATATATAGAGCCTTATTTTGCTTCATTGGTCATATATATATTGTCATTTTTTTAATAATTCCCGGAATTTAATTTGCATCAGAAATTCTCCCTGTTTGCAACATGGAAAGGGTACAGATCAACAACAGAAACATATTGTTCTAGCAAGGAGAAGGAGAAGCCGGCATTTCGCGTTCGAAAACGCATGGGAATCAGAATGATTCTGGGATTTTTGAGAGGCTACTCATTTTGCAAAGTTGTGATTAAGCTAGATGAAGACATAATTTGTGAATATGAAATGGAAAATCAAAGCTCTAAGCAATCTTGCAGAATAGTTGATACTTTTGGAGGGCTTGTTGCAGAGGTGAATTCATTAGTCTTAATTATTACATGGATTGATTAATTTCTTGGAATTTAATTTGATCAAATAGCTTATATATATGTGTGTTTTCTTATTCTTGATGTGTATATATAGGTAAAAAGAAAGATTACAACAAATGGAGTTGTTCTTGGAGAAGATGTGTTGACAATGGTAGTGGAGCCTCATATTGATCATTCTCTCATTATGGGATTGGTGGTTGTTTTTGGTCTCATGCATCACAAGTTGTAATAATTAACTAAAGTTCCTATGATTGGAACAAGAGTGTTTTCAACACGAGGCTCGAGCTCGAACATGTTCAGACCAAGCTAAATGAAGGAGGAGGATGAGATTGATGATCATGAAGAATTCAGACAAAAAACATATCAATATATACCTTTGATAATTGTATTTGTGCAATTTGTCCTAATTAAGTTGTGTTTATGATGTTTGTTGTTAAAAAAGAAATCTTGGAAAATCAGATAAGATTAAGCTAAGGACAAAGGCTGTAGTTAGTATATATCAAACTTCAATCTAGGGCGAGAGAATGATTTTCATACGTAATCAAAATTTTGGTTAAGTGAATTTTAGTTGTTAATTCTTTTTTTTTGGTATTTTATAATTTTTACTTTTGTATAGTTTTTGGGTAAGATTTGGTGTCATTGTATTGACTTTAATATCTTACTCCCTCCGTACCAATAACATAGGTTGATTGAGATATTCACAAGGATTAAGAAAAAATTGTGAAAGATAATTAATCAAAAAAAAAAAACTTCCTAATATGCACTTATTTATTTTTGTGACAATGAATTAATACTTAATGTAAACATATTAAATAGAAGTATATATTAGTAAATTAAGTAAATATGTATGGAAACCCGTCTATAGTATAATCTTAGTAAATTAATACTAGTTAAATTAATAAATTCTTTAACATAATATTTTTGTTCAGTCTCGACTTTTATCGGTTCAAAATATCATAGATATCGATAAAATAATAAGATAACATAATTTTGGAAGACCTGGTGTGTGCATTATAAATCTAGAAAAATAGAGAATGTATAGACGAACAAAAATAGAAATTAAAAGCGCCCCTGTAAATTAATTTAAATAAATCTAGAAAAATAGAGAATGTATGGATGAACAAATTACTAGAAATTAAAAGTGATTCCTATAAATTAATTTAAATCCTACCATAAGTTGATTGCATGAGAAATAACTAACTTAAACTATATATGTGTGTGTATGTGCAATTTAGTGAATGCACTTTTATATGAAAAATGAGAATTAACAGTGAAGAGACCTAGGCAATGAAAATTTAAAGAAAAATGGTTATTCCTATACTATAAAACAAGTTGTGCTATAAAATATATTAATAAATAATACTACAAAAATATAAAAATAATACTTCTGTAATTTGTGGGTCTCTGTGCTGCACATCTTTCTCATCGGGCTGGTTCTTTCTGCATCCCTCTTATGTGAGTCACAATTGGATCATCTAAGGTCGCCTTTCCTTATTTCCCAACTCAACAACTCAATTAAACGGATGATATTTTTCAAGTTCCCCATCCACCAAAAAAGAGTTTAAAATCCTTGCACATCATTACAATCCAATTTTTCTTAGAACGCTGAATACAATTGAGAATTTCACTTGACACGAGTCCAATTACTATTGACATTAATAAAATCATACTTTTTCCAACACCTTGTACTTGAAATAACACCTAATTATTTGTCAAAAATTATATTTTGACAAATAGGCTTCAATTGTATGCGTCATTTGATTTCTTTTAAAGAAAAACTTTGTGAATTACCTTGTAATCATAAGTTTGAGTATCACATCCAATGCCGAGAGAAACCATTTGTGCTGGATTCCATAAGTACATATTTTTGGTTGATGTTGAGTGGTGGGCCCAGCAGACAATACCATGGCAACTCTGCACATACATATCCATACTTTGATCGTCTACGTTTATTGCATTTAATACCTTCCAAGGTTTGAAACCGAAATCTGCTGAATTGAGTTGATGAGATTGAAGAATCAGTCCAACGAAAGACAAAAAATATATCTTTTTATATCATACAATCTAGCAAACCAAGGGTGGATGAACAAATTTTCCCACTCATGGCAGACTGACTTGAACTTGATTATAGATTCTATGTCCAACTCTTTAAGGATTGACATCATCAAATCTCCACAGAGAGTACCCTTAGATGACCATTTCATGATGTTGTTGTAGATAGTCATTCAAATTGATACGTCGTCAGCGCGAGATAGTAAAGAAGGAGAATTTGATGGTGGGGTGGGTTCGTTTGCCATTTTCTCAGAAACACTTTTCTTGAAGGAAAACTGTGAGAGGGGATAAAGTTCTTTGATGATTTGATCATTTGAAAATTAACATTGTAGTACTAAAAAATTTCATTTGAAAGTTAATATGGTAGTACCTTGGAACCCATAAAGAAGCACTTAACACGTCTAAAACTCTTGACTCGTTTTTGGTGCAGTTTGAGAACACTAACACCAGAACTTTTAGATGTTGTAATAAAAGTTAGAGATGAACTGCAACTAGATTTAAATTTTAAGAAAAAACAAACAACACAAGAATCATATTTCACTAAAGTGACTTAATTATGCTGGTAGTGTTAAAGAATTAAAAGTTATTAATTTATGATATTGAAGGGACCATATATTTATATAGGCCATTCGCGCTACTTCGACCTCAAGAAAGAAAGATGACGTGTTAACTTCAACAATGACTATCGAAAACGACATCATGAAATGGTCGTCTAATGATATCCCCTGTGGAAATATAATGTTGTCGATCTTGAAAGAGCTGGATGTGAAATCTTTAATCACGTTCAAGTCGGTCTGCAATGGCATTTAATACCTTCCAATGTTTGAAGTCGAAATCTGTTGAATTGAGTTGATGAGATTGAAGAACTAGTCCAACAGAAGACAAAAAAGATGATCATTTTACATCATACAATCTAGCAAACCAGGGTGGGTGAACAGATTTTTCCACCCATGGCAGACTGACTTGAAACTTGATTAGAGATTCCACGTCCAACTCTTTCAGATTGACAGCATCAAATCTCCACAGAGAGTACTGTTAGATGACCACTTTTTCATCTGTTATTATTGATTTTTTTTTCTTTTACTCACACACCCGACCTGTGATATTGAGGAGATTCGAATCGTGATCTCTGGCATCCAAATAACCCCATTTCACCACTAGATCATCCCCGCATGGACATTTGTTATTATTGATTTAAGACACATCTTAACTGAGAAGTCATACAATTTTAATAAATTTACTATGTTGTTTATATAATATAATCTCTCACTATCACACAATGGATGCCAATGAATAATATTGAACTATTAAAAAATAATGAACATTATTTATTAATTTTCGTTAATGTCATGTAAATGAATTTATTTTAATATTAATTTAATAAATATTATACATAAATTAGTTATATATGATAACTTTTGACGTAATCAAAATTTAATTCTATTGAATCATGAAAAAACTATTTAAATTAATAAATATTAATTGATTGATGGATTAATATCACTATAAAATAATAAATTTATATAAAATCTCTTAGTCTCAATCCTAGATTTTATTGTATATATTGAGACATTCCAAAAGGACAACTAAATCCATCGATATGAGAGTATAAAATTACTATAAAGGATTCCAAGATATTACACTAAATTTTTGTGAAGTTCGAAATTGTATTAAAAGAAAAAAAAATACCACAACCATTTTTTCTCCTTATTTTTTTAGTGCAAAGAACACTAAAATCCAAACTAAAAATAAGAATAATATCCACTGTAAATTTTACTATAAATCAATAATTATAACTTTAAATTAATAATAAAAATCTTGCATTTCAATCATAATCATTCAATCGTTATAAAAAAAATCATAATCATTCAATCAAAACAAATTATGATAATTTATCCTAAATTATTAAAATCAACAAATAATTATTTTTATCCTGACGGTGCAATTCTAGTATATCCAATCAATCTTGCTTATCCTAGCATAGAATTGCACAAATTCTTTTTTTTTAGTGAACAAATTCTTATTCTTATATTCTCATAAAATGCATAAAAATTAAAAATGCAATTTTCAAAATAATCCAAAAATAAATAATATATGTGGCAAAGATCCGCCAATTTCAACCACCGAAACGACGCCGCATCGAACCCCTCCGCCATGGCAGCCGAGAATCCCAACCCCAACATTTCCCTTTACTACCAGACACGCGCCGCCCACCACGGCGTCGTCACGAGCGACTGGCTGGATCAGGCGAAAGCCGCCGCCGGCCGCCACCCCGAAGACGGTGTCTCGAGGAATCTGAGTGCCGGCGAGGAGGAATTCAGTGTAGTGGATGAGTTCAACAATTGGCGGAAACTGCCGGAGTTGGCGGAGGCGGTTGCGGCGATTAGGTCCTTGGCTTCGGTTATTCGATCGAGTCAGGCTACCACTATGATGGAGCTCGAAATTGAGCTCAAAAAAGCAGCTGATTCACTCAAGGTAGGTGTTTTTTTTTAACCTAATTTTTTAGCTATTGTTGATTACAATTGGTAGAAAAAAGTACTAAATTTTGAATTCTACTTGATTTTTGTGCTGAATTTAGTTTGTTTGCATTGAGAAGTTTCAATTGAAAGGCCAAAGATACAATATTTGAAGATGCATATCATCTGAATATCTGATTGTAATTATTAATCAAATTAAGTGAGAATTAAAATCTGGAATTCATATATGATTGCTATATTTCACGCTAGCTATTGCATTGCAAATTGATTGCTGTAAGTAGATCATTCAGCTGAAAATCATAATTTTGTGTATGAAGCAGCACTAGGCTCAGAGTTGATAGCATTTATGTTCTTCAAGAATTAAAGTTTGAGGTATAAACAATTAGTCTTTCTCTGAAATTGTGCTGTGAAGAACAAATATATGTCTTGATTTTTGTGGTTTTGAAGCCATATATAGCAAAGTTATAGTGTGATTTAGGTAACAATGTTATGAGTTATTTGTATACAGAGAACATGTTTATTGCATAATTATGCTAGTGTTCGAAGATGGTGCGTATTTGCATTGATAATCTCCTACATTTTCCGATGCAGGCATGGGACACTACCTCCATCTCTTTAACAGCCGGTTGTGATCTGTTCATGCGGTATGTGACAAGAACTTCTGCTTTGGATTATGATAACTTCGATTCAGCCAAATCCAGACTTCTAGAACGCGCTGAGAAGTTTGGTGAGATATCATATAAGGTAACGGGCTTGATGCTTTTTCGATCTTCTTGGTAGTTGTCATCCTACGTGCTCGTTCATCCGTTGCAGTTTAGTAAACTGGTTTTCATCGTGCCAGGCCCGTAAAATAATCGCGATGTTTGGTCAAGATTTTATTTTCGATGGTTGTACCATTTTGGTGCATGGATTCTCACGCGTTGTGCTGGAGGTTTTGAGAACCGCAGCTCAAAATAAAAAACTATTCCGAGTATTCTGCACCGGTTTATACCTTCTCTTTCTATGGTAGCAATTGACGTACTTATTGATATGAGATACGTGCTGCAGAGAAGCTTAAGCATCACGTTTTTTCGTGCATTCGCTTGTTTAGTCAGCATATTATTAATATTAGATGTTTATGAAAACCAGAGGGGAGGCCAGACAGAACAGGGCTAAGGTTGTCGAACGAGCTTGCAAAGCTTGACGTTCCTGTTAAGCTGTTGATAGACTCTGCGGCCGCGTACAGCATAGATGAAGTAGACATGGTGCTTGTTGGAGCAGACGGGGTGGTTGAAAGCGGAGGCATAATAAACATGATGGGCACGTACCAAATCGCCTTGGTTGCTAAAAGCATGAATAAACCAGTTTATGTTGCTGCTGAAAGTTACAAGGTAATCTATAAAAGATCAATCTTTAATTTCCTCATTGCATTTATTTTTTTTGCTTTGGATCTGAAAAATATTATCCATGTAGAAAGTTACTTCCTGATGTTTCTTCCGACAGTTTGCTCGTCTCTACCCGTTGGATCAAAAGGACATGGTGCCCGCCTTGCAGCCTATTGATTTCGGGGTCCCGATTCCATCCAAGGTCGAGGTTGAAACCTCAGCTCGGGATTATACGCCACCTCAGTATCTCACCTTGCTCTTCACCGATTTGGGTGTTCTAACTCCATCCGTGGTGAGCGACGAGCTCATCCAACTCTACCTGTAACGAGGTTAGGTCTAACTTTTCCGCCATTGATGAACTCGTTAATTACATGATCAAAACTCAATGTTATTTTGTAAAACACAAATTATTTTCATCTATGTAGATGAGATTTCTTGATAATGTGAGCGCTTATCATTTTCAAGATATTTGTGGATGTCTTTTTTGTGGAAAATATCTATTGGAAGAGTTGGATAATATTTGAAAGTGACGAAACTGTTTCTGCTACCACATAAAATTGATTTCTTTGTTGTGATTGATTTTGAATTAAATTTTCCAGCATATTTTGGTATGTTTCTTGATGTTGCTTTGTGGCCCAAAAAATGGTTCAATATTCTCACACATAATTTCGTATTTTATTTTATCATTATCCTTCAATTTTGTCGAAGCTATTGTATTCACACATATTATAGGGCCGAAAGCTCTGATGTTCGAGCTTTGACTCCTTAAAGAATACTCGAGCTTGAGCTCGATTCGACCTTTTTTCCCTCTTGTTCGGGCTTGTCTCGATAATTTTAACGAGCCCGATTCGAGGGTTCTAAACGAGCCGAGCTTCGAATAAAGCTTTTCTCGAACTGAGTTCTCAATAGTTCACGAGCGGCTCTGTTCGTTTGCTGCTATAACTATACGGGGTGAATTTTGTAGGGTAACATCATGCTATACACGTTGATGGAAATAAAATGTGACGAAATATGATTTGGGATAAGTTCGTGAAAACGACGCAAATTATTTTGTCAAGAAGTGGGACCCACAACAATTATTTTTTATCAGCAAAAAAAGAAAAAGTTTGGAGGTTGGATATATTAATAATTTAATAATGGAAAGCTTGATGTGAGGAGACCACCACGTATATTAGACCACATGTTTCTCGTGTTGGCATGCATGTCCAATCTTAAATTTTTTAATGATTATATATGATGAACCTAACACATAATATAATATAATGTAATTAGATTTATTTATTTTTCTTTTTTTAATTATTAAATTTTGGCTATATCATCGTTTATATTTCAAATTATTTTCATTTTCTCAAATTCAAATTAATTAAATATATTCCCAAATACATTTTAAAGTAAAAACTACATAATGTTTCGGTTAAATACTAGATCTTGTTCTTGCGTTGTAGTAAAATGATCATATCTTTATTCTAAATTTTTTCAACTTTTTTTTAGATCTGATTTTGGCCGAAAAATGTATCTATGATATATTTAATTATTTTTCTTTAATAGTTTAGATATTTAATTGATAAAAAAATATAAATGGTGGTTTATCTTTGAATTGTTGTACTAAAAGGGGTTTTTAAGGACTTCAAAGCTCATGATTTATCAACCACACATTTACTTATTCCACCGACGAAGTGTTTTCTTGATTATAATATTATTTTTTTATAAGTATATTTGAAATTCTTATTCGTGTTTTCTTGATTATAATATTATTTTTTTATAAGTATATTTGAAGTTCTTATTCTTAACTTGTAAACTAATATTATAGTAGTATAAAGCTAATTTTAATATTTAACTTGCTCTCCAAATCCACTCAAGGTTGTCTTAATTATGTTTAAGGATTTTATCATCCCTATATTTTGTGGGTTAATTTTTTTTTTAAAAATCAAGAATTTTAATCCAATTTTCAATTCTAAATTTAACTTTTGATTTTATTTATTGTCATATGATTTTAAATTATCATTTACTAACAACAAGTAAATCTTCCCTTTCTCCCCAATAATACATTACACTTTAATGTCTACATTTTGAGTTTTTTTTTTCACAAATAATTTATTTTTTAAAATTAACAAATTAGTACCCACTTTTCAAAAAAAATTACAAAAATTTATCTATTTTAACCTCCAACTATATAAGACTCCTAATATATATAAAAAAAAACTCCAACTACGAGAAACTCGCAATGTAAAATGGCTTAACTCGCAATGAATTTAATTACTTTTATTATAAGTGATGAATGAACGGGAAAATTACACTGTAATGTCTACATTTTGAGTTCTTTTTAAAAAATAACTCATCTTTAAAAATTAATAAAATAGTACTCACTTTTTAAAAAAAATAAATTAAATCTAGCATTTAATCAATTTTACGGCCAAAAAATCATACGTACAGTTTAAGAGTTCTTGATTAGATGACTTTTTTACGTTGCTGAGTAAATAAAAATATTAAAGTACAATCAATTAAGTACGATTTTGAAGCCGTAAAATCGATTAAATATTAGATTTGCAATTTGTTTGGAAAAAATGGGTACCGAAATATTAACTTTTCAAAAATGAGTTATTTTTGAAACAAAAACCCCAAAATATAACTGTCAAAATGCAATTTACACATAAATGGGTGCTCATTATTACATGATGGTGCATATATTTAAGTAAGTTCCACGACTAATCTCCCCCCTCAATTGATAATGTTAATATATGATCAAAAGATCAAAATTCAAATTTCATCAATATTTTTAAGATTAAACTACTCGTGACAGATTCATGGGTTATACATACATACATACATACATATATGATTTGGTTCAAATAGGTAATAGTTTTTGTGCGAGAATTAAAACGGTGCTTATTTATTACGATTTTATATCTTACATTATTACATTTTAATGCTAAATGATTTTTTTAAAATTATAGCTCATCTTGTTGTATTTTAGTGCTAGTGTTAATAGCATTAAAATACAATAAATCAAGCTATAAAATCATAATAAATAAGCGTCGTTCTTAATTCTCACACGAAATATGGTACTTATTATAACCCATCCCTATATATATATATATATATATATATATATATTTTGACGTTTATATATATATATACATATATAAATTGGTCATGAAATGAATTGAAGAAATTAAGAAGGTAGATTATGGGAAAATAGAAGTGGTAGACAAATAAATCGAAATTGATACGCGACAGATCACAACTCACACAGTCACACTGCACTTAGATCTGGACGGTGCAGAACTGCAGCTATGGAATATTGGAATAAATAAAAAAATATATTTAGTGACAATAAAATAATAATAATAATAATATATGCAGTAATAAAATATTTGTGTCACAACTCACAACTTCCACGTTTCATTTCAAACGTAAATTCTCGCATGCACAGTAAAAACTAAAAAGTAAACGCTTTTAATCTTAAAAAACTCTCTCTCTCTCTCTCTCTCTCTCTCTCTCACACACACACACACACACACACACACACACACACACACATTAAATTTTGAAATAATTGTGGGTCAAGAAAGTATAGGGACATGGATGGCGTTAGTATAATATTTGTTGGGTTCCTTCTCCCGTGTAAACTCCAATATTTTAATAAGAAAATTAAATAGTTGGATACTATTTGTTTTGAGTTTGGTTTATATATCTTGCAAGAATATATATTTATGGGAAAATATATAGTCAGAATTTTGTTTAACTTTTACAAATCCAACCATACTTTCACATTTAATTTAGTTTACATTTTGATATTTTTGGGTTCTTTTTAAAAAATAATCTACTTTTTTAAAATTAACAAAATAGCACTCACATTTTTTAAAATTTAACATTTGATCAATTTTACGGCCTAAAAATCACGGTAATTAATTGTATTTTAAGATTTGTTGATTGGATAATTTTTTTTTACGTTACTGGGTAAATAAAAATGTTAAATACAATCAATTACATATGATTTTCGAGTCGAAAAATTAATCAAATGTTAGATTTACAATTTTATTGAAAAAATAGGTATTAATTTGTTAATTTTGAAAAAATGGGCTATTTTTAAAAATAGCAAAAAATGTAGATATTAAAGCGTGATTTACTCTTTCACATTTTATTTAGGTAGAATTTTGACTGGTCTTGCATACACCAGTTATATATAAATCTTATATCGGACGAAAAATACAACTAATACTGGAAAATATAATGTTTAATTTAAAAAAAAAAGGCACTGCTAATTTTTCTTAATTATTACCATATTTTATTATTAAAAAAATTATCACTTCCAATACTGAAAAATATCACTTATAACGATAAAAAATATTCATCTAATATCACGTTTATATACAACAGTGTGCGCAAGTCTTCGCCTATATAATATAATAATTAAATAATTCTTCCTCAAAAAAGTTTTAACTTTTTGTTTCTTTAAATTAAATAATTCTTTCTCAAAAAAGTTTTAATTTTTTGTTTCTTCAAATTAAATAATTCTTCCTCAAAAAAGTTTTGATTTTTTGTTTCTTTAAATTAAATAATTCTTCCTCAAAAAAGTTTTAATTTTTTGTTTCTTTATTTGCCTTGGAGAATCACAACCGCGTGATTGATAAAATAGTAAATCTGTGAATTAATTTTCGTACATAAATTTGGAAATAATTGTGAGACAAGAAAAGTACATGGACAAACCATATGCTCCCAAAAAAACCACGTGCTGTAAAATAAATAAATCCCAACATTTGCTTTCTCTCTCTAAAACCATTATATATCCACCTCCCCTCCACCTCACATTTCTTCATCTCTCTCTCTCTCTCTCTCTCTCTCCAACACAGCACACAGATCTCACTCACAGAGAGTGAACAAGAAATTAATCCCAAAACAAAAATGTTTTCAGAGATCTGGAGCAAGAAAAAGTGTTCTTCAATTGAGAGCTCATGCAAAGGCTGCAGTGATGATGAAGGGCTGAGATTAATTCTCACAAAGATTAATTCAATCGGGAATTCAAACGTTGTTGTTAAACCCATTTTCCTGCTCAAATCTGATCATAAACCCCCCATGAATTCTCACGATCATCACTCCCACGATTGCTTCCTCAAATCTTGCCATCTTTGCCTCAAGCCCTTAAATCTTGATAAAGAAGTCTACATGTACAGGTAAATAGATACATATATATATATATATGCATATATATAATTCAATTAGAACAAAGATCGTATTTTTCGGCGAGAAAAATCGTTAATTTTGTCGGGAAATTGCAGGGGTGATTTGGGATTTTGCAGTGTGGAGTGCAGAGAGAGGCAAATTTACTTGGATGAAACGAAGGAAATGGAGGCTTCCACGCAGAGAATATTGTCCACTTTCCGGCAGCGCGGCCGCGACGGCGGCGGCCGGTGTGAGACCACGAAGCTCTTGGAGGAGTTCCGGCGGCGGCGCCACCATTTTTCATCGACGAGAGAGAGAGTTGTTTTCTCATATAGTTGAGCAAATTTCATTACAAGGGTCATCTTTTTTTTTTTTTAATTAATTAATATTTTTTTTTTCATTTTAAATTTTTTTATAGAATTTAGGAAAGGTCCAATTTAAAGCATATATATGTATAAAAGACATGATGATGTCAATATATTATTATATGTAATTTTTGTTTCTTAAATATTGCTCTAGGGGTAGTGTAGAAGATGTGACACAATTCGGTCATATATTGGAATAATCGAAATATGTAATTTTCTTTTGTATTATTTGAGTTTAATAAAATCATTAATTACTTGTTGATTTATAACCATAGCTTGTGAGAGATAATTTCACTTTTAATTCGGGAATAAGATTAAAATATTTTTAGTTTATATCTGACTTTTTTCATTTGAGACGGTTAGTTTTAGGGTCAAAAAAATCTAAGCATAAAACTCATGACAAAAGTCGAGAAAATTATATCATGTGCGTTGTAATTGTCTGATAAAATATAGTTATGATATATCTCACTTTAGTTTTCCAATAAAACATTCAATTATATTTTTATTTTCTACACGTTTCTTCGATCTCAAGCGGCTTTACATTTTTAGTCCCAAGTTTTATTAATTTTCTCTTTTGTGGTTCTAAATTTTATTTTTTAATTTTTTTGTCCCAAAATTAACAATTCCAAAAAAGTTAGATATTGAGCTAAAAATATTTTTATATATTCTGATGAGATAAAAAGTGAAATTATCTCTCGTTTATGATTAAAATCTACATGGTGACTATATTTAGTTGCGTATGTATAATACGACACCATCAATACGTAGCAAATTAAAATATTGGAGAGTTTTTAGTGTGATCATAAACTACCAATATTTTATTCACACACTCATTTAAAATAACTATGCTTCCTTAGTTTATATGAGTCCATTATTAAAGCTTATCTATTTTTTTTTTCTCCAAAAAAAAAAGTTTATCTATTTTAGATAATTGTATGAGTTTTTATCTTGAAATTGAATTTGAGAGAATGTTATAAAATTCATAAATAAGATACAATTTTGCCAAAAAATTAGGAATTTTATGACGCACGTTATGGGGTATCTCGAAATATCTAAAACAAAATTCATAAATGTTGTAATTTTATGGTGCAAAATATCAATCGAAATTATCATTTGTGACCACTACAAAACCTAGCTAGTAAATCTTTTGAAATTATAGAAATTTTGAGCAAATAATGGAAGTAGATCCTCACACAATATAGATTTGCCCAATCCTTCATTTAAATGAGATAAATTAGGCATAATTGTGCATCAAATTAGTGATATGTTTAAAATCCAATTACTACTAAGTTAAGAGACACCCAAATAGGAGACACGTCTCGATTCGATCGAATCTAGACCAATATAGCTCCCCTTTCTCCAACTGAAATAAAAGATTAAAAATATAGTTGTGCTCGATTAAATAAGATTTAAAACTCAGTTCAAATTGAAAATTCTACCAAAATGAAATATACGTGTAGATATGACTCTTAACAAAACTTGTTTAGGAATTTAGGTCTGATTCCAATGCTAATAAAAAAGTTGAAAGAGAATTTCTAAAGTTGGCTAAATTTTTCAAAAAAAGGTTAAATAGTAATATAGTTGATTCTATTTGTTTCATGTAGATATAACACCATATTTGATTTATGAAAGCAAACAAAGTAGGGCATAATTAAATATCTCATATATAGGAGATGGATTCTCAAAAAAAAAAAAAAAAAAAAAAAGAAGATGGATTCTCTTTTGACTTCTCATTACTTTATTGATATTTATTTGTCTAAGTCAAAATGTCAATGTCTGATTTTTAGTGATGGTATAGGGCTAGTTTAAGACAACCACAATTTTCACTTTCTTAAGGCAAATTTTGTCAATTAATAATAATAATAATAATAATAATAATAATAATTTCACAAATCTATTATTATTGGGATATTATATAGTAATTGATTTGTGACATCTTAAATATATATGCTTTAATTTATTGATATTAATTTTACAATATTCTTGGATATTTTGATCGATAAGATTTTTGAGTCATGAAGCCTGTGGGATATTTTTTTAGTTTGTAATTACTAATTATACTAAATTATTTCCCATGTTTGTTTGGAATTCACCTTTGATCAAATTAAATGTTTGAAAAATAAAACATTATTATTCAGTATTTTGATAAATGAATAATCACATTTTTCCTCAGCATGGGCTGCTTTTTTTTTTCTTTTTTTTTTTGTAGTCCATTTTCTTTTTACTTCTTTCATTTCAATCTACATCAGATTAATCTGAATCAAAAACCTTGTTGAAGAAGATGAGGGCTTCTGCAATAGCTTTAATTTGCAGAGGAATTGCAGGTGAATTCGGTACTCTCTCTCATCCATTCTCTCTCTTCTCTTCAGATCTGCGTAATGTCGGCTTTCATTGTAGGAGACATTTTTCATCTCTGCTCCAATTAGATCTCAGTACTGTAAAGAACGTGCAATCTGCGAGTTTCGTGTTTGGTGAAATGATGAAGGTCAGGCCACCGCCTTCTGTTTATAGGTTCACCAAACTGCTGGGTGATGTTGTGAAGATGGAACAATACACGGCTGCCCTCTCAATGTTCGACGAAATGCGTCAATCAGGTGCACCTATTAATGTGTACACTAAGAATATTGCAATCAATTGCTATTGCCTGACCAATCGGGTGGACTATGGGTTTTCTGTCTTGGGCTGCTGCTTCAAGCTTTGTTACGAACCAAATGTCGTGACTTTCAACACACTCTTAAAGGGTCTTTGCTTAGATGATAAGGTGATTGAGGCAGAACAACTATTCAGTAAACTCTTAGCTCTTAATCTCTGCGAGCCTAACGAAGTTACAATTAGCACTCTGATTAATGGGCTCTGCAAAGGAGGGTACACCAGCAGAGCTTGTGATTTGCTTGAGCTTTTGGAATCAACAAGTTGCAAACCCAGTGTTTATGATTATAACGCATTAATTGATGGTTTATGCAAGGATGAAAGGGTTGAAGATGCCCTCTGGCTCTTACGTAAAATGATTGACAACGGCGTTCTACCTGATGTTGTCACGTATAATTCAATGATCCATGGCTTATGTGGAGTTGGTAGATGGAAAGATGTCGAATGCTTATTCAATGAAATGGTCAATCGCAATGTATCTTTGAATGTGCTCACTTTTAATATATTGGTCAATGCTCACTGCAAGGAAGGAAATATGAAGGAGGCTGAAGATGTTGTGGAGGTCATGATACGACAAAACATTAGTCCTGGTGTTGTCACTTATACTTCATTGATTGATGGGTACTGTTCGCAAGGGCAGATGGATAGAGCAAAAGAAATATTTCTTTCCATGGTTGATCGGGGCCTTGAGCCTAACATAATCACCTACAACAGTTTGATCAATGGATATTGTACGAATGGAAAGGTTGATGAAGCTTGGTGCCTTTTCCTTGAAGTTCCTCATAAAGGTTTACAACATACAGCACATGCATATAACGCCATAATTCATGGATTATTTTGTGAAGGCAGATTTGCTGAAGGTTGGGACCTTTTCAATATGATGGAAGATCAGCAAGTACATCCTGATTTAGTTACTTATACTATCTTGTTAGACGGTTTGCTCAAGGATCATCAGATTGATAAAGCATTTTCATTTCTACGATGGATGGAAGATACAGGATTTCATCCTAATATAATCACATATGGTACTCTAGTCAAAGGTTTGTGTGCAGATGGAAGAGTTGATGCAGCAAGACATATTATGAATCGGCTTCCTTCAAAAGGTTTGCAACCTAGTGTTCAAATGTATGTCATGGTTCTTGTTTCACTCTATCAACAGGGATTAGTAATGGAGGCAAAAGGTTTGCTTAGAGAAATGGAGGAAAATGGTTGTTCACCTTGTAGTGTGACGTACAATTTTATTATCTGAGGTCTACTTAGGAGCAACACGCTTTACTGGGCGATGCAGTTCTTGAAGGAAATGATCGTAAGTGGATTCGTGGCTGATTCATCTACTGTTTCACTGTTACTTGATAAAGCCCAAAAACAGAAGAAGGATGAAATTCTAGTGCGAATGATTAGAGTAGTTGTGCCAGAGAATGTTTATAGTCAACTTCGTTGTCTGATATAAGAGTATGCTTATTGCCCTCTGCCAAAATTAAGGTATGCATGGAGAATGTAATGCTCCAACTTCTTAATTAGATCAGTACGTTCTACATTAAACGTTTAATTTCATTGACATGATCAGGATTATATGCGGAGAGCGAAGAAGACAAGGTACAAAGAGCTTTTGCTTCACTCTGCACCAGATTATGATAACAAGACAGAGAACTGACCTTCACATGAATGTGCTGCTTGTAAGAGCAAATAATCTCTTGCTCAAACAAGATTTTAGCAGCACTTCTCGTATTCTCTCATGTTTTCATTGCACGAAACAGGATTGCTTGGGCAACTTCAAGGATCAAAATGAGTTCTACTACGAGAAGGGACCGAGCAAGAACGAGAAATGGTGGATTCCTACGCCTAAGGTTCCTCCAAATGGCCTGTCCGAGGTTACTAGAAAATGGCTGCAATATCAGAAGGATTCTGTGCACCAAGTGCTCAAAGCAGCCATGGCTATAAACGCGCAGGTTTTGACAGAGATGGGAATCCCTGAAAGCTACATAGAAGCTCTTCCTAAGGTCTTGTGAGAAACAAAAAGATCTGATCAAGAAAGTTTTGTATATAAGAAATGGTCATAGTACCTTCATACCTTAGAGGCCCTGAGCAAGTTCAATTAGATATGCAAGAAGTCATAATACTGACTCTTTACTTCTATGGATTAGCTCATTGTATGGATAACGCAACACTGTAATTTTCTGTTTTCCCCCTTCATACAAGATGATTATTAAAATGTAAAAGATTGTTAAAATGTAAAAGGTGAATACTCTTTTAGTGTGTTTTTTAAAAATAAAAAATAAAATAAAAATAGAATAAGGGTATTATGGTAAATATGGATAAAATAAATATTTTTAAAATACGTTGGCTAAAATAAAAGTATATATTCCACAGTATTTAAAGCCCTTAGGGGTTTGGGAGTCGCCTATCAAACCAAAATGGCAACATCCCATCTGAGATTCACTCTGAAACACTCGTGCAAAACTATTGCGCAAATCCAGCAACTCCATGCTCAAGCTATTACTAACGGTCTCTTCTCTCTCTACCCCTCTCTGCTTCTCTCTCATATTCTCCATTCCTTCACCGTTTCTTCCCCTCACCAAAATAACTCCGCTCCATTCATCTATTTCACCAAGATTTTCAATCTCATTCCAAATCCTACAAATTTCAACTACAATGACATCATCAGAGCCCACACCTTTCTCCGATCTCCTCACACCGCCTTGATTTTCTTCCTCGAGATGCGGCGGAGACAGATCGAGCCGAATTCCCACACATTCCCTTTCGTTCTTAAAGCTGGTGGGCTTCTGCAGAACTCGCATTCTCTTGCAAAGGCTCTTCATGCTCAAATCACCAAGTTCGGGTTTTTGGATAATGTGCATGTGCACAACACGCTTTCTTGCACCTACTGTAGGTTTGGTAACGTTGATGACGCTAAAGGGGTGTTTGAAGAGAGCTTGTTTAGGGATGTGGTGAGTTATAATGTTATGGTTGATGGGTTTGCTAAGACTGGGCAGATTGATCATGCTATGAAGCTGTTCGATGAAATGCCAAGCTCGTTGAGGGATGTCGTGAGCTATAATGCTATGCTTGATGGGTTTGTTAAGACTGGGCAGATTGATCATGCTACGAAGCTGTTCGACGAAATGCCAAGCTCGTTGAGGAATGCTGTGAGTTATAATGCTATGATTGATGGGCTTTTTAAGGCTGGAGAGATTGATAGTGCCAAGGAGCTGTTCAACGAAATGCCAAGCTCGTTGAGGAATGTCGTGAGTTATAATGCTATGATTGATGGACTTTTTAAGGCTGGAGAGATTGATCATGCCAAGGAGCTGTTCAACGAAATGCCAAGCTCATTGAGGGATGTCGTGAGTTATAATGTTATGGTTGATGGGTTTGTTAAGACTGGGCAGATTGATCATGCTATGAAGCTGTTCGACGAAATGCCAAGGTCGTTAAGGAATGTGGTGAGTTATAATGCATTGCTTGATGGGTTTGTTAAGACTAGGCAGATTGATCATGCTACGAAGCTGTTCAATGAAATGCCAATCTTGTTGAGGAATGTCGTGAGTTATACTGCTATGATTGATGGGCTTTTCAAGACTGGAGAGAATGATCGTGCCAGCGAGCTGTTCGACGAAATGCCAAACTCGTTGAGGGATGTCTTGAGTTATAATGCTATGATTGATGGGCTTCTTAAGGCTGGAGAGCTTGATCATGCCAAGGAGCTGTTCGACAAAACGCCAAGCTCGTTGAGAAATGTCGTGAGTTATACTGCTATGATTGATGGGCTTTTCAAAGCTGGAGAGATTGATCGTGCCAAGGAGCTGTTCGACGAAATGCCAAGCTCGTTGAGGGATGTCGTGAGTTATAATGCTACGATTGATGGACTTCTTAAGGCTGGAGAGGTTGATCGTGCCAAGGAGCTGTTCGACGAAATGCCTAGCTCGTTGAGGGATGTTGTGAGTTATAATGCTACGATTGATGGTCTTTTTAAGGCTGGAAAGGTTGATCGTGCCAGGGAGCTGTTTGCCGAAATGCCAAGCTCGTTGAGGGATGTTGTGAGTTATAATGCTATGATTGATGGTCTTTTTAAGGCTGGAAAGGTTGATCGTGCCAGGGAGCTGTTCGCCGAAATGCCAAACTCATTGAGGGATGTCGTGAGTTATAATGCTATGATAGATGGACTTTTTAAGGTTGGAGAGGTTGACCATGCTCGGGAGCTGTTTGACGAAATGCCAAGCTCGTCGAAGAATGGTGTGAGTTATAATGCTACGATTGATGGACTTTTTAAGGTTGGAGAGGTTGATCGTGCCAAGGAGCTGTTCGACGAAATGCCAAGCTCGTTGAGGAATGTCGTGAGTTATACGGCTATGATTGATGGGCTTTGTAAGGCTGGAGAGATTGATCGTGCTAAGGAGCTGTTCGATGAAATGCCAAGCTCGTTGAGGAATGTCGTGAGTTATACGGCCATGATTGATGGGCTTGGTAATGCTGGAGAGATTGATCGTGCTAAGGAGCTGTTCGATGAAATGCCAAGCTCGTTGAGGGATGTCGTGAGTTATACTACTATGATTGATGGGCTTCTTAAGGCTGGAGAGGTTGATCGTGCTAGGGAGCTGTTCGATGAAATGCCAAGCTCCTTGAGGGATGTCGTGAGTTATAATTCTATGATTGATGGACTTCTTAAGGCTGGAGAGGTTGATCGTGCCAGGGAGCTGTTTGACGAAATGCCAAGCTCGTTGAGGAATGTCGTGAGTTATACTGCTATGATTGATGGACTTCTTAAGGCTGGAGAGATTGATCGTGCCAAGGAGCTGTTTGACGAAATGCCAAGCTCGTTGAGGGATGCCGTGAGTTATACTGCAATGATTGATGGACATCTTAAGGCTGGAGAGGTTGATCGTGCCAAGGAGCTGTTCGACGAAATGCCAAGCTCGTTGAGGGATGTCGTGAGTTATACTACTATGATTGATGGACTTTTCAAGGCTGGAGAGATTGATCGTGCCAAGGAGCTGTTCGACGAAATGCCAAGCTCATTGAGGAATGTAGTGAGTTATACGGCTATGATTGATGGGCTTTGTAAGGCCGGAGAGATTGATCTTGCTAGGGAGCTTTTCGATGAATTGGCAGATTCAAGTTGTGAAAAGAACGTGACATTGTGGAGTGCAATGCTTATGGGATTGGCTATACATGGTGACGGCGTATCAGTGCTTCAATACTTGTCAAGAATGCTTGAAGATGGTGTCAAACCAAATGGGGTGACATTTTTAGCCGTTCTCGTGGGCTGCAATCACTCAGGACTTATCAACGATGCAAAGAGAATTTTTGTGGAGATGGAGAGCATGTATGGTGTTCCACGAGAGGTAGAGCATTACGGATGCATGATTGATATGCTTGCGCGAGCAGGTCTGATAAAAGAAGCGAAGGAGATGATAGAGGTAATGCCGATGGAAGCAGATGAAGTGGTGTGGGGAGCACTGCTTGGAGGGTGTAAGAAACATGGAGATGTTGAGGTGGCAGAGGAAGCAGCTAAGCACCTGATGCACCTAAAACCGGAAGATGGTGGTGTGTATTCGTCTCTGGCGCATATTTACGCTAGCTTAGAGAGGTGGGACGATGTAGTGAAGGTGCGAAGATTGAGAGACTCCCCGGGGATCAAGAAGAGGGCTGGTTTTTGCACGATCGAATTGGATGGAATCACGCACAAGTTTTTCCCGGGAGATCGCTCGCATCCGTGCACGAAAGAGATATACATGGTCTTGAACGATTTGAAGCTACATCAATCCGAACTACTCAAGAATTTATAAATTAGGTGGTTATTTTAATAATGTTCGATCATCTGAAAATGTCACAATTATCAAATGATGGCTGCTGCTCTATGTTCTTTCTCTGAAGTATGAAACATGCGACAAAGTTTTTGATTCTATGCTGGTGGAAAGCTGAATATTGGAACTTTGGTTGGAAAAACTTGAAGGAAATTTATTTTTTGTGATTGAATTAATGCAACCTGTTATTTGTATTTCATCTATGATTTCCTTTTTGCTATGCTTTTTTTCTTGATTGTCAAATTCGATGTTTGAACCCATTCTAAGGAAAATAGAATATTTTGATATGAATTTTGTAGAGGTGGACTAACATTCTTCCTATCTGATCATTAATACTATGAATTACTTTGATAAAGAGTAGCAGTAGTTTTCCTACTTCTCATCTCTCTCCTGTTAACTATCTTATTCTATCTTGCAGTTTCTGCCTTATTTCTACGTGGTGTTCCTCACATGTACAATTCTTCTTTTTGATCGAGCTAAAAGGGATGACGACAGATGCAGATCAAAGTAAGCACACATAATCTTCATATATCCTGCAAGTGTGAGCCATTGTTAGAATCACATCTCTATACAATGCATTAATACTAATAAGTCTGTATTTTCGAATACAGATCATGTGTTGATGCTAGATATAGTTGCTTTGCCAAAATTGTCGTAATGTTGGTCAAAATTTGATGTTTGTCGCAGTTATGGCAAGTACTGGAAGTTGTATTGCGACAGGATTATACCTGGAATTTAATAATTCATTTATGGAGCTGTTGGATATTTTGACATTGTTGAAGAGTGACTTGCAATTGATATATCAAATAATTGTTGGTTCAAGTTTTGTAGTGAATTGTGGTGTTGGTGTCTCATTTAGAGAAGATTAACTTTTGTTGTTTAGAAGAATTAAGAGCATTTTTACGATAACATTTGATCTTTTGCTCTGTTCTTCAAGAATTTTAGTTTTAATATTTGTGTAAATTGTACTTTGATGCCTATTTTTTGATTTCCTTCTCAACAATAACTATTCTTTTCAAAATTAACAAAACTGTGTCCACTTATTCAAAATTTTTACAAATCTAACATTTAATTAATTAATTTTTCGGTCCGAAAATTCTATTTAATTCATTGTATTTTAAGATTTATTGATTGGATAATTTTTTTATGTGGTTGGCCGGGAAGGTATAAATTTTAAAATATAATCGATTACATATGATTTTGGGGCCGTACAATTCATCCAATGTTATATTTGTATTTTTTTTTTAAAAGTGTATATTGTTTTGCTAATTTTGTAATATCGGTTTGATTTCTGTGTTACATATTCATGTATTGATGCATTCTTATTTATTTTGCTATAATGTAGATCTTGATTTGATGAAGGAAAAGTTTGCAATGTGGCTACTAGGAGAGGATATGTCTGGTGGAGGAAAAGGTGTTTCTTCTGCCTTGGCATTGTATCTAATCATATATATATATTCTAGTACACTCTTTTATTAGCCCGACCTAAAAGGTATCGACCGGATTCTGGCCAATACTCATTCAATTATGAGGTCCTCACTTCACCAAATAGGCCACCTCTAACTCTAAGGGAGTGAAAAGAGGATTTCTTCTGTTTCGTTGTTCGTTACATTTTTTTTTTCGTGCTTCATCCTTGGTGAATTTATGTTTTTTGATTGAATTCAGCTTCTGCATTTGGTGAACAAAAGAGGTTGGAGCCTTATCAGTCACAGATGGAAAAAAGAGATTGATTGGCTCTTATCAGTCACAAAAGCCTAAAGATGGTAGCAACATATAGATCAAGTAATCTTATAATTACTCTCTCTCTCTCTCTCTCTCTCTCTCTGATCTTTGAAGTAAACAAGACTACCTGCTTTACTCCGTACCAGATTATGATAACAAGAACAGAGAACTGACCTTCACATGAATGTTCCTGCCTTAAAGAAGCTGAATGGCATGCTCCTTGTAAGAGAAAATTATCTCTTATCGTATTCTCTCATGTTTTCATTGCACAAAACAGGATTTCTTGGACAACTTCAAGGATCAAAATGAGTTCTACAGCGAGAAGGGACCGAGCAAGAACGAGAAATGGTGGATTCCTATGCCTAAGTTTCCTCCAAATGGCCTGTCCGAGGTTACTAGAAAATGGCTGCAATATCAGAAGGGTTCTGTGCACCAAGTGCTCAAAGCAGCCACGGCTATAAACGCGCAGGTCTTGACAGAGATGCAAATCCCCGAAAGCTACATAGAAGCTCTTCCTAAGGTCTGCAAGAAACAAAAAAGAACTAGTTTATATCATAGGGCTAATAATTTACTATGTTTAGATGCTTGCAACACATTTATCGTCTCTTCTGGGTGGTTTATGGGCAGAACGTGAGAGCAAGCCTTGGAGACACAATGTACAAGAGTATCACGGATGACTTCCCTTATCCTGATGTTTTTCTCTCGTCTGTGGACTTGTCATCCGAGCACAAGATCCTCGATCTCAAGAACAAAATCGAGGCATCGGTTGTAATTTGGGAGAGGAAGATGAATGCTAAGGATTCCAAATCTCCTTGGGGCTCAGCCGTGAGCATGGAGAAGAGAGAGATAATTGAAGATAGAGCAGAGACAATTCTGCCTATTTTGAAGCATGGATTTCCAGAAATCAGCAAACTCAAAATCAAAACAGTAAGAAAATGAAATGCTGCTCCTTATCTATATCAGTTTCACCTCTGGTTTCAAACAAGTTTTCTTCATCCTGTTCGTGATTTTGTAGGATGCGGGGCATCCCACTCTTGCGAGCTATTCAAGAATCATCGAGAGCTTGGCATTCACCGTTCTTTCAAGAGTAGACGATGTGATGCTCAATGACTCTCAGGCTAGAGTGCAAGCTGGTTTAGATGGGAGGCGTTTCACCTCCTCAGGGACTATAGCAGAGGAGAATGGAGTAGAATCTCCTTCAAAGACGACATTGCTGGATTTCATGGGATGGGAGAAGGAGAGACGGAGGCGAAGAAAGACGTGCAAGACGAAGCTGACACAAATCAGCCCAGCAGCATTGCCTTAAACAAGAGATTCATAGAGAAGCTTGAGAACTTAGGCGGGATGAGAAGCCCAACATCGTGCCACTAACTAGTACTAATCTAGTGAAGATGATCTTGCTCAGCTGATCAGCAACCAAGATCAAGATCAAGAGAGCTGCCTAGGCTGAGGCTTGGGACTACGCGGAGAGACACGGGCTCGACTTGGGTCTCTCCTGATCAAGACTCGGGATTTGGTGCAAATTCTCAAGGAAATAATTATCCCAAGAGGTAGTAAATTCAATTCCATTCTCCTCCACCTCTTGAAAGATTATTCCATTTTGCAGCTTCAAAGAGGACAAGGACCTCTGCCACAGCTGAGTTCGGAGAAACTGCAGGGACTCGGCTGGAAATATAGGCCGTTGTTCAAATTCTCTTGTTTAATAACATTCTACACTTGTCTGTAATAATTAAAAACACACTTTTAACTATTGTACTTGTAGAAAGAGAAAACACTTGTTTTTTTAACTAGACTAGATTAGTTTTGCTCGGAAACTAAACATTACAATTTGGGTTTTTTTTTTTTTTTTTTTTTTTTTTCCCCACTTCCAGGTTAAGAATTTGTTTGATTAGAGAAGTTGTTGAAAACAATTCTAATATTCTATTTAGGCTTTAGCATATCATTTTTCAGATTCGGTTTAACATAAAGATATGATTTAAGATCTACCGTCGAAATTCTATTCACCCATTCTTAAACAACCACTAATCTCTCAAACATTAAAATTTCTAATTTTTCTCAATTAAGTATCAAAAATCAAAATTTCCAAATTCTCAATCAAGCACCCTCTTATCTATACCTATATAAAAAGTGTGGACGTTTCTTACAAAATATGATTTGCCTATTATATCCACAATTTACACTTAATTTAAGGGTAAAAAAGTAATATAATATATTACAATTTTTTTTGTAAATATAATATATTATATTTATTTCAATAGTTTTGCTATAATTGAACTCTACTACATAAAATTATCCCTAATAATTGAACTCTACCACATAAAATTATCCCTAATATAAAATATTATAAATAATATTTTTTTGTAGTATAATATATTATATTTATTTCAATAGTTTCGTTATAATTGAACTCTACTATATGAATTATCCCTATTTAATATTTAAAATAATTAGTTGTAAATATAATATATTATATTTATTTGATTTCTTACAAAATATGATTTGTCTATTATATCCATAATATGCACATTTAAGGGTAAAATAGCAATATACTATATTATATAATTAAGTATTCAATATAATCTATTATATTTATTTCAATAGTATTGTACACGTCATATTAATTTTCCACCAATTATTTCTCTATCATATCAACCACACCAAACAAGAAAGAAAATAAAAAGTATAATCCCACAACAATATAATATATTAGATAATTAATTCAATAGAATTGTAGTATTATAATTTTTCATTCACACACATGAATTCATTCTCCATCAATTACATCGTCTATATAAATTACATCCAAATGAAAAGATTGAAAAATAAAAGTTTGAATTTATAAAAAGATTATAAACTAAGTCGATAATACTTGAGAAGTTATCTATCAAAAATCAAGAATTTCTCCTCCATCAATCATTCTATATTTAATTATTCACCTGTAATATATTATATTTATTTCAATAGTATTGTACTATTACAATTCTTCATCCACATCAATTAATTCTCCACCAATTATTTCTGCATCATATTAGTCATATCAAACAAGAAAAAAAATAAAAAACATATTATATATATATATATATAATTCTCTACATATAGTATATTATATTTTATAATTTAAATATTATTTCAATAGAATTGTACTATTGCATAGTTTATACATATTACATCCCAATGAAGAAATTAAAAAAATAAAAACTTAAATTTATGGAAAGATTATAAGCTAACCTCATTGTTCTTAAGAAGTTATCTGTTAATATTCAAGAATTACATCTCCATCAATCATTAATGTGGGAAAAAAGATAAGAGGATCAATTGGAATGACATTCAATTAGTGATTTGAATAATTTAATATAAGCTATTTAAGTAGTTCTTAATAGAAAATATGTAATTTTAGTTGTGCCAACTATAGTGTGTGTGTGTGTGTGTTTTCTGAATCATGTTATATGGTATGAAAGAAAATTGAAAAAAAATGGTTCCATAATCTATACAACCAAAATGCTAAGTTTTAATTTATTCCTTGAAACTTATGTGTCCATTCTCATTCATATGATTAAAAGTAGTTTCAATTAAATTTATTGAAACTAAATTTCAACTTCTTTATTTATTGTCAGTCTCGGATAATGTTGACTGTACCAATAAGACATGTAGAACACCCAAAAAAAGTCAATGATAAAGATAAATATAAGAATTGATTAATATAGAAAAATTTGGGATCTTTATTTTGAAAGTTGTTGGACAAAGTTTTAAAAATATGGTTAAAATTGCAAAAAAAAAAATAAAAAATCACCAACTTTAAATAATTTAAAATTTATACATTGCTTTTAAAATGTTACAATAATAAATGATTGATTGGAAAAATAAATTTTAAAATTTGGTTCAAATGTTATACTTTTCTAGCTTATTAATTTATAATTTGAGAAATTTAGAATATTGGTTGGTTTGATAATTATATATAACATATTTTATATTAGATTATTCAGTTAATTAAGAATAGTTATTTAAATATGTGGGGGAGAAATGAATATTGCACAATTTTTTGGAATATAGATTATATTGACTACACAGAATCATGTGACTAAGAATGAACATAGTTCAATTACTGATAAAAGAAAATAGAAGAATTGAATATTTCCCACTTAGATTGAATTACTAATTATTTAACGTAAATTCCCAAACTATTTAGCTAAACATAATATAGAACAATAATATAATACGTAGTTATATGTACAAGTGTTATACATTATGCTTTTTTTATAGAATGATATATATTATGTGTTGCGGTTGAATGAGATGATTAAATCATCGGGTGGAAGGAATGATATATATTCTACTAATAATTAAATTAGTTAGTCATTGAATCAAGAATTACAACTTACAATCAAATTATATTTTTCTTAAAAAAATGGTAAACAATGTATAACATTTTGAAAAATATATTGGAGATGAAACCTTGAACACAATATATCACAACAAACTATTAACCAAACTTTGAAGTTTTATCATATATGTATATCAGTTTTGATATGCTGAGTGCTCCTCTTGAGCGCCCTTGTGAGCGACTAAATCCAGGTCAGATTTCATTTTTTTTTCTCTTTTTATATTTTGATCCAATTTTTACGCAAATTGATTTCTCTTTCTTTCTCCTTATTTTTTCACCAATCGTTTCTTTTCTCTCATCGCTTTCTTCCTCATATTTATCCTCTTTAGATTCATCGTTTTTCTGATATCGATCAACGACATGTTTTTTTTTGTAATTTTTCTGCGGTGCCCAACAATTTTTGTTATCGTTACTGCCTTTGTCGGTTCTTTTCTTCTCCTATGCCGTGAAGTTGTCAATTTTTTTTCTATTGGAATCTGGAGCGGCTGCTGCAACCCACATAAATCAAAGATATTGCATGAATTGGTGACAGTGCAACTAAAAGACGCAAGTTTTTTTCGTATTTCTTTAGTTCTTTCATGAATTTCATGAAAAACGGGTGGCGCCTGAGGGGTGGAAGAATGGGTTTGGTTCGGTGGTATTCTTGATCTGTATCAGTATTTGTTGTTTGAAGTTTTTCTTGTGTAGTGAACTTTTGCAATTATGATATCAACTAGAAATCTGCAACATTACGATTATAATACTCCTCAAGCATGTTAATCTATTACAATTGCCTTCGCCCAACATTTTAACTAGATAAGTTGGATTCGAAACGCTGCTATATATCAAAGATATTGCATCAAAGTTGGATTCAAAGCTTATTCGAAACCCGTCTTACTATACAAGCGAGATACTGACTCATAAACGAAATATGAAATTTCTTTCAGTAATCAGATATGTTATATCTATATAATTTTTAAAACTGTCACGCCCCGCTTGAATTTTCACCATTCTAAAGAGGGGAGAGTGTTATAAGCCGTTTTTAATCCTATCAATTCAAATGTGATCATCTTTCAAACTGATCAGCCTTCACTTCATTCCCACAAATTTGCTTCAAATTTTGAATATGAAAATTCCCAACCATATATGTATGGTGTATTGTTTCACTGCTCTCCTAACAAATAATCTACTTTCTGTCAAATTCTGAACATTGCGCTCCCAAGCATGTGGTCATTTGTTTTTTATGTAGATGAACAAAATATATCAAATGTAAGAAAATATAGTTATCAACATTAATGAGACTAATGATGTACTTATTTTCGTATTTTCATTGCAAACAAACAATTCCTCAGATTCAAACATCAGTGTATCATTAATTTCTTCAAAGGAAAAAATGAAAAAAACAAAAACATAGTTACATGTAATATAAAAATCCCAAGCATGAGTTGTCTCACTGCTCTCATAATCCAAACAAATAATCCACTTTTTGCTAATAACTCGTAACATCGCTCAACATTAATCTACAACATCAAATTAGAAAATCTTGGGAAACACGCATTCATGAAATTCATGAAAAAACTAAAGAAATACGGAAAAAAATTTGTCTCTCTAAATGCGCCGCCATCACCGATTCATGAAACATCTTTGATTTATGTAGGATGAGGCGGTTGTTCCAATAGAAAAAAAAATTGACAACATCATGGCACAGGAGAAGGATAGAACCAACAAAGGTAAGAACGATAAAAAAAATTGTTGGGCACCATAGAAAAGTTACAAAAAAAAAATGATTCCGTCAACATGCCGTTGATCGATATCAGAAAAGCGATGAATCTAAGGAGGAAAAAAACACATGCCGTATATCGATATCAGAAAAATGATGAATCTAAGGAGGAAAAAAAAAATGAAGAAAGCGGTGAGAGAAAAGAAACGATCAGTGAAAAATAAGGAGAAAGAAAGAGAAATCAATTTGTGTAGAAATTGGATCAAAATATAAAAAGAGAAAAAAAATGAAATCTGACTTGGATTTAGTCGCTCACAAGGGCGCTCAAGAGAAGCGCTCAGCATATCAAAACTGTACTTTAAACACATGATATTTATACATTCAAAATCATTTTAATTTAGTCAAGTTATTTTTAGTTTTATTAGTTCAATGTAGTCATTTATATTTCAATAAAAAATATAGTATTTAAATGTATGTTTGGGTAAAATACACACAAAAAAGTTAATATTTTGCTACATGTGTAATAATTAAAATAGTTCAATTGATTCAGTGTATCGTGGTATCATACGTAAATTAATTGATTAACATAGAAGAGTTGAAGATATAATTTACTTTTGAGATAAACTATATCAATTGATGTGCCATAAGATAAGGTGTTTTGTCATGATAGTAAAAAATCATATAATTAATAATATTTTGAACTCATTAACTATTTAATTTATTTTAGTAAGTTTAATTAACTTTATACTGAAGCTTTCTGAAATGGATGATGCAAGATTTTGAGAATTTATATTAATTAAAAATTTGTATTTTTATTACACAGTAACATAAAAATAAAAATTATTGAATAAAAGATTTGAATTATATTTATACATATATACGTCAACGATCAAATGTTGAGAATTGTTGTAAAAAAAGGATGTTGAGAAACGATATATGCATCCCTTTTTCTCTATGTGTGTGTGTGTGTGTAATAAAACAACAAAAATTAAATAAATTAAAAGACTATAAATTCCGAGTTCGTGTTCGAATAGTTACAATTTAATTATACTTTGTGTCTCTTATGTTTATATTATTTTTCTGATTATTGATTAATCTAGAATTTTAAGATATTATTATATTTATAAATTGTTATACATACATATATATATATATATATTAAAATGTATATTTTTAATTGACTACTCAAATTTAATATAGTAAAATTATTCAAACTTTAATAATTAATTTAAGCAAATTAATTGAATTGCGTGCAATGCACGCTTTCTCTGCTAGTTAATCCTAAAAATTCGAATGACTTGTCCATTCTACTCCTACCATTATTACCAAGCAAAAGATCATATAAACAACAAATGAATATACGAAACATTCAACTGCAAACAACCTCAAACATATCATCGTATGCATAAAACAGTGTCATACATGGCAGTTGACACAGCGTTAGCATTATAGCTATAGCTGAATCATAGCTGCAACATAGAATCCAGTTTAAAACACACACAGCGATCAGGTAACCTTAACCTCAACGTCCCCCCTTCTCAAAGTTAATACGTGATCTACCCGAACCATCTGACCCATCTCGCATTGATCCAGCACTAGCCTTCAAGGTTCCTTCGCTCCCAATTTTGTCGATGGACCCGTCCTCCCGTAGTGCGAACTCCTTCTTCTCCTTCTCTTTCATTCTCCTTCTGAACCTTCGACCGTACAGCAACAGCCTCTCTAGCTTTCTGTTCGGCAACATATAGAGCCTCAGATAACTTAGCAAAATTGTCATTAATCTGAACATCTTGCAAAATAGTTCCAAATTTCATACTTCTCTAAGATTTTTTGAGTCATGATTGCTGGAGATATTTTTTTAGTTTGTAATTACTAATTATAATAAATTATTTCCCATGTTAGTTTGGAATTTACTTTTGATCAAATTAAATGTTTGAAAAATAAAACATTATTATTGAGAACTTAGGCGGGATGAGAAGCCCAACATCGCGCCACTAGCTAGTACTAATCTAGTGGAGATGATCTTGCTCAGTTGATCAGCAACCAAGATCAAGATCAAGAAAGTTTTGTATACAAGAAAAAAAAATGGTACTTCAACTGGATTTGGAGTAGTTTTAGATATGCAAGAAGTCATAATTTCTGACTCTTACTTCTGTGGATTACCTAGTATTAGCTCATTGTATTGATATAGTTTTTTTTTCTTACTGTTTTTTTACAGACATTGACATACGGCTTTGCTCGCAACACTCACTGAAGTTAAGAGAGAGGAGTTCAAAGCATAGTGCTTCTGCAATTTCCAAACTTTTTTCTACCCATTCGTGTAAATCAATCGCATCTGCTTTTGCTGTTCGAGATTACTTTCACCAATCTCATCAAAGGGCTTTTCTTGGTGGGAAAGGTCTCCGAGGCAGGAAAGCTGTACAACAAACTGTTGAGAGAGAAATTATGTGAGCCGACTGAAGTTACGTATCTTGTTGTGATAAATGGGTTGTGCAAGGCTGGACATACTCTCCCAGCCCTTGATCTGCTCAGGCTATTGGAAAAAGTAAGCCGCACTCCGAATATCAAAGCTTACACCACAGTCATTGATAGTCTGTGTAAGGACGGAATGGTTGATGATGCTCTCCAACTCTTCTCTTCTTTGGTTGATAAGGGCATATTACCTACTGTTTTCACATATAGTTCCCTAATTCACAGCCTATGTAATTTGAATAGATGGAAAGAAGTGGAAGACCTACTAAAAAAGATGGTGGGTTGTAACATCTCTCCGAATGTTGTTACCAGTAGCATTTTAGTGGATGCGTATTGCAAGGAACGAAGGGTGGAAGAGGCTGAGCGTATTTTGGAAAGTATGAAGCAAATTAATGTTCAACCCAATATGGTCACTCACAACGTATTGATCGATGGATATTGTTTGCGAGGAGAAATCGATGAAGCGGAAAGAATTTGGGGTTTAGCAGTGGATTCAGGCCTTAAACCTGATATTGTAAGCTATGGTAGCTTGATAAACGGGTATTGCAAGAAGGGATGCATCAATGAAGCTTGGCGTCTTTTTCTTGAAATTCCAGCCAAAGGGTTAGAGCGAAATGTTGTTACTTACAACACAATGATACAAGGATTATTTCGTGAAGGCAGATTTGAAGATGGCTTGAAGTTGTTCAAAAAGATGCAAGCTCAATTGTCTCCTAATATAATGACTTACAATATCTTATTAGAGGGCTTGTGCAGAGCTCATCGTATTGATGAAGCATTTTCCGTCTTGCATATGATGGAAGATAAAGGTGTTGTTCCCGACATAGTAACATATAATATACTCATTGAGGAATTGTGCAATGACAAACAAATTGAGATAGCAAAGGATCTTTTTAACGAACTCCCATCTAAAGGAATGCAGCCCAACGCTGTAACATTTACCATCCTTATTGGTGCACTTTGCCAAGAAGGGCTGATACAGGAGGCTAAGGATTTGCTTATGCAAATGGCTAACAGGGGTTGCTCGCCTGATAGTGTGACGTACAATGTTTACGTTCAGGGTCTTGTGAAGAGGGATGAGATTGCGGATGCAATTCCGGTCTTCGAAGAAATGAAGACTAGAGGATTTAAACTCGATGCCACAACTTTTTCAGTGTTGCTGATGCATCTGGAAGAAGAAGGTCGAGATAGTTTACTCTTTGAAAAGGTTAAGAAACTTATGCCAACGGACGTGTGATCATGCATTGGATTTTGAACGTGTTGATTTCTACTTACCATCTTTTTGATAAGGTTAAGAAACAAGCACCAGCCATTCTTTTTTAGCTTTGTCAGTCAACTAGTTTTCGACATTCTATATCTCATGTTAGTCAATTATCTTAAGCCACCAATGAATTGCTTTTGTAATAGAAATAAGTTGAAGCCATGTTGTTATGTGCATATTGTAATGCAAATTTAAATTTTATTTCACATATGATGAATTTATTACGATATATGTATTTAAGAAAATATAAATCCTCCGATACTTTTTCCTTTACAAATATAAAAAATAGAAGGAAAAAAATAAAAAAAATCCAATTGTTTTCTATGATTGAAGAAATGTAAATGTATGCATGTTTCCTTTTTTTGTATTCCCCCTTCATACAAGATGATGAAAATGTGAAAAATTAACATTAATTAACATTAATGCATGAAGATGATCTTGCTAAGCTGATCAAGAAAGTTTTAGATATGCAAGAAGTCATATTAATTTTTTCAACTTAAATATAACCCATAATTGAGATTATAAAACTTTAAAAAAAACATAACCCTAAAAAACACTAAATAAACCCCTAAAAAATCTAAATATACTAAAAAAATTCATAAACTCCTAAACATTAAATATTAATTGGAATTGAAAAAATCACAATTTGAACTAAATAAATTAGTACAAGATAATTTCCATGCCCGTTACTTTTTAAGAATATATGTATAACTTTTCGAATTTTGAGTGGTATTTTTTAGTTTTACAGTTGATATCGATTTTTTCGGATCAGATCCTCTGTTGCAATTCCTATTCCAGTTGGTGTTGTATAACTAGATTTTATTTTTAATTTTTTAAAAAAAATATTAATATATCCTAATTGGGGATGGATGAACTCTAAATAAAAAATTTAAATTAAATAAACTCATAATAAATTAAAAATAAAAAATATTTTAAAAAAAATAAAGACTTGGAACAGGAAATGTAATAGGAGATGCGTGATCTGTTGTGATATTTTTTTGGTCAAACTTTAAACTGTTTGGTTGTTCGTAGCCATATTTAATTGCTATTATTCAGCTTATCTATCGTGTTCCAGTGAAACACATCTCAAATCAATGTAAATAATTTTGGTATTTTAAATCAGCTTTTTTCTAACAAACACTGAAGTTAGAGAGATGAGTTCAAAACATAATTATCCCATCTGATATTCACTCTGAAACACTCGTGCAAAAGTATTGCGCACATCCACCAACTCCATGCTCAAGCTATTACTAATGGTCTCTTCTCTCTCTACCCCTCTCTGCTTCTCTCTCATATTCTCCATTCCTTCACCGTTTCTTCCGCTCACCAAAATAACTCCGCCCCATTCATCTATTTCACCAAGATTTTCAATCTCATTCCAAATCCTACAAATTTCAACTACAATGACATCATCAGAGCCCACACCTTTCTCCGATCTCCTCACACCGCCTTGATTTTCTTCCTCGAGATGAGGCGGAGACAGATCGGGCCTAATTCCCACACATTCCCTTTCGTTCTTAAAGCTGGTGTTTGAAGAGAGCTTGTTTAGGGATGTGGTGAGTTATAATGCTATGATTGATGGGCTTTGTAAGGCCGGAGAGATTGACCGTGCCCAGGAGCTGTTCGACGAAATGCCAAGCTCGGTGAGGAATGTCGTGAGTTATAATGCTATGATTGATGGACTTTTTAAGGCTGGGCAGATTGATCGTGCCAGCGAGCTGTTCGACGAAATGCCAAGCTCGGTGAGGGATGTGGTGAGTTATAATGCTATGATTGATGGGCTTTGTAAGGCCGGAGAGATTGATCGTGCCAAGGAGCTGTTCGACGAAATGCCAAGCTCGGTGAGGAATGTCGTGAGTTATACCGCTATGATTGATGGACTTTTTAAGGCTGGGCAGATTGATCGTGCCAGCGAGCTGTTCGACGAAATGCCAAGCTCGTTGAGGAATGTCGTGAGTTATACTGCTATGATTGATGGGCTTTGTAAGGCCGGAGAGATTGATCGTGCTAGCGAGCTGTTCAACGAAATGCCAAGCTCAGTCAAGAATGTCGTGAGTTATACCGCTATGATTGATGGACTTCTTAAGGCTGGAGAGGTTGATCGTGCCAATGAGCTGTTTGACGAAATGCCAGGCTCGTTGAGGAATGTCGTGAGTTATACCGCTATGGTTGATGGACTTCATAAGGCTGGAGAGATTGATCGTGCCAAGGAGCTGTTTGACGATATGCCAAGCTCGTTGAGGAATGTCGTGAGTTATACTGCTATGGTTGATGGACTTCTAAAGGCTGGAGAGATTGATCGTGCCAAGGAGCTGTTTGACGAATTGCCAAGCTCGTTGAGGAATGTCGTGAGTTATAATGCTATGGTTGATGGACTTCTTAAGGCTGGAGAGATTGATCGTGCCAAGGAGCTGTTTGACGAATTGCCAAGCTCGTTGAGGAATGTCGTGAGTTATAATGCTATGGTTGATGGACTTCTTAAGGCTGCAGAGATTGATCGTGCCAAGGAGCTGTTTGACGATATGCCAAGCTCGTTGAGGAATGTCGTGAGTTATACTGCAATGATTGATGGACTTCTTAAGGATGGAGAGGTTGATTGTGCCAAGGAGTTGTTTGACGAAATGCCAAGCTTGTTGAGGAATGTCGGGAGTTATACTGCAAGATTGATGGACTTCTAAAGGCTGGAGAGGTTGATCGTGCCAAGGAGCTGTTTGACGAAATGCCAAGCTCGTTGAGGAATGTCGTGTGTTATACTGCAATGATTGATGGACTTCTTAAGGATGGAGAGGTTGATCGTGCCAAGGAGTTGTTTGACGAAATGCCAAGCTCGTTGAGGAATGTCGTGAGTTATACTGCAATGATTGATGGACTTCTAAAGGCTGGAGAGGTTGATCGTGCCAAGGAGCTGTTTGACGAAATGCCAAGCTCGTTGAGGAATGTCGTGTGTTATACAGCTATGATTGATGGTCTTTGTAAGGCCGGAGAGATTGATCTTGCTAGGGAGCTTTTCGATCAATTGGCAGACTCAAGTTATGAAAAGAACGTGACATTGTGGAGTGCAATGCTTATGGGATTGGCTATACATGGGGACGGTGTATCAGTGCTCCGATACTTGTCTCAAACGGTAGAGGAGACGGGTTGGGGGGTTTGGGTCATTTCGGGTTGGGTTTCTATCAAAATGGGTCGGGTGCATTTTTAATTGAATTTAGAATTTTTTTTAATATAAATAAACCCTAAAACGACGTCATTTTAGGTCTTGCTAACGGCCCCGTCAAGAGGGGCTTGATGGAGGGGCCCAATAGATCCGAAAAAAAAAATTCAGGGGCTCAATTGAGCCAAAAAAAAGTATAGGGGCCTGCGAGGTCCCCGCCAAAATTTCAGGGGCCTGCGAGACCCTTTTCCCTTTTTTTAATATATTTAATTAACTTAAAAATTTAATTTTTTTTAATTAATATATTAGAATATTCACTCATAATAATTAACATAAGATAGTAGTCGATCATAAAGAAAAAAATAGGTATCTAGCAAATGTACAAATAGAGCAAAAATCTAAAGGCCACAAAATTTTGGAATTAGCTTTTTTTCATCCTATGAACAAAATAAAATTGGATGAAAAATAGTATTTTTGCAAAATAAAAAGGTAATTTATAATATTGAAATTTGATTATTGAATGAATATAGAATTAACTAACTATGTAATATATATATATATATATATATATATATATATATCATGAATGAATAATATGAATACTATATATTTTATTTATAGTGACTATCTTTCTTTCCGATGTATAGATAAAATACAAATAGAACAACAAATTAATAAAAATATACTACCACAATCAACTAAAAATAAATCAAATCAAGAGTCTAAACCCTCAAATATTGAGAATTCATTAAGGGTATTTCTGAATACACCACCAATTTAACATTATACACCACCACTAAAATTAATTTAAAATAATAACTACTAAAATACTTAAATACCCTTAAAATTAAAAATAAAAGAATCACCGGCGATGTAGCTGACTACTTCAGCTGGTTAATTAGAAAAAAAAATTGACTAAGGCCACAAAATTTTAGAATTACATTTTATTCATCCTATGAACAAAATAAAATTAGATGAAAAATAGTATTTTTGCAAAATAAAAAGGTAATTTATAATATTGAAATTTGATTATTGAATGAAATAGAATTAACTATGTAATATATATATATATATATATGTATATATATGTATTAATGAATGAATACTATGAATACTATATTTTTTTTATTTATAGTGACCATCTTTCTTTTAGATATAGTATAGATAAAATACAAATTAGTGCAACCAATTAATAAAAAATACTACCACAATCAACTAAAAATAAATCAAATCAAAATAATTTAATTTGGTTGAAATAAATATAAATTTATACTCTAAAATGAAATTAATAAACCTAAAACTAAAGTAATTAATTAATTTATATATTTTGAAATTCGGCGACTCGCGCAATGCAGTTGCCCGATGCAAACGAGTTGTCTCATGCATTGAGCTCGACAATTAATTTTTTCAACTTAAATATAACCCATAATTGAGATTATAAAACTTTAAAAAAAAACATAACTCTAAAAAACACTAAATAAACCCCTAAAAAATCTAAAAATACTAAAAAAATCACAAACTCCTAAACTCTAAATATTAATTGGAATTGAAAAAATCACAATTTGAACTAAATAAATTAGTACAAGACAATTTCCATGCATGTTACCTTTTAAGAATACATGTATTACTTTTCGAATTTTGAGTGACACTTTTTAGTATTACAGTTGATATCGGATACTTTTTAATGATTAATACACATCTATAACTTTTTAGTTACGTAAGGTTTACAGTTTCCAATTGATAAGTTTTGGTCAAACTTTAAACTGTTTGGTTGTTCGTAGCCATATTTAATTGCTATTATTCAGCTTATCTATCGTGTTCCAGTAAAACGCATCTTATATCAATATAAAGAATTTTGGTATTTTAAAAAGTTTTGTATATAAGATGAGAAGGTATTCCATGCAACACCCCCCATTCCCCCTTATTTCAGGCGGTATTTCAGACGGCGTGTGGGGTTCACGCGCCCGTCTATTTTTTTTTTTTTTCTGTGTGTTTTTCTCAGTTTTTTTGGGCAAATTTTTGTACTTATTTTTGTCTTTTTTTAGCAATTTTATTTGTTCCCCAAAAATATATACCCAAAAAAAATTAGTGAACCCTAAAATTAAAATAAATTGATTTAATTTGTTTGAAATGAGTATTAAATATAATTAAGAAACCCTAAAAAATACAAAATAAACCGCTAAAAACACCCTAAAAAACCCTAAAAAACACAAAATAAACCCCTAAAAACACCCCAAAGAACCCTAAAAAATATAAAATAAACCCCTAAAAACACCCCCAAAAAATCCTAATAAATACAAAATAAACCCCTAAAAACACCCCCAAAAAAACTCTAAAAAAACAAAATATACCCTAAAAAAACCCCCCAAAAAAATGAAAAAAAACCCCTTAAAAACCATGAACCCTAAAAACCCCCCCTAAAAAACATGAACCCTTTAAAAAATCATGAACACTAATAAAACTCTAAACGACTAAGCTCTAAAGATCAATTCGAATGGAAAAAATCACAATTTGAACTAAATAAACAAGTATAAAATAACTAGTAGACCCCTTACTTTTTAATGATACGGATGATACTTTTCGAATTTTTGATGATACTTTTTAGTGAGACTGTTGATACTAATTTTACCGTTTTTTTTCACTTTTTGGCGGGTTGACCCGCGTTGACCGGGTCAAAGCGCGGGTTTGACCCGACCCGTCTGAAATAGTGTTATTTACAGCTGTTGCATGGAAGATTTTGCCATATAAGAAATTGTCATAATACCTTCATACCTTAGAGGCCTTGATCAAGTTTTAGATATGCAAGAAGTCATAATACTGACTCTCTATGATTGAAGAAATGTAAATGCAAGATGATTTCCTTATTTTGTTTTCCCCCTTCATACAAGATAATTATTAAAATGTAAAAGGTGAATACTCCTTAGTGTGTTTTTTTAAACAAAAAAATAAAAATAGAATAAGGGTACTATGGTAAATGTGGATAAAAATATTTTTAAAATATAGTGGCTATAAAAAGTTTTATAAAATTTGATGTTGCTGCTCTCCAACATTGACACTTTATATAATCTACTAATTATAAGTATTTAAAGCCCTTAGGGATTTATCATAAATTATTTGCTATTCTTTTTTTCCTGTAAGAACCAAATAAATAGTCGAATTTTCGTGAGTTATAATGCTATGATTGATGGGCTTTGTATCATAGTTATATTTATAAATATTATTCAACAATGTACTGCATTTTTTAATTATTTACATTTTTAATAAAAGAACTGCGTGGCTATAGATTTTCTTAATCAAAGCAAAATGCAAACATCCCATCTCAGATGCACTCTGAAACACTCCATGCTCAAGCTATTACTAACGGTCTCTTCTCTCTCTACCCCTCTCTGCTTCTCACTCATATTCTCCATTCCTTCACCGTTTCTTCCCCTCACCAAAATAACTCCGCTCCATTCATCTATTTCACCAAGATTTTCAATCTCATTCCAAATCCTACAAATTTGAACGTACCCAAAAAAGTTTTAAAATATTAAAAATTAATACAAAAATGAAATTATTTCCAATTCAACTCAAAACATATATTCTAATTTTTAGAGTTTGTCATTATTTCTTCTCCCATTTTCGGTGTTTAATGATTCATTTTCTTCAATAATTTTTTTATAATCACTGTGTATATGTTATTTTTAAATAGTTCCCAATTTCAATTTAATTTTGCAAGATTATAATAAATAACTAAAAAAATTGATGTTTAAACTAAATGATTCAAATATTTTATTATGTATTTAAATATTAAACTAATAAAATCAAACTATACTCGTTCTAAAAAAAGAGACCAAGAAATGTGTGAGAATTTCATTGTTGGTCATTATAATTTATAGTATGTTAAAATAAAACTGTTCTCGTTAAAGTTCGATGTGGGATAATTGTTATTTCCATTTGTGATAAGTGTAAATGGGCGGGAAAATGAGAGTTGCTATTTAAAGTATACTTATTTGTCTTTATATATATATTAAGATGTGTAAAAATTAAAACATTCTTATTTAGTATTTTGCTAAAGTAGTAATCACATTTTTCCTCTACATGGGCTACATTTTTCTTATTGATATGGCCTAATTAAAATAAACAACTCTCTTACTAAAATAGCCCAAATTTAAATCAACTTTTTTCTTATATAATGTCTGATTTTTACAGACATTATAACACTGGCTGAAATTAGAGAGATCAGAGATGAGTTCAAAGCATAGTGCTTCTGCAATTTCCAAACTTTTTTCTAATTGTTTGTGTAAATCAATTACATCTGCTTTTGCAGTTCGAGATTACTGCCCATTTCTTGTACCGTGCTTCAATTTTGGAATTCTCAACCAGCAAAAGAGGTCATTTTCAGTAAAACCCAGATTCGATTTTGGGCGTCTACGTGAACCCGACGATGCGATTGCTTTGTTTCATGAAATGGTGAGAACACGTGATCCCATCCCTTCTGTTGTTGATTTCACTAAATTGTTGAGTGCTGTTGTTAAGATGAAGCAATACTCTGTTGCCCTCTCCCTGTTCGACGAAATGCTTCAACGAAATACCCCTGTAAATCACTACACATTGACTATTGCGATTGACTGCTTTTGCCGTCTGAAACGTGTGGATCATGGGTTTGCAATCATGGGCATTCAAATCAAGCGCGGCTACGAGCCACCCAATGTGATAACTTTCACCAATCTCATCAAAGGGCTTTTCTTGGTGGGAAAGGTCTCTGAGGCAGGAAAGCTGTACAACAAATTGTTGAGAGAGAAATTATGTGTGCCGAGTGAAGTTACATATCTTGTTGTGATAAATGGGCTGTGCAAGGCTGGACATACTCTCCCAGCCCTTGATCTGCTCAGGCTATTGGAAAAAGTAAGCCGCACTCCGAATATCGAAGCTTACACCACAGTCATTGATAGTCTATGCAAGGATGGAATGATGGATGATGCTCTCCAGCTATTCTTGACTTTGCTTGATAAGGGCATATTACCTAATGTTTTCACATATAATTCTCTGATTCACAGCTTATGTAATTTGAGTAGATGGAAAGAAGTAGAAGACCTACTAAAAAAGATGGTGGCTTGTAATATCTCTCCAGATGTTGTTACTTGTAGCATTTTAGTGGATGCGTATTGCAAGGAAGGAAGGGTGGAAGAGGCTGAGCTAATTTTGGAAATTATGAAGCAAATAAATGTTCAACCCAATATAGTCACTTATTGTGCATTGATCGATGGATATTGTTTGCGAGGAGAAATGGATGAAGCGAAAAGAATTTGGGGTTTAGCAGTGGATTCAGGCCTTAAACCTGATATTGTAAGCTACAATAGCTTGATAAACGGGTATTGCAAGAAGGAAAGCATCAATGAAGCTTGTCGTCTTTTTCTTGAAATTCCAGCCAAAGGGTTATAGAGCGAAATGTTGTTACTTACACCACAATGTTGCAAGGATTATTTCGTATTGGCAGATGTGAAGATGGCTTGAAGCTGTTCAAAGAGATGCAAGCTCGACAATTGTCTCCTAATATAATGACTTACAATATCTTGTTAGACGGTTTGTGCAAAGAGCATCGTATTGCTGAAGCTTTTTCGGTCTTGCGTATGATGGAAGATAAAGGTGTTGTACCTGATATAGTAACATATAATATACTCATTGAGGGATTGTGCAATGGCAAACAAATTGGGACGGCAAAGGATCTTTTTAATGAACTCCCAACCAAAGGATTGCAGCCCAGCGTCATAACATTTAGCATCCTCATTGGTGCACTTTGCCAAGAAGGGCTGATACAGGAGGCTAAGGATTTGTTTACACAAATGGCAAACAGGGGTTGCTCGCCTGATAGTGTGACGTACAATGTTTACGTTCAGGGTCTTGTGAAAAGAGATGAGATTGAGGATGCATTTCCAGTCCTAGAAGAAATGGAGACGAGAGGATTCAAGCTCGATGCCACAACATTTTCAGTGTTGCTGAAACATCTAGAAGTAGAAGGTCCAGATAGTTTACTCTTTGATAAGGTTAAGAAGCTTGTACCAAAGGACATGTGATCATGTATTGGATTTTGAACTTACCATCTTTTTGATAAGGTTAAGAAACAAGCTCCAGCCATTCTTATAACAACCAGCGGCTTTGTGGAGACAGTCAGGTCTGGTTCTTTTTAGCTTTCTCAGTCGACTAGTTTTCGACATTTTATATCTCATGTTAGTCAATTATCTTAAGCCACCAAAGAATAGTAATCAGTTGAAGCCATGTTGTTATGTGCATGTTGTAACTACATACCAGTCCTCTCTCCATGCTGATGCTATCTGCTCTTATTCTTGATATATTTTCTGTGTATTTAAATATTTGGATTGGTTTAATTAAAATGATGTTTTGGACAGTGCAGACATTTCCCTTACTAGGCCACAATTGATCTCATGTTGTCTGTTCAGATCATTAAGAAGTAACTTTACTTCCGAAGTTTTTTCTTCACCAAGGCTCCTCAAGATTACTGATTGGTTAGCAGTGGCTAGACATTCCAGTAGAACAGCATTGTTATGCTTATCTACCTGGTATTTCTCCTCCTTTAGATCAGAAAACTTCCTCAGTAAATTTGTGTTATCCTGATTCGCTTGCACGTATGCCCTCTCCAATGCACTGTAGGATTTGTGCAAATCAGCTTGTTTGATAGAAAGACTCTCCAATTCAGCCTCAAGTATGGCAGCATGTTGACAACTCTCGCTGACAGCTTGGATTTTGTCTTTTTCATCATTCGCCAAAGCAAGCCCATCAGCCATGGTTTTGAACTCCTGCTCCAAGTGTATCCTCTGTGACTCAATTTCCATTCCCTTGGATTCCAACTGCATCTAGATGTTTTCATCTTTGGTTGCTGCTTCTACTCTAACTCCAGCCTCCCCCCTTTATAGATTTTTAATCCCTTCTTTTAATCCAAGTCTAACTGTAAAAATTATTACTATCTACTACTATATAAAAAGAGCGATGTTTTACAAAATTTGATCTACCTATTATGTCCATATTATAACTTATAATTTAAGGGTGTTAATGTAATTTAATATAATATGATATGATATAATATAATATATTTATTTTAATATGATAAAATACCATATTAATTTAAATAATAAAATATCATATTAATTTCCATATATACATGTATAATATTAATAATACGATTGAACCTAAAGTTATCCAATAAACTACCATAGAAAAATATAATATATTTATTTTAATATGATAATATACCATACTAATTAATTTAAATAATTAAATATCATATTAATTCCCATATATACATGCATAAGAAGCTACCATAGAAAAAAAGTTTCCATAGAAAAAAAGTTTCCCACGCCTTGACTCTCTTTTCCTCTCTCAACATCTCTGTTTCTGCAGACGAAATCGGTACCATTGCTGCTGGAGGTTTTGGGTGCGATATATGGTCAAACTCCTTCAAGTGTTCTCGATGCTCTTTGATGGCTTCAGCTGTTTTCCAAGCCGCCTCAAACAACCACTTTCGACGACATTTGGAACTTCATTCAGGATTCCATTCACGATTCCTTTGTTTGGAATCGAGAAATCTTCCGCTGAGAAGAAAGCCAGAAACTGGTACCTCTCTCTCTCTCTATATCTCTCTCTCTCTCACACACACACACACACATTGATAATTTGGCATATAAAGACTCCATTTATGTATGTGTTTTCCGCATGCATTTAAAGGCTTAATATATTTTGCAAGAAACATATATATTTCAAGACCAGATTCTTGCTTTGATCATTACTCAGTAATTTAACAACATTTGTTCATTAAAAGTCATGTGATGAAAATTGTACCTAGCCTCAAATTATTCAATAAATTACCATAGAAAAAAATTATTCTCAAGCAGAAAAGTTAAACTTCTGGAGAATTTCACGGTTGGGGTTGCTAAACTGGTGAGGGACAATATCTCCTTCATCAGCACTCGCGTTGCTGGAACCTTGTAAGCACCTTAGCTAGCTAGATATACACAAGTCAATAAATTATATATGTATAATTAATCTTTTTCTGATCATATATGTTAATTCTGTGCATATATATAATATATACAGAGGTTATCTATCTCCTGAATACGCCTAGAGTGGGCATTGGAGTCGGAAATCAGACTTGTATAGCTTTGGAGTGCTGCTGCTGGAAATTGTACAGCGGTTGGCCAGTTGTCGAATACCACTTACAATACGGAGAGCAATTCCTGTAGAGAAGGTAATTAAGACAGACTTTGTTAATTATGTTAGTCAACAAGTCTAGATCTTGAAAAAAGAAAAAGGTCAATTAATGTATGTTATTGTTTTGAGTTTCGACAGTAAGTGTAACTAAGCTGTGGCATGGCATGAGGAGAATTAGACTAAGATTTAAGATATTATTGTGCATTTACAAATAATGTTCTCTGCTTTATACTCTAATGATAATACTCAGACGAGTTAATCTTTAACAAACTTCTGCAGAAATTTAATAGTTGCTCAAGCAGTCAAGATAACCAAGCAGAAGTAGACCTGCAATAGAAAATAATTAATAAACAAACTTCTGCAGAATTTGACGGTTGCTCATGCAGACAAGTTAACCAATTAAGGTTTGATTTCTACAATATTCTTGTTGCTAAAATAAAATAAATAAGAATAGATTGTTGTTCATTTACAAATATTGTTCTCTGCTTCTATACTCCAATATGAATACTAAAAAAATGGAGCACTCAAGTTCACAAGATGTCTTTAATGCATGATAGTGTGATATTCTTGTTCAATTGTTGAGCCTGTAATTCATAATAGAGCCAACTAATTTAAGTATATGTGGTAAAAGCACATGGTGGGCTAGCAGCTTTTTACCTCTAGGATATTCAAATGTCATGCCAAGGAAGATAAAATTGTCTGCAAGACCTTGTACACCAGTTCCTATTATTAGACCTTTTTTTTGCTTGGCAAGTACTAATGTAGGTAATTTTTCACAAGAACTAAGAGTTGCATATCAATGCTGAATTTTATCATCAGACAATTTAGATAACTATTTCAGGTAATTATTAATGTGGTGTTGAAACACTGCAAAAACCATGATTGTTCACCTCACAAAAGACAGAAACCATTAACATTAGCACAAAAAGAAGAAAAAAAAAACCATCCAAAATTTTACAAACTGAAAGAAAGAGAAAGAAAGAAGAACTTACATCTGCCTATATTACAACAAAATGCATTGAACACAAGCATCACTTATAAAACAATAAAATACCAGAATCAACTCTATTTATAAGTTGAAAATTGGGATGCAAACCTACTTATGCTTTGTGTGGCACACCCTTTGGCCTTGGCAACAGCTTCAATGCATCCTGCATGGTAGGTCTATCAGCCGGCCTACTACTTGTAGAGAGAAGAGCAACTTCAACAGCCAATTTCATATCCTCAAGCAATGAGGAGGAGCGAACAATGCCATTGTCATCTCCAACTTGCCTTATCAGATCCTCCCTTTGAAGGGTCTATGTGATGCCTGATGCATTTCTCACTCTGCTGTTTGTTAAGACCTCAAGAATGAGTTCTCCCAAGTTGTACACATCCGAATCGAGTTCGTCTCTTATTGATGTTCTGAAACCACCTGTCCCAACATTTTGATGATTTAGGAAAGATTCAAATAAAGTAATAACTAACAAGGATTTCAAAAAACTTCACAGATGCGTATGTCAAGCCAATATTAACTGATTAGGCAACCAACAAACTAAATTAAAACACACATCAACCATTTTGTCAAAGTCAAAATATCGATTTCTATACCTATGGCCTATGCTGCCAATAAGCTTTGTTGGTTGAAACTCCATAGGCACACCCTTAAAGAAATAAGGGAAACGCATAACAAGAGAAAAAAGTATATCCAATAAAACTATTCATCCATATATGTCAATAATAACCTTCTCATGTTAGTATTTACTTGCCATTTTCAGTATTTTCTCATGGACAATTATATGTTGCTCTTTCCCTACGAACTTCAATGTCTACCACTAAAGTTTTGATTAAGCCAGAGAAAACCAATACAAGAGGAAAGACCTTAACAAGAATATTGTGTACCCACAAGTTTTTAGTGCAGGTAAACCTTTATTCAAATAATATTTTAAGATGTTATTAGTCATTGATAATAACCATTTTGTATGTTTATCAGACAGTGCTGAAGAGAACAGAGAAATTGCTGATATTTTGTGATAATATTCTAGCAAATACATGCAAATCAAATATAAGGTAATAATATCATCTCTAAAAAAAAACATTTTTTGCTTTATCCGGTCCCATTTTATCCTATGTTGCCAAGATATGCACAGCCCCAATAATGCATTGTTATGATAAACTTGTCTAATGTCTTGTTTACTCAAATTCAAGTCTACTAACCTGCATCTCCTTCAGGTCATATATTCCAACGTCAAGTGATCCAAGAGCAGATCCCCCTTCACCCGATGTGGCTCTCAAAATATTGAGCTTTGTGGAAGACAATTCATTTCTATTGACAAACTTGTGTTCTTAATTTACCTGCATTTGAAATGCACATATTTTGGTGTCATTCAAGGTTGACCTCCGTTTCAATTATACATTCAACTTTAAGAATACATGAAGTTTACACTCTATGACTGATAGTCTTTAGCTCTGAGTTATGAAATAATTCTTCGATGGGAGATTTTTGGATTATTGATCATTAATCCTGCATTATTCCTCTGAATAAATTATTCATTCAATAGCCCAAACTCTTTATGGTTTTGAATTTAAGAGTTTCTAAGTGCAATTTTTAATATGTGGCTTGATTGCTCTCACTATCCACTTCAAAATTAATGAACGAATAAAGTATAGGTAAAAGTAGAAGTAAAAACTCACATCTGACACCAAAGAAAAGTTCAAAACTAAGCTATAACTGATTTTTCTATTATCAGTGACCTGCAAAATCGAAGTACCAATGGTCCTAAACAAGAAACCTATATGTGCTTCTTTTGACCATGACATCATCTGTGCAAAACCAATCTCACAACAGTGATAAAACTTATTAAAAGAGAACCTGCCTTATGTGCATTTTGAAGTACATTGCCCAGTTTAACTAGCACACCAACAGAAGCACTCCTGTCTGCATTCTTGAATTTCAAGTTTTAAATCATCTATTGAAACAAATTGTGCACCTGATCCATGCCACACAAATTTTAATAGTTAAATACTATTTTAAAACTTTTATAAACGTCAAAAGGATTTCGTTGTAGTAACTTACTTGGACCATTTGATTGAAGCATTTTGTCGAACAGAGAAACCGCAGCAGAGAAATATTGAAACCGCAGCAGAGAAATATTTGATTTTCTCCAAAAAAAAAAAAAACTTCCTTAAATCTACAGAAAATGTGCGCTAACGATACCACCATCGTGCTCACAAACACACTGCTAATTGATTGTGCTAGGCGCAAAGTATCTATTTTCTCCATGGATGGATGAGATGGGTTGATTTTTCATCAGAGGATTGGTCGACTTTCTCTTTTCATTTATCTATCCTCTTCCAATAACCATCACCCTCACCCTCATTTTCTCCTTGATCGATCGAAAAATTGAAAATGGATAAGAGTTATGATTGATTAAGCATACCTATTTTTTATTCTTTCTATTTATATTTCAATTTCATTTAATATATATAAATTATCTTATTTGTCTGATAAAACAATATTCAATTTTGTAGTTCACCTATTTGAACGTATTATAAAATAATCATTATAGATTTAAAATATATAAATTTTACATTACCTAATGAGTTTATTTTTTTCACATTTTTCCTCTTATTTGACCATATAATTAGTAAACTAAAATTAATAAATAAACTCAAAAATGAAAAAAAAAATAGTAATTGAAAATAAACACAATAAATTTAAAAATCATTAAAATTAAAATTAAAGCATAAAACTAAAATACATCCTATAATTAAAAAAATCTAAAAATTAAAAATAAACCCTTAAAATTTTGATAAGAAAAATGAAAAGATTAAAAACTAATGAAAGCCTAGATTATTAAAAAAATTAATATATACTATATATTAGTTATTAATTTAAAAAAAGTAATTATTCACGTTACATATTTCTCATTCCTTATAAAAAAAGACAACCCAGATATTGAAAAACAATGCAAATCAGTGATTTGTTTATTTTTAATTTTGGCTTTCCTTTTAAAAGAGTTGTGTATTTGTGTGTCCATGTATATGAATTTTATCAAGTAGGAAAAACTCTACACTATTAAAAAACTAAACCAATGCTTTTCTTTCCTTAGATGTATATGTGTATCCATGCATATGAGTTTTATAAAGTAGGAAATTCTAATTTGTCTATAAAAACAAAGTTAAAAAGTTTCAGTTCTTCAACTAAATTATTTGAACTTTTTGGAACTATGAAATTTAATTATACTATATTTTATTTTATTAATTTTACAAAAATACTTTAATTATTAATAGTTTTGCATGGTAATAATACAAGTGTATCTTCCATAATTAGCATTCATGCCACATAGTTATTTATGCGTGAGAATCTTCCTTATTACATTTTTTCCCCTAATATAATTATATCATTACCTCTAAAAATTACGGATTGCACTAAACTTTTTAAAAACAATAATCAACGCTTCATTGATACAAAGGTTCCCAAAAGTATTTTTTGCAAAGTTGCATCAGGTTATCAAAACCTCTCTTATGATTTAATTTTTTAATTTGTGTTTTGTACTCAGTTATGATTTTCCTTTAAATTAATTATTACATTAATAATTTCTTTTATTGTGTTCTAGCATGGATGTTGTTTATTTTTAATTTCATTCTAAGTATTTTTTTTCTTTTTTTCTTTTCCTGCAGCATAATATTATACAATGTCAAGTGATTCAGAACAAAGATTAGATACTTTAAAAATAGGTGGCAAATCCTTCACAATACGATTGAAGATTCTACAAATTGGCCATCAAGTAACTTCGGAAAGTACTTCAAGTATCAAGATTTGAAAATTGATCATGATGGACAATGAGGTAATTAATAATATTATTATTTACAATTTTAACATATTAAATTTAAAATTATAAAATCATCATTTTAATTATGTATTAATTACATGTTTATAATGTTTGAAGGGTGTTAAAATTGGAGTTACAATTTTTAAGGATGATATATTTCTTTTGTCAAGATATTTGAGGCCAATAAAACATATTTAATCTCTAATGGAGAGGTCACAATAGTTGGTGCGATGTATTACATTCACCATGAGAAAGAATTAATACTCAAAAGCTACAGTATTGTTAAAGAAGCATATGATATTATTCAAAGCAACATGCAATATAATTTTGTGGAGCTTAAAAGACATAGAATCAAAACTTGAAAAAAATGAAGAGTTTGGTAAGTTCAAATACATGCATGTTTTTATTTCAATACCCGTATAATTTATTTTGTATATTAAATGGTTACATGTATAATATGCACGCCATGCACATATATGCATGGTGATTTGGTGAGAGTTCAACCAAGTAGAATGATTACAGTCAAAAGTACAAGCTTTCTGAAGCCTTTGAGAGAAATAACTATCATGAACAAAGAGTAAGTGTTCAGTATTTTTAATTAATCCATTATTCAACAATCAATTAATTATTTTTTTGTTTTAACAGATCTCAAGTTATACTCATATGTCTATGGGAGATCTGGCAAAAAATGAGGGATATGAACTACAACAAATATTGGCACAAAAACCGAGTATTGTCATCATAAATGTACACTGACTATTATTTTACACAAGTCCAGATACAAGATAACCATAAATGTTATACAAGGCGATTACAATGCACGCATTACCATTTTTGATGAAGTTGCAGCTTTATACGTAGGATGCTATGTGCATGAGTATCTTTCGTCAGTTAGTAAGGTAACTTATAATTAAAAATAATTATTCATATAACATGAGCTTCATTAAATTTTTAAATTTCGATTAATATTCTACAATTCTAATAAAATAATTTCCTCAGGGCGAAAATGAATCTCCATATTATAGGGGTCTAAGTTTGAAATCATCGACTGAAATGTGTTGTATGTTCACAATCAAGAAACCAATAGTAGATGAGAGGGGAAGTCTAAATATTGTAGCCAATGTAATTGAAGGATACAGACGTTGGCCCAAATGAATGGAAGAAAAAATTCACTACGTGATTCAGTTGAAGACTCAAACTCAAATCAAGAGGAACAAATGAAAGCCTCAACTCAAAGGCTCAAGCGAATGAAAGTGGGAGAAAAGAAATGTAGTCATGGAGTTGCATTCTACTGAGGCGCAAGGAAATAAAAGAAAGAGAATTACAAAGAAGAAAATTGAAGATTGCATTGATATTCCAAGTCATGATGATCAGTTATTAGCCAAGCTCATCTCTGAAACCAAAAGAAAGAAGAAAAGTTCGCAAACCATAACGATCAAAAAAGAAAAAAATAGTCATAATATATATTTATATTTAAAGTAAATTAGACATCATTTATCAATAGTACTATTTAAACATTTTCAATTTGCTAATTTATATGCAATGACTTTTATTTGTGTGTTTCACTTTATCTTTAGTAAAATTAATCTTTTATAGATTTTAAAGTATTAAATAATAGGCAACACGTGCAACGCACGTAATCTACACTAGTATGTTTAAAAGTGGTTAGCTTCTTGATTGGCTGTACCTACATTTTTTATATTTTGACTATGAATAGTTTATTATATAGTTTCTAGCATTTGTTTGTTAGCTAGTGACTGCCATTGCCATATCTTGTAATTTAATTATATTGAGGTGACTAAATTTTTGGCCTTCTTGATGCAATAATTCAGTATAAAAATTCCAAATGGCAAATATATCTATATCAGAAAATGAAAGGAGGTTCTATTAATGTATATTGTGTTTAATTGAGAAATATATCTGGTATAAAGTATTTATGTAGGGCTTTAAGTTTCATGCATGTGATATCATTGGGGTTGCTTTGTGTCAGTTGACAATTCACATTTAATTATATTTTCTGAAAAAACTAAATAAATTCACTAAATGTACGCATCTGTTGAGTTGGGACACATCTGTTGAAGGTTTTGTATAATTTTAGGAAATTAATTATCTCATCTTCATTTAATTTAACACTACCAACATTTTTGGCAGCGTTTCATTATAATTTAGAAAAGTACTTGATAAACACTCATCCTCAATTTATGATACATTAAATTAACAACTATTTATGTGAGATTTAGTATGTGAAAAAACTAAATAAATAAATTCACTAAATGATTCACTAAATACCGCCATCCATCCAATATACAAGCATACAAAAAAAAAAAAAAAAGACACTCTGGCACATGCGCTTACACCACACAATAAGAACAATATTGGTTTACAACAACTGTGGCTTAAACATAATCCAAATTTTTAGTTTGGGTGCATATTGAATGATAAACAGGTAATATTTAATATTGTGCGAGATTTTAATTTTAAATATTTAATTGTATTTTCTGGAAAAACAATGATAAGTAGATTTTCATGGAAAAAAAATCCAAATTATTCAACATACGCATATGTTGAACTTGAAGGGCTCGAAGCTTGTCACGCATCTGTTGAAGATTTGACTGTGTGCTTCTTTTTTATACTATTTGTGAGACATTGTTACTTGGAAAATATAAATATTTTGATAAAGTGATCTTGAATTGGAAGGGATTGTTTTGGAGAAAATGGAACGACTCCACTGTTCTAGATTGAGAGCTTGCATCACAACGATAGTGATGAATGTTCTACTACGTTTTGTCATTTTGAAACAATAAGATGTTATACACTTGTACCGTATGCATGAATGGATTTTGATAAGGAATTTTGAAAAACATAGAATTAGAACATATTTAATAAAATCTTTGTAATTTATGTGGAAAATCAATCTGTTGTGAACTATAATCCAGTCAAAACAACATTCTACCGAGATACTCAACTGCACTTGGTTGTGCTACCAATCATACGCCTTCAAATAGAGTTACATCCTCACTTCAATAATATTAGCAACAGACACGTGTATAAAATGACATTATTAATGCTGGCGAACCATGTTTCTGGCCAACCCGGCCCGCCTTTTCACGGTTGGCCTGGTGGGGCGAGCTGGACCGCCCGTTTTGCCACCCCTAGTTGGAAATATATATATAAATATATATATATATATATATATATATATTGAATTCTTCGTATTATTATTATCATCATCATCATTATTACTACTACTACTTGTTTATTTTGTTATTAATAAATTAGTTGGTGATAATATTGATACAGAGTTTCTCAATTAATTGCAAATTTCATCAATGTTCTAGTGCCTGGTGAGTTCTACAACGTTGGTATTTGTCAATAGAATATGTGTCAATCTACTCTTCTGACTTTATAAAATAAAGGAATATTGACTTAAATATATGGAGTGTGATGTTTTTGTCTTTCTAAATAGATTTCTATATGTTATTACATTTAATTAACTTTATGAACCCGCATGTAGAGAAAAAAATATCATGCTTGTCTCAAGGATTGATATGTAAGTTTATAACTTCACAAATTTACAAAAAAAGAAAAAAAAACACACCAATGAGAAGTGATAAAAACAATTATTAAAAAAAGAAGTCAATTACATTGTCATTAAAAATTTGAACTCATTAAAATATTTTGAATGTGAATCTTGAATTTTTTTAATACATTTAATTTTACTTAAAAATTAATAAAATTTTAAATTAATGCATTTAAGATATTTTATTCTAGGTTTTTAATATATTTAATTTCTGAAAATTTAAAATGTTTAATATTAAATTGATAAAATTAAATATTAAATAGAATATTACACTTGATCTCAACTGAAAGACCAAGAAAGGTGCAGAGACAATTGTTCGGCATCACTATTTAAGTTTGTTCAATTGATATACATTTAATTTGAAAAATTAAATATATTTAATTGAACAAAGGGCATTTAAGTAACTTCAAAACTATTTTATTTTTTCTTTTTTTCTTTTGGGATGCGAAGAGTAAATACGGGGTGCAAACAGAAACTCCCTTTTTGTTAACGGACATTCAACAAACACTGAAGTTAGAGAGATGAGTTCAAAACATATTGCTTCTGCAATTTCCAAACTTTTTTCTAATTGTTTGTGTAAATCAATTACATCTGCTTTTGCAGTTGGAGATTACTGCCCCTTTCTTGTACCCTGCTTCAATTTTGGAATTCTCAACCAGCAAAAGAGGTCATTTTCAGCAAAACCCAGATTCGATTTTGGATGTCTACGTGATCCCGACGATGCGATTGCTTTGTTTCATGAAATGGTGAGAATGCGTGATCCCATCCCTTCTGTTGTTGATTTCACTAAATTATCAGTTGATTTGGTCTATTTGGATGGCCTAAATTGTAATACCCCGAATCTTTTGAATTTAATTTTTTTTATAATTTTGCAAATTAAATTACTTAGTTTGAGATATTTATTGTTCTTGACTTAAATTTTTACAGGTTGTCCGATTCGGAGCAACGATGCGCCCCTAGTGAAGAATAAATGAAAAAAAAAATTATTCAATATAGAAAAAGAAATTTGGAACTTGAATAGATCGAGTGCCATGCAATGCCTAAATAAAAACAATTGCATAAATTAAATCATAAGTATTCTCTTCTAGTAACATTAAGCATAGCAAATAGTTATTTCCATATATGAATCTCCATCTTTTTTTTAGGAAATTGACCAATCAATATAATTACAAAAAAAATAAACGGCGGCAAACCTATTGTCCTTTTTTTATGTAGACTGTATATTCGTTATATTATAATTGAATGAAGTATATATAGGAAAAATTATATATCATGTGATGACACACTACACACATCTACACCAATCACACACTTTAATAATTTTTCAATAATGCACTTGTTTTTTTTTTTAAATATGTGTGTATTAGGGATAATTTCACTTTTAGTCCCACTAGAATAGGGTCAAAACACTTTTGGTCTCATATTTTTCGTTTTTAGTCCCATAGTTTATTAGCTCGACACTTTTGGTCATAAGTATTTTTTCGACATATTTAGTCCTAAAACTAACAACAAATTTTTTCTTATATTTTTTTCAACGTTTTTTTCCCGTATATTTTGTCAAGAATTTTGCTGAACAAAAACCGTATATTGACAAGAAGTTGAAATGATTTTGTTAAGCATTTTGCTGGATATTTGTTGGGCATTTTGCTTGATATATTTTGTTGAATATTTTGCTGAAAATTTTTGAGATATTATATTATTTTGTTGGGTATTAGGCTGAATTTTTTACTATATATTTTTCTCTTTTTTTCTTAATGATTTGCTGAAAAAATGAAGCCAAAATGTCATCTGAATATATATATATATATATATATATATATATAGAGAGAGAGAGAGAGAGAGAGAGAGAGAGAGAGAGAGAGAGAGACATACACACTAAACTTGGGACTAAAAATATGGCAAAAAAAAAAAATTTGGGACCAAAAGTGTTAAGCTAATAAATTATGAGACCAAAAACAATAAATATGGGATCAAAAATATTTTGACCCTATTCTAATAGAATTAAAAATACAATTATCCATGTGTATTATTTAAAAAATATTAAAGTGTGCAATGAAAGTAGGGTGTCATGACATGACATAGAATTTCTCGTATACATAGAGGTCACTACCCCTCCCCCCTCCCAAATGGAGATGCCTTTAAACGTTGAGAGCGTGCAAGGTTCAAACTTTAAGAACAACAAATTAAGATAATGATAAAAGGTTGTTGCCTTTATTTTTTTTTTTGTTAAGCTTTTTAAGTATAACTGGTTATAAAAACAAAAGAGTTATTAAATAGAATAATATGTATATATTTTGATTAAAAAAGACCGACAATAAATAAAGAAGTTAAAATTTAGTTTCAATAAATTTAATTGAAACTACTTTTAATCATATGAATGAGAATGAACGCAAAATTTCAAGGAATAAATTAAAACTTAGCATATTTGTTGTATAGATTATGGAACTTTTTTTTTTCAATTTTCTTTCATACCATATAACATGATTCAGAACACACACACACTCTCTCTCTATGGTAGCCACAACTAAAATTACATGTTTTCTATTTAAAAACTACTTAAATGGCTTATATTAAATGAATCAGATCACTGATTGAATGTCATTTCAATTTATCCTCTTATCTTTTTTCCCACATTAATGATTGATGGAGATGTAATTCTTGAATATTGATAGATAATTTCTTAAGAACAATGAGGTTAGCTTATAATCTTTCATAAATTTATGTTTTTATTTTTCAATTTCTTCATTGAAATGTAATATGTATAAACTATGCAATAGTATAATTCTATTGAGAGAATGTCAATAGTTAGGATTCATTACAAAAATAGAATCTATTCAATCCCGCATCGGTTACTAATTTTTTTAACATCTAATTAGATCGGGAAATTGTTCAAATTAAGAACAGAAGCCGCAGGGCCCTATCCACTTAATCATTTTTAATATTTTATATTAGGAATAATTTTATATAGTAGAGTTCAGTTATAATAAAATTATTGAAATAAATATAATATATTATATTACAAAAAAATATTATTTATAATATTTTATATTAGGGATAATTTCATGTAGTAGAGTTCAATTATTAGGGATAATTTTATGTAGTAAAGTTCAATTATAACAAACCTATTGAAATAAATATAACATATTATATTTACAAAAAAATTGTAATATATTATATTAATTACTTTTTTACCCTTAAATTAAGTGCAAATTGTCGATATAATAGGCAAATCATATTTTGTAAGAAACATCCACACTTTTTATATAGGTATAGATATAGATATAGATATAGCGTGGTTACATAAACAAAAGAGTTATTAAATAGAATAATATGTATATATTTTGATTAAATAAGAGAACGATACATAGATGAAATTAAAAACACACACTAACATAATTTCCCAACAATCAATCAACACAAATCCCTTAAGACCATTTTATGATGCATAGTGCATACTTGATTATTGTCTTTAGCCATTATATTAATTAATTAATTATTCATTCATTTCCCAAGAATATTATATCATCAGTTGTTCCAACATGGATTTCTCGCCAAAGCGTGATTTGGTGAGCTGCGACTCCAAGTACTCTTCATACTTCATTGAATCATACATCGCACGCCCATCCTTCTCTACCAGCGCCGCCGCGGGGCCGACCACCGCCTCCCCCGGCGGCCCGTTCGCCACCACGATCGATATCCTCTCTTTCTCCGAATTCACCACCGCTCTATGCTTCACACTCTTGAACCTTCCGTTGGTGAAAATCTGCATGCCCCCAATCAAACAAGCCAAAAAATAGATATATGTGTGTAATTTATATATGTGGCATAGTTATTTCGATCATTATATAAGTTATAATTAATTTTTCTGTTTTGAAAAAATAGATTTTGGATGAATTACCTCGAGTTGATCAGCTACATTAACCAAAATTGAATTATGAGGAGAATCGACGTTGAACCACTTGCCCTCATGCTCAATTTGCAGACCCGCAACTCCGTTATGTATCAGAAAAGTGAACAAACCTGAAAATAAACATATATATATATATATATATATAACAAAAAATATATATATATATATATATATAAAAATTGGAAAAATAAAAAGTGAATTGAATGCAGAAACCAGGATCAGTATGGGGAGGGATGCCAATAGCTTGATCAGGCTGAGGGCATGGTGGATAGTAATTCCCAACAAACACTTGAAAACTCGAATCGATCTTCAAAGCTTCATCCACGTAGTGTTCATCCAATTCAAGGGCATTGCATACCTCTTTGAGTAGCTTACTGACCAATTTTCGGCTTCTTTGGGTGTATTCTAGCACCACTTCCCTACATTTTATTAAAAAAATTAATATTTCATTAAGTGAATCATCTACGAAACCCGACTTTACCTTAAGAGTTGGGGTCGGGAAGGGCAATGGAACTCGGGATGCACTTGGAGCTTAAGGTAATCCCTCCATAGAGTGAAGGTCTGGTTTGAAGTATTGGTGATGTTAAAATTGCCAAATTTGATTGGATCTGAAGCACTCTTTGCTTCGTACAGCTTCTTCTCAGAATCTGGCAAACTAAGAAATTGTTCCATTGCTGTTAACGTTGCATTCATCAAGCCCTCAGGTATCCCATGATTCACAAGCTGCATTCATAAACAAATAAAAATAATATAAAGATGGGACTAAAATTGAATCAATCCTATATATATATATATATATATATATATATATATATATATATTTGAAGTGGTCTTACAATGAAGAAGCCCCATTCTTGACATGCTCTGATGAGGTCGTGGAGAGCTTTGGACCGTTGATCTCCACTGCCGGTGATAAGGGTGGAGAAATCGACGATGGGTAGTGAAGCAGTAGTGAAAGCAGTGGGTTCATTGGAGAAGTTGAATTTGGAAGGGACTACTTTCAAAGTAGATGAATCAACTAAAACTTTTAAGCTCGTTTCAAATTCAAATGGCTGCTGAATAGAATGAGATGATGGTTTTGCAGAAGCTGCAACTGATGCCATTTCTTTATTAATTCTTTTAATTTGTGTGAAATGAGAGTTGCGGGGTGGAGTATATATAATAAGGAAATGGGGCAGACTTGGGTGAAACCGTCTCATGTATGATGAGACGAGTCAATACTCACATGCAGGGATCATTATTTATGGGTGAAGTATCATTAACTCACATGTGAGTATCATTATTTATACCCGCATGTGAGTATCATTATTTATGAGTGAAGTATCATTAACTCACATGTATCATTATTTATGGGTGAAGTATCATTATTTATAGGTGAAGTATCATTAACTCACATGTATTGATCCGTCTCATGTATGAGACCGTCTCATACAAGTTTTTGTCTAAGGAAATTAACTGGTAAGTGATGATCAGAATGGGTTAATTGCGAGCATAATTAAATTTGTGTGCTATCGAAGAAGTAGGGCCAACTTTTCCATTAGTACGGACCGACTAACGAATCTTTTACATTAGATCAATTTCTATTTGACTCATTAGTTATCCCTTCTCTCTCTCTCTCTCTCTCTCTCTCTCTCTCTCTCTCTCTTTTAGTTATCTCATTGACCCTCTCCATCTCCCTTTTCTTTGTTTTTCTTCTTTTCACTTTTAACTTTTTATTTTCTTTATAATTATATATTTCTTTTTTTTTTTGAATTAATTTATTTTTTAAAATAAATATATATCCTCAAATGGAATCATTGAACCCTAAATTTGATTGAATTAATTTAATTTTTATATCCAGTGTCTTGTTCAATGTATTCGTCCGAAGCTAACGCGTAGGCTCATCCTCTGGACTCGATATAAAATAAAGATTTAAAAAAATTGAAAAAAATACAATAAATAAATAAATAAAAATCAGAAAAAAAAGAAGAAGAAAAGAAAATGGGAGCCGTCATACGCTTTATAGGTAATAATACTTCGCTTCATTGCTAGTTATACTTATTTCATACATGGTGATACTTGTTGTCTAGAGCATAAAACTAACATGTTCCAAAAAATAAAAAGATAAATGAATCAATTAAATTAAAAGCCCACATTATGATTTATGTAGAAAATAATTCATTTTTTTTCTTAGCGTGTGAAAACTTCATAGTTGATAATACTTCAATTCATATTAATTGATATTTCGACACATAATTAGTGATATTTACTTCATATATAGTGATACGTGATTGTTTGAAGAATCAACAAATTAAATATATTCCAAAAATAAAGATAAATGAATCAACTAAATTAAAATTCTACATTATGTTTTATACAGAAAATAATTCATTTATTTTCATCTTAGTATATATATGAAAATACTTTATAGTTGATGATACTTCAATTAATATTAAGTGATATTACGATATATAATTAATAACATTTTATTTCATACATAGTGATTACTTTATATTTAGTGATACGTGTGTGGCCACGTTTGGTCGAGCGCATGAAGCTCACAAGCTTGACTATTTTCATTTGTTTTGACGGGTTTAAATATGATTTTTGGACAAATTTAAATTTTATTTGACCCGTCTAGCATAAAAGACTGTTAGACGATCTCATATAAATTTTTGTCCATTTCCATTAACATTTATTGCAGCCAAAAAAAGTTAGTATCAAATTATTGAGAGGTTGGAGTGTCAAATATTAAATTATGTCTAAAAATAATGGAGGCCCCATACATAAATGATAGATTGGTAGGGGCATTAAATTATTTTTAAAAATTCTTTACTCGTCAAAAGTTTTAATTAATTCCTCTTAATACTAAATAGTAGATGAAAGGACGATGGTAAAATTTTCCCACCGACACATTTAGGGTAATTTTACTTTAGAGGACGATGGTTAAATTCCTCTTAATACTAATGGATCTTTTACCTTAAATGAATCTTTATTTGGCTAATGAGATGGTTTCTCTTTATTTTTTTTAATTTTTTTAGTGATCCTTCTTCCCTTTCCCTTTTCCTTTTCTTTTTAGTTTTTTTTTTACTTTTATTTCTTCATTTTTTTAACAAATGTATAATTAAATTTTTTGATTAATTTTGTGAATTTAAAAACAAAATATTATTTAATTTACTCCAAAAAAATACTGTGTGACGTAAAATGTAAAAAAAGAATAATTATAAATAAAAAAAAAATCAAAATAGAAATTAAAAAAATGTAGCGCCCTGATCCCGAAAGACTGTGAAAATGGATGCTACGGGGGTTGGAATTAAGAAGCGGGAAAGAAAGGGTCACAAAACCACAACAGAAGACTCAGAATAACCAAACATGTTTTTCAACATATATTGTAAAAAAACGTTTTAATTATATATAATACCATTTTAATTTTTAATGCAAGATTAAAGTAAAATTAATATACACACAATACATACACGCATGCACACACAATTTAATTAACAACTCTCTCTCTTCTTAAACGCACGGCTGCACACACACATACAATTTTTCCTCTTTATTGGTCAACTCTCTATTTCTCTCTCATAGAAAAAAGAGAAGTAAAATTAATTCCTCTACCATACGACATAGAGAGCAAGGAATTTTGATTGACTGCCCGAACTATAAGATAATGAAACAATTCCTCCGCAATCCCAAATAAAAGAGGAGAAAGAGGGTCACCTTGACGAACTCCTCGACCACATGCAAAATATCCCTTTGGAGAACCATTAACCAGAACCGAGAGTCGCGCCGAAGATAAAATGCTATGAATCCAAGCTTAAAACTTTTCAGGGAAATTGAAACTTCTCAACATCCACAAAAGATATGACCACTCCATAGTGTCAAAAGCTTTAGTGATATCAAGCTTTAAAACCATATTTCGACCTTCATGCGTACGATTTAACGCATTAACTCCCTCAGATGCTAGCACAATCGCTTCATGAATTTGTCTGCCCTGAATAAAACCATATTGATTATTTGAAACCATTCAAGATGCCACCCTATTAAGCCGAGAAACGAGAACCTTGGTGAGAATCTTGAATAGAAAATTACTTAAAGCAATTGGTCGGAATTCTTCAACCACTAACGGCCGATCCTTCTTCGGAATAAGCACCAAGAAGCTCGAGTTTAATCCCAACGGAATGCTACCATATTCAAAAAATTCCAGCACCGCCTTATAAATATCAGAAGCAATAATATCCTAAGTAGCATGAAAAAATTTCCTTGTATAGCCATCTGGTCCAGCCGCGCTATTCCCATCAAGCTCAAAGACGGCAATTTTAACTTCCTCAAAAGATGGATTCATAGTTAATTCATGAGCTTGCCGATCATCAACTAATAAAGGAACAAGTCCATGCACCAAGCCAAAATCAATATCATTATCCCCAGGCCTAGAGAACAACTTCTCAAAATAATCCACCACATGATTTGAAAAGTGATCTTTATCTATTTATCTTTGATTTATGATTAATTATATACCCACAAAAATGATGGGTACATTTGCAATATAAAAACGTTTTTTTAGACTTAATTGATCCAAAAAAACCTTAGGGGAAAATGCTCCTCGAGATAAATGTTGGAGGGATATTTGCCCATAAAAATGTTTATTTGGACTTAATTGAACCAAAAATAATGTTAGGGGGGAATTTCAAATAATTTCAATTCAATTTTATCTCGCGCCTATATCTATTTCAGTTCCCTCGCTTGCTCGTTCCTTTTCCACTTCTCTTTTTATTTTATTTTATAAAAAAATAAAATAAAACGAGAAGTGGAAAGGAACTTGATTTAAGTAGGATTTAAGTCGGCTATCCAGATTTGTGATACTAAGTCCGTGGATAATAGAACAATTGAATTACCCGAGAAGGTTTATTACGTAGTTCGATATGCAGTGAAGAATAAGCGAAGAAATATATATATATATATATATTGTGTACATCAATGCATTCTTGGTTTGGAGCTCTGATCTCTGAAGAGCTATTGATGTCAAAGGTAATAGACACATCTGCTAACCCTGACTTTTTCATCTTTCGAAATCTTTCTCCACTATTTCTAAATCATTCTTGCTTAATTTTGAATTATCATGCAAATCTGCGGCTTATATAAGTTATAGTTGCTCTTTCAAACTCGAATTCAAAAATGAGGAAAAACTTGCACTTTGTTTCTCGATTAAAGTCAAATAATCTGAGACCTTGTAACGTCACAAAACTTAATATATTTAGTTCGCACACTACTGTTTTTCTTAGTAATATCAATGTCACCTTAGTAGTTATTTTGTTGCAAACCAGCGCTTGTCATTAGATCTTTTTGGAGAATGAATTACAGACTATAAAACCAATTATATCTGACGTATTAAAACTTAATCTGTTCTAGTCAAGTCAGTTGTGTTGATGTATTCTGCCCCTGGCGGAATTTTCCATTTGAACATGAAACATGGCACCTTTCTGTTAGAACTTTTGGTGCCTCACCATCTCTGGATAAAGAGAAGAGAGTTACTAAGGGGGAGTTGTTTTACAAATTGTTTAGCAATTTGCCGCACTAGTTTACCTCTCAATTATAGGTTAATCAGAGTATATGAGGTCAGCAGTTTCTCCATTCTTGTCGAATGTTCTAGCTGTATGTTTAATAGTTCCCTAAGGATAATTGAACCAAGTAAATTGTACTTCATTGATCATATCATAGTACATTAATTTAGATTTATCACTGTTCAGTTTCTATTGTTTAGTGGTCAACAAAGCTTATGAATTGGGTTGTGTATATCTCCATTTTTATGCAATAACCGATTGCTAGCATTGCTAAGCTGCAATAGTTATAACCTTGCCATTTTTATCTAGAAGTATGCTATTTAAAAAAAAAAATTGTTTGAAAGTCTCCCGCATGGAAGTGAATTCCAATGAACTCAATCGTTTTATTAAGAAGATGATTGTTCCATACACACCAAATTAAATTGCTTCTAACTTGGTACTGCTTTTTTTTCATTTTTTTTTTCTGAAAGGTTCAATTTTCTTATTAACTGATTTGATTACTTTGATTTTCACGGTGATCAATAACAATGCCTTTGATGTAGCCAAGGGGCCTTGCACTTTGTTTCTCGATTAAAGTCAAATAATCTGAGACCTTGTAACGTCACAAAACTTAATATATTTAGTTCGCACACTGCTATTTTTTTTAGTAATATCAATGTCACCTTAGTAGTTATTTTGTTGCAAACCGGCGCTTGTCATTAGATCTTTTTGGAGAATGAATATTGAATAGTTATTTCACTTTTTCTTATTGCTCTTATTTAATTTACATAGCAGATGTTAGAGCTTTCTTTCTTTTTCGCAGAAGAAAAGACGTTATTCAAGTGAACCTGAATAGAACGATGAGACATATGGTATTATCTGCACTTCTGCAGTAGTAGATTAGTGTTCAATTTTTTAGGGTGACTTTCTTTTGATTTAGAGTTCACCCCCAACTGGTTGGTTTCATTCTTCAAAATCTGCAAAGAAGGTAATCAGCTTAGCATTAGCACGTCTCTCTCATGCATTGTTTATTTCATCTTTACGTCTTGTACGCTGCTCAACCTTCTACTATGTATTAAATGCATTTTAGAAGGCATTACCATTCTATGTTCTATTCAATTCCAAATTTTCAGCTGCCTGCACTATCTTCCACTCAGACTCAAACATCTTATTATGATTGCCCCTTCTGTAGAATAATTTTTAGGTTTTGGTTCAGACATGGTTTTTTTATGCACTTGGTTTACCCAAGTGGCTAGATTGGTTATTTTTTCATTTTTCTTTTTATTTAGTTTTGTGGGTAAAATAATCTTCTTTATTACATATCAATCATTTCATGCATCTTACCTAGATATCTTATTTATATTACTGGACACAAGAGTTTGGGTTCAAAAATTATGTTGTCTTTTTGAATACTTATCATCTCCTATCTTAACCTCCTTGCTTAACGATGCGCTTCCAATGACTGATTTCTTTTTTATCGAATAGTTTTGGTTCCTTGATTGGTGTTTCATCTTTCTATTGTGTAGGTGTCTTTGAGATTTGTCACTTTGATTATTGATGACTTGAAGAAGTTGTACGTTCACAAGCTGAAGCCTCTGGAAGTAAACTATCAGGTTAACGATTTTGTTTCTCCCTAACTCGTAAGATCCCATCTTCCTTAGAAATAATGTGCTAAAAGTTCCGGAACCATTATTGTTTGTTGCTTCTTTAGCAGATCATGTATTGTGGGTTGGCTTTGATTCTGCAATAATGTGTTGTATGTTGTAATAGATCAATAGTGGTTTTGATGCTAAACCCATGGTGATGCTATCCAGGTATCAACATGGTGTGTTCGAAAATTAATTTCCGAACGTTATTTATTTTAAAAATTATGTATGTTCGAAAATCAAATTTCGAACAAACACGATGAGTTCAAAATTTCATTTTCGAACCACACTTAATTTTTTCTTTTTGAACAAAGGACATTTAAGTAACTTCAAAACTATTTTATTTTTTCTTTTTTTCTTTTGGGATGAAAGAGACAGAAACTCCCTTTTTGTTAACGGACATTCAACAAACACTGAAGTTAGAGAGATGAGTTCAAAACATATTGCTTCTGCAATTTCCAAACTTTTTTCTACTCGTTCGTGTAAATCAATCGCATCTGCTTTTGCTGTTCGAGATTACTGCCCCTTTCTTGTACCCTGCTTCAATTTTGGAATTCTCAACCAGCAAAAGAGGTCATTTTCAGCAAAACCCAGATTCGATTTTGGGCGTCTACGTGATCCCGACGATGCGATTGCTTTGTTTCATGAAATAGTGAGAATGCGTGATCCCATCCCTTCTGTTGTTGATTTCACTAAATTGTTGAGTGCTGTTGTTAAGATGAAGCAATACTCTGTTGCCCTCTCCCTGTTCGACGAAATGCTTCAACGAAATGCCCCTGTAAATCACTCTACATTGACTATTGCGATTGACTGCTTTTGCCGTCTTAAACGTGTGGATCATGGGTTTGCAATCATGGGCATTCAAATCAAGCGCGGCTACGAACCACCCAATGTGATAACTTTCACCAATCTTATCAAAGGGCTTTTCTTGGTGGGAAAGGTCTCCGAGGAAGCTGTACAACAAACTCTTGAGAGAGAAATTATGTGAGCCGACTGAAGTTACATATCTTGTTGTGATAAATGGGTTGTGCAAGGCTGGACATACTCTCCCAGCCCTTGATCTGCTCAGGCTATTGGAAAAAGTAAGTCGTACTCCGAATATCGAAGCTTACACCACAGTCATTGATAGTCTGTGTAAGGACGGAATGGTCGATGATGCTCTCCAACTCTTCTCTTCTTTGGTTGATAAGGGCATATTACCTACTGTTTTCACATATAGTTCCCTAATTCACAGCCTATGTAATTTGAATAGATGGAAAGAAGTGGAAGACCTACTAAAAAAGATGGTGGCTTGTAACATCTCACCGAATGTTGTTATCTGTAGCATTTTAGTGGATGCGTATTGCAAGGAAGGAAGGGTGGAAGAGGCTGAGCGTATTTTGGAAAGTATGAAGCAAATTAATGTTCAACCCAATATGGTCACTCACAATGTATTGATCGATGGATATTGTTTGCGTGGAGAAATCGATAAAGCGGAAAGAATTTGGGGTTTAGCAATGGATTCAGGCCTTAAACCTGATATTGTAAGCTACAGTAGCTTGATAAACGGGTATTGCAAGAAGGGATGCATCAATGAAGCTTGGCGTCTTTTTCTTGAAATTACAGCCATAGGGTTAGAGCGAAATGTTGTTACTTACAACACAATGATACAAGGATTATTTCGTGAAGGCAGATTTGAAGATGGCTTGAAGTTGTTCAAAAAGATGCAAGAAGTTATATTAATTTTTTCAACTTAAATATAACCCATAATTGAGATCATAAAACTTAAAAAAAAAACATAACCCTAAAAAACACTAAATAAACCCCTAAAAAATCTAAATATACTAAAAAAATTCATAAACTCCTAAACATTAAATATTAATTGGAATTGAAAAAATTACAATTTGAACTAAATAAATTAGTACAAGATAATTTCCATGCCCGTTACCTTTTAAGAATACATGTATTACTTTTCGAATTTTGAGTGGTATTTTTTAGTATTACAGTTGATATCGATTTTGACGGATATTTTTTCGGATCAGATCCTCTGTTGCAATTCCTATATCACTTGGTGTTGTATAACTAGATTTTATTTTTAATTTTTTTAAAGAAATATTAATATATCCTAATTGGGGATGGATGAACCCTAAATAAAAAATTTAAATTAAATAAACTCATAATAAATTAAAAATAAAAAATATTTAAAAAAAATAAAGACTTGGAACAGGAAATGCAATAGGAGATGCGTGATCTGGTGTGATATTTTTTTGGTCAAACTTTAACTGTTTGGTTGTTCCTCACATGTAATTCTTCTTTTTGATCGAGCTAAAAGGGATGACGACAGATGCAGATCAAAGTAATCTTCATATATCCTGCAAGTGTGAGCCATTGTTAGAATCACATCTCTATACAATGCATCTCTTTACAATCTCTAACACAGATCTGATATATGGTTCAATTACAAACGAATGGCACGATTAACCCAAAAATAAATAAATAAAATCAAACAATCACAGAATCAAAACCACGAATTGAAAAGGCCACATAAATTGATTTTGAAAAAGCATGGGAAACTAACCTCCGATTCGAAGAGTTTACACGAGTCCAGCAAAACTTCGCTCTTTGTTTACAGGAGGCGATAGATTTTTTTATTTTACTTTGTGTTTGTGTGTGTGTTTTAACTCACACACCTAGTTTACTTTTTGTGTTTTAGAATTAAAAAAAGAGCTGTGGAAATAACGTTTGGTTACAGTTGTTATTATAAACAGGTTTGGGTTTAATTTGGATGAGGTGGTCGTGTTGACATCGTGAGTGATTCAGATTTATTTCCTCACTATTGCAATGGTTCTTCAATCAAACCTCTAATCGACAAGATTTGAGAGAACTAGTGTGGCTCCAGCAGGTGGTATGCCAATGTCTTCTGAGAGGGTTGGTGCTAATGATGGTGATATGATGAGCATGGATTATGAAAGGGTTAGAGATGCCCCCAAGGAAACAAGAGAAGAGAAAGATGACAAGTTGAGAAGGGAAAAAATTCGTGAGGAGTGGCGTAAAAAGAGAGAGTGGAAAAGAAGACTGTAGGTAAAAGATGCTGCTATGGGGAAGAAGAGCAAGATTACCCGGGATAAAGACCGTGATATCAGTGTGAAATTGGCTCTTGGGATGGCCAACACTGGAGCAAGATGGGGTGAAGTTATGTATGATCAGAGGTTGTTTTAACCAGAAGAAAGGCATGGATTCTGGTTTTGCCACGAACGATGCATACAACGTCTATGACAAGGGCCTGTTTACTTCTCAATCTTCTTTGACGACTCTGTACAAACCTAAGAAAGATGTTGATGATGATGAGATGTATGGTGGTGTGATGAGCAGGTTGAGAAGCTAAAGAAGACTGATCGCTTTAAGATTGACTGGTCGTTCACAGGTACATCTGAGAGGACGCGTCTAAGAGACAGGCCTGTTGAGTTTGATAAAGAGCAACCCGAAGAAGCTCCATTCAGTTTGGACCAATTCTTTACGGAGGTGAAGACATGTAAGAAAGCCATCGACAACATTGGGGGCGGAGGAACCTTGAAGGCTAGTACTAGATCAATGCGAGATGGGTCAGATGGTTCGGGTAGATCACGTATTAACTTTGAGAAGGGGGGGACGTTGAGGTAAAGGTTACCCGATCGCTATGTGTGTTTTAAACTGGATTCGGTGTTGCAACTATGATTCAGCTATAGCTATAATGCTAATGCTGTGTCAACTGCCATGTATGACACTGTTTTATGCATACGATGATATGTTTGAGGTTGTTTGAAGTTGAATGTTTCGTATATTTATTTGTTGTTTATATGATCTTTTGCTTGGTAATAATGGTAGGAGTAGAATGGACAAGTCATTCGAATTTTTAGGATTAATAAGAGGGTGCTTGATTGAGAATTTGAAAATTTTGATTTTTGATACTTAATTGAGAAAAATTAGAAATTTTAATGTTTGAGAGATTAGTGGTTGTTTAAGAATGGGCAAATAGAATTTCGACGGTAGATCTTAAATCATATCTTTATGTTAAACCGAATCTGAAAAATGATATGCTAAAGCCTAAATAGAATATTAGAATTGTTTTCAACTTCTCTAATCAAACAAATTTTTAACCTGGAAGTGAAAAAAAAACCCAAATTGTAATGTTTAGTTTCCGAGCAAACATCGTGTACGACATTCTCTAATTTAGACAATGCCTCGACACAAAACTAATCTAGTCTAGTTAAAAAAACAAGTGTTTTCTCTTTCTACAAGTACAATAGTTAAAAGTGTGTTTTTAATTATTACAGACAAGTGTAGAATGTTATTAAACAAGAGAATTTGAACAAAAGTTTGTTTCAACGGCCTATATTTCCATCCAAGTCCCTGCAGTTTCTCCGAACTCAGATATGGCAGAGGTCCTTGCCCTATTTGAAAATGCAAGAGGAGAATTGAATTGAATTTATTACCTCTTGGGATAATTATTTCCTTGAGAATTTGCACCAAATCCTGAGTCTTGATCAGGAGAGACCCAAGTCGAGCCCGTGTCTCTCTGCGTATGTAACACCCTGAAAAAAAAACAATAAATATATATATATATATATATAGTGTTTATATTTATTATATAGTAAGAAAAGTCTCGACTTTAGTTGAACATCTAAGTTAAAATTAGAATTTATAATATTAAGGTAGAAGTTAATGGGATCGCTTTGGTACCATGATCATTTGAATTAGACTTCATTTAACCTTGCAATGAAATTTATTTCATCAAACAATTTGAAATTAATTTATTCTTTCAAGCCCAACTTTATAAATTTAAGCCCAATTAATTACTCACTTTTTGGCCCATCCAATTTTGTCAATTCCAACCATTTATCATATATATCAATTATTGGGCCAATCCATTAGGAGAATCCATGAGAGAGTAATTATAAATCTATATCATTAATTATGCATGTTATTCATTTGGATAAATTTAAAATTCCACATATCATAATTTACCATTTAGGGGATATTTAATAAAAAAATTAGTCTTGAGGTTGAAATACACGTGTAGATATGTGTACTACCTATCTATATTATATATATATATATAAGCATACACGTATATAGTTATATAAATGGACAAATTGGATAACCAAGAAATCCTCCAATCATTCTTAGCCATTTGGAAAACTATCGTGAGGGATTAGTGTATTATTAAATACACGTGTATAACAAATATGTGTTGCATGTGTGTGTGTGTGTGTGTGTGTGTGTATATATATAATAGGGGGTTTTGGCTTTGGCTAATCAAAAAAAGAAAAAAAAACGATCAAGTTAAAAAAAATTTGAAAGAAGAAATTTGGAAGGAAAAAAGAAAAGAAAGGTGAGTTTTTAGCCTCCGATATTTCTTTAATTTTTAATCCAATGTTATTTTATCTCTTTAATTTCGGATTTAGTCATAAAATATTAAATGTATCTAATTTTTAAATTCATATTTTTTTTTTCAGTTCTAGTTTAGTACTTGGGAATTAAATTAGGATTTTTAGAAAACGTGATTTAGTCTTATAAGTAAAATATTGTTTATTGCTCAAAATAAATTCTAAAAATTAAAATTCACTCCTATGTGTTAAATCGAGCTTTTTAGTTATTGAATTCAGTTCAATTCATCTTTATCCCTATTCAATTCTATCTGTGAAGTCCGATAAATTCTCAAATAGAATCACTAACTTGAATCACTCCGTCAAATGCGCATTATTCTCCGTTTGACTCCAATTCAATTCCAAACGATTCCAAGACAGAGAAAATTCTTACTTAAGCCATTTATGACCTAGGTTATTATTTGATTGGCCTATATTAGGATTATAAGTTAGAATTCTAATTTTGTAGGCCGAGATGAGCTAAAAGTGTAGTGGCATTTCACGTACAGTTGCATTACATATTGAGATCATCCGGGTGAGTTTTTCTATAACTCACAACTATGTTTTAAATTCGTCCATGAAACGTATGTTAAATGTTTTAATAACATTGTTTACGCAATGATTGGATGTGTTGAGACTTCATGCATAGAGGAATTCCGACTTACAAGCAAGATGGTTTGCTTTGTGACTAAATGTCTAGATAAGTAACCGTAAAGTATCATGTGATCACATTGGGTTTCTCATCCAATGAAGAAGAGTAAACTATGTTATAAAGTATGTCTATGATTGATTTAAAAGCATGGAAGTATGACTTGGACGAATATTAATGCCCACCGAGTGTTTTCTGGTACTCAACCCAAATATTTTCAAATGTTTTCAAGTCATGGAGATTTAGCTGGTTGATGACGATCTACTGGAGTGGGTTAGGTGGTTGACCCTTGTATGGTTTTTGCTTAAAACCATCTTAAAACTTATGTTTGTATGTTAAATATTAAATGCTTCCGTTGGTACTCTGTAACCCTTTGAAGTTTGAAAGTTGTTGACCCTAATGGTCAATTTTTGATTGTATATATAAATATTTTGAATGTATATAAAGATTGGCTGTGGTGTTTATAAATCTGTGGCCTGATTGGCTATGTATATTGCTTGTTGACAGGTCATAATTTAGTTATATGTGAGTTTGTGATTTCGAAAAGCCTTGTTGAAAGTTGACATTGAAAGCACCTAAGTGTGTGGTTTGAACATTTTTGAGTTGAGGTGCTGTCCGGTTATAAATTATTTATAAAGTTAATTAAATTTCTTGAAACATATTTATCACGTAAGCATGTATGTATGTCTTTTAGTGACGTTTTAGTCCTATTGGGATTGGGGCGTTACAGGTGGTATCAGAGCAGGTCTACGTGATTGTAGGCCTGTGATATTTTTAAAATTAAAATATTTTGAGTATTGTGTTATTGAAATGGTTACCCATAACCCAGCAGCTATCGTCTACGCCGAGCTTACTCCGAGAAAGTACTAAAGTTCATGTTTTAAATTTCTTTAGTGCCTTATGAAAAGTATATGTATAAAATTGTTTGCATACTATACAAATACAAGTGATCTCAATGTGTGATTTAAAGCATAGTGAAAAGTATGATTTATAGCATTGTGAAAGTTATGTTTTATAAAGCATGGTTACCAGTGTTTTCATGTCAAATCCATTTGACGCATAAACATCATATGAGCTAGTTTTAGACCAGAACTTAGTTGGATTTGAACATAGATACACTGAACATAGGTATATGGCATGACCTTATAGCTCCTTTAGCTCACTGGAATTCTATCATCTATACGAATCTAAGTGCACTGTATCATTACCTTAGAATCTTGTAAGAGTATTTGACGATCAAAGAATCTGACGTGTGAAATATGTGTATAGGATGCCGCCAAGACGTCAAAATAATCAGGCACAAAATCCACCACAAGAAGATACGGCACGTGTTATCGTTCTGTTTCAAACATACCAACTTCCAACCTTTAATGGTCAGGGTGAACCGATTGAGGCTGAAGAATGGCTACGAATGATGGAACGCACATTCGCGTATATGGTGTGTACCGACTCTCAGCGCATTGCATATACAATCTTCCAGCTTATTGGTGATGCTGATCATTGGTGGGAAACGCATAGGAGGTTGATGACGCTTGAAAAATTTGCAAATATGACTTGGGAGGAGTTCAAGCAAGCTGTTATGTGGAAGTTTATTCCCATGTGTTATCGAGATCAGAAGGAAACCGAGTTCTTAAATTTAACTCAGGGAAATATGACAGTGAATGATTATGAACGGAAGTTCAATCAGCTATCTAGGTATGCTCCAAACCTGACAGACACTGATGAGAAGAAAGCTCAATAGATTCAAAAGAGGCTTACGAACTAAGATTAACAGTATCATAACGGGGCGCGGTATGGCCACGTATGATGAAACTCTCGAACGAGCTCAAGATGTGGAATCCTCACTTCGCAAGAATGAGAACAAGGTTGATGAGCCAAAGGGGAAAATAAAGTGGGATGATAACAAGAATAAGGGTCGCGGTTTCGATAAAAAGGCCAGGATGAGAGGAGGTTCAAATTCTAAAGCACAACAAGAAAAACCATTATGTCAAACTTGTGGAAAGAAACATAATGGTGAAAGTATGAAGGGAAGAAATGTGTGCTATAGGTGTTGGCAACCAGGACATATGACATTTAATTGCCCAATGAATAAGGGGAAATAAGTGGCTAGGCCAGGTCAACCGCCGACAAGAAATGCTCGAGTCTTTGCTCTTAATCGACAAGATGCTGCACGGGAGCCTGGAAATATGGCAAGTATGATTAGTATATCAAATATGCCTGTACATACATTATTCGACACTGGAGCTTTACATTCATTTAAAACACAAAGTAAAATAGGTGTGTGAGTTAAAACACACACACACACACACACAAACACAAAGTAAAATAAAAAAAATCTATCGCCTCCTGTAAACAAAGAGCGAAGTTTTGCTGGACTCGTGTAAACTCTTCGAATCGGAGGTTAGTTTCCCATGCTTTTTCAAAATCAATTTATGTGGCCTTTTCAATTCGTGGTTTTGATTCTGTGATTGTTTGATTTTATTTATTTGTTTTTGGGTTAATCGCGCCATTCGTTTGTAATTGAACCTTAATATTAGATCTGTGTTAGGGATTTCGCGTAAGAGAAGGATGAAATTTGGATTTGGTATTTTGTAACTATTATGCTCTATTTGCTGAATATGAAACTAATATTTCATTGCTACGTACTTTTTATTTTTGCTTTATTAATATTCTCCAAACATTATTAACGCAACAAAATATATTACCAAAAATCCCTCAAGTCGATTAGATGTTTGATTGAAGAACCATTGCAAGAGTGAGGAAATAAATCTGAATCACTCACGATTTCAACACGACCGCATCATCTGAATTAAACCCAAACCTGTTTATAATAACACTCGTAACCAAACGTTATTTTCCACAGCTCCTTTTTTATTTCAAAAACACAAAAAGTAAAATAGTTGTGTGAGTTAAAAAAAAACAAAAAGTAAAATAAAAAAATCTATCGCCTCCCATAAGCAAAGAGCGAAGTGTATCGGAGGTTAGTTTCCTATGCTTTTTCAAAATCAATTTATGTGGCCTTTTGAATTCGTGGTTTTGTTTTTGTGATTATTCAATTTTATTTATTTGTTTTTTGGGTTAATCACGCCATTCGTTTGTAATTGAACCCTAATATCAGATCTGTGTTATGGATTTTGCATAAGAGAATGATGAAATTTGGATTTGGTATTTTGTAACTATTATGCTCTATTTGCTGAATATGAAGTTATTATTCTCTGGTTTCCTGTTGTTTTCCGTCCACTTTTGAATGTAGGGTATCCGTATCTGATTTCAGAAATTGGAATGATTGTTTGATTAGGCTATTCTGGGTTTCGTAGGGGTAGATAATTGTTGGTACTGAGATAATAGTTTGAAGATAGCGTTGACAGACATTCTATCGGAGGTGAAATCATCCGAGAACAGTAATTATGATCACACTGATGATCCTTGGTTCAAAAATTAGTAAAATAAAAAAGTAAAATAGGTGTGTGAGTTAAAAAAAACACAAAGTAAAATAAAAAAATCTATAGCCTCTTGTAAGCAAAGAGTGAAGTTTTGCTGGACTCGTGTAAACTCTTCGAATCGGAGGTTATTTTCCTATGCTTTTTCAAAATCAATTTATGTGGCCTTTTCAATTCGTGGTTTTGATTTTGTGATTGTTCAATTTTATTTATTTATTTTTGCGTTAATCGCGCCATTCGTTTGTAATTGAACCTTAATATTAAATCTGTGTTAGGGATTTCGCGTAAGAGAATGATGAAATTTGGATTTGGTATTTTGTAACTATTATGCTCTATTTGCTGAATATGAAGCTAATATATCATTGCTACGTAGATACTTTTTTATTTTTGCTTTATTAATATTCTTCAAACATTATTAACGCAACAAAATATATTACCAAAAATCCCTCAAGTCGATTAGAGGTTTGATTGAAGAACCATTGCAATAGTGAGGAAATAAATCCGAATCACTCACGATTTCAACACGACCGCCTCATCCCAATTAAACCCAAACCAGTTTATAATAATATCCGTAACCAAACGTTATTTTCCACGGCTCCTTTTTTAATTCTAAAACACAAAAAGTAAAATATGATTAAAATACCCAAGAGTATTGTAAAACTAATATCAATAAATTAAAGCACATATATTTAAGATGTCACGAATCAATTACTATATAATAGATTATTATTATTATTAATTGACCTTAAGAAAGTGAAAATTATGGTTGTCTTTAAATAGCTATATACCATCACTTAAAATCAGACATTGACATTTTTGACTAAGACAAATAAATATCAATAAAGTTTGCTTTCATAAATCAAATATGAGATATGTAATTATCCCCTTCTTCATTTTACCACAAAAAGTAAAATAAAAAAAATATATCGCCTCCCGTAAGCTTAGAGCCGGTGCACTCGCTGTATATCTCCGACGCGGTGGGAAGGAAGCAGCCCTAGCCTCTGTCCGGCCGATCATTCCGCTGGCATCTGGCATTCACGACCCTTTCTTTCCTGTGAGTGTCGAAAGAGAAGCCATCTCAGTCTAAACTCTTCGAATCGGAGGTTAGTTTTCTATGCTTTTTCAAAATTAATTTATGTTCGTGGTTTTGTTTTTGTGATTGTTCGATTTTATTTATTTGTTTTTGGGTTAATCCCGTAAGAGAAGTATGAAATTTGGATTTGGTATTTTGTAACTATTTGCTGAATATGAATGTAGGGTTTCCGTATCTGATTTCAGAAATTGGAATGATTGTTTGATTAGGTTATTCTGGGTTTCGCAGGGGTAGATAATTGCGAGTTTGAAGATGGCGTTGACAGACATTCTACCGAAGGCGAAATCATCCGAGAACAGTAATTATGATCACACTGATGATCCTTGGTTCAAAAATCGGTACAGTTCATCGGAGGCAGAGGCTCGGGAGGCTGTGAAGGCGGCTAAGCCAGTGCCTCCTTATTTGAAACGGGCAGGGTTTAAGCCGTCGAAGCTTGAGGACTTTGGGGATGGAGGGGCATTCCCTGAAATTCACTATGGACAGTACCCACTTGAGATGGGAAGGAATAGGAACAAGCCTGGTGTGAAAACTTTGCCCCTCACTGTGGATGATCGTGGGGATTTGAGATATGATACAATTGTGCGGCAGGATGAGAATGCCAAGAAGATCGTGTATGCTCAGCACTCGGATCTTCTTCCTATCTTTGCCAAGGATGATCAGGAAGAAGATGAAATGGATATGGATGAGAAACAAAAAGAGATCGAGGAGACGACCCAAGAAACTAAGGCGGCTTTAGAGAAGATTGTAAACGTTAGGTTGAGTGCTGCGCAACCAAAGAATGTTCCTCAACAGTCCTCAGATTCTAAGTTTATCAAGTATAAGCCGTCTCAGCAATCAACGGCCTTTAATTCAGGTGCTAAAGAAAGGATAATTCGCATGGTGGAAATGCCTGTAGATCCTTTAGAGCCTCCAAAGTTCAAGCACAAGAGGGTTCCTAAAGCTTCAGGTTCTCCACCAGTTCCTGTTATGCATTCTCCACCTCGACCTGTGACTGTGAAGGACCAACAGGACTGGAAAATCCCACCTTGTATTTCTAATTGGAAGAACCCAAAAGGGTATACAATTCCTCTCGACAAGCGTCTGGCTGCTGATGGTCGTGGACTGCAAGATGTTCAGATTAATGACAATTTTGCTAAGTTATCTGAGGCTCTATATGTTGCTGAACAGAAAGCTAGAGAGGCTGTTGCAGTACGGTCGAAGGTTCAGAAGGAGATGATGATGAAAGAGAAGGAGAAGAAGGAGTTGGAACTACGGGAGTTGGCAAGGAAGGCAAGATCTGAGAGAACTGGTGTGGCTCCAGCAGGTGGTATGTCAATGCCTTCTGAGAGGGTTGGTGCTAATGATGGTGATATGATGAGCATGGATTATGAAAGGGTTAGAGATGCCCCCAAGGAAACAAGAGAAGAGAAAGATGACAGGTTGCGAAGGGAAAAAATTCGTGAGGAGCGGCGTAAAGAGAGAGAGAGGGAAAGAAGACTGGAGGCAAAAGATGCTGCTATGGGGAAGAAGAGCAAGATTACCCGAGATAGAGACCGTGATATCAGTGAGAAAGTGGCTCTTGGGATGGCCAACACCGGAGCAAGAGGGGGTGAAGTTATGTATGATCAGAGGTTGTTTAACCAGGAGAAAGGCATGGATTCTGGTTTTGCCACGGATGATGCATACAACGTCTATGACAAGGGCCTGTTTACTTCTCAATCTGCTTTGACGACTCTGTACAAGCCTAAGAAAGATGCTGCTGATGATGAGATGTATGGTGGTGCTGATGAGCAGGTTGAGAAGCTGAAGAAGACTGATCGCTTTAAGGTTGACAGGTCGTTCACAGGTACGTCCGAGAGGACGGGTCCAAGAGACAGGCCTGTTGAGTTTGACAAAGAGCAACCCGAAGAAGATCCATTCGGTTTGGACCAATTCTTGACGGAGGTGAAGACAGGTAAGAAAGCCATTGACAAAATTGGGAGCGGAGGAACCTTGAAGGCTAGTGCTGGATCAATGCGAGATGGGTCAGATGGTTCGGGTAGATCACGTATTAACTTTGAGAAGGGGGGACGTTGAGGTAAAGGTTACCTGATCGCTGTGTGTGTTTTAAACTGGATTCTGTGTTGCAGCTATGATTCAGCTATAGCTATAATGCTAACGCTGTGTCAACTGCCATGTATGGCACTGTTTTATGCATACGGATGATATGTTTGAGGTTGTTTGAAGTTGAATGTTTCGTATATTTATTTGTTGTTTGTATGATCTTTTGCTTGGTAATAATGATAGGAGTAGAATGGACAAGTCATTCGAATTTTTAGGATTAATAAGAGGGTGCTTGATTGAGAATTTGGAAATTTTGATTTTTGATTCTTAATTGAGAAAAATTTGAAATTTTAATGTTTGAGAGATTAGTGGTTTTTTAGGAATGGCTGAATAGAATTTCGAAGGTAGATCTTAAATCATATCTTTATGTTAAACCGAATCTGAAAATGATATGCTAAAAGCCTAAATAGAATATTAGAATTGTTTTCAACTTCTCTAATCAATCGAATTCTTAACCTGGAAGTGAAAAAAAAAAAACCCAAATTGTAATGTTTAGTTTCCGAGCAAAACTAATCTAGTCTAGTTAAAAAAACAAGTGTTCTCTCTTTCTACAAGTGCAATAGTTAAAAGTGTGTTTTTAATTATTACAGACAAGTGTAGAATGTTATTAAACAAGAAAATTTGAACAAGGGTTTGTTTCAACGGCCTATATTTCCAGCAGAGTCCCTGCAGTTTCTCCGAACTCAGCTGTGGCAGAGGTCCTTGTCTTCTTTGAAGCTGCAAAATGGAATAATCTTTCAAGAGGTGGAGGAGAATTGAATTGAATTTACTACCTCTTGGGATAATTATTTCCTTGAGAATTTGCACCAAATCCCAAGTCTTGATCAGGAGAGACCCAAGTCGAGCCCGTGTCTCTCCGCGTAGTCCCAAGCCTCAGCCTAGGCAGCTCTCTTGATCTTGGTTGCTGATCAGCTGAGCAAGATCATCTTCACTAGATTAGTACTAGCTAGTGGCACGATGTTGGGCTTCTCATCCTGCCTAAGTTCTCAAGCTTCTCTATGAATCTCTTGTTTAAGGCAATGCTGCTGGGCTGATTTGTGTCAGCTTCGTCTTGCACGTCTTTCTTCGCCTCCGTCTCTCCTTCTCCCATCCCATGAAATCCAGCAATGTCGTCTTTGAAGCAGATTCTGCTCCATTCTCCTCTGCTATAGTCCCTGAGGCCTTGAAAGGGAAATGTCTGCACTGTCCAAAACATCATTTTAATTAAACCAGTCCAAATATTTAAATACACAGAAAATATATCAAGAATAAGAGCAGCATTCAATCGGCACAAAAAACACATCTTCTCAAAGTGCCCTATGATTAGACCTCAGATGTGCAAATTATGATGTGCCCCAGCAAATTCCAAGGAAGCAAATTAGTACAAAGAATATTCAAAAATGAGTGAGCACATATCATAACGATATTCAAGTATCATCAACCAGAATCATGCATTGGGCAAGAAACCAATATTTTTTGTTTTCATAATGCCCGTTGTACTGAGGAATGTGCACCTTAAAACGACTCTCCTGGAGGCTTCCAAAAATCAACCAGTGAAGAGGACAAGAACAATCAGTTGTCCATGAGGTGAGATAAACTAGGTCAGCTCCATATTCTTCTCAGCTTCCTTCTAGTATCTCATAAATTACAAGTACTCCATCATCTCTCTTGCTGCATAGAGAAAGATAGTACAAGTGAGGAGGTAAATATGAAATACTAAACCCGACACGTGGGTTGGGGAGGGGGTGGGAGATTAATGATAAATGGCCAACCTTGGATGAGCAAAACTTTTGTTGCAGACATGTCACAAGCTACTTGAATGAACTTCTTCAGCATTATCTCCATTCGCTAACCCAGACTGGCTCGTGGACACCTCAGACAACTGACCAGCAGCCATTTCCGGGTGACCTTCACTTGCATCAACATTGCCATTCGCATGGGCTATGGCATCCAGAGAGACCTCCTGTAATGAGGTGGCAAGAACATTTTCAGGTGCTGAACTCGAGGGGTGGGAGCCAGAATCAGAATTAGCCACTCCAGTCGAAAGTAGCCACTTATTCCACTCGTTACGCCTCCTAACCTTGTCACCCTGTGGAAAGAAAAAAAGTAATGCAAATATACAGCCATGTAATCTCGTAATCTACAAAACCCAGACTCAGAAAGCAGCAACACAAAAAGTTGTTTGCTTGCAAAGCCAAAATGTCAGTGAATATGGAACAACCTCAACAAGGTATATAAAAGCATCAATAAATGGAAACAATTTATAGGAGTTGAGTACCAACCAAAAGAGAGTCTGGGATCGGTTGAAGATAATGTCAAAACAAAGTTGAGAAAAGGAAAGCTCACCTGTACTTCCACATCCATAGAGTATCCCAAGGACTCTAAAATCAAAGGGATATCCTTAGTCAATTGCTGAACCTGAAAAGGCAGAGTAGAAGGCAACCTTGATCTGTGCATTAGATATCACCAAAACAAATATGACAAAAGACTCTTAACAATCAGTTTACAAAACAAAGGGTATGTTTGGTTTTCGTTTCAAGGTTCTTTATTCCCCAACATTTATTTTCTCAACATTTAGGTTTTTTAGTTTATTAGTCATCTGATATGGTGTTATCAAATAAACTTTCTAATCACAGTTTGTTCTGCAATCTACTGAAGTGCAGTATTACATACAATGAATTTAGATCTTTTCTGTTTCTATTTTCTGCCATCTCAATTTTTAATATCTCGATTCACTAATTCATTGTGTGTATACTCGACGGTTAGCATACAAGCTAACTTGGACACTTTGTTACACTTACACCTATTGTACTTGTTGTGAATGTTGGAAAGTAGCTTTTGTGCACAATCAGGTTTTCCCAACTGGCAGCGCTTTAGTATATACTGCCTGATTGAAGATAAATGAATCTGAAAGTTCCTTTTGCTATCAGGAAAACCGAAGATCTATAAATTTTGCTTTTTCAAGTTTACTATAGCTTTTACTTCTTATATTTCTAGACTGCTAACTACCTCAATATCAAGAGCCTTCTGGATCTGACATGCCAAACAGTTGCTGACATGATCAAGGGGAAAACCCCAGAGGAGATCCAGAAGACATTCAACATCAAGAATGATTCCATATAACTGGCTGAGATTCCTAAACGATATTAAAATGAAAGAAAATCAAACCGTGCTAGAAACCTCATATCCACAAAGCGCTTCACAATGCAACAGATCAGTATCTCATGAATCATTTGCATTTCAACCACAACACACCCTCTCTCGTAGGCCAAAGATGAAACAACAAACTAATAAGCATGAACGACTTACGTGAGAACTAAACAAACCATCATAACACAAAAGTCTCAATTGGAAGTTCATGAACCACTTATACAAGATCTAAACGAAGCATCATGAAAAATATTAGAAACAACTGCAATGTTCATAAGTGGTCGCTTCCCACAAAAACTCATTCATGAAAAACACAAAATATTATTGTGAGGGGCTTCCATCATGGTTGAGATTCTTAAGCATTTCTTACATGAAAGAGAATCATATATAGGCCATGTTATTCATCAGTATCTCATAATTCATTAGCATTTCAGCCACAACACCCTTTTCTAGTAGGCCACAAAACTAAATGAAGCACATCATAACATAAAAGTTCGACATGGAAGTCATGAACGAATTATGTGGGAACTAGACAAAGCATCATCAGAAGTTTCAAGGTGATACTAGACAAGAAGGAATCCAGTTTTTAATACCACGGAATCGAAAGGGTTAAGTTGTAGCTACTCATTCAACGCCTTTTTCAAAGCGTCCTCTTCTTCTTTCATCTTCTTCTCCCACCTTCTCTTCCTATAACCATCCAACATCTTGGGCATCTCTTCCATAAGTCTAGCAGTATTCGCTTGCTTCTCAGCGGCCAATCTGTCAACCTTGTGCCCTTTCCTCTTGGTCTTCATCTCCTTCCTTTTTGGATCAAATTCCCAATCACCTCCAGCAAGAAGGACCTCTTTGCGGATCCGAGCTCGGTGGCGTGCACTGATAGCTAGAGGCTTCCAAGCCCCAAGCTCCCAGTAACCCCAAACACCCTTTGACAGCTCATCTCTGTATTTCGTCAACTTCTCTCTCCATGGATACCGGTATTCTCCAACTGCTTTTGCAACAGATTTTACTGCTTTCCCAGCCATTCCTGAAACCATACTCGCAAATCATACGAATTGTGTGTGACACATTTCGACAAACAGCTTAACTGCATATCTTCACAATCAAAAACGTCAATTATGATGAGGAAACTCCAGGCATCATTGCAATAAGACGGAATGCTAGAGATACAGAAGATTAAATTCTGAATCTATTTCCCGTTCAGCCAACAAATTAATAATGACAATAATCAAACAAGGTCTAACATTGATATTTTATTATGCCGCAAAGAAACAGAAAAATCAAAATTCTAGCTCTTCGAATTCAATTATATAAAATATAGGTTCGGTTTCGGTCGGTTTTCACAAAACCGAATTTTACAGCCTTCATTCACTTAGCACATGAACAACTCCCAATTCTAAGATCAAGATTGATTTTTTCACAACTGCTAATCTGCTATTAATCCAACACCACTCCCAATTCAAAGATCAAGATTGATCTTTTTCACAACTGCTACTAATCCAACATCACTTCAACCTACATATTTCCAATCCGATCAAAATTAGGACAATGTGATGCTTTTTTTGTAAATGAGAGAGAGGAAGATTGAGGCTTAGTGGCTTACCTTTGCTGCTGCTGCTGCTGGAAATGGAGTGCTTTTGTTGTTGCTGTGAGATGGGGATGAGAGAGTTGTCGTTGCGACTCTTGCAAGGTGTTGGAGGTCGGCTCCAGCAAGCACTTGTCCAGGCCAAGGTCGGCGCCGCGAGTCGGAAGGGTGCGAGCGGCGAGAACTGATTTTGGATTTTTAGAAATCAAAATTAGTCAATTAGATTTAGATTGTGACGTGTGAAATGGGTTGGGCCCAATTAGCTAGTGGGCTTCCTTTAATTAATTTAATTATCTAATGGATTGGGTTGGGTTTTAATTATTTTTAATTATAATATATAATATATTAGGTTATTTTCAATTTTTGGAAGCCCAAATCGAAACCGAATCAAACCTTATTCAGTTCTAAAAATATAAATCGAAACCGAACCGAACTTCACGGTTCGGTTCGATTTTTCGTCTGCGGTTCTGCTCAGCCCCATAATACTCTTCGATTTGCGTACAATAAGAAACATCTTGGATATCTTCCCCTCTCATTCTTCCATAAAAATGAGATTTTGACAGCAATACGATACTTTTTAATCGAAACTAAGAATCGCAACAGAACATGTAAAAATAAAAAGAAAAAAAAATTGGACTCACCTAAAAATGATAAGAAAAGTAAACGATAGGTTGAAGGAAAAAAAAACCTCCGTTCGAGTTTGAAAATGGAGAACTTGTTGTGTTGTGGAAGATGGAGATTTGCAGTCGCCAACTAAACGGCGTAGTAACGATGGTTTTTGCTGCCCTTCACTCTAATAGTCTAATTTCCTTCTCTTTCCCCTTTTTAACCCATATTTTAGGCCAAAATATTGAAAACCCTAACCTTCTAAGTTTTTTAATAAAATACCTACTTGTCAACAAAAGTCACAAATTCTGATGAAATTTACTATTTCCACATCAAATTTGAAACGCAAACAATCGTGTAAATATGATAATGTTACATCACACATGTTATTTCGGGGTCAATACGATAAAAAATTTGCGTCGTTGGTCAAAAATTGAATAGATTAGTATCAGTGTATCACTCATAACATTAAAGTTAAAAATTATAACTCGTAGCCTACAGACGGTCTCTTACTTGGTTTTTATGAGTTTTATTTTATCACAATTAAAATTTATTAAATTTAATTATGATTTATTAATCTCAATATCAATCTCAATTAGGGTTATATTTAAGTCAAAAAAAAAATTAATTGTCGAGCGGAGTGCATGAGCCCATATGTCATAATCAGTCAAGTGCACCTAGCTAGATGAAAAAGTTAAAATAATTCACTGTAATTTTAGAATTCATTAATTTCATTTAGGATATATTTATTTTGAAAAAAAATTATACTTATCAAATGCAGTACACGAGCCCACATATTAACATCAGGTGAGTGCATTGCACGAGTTGTCGAATAAAAAAAAATTAATTCATTTTAATTTATGACTCACTAATTGTATTTAGATATATATTTATTTCAAAAAATTTAATTAGCCTGCGCATTAAATTCTAACTAAAATATATAATTTTGAGGAAAAAAACAAAAAATATATATATAATAAAAAAACCCAATTGACGACAAAAACTTTTAGGGTAATTTTTACAGTCCAATTATGAATTATAATTATTATTGTAGAATTTAATTTCACTTAGATCTTGAACGTATGTTATGATTTCTGAAGTTTCCTTATATTTTTTTGTTTTTCTTTTCCCTATTTTTTATGAATTGCTCAGATGTAATATAAACTCACTGGATCTTGTATAAAAATTATATCTTGATTTTAAGTAAGAAATAGGAGAGGATCTGAAATAGGAAAAGAAGAAAGGTAAGAAGAAAAAATTTGAGGGAGGAATTTAAGTTAAACTTTTCTTGTTGCATAATTCGAAAAAACTAGCTATATAAGCCTTACAGGTGGGGACTGCATAAGGGTTCCTTTAGGGAAACATATAAAAGTGCCTTTAGTATTAAATAGGCACAAGACACTAATAACAACAACTTGACCCGAGCCCAATACAAAAGCAAAATTAAATATTTCACACTATTAGCCCATTTTCTTTGATTTGACCCGAATCTACGCCATTTGATTTCTGAAAACTCTTGACTCATTTCTCTCAATTGAATTCATTCGATCTCCAAATTAATTTGCCCTAAAGATTACATCTTTGCCTCCAACTCTATTTCCTATGTTGTTCCCAACCTTAATCCATCACCTCCTGTCTTGATTGCTCAATGAATTGTTCCCTCTTCATCGAGCTCCTCCTTGTGCATAACATTATCCCTTTCTTTTCGAGATCCTTGTTCGCAAGGATCTAGAGTAGGAAATTTCTTCTTGATAAATTTAACGTCCTTCCATGATACAAGATCAGATCTTTCTCTTTCTCACTGCACCGACTTGATCCAATGGAGTTTCACGGTGAATAATAGCCCTCTTATCCAGAATGGCGACCAACAGCAGCTGGAAAATTCATTCAGGGAAAGTATCAGGTAACTGTGGATAGATGGGTGTTCCATTGTCTATCTTTTTTTAATAGAGAAACGCGAAACACTGGATGGACCTGGAGCCTTCCGGTAAATCTAACTTGTAAGAACCTAACCAACCTTGCTTAAAATTTTGTAAGGGCCGAATTACCTACATGACAGCTTCAAATTCTTGTGGATAGCAATGAAATTCTTGCGATAAGGTAGTAATTTCAGGTATACATATTCCCCTACTTCAAATTGCTTTTCTATCCTCAACTTGTCTGCATAAAATTTCATGCGACTTTGTGCCTCTGTCAAGGTTTACTTAAGATGCATCATCATTTTCTGTCTACCTTGAATTGTGTCATTTACTTTTACTGAGTCAGTGTGTAGATGGGGTCCCAAGGAGAGATAGGGAGGAGTACCCATAAAGGGCCTGAAAAGGAGCGAGTCTTAGGGCAGTGTGGTAGTTTGTATTGTACCAGTGTTTAGCAAATGAGAGCCATTTAAGCCAGTGTTTAGGGTTGCAGGAAGTCATGCACCTGAGGTAGTTTTCAAGACATTAGTTCAATCTTTTAGTTTGGCCATCAGTTTGGGGATGGTAGGCTGAGGAAAGGTTTAAGGTTACCCCCAATGCTTTGAATAACTCCCTCCAAAAATGGCTTGTGAACATCTTTTCTGTATCCGTAGTAATGCTGACTTGTAGACTATGTAATTTATAGAAAGTGTCTAAAAATAGTTTAGCCACCACCTGAGAGGAAAAAGGGTGAGATAGGGCCACAAAATGCCCAAACTTAGTGAACCGGTCAATAACAACCAAAATAACATCTTTACCCCCTGACTTTGGCAGCCCTTCCATAAAGTCCATGGAGATATGACTCCATGGCTGATCTGGTATAGGAAGTGAAAAACTTTAATCCCTGCAAAGTGTGTTTTAGATATACTGCATGCAAGTGTTCTTGCATATATTGGGAACAAATGTAAGAACAACAAATAAAAAACAATAAAAGTACGCACGAGATTGGTATCCCAGTTCGGTTAAATAACCTACTTTGGAGGGACTTCGCCCAAACTTGAAGATTCGTTCACTACTCCTTCATGAAGTGTATTGAGGAACTTACACATACAGACTCCCTCCTTATGTCGCACGTTCTTCTTCATAAACTCTTTCACTGAACGAAAGCTGTGAGATCCCCTCACAAATATAACACTAGAATCCCTCTAGCTACCCACAACTTCAACTTACGATCTCTCACAAGATTGCGTACAAAAAGGATTAAACAAACCCCTTACGTGTTTCACTCAAAAACACTAAATTCTAGACTATCACGTTGAACAGTTTAGGGAACAATTTCTCGCTATTACATAAATCACGAACCAAATGACTCTCAAATAATATGCTAAGAGAATCTAATTAAACTCTCACCGATTGCTGCAAAGAATTAGTCTTCTTATAGCTTCACTTCTTAGTTGACGTCGATCTTCAATATTCCGCAACATGGTAAGTGAATTAAGGTTTGTGATCTTTCCAAATGGGTGTAGATGCTCTCCTTGTGTATGAGAGTTATTTTCAGCACAACATCTACTCCACAAGGCAGTCAAACGAACATATCTTGACCTCCCAAACACGATTGGGGCAAGATCTTCCTTACATGGAAACTGCCATAATTAAACTATTACGGAGTATGTCTGGAACATCAAAGGGAACAATTCTCCAACTGTTCTGTATATTTGCACAGCGAAATCAACACTTGTCATCAGGAACATACCCGCGAACACATTGTCGAACATATCACGCTAAAACAAACTTAATGCATAAAGATGGCACTAACAATCTCCCCCTTTAGCGTTTATGAAAAACAATAACTATCGCTCTGCACAACACATGAATAAACTTTGCAAATTAAAAATATATCAAAAAATGATATATTGAAGAAACTGTCTTACACAGTTCCAAGCACTCCCCCTGAAGCTATACTGAGAGCTTCTTCAAATCACGAACATTATTTTTGTAGACAAGGCTATGCAGTTAGGTTGATCAAATACTTATACAGACCAACAAAAATAAAAGCGGGGCAAAACATAAATCCTCGTGATAAATTGTTCAAAAATTTCAAAATAAAGTTTAAAAGAGCACACAGATCTCATCATCATTCGGCATCCAACAACTCTTTTTCTCTCTTAGTATCAACCATAAATGTCAATGCTTCAGATCATGGGCGCAGCAGCAGCGGCGGAAATAGAGCCGGGTATAGCTGAAGAAGACTGTTGGACAGTGGCAGTAGCATCATCGAGAGTAGGGCTAGTAGAAGCACCAATACGTGCACTTGCAAAATTAAGATTATCACCAGAGGGTCATTGAGCATCACATTGTCTACTCTTGAAAGAACGGTGAATGCCAAGCTCTCGATGATTCTTGAATAGCTCGCAAGAATGGGATGCCCCGCATCCTACAAAATTACGAACAGGATGAAGAAAACTTGTTTGAAACCAGAGGTGAAACTGATATATAGTTAAGGAGCAACATTTCATTTTCTTACTGTTTGTATTTTGAGTTTGCTGATTTCTGGAAATCCATGCTTCAAAATAGGCAGAATTGTCTCTGCTCTATCTTCAATTATCTCTCTCTTCTCCATGCTCACGGCTGAGCCCCAAGGAGATTTGGAATCCTTAGCATTCATCTTCCTCTTCCAAATTACAACTGACGCCTCGATTTTGTTCTTGAGATCGAGGATCTTGTGCTCGGATGACAAGTCCACAGACGAGAGAGAAACATCAGGATAAGGGAAGTCATCCGTGATACTCTTGTACATTGCCTCTCCAAGGCTTGCTCTTACGTTCTGCCCATAAACCACCCAGAAGAGACGATAAATGTGTTGCAAACATCTAAACATAGTAAATTATTAGCCCTATGATATAAACTAGTTCTTTTTTGTTTCTTGCAGACCTTAGGAAGAGCTTCTATGTAGCTTTCGGGGATTTGCATCTCTGTCAAGACCTGCGCGTTTATAGCCATGGCTGCTTTGAGCACTTGGTGCACAGAATCCTTCTAATATTGCACCCATTTTCTAGTAACTTCGGACAGGCCATTTGGAGGAAACTTAGGCATAGGAATCCACCATTTCTCGTTCTTGCTCGGTCCCTTCTCGCTGTAGAACTCATTTTGATCCTTGAAGTTGTCCAAGAAATCCTGTTTCGTGCAATGAAAACATGAGAGAATACGATAAGAGATAATTTTCTCTTACAAGGAGCATGCCATTCAGCTTCTTTAAGGTAGGAACATTCATGTGAATGTCAGTTCTCTGTTCTTGTTATAATAATCTGGTACGGAGTAAAGCAGGTAGTCTTGTTTACTTCAAAGATCAGAGAGAGAGAGAGAGAGAGAGAAAGAGAGAGACCTCCATGTTACTACCATCTTTAGGCTTTTGTGACTGATAAGAGCCAATCATTCTCTTTTTTCCATCTGTGACTGATAAGGCTCCAACCTCTTTTGTTCACCAAATGAAAAAGCTGAATTCAATCAAAAAAACATAAATTCACCAAGGATGAAGCACAAAAAAAAACGTAACGAACAACGAAACAGAAGAAATCCTCTTTTCACTCCCTTAGAGTTAGAGGTGGCCTATTTGGTGAAGTGAGGACCTCATAATTGAATGAGTATTGGCCATAATCCGGTCGATACCTTTTAGGTCGAGCTAATAAAATAGTGTACTAGAATATATATATATATATATATATATATATATATATATATATATATATATATATGATTAGATACAATGCCAAGGCAGAAGAAACACCTTTTCCTCCACCAGACATATCCTCTCCTAGTAGCCACATTACAAACTTTTTCTTCATCAAATCAAGATCTACATTATAGCAAAAGAAATAAGAATGCATCAATACATGAATATGTAACAGAGAAATCAAACCGATATTACAAAATTAGCAAAACAATATATACTTTTTAAAAAAAAATTACAAATATAACATTGGATTAATTATAGTATTATACGACCCTAAAATCATATGTAATTGATTATATTTTAAAATTTATACCTTCCCGGCCAGCCATATAAAAAACTTATCCAATCAATAAATCTTAAAATACAATGAATTAAATAGAATTTTCGGACCAAAAAAATTAATTAATTAAATGTTAGATTTGTAAATTTTTTGAATAAGTGGACACATATTTGTTAATTTTGAAATAAATAGTTATTATTGAGAAGGAACTCAAAAAATAGGCATCAAAGTACAATTTACCCAAAGATTAAAACTAAAACTCTTGAAGAACAGAGCAACACCACAATTCACTACAAAACTTGAACAAACAATTATTTGATATCTCAATTGCAAGTCACTCCTCAACAATGTCAAAATATCCAACAGCTCCACAAATTCTTAGTAAATTTCAGTACTTGCCATAACTGCGACAAACATCAAATTTTTGTAAATTCTTAGTAAATTCCAGTCCTAGCCTAAGAATCAATGAGCATCACGTCGTCTACTCTTGAAAGAACGGTGAATGCCAGGCTCTTAATGATTCTTGAATAGCTCGCAAGAATGGGATGCCCCACATCCTACAAAATCAAGAAAAAGATGAAGAAAACTTGTTTGAAACCAGAGGTGAAACTGATATAGATAAGAAGCAGCATTTTTCATTTTCTACCCTATTGCATTGGATTTTGCTGATATCTAGATTAGATTGAGGGATTCTTGGGAATCTATGCTTCAAAATGAGCATAATTTTCTCTGTTCTATCTTCAATTATCTCTCTCTTCTCCATGCTCACAGCTGAGCCCCAAGGAGACTTGGAATCCTTAGCATTCATCTTTCTCTCCCAAATCACAATTGATGCCTCGATCTTGTTCTTGAGATCGAGGATCTTGTGCTAGGATGACAAGTTCACAGATGAGAGGAAAACATCAGGATCGAAGAAGTCATCCATGATGTTCTTGTACGTTGCGTCTCCAAGGCTTGGTCTCCCGTTCTGCCCATAAACCACACAGAAGAGACAATAAATGTGTTGCAAACATCTAAACATAGTTGATATATAATTATTGGCCCTATGATCTAAGCCAGTTCTTTTTGTTTCTTGCAGACCTTAGGAAGAGCTTCTATGTAGCTTTCGGGGATTTCCATCTCTGTCAAAACCTGCGCGTTTATAGCCATGACTGCTTTGAGCACTTGGTGCACAGAATCCTTCTGATATTGCAGCCATTTTCTAGTAACCTCGGACAGGCCATTTGGAGGAACCTTAGGCGTAGGAATCCACCATTTCTCGTTCTTGCTCGGTCCCTTCTCGTAGTAGAACTCATTTTGATCCTTGAAGTTGCCCAAGCAATCCTATTTCGTGCAATGAAAACATGAGAGAATACGAGAAGTGCTGCTAAAATCTTGTTTAGGAAGAGGTGAGCCCCGAGGAGAAATGGAAAAGGGTTTTCGGCTTGTTGCTTCATCCAGGTGCTCATCATCGATGTGGGTAATTCTAAACCAAATATATGGTTTGAGCTAGTAAGCTCTAGAAGAAGCATGATAGGGCAAGGCGAAATATCCAATAAATATTTTATGGTCTGTTTGATTAGTCTCTGTACAAGGAAATGAAAGGAAAAGAAAGAAATGAATAAAGTTATAACATGATTATGTTAATTTTTATTTGAGCTCTTGATTAAGTAAAGGATATATTACTTTTGATATGATATCTTATAGTTGATTTTTATGAGGTACAGACAATTATGATCATAAGTTAAGTTTTGTATCGATATTGTTGTTGAGAAAGGTTATTGAGATAAATGATGTCTTTTAGATTGATTATTGTATCATTTATAGGAGTTAAGGCTATAGTATTAAGGAATGCAATCTAGATGTTTCAATCTAGGTTATATTTTATGCTAGCATGATTTAGCATTGAGGCTTTGATATTAAAGATTGAATGTGAGAATTCAATATTGAGGATTAAGTATTAAGGATTCAAAGTTAAGGTTTTGATATTGAATGTTATGATTCAATTATTGCTAAGCAGGTTATTTGAGCTCAAAGAATAGTTTTATTGCATTATCATGTTGTGACCTTCGTGTCACTAAAGTTAAATCTTGATAAAGTAAAGGGAGTCACTGCTGGATAATCCCCTCGCATACTCATGAGGATATTTGAGGTAGCCCCTCTCTTATCCTAAGGTTTGCCTCAGGATGCAGTAGACATTAGGTTTGAGCCATGAAGGGTGTCAGAAAAGGAAATAAAAGATTTTTTCGGATATGGAGAGAGCTTTTGCGTTTTGCTCTCCATATGCCACCAGTTGTTAATTGGATATTTTTAAAGTTTATCAAAGAAGTTTTCTCGTAAAACCCCACTAAGTACATTAATGCTCACGCTCTCTTTTTCAAATATTTTTCAAGTTGAGATACTAAGGCCGGTGATGTGCTGCTGGTGGGGTTGCCTGAGTTGTCTGAGTTTCCAAAGTTGTTGCTCTACATGGTTACATGATTTTTCTTCCGCTATGTTTCTGCTAAGTACTCTGACATCTAGTATTTAGTTCTGTTATATGTAACTTGATTCTGATAGTAGTATGTCTTAAATGCTATGATTCCTAAATATCAATAAAGTCTTTGAGAAAAGAAGCATGTATTCTTTTAACATACCCGTTTATTCCTTTATTGATTCTGAGCTATTTAAGAAGTCGTACTTGTTGAGAATTTTGGTATCTATTCATTTTCAGTTGACCTATGAATGAGTTTTGCATGCTCATTAATGTTGTTCGCCTATAAAGGGGTTTTACTGTTCAAGCATGTTTCCGCTTATCTTCCAGTAGGTCTTAAGTTGATTTCTTGTTTCGTCCTATGAATGAGACATCTTGATTTATTTGCCTTTGACCTATTGATGGGTCTTAGCTGTTGTGACCTATGAAGAGGTCTTGTTTATTTAAAGAGTCCAATTCCTACTTTCTAATCATTGGATTCTGTTTAAATTTTGATTGGCCTATGATTAGGCATTCCTTCGATTTGACCAAAACCTTTGACTCCTTGAGTCGTTGAAAATGATAATTCTTCCGAGTCATAAAGTTAAGTTACCTAAATTTTAGAGGTGCTAACTTAGTTTAAATCCAGAAACACTCCCTGAATTTCCAATTATACTACATTTTTCCTGCTTTTTTACACATAACAACACCTCCTTATTCTCAGGACCGGACTGTTATAATGCCTTTCTCCTGGTTAAACAACCTCTGATCATACATAACTTCACTCCCTCTTGCTCCAGTGTTGGCCATCCCAAGAGTCACTTCCTCAATGATATCACGGTCTCTATTCCGGGTAATCTTGCTCTTCTTTCCCATAACAGTATTTTTTGCCTCCAGTCTTCTTTCCCTCTCTCTCTTTACGCCGCTCTTCACGAATTTTTTCCCTTCGCAACCTGTCATTTTTCTCTTCTCTTATTTCCTTAGAGGCATCTCTAACGCTTTCATAATCCATGCTCATCATATCACCATCATTAGCACCAACCCTTTCAGAAGGCATTGACCTACCACCTGCTGGAGCCATACCAGTTCTCTCAGATCTTATCATCCTTGCCAACTCCCGTAGTTCCAGCTCCCTTTTCTCTTTCACTTTCATCATCATCTCCTTATGAACCTTCGACCGTACTGCAACAGCCTCTCTAGCTTTCTATTGAGCAACATATAAAGCCTCAGATAACTTATCAAAATTATCATTAATCTGAACATCTTGCAGTCCATGACCATCAGCAGTCAGAAGCTTGTCGAGAGGAATTGTATACCCTTTTGGGTTCTTCCAATTAGAAATACAGGGTGGGATTTTCCAGTCCTGTTGGTCCTTCACAGTCACAGGTCGAGGTGGAGAATGCATAACAGGTACTGGTGGAGAACCTGAAGCTTAAGGAACCCTCTTGTGCTTGAACTTTTGAGGCTCTAAAGGATCTACAGACATTTCCACCATGCGAATTATCCTTTCTTTAGCACCTGAATTAAAAGTCGTTGATTGCTGAGACATCTTATACTTGATAAACCTAGAATCTGAGGACTGTTGAGGAACATTGTTTGGTTGCATAACACTCAACCTAACCTTTACAATCTTCTCTAAAGCAGCCTTAATTTCTTGAGTCGTCTCCTCGATCTCATTTTGTTTCTCATCCATATCCATTTTATCTTCTTCCTGATCATCCTTCGCAAAGATAGAAAGAAGTTCTAAGTGCTGAGCATACACTATCTTCTTGGCATTCTCATCCTGCCGTACAATTGTATCATATCTCAAATCCCCACAATCATCCACAGTGAGGGGCAAATTTTTCACACCAGGATTGTTCCTATTCCTTCCTATCTCAAGTGGGTACTGTCCATAGTGAATTTCAGAGAATGTCCCTCCATCCCTAAAGTCCTCAAGCTTCGATGACTTAAACCCTGTCCATTTTAAATAAGGAGGCACCGGTTTTGCCACCTTCACAACCTCCCGAGCCTCTACCTCCGATGAACTGTACCAATTTTTGAACCAAGGATCATTAGTGTGATCATAATTACTATTCTTAGATGATTTCGCCTTTGGTAGAATGTCTGACAATTGCATCTTCAAACTCTTATCTCAGTACCAGCAATTATCTACCCCTATGAAACCCAGAATAACCTAATCAAACAATCATTCCAATTTCTGAAATCAGATACGGAAATCCTACATTCAAAAGTGGACAGAAAACAACAGGAAGCCAGAGAATAATAGGAAATAGAGCATAATAGTTACAAAATACCAAATCCAAATTTCATCATTCTCTCACGCGAAATCCCTAACACAGATTTGATATTAGGGTTCAATTACAAACGAATGGCGCGATTAACCTAAAAACAAATAAATAAAATCGAACAATCATAAAAAAACCACAAATTGAAAAGGCCACATAAATTGATTTTGAAAAAGCATAGGAACTTAGGTCTTGACAGAGATGCAAATCCCCGAAAGCTACATAGAAGCTCTTCCTAAGGTCTGCAAGAAACAAAAAAGAACTAGTTTATATCATAGGGCTAATAATTTACTATGTTTAGATGTTTGCAACACATTTATCGTCTCTTCTGAGTGGTTTATGGGCAGAACGTGAGAGCAAGCCTTGGAGACGTAATGTACAAGAGTATCACGGATGACTTCCCTTATCCTGATGTTTCTCTCTCGTCTGTGGACTTGTCATCCGAGCACAAGATCCTCGATCTCAAGAACAAAATCGAGGCGTAAGTTGTAATTTGAGAGAGGAAGATGAATGCTAAGGATTCCAAATCTCCTTGGGGCTCAGCCGTGAGCATGGAGAAGAGAGAGATAATTGAAGATAGAGCAGAGACAATTCTGCCTATTTTGAAGCATGAATTTCCAGAAATCAACAAACTCAAAATCAAAACAGTAAGAAAATTAAATGATGCTCCTTATCTAAATCAGTTTCACCTCTGGTTTCAAACAAGTTTTCTTCATCCTGTTCGTGATTTTGTAGGATGCGGGGCATCCCATTCTTGCGAGCTATTCAAGAATCATCGAGAGCTTGGCATTCACCGCTGCTGCTGCGCCCATGATCTGAAGATTTGACATTTATGGTTGATACTAAGAGAGAAAAAGAGTTGCTGGATGCCGGATGATGATGAGATCTGTGTGCTCTTTTAAACTTTATTTTGAAATTTTTGAACAATTTATCACGAGGATTTATGTTTTGCCCCGCTTTTATTTTTGTTGGTCTGTATAAGTATTTGATCAACCTAACTGCATAGCCTTGTCTACAAAAATAATGTTCGTGATTTGAAGAAGCTCTCAGTATAGCTTCAGGGGGAGTGCTTGGAACTGTGTAAGACAGTTTCTTCAATATATCATTTTTTGATATATTTTTGATTTGCAAAGTTTATTCATGTGTTGTGCAGAGTGATAGTTATTGTTTTTCATAAACGCTAAAGGGGGAGATTGTTAGTGCCATCTTTATGCATTAAGTTTGTTTTAGCGTGATATGTTCGACAATGTGTTCACGGGTATGTTCTTGATGACAAGTGTTGATTTCGCTGTGCAAATATACAGAACAGTTGGAGACTTGTTCCCTTTGATGTTCCAGACATACTCTGTAATAGTTTAATTATGGCAGTTTCCATGTAAAGAAGATCTTGCCCCAATCGTGTTTAGGAGGTCAAGATATGTTCGTTTGACTGCCTTGTGGAGTAGATGTTGTGCTGAAAATAACTCTCATACACAAGGAAAGCATCTACACCCATTTGGAAAGATCACAAACCTTAATTCACTTACCATGTTGCGGAATATTGAAGATCGACGTCAACTAAGAAGTGAAGCTATAAGAAGACTAATTCTTTGCAGCAATCGGTGGGAGTTTAATTAGATTCTCGAAGCATATTATTTGAGAGTCATTTGGTTTGTGATTTATGTAATAGTGAGAAATTGTTCCCTAAACTGTTCAACGTGATAGTCTAGAATTTAGTGTTTTTGAGTGAAACACGTGAGGGGTTTGTTTAATCCTTTTTGTACGCAATCTTGTGAGAGATCGTAAGTTGAAGTTGTGGGTAGCTAGAGGGATTCTAGTGTTATATTTGTGAGGGGATCTCACAGCTTTCGTTCAGTGAAAGAGTTTATGAAGAAGAACGTGCGACATAAGGAGGGAGTCTGTATGTGTAAGTTCCTCAATACACTTCATGAAGGAGTAGTGAACGAATCTTCAAGTTTGGGCGAAGTCCCTCCAAAGTAGGTTATTTAACCGAACTGGGATACCAATCTCGTGCGTACTTTTATTATTTTTTATTTGTTGTTCTTACATTTGTTCCCAATATATGCAAGAACACTTGCATGCAGTATATCTAAAACACACTTTGCAGGGATTAAAGTTTTTCACTTCCTATACCAGATCAGCCATGGAGTCATATCTCCATGGACTTTATGGAAGGGCTGCCAAAGTCAGGGGGTAAAGATGTTATTTTGGTTGTTATTGACCGGTTCACTAAGTTTGGGCATTTTGTGGCCCTATCTCACCCTTTTTCCTCTCAGGTGGTGGCTAAACTGTTTTTAGACACTTTCTATAAATTACATAGTCTACAAGTCAGCATTACTACGGATACAGAAAAGATGTTCACAAGCCATTTTTGGAGGGAGTTATTCAAAGCATTGGGGATAACCTTAAACCTTTCCTCAGCCTACCATCCCCAAACTGATGGCCAAACTAAAAGATTGAACTAATGTCTTGAAAACTACCTCAGGTGCATGACTTCCTGCAACCCTAAACACTGGCTTAAATGGCTCTCATTTGCTAAACACTGGTACAATACAAACTACCACACTGCCCTAAGACTCGCTCCTTTTCAGGCCCTTTATGGGTACTCCTCCCTATCTCTCCTTGGGACCCCATCTACACACTGACTCAGTAGAAGTGAATGACACAATTCAAGGTAGACAGAAAATGATGATGCATCTTAAGTAAACCTTGACAGAGGCACAAAGTCGCATGAAATTTTATGCAGACAAGTTGAGGATAGAAAAGCAATTTGAAGTAGGGGAATATGTATACCTGAAATTACTACCTTATCGCAAGAATTTCATTACTATCCACAAGAATTTGAAGCTGTCATGTAGGTAATTCGGCCCTTACAAAATTTTAAGCAAGGTTGGTTAGGTTCTTACAAGTTAGATTTACCGGAAGGCTCCAGGTCCATCCAGTGTTTCGCGTTTCTCTATTAAAAAAAGATAGACAATGGAACACCCATCTATCCACAGTTACCTGATACTTTCCCTGAATGAATTTTCCAGCTGCTGTTGGTCGCCATTCTGGATAAGAGGGCTATTATTCACCGTGAAACTCCATTGGATCAAGTCGGTGCAGTGAGAAAGAGAAAGATCTGATCTTGTATCATGGAAGGACGTTAAATTTATCAAGAAGAAATTGCCTACTCTAGATCCTTGCGAACAAGGATCTCGAAAAGAAAGGGATAATGTTATGCACAAGGAGGAGCTCGATGAAGAGGGAACAATTCATTGAGCAATCAAGACAGGAGGTGATGGATTAAGGTTGGGAACAACATAGGAAATAGAGTTGGAGGCAAAGATGTAATCTTTAGGGCAAATTAATTTGGAGATCGAATGAATTCAATTGAGAGAAATGAGTCAAGAGTTTTCAGAAATCAAATGGCGTAGATTCGGGTCAAATCAAAGAAAATGGGCTAATAGTGTGAAATATTTAATTTTGCTTTTGTATTGGGCTCGGGTCAAGTTGTTGTTATTAGTGTCTTGTGCCTATTTAATACTAAAGGCACTTTTATATGTTTCCCTAAAGGAACCCTTATGCAGTCCCCACCTATAAGGCTTATATAGCTAGTTTTTTCGAATTATGCAATAAGAAAAGTTTAACTTAAATTCCTCCCTCAAATTTTTTCTTCTTACCTTTCTTCTTTTCCTATTTCAGATCCTCTCCTATTTCTTACTTAAAATCAAGATATAATTTTTATACAAGATCCAGTGAGTTTATATTACATCTGAGCAATTCATAAAAAATAGGGAAAAGAAAAACAAAAAAATATAAGGAAACTTCAGAAATCATAACATACGTTCAAGATCTAAGTGAAATTAAATTCTACAATAATAATTATAATTCATAATTGGACTGTAAAAATTACCCTAAAAGTTTTTGTCGTCAATTGGGTTTTTTTATTATATATATATTTTTTGTTTTTTTCCTCAAAATTATATATTTTAGTTAGAATTTAATGCGCAGGCTAATTAAATTTTTTGAAATAAATATATATCTAAATACAATTAGTGAGTCATAAATTAAAATGAATTAATTTTTTTTTATTCGACAACTCGTGCAATGCACTCACCTGATGTTAATATGTGGGCTCGTGTACTGCATTTGATAAGTATAATTTTTTTTCAAAATAAATATATCCTAAATGAAATTAATGAATTCTAAAATTACAGTGAATTATTTTAACTTTTTCATCTAGCTAGGTGCACTTGACTGATTATGACATATGGGCTCATGCACTCCGCTCGACAATTAATTTTTTTTTTGACTTAAATATAACCCTAATTGAGATTGATATTGAGATTAATAAATCATAATTAAATTTAATAAATTTTAATTGTGATAAAATAAAACTCATAAAAACCAAGTAAGAGACCGTCTGTAGGCTACGAGTTATAATTTTTAACTTTAATGTTATGAGTGATACACTGATACTAATCTATTCAATTTTTGACCAACGACGCAAATTTTTTATCGTATTGACCCCGAAATAACATGTGTGATGTAACATTATCATATTTACACGATTGTTTGCGTTTCAAATTTGATGTGGAAATAGTAAATTTCATCAGAATTTGTGACTTTTGTTGACAAGTAGGTATTTTATTAAAAAACTTAGAAGGTTAGGGTTTTCAATATTTTGGCCTAAAATATGGGTTAAAAAGGGGAAAGAGAAGGAAATTAGACTATTAGAGTGAAGGGCAGCAAAAACCATCGTTACTACGCCGTTTAGTTGGCGACTGCAAATCTCCATCTTCCACAACACAACAAGTTCTCCATTTTCAAACTCGAACGGAGGTTTTTTTTTCCTTCAACCTATCGTTTACTTTTCTTATCATTTTTAGGTGAGTCCAATTTTTTTTTCTTTTTATTTTTACATGTTCTGTTGCGATTCTTAGTTTCGATTAAAAAGTATCGTATTGCTGTCAAAATCTCATTTTTATGGAAGAATGAGAGGGGAAGATATCCAAGATGTTTCTTATTGTACGCAAATCGAAGAGTATTATGGGGCTGAGCAGAACCGCAGACGAAAAATCGAACCGAACCGTGAAGTTCGGTTCGGTTTCGATTTATATTTTTAGAACTGAATAAGGTTTGATTCGGTTTCGATTTGGGCTTCCAAAAATTGAAAATAACCTAATATATTATATATTATAATTAAAAATAATTAAAACCCAACCCAATCCATTAGATAATTAAATTAATTAAAGGAAGCCCACTAGCTAATTGGGCCCAACCCATTTCACACGTCACAATCTAAATCTAATTGACTAATTTTGATTTCTAAAAATCCAAAATCAGTTCTCGCCGCTCGCACCCTTCCGACTCGCGGCGCCGACCTTGGCCTGGACAAGTGCTTGCTGGAGCCGACCTCCAACACCTTGCAAGAGTCGCAACGACAACTCTCTCATCCCCATCTCACAGCAACAACAAAAGCACTCCATTTCCAGCAGCAGCAGCAGCAAAGGTAAGCCACTAAGCCTCAATCTTCCTCTCTCTCATTTACAAAAAAAGCATCACATTGTCCTAATTTTGATCGGATTGGAAATATGTAGGTTGAAGTGATGTTGGATTAGTAGCAGTTGTGAAAAAGATCAATCTTGATCTTTGAATTGGGAGTGGTGTTGGATTAATAGCAGATTAGCAGTTGTGAAAAAATCAATCTTGATCTTAGAATTGGGAGTTGTTCATGTGCTAAGTGAATGAAGGCTGTAAAATTCGGTTTTGTGAAAACCGACCGAAACCGAACCTATATTTTATATAATTGAATTCGAAGAGCTAGAATTTTGATTTTTCTGTTTCTTTGCGGCATAATAAAATATCAATGTTAGACCTTGTTTGATTATTGTCATTATTAATTTGTTGGCTGAACGGGAAATAGATTCAGAATTTAATCTTCTGTATCTCTAGCATTCCGTCTTATTGCAATGATGCCTGGAGTTTCCTCATCATAATTGACGTTTTTGATTGTGAAGATATGCAGTTAAGCTGTTTGTCGAAATGTGTCACACACAATTCGTATGATTTGCGAGTATGGTTTCAGGAATGGCTGGGAAAGCAGTAAAATCTGTTGCAAAAGCAGTTGGAGAATACCGGTATCCATGGAGAGAGAAGTTGACGAAATACAGAGATGAGCTGTCAAAGGGTGTTTGGGGTTACTGGGAGCTTGGGGCTTGGAAGCCTCTAGCTATCAGTGCACGCCACCGAGCTCGGATCCGCAAAGAGGTCCTTCTTGCTGGAGGTGATTGGGAATTTGATCCAAAAAGGAAGGAGATGAAGACCAAGAGGAAAGGGCACAAGGTTGACAGATTGGCCGCTGAGAAGCAAGCGAATACTGCTAGACTTATGGAAGAGATGCCCAAGATGTTGGATGGTTATAGGAAGAGAAGGTGGGAGAAGAAGATGAAAGAAGAAGAGGACGCTTTGAAAAAGGCGTTGAATGAGTAGCTACAACTTAACCCTTTCGATTCCGTGGTATTAAAAACTGGATTCCTTCTTGTCTAGTATCACCTTGAAACTTCTGATGATGCTTTGTCTAGTTCCCACATAATTCGTTCATGACTTCCATGTCGAACTTTTATGTTATGATGTGCTTCATTTAGTTTTGTGGCCTACTAGAAAAGGGTGTTGTGGCTGAAATGCTAATGAATTATGAGATACTGATGAATAACATGGCCTATATATGATTCTCTTTCATGTAAGAAATGCTTAAGAATCTCAACCATGATGGAAGCCCCTCACAATAATATTTTGTGTTTTTCATGAATGAGTTTTTGTGGGAAGCGACCACTTATGAACATTGCAGTTGTTTCTAATATTTTTCATGATGCTTCGTTTAGATCTTGTATAAGTGGTTCATGAACTTCCAATTGAGACTTTTGTGTTATGATGGTTTGTTTAGTTCTCACGTAAGTCGTTCATGCTTATTAGTTTGTTGTTTCATCTTTGGCCTACGAGAGAGGGTGTGTTGTGGTTGAAATGCAAATGATTCATGAGATACTGATCTGTTGCATTGTGAAGCGCTTTGTGGATATGAGGTTTCTAGCACGGTTTGATTTTCTTTCATTTTAATATCGTTTAGGAATCTCAGCCAGTTATATGGAATCATTCTTGATGTTGAATGTCTTCTGGATCTCCTCTGGGGTTTTCCCCTTGATCATGTCAGCAACTGTTTGGCATGTCAGATCCAGAAGGCTCTTGATATTGAGGTAGTTAGCAGTCTAGAAATATAAGAAGTAAAAGCTATAGTAAACTTGAAAAAGCAAAATTTATAGATCTTCGGTTTTCCTGATAGCAAAAGGAACTTTCAGATTCATTTATCTTCAATCAGGCAGTATATACTAAAGCGCTGCCAGTTGGGAAAACCTGATTGTGCACAAAAGCTACTTTCCAACATTCACAACAAGTACAATAGGTGTAAGTGTAACAAAGTGTCCAAGTTAGCTTGTATGCTAACCGTCGAGTATACACACAATGAATTAGTGAATCGAGATATTAAAAATTGAGATGGCAGAAAATAGAAACAGAAAAGATCTAAATTCATTGTATGTAATACTGCACTTCAGTAGATTGCAGAACAAACTGTGATTAGAAAGTTTATTTGATAACACCATATCAGATGACTAATAAACTAAAAAACCTAAATGTTGAGAAAATAAATGTTGGGGAATAAAGAACCTTGAAACGAAAACCAAACATACCCTTTGTTTTGTAAACTGATTGTTAAGAGTCTTTTGTCATATTTGTTTTGGTGATATCTAATGCACAGATCAAGGTTGCCTTCTACTCTGCCTTTTCAGGTTCAGCAATTGACTAAGGATATCCCTTTGATTTTAGAGTCCTTGGGATACTCTATGGATGTGGAAGTACAGGTGAGCTTTCCTTTTCTCAACTTTGTTTTGACATTATCTTCAACCGATCCCAGACTCTCTTTTGGTTGGTACTCAACTCCTATAAATTGTTTCCATTTATTGATGCTTTTATATACCTTGTTGAGGTTGTTCCATATTCACTGACATTTTGGCTTTGCAAGCAAACAACTTTTTGTGTTGCTGCTTTCTGAGTCTGGGTTTTGTAGATTACGAGATTACATGGCTGTATATTTGCATTACTTTTTTTCTTTCCACAGGGTGACAAGGTTAGGAGGCGTAACGAGTGGAATAAGTGGCTACTTTCGACTGGAGTGGCTAATTCTGATTCTGGCTCCCACCCCTCGAGTTCAGCACCTGAAAATGTTCTTGCCACCTCATTACAGGAGGTCTCTCTGGATGCCATAGCCCATGCGAATGGCAATGTTGATGCAAGTGAAGGTCACCCGGAAATGGCTGCTGGTCAGTTGTCTGAGGTGTCCACGAGCCAGTCTGGGTTAGCGAATGGAGATAATGCTGAAGAAGTTCATTCAAGTAGCTTGTGACATGTCTGCAACAAAAGTTTTGCTCATCCAAGGTTGGCCATTTATCATTAATCTCCCACCCCCTCCCCAACCCACGTGTCGGGTTTAGTATTTCATATTTACCTCCTCACTTGTACTATCTTTCTCTATGCAGCAAGAGAGATGATGGAGTACTTGTAATTTATGAGATACTAGAAGGAAGCTGAGAAGAATATGGAGCTGACCTAGTTTATCTCACCTCATGGACAACTGATTGTTCTTGTCCTCTTCACTGGTTGATTTTTGGAAGCCTCCAGGAGAGTCGTTTTAAGGTGCACATTCCTCAGTACAACGGGCATTATGAAAACAAAAAATATTGGTTTCTTGCCCAATGCATGATTCTGGTTGATGATACTTGAATATCGTTATGATATGTGCTCACTCATTTTTGAATATTCTTTGTACTAATTTGCTTCCTTGGAATTTGCTGGGGCACATCATAATTTGCACATCTGAGGTCTAATCATAGGGCACTTTGAGAAGATGTGTTTTTTGTGCCGATTGAATGCTGCTCTTATTCTTGATATATTTTCTGTGTATTTAAATATTTGGACTGGTTTAATTAAAATGATGTTTTGGACAGTGCAGACATTTCCCTTTCAAGGCCTCAGGGACTATAGCAGAGGAGAATGGAGCAGAATCTGCTTCAAAGACGACATTGCTGGATTTCATGGGATGGGAGAAGGAGAGACGGAGGCGAAGAAAGACGTGCAAGACGAAGCTGACACAAATCAGCCCAGCAGCATTGCCTTAAACAAGAGATTCATAGAGAAGCTTGAGAACTTAGGCAGGATGAGAAGCCCAACATCGTGCCACTAGCTAGTACTAATCTAGTGAAGATGATCTTGCTCAGCTGATCAGCAACCAAGATCAAGAGAGCTGCCTAGGCTGAGGCTTGGGACTACGCGGAGAGACACGGGCTCGACTTGGGTCTCTCCTGATCAAGACTTGGGATTTGGTGCAAATTCTCAAGGAAATAATTATCCCAAGAGGTAGTAAATTCAATTCAATTCTCCTCCACCTCTTGAAAGATTATTCCATTTTGCAGCTTCAAAGAAGACAAGGACCTCTGCCACAGCTGAGTTCGGAGAAACTGCAGGGACTCTGCTGGAAATATAGGCCGTTGAAACAAACCCTTGTTCAAATTTTCTTGTTTAATAACATTCTACACTTGTCTGTAATAATTAAAAACACACTTTTAACTATTGCACTTGTAGAAAGAGAGAACACTTGTTTTTTTAACTAGACTAGATTAGTTTTGCTCGGAAACTAAACATTACAATTTGGGTTTTTTTTTTTTCACTTCCAGGTTAAGAATTCGATTGATTAGAGAAGTTGAAAACAATTCTAATATTCTATTTAGGCTTTTAGCATATCATTTTCAGATTCGGTTTAACATAAAGATATGATTTAAGATCTACCTTCGAAATTCTATTCAGCCATTCCTAAAAAACCACTAATCTCTCAAACATTAAAATTTCAAATTTTTCTCAATTAAGAATCAAAAATCAAAATTTCCAAATTCTCAATCAAGCACCCTCTTATTAATCCTAAAAATTCGAATGACTTGTCCATTCTACTCCTATCATTATTACCAAGCAAAAGATCATACAAACAACAAATAAATATACGAAACATTCAACTTCAAACAACCTCAAACATATCATCCGTATGCATAAAACAGTGCCATACATGGCAGTTGACACAGCGTTAGCATTATAGCTATAGCTGAATCATAGCTGCAACACAGAATCCAGTTTAAAACACACACAGCGATCAGGTAACCTTTACCTCAACGTCCCCCCTTCTCAAAGTTAATACGTGATCTACCCGAACCATCTGACCCATCTCGCATTGATCCAGCACTAGCCTTCAAGGTTCCTCCGCTCCCAATTTTGTCAATGGCTTTCTTACCTGTCTTCACCTCCGTCAAGAATTGGTCCAAACCGAATGGATCTTCTTCGGGTTGCTCTTTGTCAAACTCAACAGGCCTGTCTCTTGGACCCGTCCTCTCGGACGTACCTGTGAACGACCTGTCAACCTTAAAGCGATCAGTCTTCTTCAGCTTCTCAACCTGCTCATCAGCACCACCATACATCTCATCATCAGCAGCATCTTTCTTAGGCTTGTACAGAGTCGTCAAAGCAGATTGAGAAGTAAACAGGCCCTTGTCATAGACGTTGTATGCATCATCCGTGGCAAAACCAGAATCCATGCCTTTCTCCTGGTTAAACAACCTCTGATCATACATAACTTCACCCCCTCTTGCTCCGGTGTTGGCCATCCCAAGAGCCACTTTCTCACTGATATCACGGTCTCTATCTCGGGTAATCTTGCTCTTCTTCCCCATAGCAGCATCTTTTGCCTCCAGTCTTCTTTCCCTCTCTCTCTCTTTACGCCGCTCCTCACGAATTTTTTCCCTTCGCAACCTGTCATCTTTCTCTTCTCTTGTTTCCTTGGGGGCATCTCTAACCCTTTCATAATCCATGCTCATCATATCACCATCATTAGCACCAACCCTCTCAGAAGGCATTGACATACCACCTGCTGGAGCCACACCAGTTCTCTCAGATCTTGCCTTCCTTGCCAACTCCCGTAGTTCCAACTCCTTCTTCTCCTTCTCTTTCATCATCATCTCCTTCTGAACCTTCGACCGTACTGCAACAGCCTCTCTAGCTTTCTGTTCAGCAACATATAGAGCCTCAGATAACTTAGCAAAATTGTCATTAATCTGAACATCTTGCAGTCCACGACCATCAGCAGCCAGACGCTTGTCGAGAGGAATTGTATACCCTTTTGGGTTCTTCCAATTAGAAATACAAGGTGGGATTTTCCAGTCCTGTTGGTCCTTCACAGTCACAGGTCGAGGTGGAGAATGCATAACAGGAACTGGTGGAGAACCTGAAGCTTTAGGAACCCTCTTGTGCTTGAACTTTGGAGGCTCTAAAGGATCTACAGGCATTTCCACCATGCGAATTATCCTTTCTTTAGCACCTGAATTAAAGGCCGTTGATTGCTGAGACGGCTTATACTTGATAAACTTAGAATCTGAGGACTGTTGAGGAACATTCTTTGGTTGCGCAGCACTCAACCTAACGTTTACAATCTTCTCTAAAGCCGCCTTAGTTTCTTGGGTCGTCTCCTCGATCTCTTTTTGTTTCTCATCCATATCCATTTCATCTTCTTCCTGATCATCCTTGGCAAAGATAGGAAGAAGATCCGAGTGCTGAGCATACACGATCTTCTTGGCATTCTCATCCTGCCGCACAATTGTATCATATCTCAAATCCCCACGATCATCCACAGTGAGGGGCAAAGTTTTCACACCAGGCTTGTTCCTATTCCTTCCCATCTCAAGTGGGTACTGTCCATAGTGAATTTCAGGGAATGCCCCTCCATCCCCAAAGTCCTCAAGCTTCGACGGCTTAAACCCTGCCCGTTTCAAATAAGGAGGCACTGGCTTAGCCGCCTTCACAGCCTCCCGAGCCTCTGCCTCCGATGAACTGTACCGATTTTTGAACCAAGGATCATCAGTGTGATCATAATTACTGTTCTCGGATGATTTCGCCTTCGGTAGAATGTCTGTCAACGCCATCTTCAAACTCGCAATTATCTACCCCTGCGAAACCCAGAATAACCTAATCAAACAATCATTCCAATTTCTGAAATCAGATACGGAAACCCTACATTCATATTCAGCAAATAGTTACAAAATACCAAATCCAAATTTCATACTTCTCTTACGGGATTAACCCAAAAACAAATAAATAAAATCGAACAATCACAAAAACAAAACCACGAACATAAATTAATTTTGAAAAAGCATAGAAAACTAACCTCCGATTCGAAGAGTTTAGACTGAGATGGCTTCTCTTTCGACACTCACAGGAAAGAAAGGGTCGTGAATGCCAGATGCCAGCGGAATGATCGGCCGGACAGAGGCTAGGGCTGCTTCCTTCCCACCGCGTCGGAGATATACAGCGAGTGCACCGGCTCTAAGCTTACGGGAGGCGATATATTTTTTTTATTTTACTTTTTGTGGTAAAATGAAGAAGGGGATAATTACATATCTCATATTTGATTTATGAAAGCAAACTTTATTGATATTTATTTGTCTTAGTCAAAAATGTCAATGTCTGATTTTAAGTGATGGTATATAGCTATTTAAAGACAACCATAATTTTCACTTTCTTAAGGTCAATTAATAATAATAATAATCTATTATATAGTAATTGATTCGTGACATCTTAAATATATGTGCTTTAATTTATTGATATTAGTTTTACAATACTCTTGGGTATTTTAATCATATTTTACTTTTTGTGTTTTAGAATTAAAAAAGGAGCCGTGGAAAATAACGTTTGGTTACGGATATTATTATAAACTGGTTTGGGTTTAATTGGGATGAGGCGGTCGTGTTGAAATCGTGAGTGATTCGGATTTATTTCCTCACTATTGCAATGGTTCTTCAATCAAACCTCTAATCGACTTGAGGGATTTTTGGTAATATATTTTGTTGCGTTAATAATGTTTGAAGAATATTAATAAAGCAAAAATAAAAAAGTATCTACGTAGCAATGATATATTAGCTTCATATTCAGCAAATAGAGCATAATAGTTACAAAATACCAAATCCAAATTTCATCATTCTCTTACGCGAAATCCCTAACACAGATTTAATATTAAGGTTCAATTACAAACGAATGGCGCGATTAACGCAAAAATAAATAAATAAAATTGAACAATCACAAAATCAAAACCACGAATTGAAAAGGCCACATAAATTGATTTTGAAAAAGCATAGGAAAATAACCTCCGATTCGAAGAGTTTACACGAGTCCAGCAAAACTTCACTCTTTGCTTACAAGAGGCTATAGATTTTTTTATTTTACTTTGTGTTTTTTTTAACTCACACACCTATTTTACTTTTTTATTTTACTAATTTTTGAACCAAGGATCATCAGTGTGATCATAATTACTGTTCTCGGATGATTTCACCTCCGATAGAATGTCTGTCAACGCTATCTTCAAACTATTATCTCAGTACCAACAATTATCTACCCCTACGAAACCCAGAATAGCCTAATCAAACAATCATTCCAATTTCTGAAATCAGATACGGATACCCTACATTCAAAAGTGGACGGAAAACAACAGGAAACCAGAGAATAATAACTTCATATTCAGCAAATAGAGCATAATAGTTACAAAATACCAAATCCAAATTTCATCATTCTTTTATGCAAAATCCATAACACAGATCTGATATTAGGGTTCAATTACAAACGAATGGCGTGATTAACCCAAAAAACAAATAAATAAAATTGAATAATCACAAAAACAAAACCACGAATTCAAAAGGCCACATAAATTGATTTTGAAAAAGCATAGGAAACTAACCTCCGATACACTTCGCTCTTTGCTTATGGGAGGCGATAGATTTTTTTATTTTACTTTTTGTTTTTTTTTTAACTCACACAACTATTTTACTTTTTGTGTTTTTGAAATAAAAAAGGAGCTGTGGAAAATAACGTTTGGTTACGAGTGTTATTATAAACAGGTTTGGGTTTAATTCAGATGATGCGGTCGTGTTGAAATCGTGAGTGATTCAGATTTATTTCCTCACTCTTGCAATGGTTCTTCAATCAAACATCTAATCGACTTGAGGGATTTTTGGTAATATATTTTGTTGCGTTAATAATGTTTGGAGAATATTAATAAAGCAAAAATAAAAAGTACGTAGCAATGAAATATTAGTTTCATATTCAGCAAATAGAGCATAATAGTTACAAAATACCAAATCCAAATTTCATCCTTCTCTTACGCGAAATCCCTAACACAGATCTAATATTAAGGTTCAATTACAAACGAATGGCGCGATTAACCCAAAAACAAATAAATAAAATCAAACAATCACAGAATCAAAACCACGAATTGAAAAGGCCACATAAATTGATTTTGAAAAAGCATGGGAAACTAACCTCCGATTCGAAGAGTTTACACGAGTCCAGCAAAACTTCGCTCTTTGTTTACAGGAGGCGATAGATTTTTTTTATTTTACTTTGTGTTTGTGTGTGTGTGTGTGTGTGTTTTAACTCACACACCTATTTTACTTTGTGTTTTAAATGAATGTAAAGCTCCAGTGTCGAATAATGTATGTACAGGCATATTTGATATACTAATCATACTTGCCATATTTCCAGGCTCCCGTGCAGCATCTTGTCGATTAAGAGCAAAGACTCGAGCATTTCTTGTCGGCGGTTGACCTGGCCTAGCCACTTATTTCCCCTTATTCATTGGGCAATTAAATGTCATATGTCCTGGTTGCCAACACCTATAGCACACATTTCTTCCCTTCATACTTTCACCATTATGTTTCTTTCCACAAGTTTGACATAATGGTTTTTCTTGTTGTGCTTTAGAATTTGAACCTCCTCTCATCCTGGCCTTTTTATCGAAACCGCGACCCTTATTCTTGTTATCATCCCACTTTATTTTCCCCTTTGGCTCATCAACCTTGTTCTCATTCTTGCGAAGTGAGGATTCCACATCTTGAGCTCGTTCGAGAGTTTCATCATACGTGGCCATACCGCGCCCCGTTATGATACTGTTAATCTTAGTTCGTAAGCCTCTTTTGAATCTATTGAGCTTTCTTCTCATCAGTGTCTGTCAGGTTTGGAGCATACCTAGATAGCTGATTGAACTTCCGTTCATAATCATTCACTGTCATATTTCCCTGAGTTAAATTTAAGAACTCGGTTTCCTTCTGATCTCGATAACACATGGGAATAAACTTCCACATAACAGCTTGCTTGAACTCCTCCCAAGTCATATTTGCAAATTTTTCAAGCGTCATCAACCTCCTATGCGTTTCCCACCAATGATCAGCATCACCAATAAGCTGGAAGATTGTATATGCAATGCGCTGAGAGTCGGTACACACCATATACGCGAATGTGCGTTCCATCATTCGTAGCCATTCTTCAGCCTCAATCGGTTCACCCTGACCATTAAAGGTTGGAAGTTGGTATGTTTGAAACAGAACGATAACACGTGCCGTATCTTCTTGTGGTGGATTTTGTGCCTGATTATTTTGACGTCTTGGCGGCATCCTATACACATATTTCACACGTCAGATTCTTTGATCGTCAAATACTCTTACAAGATTCTAAGGTAATGATACAGTGCACTTAGATTCGTATAGATGATAGAATTCCAGTGAGCTAAAGGAGCTATAAGGTCATGCCATATACCTATGTTCAGTGTATCTATGTTCAAATCCAACTAAGTTCTGGTCTAAAACTAGCTCATATGATGTTTATGCGTCAAATGGATTTGACATGAAAACACTGGTAACCATGCTTTATAAAACATAACTTTCACAATGCTATAAATCATACTTTTCACTATGCTTTAAATCACACATTGAGATCACTTGTATTTGTATAGTATGCAAACAATTTTATACATATACTTTTCATAAGGCACTAAAGAAATTTAAAACATGAACTTTAGTACTTTCTCGGAGTAAGCTCGGCGTAGACGATAGCTGCTGGGTTATGGGTAACCATTTCAATAACACAATACTCAAAATATTTTAATTTTAAAAATATCACAGGCCTACAATCACGTAGACCTGCTCTGATACCACCTGTAACGCCCCAATCCCAATAGGACTAAAACGTCACTAAAAGACATACATACATGCTTACGTGATAAATATGTTTCAAGAAATTTAATTAACTTTATAAATAATTTATAACCGGACAGCACCTCAACTCAAAAATGTTCAAACCACACACTTAGGTGCTTTCAATGTCAACTTTCAACAAGGCTTTTCGAAATCACAAACTCACATATAACTAAATTATGACCTGTCAACAAGCAATATACATAGCCAATCAGGCCACAGATTTATAAACACCACAGCCAATCTTTATATACATTCAAAATATTTATATATACAATCAAAAATTGACCATTAGGGTCAACAACTTTCAAACTTCAAAGGGTTACAGAGTACCAACGGAAGCATTTAATATTTAACATACAAACATAAGTTTTAAGATGGTTTTAAGCAAAAACCATACAAGGGTCAACCACCTAACCCACTCCAGTAGATCGTCATCAACCAGCTAAATCTCCATGACTTGAAAACATTTGAAAATATTTGGGTTGAGTACCAGAAAACACTCGGTGGGCATTAATATTCGTCCAAGTCATACTTCCATGCTTTAAAATCAATCATAGACATACTTTATAACATAGTTTACTCTTCTTCATTGGATGAGAAACCCAATGTGATCACATGATACTTTACGGTTACTTATCTAGACATTTAGTCACAAAGCAAACCATCTTGCTTGTAAGTCGGAATTCCTCTATGCATGAAGTCTCAACACATCCAATCATTGCGTAAACAATGTTATTAAAACATTTAACATACGTTTCATGGACGAATTTAAAACATAGTTGTGAGTTATAGAAAAACTCACCCGGATGATCTCAATATGTAATGCAACTGTACGTGAAATGCCACTACACTTTTAGCTCATCTCGGCCTACAAAATTAGAATTCTAACTTATAATCCTAATATAGGCCAATCAAATAATAACCTAGGTCATAAATGGCTTAAGTAAGAATTTTCTCTGTCTTGGAATCGTTTGGAATTGAATTGGAGTCAAACGGAGAATAATGCGCATTTGACGGAGTGATTCAAGTTAGTGATTCTATTTGAGAATTTATCGGACTTCACAGATAGAATTGAATAGGGATAAAGATGAATTGAACTGAATTCAATAACTAAAAAGCTCGATTTAACACATAGGAGTGAATTTTAATTTTTAGAATTTATTTTGAGCAATAAACAATATTTTACTTATAAGACTAAATCACGTTTTCTAAAAATCCTAATTTAATTCCCAAGTACTAAACTAGAACTGAAAAAAAAAATATGAATTTAAAAATTAGATACATTTAATATTTTATGACTAAATCCGAAATTAAAGAGATAAAATAACATTGGATTAAAAATTAAAGAAATATCGGAGGCTAAAAACTCACCTTTCTTTTCTTTTTTCCTTCCAAATTTCTTCTTTCAAATTTTTTTTAACTTGATCGTTTTTTTTTCTTTTTTTGATTAGCCAAAGCCAAAACCCCCTATTATATATACACACACACACACACACACACACACACACACACATGCAACACATATTTGTTATACACGTGTATTTAATAATACACTAATCCCTCACGATAGTTTTCCAAATGGCTAAGAATGATTGGAGGATTTCTTGGTTATCCAATTTGTCCATTTATATAACTATATACGTGTATGCTTATATATATATATATATATATATATATAATATAGATAGGTAGTACACATATCTACACGTGTATTTCAACCTCAAGACTAATTTTTTTATTAAATATCCCCTAAATGGTAAATTATGATATGTGGAATTTTAAATTTATCCAAATGAATAACATGCATAATTAATGATATAGATTTATAATTACTCTCTCATGGATTCTCCTAATGGATTGGCCCAATAATTGATATATATGATAAATGGTTGGAATTGACAAAATTGGATGGGCCAAAAAGTGAGTAATTAATTGGGCTTAAATTTATAAAGTTGGGCTTGAAAGAATAAATTAATTTCAAATTGTTTGATGAAATAAATTTCATTGCAAGGTTAAATGAAGTCTAATTCAAATGATCATGGTACCAAAGCGATCCCATTAACTTCTACCTTAATATTATAAATTCTAATTTTAACTTAGATGTTCAACTAAAGTCGAGACTTTTCTTACTATATAATAAATATAAACACTATATATATATATATATATATATATATATATATATTTATTGTTTTTTTTTCAGGGTGTTACATACGCAGAGAGACACGGGCTCGACTTGGGTCTCTCCTGATCAAGACTCAGGATTTGGTGCAAATTCTCAAGGAAATAATTATCCCAAGAGGTAATAAATTCAATTCAATTCTCCTCTTGCATTTTCAAATAGGGCAAGGACCTCTGCCATATCTGAGTTCGGAGAAACTGCAGGGACTTGGATGGAAATATAGGCCGTTGAAACAAACTTTTGTTCAAATTCTCTTGTTTAATAACATTCTACACTTGTCTGTAATAATTAAAAACACACTTTTAACTATTGTACTTGTAGAAAGAGAAAACACTTGTTTTTTTTAACTAGACTAGATTAGTTTTGTGTCGAGGCATTGTCTAAATTAGAGAATGTCGTACACGATGTTTGCTCGGAAACTAAACATTACAATTTGGGTTTTTTTTTCACTTCCAGGTTAAAAATTTGTTTGATTAGAGAAGTTGAAAACAATTCTAATATTCTATTTAGGCTTTAGCATATCATTTTTCAGATTCGGTTTAACATAAAGATATGATTTAAGATCTACCGTCGAAATTCTATTTGCCCATTCTTAAACAACCACTAATCTCTCAAACATTAAAATTTCTAATTTTTCTCAATTAAGTATCAAAAATCAAAATTTTCAAATTCTCAATCAAGCACCCTCTTATTAATCCTAAAAATTCGAATGACTTGTCCATTCTACTCCTACCATTATTACCAAGCAAAAGATCATATAAACAACAAATAAATATACGAAACATTCAACTTCAAACAACCTCAAACATATCATCGTATGCATAAAACAGTGTCATACATGGCAGTTGACACAGCATTAGCATTATAGCTATAGCTGAATCATAGTTGCAACACCGAATCCAGTTTAAAACACACATAGCGATCGGGTAACCTTTACCTCAACGTCCCCCCCTTCTCAAAGTTAATACGTGATCTACCCGAACCATCTGACCCATCTCGCATTGATCTAGTACTAGCCTTCAAGGTTCCTCCGCCCCCAATGTTGTCGATGGCTTTCTTACATGTCTTCACCTCCGTAAAGAATTGGTCCAAACTGAATGGAGCTTCTTCGGGTTGCTCTTTATCAAACTCAACAGGCCTGTCTCTTAGACGCGTCCTCTCAGATGTACCTGTGAACGACCAGTCAATCTTAAAGCGATCAGTCTTCTTTAGCTTCTCAACCTGCTCATCACACCACCATACATCTCATCATCATCAACATCTTTCTTAGGTTTGTACAGAGTCGTCAAAGAAGATTGAGAAGTAAACAGGCCCTTGTCATAGACGTTGTATGCATCGTTCGTGGCAAAACCAGAATCCATGCCTTTCTTCTGGTTAAAACAACCTCTGATCATACATAACTTCACCCCATCTTGCTCCAGTGTTGGCCATCCCAAGAGCCAATTTCACACTGATATCACGGTCTTTATCCCGGGTAATCTTGCTCTTCTTCCCCATAGCAGCATCTTTTACCTACAGTCTTCTTTTCCACTCTCTCTTTTTACGCCACTCCTCACGAATTTTTTCCCTTCTCAACTTGTCATCTTTCTCTTCTCTTGTTTCCTTGGGGGCATCTCTAACCCTTTCATAATCCATGCTCATCATATCACCATCATTAGCACCAACCCTCTCAGAAGACATTGGCATACCACCTGCTGGAGCCACACTAGTTCTCTCAAATCTTGTCTTCCTTGCCAACTCCCGTAGTTCCAACTCCTTCTTCTCCTTCTCTTTCATCATCATCTCCTTCTGAACCTTCGACCGTACTGCAACGACCTCTCTAGCTTTCTGTTCGGCAACATATAGAGCCTCAGATAACTTAGCAAAATTATTATTAATCTGAACATCTTGCAGTCCACGACCATCAGCAGCCAGACGCTTATCGAGAGGAATTGTATACCCTTTTGGGTTCTTCCAATTAGAAATACAAGGTGGGACTTTCCAGTCCTGTTGGTCCTTCCCAGTCATAGGTCGAGGTGGAGAATGCATAACAGGTACTGGTGGAGAACCTGAAGCTTTAGGAACCCTCTTGTGCTTGAACTTTGGAGGCTCTAAAGGATCTACAGGCATTTCCACCATGCGAATTATCCTTTCTTTAGCACCGTAATTAAAAGCCACTGATTGCTGAGACGGCTTATACTTGATAAACTTAGAATCTGAGGACTGTTGAAGAACATTCTTTGGTTACGCAGCACTCAACCTAACGTTTACAATCTTCTCTTAAGCCATCTTTGTTTCTTGGGTCATCTCCTCGATCTCTTTTTGTTTCTCATCCATATCCATTTCATCTTCTTCCTGATCATCCTTGGCAAAGATAGAAAGAAGATCTGAGTGCTGAGCATATACTATCTTCTTGGCATTCTCATCCTGCCGCACAATTGTATCATATCTCAAATCCCCACGATCATCCATAGTGAAGGGCATAGTTTTCACACCAAGCTTGTTCATATTCCTTCCATCTCAAGTGGGTACTGTCCATAGTGAATTTTAGGGAATGCCCCTCCATTCCCAAAGTCCTCAAACTTCGACGTCTTAAACTTTGCCCATTTCAAATAAGGAGGCACTAGCTTAGCTGCCTTCACAGCCTCCCGAGCCTCTGCTTCCGATGAACTGTACCGATTTTTAAACCAAGGATCATCAGTGTGATCATAATTACTGTTCTCGGATGATTTCGCCTTCGGTAGAATGTCTGTCAACGCCATCTTCAAACTCTTATCTCAGTACCAGCAATTATCTACCCCTACGAAACCCAGAATAACCTAATCAAACAATCATTCCAATTTCTAAAATCAGATACGGAAACCCTACATTCAAAAGTGGACGGAAAACAATATGAAGCCAGAGAATAATAGCTTCGTATTTAGCAAATAGACCATAATAGTTACAAAATACCAAATCCAAATGTCATCCATCTCTTACGCGAAATCCCTAACAGATCTAATATTAGGGTTCAATTACAAACGAATGGCGCGATTAACCCAAAACCAAATAAATAAAATCGAACAATCATAAAAAAAACCACGAATTGAAAAGGCTACATAAATTGATTTTGAAAAAGCATAGGAAACTAACCTCCTATTCGAAGAGTTTACACGAGTCCAGCAAAACTTCGCTCTTTGCTTATGGGAGGCAATATATTTTTTTATTTTACTTTTTGTGTTTTAGAATTAAAAAGGAGCTGTGGAAAATAACGTTTGGTTACGGGTGTTATTATAAACAGGTTTGGGTTTAGTTGGGATGAGGCGGTCGTGTTGAAACCCTGAGTGATTTGGATTTATTTCTTCAATGTTGCAATGGATCTTCAATCAAACCTCTAATTGACTTGAGGGATTTTTGGTAATATATTTTGTTGCGTTAATAATGTTTGGAGAATACTAATAAAGCAAAAATAAAAAGTACGTAGCAATAAAATGTTAAAACTAAAAATAAAATTTGTGTAAATGAATAAAAATGCGCAAAAGAAAATAGGAATTGGGGAAAAAATATTAAAATATGGAGTTTTGTAGACAATTTGGAGTGTAAATGTCTCAAATACCCCTATAACACACTTGGTTCTCACACTCAATCATTAGGTAAGTGTACTTTGACATTTATTATCACTACACGACTATATAGGGATATATATATATATATATATATTACATTATATGTGAGTCTAAATAAATTATATTTAGAATGGGTACGATTCCTTATAAATTTGAATTACGAAATAAAGGTAATGGCTACGATTAATTATAAATTTAAAATGCAATTATTTATAAGTTAATGTCTACAAGTGTTTTTTCAAAATCCTACGATTAATTTTTATAAGCTACGGTTAATTTTTAAAAAGCTACGATTAATTTTAAAAACCAGGCATACATATACAATTAATTTTTAACATGCTATCATTAAATTTTAAAAGCGATGATTATTTTTATTAATTTCTATGATTATTATTTAAAAATAATCATATGCAATGATTATTTTTGTAAAATGCTACAATTATAATTTAAAAGTTACAATTATTTTTGTAAAATGCTACGATTATTATTTTACAAATATAATCGTATGCTACAATTATATTTGTAAAATGTTATGATTATTTTTATAAAATGCTACGATTATTTTTTAAAGATAATAGTGTGCTGCGATTATTTTTGTAAAATGATATGATGATTTTTTAAAAATAATCATATGCTATGCTTATTTTTGTAAAATGCTACGATAATTTTGTAACATTACTTCAATACATACGATTGAATGCATTTATTTCTTGTGTAAGTGAGGTGGTTACTGAGCTTCATTAAATAAATAAATAAAAAACAGAAGGTACATGAGGTAGAAATTGGTTGACCGAATTTAATGCATGCTTTTATTGTTGTGTAAGAAGGTATGTAAATTTTTTGAATACATAGACATGCACACCTGACATTATACACACTACACTACAATAATCTGAGCAAAAAACTCAGAGTAAAAGTTCGAGAAGAAAAACTTGAACAAGGCGTGTGCAAGATTATTAATCAAGAAGAAATTAGTGCAAATAATTTTCCATTTGAAAGGTACATTTTCTAATGTCCCTTTTTTATGAAATTATTGCATAAATATTTCTCATTTAGATGATATTGTATATTTATAATTGAGTTATGATTTGAAAATAGGCGAGGGGAAGATTTGCATGTCGTGGCCTTATTTATAATAAATCGTAGCTTTGAATAAATTAAGATTAGGTTAAGAATTATTTGGAGTTCGACGCAAAAAAAGCTCGTTTGAAATTCATTCATTTTCTAAACAAGTCGAGCTCGAGCCTCGAATCAAGCTTGATAAAATTATCGAGTCGACCTCAAACAAAGTGGTATTCGACTCGGTCAGCTAGTGAATATGTTCGAACTCGAGCTTAATTGAACATGTTCATGAATATTATAAATAGTTCAAATGGGTGAATAATTAAAATAAACTATTTTTTAAGCTCGAGTTCGAATATATAAATTAAACGAGCCTTTTTTGAGCATTCGAGCTCATGCTCGTTTAGTAAATTTTCGAGCATTTCACGAGTTGAGCTCGAACCGAATTCATACATGACAAATATATATCGAGCCAAGTTTGAACAAGAGAAAAAAAACTCGATTCGAGCTCGAGCCAAGCACGAACTTAAATATTCCTTAATGAGCCGAGCTCGAGCATCAGGGTGTTCGACTCGATTCGATTTATTTACAACCCTAATTGGGGATATTAATCGTATGTTAAAAAGTTATAATCATAGCATCAATAATCGTAGCATACTAATTAATCGTAGCTTTGTTTTATTAATTGTAGCTTGTATTAATTAATCATGGATTTAGTTAATTAATCATATCATTGTTCATAATTAATCGTAGCATTATTTATATTAATCGTAAGCTTGTTTTAATTAATTGTAGCCTCTATTATATTAATCATAGCTCATAATTGTTAATTGTAGGAATATTTTAGTTAATCGTAGCAATTTAAAATATAATCATAGCATTTTTAAATATAATTGTAGCAATTTTTTAATCATAGTAACATTTATTATATTAATCGTAGCTCATAATTGCTAATCGTAGCAATGTTTTAGTTAATCGTAGCTTTCTTTTAAATTAATCATAGCAATTTAAAATATAAGTGTAGCTTTTATAAATTTAGTAATTTTTTAATAATCGTAGTGTTTTGAAATATAATCGTTTCTTTTTTAAATATAATTATAGCATTTTTTTAATTAATCGTAGCAACGTTTTTGAATTAATCGTAGCTTTAAAATGCAGATGGTTAGACGTCGCATTATTGTACGACACAGTGGCCGATGGGTGAGATCAGAATACGTATATGTTGACAAGTAACTTATGGTAATGTCGGCCGATAAACTGTGTTTTAACTCACTGGTGAGAGAGGTGCATAAATTGTTCGACTCTATCTCTATTCAACTCATTCATTTTAATAATTTGTAAATACACATATATCTAAATCTAATCGTGGGGCTTGCAATGAAAATTGACAAATTACATTTAGTGAATGATAGTAAGGTAAATTATATTTTCACACTTATATTTTGGGTAATTTTTTAAAAATGGTTCACTTTTTAAAAAAATTAATAAAATAATACTCACTTTTTAAATTTTTTTACAAATTTATTATTTAACCAACTTTATCGATTCGAAAATCGTACGAAACTGATTGTTCAAACTATATCATCTAAGTACAACACGATCATGTATTATTTCAATCTATATGATTTTTTTTTAAGGTTTAGTGGATGCCACATATATACGAGGACATTGCCTCCACCTTAATTGCGTCAGCAAATATGCAAATAATATCAGAAAGTTTAAGTAAATTGGAAAATTTTCATATAAACCCAAAAATCAATCCTAAGAAAATTGAAATGGACTTTTCCTATATATGTGCGAGTCATCCCACCTAATCCCATCTAAACATTTCTATTATAAGCATTGATGAAACACTAAATAAATTCCCACGTATACTATATGACGAGGGCAAATACTTTACTTTTGACCAATTAACATAGGGGTGTAATCGAGGCGAATTGAGTCGAGTATTAGGCTTATCAAACTCAAGCTCAATAAGGAAGACTCGAAGCTCGACTCGACTCGAGCTCGGTCGAGCTTTGATTTTTCGAACTCGAGCTCGACTCGATATCAAACTCGAAAATCTCGAGCTCGACTCGATTAAGTATAAATATTAAATAAAAAATTAATTTTAAATAAAAATGATTTAATTAGTAATGATATATATGTAAAATATTTAATTATTAAGGGTAAATTTGTAATTGCTTCAAAGCTCGATAAGGCTCGCGAGCCTGTCGAGCTCACTATTATGGAGCTCGAGCTCGGTAACTACTCGAGTAGCTCGAACTCGAGCTTGACTCGACAAATCTCGAGTCGATTTCGAGTTTTCATCGAGTCGATCCCGAGTAGCTCACGAGTAGGTTCGACTCACTTACACCCCTAATCATGAACACTTCAAAATAGGGATGTCAATCTAGTTCGAAAATTACGAGTTAGCCTAAGAAAAGAAATAGTTAGTGTCAGAAAATTCTAACCTGATAGAAATCGAGTCCGAATAGCGAGACAATCCGATAGGATTAGTTCGACAATAAATGGGTTAGCCTGAATACTAGCAATTGTTCATCTTTATATTTTAGTTCAGTATTGAAATTCATGGTTTGTGTAGTATAATTTAATGATTAGAAATATAGTTGTTGAAATTTAAATAATATATTCAATTAATTGGTGGTATGTAATTAACTTATGTTAAAATTAGAATTTTAGGGTAACATTAATTGACCAATTTGTAGATATTGATGATTTTTTTTCGTAAATATACTATCATAAAGCAGAGCAGATTCTCTGTTGTATTTGGTGTTGAATAACTATATATATATTTTTAATATACTCTAATTGAGGACGGATGAACCCTAAATAAAAAATTTAAATTAAAATAAGTCATAATAAATTAAAAAATTAAAAAAAAATTGAAAAAATATTAAAAAGTTGCAACAGAGAATACAACAGGATTTGAAACAGATGATCTCATTTCATCATAAAGACTAGTTCTTAAACCGAATGATCAAGATTAGGGTCAATAATTTCATCCAAAAAAAAAAGTTCCCATCTCAATAAACTGATCCATATTCATCGTATCGAACTGTTTTAATCAGATGGAAATTTTTTACACTTTTCAGTTTTAGAAGTGATACATTTTTCAATCCAAAAAAATAGCAATAATTATAAAAATATCACAATTCTTTTATTTTTAACAGTAATTTTTAATAAAACAAACGTGATAATTTTATTATTAAAATTAATACTTTTCAATATTATAAGTGATATATTTTTTCCACCGATACCCGAGAGTCGAGACAAGATTATCGAGGAGTACAGCTATACATATAAATACCTCAGCAAAATGCGAGCCCATGCTGATGTGGGATGGGCAGTAGGCCCCACTACAGATACAAAAATTCGGGCCGTGATTTTAGGCCCGAAATTGAAATATGATGGGCTCATCGTGTGCCTGGGGCCCGCCCCCTTTTGTCGTCTTTCTCTATTTTTAACTAATTTTCAGTATATTCGTGGGGCCCACACGTTTCCCCATATGTCTGGTGCATGCATGTTGGATTGGACCTCTCTCTCTCTCCTCTTTTTTTTTTTTTTTTTTCTCTTTTTTCTAATACGCAGTTGTTATACGTAGCGCATGTACAAGAAATTTTCATTTAAAAATATTAACAAATTTTAAATTTAGAACTCTTCAATATTTAAAGTTTTTCATCACTCGTGTCTAATATTGAATCAATATTCGTCGAACGATAATTATATTAAGGTTCGTAAACAAATCAATTCAGGACTTGAAAGATGGACAGTCTATTAATCCGAGATCCGAAATTTGAAAATTATCAATCTACAACCTAAAAGATGAAAATTATCAAATTAGAACCTCAAAAATCATGTATCTAGACTTTTATTAAAAATTCAAGTTCTAAAATTTATCAATTCTTCTAAAATAATAGAAAATACCATAACAAATTATATACTCTCTTCGTCCCATTTTGATAGGCTGATTGGAGGTTTTTCACGGGAATTAAGAAAAAGGGTTGGGAAAGATAATTAATCAAGAAACTTCATAATTTGCCTCTATTTAATTCTTTGATATTAAATTAATGTCTAATGTAAACATATTAAATAGAGGTATTTATTAGTAAATTATCTAAATATATATGCCTATATATTGGGACATACCAAAAAGGAAAACAAATCTATCAAGGTGGGACGGGTGAGTATACGTATAAAAAATATCAAGGGCATTATGGTCCAATCAAATATCCTAAATCGCTATTACACCCATTCTATAGGGGCATGAATGTAAAATAACAAAGAATGCGCCCACCTCGCTCTTATCACCCTCTCCATATAAAAATGGTAAAAATCCTCATTGCAATAAACAAAATCAAATCTCGATTATTTTGCAAATGCGATTTCCATTTTGATACCAATCACTGAAAAAATTGCGGAAGATTTATCGAAATGTGTGGAGGAGCTATAATCTCCGACATCGTGCCGCCGGCGAGCCGGTCGTCGCGCCGCCTCACCGCCGACTTGCTCTGGGGCAAAGGCGCCGCCGCTCTGACCAAGAAGAGGAATTTCGGGAATTATTACTCGAAGCCGCTCAGATCTAAGACCGCCGTTGATTCCGACGACGACTTCGAAGCTGATTTTCAGGATTTCGAGGATTACTCCGATGATGAGGGGGAGATCGATTTGAAAACTCCGTTCGCTTTCTCTGCTCCCAAAAATCTTGCTTTCAAAGGTAATCTTCAGCATCCGTTTAATTATAGTGTTTGATTTTGTTATTTTGTTTGAAGTTTTTGACGTGTGAGCTTTTTAGTTGATAGATTTAAAATTAGGAGTGAACGATTTGTTGCAGTAGTTTATTTTTCTTTTTAAATTGATGCTGATGATTTGATTTCCAGAAATGTCTTTTTCTTATGTTAATGTTAATGTTTCTTCGAAATCTATTAATTTCAATGGTTGTTATTTGGAGAGTAGCTCATTTACTAAGCTAGAATATGTTTTTATGGTAAGGTTTCTGTGCTATGATTTTGACCGATTTAGAGTGTTTATATAATGAAACAAATCATCGTTTTGAAAATTATAATCTTAAAGTTGAAGTTTTCTTGGTTTTGATTATTATATGTCGCTTTCGAATTCAATCCCCACTAATTATGATCATATAAGCAAAAAATTAACACAAAACTCCTTGTCTGTTCTTGAGTCTTATCTTTTTGTTGTTTCCTGAAGTCCAAAAATCTCTCAACTCTGCTGAATCTGATGAGGAGGCTGAAAAGTCTTCGAAAAGAAAGAGAAAGAATCAGTACAGAGGGATCCGACAACGACCATGGGGTAAATGGGCTGCTGAGATTCGTGATCCACGAAAAGGGGTTCGAGTTTGGCTTGGTACGTTCAACACTGCTGAGGAAGCTGCAAGAGCTTATGATGTCGAAGCTCGGAGGATCAGAGGCAAGAAGGCGAAGGTGAACTTCCCTGAAGATGTTGCAGTCTCTGCTTCAAAGCGCGCTGTTAAGGTGAATTCACGAAAAGTGGCTCCAAATGAAGACGACTCACACTCCATTCTGCCTAATCTGAACCAGAATATGAGCTTTACCAGCATGCTCAGCAATGACTACAGCGATTCCTTGGGTTTCATGGAAGAGAAGCCACAGATGAAGCGGTATGGTTCGGAAGGGTCCAGTGTTTACTTCAGCTCGGATCAAGGAAGCAACTCCTTCGACTGCTCGGATTTTGTGTGGGGCGATAACTGTGCAAAGAACCCTGAAGTATCATCTGTTCTGACGACTGTTGTTGAGGATGATCAAGAGCTGGATTCGGAGGGTCCTCCTCGTCCAGCAAAGAAAGCTAGAGTGGTGTCTAGTGATAGTGATCTCTCAGAGTTCGATTCCCAGATGAAGCTCTTCCAGATGCCATATCTGGAGAGCAACTGGGATGCTTCGATCGATGCCCTGCTCAGCGGGGCTGCAAATCAGGATGGTGGTATGTGGTCTTTCGATGATGTTGCAGCCATGACCATGACGGGTGCCGTCTACTGAGACTAGACTGCATTCGGCTCTCTCGCTTTCCGTCTGTAAATAAGGCTGCATGTTGGTGCCCTCTTCACTTCAAATCTCATCTCATATGCAACTGATAATTACAAACACAAGCTTATTATTATGGATTTGATTTGTTCTTGCCCTTGTGCAGGCTTGTTCGTCGACGAGCAGTGAAGCAAGCATGCTCAAGCCATCAGTAAGGCTCTCATCCTAACTGAGTTGTACATAGTGACTTAAGTTTAGCAAGAGGTTTGTTTGTATGATCTGAGACATGGAACTGAGTAATTCAGAATTTTATGAAAAACTGATGTTTGGTTATTACTTATCTGTATTGCTATTCATGTTTACATATTGCCATATGCTCTGTTAACTGTTTAGTGTTGGTAAACTTCAATAATTTAGTTAGTGAGAATTTTTTTTTTCTTACAAAAAGATCTCACCTGACTTGAGGTATATCACATCCAAAGATTCTTGTTGTTATGATCTTGTCTGAAGAAATTAGAGCAGTACCTCAACTCCAATGCAATTAGAGCTGTAAATTAGTCAAGCTATTCGAATTTCGACTCGAATAGAATCTCTGTCTGTTCGAGCTTGGCTACATATGAGCTCATGAGACTTGTTCATGTGTAACTTATTTTGGAAATGAAGGAGCCTCGGATTTTGAGTTTTCGTAGATAGTTTTCACTCGTATCAACGATTAATGAAGACTTTGAATTTTATTTAAAAAGTTTATACTCGTATTAAGGAATTTTCAAGTTTTGATTTATTTTAGAAAGTTTACATTTGTAGCTAATAGCTGTTGGATTTTGGATTTATTTTTCTTCTTTTGAGAAATTACTTGCTGGTTTAAAATCTCATTGAAGCGTGGAGAAAATTTGGGCTTCCAAGTCAAGGCCCAAAACACTATTATTTTAATTTAGTAGGTTTTTTTTTTATTATATTTTTTTAGTACCTGCAATACATTGAACTTTTAATTTTGGAATGAAAATTAATGTTATGAAAGTAAATGAATAAGGATTCAACAATGCGTGGAGGGCTATGATATTTTTGTTGGGATTTTAAATAGCGGGGTTAAAGGGTAAAAAAATGTAAATTTAATTAATATTTATATTTTATAAAATTGTGGCGTGTGAAGAAAAAAAATTGAGAGTTGTGAATAAAATCACACAGTACTAAAATCTTTGTAAGGATAGTAATTTATGCATTTGTAAAAAAAAAAAAAAACTCCATAGTTATAAGAAAAACCACACAAATCTAAACCTAAACATGGTTTTGCCGGTTATATTGATCTACCTATAAAGTATAAATATGTTAATGTATACAATAAACCATTGAATTATCTATAATTAATGTATGTAATTAAATAAATTAAATTTGTAGTGCTCAACGAATACAATAATTAACCCTAATAATAACAATACTAGTAATAATTTTCCTGATTTAGTTCATGAGTTTCTAAAAAATTAAAATGGGAAATGAATAAACAAAACAAAAAATTATTGACATTATTGGTACAAACAATTAAATCCTTTCTCCACTTTAATGTGATTGGAAATTGTGTTAATTTGGCGCACGTGATTTCGAGCACATTCCAAGTCCCAGATAATAGAGCATTGAAAAGAATTAATAAAAAAAAATAGAGCATTGAATTGGACCATCCATGCATTTCAATTCATATTATTATATACACCAACAACCAAAACTCAAATTTTTGTTGCTTTTGTTATATATATATATATATATATATATATATATATATATATATATTTGCCAACTATCACTTCATCTTATTGCTCTCAATTTTAGGTGGCTGCGATCAACCTAAGAATTAAAAACCAGTTATATATATAGATGATGAGCAAATATTTAAGTTGGTTGAATTAAACGTCTAAGATTCTTAATAAGCTAAGATATTTTCTTGTTTCATTATTCATTATTTGTGGGTGTGTTATGAGATTAATTAGTTGTATGCCATTTTAGTAGTTTATCTTTCTCTTGTTTTATGCAAGTTCGGTTAAATTTGGACCATATAAATAATCACCTTTTATACATAGGAGTTTAGATTTATCGTTTGTTTGGATGTTTAAGAAGTAGGTTACTTAATTCTCATGACCTTTTACCCTTTTAGTTAACTCACCAACTACTGCGTAGATCGAATGATACAAAAGAACAACGATTTAATTTCCCTAATAGTATATGTACACATGAAAATTTTGGAAAATTTATCAATCTAAACATCAAGAACATAGCATGTGTAGATGGGATTGAAAATAAATATATGGGGTTGAAAGAAAAGCCAAATAGTAGCTTCTACCACTTGAGTCTTAAAAAGAAACAAGTTGGCAAGTTAATTTATACCAAGTTAATATATATATATATATATATATATATATGTGTGTGTGTGTGTGTGTGTGTGTGTGTGTGTGTATTAACTTGTCAACTTGTTACTTAATTTGTTGCACGAAAACTATGTCTCATGAATTAAATGAGATTCTTCTACTTACCTCTTTATCAAATTGGTACCACTGCACATCACAATCTTGATGGGAAGATCTACTATTTTAAATCTTATGGTATTGTACAAGAAAGAACTGTTAAGATAACTAATAATCGCATGTAAACAAGTGTTTGTCACATTTATGAATAAGTGTGTTTGTATATATACAACGTCGACCCTAGAATTTTGGGGCCCATGATAAAACAAGAAAAGAGGGCCTTTGTATATATTTTTTACGAGCATTTTGAAAAAAATTCAGTGTTGTTCTCATCTTAAATTTTGAAAAAATGTAATCAATACTTATAAAAAATACAATAAAAGATATAAGTATTGAATAATTATCAAAATCATTTAGATTCTAGAGATTTTTTAGAAGCAAAATTATCAATAAGTTCATCAAAAACATTTTTTTCCCAATATCTAATTTTTGAAGGAAACAAAAAAAAACTTAATCTAATTTTCACTCAACCTATAAAATATGAGATAAAAAGACACCATATAAATAGACTTTATATTTTAAATATGATACAAAATATTTTCTTGTTCTCGGTCTATATTTATTAATGATATTCGAAAAATGAAAATTATTAGACTTGGACAGTAACATCTCGAGAAGTAAATAGATTGATGATACATATATTTTTATTAAACCTTGTATTAAATATAAAAATTATATTTTTAAAATATATATTAATATAAAAAAATGAGGACCCAACAAAATGGGACCCATTGACGGTTGCCCACCTGACCACCCTTATAGGCCGGCCCTATATATATACATATACATACATACATAGAAAAAATCATAGTATTCACATTTATGCAAATTAAATTGTGAGTAGTTTCCTTGAAATGCAGATAAGAGCCATTAAGTTTATGTTTATTGACTTCAAGCCCCTTAGCCTTTTTCATAACGCGTTTTCTTAATTATCTTAGGGGTATTATCAGATTTTAGTTCGACCTTTCAAGTAATTCACAAAAATATCCTGACTTTTTATAAATAACAATTTAATACATGACCTTTTGAATATATAACAAATCTAATCTGTAATTAATTTTTGAGCTTTTAGTTGCCATTCTATATCTTTTTTTCGAATTTTTTTACTGGCGTGGAAAATACTTGTGCCACGTCAATTGATCAAATAAAATTATATTTTACTCCAAACCGTATGTAAAAAGATATACGTTGGGGATTAAAAACCCGAAAATTAATTTCAGGTTAGATTTGTTATAAATTCAAAAGGTCAGGTATTAAATTGTTATTTATAAAAGTTCAGGACATTTTTATAAATTACTTAAAAGATCGGGCTAAAATCTGATAATACCCTATTATTTTATATAAGCCAACACGTTTCTATTAATGAGTACATAATAATAAATATATAATAATTAAGTATTAAAAATGTAGGATTTAATTTGCTCATTTATTTTTAATGTGCAGCACTCAAGTAACTCTAATATGTATTGTATCCGTTTCTGAACAAGTGTCATTCTATTATTTTAGATTTGTTTCGGAAACGGAGGGGGTGTATATTTTTCACTTTCTCATATATCTATTGAATGATCTTCGAATAATTTCTAATATTCACTTCCATAAAACAAATTCCAAATACTTTTTATTAATGGAGTTTGACATGACTTAGAATTTGAGTCAAGATTGTTATATATTACATTTTAATATGATCAATGAATTATTATATATTAATTTCTCACTGTATTTGATGGCAAGTCTTGCTCATGCATGTCTCGATCAGGAATGATCAATTTAGATTTTAGATAGAGGGATTATTGGCTTTTCACCAAAGATTATGGTTTAAAGTTGAATTAAATTAAATCAAATTATAGCAATTAATCGACAATTGCAGCTAAGCCAACAATGTGATGTGCAAATATGTAGGCCCCTTTTCTATAAATATCTCCTAAACTTTTCTAAATCTAATCTCTCTCTCTCTCTCTCTCTCTCTCTCTCTCTCATCAATTACTTCCATCTTAATGACAAATTAAGAAATTAAGATCCCACATGTTTTTAATAAATTGAAGATTAATTTAAGCTAAACCAATTCGCAACCCTGTTAAAAAAATTATACAATAAATATATAAGGGTATATGTCATGAAGAAAGCAACAAAGTTCTATCATATAAATACCTACAATTTTTTAATATTACTTACGACCTCTATTTATGAGTAGGGATTTTTTTTTTTAATATTACTTACTACCTCTATTTTTAAGTTGGGCAATAAACGAATCGAGTCAAGTTAAACACCTTGATATTCAAGCTCGACTCGATAAATATTTACTATGTTTGAATTCGATTTGTGACATGCTCGAAAATTTACTAATTGAGCTTGAGCTCGAAGAAAAAAAAACTTGTTTAATTTACTTGTTCGAACTCGAGCGCTTGGAAAAAAGATCTTAGTTAATTTATCCGTTCGAAATATTTATAATATTCACGAATACGTTCAATTAAGTCGGAGTTTGAACCTGTTTGCAAGCTGATCGAGCTGAATGCTAATATGTTCGAGTTTGACTTGATAATTTAATCGAACTCTATTCAAGACTCGAGTTCGACTCGTTTAGAAAATGAAATGAGTTTTTTTTAAATCGAGCTCTGAATAGCTCGCGAGGAATTGTATTCGTTTACCGTCCATGAGTATGTTTATAATTGTATTTTGAATTTCTCGAAAAAAAATAATAAGCTTTCAAATTAGCAAGTCGTTTCGTTCCACTTGCTAGAGCCGACAAACGCTTAACTATTGAATGAAAAAAAAATAATTTTTTAGTGAAAAAAAAAAAGTATTACAAGAAAAGAAGCATCAAGAAACAGAGGTTGCACTTTTTCCCAATGGTCCAATAAAAAACGCCAAAAACAGAAAGAAACAGAGCTGAAACAGTCAATTGAGAAGTTTCTGGAGAGGAATCCCGCCATAAATGTCTATATAATATATAGATATATATATATATATCTCAGCCGTTCATATTTAACACCGGCAAATGCAATCCTTATCTAGGAGGGAGGGAGGCAGCCCACCTTCTCTTTCTTAAAAATATATCATTTTCTTGACAACTTTTTTGAACTGTTCAATGTTCCAATTCTCTCACCTTTTTTAAAATGCAATTTGATGTATTATAGTGGATATAAATATAATATATTCCACATTATTAATATATGTATATAAATAAATAGTCGTGAAACTCGTTTCTGGAGGCTTCTATTGATCTCCCTCTCTAAAAAAATGCTGAGGTTTCGTGATGTAGTAATCTTGCAGCCTTTCTTGAATTTCACTACTATTTTCACATAATCTTGAAAAGGGTTTGCTGGTTGCGTGGTGAAAGCAGAATTCTTGAAATTTGTCGACAAGATTGAGTTTTTTTTGTAAGAGAGAGAAATGGCAGCTGAGGAAGAGAAAAGCATTGATTTCTATGCTGTTATGGGGCTGAAGAAAGAATGCACGCCAGCTGAATTGAGAAATGCCTACAAGAAACTTGCAATGGTTAGAATTTGGCATCGACTTTTTAATTTATTTACTATTTGCAAGTTTGAAAAAGATGTGATTTTTCTTCGAAGTTAAGGTCTATAGAGGAGTGGGATTTCGTGGAACAAGAAAAGATTGATTCTTTTGATGTTGCAGATGATTTTTTTTTCTCAAATATTGGTTTCCTCCTGGCAAAGCAGTCATGAATAATCATGGTGATTTGAGTAAATTGTAGAATATACATGAGGATCATATCAAATTTTCAGAATTTTGGTGGTTTTAGAGATGGAAGTTGTGCAGATCTTTCTTATTTGAATTCTGTCTCTTTTTTTTCCTTTTCTTTTATGGTAGAAATGGCATCCAGATCGTTGCAGCGCTTCTGCAAATGCGAAGTATGTGGAAGAGGCAAAGAAAAAGTTTCAAGATATTCAGCAAGCTTATTCTGGTAATTTTTAATTTATTTCTTTCTATTTTGATTGCTAGATGGTGCTTTGGATTAAGTTGTTCTTAACTCTTTGGCTCATGTTTGAATGATGGGATAAATTATTGAAATTAGTAGTCAATCTGCAGGTTCATAAATTATTAAATTATTGATAGGTGATTTGTTCTTGAACTTTTGTTGATACTGTCACATGATTGCAAGTTCACTTATTCTTGTATGATGATTGAACTCACCAGATGCTATTGTTATTAGTTCTTTCGGATGCAAACAAAAGGTTTCTGTACGATGTAGGAGTATATGACAGCGATGATGATGATGACGAAAATGTGAGTTCTAATGACCATATATATGCATGCTAAAGCACATTTCATGTGACCCTAAGTCCTGTTGTATGTTGCTCAGGTGGTTTTGAATTCAAGAGACTGCTTTCTTACTTAGAGTTTTCGGGTCGTATTCTCTTTCTCCCGGGAGGAGGAGAGCCCTTCGAAAAACCCCTTTTGGCTACTTCAATCCATCTTTAGGTCATTGCATTCTCTATCAATCATGCCTCCCTAGTATTGCTTTTGTGACATTTTTTGTTAATTAGTTTTGGTATTGGAGGTTGATGAGAGAGAGAGATGTTTAGATTGCTTAAGGACCTTATCTTATTTACTAGTTCTTGTAACCTCATTGAATGTGAACGAAACTCTAGTCGTGTAACGTATAAATAGTTCCATTTGCCCTCGGAGAAAATAAAGAAATGGTTAATAGATAGAGCTTGAAAGAAAAAGACTAGGAAAGAAGATGGAATATAGCACTTTACCTTCCCACATTTTGTCTATGCTTCAAATCTCCAACTTCCACAAAAATTAGGAATCTGTTCTGTCAATTCATCAAATCTTGTGATTGGAAGAAATATGTTTGCTTTGATTTGTATCGATGATGATTTGGTTTTTCTATACGTTGCAGGGTATGGGTGATTTCTTGAGTGAAATGGCAACAATGATGAACCAAAATAAGTCTAATGTGAGTGATACTTGATACTTTTTTTGACCCTTTAGAGATGAAGAATATGCCAAGAACATTACATGATAGGACTGTGCTTTGCAATGCTTATACTTTATTTGTATCCGTTGTCGAAAAATCATTTGGCTATATACTCACATGTAGCTATATGAATGACAGGAAAGAAGAAACGAGAGTTTTGAAGATCTGCAACAGCTCTTTCAGGAGATATTCCATAGTGACACAGAGGCCTTCGCCTCTTCTTCTCGTTCAGCCACACCCCCTGCGTGCGTCTCGTCCCAAGATTCTTGCAGCGAGACTTCTAGCACCTCAAACAAGAGGAACTCCTCAGAGATGAGCTCCAGAAATTTCACCACCAAACTCGAAGGGTTCTGCATAGGGGTATGCTGATCTATTGTGTTAATAATTCCTTGTTCGACTAAATCCTTGTTTAGGCACCGGTTTTCATTTGGCGATTCTTGGATGCACAAAGACAGGGCGAACATCAGGAAAACAACGGGAGAGCAGCCGGAAAAAGGATGGCAGGAAGGGCCGGAGGTAGCAGGAGAGCTGGTCGAAAGCAGAAGGTTTCGCCTGGCCAAGATGTCTCGTCGAGAGGCATATCTGCCTAGATGTGGTACAGTTGAGGTTTTGTTATAGTAAGTTCTAACATGGTTATAATCCTACATTTTGATACTCAACATATTAAGATGCAAAATCCACATTGTTAGGGACGTGATTCGATCGAGTTGTTTTCAGATTATCAAGGCACGAAGACTTAGTCGTCGTGCCGTGGTGGGATTTGAAGCTCTTGAGTGTCTCTTGGGACATTGTTAGTTGATTTTCTATTTCAGTTATCTTTGGCTGTTTTGTTGTAGTTGATGTCATATATTACTCTCTTTGCTTGTATTTTGGGTATGGATATTTGAAGTTCATATTCAATGGCAATCAAGATTTGTTGATTTATGAATACTTAATTATTAAATTATCAAGATTTTTATTTTTATTTTACAAAAATCACTGAATTTAATCAATTTATGATGAATTGTTTTTAAGTAATGAAGTATTTTATTAGTCGATATATAATATAGTTTAGGTGAGAAAATGATATATAAGACATTTGATAGAGTGAGTTTTGATAGTGTCATATCTTAATCTTAATATATATATAAAATAAATTTATTTATCATATATTAAATGATTTATGATGATATGCAGTATATAAGGGGAATTAGATGTGATTTTTTTTATTAACAATGCTATATATGTGTGTTTATTGATTAATATGTAATTAATGATATAATTTTTTGACACCATTTTTATTTGTTTGGTCATGTATAATTAAAATAATTTGTGCGCAAAGTTATAATAATATAAAATATAAAACTTTAAATTTTCTACAAAAAAGGATAAAAGTTAATACTTTTAGGCCCCGTTTGGTTGGCACGGAATCTGACTTGGGAAAATAATCTGATTCTCTATTTTAACATTATCGTGTTTGGTTCATTTTTTATGTAATATGGAAAGGAATCACATTCTTCAAAATAAGGAAAATTGTGCGACTTTCTTGTATTGTGAATACTTATTCCAAGTAGGTATTCTTTTTCCTTGTTTTGGGGAATCTGGTGTTAAATGATTTCATTGTTCGAGTTCTTCCTTTATTATTATTTTTTACATAAATTATTATTATGTTTGGATTCATATTTTTTAACTAAAATATAAAAAAAAAGGATTTTTTTTTAAATTGAAAAAATAAGATTTATTATTATATTTTTTTTATTAATAATACTAAGTTTGGATTAAAAAATTTCAATAAAAAATGAGTAAAATAAATAAAATAGAAAAAATAGAAAATTTTATAAATGAAAAAAGAGTTAAAAAATGTGATACTTTTTTTATTGAATAAATTACGACCAAAATTCAACTATTTTATCAATCAATTTTTTGGCATTTCTATCAAAATTCCAATAATGTCATTTTTGAGACAACATTGCGGACTAAATGACGACCATACCATTATCAATATAGATAATTTTGACTTCCAATTTAATAAAAAAATATTTATATAGATAATTTTGATTTTCAATTCAATAAAAAATATTTGGACACCAATACAATATTTATCTTAATTGATTATTTTTTAGTCATATCATTTTATTTAAATTGAAACAATATGTTGCATTCAATATTATAGTACTAATACAAATTGAAGAATTACACATTATATGATTCGTGATTTAAAATTATAAATATTAGTAGTATGAAATAAGATACAGTATATGTTTTAGATATTTAATTAATTATCTACTCTTATTTAAATTTAATCCAATAATAATAGAGAATCATTAAAATCTCCTTGTTGTGTTCCAAAAACATAATAAAGATTCTGTTAGTAATCATTTTTCTCAAAATCCAATTCCCAGAAATCATATTTCCAAAAAACTTTATTTTCCTACCAACCAAACGAGCCCTTAAATATTTCATATTCCCTCCGTTTTCATATAAGTGTCATTTTGATTTATTTATTTTTTTGTTTCAAAAGAATTACATAATTAAGGTAAAATTTTCACTATTTTCTCCAATTTTCCCTTATTTAGTGTAGTCAACTATCCCTCATCCGACTAATTATTAAGAGAAAATTGTAATTTCAAAGGTCCATAGATTCAATGTAGATGTGTATGTACATGAATTGTCATTGAATGATTCAAAACAATTAATTTGATTTGATAAATTAAATAAGGTATATTAGATAATTTGATTACTTTATTAATTTATGTGCATTCATTTAGAATGATACTTATATAGAAATGGATAGAGTACAATAATAAATGGACAAATATTTATATTTACTATTCATATTATATATGATTGTAACAGTTAATATTCAAAAATCATCATATTGTCATGACTACTTAAATCAGAAACATGTCAGTGGCTTGCTCGCAGTGTGTTGGGAGAATACAAGAATGATCATTTAATATATAGTCAAAATAAAATATTAGCTAAGTTACTATAATGTTTTTTCCGGGTATACAATAGTAGAATTTAAACATGATATCATCGGGTTGTATGAAGTCATGCGTGGCTCATGCAAGTGATTACATGAGTAATAGTTGGTAAAGTTCTACGGTGTAAGGGAAATTTGAAAACAGTTTCATAATATGTGAATGATTGATAAGTCCATTTATTTCGTATTTTTATGGGCATTTTGTTCGTTATAAATATCCTTTTACGTGTATTTTGAGTAAAAAAGAACCAGGATGAGGTCATGGGGCATTGCGGAGGTCAAGTCTGGCGAAAGGGGCATTTTATGCCCAGTTATTCAAGCAAAATCCAAGCTAAAGATTCAATCAGAGGCACAGGAGACTTCTTTCAGCACTCATCCTATATTCGGGTGGAGAAATGGGCATATCAGAGATGGATGAGGCTGACTGTAAGATGTCGTGCCCACTTTGCTCGTGAAGACTTGACAATAATGGGCTGGGCTAGGTCGAAAGCGAGGAACCCGGGATTCAGTTGGAAGAGAGAACAACGAGAATGATAGATACATTATCCGAAGAAGAGTTGGAGGTGGACTGGACTCTTAGAGGCGTTGCAAAGAAGGGATAAGCCCAAATCCCTAAAAAATAGGGATTTGGTCAACTTATGCTTATCCAGACAGATCAGGATGGGGCCCGCCAGATCCGGAATCCAGTGAAGACCCCAGTTTGTTGGGGAGTCTCTGATTCGAAAATGTAACTATTTAATCTTCTTTTAATTCTGGAAACAGAAGCTTTTGGCAGTCAGAAACATTACTACACTTTTATTTTCTTGCACTTTCATTTTCGTACGCTGCTTTGCAGCAAGAAATAATCAATTGGCCTTAAGCCTTTGGGACTTAGGATTATGCTTTCAAACTCAACGTTTATGTTGAGTATTTTTTCGAATTAAATTCAGTAAGTTTCCTTTACAATTATGTCTTTCATTTCTACAACTTTAATTATGTATAGCATGCTTGGCTAGACACTTTATTCTGGTGTTTGAACAACGAAAATGGTTCAAATATAAATCTGGACTCGTGAGGCCAAAATGGGCATAGTAATGCATGATAGGTTTCTGTTGATTCTTGTGTCTTGTTCCACGTGAGTGTGTGTCTGAAATGCCCAATGTGGCTGATCACTCGTTAGGTAAAGAGGGCACACCACTATTAATTGAATTGGCAAATCGTGACTGTGTATTGGTTCATATAGTAATAAGGGAATCAATAGGTTGTTGTGGGCACACGAGGAATCGGTAAACACAACAGATCTGGGTTCGTCTAGGGTACACTGCTGTTTGTTCACTTACATCTCTTTGGGGAACCGGGGGGTGGGTGACTGATTAGGGATTTAATTGATGATGAATTGCTTTTAAGTCTATAATGAAAGGATGAATAATGAGACGCAGAGAGAAATTCGATCTCCATAACTAGATGATTTATCATGTATGAAAATCAGTGTGCCCATGATCGAGTTGATATATATTTAGACCAAATTCAAGTTCAAACACCAGAACCTTTGTTATTTGATATTTTCTTTAGTTTCTTTTGCAGATTTAATTTCCAGTAGTGACAACAAACCAAACCCCCTTTTATGATTGGTTACTTGAAGGTGGAATCACAACAGCTCTCTGTGGGATCGACCCGTACTCATTAGTTGGCTACGCTCGCTGTGGGCACATGAGTTATAAATTATTTTTTGAGCGCAAAACGACCGCGCGTCAAGGATGTAAAGGGAAAAGATAACTTGCATTTCTTTATCTTGACAAAGAAACTGGAGAAAAAAAAAACTTGTGCCTAAAAGAACTGGAGCAAAAACACACCCAAACTTCCATTTTGCATTTCCAATTGATCGATGAAAAAGATAAAATGATCCAAGCTTTTGATAAAGAAAACAGAAAAGTGTTGCAAAGTGCAAGAGACAACTAAAAAATGTATTTGAGGATCCTAATAGAATCAAGTTGGAAGTTAAGATAAAGAAGCTCGAGCAAGAAGAGCAAACATTGAACAAACTTGAAGCTTAGATTTAAAGTGCGAATGCACATGTCGACTATGAGATGCACAGTGTAAGAGAGCAAGAGGCCAAGAGCATTGAAGTAGTAACTCATTTCAATATTTATTTTTCTTCTCTTTTAAAACAAAAATAATGAAGTTGTAGCTGGTCTCTGAGTTATGGAATGAATTCTTTAATCTTTAGATTGTGTATATTATACATTTTTTTGAAACATATGATACTTTTGATATACATAAGTTCTATTAACAAAAATTTCTGTCATTTATTTGTTTTTGGATTGTGTGCTTGGCTATTAGGTACGTGTGACATGTTGATGTTTTTTTTTTTTAAATTGTAAATAAAAAATAAAAAATATTAAACACATCACTCGTTTCCTTGAAGATGTAACATGTTTTAATTTTTATTTTTTATTTTTTCAATTGTAACAGAAAAAATTATAAACTCAAACGTGTCACATGTGTCAATTAATTTTTTTTAATCCTTTCCTCATTTCCCAACTCAATCGAATGAGTGACATTATTCAAGTTCCACATTCAACCAAAAAAGGCTTGATATAATCTACAAGGAGATTGAAATGATATAATTTTAAAATCATATTCCATCCGGTCGAAAATCATAATACTCATTTAACATTCAAAATTTAAAGTTATAGTCCTTTTGAACATGCAAAACCTAAAATCATAATCATTTTAGATACGATTGAAAATCATAACCTTCATTTTTAACATTCAAATCCTAAAATCATAGTCCTCTTAGATTTGATTAATTTATGATATAATTTTAAAATCATAATCCATTCGGTCGAAAATCATAACACTCATTTTTAACATTCAAAATTTAAAGTCATTGTCCTCCTTTTCAACATTTAAAACCAAAAATCATAATCATCTTAGATACGGTAAAAAATTATAACTTTTCTTCTTAACATTCAAATCCTAAAATATGTTTGGGTGACGATCAGAGATACTTTAAATCTATTTGTGGAAGTGTCAAATTTGATTAAGGACGTCATTGGCCGCATTGAAGATGCTGCTAGAATTGTGCAGATGGCCAACCAAAACTTGTCGAGACCCACGAGATTGGCAATCAATGACCTCTATCAAACTCTCAAACACCCCCAATTGCTCAAGAAACACTTTCAAGAACTATAACACTCACAAATCAAGCCGATTTTGGCATTGCTACAAAATTTTATTATAGTTATCATCATACAAATCTGATTTTTATCTCCACATCCTTAAAAATCAAGAAAACCCTCTCTCGCTGGCAGATTTTTGCAAAATGGAACAAAGTTATTTTCTGGAAAAAAAAGCCGCGAATCGGAGAAGGAGAATTTTGACTGCTCAAGAAACACTTTCAAGAACTCTAACACTCACAAATCAAGCCGATTTTGGCATTGCTATAAAATTTTATTACCCTTACTCATACAAACTTGATTTTTATCTCCACACCCTCAAACATCAAGAAAATCCCTCTCTCGCTGGCAGATTAGTAGAAAAAAAATACCGTTGAGCCTTCAAACATCAAGAGCACCTCTCCATAACCTCTATTAATTCTCAAGAAAATCTTCTTCCCACACCTCTCAACTCATATCAACGAATCCCTCAAATCATCAAAGAACTTCATCCCCTCTCAAAGTTTTCATTCAAGAAAAGTGTTTACAAGAATGTCTTCTTCCCACCCCTCTCAACTCATATCAACAAATCCCTCAAATTATCAAATAACTTCATCCCTTCTTACAATTTTCCTTCAAGAAAAGTGTTTCTGAGAAAAGGGGAAATGAACCCACCCTACCATCAAATCATAAATTATCTCCTTCTTTACTATCTCACACTTCAACCCAAGAAAAAAAGATGACGGTGGTTCCATCTCAAGAAAGAAAGATGATGGCGGTTCCACCTCAAGAAAGGAAGAAGACGCATTAATTTCAATAATGAGGGTCCAGAATGACATCATGAAATGGTCATCTAACTCTACCGGTGGAGATTTGATGTTGTCAATCCTCAAAGAGTTGGATGTGAAATCTTTAATCAAGTTCAAGTCAGTCAGCCGTGGGTGGAAAAATCTGATCACCCACCCTTGGTTTGCTAGATTGTATAATGCAAAAAGATCGTCTTTTTTGTGTTCTACGGGAGTAGTTCTTCAATCACATCAACTTAATTTAGCAGATTTCGGCTTCAATCCTTGGAAGGTATTACATGCAATAAAAGTAGATGATCAATGTTTGGATATGTATGTGCAGAGTTGCCATAGTATTGTATGATGAGCCCACCGCTCAATATCAACCAAAAAAATGTACTTATGGAATCCAGCCACTAATCACTGCAAGACATTGGAATCTGGTGTTTGGATCAGCGGCAGGCCTCGACAAATGGCTCTTGGCTTTGGATGCGACACTCAAGCATATGACTACAAGGTAATTCGCATTTTTTCCTTTAAAATATATCCAATGCCTACGGTTGAAGTCTATTCATCAAAGAAGGATTCTTGGCAAAGAATTTGGCTGCAATTTTGAGTTCCAAATTTTGGAAAAGTATGATCTTGTCAATGAAAGGTAATCCATTTTGGGAGGTAAAGGTGAATGAACAAAATTGCCAGCTGCAATTTGACTGTGTAAAAAATTCATTCAAATATTATTCAAGTGCGAGAGATGGGAGAGAGGGAGAGGGAAAATCTCACCTATGTTGAATGGGGAGGGGAACTTGCTTGTCTTTCTAGCGAACAAGGTGCTCAAGGATCAGAATTTATCGTTGTTTCAGTTTTTGATGAAGAAGACTACACGTGGAGGAGAAATGCAAAGATTGAGCCTATGCCATTTGAAGGTGAGATTCTAAGTTGCATTCAGTTCTCTAACAAAAACCACATTCTAGTACTATCCAAGGATTACCTGTCATGACTACTCAAATCAGAAACATCTCACTGGCTTGCTCGTAGTGCGTTGGGAGAATACAAGATCGATCATTTAATATATAGTCAAAATAAAATATTAGCTAAGTTGCATGGATAAAATTGCATAAAGAAATGTCAACAAAAAAATTGACTAGAAAAGGAGTTTCTATCGAAAATAATAATCCAAAAATACAAGGGTTGAGTGGTCATCATCAAGATTTTTTTTTTATATAATTTTTTGCTATGAAAAGTTGTATTTATAAGGAGACTGAAATGATATAATTTTAAAATCATAATCCATCCGGTTGAAAATCACAATACTCATTTTTAACATTCAAAATTTAAAGTGATAGTCCTCCTTTTTAACATTCAACTTTAAAATCATAATCATTTTAAATGCGATCAAAAAACATAACCTTCTTTTTTAACATTCAAATCCTAAAAATCATAGTCTTCTTAAATCCGATCAAAGATTAATGATATAATTTTAAAATCATAATTCATCCGGTTGAAAATTATAATACTCATTTTTAACATTCAAAATTTAAAGTCATAGTCCTAATTTTCAACATTTAAAACCTAAAATCATAATCATCTTAGATACGGTCGAAAATCATAACCTCTCTTCTTAATATTCAAATCCTAAAATCATAGTCCTCTTAGATCTGATCAAAAATTTATAAGCACATGATAATTATATAATTTTAAAATCATAATTATCTTGGATCCGGTCAAAAATTTATAAGGAGATACTAATTATATAATTACGAACATTGGGACAACTTGTACACTTTTTTTAACATTCAAAATCTAAAATCATAAGCATTCTAGCAACAAATATATAAACTACCCAAAAGTTTTAATCTTAATGTAAATAAAATAATTTTCGTACAACAATATGTGTGTGTGTGTGTGAAATTAGATTTTAAACTCTCTGTAAAGAAAATATTATTGGAATATTACACTAAATTTGATATCTTGTATTAATAATAATAAAACAAGAAATGTCTAGAAATATGCAAATTTGTAAGGAAAATGGGGAATAATAGAGGTAACCACTTGAAGATCAAGTTTGGCCACAAATTATGGAGTTGGTGAAGCATGACTTACAAGATTAACTTGTATAAATAAGAACACATTTTGTAATTGTAATTTTTCAAATAATAAATATACATTCTATCCAAAAAAATTAATATTAAAGTCCATAAAATAATTTATGTATCACGCAACATGGTAATATAATGTTTTCTCCGGGTATACAATCGTAGAATTCAAACACGATATCCTCGGGTTGTATGAAGTCATGTGTGGCTCGTGCAAGTGATTACATGAGTAACATAGTTGGTAAAGTTCTACGGTTTAAGGGAAATTTGAAAACAGTTTCATAATATGTGAAGGATGTAAAGAGAAAAGATAACCTGCTTTTCTTTATCTTGACAAAGAAACTGGAGAAAAAAAATGGTGTGCCTAAAAGAACTGGAGCAGAAACACTGCCAAGCTTCCATTTTACATTTCCAATTGATCGACGAAAAAGATAAAATAACCCAAGCTTTTGATAAAGAAAACAGAAAAGTGTTGCAAAGTGCAAGAGACAACCAAAAAATGTACTTGGGGTTCCCGATAGAATCGAGTTGGAAGTTAAGATGAAGAAGCTCGAGCAAGAAGAGCAAACATTGAACAAACTTGAAGCTTAGATTTAAAATACGAATGCACGGGTCGAGTATGATATGCATCGGTATAAGAGAGCAAGAGGCCAAGAGCATTGAAGTAAGTAACTCATTTCAATATTTATTTTTCTTCTCTTTTAAAACAAAAATAACGAAGTTGTAGCTGGTCTATGAGTTATGGAATGAATTCTTTAATCTTTAGATTGTGTATTTTATACATTTTTTGAAACATATGATACTTTTGATATACATAAGTTCTATTAATAAAAATTTATGTCATTTATTTATTTTTGAGTTGTGTTTGGCTAATAGGTACGTGTGACATGTTGATATTTTTTTTCTTTTTGTTTTTTTTTTTAAATTGTAAATAAAAAATATTAAACACATCACATGTTTTCTTGAAGGTGTGACATGTTTTAATTTTTATTTTTTGTTTTTTCAATTGTAATAGAAAAAAATATAAATTCAAACGTGTCACACGTTTCAATTAATTTTTTTAATCCTTTCTCATTCCCCAACTCAATCAAATGGGTGATATTATTCAATTTTCATATTCGACCAAAAAGGCTTGATATAATCTACAAGGAGATTGAAATGATAAAATTTTAAAATCATAATCCATGTGGTCGAAAATTATAATACTCATTTAACATTCAAAATTTAAAGTTATAGTCCTTTTGAACATTCAAAACCTAAAATCATAATCATATTAGATACGGTTGAAAATCATAACCTTCATTTTTAACATTCAAATCCTAAAATCATAGTCCTCTTAGATTCGATTAATTTATGATATAATTTTAAAATCATAATCCATTCGGTCGAAAATCATAATACTCATTTTTAACATTCAAAATTTAAACTCATTGTCCTCTTTTTCAACATTTAAAACCTAAAATCATAATCATCTTAGATACGGTCGAAAATCATAACCTCTCTTCTTAACATTCACATCCTAAAATATGTTTCGGTGACGATCATAGATATTTTAAATCTGTTTGTCCAAGTTTCAAATTCGATTAAGGAGGTCATTGGCTGCATTGAAGACACTCCTAAAATTGTGCAGATGGTCAACCAAAACTTGTCGAGGCCCACGAGATTGGCGATTGCTCGTAGCCCTCCCGCCGTCGATCATCAATTCCGACTACAGTCCAATGCAATCTCATTACATTACCTTGTCGACCATTCGTCTCTTTATTTCCTTCTCCCTTTCAATCATATTGATGTACTCCAAAATGACCTCTTGCGTTGGAATTGGCTTGAAACGGACCGAGTTTGGTGGTAGCATCATGTCAATTTTACATTTAATTTCCCTCTTCGAAAAAGAAATATGCACTATTGTAATTAATCTCCTGAAATTAGATTAATCATGTCAGCAAATTCTGGAAAAAATTTCTTCCTTGCAGCAACCAAGTGTATGTTATCGTTTATGACTTCGTAAACGTTGAGTTGCATTACATGCGCAATCACGAATGCAATGAAGTTCCTGAATAATTTTGCCTTGTTGTTGTCAGTCGCATATGATCGAAATTGAACTACCCACAATGGTTCACCCGTAATTTTGTTAACTATCAGGATTCCAACACCAACATTTGTTGTCCTAGCCGGCTTAACTTTATCAAGATAACTTGTGTCGGTAGTGATCAGCAATGGAGTGTTTTCATCATCTTTAAAGCAATACAATCACAAAATATAAATTAGAAAATAGTATTGATTACAACTGCAATACTACATATAAATTATTGATGATAAACGCAAGAAATTGAAAATGAGAAATATTCAAGTAATATTAAAATGCGAAAGAAATATTCAAATAGTACCTAGTTCAATTTTAGGGCAGTTTTGAAATAAATTCATAAATAGCTTTATGAGATTTTGTGAGATAATTGTTGTATTGATTTTCTTGTCGAAATTTTGGATGCAAATCTCAATTGTTGATTCTTGGTTTGGTTGAATCATAATTCTTGCTGAAATTTCGGATGCAAATCTCTCAGGAGGTGTTTTTTCGAAAAACATATTTAAGTGTTTATATAAATTTAGTACCATACCTTATTTTTGTAGTACTACAAATTAATATATTGTATAGTACAAGACTAACTTTGTTCTTTAAATTTTTCCCTGCATATTCTCAATCTCTTCACTTATAATTCTCTTTTATATTATAAAAATACATTCACTAAATAACATAAATATATATATATATATATATATATATATAGTAATCGACTTATGATGTGGTTTAAATTAATTTATAGGGATCCTTCTAATTTCTAATCATTTGTTCATCTCCACATTCTCTATTTTTCTCGATTTACAATGCACTCATGCACTCTCTAAATTTTTCTCGTTTATTTTCTAGCTATTTCTAGAAATTATTTTATTAATAAATTAAGTTTACTCCTAATAAATATAGTTGTTTCAATAGCTAAAGACCTTGCAACATGTATTATCAAAATAACATTGTAACACATTTTTTTTGTATTTAATTTGGTAAACATAAAACGTGTACAATTCAGATGATTTTTGGATAAAAATATATTTTCACGGATTCAATCTCTATTTTTCTTCTGATTCTCCTCTTCAAAACCCGATCTTCAAACAGTCTTTGAAATCTTCAGAGTAAATTTGCCTCTTTAATTTTATCGGACTTGTTGTTTGAACTTGGTCTTCAAATCTTTCGGGAAAGATTTGTATTCTCGATCTTTTTTGATTTGATATTTGGACTTGATAACATTAATCCAGAGGGCTATCGTCTTGTTTCCGGATCAAACGCTGACTTCGGGATAAATTTGGTGAAGAACGCCTTTGACAGTCTTGCTTATGGATCAAACATTGACTTCGGGATGAATTTGGTGAAGAACGTCTTTGACTGTCTTGCTTATGGATCAAACATCGACTTCGGGATGAATTTGGTGAAGAACGCCTTTGACTGTCTTGCTTATGGATCAAACATCGACTTCGGGATGAATTTGGTGAACAACGCCTTTGAATGCCGCAAGAACGCTTTGAATATTTGAGAGAATTTCACTTATGGAATTTTTTCTTAAATTCTTGAACTTTTCAAATGATTTCTGGTATAATTTTTAACTGATATGGATATCCTATTTATAGTTGTAGGTAGAGTATCTAGGGCTGACGTGACACGATCTCATTGGCTCTTGAATATTGATATATATATATATATATATACGTGTTGCCAAAGACTCTTGATGTTTATCATATAATAATATCTTTATTATTTACATATTTTATCTAATTTTGGATTTCATAAGATTCCAAAACTAAATAGATATATAAAAAATAATAAAAGTATTATATATATTTTATAAATTTTCACCGCCTACAAACATATAACTCTAATATTGACTTATTTGAAGATGTTCAATAGTTGTCGTAATGTATATAAAGATGATATTCGGTACAACAATGTTGTACCATTTCCTAGTCAGGCTTAGTGTGGCGCCCATGCTTTTTTTTTTTTTTCAATTTTTATGTCCCCCAAAAAAATAAATAGTATTAAATTAATTTAAGTGAATTCATTTAAATTTTTTTGATGCGGTGATTTTTAATGCACTCACTCGACGCTAACACATGGCTTGTGCAGTGGCTCGATAGTTAATTTTTTCAAAATAAATATATACCTAAAATGGAATTGGTGAACCCTAAAATTAAAGTAAATTTATTTAATTTTTTTGATTTAACAACTCGCGCAATGCATTCGTTCGATGTTAATGCGTGGGTTCATGTACTACACTTGACAATTAATTTTTTGAAATAAGCCGCCTCATAACATTTGGCACATAAGCGCAGGCCGGGCCAACCCAACCCATTCGATAGCTCTATGTCTATGTAACAATTAAGTCGAGCTTGTTGCATCATGCTTAACTTGTTTAAGCATGTTAAAGAAAATAATGGTGAATTCCACATGTGTAAGATGTGGTTTTCTTATATTTGGGACTTAGGCCATACATATTTCTTCAATTAGGTTTATATTCATAATTTGAGTGAAGTGTCCCGTCACAAATACCCAACATATAATAAAAATAAAATTAAAAAAAATATTAAAATTTCAAAATAATGGAGTTCTCAAAATCAACCGCATATTGAAGGAGTTTATTGACTTATTTAACTCTAATAATGTATAATCTTCAATTTATGATGATCGAGATTGCACACGTATTAGCTAGGTATTCTCATTTGTCTAATTCTTCTTCGATTGATTAATTAATAGTATTTCAATTTTTAACTAAAATTTAATGATGTCATAAATGTCGAGTAATAGATATTTGTTTTGTTGATGGGAATAAAGATTCTACAACATTAAGTAATGAACTATCAAAGAAAATATACCATGAGGGCCACTATGCGTGGGATGTGATCATTCACTGCGCACTCGATTTTTTTATTTTTTTTTTATTTTGATTTTTGTGCTTTCGTTTAGTTTTATACGTGTTATTTATGATTCATCATTCTCAATTAAATTAATTATTTAAAAAATTAAATATAAATATTAAATTACAATCAATTAATAATTGCAAATATTTTCATTTTTTTCAATGCAAGTTTAGTTTAACGAATCATAAATAATAAGTGTAGAATTAAATTAAAGTACGATAAATTAAAATTGAAAAAAAAAATAAAAACAAAAAATTAAAAATATAATAAATGTGTAATAGAAAATACAACATAGAAAATGCAATAGACGGTTTAGTTTAATTTGTAAAATAGTGAGTTATTGAATTAACACATTAATGATATATTTTGATTATATTATAAAAAAAAATTACAAATCTACCAATCCTTATCCTTTAAATAAAATAGGTAGCTAGAAGCTACACCACATAGTTACTTCTAAAATGAGTACTATATTCACTAACCACTTGAGCAATATCCTAGTTGATTATTTATTTATTTATTCTTTATAGAGATTCTACAATATCCTATTTATTTTAATTTCTAAAAAATATACATACTTCCAAACATAGAAGTAAATTGACACAATTACTTCTAATAGAAATATTACAAGTTATTAATAATTGCAGATATTTCCATTTTTTTATCTAAATTTATTATTAAATTAAAACAAAGCTTATACCATCGGTCAAGGGCTATCACTTAATGGAGTTTAGTATTAAAAAATAGCAAATTACACCTCAATACATGTAGTTTTTACTCTTTCTCAAAATTACCTCTTTTTTTTTTTTAACAAAACAGTACTCACTTTTTCAAAAAAATTATAAATTTAATATTTGATCAGTATTACATCTCGAAAATCATACATAATTATATTTTAAGATTTTTTGATTGAATGATTTTTTTTACGTCGTTGAAGAAACATAAATATTAAAATACAATCAATTACGTATGATTTTCGAACCAGAAAATTGATCGTTTACAATTTAGTTTTCAAAAAATGGGTATTATATTATTAATTTAGTTTTCAAATCTTAATTTATCCAATTTTTTTTTTTAAAAAGAGAAACTTTATAGGATGCACCATCCCTATCACGTGACTATAGGTGGGGCCTACCTAACTAAAATTTCCACACCAAAAAAAATAGGTGGATTTCAGCATCAACCTTATCCAATGACGTGTTCAAACAAGTAATAAAATTCGAGCCGAGCTGTCAAGCTTTACTAAGTCAACTTGTCACTTTAGATTTATTCAATTATCATTATTATATAATTAATTTCCCTAATCACATCATACATATATATATATATATATCATATATATTCTTTTATAATAATGCAATGATAGTACTTCATTTATGCATTATTTTCATCACATTGATCAAGGCAAAGATTGCTAGTTTTTAAATCTATGTATATAATTAATTGTACATAGAGCTAACTAATAATAATTAAACACAAATAACTTAGGTAGACAACAACATAATTATATTGTATCTTGGTACCAAGAAACATATATATATACACCGTTTGTTATCTGCATTGTTTCGATCAGCTTCATATTCTATTTTTATTGAGGTAGATAATTTATGTGAGTAATATTACGCTAAAACTCAAGAAATATGAAATAATGAAAACCAATCCTCATATTCCTCATTTTCAATTAACAATACTACATTCATATAAATGTTATAAACACGTAACACGACGTTCATACGAAAATACTAATAAAATTACCCTATACGAGCTAGTATTTCTCTGTATCGTTCCAATTTTATCGGATGTCCCCGAGCAGACTCAAGAGTCAAGCCATCTTCTCTCAAGAAGCCATATATAAAATTTAAAATATATAAAATAAAAATAAAAACCACCTAAAATGTAACTTTCTCTTTCTATAAAGACCCTACACCACCTCAACTCCCACTCCCACCTCCTACACTCATTTTCTTCATCTTCAACCAAAAATCTCTCCCCTTTTTCACTCAAAAAAAAAGAAAGTATAAACTCAAATAAATTTTCTTCTATTTTAGCAAAACTATTTTGAAATTAAAAATACATTTTAATAAATTTTCTCCCCTATATTAATTAATTTCCAATATTATGGGACTTCTCCACAAGCTTTGGGATGAAACCCTAGCTGGTCCAGCACCGGACTCCGGCCTCGGCAAACTCCGCAAATACCACTCTTTCTCCGCCCGAACCGCCGCCGCGCCGCCGCCGGAACCGGTGGCTCCGCCTCATAACGACAAGGCCTCTCCGAGCATCCCCGTTCCTCGAATCAGTCCTTATCGTAACCTCACCGTCTCCGTCGACGACTCCCCGTCGTCTCCGTCGTGCTCGAGCGCTCCGAACTCCCCCTTCTCACGTAAGAGTTTCGAACGAGATCCTCTGTTGCAAATCGTGTTTTATCATCTAGTCTTGTAGAAGAAATGAAATTTGTTTGTAGTAGAATAGTTTAGTTTTGTTGTGTAGCCGTTGTTTTTCTTGTGCATGGAAATGTTTGGTGTTGTTTTGGAAATTTCTGCTTTTTCCGGGGTCCGTTTCTAATTTTAGTTTGTTTTGGGGTGTTTTCAGCAAATACCCCTGGTGGGAATTTTAAGAAGTTGACGAGGAGAAAATCGGCAGCTGCGGCTTTGCCCAACTCACTGCCCAAGTCTCCAACTGGTTATGATTGGTAGGTTTTTCTATTCTTTGACTTTTTTACCCTTTGCTTAATGGTCCTTCAAGTATTCAATATTTTCTCATCTCCATTTCTAGTAATTAATTTTATTATTAAGAAGAAATTTATTTATTTAGAGAGAAATTGTCAATTCATGACCTGCAATTTATCAATTTCAAGATCTGAAATATGAAAATTAGACCTAAAAGATGATAATTATCAATCTAGAACTTCAAAAATTATGAATTTTGATTTTTTTTTTATTTTTTAATTACTTTTACATTAATTTGCATCTAAAATTCATTTATTAATTATTTGTTAAATCTAGTAAATAAATTATTGAAATATAAAAAAATCGAAACTCATGATTTTTGAAGTCCTGGATCGAAAATTATCATATTTCAGATTCTGAATTGATAGTTTTCATCTTTCGAATCATGAATGGATATATTACTCATCTCCGATGCCCAGAATTGACAATTCTCCTTATTTATGAAATCACGAGAAAATTATTTTAATTATAGTACATACGAAAAATATGCACGCCATATTACATGATCCGTGGTATGTGAGTTGTATTTTATGTTTCACTATTATCAACATTAATGCACATCACAAGTATTACATATCGTGTTAATTAGATTATATTATGATGTACATATGACATGATTAAATTGAAATGTAACACCAAAATACAATAGAGAAATTGAATGGAATATATATTTTGTTTGATGGATTCTATTTAGGGAAGAGAAGGGTCGGATCTCTCTCTCTCTCTCTCTCTCTCTCTCTCTCTCTCTCTCTTGTAACTAAATGAAATTGTGAAGAATTAATGTTAATATTTTGTTGTCACATTAATCTAAGATTTGCTAAATTGTTGTTGTAGGATTGTGCTAAGTGCTTTGGATCGTTAAATGTTCGTCTTTGGGAGTGCTATTCCGACTTCATCTTGATCAATCTTTGGCTAAGCCACTTGCTAGTAGTATTTCGTTGAGGAGCCACGTGGGCAGCATCGACTAAATTAAATCAATATTTTGTAGATCGAGAAAGTGAGAGTTTTGTCGAATAAAATAAAAGTACTTTGTAAATATGTAGGATACGTTCCTCTTTTATGTGTACATATATATGTATTGTTATTGTAAAATAGTTTTAGTTTCCCTTTTCATTTAGATTAGTGATAAATTGGATCAGCCACTTTTAATGTTCCATCACTCATATTATCTGTTTAATTTCTGATATTAATAATGAATTGGCTTATTGCTTCTTTTCACATTGTTTGCTGCAACAATTTCTGATAGATGTTGCCATGTATGAAGTTTAATTTTTTTATATATATAGAACATATAAATAAATTGATTCTATTGTTTAATTGATCTCAATCAAATACACAAAAGTCATAACATAAATATATTATGAAAGAGTAAATTATATTTTTGATACCTACATTTTTTGCTCTTTTTCAAAAATAGCCTATTTTCCAAAATTAAGAAAACGGCACTCATTTAAAAAAATTGCAAATCTAACATTTGATTAATTTTACAATCCGAAAATCATATGTAATTTTACTTGGATTTTAAGATTTCCTAATATGAGTTTTTTTTTAGGATTAATTGCAGAATTTAACACAATGTTTGCACCATTTTGTAATTTTCGCACAACGTCTAAAATTTGCAATTCATATCACAACCTTTAATATTTTTATAATTGTAACATCCCCAATATTAATTGGCTAGATCTATCATGCTTGTCCGAATTGTAATCCACGTGTACTGCTATTTCCGGTTACGTAAATGACATCATTATTTAGATTCACTGTATACAACAAGACTCTCCATCAGTTTCATTTCCATAAAACATTGTTTTATGCCAGATTAATATTGAGGAGGTTACAATTGCAAAAATATTAAAGGTTGTGATATGAATTGCAAATTTTTAAATGTTGTGCGAAAATTGTAAAATGGTGCAAATGTTGTGTTAAATTCTACAATTTACCCTTTTTTTACGTAGCTAGAGAAATAAAAATATTAAAATACAATAAATTGCGTACGATCTTCGGGCAGTAAAATTGATCAAATATTAGATTGATTTTTTTTTTGAAAGAGTGGTACTATTTTGTTAATTTTGAAAAATAAACTATTTTTAAAAAGAGCTCAAAATATAGGTATTAAAGTGTAATTTATTCAAAAAACCAAAATATATATACTATCTTTGTCTGCTATGTTTAACCAATATAATTGTGTTTTCCTTTGTGTTTTGTGTCTTTATGCATGAATGAATTATTCATGAGGGGTCTTTTTCTCTTTATTTTTTCCTTTGTTTTGAACCTTTTTTGTTTTTCTTCTACTCATTTTGTTTGTATCGTTTTGTACATGTGCCTTGTCTAATTAATAGATAAACTTGGGGTTTTTATTTTATTTTATTGTAGCTTGTAGTCTTGTATCAATTGGTGTCAAAAGTAACTAATAAGAGGATATATTGAGTGTAGTTATGTATATAATCATATATTTATTTTAAAAGATTATTTAGAGTTAGAATTAAATATTTGAAACCTTTGATTTCTTTTCATTAGTATTGAAGCAAAAAAAATAAACATTTTGATTATTAATTAGCCCCACTCCTACGCATGTGGAGTAGTAAATTAATTATCAGAGTACTATAAATTCAAATCTACACTCGTATAAAAATAATCATATCATAGATATTATCCAATACAATCACTTAATTATTAACATTTTTTGGGGGACAGTTTATTAGAGTGGTAGACAATGCGAATTAAATAGTGTAATTCTAATCATATATGTTCAAAAAAAATAAAAAAATTATACTCATATTTTATAAATCGGGTTACTTAGGGATAATTTAACTTTTGCTCGCATTAGAATGGAGTCAAATCACTTTTAACTTTTTTGATAATAAATTTTATTTTATTTTTTGACTTTTTTGGTCCCAAAACTAACATACTTACCTCACGACTGTTTGGAAATGTTAATTTTGGAACCGAAAAAAATAAAAAAAAAATTTGGGATCACATAAATCAAGAACGGTATATTATGTGTGTTGTAATCATTTGATATAATATAGATATGGCACGTCGATTTCATTTTTTCAACAAAACATCCAACCATATTTTCATTCTCTACATGTTCTTTAATCTCAATCTTTACATTATTTTAAGTTCCAACTTTTATTTTTTAACTTTTTCGATTTGAAAATTAACATTCTCAACATAGTTGTGAGTTGAGTTGTTAGTTTTGGTACCAAAAAAGTTGAAAAAATAAAATTTGTGATAAAAAATATCGAGGGAATGAATTTTGGGATAAGAAAAATCAAAGATGGGACTAAAATTATTTTGAACATATTCTAATGTGATCAAAAGTGAAATTATCCCTCGTTTAAAACTTCAGATAACTATAAAATAAAAATTTGGGCTTTATATACAACTGAAAGCTTAACCTTATTGGGCTGGGCTCATTAAGTTTAATAGGCATCGAATCCCCTCCAAATTAGCCCAAATTCTTCTTATTTAAGCTATAAAGGTAAAATACTAACTATTTCACTATTAATTCATGTGTGTGTATGTATATATATATATATACTGTATATATACAACTCGTACGAATTTAAAATTATTATAGTTTTGGAATATAAATTATTTCACTATAAGTTAACATGGGAAAAGAGATTTCATCAAAGGTAGATGTGGAAGAATAATTTTTTAGGTGGTGATTTTTTTTTTATCAGAATAATTAACATATGATATGTGGTTTTTCTTTTAATGCATGTGTATAAATTGTCAAATATATAAATGCTTTACTATTCATGCATTAATTTTGTAATTGATTTTTGTTGTGCACAATCATACTTATTGACATAATTAATAAATTTATGATGTGTGTGAAAACGATTAAAATATCTTATAAGAGCATTTCATTGACTAAATTCTTGCAATATACTCTCACATACTTCGTAAGAGTGAGAGATCGGATTTCGATAGCCAATTTCCCCACACTCCCGAAATGAGTAAGATTTTTAGTTCGGCACATAAAATAATAACATTTGCAAAATATAATTACCTTTTCATATTCAAATATATTATTTTTATATTAAAAAAACATTGCAATTTATCTCTTTGATTAGTTGCTTTCACTTCGTTACTTTTATTTTCTCTCTCACATACACGTAGATTTTAGACTTTAGAATCCAATCATGCCATGAATGTTTTTCCATTGAATTTAAAATGCTACGATTTTTTCAAAGTGGTCCATTTCAATCGAGAGGCCAACTAATTAGCCACATTCTTCAATATATAAATAGCTAAAATAAATAATTTTATGCATGATTCTTTAAAGCATATATATATAAGGCATAATAAACTTATTCACTTTAATTGAAACAAAAAAAAAGAGAAAAAAATAATAAAACTTTAATAAATTGATTAGAAATGTGAGCTAGGTATTGATATAAAATAAAAGAAGACTAAGTGTGACGATTTGACATATAGATCAAGATTGAGATCTACAAATTAATGTTATTATATAATTGGTCTAGACTTATACAATAAAAATTAATTGATCGATCTATTTTGATTTCATGTCGAATTCAATTTGAATTATTTATAAAATATCATCAAATTACAAAAAAATTGAAATATTGGGATGATTGTAGGGAGTTTGATTATTTATTTATTGTTAAAATTTTGGGCATAAGTTTCCCTTTTGATATAGCTTTCTTGTTTAATTTTGGTATATTATAAGAGGATATATAAAATTGTAAATTAAACACAAATAATAAGAGAAACAATTTGTTTAATCAAAGTGCTTAAGAATGTGCAGAGGAAAGTGGGATTTGGTAATTTTGGTCAGATTTGTCAGAAGGACAAATTTCGATATTACTTCTTTGTATTTTTCCCAAAAAAAAAAAAATCATGTATTAAATAAATGGTCTAAAAATCCCCTCTGGTATGTATGATTCATCAAAAATATCTTTTTGAGAAAGTGGATTACATTCGTTAAAAAAGAGTGTATGCTTCTTATTTTTAAATTTTTTCTATTATTTTTTAAATATAATCAATTTATTAAAATAGTAGTTTGACCAAGTGCTATAATTTTTAAATAATATAAAATATATTTATATGTAAAAAAAAATACGAAACATAGGACATTATCGAAATAGCTAAAAAGTAGTAGTATAACGAAATACTAAAATTTTTAAATGTTATAAGATATATCTATCTATAACAAAGATCGTAAAAAAAAAATTCCTACTATCTTTCTTAGAAAGAATACTTCACTTGCTCCAAAAGGTTTTATTTATTTATTTATTTATTTATGGATTATACATAACAAATGAGGGTTTTTAGATTATTTATTAAACACGAGATTTTTTTTTTATTTTTCAGAAAAACACATGGGAGTAATATGAAATTTGTCCTTATCAGAATTTAAAATTTTAAAATATTGTGTTTGAAATTAGTTAATTAAAAAGGCAGAAATTTGAAATTTAGAGTTCTAATTAATGGGATTGTAAATTTTTAATCACCATTTAGGAGAGCATATATTTTGCATGATGTTTCGTTTTCTCTAAAAATAGCACCCAATATAAATAGCAAATAATCAATAACTCCATAAAATTTGATAAATCTAATATACTTCACTAGATTTCGTGTTCATTTATATTTATTTTTTGAGCAAACGTGTTCATTTATATTTATGATTATCTAACCAATTATAATTCGATTTTAAATATATCCAATTTAATATGCTCAACTTTTCCCAAGTTCAAATTTTCCATTTTAAAATACCATATTATTATGCTTGAAATGATGTCTCCCTCATGACATGTAGCTATATATAGGGTTAAAAATTCAATATTAATTCAGGTTTGGGGTGTTAGATCCGTTCATCATCCTGTCACATCTATTTTATGTTCGTATCAACATATAGATATAAAATAGGATTAATTGCTAAAAAAATCACCATATTTGAATGAATTTGCAATCTAAGCACGATTTTTAAAATATTGCAATAATAATCAAACCTTTTTTTTTTTTTTTTCCGAGTGATCAATCTTTTTTTCCATGTAGACTAATTCAGGTTCGAGGAGTCAAATAAGATAGTTCTTATTGTGCAACATCGATTTTCCAGTCATTGAAGTGTTTTTAGGATGTCTAATTACTACAAATAAAAAAAGTTGAATTATTATTATAATATTTTAAAAAGCATGTTTAAATTATAAATTCGTTTAAAGATGATGATTTTTTTAGGGTTAATTGCCAAATAAATGACCACGTTTTCACCATTTTGCATTTACAACACCACGTTTTAATTTGTATGAGATTAAACATCTCCAATTTTTCCGACGAGTTAAGTATGACATATTTGGCTTAAAAATCATGTTGGTAGCCAGGTCAACACACAAGTGTAACAAACGACGCCGTTTTTGTTACTTGCTCTTCTTGTTTTTGTTGAAAAAAATATTTTTTATATAATTATTTATTTCTAAAATAGAAAATATATTGAGAAAACTAATAAAATCGACGTTGTTTGTTATATGTGTGTTGATGTGGCTGCCAACGTGGTTTTTAATCAAAATACATCATACTTAACTCGCCGGAAAAATTGAGAATGTTTAATTCCATACAAATTAAAATATGGTGTTATAATTAACTAAATTTAAACGCAGTGTCTAATTTACAAAAAAGTGTAAACGTTGTGATTTATTTAGCAATTAACTCTTTTTTTATACGACTACACCATTTACACGTCGTATTTATATTTTTAATTTAATGGAGTAAGGTACAAAGAGTAAAACATAGAGGGATTAAATTGCAATTTAAATATTTTATTTTATAATGAATAACATCCACAGTTTCACAATCATCAGAGATTGTCTGTTTTTGTCTTTCATTCGCAGTTAAAAAAAACATTTCAACAAACAACAAAAAGTCAATCAAAATTAAATTTTTTTAAAAAAAGAAGATAAAATAAATTCGATTTTGCTGTTTGAAATCAGTAACAGCATCAAACGCCATTTCCATTCTTCTTCTGCACTCCATCCCTCTCTCTCTCTCTCTCCTACTTTCTCTCTCCAAACACAGTTTCCTGCGTATTTGTGTACGTATATCTCTAGAGAGAGAAGCTGAAGAAAGAAGGAATAATCTATACATACATCATACATACATTGCGTTTTTTTACTAAAGAAAGGAGTGAAACCAAAGACCCTTTTGTAGGGTTCTTTCTTTTTTCCTTTTTAATTGTTATTTCGAACTGTAAAAGCCCCCAAACCCTCGCATTTTTTTTGAAAATTGAATTGCATTTCGATTTTGTGGATAGTTGGTTTTGAATCCGACGATCGGCTGAAGATCTCCGCATTGGCATTGTTGAGGTCAGCTCTTGATTCTTGCTCAATTGGGTTGGTGCTTAGTTGATTTCAGCTACTTCTAGATTTTCTGGGTTTTTTAACTTAATTTACTTAGTTGTTGTGAAGGTTCAATTTTTTTTGGCAATGCTTTTTTTTGTTTTTACATTTGAGCTGATGTTGCGTCGAAATGAGTTTGAGCTGAATCTGTATTTTGCTTTTATTTAAACTTTTTTTGGGGTTTATTCAGATCTGATTGAATATTAGTTTTTTTGTTAAAGATGGGATTTTGAATTAAGATCTTGCTTGTGTATTTTCATCTGATTAGTTTTCTTACTTTAATCTCAATATATGAGTACTTCAAGAACTGCATTGGTATATTGGATTTGATTTTATCTGAATTAATGCATTTGGGATTACTTTTAAATTTTAATCTAATTTATCTGAATTTGCTTTTTTCTACTGGGATACAGGGTGCTACATCTTGGAATTAAGAGTAGCTAAATTTTGGCATAAATTGAGATTTTAGGGGATGGGATTGCATTTATGAAACAAGACCAAAACCAAGAAAATATTGCCTTTCACTAGTATGGCAAAGATGAAGGCAGATGCCCCTCTAGATTATGCTGTGTTTCAGCTGTCGCCAAAGCGCTCACGGTTAGATATTTAGTACATAATGATCGTTTTCATCACCATTCGATGTTTCCAGGAGTATTAGTTATTCACTGTGAGATCCTTTTGGCCAGATGCGAATTGTTTGTTTCGAGTGATGGGAGCACAGAGAAAGTAGCCTCAGGATTGCTTAAACCGTTCGTTTCACATTTACAGATTGCAGAGGAACAAGTTGCCTCTGCTGCACAGTCAGTTAAGCTTGAAGTTGGGCGACGTAAGAATGCTGAAACGTGGTTCACCAAGGGGACGCTAGAGAGGTAGTGTGATTCACGACTTACTAATCAAACTCATTATGCATGCAGTACTAAATCTATGGCAAACATTTTTAATCCAGGTTTGTGAGATTTGTGAGCACACCTGAAGTTTTGGAACTGGTCAATACCTTGGATGCTGAGATGTCGCAGTTGGAAGCCGCTCGAAGGATATATTCACAGGTATTTATTTTTCTGGATGAAGTTTAATTGGCAACTCTGTTGATTAAATTTGTCTAATTGCTCTCCATATCGATTTCAGGGAGCAGGAGGTCAACTTCCTGGTATGGGATCCTTTTACTTGTTGATATGTTTTCTAATTTATCTACATTTTTCTAATGCTATGATATCTTGATTTGGCAAATCCATCAAAAAGCTGATAGTAGCTCACAAATAGTATTTATTTGTTCTTTACGACAAAATAAGAAGAGACTGGGAAACGAATCTGGAATGAGATACGTCTGCATAAACAAAGGAAATTAGAAGGCTTGGCAGACCTAACAGTTATGCATAACTTTATAAATTCAATATTAGCTCTAGATCACGAGTTCTTTGATGGTCGTGGATGTACTACTTTCTTTCAATAGTTGTTGAGTTAGCTTATGCTCGGTCTCTAAGAAGTAAACCTACTCTTGCTTGCTCATGATTAATGCAAGAGCTTATGCTGTCTGCCTGTGATAACTTATTTGCAGCTCTAGTCTAGATAAGATTTTGCTTTCACTCATTGGTATTCATCATCTTCGGGGGAATCCTCCTATCTTTTGAATCATTGATTGATAAACAAGTAAGCCTTCTATCATCAAGAAAATGTGCCACAAATCATCCTAGTAGTTGTTGGCTCTCATGAAGAAATTACCCTGATATATGTAACTCGATAAGTTCACTTATGTTGTTAAAAGTTTCCTGCACCATGAACATCTCCTGCAATTGCTAGACCTATGGATAATGTCTAGTGATTGTGCTTAAACTGCTTTCCCCGGCCAAACCATAAGATGTTAGGGGCAGTCAGAACATTCTCGACATGTGAAACTAAATGAATCTATTGATATATATCACCGAGTAAAAACACGTAAGGCCATCACGACCCCCTTTGTAGCAACACTCTTAGGTAAATTCTCTCGAATCTATTTGACATGGGAATTTTAGTGGCCTTTCACTTCTTTCAGTCAGAAGGCCTCTAATACGATACGCCATGGCTACTAAATTGCTTTCCTTTTTCTTGCTGGTGTTATTATTATCCCCATATTCACCGGATCCATCGTTTGCAGGTGGAGGTGGTTCCGGGGCAGCATCCGGAGATGATGCCACGAAGTATGACCTCCTTCTAACTCCTTCACCATCGGTTTATTTTATCGAGTGCTAGCATGAATTGATGATGAAATTTTACTCTTGGTTATTTTGAATGAGAAATGAGCTTAACTGTCCTAAATATTTCATTGTATGCTCATCACTTGTCATGAATACAGGAAGGAGCTGCTGAGGGCCATCGACGTGAGGCTCGTTGCTGCACGACAGGACCTCTCAACTGCCTGCGCCCGCGCTGCTGCAGCCGGCTTCAACATTCACACAGTCTCAGAACTTCACAAGTTTGCAGATAGCTTCGGTGCTCATCGCCTAAAGTAAGGACTCATAAAAACTCTTTTTTTCTTTTTTCCTTTTTTTCCAGCTCCATCATTACCAAAATAATTTTAAATGGGCGTATAATAATACAGTACTATAATTTCGAGCCTTGAATTGATAAAACTCGTAAGCAAAAAACGGATGTCATTATTTTGTTTATGGGAAAATTACATTTTGGTACCTACATTTTTTGTACTCTTTAAAAAATGACCTACTTTTTCAAATTAACAAAATCGTACTCATTTTTTCAAATTTTTTGCAAATATGACATTTAGTATATTTTACAGCCCAAAGTTAGTATGTAATTGATTGTATTTTAATATATTTTACTGTCCAAAATTAGTATGTAATTGATTGTATTTTAATAGGAATATAAATATTAAATTACAATCAATTATGTACTATTTTTCGTTTTCCTATTTCATAGGAATAGGAATATTAAATTGGATTTTGTCTACGTGTGGTTGGGGGATATGAATATTAAAATACAATCATATACTGTTTTAGGGTCGTAAAATTGATTAAAAATTAGATTTTCAAAAATTTTGAAAAAATAGGCAGTGTTTTGTTAAATTTGAAAAAGTGAGTCATTTTTAAAAAGTATAAAAAATGTAGGTATCAAAGTATAATTTACCGTTGTTTATATATCTCATTTTAAAATATAAAAATAAGTAATAATTATATTGGAGAAAAATAATTTAAAAATAAAATAAAATTATTTAACAAATCGGTTTGTTAAATTTAAAGAGTTCCATCAAATTGGATTTGGGCCCATAACAAATTGGGCCCAAAATTTCGCGTGCGGCCCATTCTTCTTCTTCTCTCTCTCTCTCTCTCTTCAAAACTATCGTAAAATAATGGCAATCTTGTTTGTGTTTTCAGCGATGCATGCAGCAAGTTCAAATCGCTAAACGAGAGACGGCCAGAGCTCACCCAACCATGGAATTCCGCGCCCGACGATCGCGCCGTTCGTTCCTCGTACGGCTCCGACATGTCCATCGACGATGACGACGCGCCACCTTCTCCACCGCCGCGCCGCGAACCCGCCGCGTCTCAGCCGACGGATCCCCCCGCACGTCGCGCTTTCAGCGGAGAATCCAGCGTCGATACGGAGTCTGGAATCAAGCCGGGCAGCGCCGCTGGTGAAAAAGATGCGAGCTCAACCCCCGACATGCCCGAGCCGCTTCAAGCGAGTCGGCCCGCGAGGCGACTTAGTGTGCAGGACAGGATCAACATGTTTGAGAGCAAGCAGAAGGAAAACTCCGGTGGGAAGCCCGCCGTCGTGAAGCCCGCCGAGCTGCGGAGGTTGTCATCCGACGTGTCGTCGTCGACGGTTTTGAGGAGGTGGAGTGGAGCGAGTGATATGAGCATCAGCCTCGACTTGAGTTCTGACAGGAAGGATGTGGAGAGCCCTGTAGCCTCTGCAGTGCCTTCCTTTGACGGTAAAGTTTCGAATTTGAATGATGATAATGCAGAGATGTCTGTTTCTGAGCCGGAAATGAAGGCCGTGGCTGATGGCGCATTGAAAGGTGTTTCTTTTGCTAATTCTGAGCAGTTGTTTAAGTCTAACAAGAATGATTCCAATTTGGGTTCTGGTGAAAGTGATGTTTTGAAAGATAAAGTAAGTGGGAAGACTCAGTCAAGGTCATTTATAAGCAGGACTGAGGATCAAGAAAGTTCAGGAGATGATTTTAGAACGTCGGATGTTGGTAGAAACGAAGGCGTTGTTGGGTTTGGGAATCAAGGGAAATTGAGGGGTGAAGAGTTTAGTGGCTCCAAGACACAGATGACCGGATTCAAGGATCAGGTTTCGTCTTCGGTTCATAGTAGGCGTTTGCAGAGCAAATCTGGTGAGCAGTTCGAAGTTTCGAATCCAAGGGAAAGTTCTGAATCAAGGGATGAGTCTGATAAGGAAGTTGGGGTGAAGGCTGCCCAGAAGGCTGCAGTTGGATCGGTGATAGTCGATGGTGGTGCTGGCTCAAGAATCCGACAGGCTTTTGCTTCCCGATATAAGGGGATTGAAGGGGATTCTCCATCTGCTCAGCGAGAGGTGAGGTCCGTTAGGGAACCTGAAGTAGCTGAAAAGAAAGAATCCCGCTTGTTTGAGAAGGTGTCCCGTGCTTCTGTTGCCAGTGTTGAGGTAACACCAATAGGGAAAACTGAATCTGTTGGAAAGAAAGAATCCCACATGTCTGAGAAAGTATCAGATACTCGTGTGTCAAACCTTGAAGATACTGGGCTTCAGAGATTGAAGTTCAGCAGACAAGTTTTGAATGCTGAATTGAGTAAGAAGGCACGAGTTCAACGAGATGATGCCAGTTCTAGTGGAAATAACAGGGCACAATTTTCTGGCCAAGTAGCATTAGAAGCTCAGGAAGGTTCTGATTCGTTTTCAACGCCCACAAGTCAAGCTCAGAGAGTAAGGCAATCAAAGGGAAATCAGGAACTTGATGACTTGAAGATGAAAGCAAGTGAGCTTGAAAAAATGTTTGCTGAGCATAAATTGCGAGCCCCTGGAGACCAACCCAACTCTGCCCGTAAAGGAAGGTTAGGAGACACGCAACATGAACCATCAAGTAGTTTACAATACACAAAACCAATAGTAGATGTTACTTCTCAATTGCCTGACAATTACCAGTCAGCTGAACCTAGTAGGGTTTCTAAGAACTCAACCAAGTTTGGTACTTCCTCCCCCATGGTTGATAGCCAGTGCGACAGTGATGCTATGAATAAGAAGTTTTCTGATCTTAGTGTTTCAGAGAACTCCCGGGGGAAGTTCTATGATAGGTATATGCAAAAGAGGGATGCAAAGCTGAGGGACGATTGGAGTGCCAACAGGGAAGAGAAAGAAACCAGGTTGAAATCTATGCAGGATAGCCTTGAGAGGAATAGATCAGAGATGAAGGCCAAGATTTTTGGAACTGCGGACAGACAGGATTCCGCATCAAGTGCTCATCGACGTGTTGAGCGACTCAGATCATATAATAGCAGGTCAATTATGAAAAGGGAACAGGTAGATTTATAGTTGTGTTATAGAGATATATGTCTAGAATGAATGGAGCCATCTTACTTATATTTTCTAACTTTAGGATTTATTGGAGTTAGTCTTCTGTTGATTTTTAACCGACTACATAAAAGTTTCCTTTTGACAGCAACATTTAGATTTTGGGGACAGTGATAATGAAGAGGAAGCATTGGATTTTCCAGAGCAGAACCTTGAGAATAAGGGTGTAAATGATGCCACATCTAGAGATGGTGTTTCAAGAGGCGCCCAGGGGAAAAAGCATGTAGCCACTAATAGAAGTTCGGCATCTACTCCTCGCACCACAGCAGCTCCTGTTCCAAGGTCTGCTGCGAAAAATTCTACTATCAGTTCTGGGAAACGAAGAATGCTGCCGGAGAATCCACTTGCACAATCTGTCCCAAACTTTTCTGACATGAGAAAAGAAAATACTAAGCCATCTGGAGCCAATAAAATAAATCGTTCACAAGTTAGAAGCTATGCCCGCAGCAAAAGCACGAATGATGAAGCGGCTGCTGTTAGGGAGGATAAGTCACGTCGATCACAGTCTTTGAGGAAAAGTTCTGCAAATCCAAGCGACTTCAGAGAAACGTCTCCTATGGACTCTGATGCTGTTGTACCCACACCAATAAAACTTAACGAAGAAATCCAGAAAAATGTTGCAGCCAAGCCTTTTCTTAAAAAGGGTAGTCGCAAAAGCTTTGTTGTTCAATCGAGTATTGCAAGGGAGAAGGCGCCGGGAGTATCTGAGCTTACACTCAATGAAGAAGAAAATTTTGACATGGAATCTGAACCTGAGGAGTTTTTAAGTACGGTTGAAGATGAAGGCGAGGAGGAACTCGAGAGCTTAAAGACTGATGGTCAAGATGTTTCTGACATTGGGGAACTAAAACAGGGGATGGAACCAGAAAATTCTGTAAATTCGGGATCAGAAAATGGTGATGGCGCTCTAACATTTTCTCTTGTGGACCAGGCTTTAGGTTCTAAGTTGCCTATTCCTTCCAGCTTCCACCCTGTTGAATCTATGCCAGATTGGTCGGGGGAAAGTCCTGTGTCATGGAATTCACAATCCCAACATCCCTTTTCTTATCCCCATGAGATGTCTGATATTGATCCATCAGTGGATTCCCCAGGAGGAAGTCCTGCGTCATGGAATTCACACTCCTTAAATCAAATAGAAACTGATGCTGCTCGAATGAGAAAGAAATGGGGAGCTGCACAAAAGCCGATGTTGGTTGTCCATTCCTCCAACAATCCATCCCGCAAGGATATGACTCGTGGCTTTAAACGGTTACTGAAGTTTGGAAGGAAAAATCGTGGTTCAGAGAGTTTGGTTGACTGGATCTCTGCGACCACATCTGAAGGAGATGATGATACTGAAGATGGAAGGGATCCTGCCAATAGGTCATCTGAAGATCTGAGGAAGTCTAGAATGGGATTTTCTCATGCTCAGGCTTCTGAGGATAGCTTCAATGATTGCGAGTATTTCAGTGAATCAGGTGATTTATGATATCTCTTCGTATTCATGTCGCCTTATCTATTTACAAGCTATGCTATGTGCTTATGTCAAACTCTCCACATATATATATATATATATGTAGTTCTTGATTTCCTAGTGTCACTTCCTCGTGCTGAGTTCTGCTTATAGCACTGGTAAGGTTTAAGCTAAGGCTTCACAGCAGTACTTCTAGAATGATTTAGATAATATTCAAAATTAATTCTGAATTATATTCTGAAACCAATTAACGAGTCGTGCTGCAGTGTTTTAGACTTTTAGTTACTGACAATTTAGTGAAATATCACTTTCTAGAATCTTTGTATGGATGTGTGCAAAATTTATCCAGTGACAGAGCATTATGGGATCATTAGATAATCTTTTTCTTGGTGTTTGAATGCTCATTTTAGCTCCAACCACATTCTCCAGCTATATGGCTCACTGTTGTCAATGCTGTACACACAAACACACTCACTCGTCACAACAGTTGATTATGATACAATGTTGTTTGCCTTTTATTTAGCTAATAAATCAAACGGGGTATATAGTTTTTTACCAGTTTGTTTATGCAAGAATGATTTTAGAAGATTGGTTGCTCCACATATGGTTTGGTTTTCTGATGGTGCAATCTTCTCAAATTCTTTTGAACCGTTGATTTTGTGTTGTATTACCTACTGTCCTTTTGCACTTATATATACAGATGAGGATTAAACTTTAAAGGTTTGCTATTGAGTATTGACGCACGACCCTTTTCTTCCACAGTTCAATCTTCGCAGAATTCTATCCCAGCACCTCCACCCAACTTCAAACTAAGGGAAGATCAAATGTCTGGAAGCACAATCAAAGGTGAAATCTACTGCACCTCATTTTCTAAAAGAAAAAAAGAAACTTTAAAACATTACGAAATATCACCTTGCTTAACCTTACGGCACACATCTATGAGCTCTACACTAGTTGATTTTAATTACGCGAACCTCTTGCTTATTTGAAGCCAGAACTGTAGATTTTAATTAGCTCCCATTTCCAATATTCTAGTTAATCTTTAAACCGGAGGCGTGGGGCTGTTATTTATACTAGTGATGGACTATGAATCTCTCACTCGTTCGTAGTTGATGTTGATGTTGATGATATGAGCACATCTAATGTAATGCTAGTGTATGGTAGTTTGTAAAACATTGCCTTAAGCAAAATAAGTGGATTACTTAAATTCTTTAATGGCCAAGCTGAAATATAGATTAATAATCGCACTGATTTTGACTTTTCAGCTCCAAGATCGTTCTTCTCATTATCAACATTCCGGAGCAAGGGCAGTGACTCGAAGCTTAGATAATCGTTTCTGAAAGCACCTCCACCGTACCAATGCACCATCCGCCATTGCAGCATACCCTGCACGAGATAAGTATCGTGGTATACTACGTGGCCTTCTTGCGGGTGTAGCTATATCTTGTAGAATCAAATTATTATGCTGTAAATGTGATGAACGACGACGTGATTTTGGTAGCTAAAAGCATTCTTTCTGCAGTCGATTTTTGTGCTGGGCTTCACTTGGAAATATTCTTGCTGAAAATCAGATGTCGACAGCTTATAATAGTAAATGTAAAAACATAGTTTTTTGACAATTGAATATGATTATTATGTTTATAACTACTGCTTATAATGGCAACAGATTTATACAATTTTCTTGGATTCTTGATTGAGTGTTATTATTAGGGGTGATTAATTTGCTCATGTAAAAAGCACTCAACATCAAATGCTTGTTACATCATCATGCCTAACTCGTGTCGAGCTCGAGTATTTCATTAGATGTAACATTTACGAAATTTTACGTATCGGTTAGAATTCAATCTAAAGTATTATGCCATGGACACACCCTCTACCAAAACTCATTTTTCTTGGAAGTATTCAAACATCATAAACAAATCATACCTACATTTGACTTCATTATACAACCTTAACAACTGCTGTCTTGGTCTTGCCTACACAAACTAGAACAAAACAATGACAAAAGTTGGTAATGGAATCCAATCATGTTGTCTATATCTGATAAACTAAGATACTATAATTACTCTCACCTTTTAAAATTGAGCCACTCCCTCTTCCTCGAAATGGAAATCTCAACACTTACCAAAAAATAAAAAATATTCCTGCCTAATTTCCAACCCATCCCATTGGTAGTGGTCATATCAAGAATTGTGAACATCAAGTGTATATAAATTGTGATCGTATTTCGACCTTCAAATAGCGAAAGAAGCTCGCACGCCCCGTCTTTCGGGAAGGGCGAAATCGTAATTTCGTACTCATCAAGAGGGTCCAATCAAATCTTTCTTTTAGGACAAGATTGTCCCTTGGCTTGAAAGGCAAGAAGAAGTTGTTGATCATTACGTGCCTCCCATGTAAAGTAATGCACATAGTTCATGGCTTCCACCACGTTTTGCTTTTCATGTCCCATTATTTTCTTTTTCAAGATTTTTATTTCATATCAACCGCTCTCTCTCTCTCTCTCTCTCTCATCACTTTGAAACTAAGTTTTACTTGATCTGTTTCTGTGCTCAGGTATAGTTTCTTACAAGAATCTATGCTACTTTCTTGCAACTATGGCTACTTGTCAATTGTTTTGTTTGAAAATTGCATCATGCTACTGAAAATAGATAAGAGAATCATCTAATCCCTTTTCATATTCACACAAATTAAACTGTCTCATGATCATCTTTAGTCGCAAAATTTGAGCTTTTCTACCACTTTTTTCACATCCTACCTTTTTCTTGTTTGAGAGAGAGAGAGAGAGAGAGAGATTATCTGTTCTTCTGCCTGCAGATTTGAGCTTTTTCAGTAAGGTATGATGCTTTCTGCAAATCATATTGCATCATATCTATTGAAAAACCAATCATTTCACTAGGAATCAAAATTTCAATATCTTCTTGATCTGAGAGAGAGAGAGAGAGAGAGAGAGAGAGAGAGAGAGAGAGAGAGAGAGAGAGAGAGAGATTATCTGTGCTTCTGCATTGCAGATTTGAGCTTTTTTGAGTAAGTTATGATAATTTCTGCAAATCACATTGCATCATATTCATTAAAAAAACCAATCATTCCACCATGTTTATGAATCAAGAATTTCAATATCTTCTTCACAAGGTCAATCCTTTCTAATCATCAAAAAACACAGGTGAATCAAAACACATGGCATCTCTAGTGCCAGGAGTGCTAATGAAGCTCCTCCAAAGCATAAACTCCAACCTAAAAGTTCGAGGAGAGTACCGTTCGGCTCTCCTCCAAGTGATCAGCATAGTTCCGGCCATCTCTGGCTCGGAGCTATGGCCTGATCACGGCTTCTTCGTCAAGGTCTCCGACTCCTCCCACTCCACCTACGTCTCCCTCTCCAAGTCCGACACCGACCTCATCCTCAACAACAAGCTCCAATTAGGCCAGTTCTTCTACGTCGAAAAAATGGAGGCCGGCACCCCGGTGCCTACCCTAGTCGGGGTTAGGCCCGTTCCCGGGCGCCACCCCTTCGTCGGGAATCCAAAGGACCTGATGCAGCTGCTCGAGCCATCGGAATGCAATGTGAGTGTAAATAATGAGAATGAGAATGAGATGATTGAAGCAAAGGAGGAAAATGGGAAGAAGAAGATTGTGATCAAGGAGGAGAAGAGTGGAGTTGCTTCTAGATATATGCAAGGTGTGTTGAAGAAATCAGAAGGGAAAGAAATTGATGGAAAAGAGAATGATCAGAATGAGAAAAAAGTAGTTTCTTTGAAGTCTAAGCAGCCTTTTGAGCTTAAAGGTCAGGTATGATTATGAATTACCTCTCTCATTTCCAAGATTAGAATGAGTTTTTGGTAAGGGTTGATTGCCGAATAAATCGCCACGTTTCGATCTCAGACACCACGTTTAAACCTAGTTGATTATACTGCTAAGTATGATGTGTCTAGTCCGTAAACCATGTTGGCAGTCATGTCAACACACACGCGTAAGAAACATCGTCAATTTGTTACACGTGTGCGCTGGCGTGGCTGACAATGTGGTTTATAAACCAGACACGTCATACTTAACTCGCATAAATGTTTAATCTCATACAAATTAAAATGCGGTGCTATAATTGACCATGTTTAAACGTAATGTCTAATATGCAAAAGGGTATAAACGTGGCTATTTATGAAAGAATTTGCATTGAATTGCTAAAAAAATGGTTTTTTTCTTTTTTTTTTTTAATACAGACAAGGGCAACAAGTCCAACAATGAAAGCAGAAACAGATTCAGTCAGCAGCAAATCAGAAGTGATATCTTCAAAGATTTTGACAGCAAAATCCTCAAACAAACAAGAATTCATAAATCCCAATTCTTTTACTAATGCCAACAACAAGAAGCAATCTGCTGAGGCAGTCATCTCATGGTCCAATCTCCCTCCCACACTTCTCAAGCCAGGAAAGGTATATATATATATACTCAAATATCTTACTGTCAAAAAGTCGATCCCAAGTATCTCACGAGCCGATAAGTTATCCTTACCCGTCGTTCGTTTTGTCACAAGGGAATGATCAGAAGGGGTCACTTGGCTTCTCTAGTAGCAGCACAAGCCCAGAAAGAAGCAAATTTAGCAGCAAATCTTGCTAAGTGCATCAGGTTAAGTCAAGACAATGCTCCTCGTTTTCGGGCTTATTTGCATCCACCTCAGTAGGGCTGGTAATTTTTGACACGACACGGTAACATGATAGGGTCAAAAATAATGGGTTAGTATTTAACCTTATTGTGTTCGTATCGTTATCGCGTCGACACGATAGTGACCCGAAATTATCATGTCGTGTCATGTTTCGTGTCAACCTGCTAAATACGATAAAAATTAACAGGTTACGTGATAACCAATAACGACATGATAACATGTTGTTGCAACCAGAACCATTAAAGATGTTAACACGTTAAGAACCTGATAACGACCCATGAAAAAACATATATTTATTATTCTATTTTTTCTTTGTTTATATATATTACTAATAAATTATTTAATGAGTTACCTTTATTATTTTATTTATTTTTAATTATTAACTATCGTGTCGTGTCAGCATTACAAAATATCGTGTTCGTGTCGTGGCAAAATTATCGCGTTCGTGTTCGTGTCGAGCAGATTCTTATAGCCTTATCATGTCGACACGAAACACGACACGATAACACGAATTGCCAGCCGTACGACCTCACCTCCCACGAGATTTTCGACTAGAGAATCTCAAACATCATGGGAGAGATGGATGCAAATAATCCCATAATGTTCCTTCTTCAAGAACTCCTTTTTTCATCTGTTTGTCACTGTCCTTTTTTCAGCATGTTTGCTGACCTTCATGCATCGGCTTCGCCTCAAAACCCCCATCTCTACCTCTCAAGATTCTTCACACTGCAACAACTGATTGACAAAGCAGATCAAACAGTCCCAACAAAGGAAGTTTGGGACAATCTGCACACAAACTCATCAACACTGCAAGAAAAGGACAAGCCCAAAAAAAACCATGCCTCATCACAAGGTAAGAACATGATCACCAAAGCTCCAAGGATCCCATCACAGCTCACAGATTCTGACAAGCAAGAATGGTCCAAGGGAGACGACTCGAAGGAGTTCGTGGAGCTGAGGAAGGTTCTAGAACACGAGACACGGTCGTGGTTCTTGAGCTTCCTCGAGGAATCACTTGAGTTCGGATTCCGCGGTGGATGCAGCAGCCAAGAGAGGAGAGGGAAAGAGAGCTCTGCAAGAGTTCTTGAGCAGAACAACCACATTGCTCTAACTCTGTCTCAGCTCAAACAAGCAAATGAGTGGCTGGATAAGGTGAAGGGCACCTCAGGATTGGAGAAAATCGAGTTTTTCGACAAGATTGATCGGCTGAAGCAGAAGGTTTATGCATGTTTGCTTGTTCATATAGACTCTGCTGCATCAGCTTTGGAGAGCAGGAAATCCCTCTGATGAGATTCAAGTTCAACATGATGTTATTACCAATACTATGTTGTAAGATGTGATCATAACTTATTGTGATTTTGTGTTCATAGACATCAAAGAAAGAAAAGAAAACTATTGTAAATTAAGGCTGCATTTGTATTAAGTGGCCAAACATGAAACATCTTTGCAACTTTGGAGAGATTGATGAATGATGAACTGTTTTTGTAGTTGAGTTTTCACATGCAAAACTACTCATTGTCTTTGGCAAAATGTATATTTTTAATTTCCACATGATAATAAAGTAGGATAAAACACAATTTAATGTAAAACAATATTGCTTTGGTCCCGTAAAAATAGGGTCCAAACAGTTTTAGTCCCAAAAAGTACAATTTCGGTCCCAAGTTAATTTTTTCGACAGTTTTGATCCCACGATTTATATTTCAATACTTTTGGTCCCAAAAACTAACGGATTATACTTGACATTCGTTAAGTACCTATTTTGGAGCCAAAATGGTACCTATGTTGGATTGCAATTTTCACTACATTCCATCTATTTTTCACCCTTAATGATCAACAAAATAGGTACTGTTTTGACTCCAAAATAGATACTTAGCAGATGTTAAGTATAGTTCACTAGTTTTTGGGATAAAAAATGTTAAAATATAAACTGTCGGACCAAAAATGTTGAAAAAATTAACTTGTGACCAAAATTATATATTTTGGGACTAAAAGTGTTTGGACCATATTCTTACGGGACCAAAAGTGTAATTTACTCTTACATGGTGTGAACAAAAGATTATAAATTTTTTGCAATATATATGACGTTTAATTTGTTTTGAAATTGCATGCCATCACATATTCTTGTAGTTTGAAAGTCTTGTATTTTAAAGATGTTCTTATATGCTTGCTAGTCAAATTAGTTGTCAATTGAGTCATAAATTTAAGATATTTCCTATGACAATCCAACTATTGAAATTTTGGATTTTGATTAAATTTTAATTTCTCATTTTATTACTTTTAAATATTTAAATTCATCATGCATAATTGTTCATAAATTAATCACACAAAAAATAATAAATACTTTAAAATTTGCATTGATGAGATTCAAATTTATAACCTTTTGGTATAAGATAAATCACCAACATGTTATTATTTGCATTAGTGTAAGGATGTAAGCTAATTATTTAATCATTCAATCGAAAATCCAACACTTGTTTGGAAACTAGTTTCTTAATGAGTGTTAGATTTTCGAAAATCAGTTGACAACGTTGTTTGAAAACTAGCTTTCGAATCTACTGAAGATGGTTCGAAAATTAGTTTCCAAACTGACTAAAGGTGGTTCGGAAACTAGTTTCCAAACGACTGTTAGGTTTTCGAATAAGGTAGAATTTTATCAACTTTTAAATCGAGATGTCAACACACTCCATCTAGGGTTATAAATAAGTCGAGTCGAGTCCGAACATACACTTGTTCAACCTTAATTTAAACTAATATCAAGCTTTAAAATTTGTCTTTGAACTTGTTTGATTATTTATCAAGTTAATGTCGAATAATTTGATATTTTTATACATATTTGTTCTATTTTTTTACTTATCGAGCTCGAGTTCAAGCTGATCTTTAAATCTTATCAAAATAAAATTATGTTCGTTTTGTTTGAAATACTTATCGAATCGAGCTCAAATAAATTTAAAAAGAAAATACGTGAATCGGATCGAGTATCGAGCAATTTGATTTGGTTTCGTTAATTTTGCATCTAATATACACACAATTAGGGGTGAGTCAACTAAAAAAAAAGGTTTAGATTTCCCCTCATTAAATTTGCATTTATTCATTCTGCCAAAACCCCAATATCTGTTCTAAAAAATTGCTCTTATTTGCATTTCCCCTAAATCAAATTCTGTAAATTGCATTGATCATCTCAAATCTTCCTGCAGATCGTTCAAACTTCAAGCCGACGATCCGATTGAAAGGCTGCAATTCGGTTGCTGCAAAACCTAATTGTAGTCCGTCGATTTCAAACGAGGCGCTCACATTCGCATGTGATTGGTATGTAACTCCTTTTTACGCATGTTTGAATCCGAATGTAGTTTGGCAGATTCGCTATCTGTTTCCTGTAATGGCTGTGTCTGAAATCCAGCTGAAATTCATGTGTGTGTGCGGTGCGTATTTGTTAGATTGACTTGTTTCGAAATTAGTGGAAATTTTTTGAGATGCTAAGTGTTTGTTAATTGTTACTGATGCTTGATTTGGAGAAAAAAGAGGTTCTGATTGTTGTGTTGGTATCTGCTTTTAGAATGTTTAGAATGAAAGAGAGGATCTTTCCAGCATTGCCATTTGAATGCGTTGAACTTGAACAGCAGAACATCTTGTAGATGTGGTTTCGATTGTGCTCGAGCTGTGCATGCAAGGGTTCGGGAGTGTGGTCTATCTTATGTTGTGGTTCGGTTCTCGGCTGCTGCTGTTGTAGCATGGGACTTGAATTTTGCTTGATGTGGTGAATCTAGTAATGCCCAATTCGTTGATTGCCGCATGTTGTGTGATTGATGTTTTGTTGAACTGTTGGTGATATTTGATTCATTTACAAATTAAAACGGAATCACTTGACTAATTAGTTTTTACTCATCAGCCCTGAGACGTAACAAAGATGGTGAAACTGACAATGATAGCTCGCGCCATTGACGGCCTTCCATTAGTAGAGGGGCTGGATGATGGTCGTGATGTGCCAGATGTTGACTTTTACAAACAGCAAGTTAAAGCTTTGTTCAAAAACCTCTCAAGAGGACAGAATGAGCCATCAAGAATGTCAGTTGAAACAGGGCAATATATATTCCAGTATCCTTTTGCACATTTTGGTTGAGCTTTATAAATTTTTATGTGCTTATGTTCATTAAGGGATTTGAATTTAAGACCTTAACTTTGGAGTCAAGTTATATCATTGAAGAGCGTGTATGCTATTTGACAATGTGCGATCGTGCTTATCCTAAGAAACTTGCATTTCAATATCTAGAAGATCTCAAAAATGAATTTGAACGTGCATATGGGAATCAGATAGAAACTGCTGCAAGACCATATGCTTTTATCAAATTTGGTAAGCCATTGCTAGTCCTATGCTTTCTGCTATTCATATTTGTCCAAAATAGTTTGTGAGTTTTCTTTTCATATTCAGACTTTTTTTTTAGTTGTCATATTCGGGCTTTTTGATCATTTTCTCTCTGGCATTCGCTAGATACATTCATACAGAAGACAAAGAAACTATACCAGGATACTTCAAGCCAGCGGAATATTGCAAAGTTGAATGATGAACTCTATGAAGTTCACCAGATAATGACACGCAATGTACAAGAAGTTCTTGGTGTTGGTGAAAAGTTGGAACGTAAGTGTTTTTGTCATCAATTTTTTCATGCTGCCAATACTCATACGAACTTAGGTTAGCAGATTATTTGTACTTGTTAGCATCCTTTCCTAAGCTGAACTCTTCTGCCATGACAATTTCTACCTGGGAGCTCCATGCATCTGCCTACTTATCATTTAAATATGTGTTGGTTTTTCTTATTTCACTTCTGTACTCGTTTGCATGTTTTGATGTTATATCTTTACAATATAAACTTTGCAGAGGTCAGCCAGATGTCCAGTCGCTTGACATCTGAATCCCGCATATATGCAGATAGGGCAAGAGATTTGAACCGACAGGTCAGTTTGATAATTTTGCTTAGAAAGTTACACCATGCTTGAAATTATATTTTCAACGACATAATTCGGATTCTGACCGTGTTGATGTTTTCATAATCCTTGCTAATATAAATGAAAAATACATTTATTCTCTTTGTGGAGGGTTTTTTTAATTCTTTTTCGAAACATTTGACCAACAAGCAACAATTCCAATGCTATAATCCTAAATTGATGATCAGCATCTAAGAGCAGTTGTTTACTTATTTGTAAAGTGATTCATTTATCTTTGATCTGACTCTAGGCCCTGATTCGGAAATGGGCCCCGGTTGCTGTGGTTCTAGGAGTTGTTTTCCTTCTACTCTATGTAAGAAATAAGTTCTGGTGATTCTGCATCCATGTGCAGTTTACGGAGCTGCTTTGGTATGTATCTCTTTGCCATTTATCGAGCACGACTGTTCATGTCAGATCGGTTGCTGGTAAAATCTGTTGAAAAGACGACCCTTTAATTCTAAGGATACAACGAGCAATACATTGTCGGGTAATAGAATGTATTATTAATGACAAATCGATATCAGATTTATCGGAGAAGAACCCTCCTCATCTCATGAGTATATGCACAGTTTATCTAAGTACTAGTCCAACTGTTTTTATTGATCTTTTGCTATGTAGTTGTAAGCATCTCTTGGCTGTTTATGTTAAAGTGAGCTAGTACAAGATCTCTGCATTTTGGTGCAATTGGTGCAAACTGTCACTCAATTGAGATAGTATATTTTATGAAAGAAATAATCTATTATTAGCAAGTTAGAAAAAAGAGATTTTGTAGGATTTTGATAGGGTTTAAAAATTGAGAGAAAGAGTGAAAATATGTTAAATGACATTTTTTATACTCTTTAAAAAATGACCTACATTTTCAAATTAACAAAACCGTACTCATTTTTTCAATTTTTTTTGCAAATATAACATTTAATATATTTTACGGACCAAAGTTAGTATGTAATTGATTGTATTTTAATATATTTTACTGTCCAAAATTAGTATGTAATTGATTGTATTTTAATAGGCAAATTAGAAAAAAGAGATTTTGTAGGATTTTGATAGGGTTTAAAAATTGAGAGAAAGAGTGAAAATATGTTAAATGACATTTTTTATACAAACTAAAAATTCTAAAACAACAAATAATTTAAAACAGGAATATTTGTCGGAGAAGAGTGAGGTGAAAACCCATTATAATGTGAGAACTAGAATCTTATTTTACACCATACAATCAACAAAAATCAAATGACGTATAATCCCGCCAGTTACACCAGAAATTCAAAAAAGTTAAAAACAAAATCACTAGATTTCATTGAACTTCATGGATACGTGCTCGATGATCGAGAATCACGACGGCAGACGGGATGAATCTCGGTCGAATTTCCGTACCACGCGAAGAAAACTGTGACTTGTCTGGTAAAGGCTATGTTAGCAGTAGAGCTAAGACTATGCAAGTGAAATGTGGTGTATATTATTCATCTTCATCAGCTTCTCTTTATGCATTTGCTGCTCAACTTCAAGAATTTGGCAATTCCTCAGCATCCATCTTATATATTGAATACTCTCTCTCAAATGTGAGAAGTTCCTGCATATTTTCAAGAGATGGGGCATTCTTAGAGAGCTTACTCCCAGAAAAAAAATACTGCAGATTTTCCGAGAAGTCGAGAGTGAATTTACCTGCAACTGCCCCTGGCTGAATAAATGGAGAAAGTCAGTTTCAGGAGAGGTGACTAGCTCAATTAACTCATGATGCCTCTCTGGTTCATAGCCAGACTCCATCAGTGAAACAGAGACCTATAGCATCCACAAATACATTTATTATGGGACCAAAGAAAAAGGCTTAAGCTGATATGAAATGGTGGAAGTTATTCAATCAATAATAGTCTGCTACCATATGTGATCCCTCTAAACTGATTAGAAATTTGCATTACCTGCATACACCGAAGAAAAATCTCCGGAATGCAACATTTGCGACAGAGGCCACGGACTATATATGTTGCTGGCCCTTCCAGAGAACCGTCAGCACTTGAATACCAAGCATCCATGCGGGAGATCTCCAATGTCACTCCAGCTTGAAATCGAGCAAGCTCCCCTGATATAGAGAATTTATTTTGTGGTGCTGTGTCTCGTATATATGAAGAATGGAAGAACAATCATGCAGGTATTCCTAGATCCTAAAGTTTCTGATTACAGACAAAAAAATAAAACCAACTCAAAGTTGTCCATTTTCACTATAACTGGAAACGAACTAGGCCAGCAACGTTTAGAGTTAAAAACCCATATGATGCTTGGAAACAGAATTGCAATGAAACTCAGCAAAAACTAATATATTCCACTCATGAAGACTTAATCGAAACTCAGCAAAAGTTTTTGTCTGAGATGCATCGGTTAAGCCCAGAACGCATATCATGCAGATAAGATGGTGAACATAACTATAGACAGGCTTATACCTTTGAAGCCAGCAGCCATGACGTTAGCCAGAATTCCACCATCATTGAGATCATGAGGTCCAAGCCCATCGCCCTCCACTGCCAAGCAGCGAAGAACAACTTCAATGCAAGAATTGTCCTTAGGAGAGATGGCCACATTTGCCTGCAGATTGAGAATAATATAAATTGAACTGGATAAATACAACTATCAAACATCAAAAAGTTGACGCTTTGGATTAATTATAAGATACAGCGATTTGAAATAATTAAATATCTGGATTTTCATGGGATTTTGTTAATTTATTGTTCTTCTCGTGGTGATCCACTCGATATGAGCAGGTTTTATTAGAAATAATATTAGCTGTTTCTCTTATTAGAGCATTTTATCCTCCAGTGTAGGCCAAATAGCCGAACCGCGTTTATATTTGTGCCTTTTCTTGTTATCATGAATTATTTACCAAATTTATAAGATTAATAAGCATCTGCAACTGGAACTTCCATGAGCAGAGCAATGCATGCACATGGCTATAAGTATCTCGATCTTTATGAGAAACAGCTACAGAGCAAATCACATTATATCAATCTACAAGAAACAGTGACGAAGCAAATCACATTATTTCTATCGACAAGTAGTTAGGAAGCAAATCACATGAGTTATATATTTGGGCTTCCTCCAAAACATAGTAGGATAGTGCAGTCAAAATAACATCTAAATAGATAAATGTTTAGGAGGCAGCAATTTGGCACACAAATTTTGCTCAATTTCCTTCGGAACAGAGGAAATAATTTGAAGGTGGAAGTTACAAGGTGTACCATTAATTCTCGATGCAGAACTTCTTCCTCGCTTACTGATGAGTAGAGGGCACTTGTCAATGTTGTGCACAACGTAGCATCAGGGGCCAAACACTCACCAGAAGGTAGAGATAAAACGGCCGTAGCATGCAGTTCCAGGTATACAGTCTCCATTGATTCGTGCAAATGATCTTGAGTTGGAATGAGCCAAGGATTGTCATTCCCTGAAAAACAATCACAAGGATGAATAGCTGTTAGTCCTGGAGCATAATGCGTGTTCCTTAGATGTCTCATATTGGATATACTCCATGTCTAAACTATTTCCTAATATATTAATCAAAATGTGTATAAGCAGAGTGAAATAGCTCACTTTGTAGCAATGAAAATGATGACTCGAGAGATTCACTAGCTGCAGAAACTTCCCTCTGTTTTTCCTCATGTGAAAGGTCACCAGGTGAAACCTCTGCATTTTCTAGTTTGATTTTAAGCCAGTTCCGATATTTTGCATCACAAGAGTAGTACTCACTCTGATTATTACGAAAAAGAATTCAGAGTCAGCAATAAAGGATATTATATTACCAATAACAGCAAAACTTATTGTGAAAGACATACCCAATCCTGGAATTCTATCAAATTCTCAGAAACATCATGATCCTCAGTAGAAAGAAGAACTTCTGTTGGTTGTTTCAAAGGCTCAGCAAGTAAACTGAGCACCGTGTGAGCCCCAATGGGCACTGCAGGTACCCTCCACATAGAAATAAGAGCAAACTCCCGGAAGAGCAAATTGCTATATCACCAAAAGCAATCTATCACACAACTGAAAATAAAATGCGAAGAAAATACACAAATAAAAGCTACGATTAAATAAAGCAAAAGGATGGCAAAGTTGAGTACTTCCTAACAATTAAAGTTGTGTACTTCCTAAAGCATTGTTACTTAAGAAGCCAAATAAAAGTAGTAATACACAAATTCGATAAGTAAACCAAGAAAAGACAATGTTAAGTGTATGTGGTGAGAATGTAATGGACTTAAAAATTACAGAAATGCAAGGAAATATCAGTCTGCTATGAAAATAATACAGTTCAGGTTTGATTCTAAACTGACCTACTTGAAGAATAGAATAGAAAAACTAACTACCTATGCATTAATGCACGAAGGACGAGTTTTCCAGTAACGGCTTTGGCATCATTAATTGTAGAAGGAGGTGTAAAGCAAAGCCACTGAATAACCGTAGCTTTCTGTTGGCTCTGTAAGCGATGTTCCTCTGCAACATCAGATGACTTATCATGTTTTCCAGCACTAATTTCCCGAGATCGGGACAAAATTCTGTAATGGAAAAATATTTTGACCACATAAGCAGTTCGCCCTATGTTAAAAAAATGAAAAAATGTTTTAAGATAAAACTGAAGTTACCTCTCAATTATTTCTTCAAAACTGCCTTTCAAGTCATCTTCGGGAGAAAAAGGTAAATACTCAATTGCTGAAAGAAAGATCTTGTATCTGACATGCACACTGCAAATGGTGAAAATGCAAGGAAATTATGCTACTAAATTTTGGGAGCTATATGATGAAAACAGATATTCATGATTCATGCAATTCCAGTTATATATTTCTGAGTTTCTTTAATCTTTATATTGCAGCATTGAAACCTACTCAGCCCATGGATAGAGTATCCATCTAATAGCCAATAGATCATGAGTGTAAAGGCTCCCATGATAATTAGTATCCTCTAACTGAATACCTGCTACTGACCCTCAACTCCATCATATGGACAAATAGATCAACACAACGATGGCGAGCAAGCTGAGAAGCATAGATCCCAACCAACTCCTCATGCTGCTTAGTGAACAAAAACATTGCATACCTGAAAGGCCATCACCCAGCAAAGCACGCACACACACAAAAAAGAGCGTAAATTTCAAGATGATATATTTGCATCTGAGAAGCCACAACCATCAAACAGTCTAAACAACTATCCACTCACATGTGAATAATGAGGTCACCAACTGTCATTATCTTCTCTTTGAAAGTATCTTTCATTTGATCCGCAAGCAAATGCCGGAGCACCAGCACTAAGTGTGCACCAAAGCGCATCATCTGCGGGTCACCATGAGGCCTGAAAACAGGAAATATGCCCAACAAAGTTACATTAATCAGAAATCTCATACAATAAATAATGAGACTCTGCATGGTTCAGTAAAACATCCACGTAGAATGGTATCCGAGTCAGAAAAGGATATTGCATCGCTGAATACAACTACAAGTGAACGGATAAATAAACAGAATGATAAATGTATGCACCTGAAAATATTTCCGTCATCCTCTGAAGGTGATATCCAAGAGTAAATGAGGTCAAGCAAATGAGGTATGTCTCCCAACATTAGATTCATCTGTATGAAGGATTTTGGCATTGATTCTCAGTAGTAAATTGACACATCTTTTGTTATACTGGAAAGTACAGCCCCCATATATAAAATATAATTAGCTGTCCAACAAAAAGACAACCCCAAAACACAAAGAAAAAAAAATCACCAATTTAATGTCTCCATGACGGAAAAAGTGCCAGCATATCACCAAAAAAATAAAATTTGAACTATCATGACATGCTAAGAATAATGACGAATCGCATCCAACTTCAAGCACAAGGAAAACCAAAAGGAAATTACTTTTGGTTCACGAAAACAAGAGAAATAACATCAAATTACAGAAGGCAAGGCATATCTTCAAAGTATATCAGCCAGGAAAATTGGGATCTCAACTAATTCGTAACTTCCAAATGCTAGTACCCCTCTGATCTACCCCCCAGTTACAGCTAAGATTTTTCACTATTTTAACACAATTGTTCATTTCTATCTTTTCCATCCAAGCTCTAGTACAAGGATCATAAGAAGACCTGGAGACCATGCAGTAGTCAATACATATCAATCAGGGTCTAAGGAATGTTAAGCAAAAAATCTCAAGATGCAGATCTCTTAGTGAATTAAATGAGTTGGGTAAGTGATCATCTCTTTGTGCATGTCCACAGAGAAATAAAAACAGCGTAGTGTCACAGAAAGCAATCTATCAACATGAACAATATTTTGTTTGGGTGACAGATAATGAATGGGAAGTGGGTTATTTTACTTTTTTTCATTAAGCCATATTGCAAAAGTGATGAACAAAAGTGAAAAGACGAAAGTCAAAGGTTAACTCCAAAATTCCAGGGTGCAATTGCAGTATAATGCCAATTCAGTCAGTCTTGGTGAACAAGCATCTTCTAAAAGTTAGTAATAGGAAATGGGGTTGATAACTCTGAGAGCTAAATAGTTAAAGCTAATACAAAAAGTCGCCTCCACAAAGCTTGTTACCTCAATTTGCCTCTGCTGATCCTTGCATGCTCGAGCAACAGCTTCATGCACAGTCTCACTAATCATACACACGATGGATTTGCACAATATCAGTTGTTGATAATAAAGGAAAAATTAAATTCCACAAACCTGACACATCACAGATGTACCTTGAATGAAGCTTCTGTAGTAGGGATGAAAGATTCATTGGTTGCTGATTCAAAACATGAAGTGGCCAACTATCTGGTCCACCAGGCTGAGTCACAAGATCTCCTTGCCCTGGACTTCTCTCAATTGCTTCTTCAAAATTCTTGAATTGATCAACTCCACCAGGTCGTAAGCGCGCTATTTGAATATCAACTTGGGCATCAAGCCATGATTTAGCCATTGCCCAGCATGCAGACTGAAAAGACAAAAGGATAACATGAATAAAAGCACGAGGACTGAGGACATGAAAATAGCAGAAAGCAACAGACCCAAATCACCCAATTTTCCAATTGATAGTAGAAAGTATGATTCTCATGAAAAAATCCCTAGAGAGATACACCACCCCACCACTACCCCCCAGCTCAATGCACAAGAGGTATCGCAGTAGAAACTTGTCTTTGACAGTGAGTACGTTTGCATGAGTGTTCATCTGCATGGACTAGAGGGGCAAGTCCTCATTTTACGAAACAACTCCGCCAAGAATATTGTACTAAAAGATTTCCACAGATAAGAGAGACTGACCTCCCAGTCAGTGCAAACTGGAAGAAGGCGCTTCAAATTGCTGCATTGGGCAGCATATATTGCACTTTCATATTTTCCGCCATCTTGCTCAGCGATTTTCTAAAATAAAACAAAACCAAGAGACCAAATCAGTTCAGCAGTACAATGTAAACCATGACCATGCATGTTAGAGAAATCTGTAAATTTGCACCCCTGATTAAATGTGGTTACAAAAATTACAAAGTTAAGTATGTGGGGTTTAAAGATTGTATAAAGCAATGGCAGATTCCATGTCTTAAACCAAACGTTCATGTCTAGGAAAAAAAGGAGTACAAGACTACTATTACCATGTAAAGAAGCAGCTATATGAGAGACCGCAGTTAATCTATGTTTGTTCACATTTCTTATGCACAAAAGTGAAAAGCAATAATTTTGACTCTCAGTACTTACTTCAGATGCACTATAGGAGGCCCATTTCCAAAGATGCCATTGACGACCAATTCCACTTTCTAATTCAATGGCCTGCAACATTCTGTTCTTGCCATTTTTCTCTAGGATTTCAAGAGACGGGAATAAATTGGAATCCCCAAAGGGACATAAACTTGCAGCCCTCCATGGCTGCCAAAGCAAAGTTTCCACCGGACATAAGGACATCTGATTTTGGAATTTGGAAGATAATAAAAATAAACAAATCTCAAACTTTGGATCGAATCTTCATACCTGTCCAGCAGATCGGCAAAGAATACATGCCTCTTCAAGTCTCCCAGCTCTCAGAAGAGTCCATACATCTTCTAAAAGAGCTTCATCTTGTTTCTGTTATAGAAAGAATATGCATTAGTATGACTGCATATCAGGATGCAAGAGTTATTTAACAATAAATGGTACTTTGATATAATAGCAGAAACTCTAATAAGCTTGTTGCATTATGATACTTCTCCATCAATTAGAATTCACATTTGACGTGCCACAGGGCCTCAGATAATAGATGAAAAGGTGATATTACATTACACCATTACAATAGATGAGAAGGAATCATTATATTAATATGAGGTCCTTTCAGGGGAAAACTTTTCATCAAGAAAAACGGAACTTTACTTTGGGACATCCTAAAGAGGAAACAGAGAAATACTCAGAGAGATGGAACAAGAAAGCGGCAGGAAGCAGGCACAGAAAGTAACATGATAAACATAAGGAAAACCTGAAAATATAATAATGCTAAAAGCATGAGCCAGTTACCAATGTACCAACTTGGTCTCTTGTCATAAAGTTCTGTACAGATCATCACATTTATGTTCAGTACTTTTGCTTTGTGTTATCTTAATTACGTACCTTTTCCTTCTACCCAAATGAAGCTACATTTCCCAAGGTCCTCTAAAATTCTTTTAGTTTTTGTTTTCTCATGATTGTATTAAGATTCTTGAAATGATTGCTGTAATCTTGATTCTAGCTACCATAAAAACTTTAACCATTAAGGAGACACTATGAATTTGAATCTTAGTAATTTTTGTAGCTTAAAGTTATTGCTATAGTATATGGAAGTCTATCATGAGCTCCATACTGCTATTCCCTGGTGAAGGACCTAGGAAAATACATTTCCTATTCAACCTCAACAGAAAGTAAAGCAGCACTATATTTCAACAAAAGATGAAGAAACTAAGAACAAGAAGAAACAAGTAATTGTAACAAATTGGTGACTAACAATCAAACAAGTTAAGGAACTGAAGAAAGAAACAGAGGTCAAGATGTGATGGCTAATGTAAGTGGAGGTACATTTTGGTCTTATCTAGATATTTATTCATATACCAAAAAAAATTGTTCAGGAAATTACTTTGTCATGAAGCAGCTGCTGAGCATGTTCACGTGTTGGTGCATCAAAATCCAAGTGATGAATTGTCTTTGGATTTGAGGCACCCCTTTTAAGATGTCTTTGAGTATGATGCCAAACTCCAGAGCTTGGGAGGTAAGTGCCAACATGAGACCCCCTGACCTGAAAAAAGAAAAAAGAAAAAAAATGCATGTAACAGTTAAATTTGGTATTCTGAAGCCCCGGAAGACTTTGAATGGGGCATTGTACGAAACAGGGGCACTGCCCTTAATGCTATGGTACAAGCGCAGATATACTTCAGTACCTAGTAAAATATGACTATCAGGGTGAAAGAGGCACCAAATAAAATTACTGAACAGTTATGAATCTAGCTATAAATTTGTAACTTTAGTTATTTAACTTTAATGTCCTGACCAATATTGCCAGCATTGATATTAACTCGTGCATATAGTTACTGGTCTTCATCCTATCATTCAATAGCTGGAGGCCAAAGAACAAAAGATAATATATTTTTTGCTGACATAAAAAAAGATATAGAGAATATCTCCAAGTCTTGATCAGTCTATAAGCTAGAGTATTCAATAAAAGTACTGTTATCCCTTGATTATACAACACATAGGCTATCAAGACCAAGTTTCACAAACTTGACATTCACTAGACAGGAACTATATAGCTCTAGATGATTTGTAGGTCATAGTCATACAACCCAAAGCCAACATAGCTCAAAGTATTTTAACATCAGATTAGCCCAACCCAAAGTATTGCTCAAAAGTTCATAGGCTCAGCTTGAACAAGGTGGAAAATGCCACAAGCCATAAACACAACTAGCTCATTATTGCTTTGGTTTCTTGATGATGTCCAAAATATTTTCAAGTACTACAGTTCCCTAACAAAGAGAAAAGTTTTCAGTATGACCATACAGAATCACATTTCTTACTTCTTAGCTACAGAATACATCCAATAAGAAGGCCAACAAAAGATAATACTAGCAAACAATTGATGTAACATACAATGAATCCAGAGTCAAGAGGCTAATCCATCTGAGGCAACAAACAATGACAGTCCACCAGGAACGTGTATTAAAAATAGAAAAAGAAACACACACACACACAGAGAGAAGAATGAAATGCTTGTATTCTCGTCATCATCTGACACAACCATGAAAATGTTGATAAACGCATTACCTTATTATCTAAATCAAGCGCTTTAGAAGCTAAGCCTTCCAGCCACTGAACAATCCTTAGGCATAATTGTGCTGTATGATCTACTATAACAAATTGGCAGGCCTCCAAATGTGAAGTTGTTGGGAACTGTCATCAAGCAATTCATTTAGCTTGGATTTATTTAGTAAAACTAACAAGAATATGTCAGAACTAAGAACTCCAGTGACACGCCAGAGAAAACTCTACAATGACTAACATGAATTCAAAGCAAATCTAGTCAAGGTACACAAAATGTTGTTAAATTATGAATACCAGGATTAAATCATCTGGGAGTTCTTCATTTCCTGCAAGAGAATAAGAAAATACCTTAGCTTCTTATACTGACCTTCAGAAACATCAAAGAGATAACAAAATTATTAACAAGTAAACAAACTTGAAGGATGAAGTGTTTGATTTAACATTAAAAACAACATAGACACCAAGATGTTTCAGCAGGGTATGCAGTATTCATGATTGAGCATGAAGAACTTATAAGTTTTTTTCCAAATATTTCCATGCATTATATGGCAAGAAAAGAGTTTTGAAAGAGATACTTCCAAACGTAGATCCAAGAATATACAAAATTATTTTCAGTGAAGTAGATTACCCTTCCCATATAAATACCATAGAAGAGACCAAGAAGCAGCTTCATCAAGCAAGAACCGAGCTTTCTGCCTCATTAATTTATCCTCAATTATTCTATATCTCTCATTGGCACCATATCTGCACCCAAAATGGCAACGATTGTAGTCAAGTCATCAGATTGGCCATTACATATGTCTTTTTCACAAACCGAAGGGAGCAAATAGTGGCAAACTTAAAATGAATGATCAAGCCAAAAATAAGAAGTTGTAGAAACAGTTTTACATGGGCTATAGTATGTCTAGGGTTTGGCCCAAAAAATTAAACCACCACTTCACACAGGAGGTCGGCTACAATTTTGGCATCCATCTAGATACATTATGAGAAATATGCAAATAATCCTGACAGCGTCCAGATAACATAACAGGAAAGAAAGAAAACTATGAATTAATGGCAGTCCTAGTTAAATTCACAAGTGGAGACCTAATTGACTCTGAAACACCGCGGCATGAACTCTCAAATCGTAGTATCAGATCAGGGATAGGCATCAACCCTGCAGAACACAAACAGCAAACTGACAAGTCAATCCCTCAAAAAAAAAATATGGCCATATGTGCAAAAACCGTAATTCACCACCTTCACTCCTTAGCTACAAGCAAAAAAAAAATGTGTCTGAACACGTGGCAGAAAAAAGAACATGTCTTTTCAACAAAAGAAGACCAAAATGTAAGTGTGACTATGAAAGACATATACTAAAATAAGATTCCCACTCATGTATCATAAAATGGTAATATAACTATTTTATTGCTTCATTTAGTATGTGCTACGCCCAACTAAAGTCTGTTCTTGTTGCATAATAAACCCATCATCAGTCAGCAGATTTTTTAGTACCCATCTCCAACATATCCAGCTTATAGGTCTTTATTAGCTCCCAGTTCAGACATATCATGAATAGAATAGGTGCCCCATCATTGTCAAGAACTGGAGTACATTACATACATGCATTAATCACTTCGATATTGGAAGTTGAAGATTATGTGGAAGGGAAGACTACTTCATCCAACAACTTCTGAAAATCCCTTCTGGAAACAAACACAAGATACTGATGTTTCCTGCGGTCCTGCCTCCCTCTAGCAGCTTCTTCAGCTTAAAAAGCTCAATGGAGAGGGAGATACTTGCACATTTCAAGGGATCTAAAAATCTTTTTTGACATCTAATCATCTATAATCAACAAGTCAACACAAAATCTATCATTGTATACTCCAGACAGCTTATTGCAGGCTTGAATATAATTGTACAAAAAGCAATATCCAAAGAGATATCCAGTACAGTAACTTTCACCATAAATCAGCCAATGCCAGTCTAAAACATGGATTTGGAATGTCATATCTTCTGAAATAACCATCATAGGATTACCAGAAGTTAAAAATTATAAGCCAAGTAACGTGATTGAGTACCTTGAATACCAGAATCCAGTAGAGAGGCAAATAAAGAGAATGTTGTATCTGCACTTTCAATGTGCTCATCTTCTTCTTTCTTACAGACCTTAAGGGATTCACTTCCCCTCCTGCGCATCATATCAGCATCGTCATCAACTATGGATAGCCCAAGATCATCATAGTAAGATCTCCTCTTAGTAGCAGATTCAAAAGGTGTTCCTCCAATATCCGTGTCAAGCATCTCAACCTCGTGTTTAATATTTTCAAGAAAAAGTGCAGCATTACTAAATCTTGAGGCTGAAGTATCATGGTGCGGAGACAGGCTAGAACCCGGATGTCTTTTCCTGCACATTTGATATATCTCTTTAATTCCAGTATTCCATCACATAAAATCCAAAAAAGAAAAACAAATACAACGTTCGTATAGCCAGTTTCTAGAACATCTCTGCAATTTAACACATAACAAAAAGCTCCATATCTTGTAAACAGCTGAAATAGTTCCTCCTAACAATGCTTCTGGTCTGATCCATACACTCCATTACACAAACCTCGCAAAATTACAGCAATTTCCCCCCAAATAACATAAACGAACTCCCAAAATTTCAGAAAACAAACATTAGCCGAGCGTTGCAAGCAGCAGCAAACCCTGCTCACCCACTCACGGAACTCGAAATTTACAAATGCAGATCAAAACTCCATGCATACCGCGCACAAACTTGAACCATACAGACCAAATCTATGTCCGCAATCAATGAAATTCACAATTCAAAAAAAAAAAAAAATTACCCGTATCGACGGAAGCGCTCTCTACTGCTGAGGTTTTCCGGGTCGAAATAACTGGGAGAAACATCCATATCCACCTCCATAACTGGATAAATTGCCTGAAAATGAAGGTTTGCTGAGATTGATTGAGATTATTGGATTTTTAACTGAAAAAAGTTAGGGTTTTACAGGCGGGAAGGGTTTTGATTCCGGTGGAGCTAAACTCACTGTCTCACTGTTTTTCAAAAGCCTTTTTAAGAGTGTCTTTTTTTAATTAATAAAAAAATAAGGGACTAAAATACAAATAAAATTAGGAATTTCGAAATTGTTGATTTTTTTTTCCTAAAAAAAAATATTGTTGATTTGTTTTAAATGGTTTATGTGCTTGTTAAATTATACAATTGTTTTAATAAGATAATGTTCATGTATGATAAAATTATATAATAATTGTTTTAGCGATTGTTTATTTAGTTGAGTGTGTTAATATTCTCCATGAAATTACTTTTCTCTAAAAAATTATTTTGATTTTTTATATTTTTACTATTACCCCATTTTATTAATTAATATGCATACACGTGCATATAGAGTCAAATATAGGTGGAAAATAATTGTAGCCCATTTTCATTTTCACAAGTTTTGATTTTTCGAGCAAACCAAATATTAAATTAAATTAGCATGTGTCACGTTTGGTTCGGCTCACGTTTAATTTAAAGGTATTATTGAGAACATAAAAATTGGATTACAAAATAATTGAATTAGAATCTTGATTAGAAAAAAATTGGTAAGAAGGATCTATTATCACCAAATATATATACATATAGATACATATGCAAAACATTTGGTTTTAATACTTATTTAATTTTAATTTTTCATAAAAAATTGCAGTCACTATTCTAGGTGTACTAGACACTACTTTTATTCCAATAAGCAATACCCACATCCAAATCCAAAAAATTGATTACAAAAATTGTTATGATAATTATTATTATCATAAATTAAAGGCATATTAAAACTCAAGATTGTACAATGTTAGAAACAAGAATCGAGAATCTGAGGGTTCTAATTTGAAAAGAAGGAAAAATAGGTGACACAAATTTTTAAAATTTGCCACACAACTCAATTTCCTACAAGAATCCAAACATACATAGTTGCAAGATTCACAAAGCGAGAGAACAAATTAAGTTGGGTAGAGACACCCCTCGAAACAAAGATTTTACACATCATCCTAGAAAATGTTAAACAACTCGAACTCGAACGGGGCGGGAAGGTTCTACCGTTATGCATACCGAGTCACGACGGATCACTGGTAGTACATGAGCTGCTGCTGGGCGGCAGCAACATTCTGGTAACCGCCGTCATAGATGGCCTGACTAGCACCTGCGCCCATCCCCATCGGTGCTTGCTTCAGACCGTGTTGCCCCTGGTGGGGGTGCATGAGGGGAGGGACACCCATCTTGCTCATTGCAATTTGTCGCTCGTATGCTAGAAGGTCTGCCGTAGAAAGACCGTGCATCGGTGCTGCCGCTACGGGTGGGAGGAGCGGGTTTGAGCTAGTTCCGGGCGGAGTTGGTTTGTTACCCCATGAGCACTGAATAGTGGAAAAGCATGAAAGAACAGCAACGGGATTAAACAAATTCGAAAAAATATTGCTCCCAATAATCATTTCCGCACACTAATTATTGTGTATTGAACTGAGGACTATGCTAAGGCAGGATAATCAGAGAAGCCGTTAGTCTATTTAAGAAGGCGCGGGAGATGGACGGTCGGAGGCCAGTCTTAGACTACAAGTTTTAGGAGATAATACAGATTTTCGAGTTTATTCATTATCGATGGGATACCTTCTCCATACAAACAAGTGGGGAATGAGACAAACCTTAATTTGTTTGCCACAGAGATATGACTGAGCATTTCCCAATTGAATAGCAACGGCAGCTTCTGCATGGGTGCTGTACCTCACAAAACCAAATCCTTTATCACGCTGGACCCGAACTTCTTCAATTGCCCCGGCACCAAGTGCATGGAAGTGGCGATGGAGGTCAACCTGGGTTACCTGGCAGAATAAAACCAATGAAGATTTTCTTTTGAAAACTAAACTAAGATGCTTCCAGTTTAAAAGGAGTTCTAACTTGTCTAGACCATAAAAATAGTTGCAGGTCTCCCCAGACTCACAAATAAAGTGATATCCTGAATTTGTACAAACTATTTCCAAGGAGAGAGAAGCAAGCAAAAGAGGACTTACATCTGGAGCAAGATTGCCGACATACACGGTGGTGTATTGAGGGTTATTCTCAGGAGCATCACTACTTGCTGCCTCCTTAACCTCTTCTGTAAAAGCACAAGTCCCCATCAAATATGGCCAAGCCAAATCGTAATCATCATCACCTAGTGACTAGAGCATGCCGGCATGGACATTGGACGATGTGCAGTAAGGAAATTGATATCTAGTTTCTTCTATAGAAAAACTCAACCACAATACCCTCGGAGATGTTTGGCTATAAAAATCATTATTAGGTTAAAATATAAATCAAGATGCTCAACAGCCTGAAAAACTACAGAGTTGGTAAAACCTTCTTAGTTTCAATCCATGACTACAACTTACAGTCCTTCTTTGACCAATACCTATTTCTATATAACCCCACTTTCCCACACTACTCACCTGAAGAGCCGTTTGTTAGTTCCACAACGCTTTTAGCATCTGAACCCTGCTTTTCATCAATGGTACCAGCACCTTTTGTGGCCCAGTTACAGCGTATCTGCCTGCTACCAAGCCATTTTCCTGCAGAGTTTTCATATAAAGCAATCTTTAGATTTTTCTAATTGAAGCAAGAGACAAATGCTCGTTTTCATGTACTTAGGAATTGAACCAAAAATTTCTAACCAGTTAAATCATTTATTGCGCCTTGAGCTTCCTGGAAAAAGAAAAAGAAAAAGAAAAATTCAGGAATCATATATCCTGGAAATGTAGCTTCAAAGAAAATTCAGAAATAACTGATGAAGACATACCTGTTGGTTGCGGAAAGAGACAAATCCAAACCCCCTGGAACGGCCAGTCTTTTGATCCCACATAACCCTTGCATCACTGGGATAAAATAAGATAGTTAACACCTCCTAGATATACAGAGCATATGATGAAAATAAAAGCAATACTCTGACAGACACAAGGAAAAAAATTGAGAAAGGGAGAGATGCAGATGCTTACGAACAACTAGGATAAACAGAAAAACATGCATACAGCATGGCATCAGTAACCTCTGGGCTGAGATCACCAACAAAAATGTTGTAGTGGTCTGCAAAGAGATATAAACTTTCATCAGCCACAATCACTGGACATGTAACATTAAAAGCCAATTTGGCCAGTGCCATAGGTACAAAAAATGAAAGACAATACACACTTGTCGTATCTTCCCTCTGACCGCTGGCATATGCCCAGTTAACTTTGATAGGCTGCCCAAACCTAAAATTCAAAAAGGATTGTTATTATGAACCACACAGCAATGTAAGATTGAATCTTCAGTAATTAATACTCACAAATGCCTTCCATTGAGAGTCATTATTGCAAGTGAAGCACATCTACGATCAAAGTAATGGATGAACCCATAGGATGACTGCACACAACACAGAACCAAAAACTGTCAACATGATCTCCAGAAAGAGAATCCAGATCAGATGTAAGTAAATAACCATAAGGAATAGTATATTTGAGAGCAATCACACCTTCTCTTTTCTAACAAGCTTGCAACTCTCCACAGGACCAGTACTTGCAAAAACTTCTTGAAGAAGTGGTTCGGTAACCTGTGTGTGAATATTCCCAACATACCTGCATTTTCTCAAAAATAAAAAACCTAGAAGTTTAAAAAGAAAAGAAAGAAAAATCAAGGAATTTATAAGAATCTCACAAAAATGTTGGTACCTAAAATATCACACAATGCAAGCTAAGCAAATAATGCAACAAAGAAGGAAAAAACAAATCCCAAAAAAAAATTCTGAAACAAACACTTACACACTGCGGCATGCACTTGGATCAAACCCAGGAGGCAGATTTCCACTTGGAATTGGCTCAATCTGCAAATAGTGAGGTAAAAATGAAACTGAAGTTAAGAGAAAAAAACTTTCCAATTATCACCAAAATACCATTCACCCTAAGTCCCTAAGAAAAACATTGAGTGCACAATGTATGGGTTCTGCAATGCCACAAATGGTGAAGAAGCGCATAACATGGACAGGAATGAATAGTGAATTCTTCCTATTTCCAGCTCAATTATGCACCTAAAATGCCCAAGATCTCCTGAAATGTCCCCATATTACTTCACATATCAAATACCACTTACTTTCGGATATACTGGAACCACAAAACACCACACAGCAATATTATGTCACTTTAGACTTCCAACCACCCAAATTTTGCTCAACTGTTTTGCCCAAAAAATTCTTATAGCGGTTGCAAAATTAGAACCTGCAACATTTCATACCAAATGATCCCACTTGGTTGCAGTGTTGCAGGATATTCTTCCCCAGTAATACAGTCTACTTCTCCTTTCTTTCTCTTTACCATGTCTAATTATTATGTATTTTCATTTGTGATCTGACCAAATCCATCTCCAAATTCGTCAAATTTACTTCATGCCTTTGATTATTACACTTCACTGGACAAGAAATTCTCAAATGAATGTACAGCTTTGCTCTTTCTTTTCCTATACAATCATAAATTACTCCTTTCAACATGTCTTCACAAGATTCCTTCTTAAAGCTTCTCATAAAAGAAGCATCTGCTCCTCAGAGCCTTCATCATTCTGCGCACAAACCTCAAGGCAATTTTCTATGTGTTCACTAACATTAAATAAGCCCAATAGACAAGCAATATTCATGGGAAAAACAAAGAAGGAAACTTAGAATGGAATTATAAAACAATCCGTTACACTAAATTCCGAGGCAAATGAAATTCTGGATGAAACACGGCGCAGTTTTCTTGAGGGCTCTCAACTATTTTATCCAACGAAAGATAAAAAAAAAAACCATCAAAGGAAACTACAAATCCTTAAACAACAATCGAATCGCATTACTATACAATAGGCACTTCGATAAGCGGACAACTACTGAAATGGGACCAAATATCAACCCGCCCCAATTTCAGAAAACCTCATCCATGACCAACCATCCAAAAACCAGAAATTGAAGTCAGAAACACAAAAAAGGCAGAAAACCCAATCTGATTAAAGCAACCAATTTCGCAAAATCTCACTGAACCCAAAAAAAAAAAATAGATCAACACCTAAAGCATCACAAAATGTACGTAACATCATAAAAAATAATCAATTAGCTCAAAAAATGGAGCTAAAGCTGATAAAACAATAAAAAAAATCAACCTGCGGTGCAGCTAAGAGGCCGGGATGATAGAGCGACTGCTGTTGGAGAAGAGCTTGCTGCATCAACGCCTGATGCTGCTGCTGCTTCAATCTCTGATTCTGCATTTTTTTGCTTGATTTTACAACTGAAAATCGAATCAAACAAATGATCGAAATGGGAAAATTTCTCGGTTTAGGGTTCGTCGAGCGAAAAGAGGAAAAAGGGGAAAATGAAGAAAAAAAAAAGAAAAACAAAAAAGAAAAAAAAAGACAAAAAGAAAATAGCCTTCGCTGAAAGAGGGGAAATTATTTGCTTCAAAGCGAATTTATACCTCAAGTTTCCGACTGGGCCCCACTTCACGCGGCGCTAAATAGTGATGAATAAAATGGGCTTTTTTTCAAGAAAATAAAATGGGCTTTTTTTAAAAATAAAATGGGCTTTTTGTAAGAATTCATTTATTATTTTTTATGGTGGTTTTATATGTTAAGCTTTGATTTGGTTATAATTTTTAGTTCATATGATAATGTGTTAAAAGTTATTGGAATTAATAGGGATATCAATAGGTTAATCCGTTCCATTTCGAATCAATTTTACTGGGTTGTTGGTAGGCTGTAAACGAACCGAGTCGAGCTGAATACTCTGATGTTCGAGCTCGGCTCCTTAACGGATATTCTAGCTCGAGATCGATTCGAGTTTTTTTTTTCTTTTGGTCCAGATCGGCTCGATAATTATTTGCCATGTTCGGATTCGGCTCGAAATCGACTCGTGAAATGCTCGAAAATTTACTGATCGAGTCTGAACTCAAATGCTTGAAAAAAAAGCTCATATGATTACATATTTGAGCTCGGGCTAAAGTAAAAGCTTGTTTAATTTACCCGTACAAAATATTTATAATATTCATAAACATGTTTGCAAACATGTTCGATTAAGCTCGGGCTTGAATGCTCGAAAAAAAGCTCGTTTGATTTACATGTTCGAGGTCGGGCTTAAATAAAAGTCTGTTTAATTTACCTATTCAAAATATTTATAATATTCATGAACATGTTTGCAAATATGTTTGATTAAGCTCGAACTTGAACATATTCGTAAGCTAACCGAGGTGAATACTATTTTGTTTGAGCTCAACTCGATAAATTTATCGAGCTTCATTCGAAGTTTTCATGTGGATCAATCGTACATATGTATAATTAATTGGGCTCTATTGAAATAGACGAAGTGAAATCGACTAAGGGAGTCTTATTGTTCTAGATTTTTAATTTTTAATTAATATCACATTTTTAAAATATTTTTTAATTATATTTTGGGACTTATTTTACTGCTTAAGTAGATGATGATTATATTGCTCCCAATTTTTTCGCCTCCTGTTATGCTAATGATAATATTGTATTTTTTTAATGATATCGTTAAAAACACACACCAATATCGTTAACATAGTAAGAGGCGGAAGAAAATTAACCAACATAATTAACATCTACTAACTAAATGAATAAAAAAAGACCAACATAATTAACATCTACTAACTAGATGATCTTTGTAGGATAAGACCAATTCATAATGAAACCCCAACAATCGAAGAAATAGATTCTGCATATGTTTCTTGGTGGTGATGGTCCTATTTCAAATATATTTTGACGAGTATTTAGCATGACGTGGTCTCAAATAATAACTAATTGAATGGAAACCTTGGTTCAGTGCGATTTTTTTAATGTTTGCTAGTATGTCTTCACTCATAACAAAAATTCATGTAGAAATTAGAAAATTATGCTTAGGACTGAACAAGACCGAATCGAAATTAAAAAAATGAACTGAATCGATCAATTTGGTGCGATATGGTTCACTATACTAGGAAATTGGTCATGGTTCGATTCTAGATGTTACAACCCATTTACAACCGAAATCATCTGAATATATATATATATATATATTAATTATTTACATATTATAAAATATAAAAAGTGAGAAACAAGGATAGACTTTTATGGAGAAGGGGAGTCAAACATTAGACCCCGACTATCGCATAAAAGAAAAGCAAGAACTAACTCGAGTACTATTGATTATAATAAAAAAATGTGATACTTAATATATAAATATATATGTTGGGTATCGGCCTCGCCGGAAATGCGCTTTCTCTCATCGCCGACGCGGTCTTCACTGTAAGACACTCAAGTCTCGGGCAAGAGATGACTCAAGTTATCCTTTGGGTCCGGACTAAAGTTACATAAATTGTGCGATCATGTTCATCATCATGTACTTGAACATTGTTGTGAATATGTAAGATCAGAATGTAAAGACTTAAAGCAAGTAAAGAACACGAGGTTGGTAACCTTGTTCGATCAACTGATCTACGTCAGGGAGACTTCACAAGTCCGTGAGAAACAGTTTACTACTCCGTTGAATGGTTACAAAGTCTATTACACGAAGACTCCCGTCACTCGACCCCTTTCCTACCCGATTCAACCTCTTTAACTAAACTAAATTGTGAGCTCCTCTCACAACCTAGAATCCCTCTAGTTCCTACAGAAAATCTCTCCCGAGACTCCTTTAAGTATGTATGAAAGTGAGTTTCAAATACAGACTAAAAACACAATGATCACACGGATCAAACTTAGTCTACCCGAATACTATATGCTTCGAATATGAAGTCTTTTGGACTCTCTGCCCTTTATGTATTCGTAAAAATCATGTCATCTAATCTCAAATAATTAACCTAAGATTAGAATAATTAACCTCAAATAATCAATTATATTAACTAAAAAATGAAAACTAATTAAAAAATAATTATAAACTCTAATTGGATGGAATAAACCCTAAATAATAATATAAAACTATACTAAACCAAAAAAAAATTGAAGAAAAAAATAAAAGAAAAATAATAATTTTAAAATTTGGTACACGATTGGGACATATAAATTGATGAAACTTTAGTCCTTAAATTAAATTACATCAAACTTAAAATTTTCAATATTTAACCAAAATACAAATATAAACAATAAGAATTCAGATTATTCAAGTCAGTCCATTTAATTTTGAACTAGCCTTATCGAGTTACATATCGGGCTACTCATGCAGAAGAGGCTGGAGATGGCATTAAACTTTTCCTATTAATTGACCAATTACATAACTCTATTACACTTCAATTACTATGAATCTAAATCATACTGCAAATTAAATCACTCAATCAAATGCTTGAAAAAAAAAATGCTATAAGCCATTATAAATGGAACCCTAGCTACTATCTAAAGGCAACAAGGAGTTATAATTTGAGCTCAAGTTGTTCATCTCCCTTCGAAGAAGAGCTTGGTTGTTCTTGAACTTGATGATAAGGCCCTCTAGCAGCAGCCCTACAAGAAATCGATCTTTCGTGTTATATCCCGTGTTGCATAATATATAAGAACATTAATCGAAATGAAAAAAACAAAATATGAATATGATATATCATATTGTAACACAAATTAGACTATGCGTTTAGGTTAACTAAAGTGACTAATTAAATTAAATCCATCATGATTAGAACATGTTTACTTATAAATAGACTACACATACAAGTCAAAATATATTTAATTACCTATTTTATCTTATTACTACACACTTATAGAAATAATATGCATCAATTGTGTTACTTATATGTATGTGCAAGTAAATAAATGTGAAATATTAATCACAAATAAGTTTACATAGATAAGTACAAAAGTCATGTTCTCTTCGTTCCAATCATACGATCGATTTTGATCTTTCACGTAGATTAAGATGTGTATTGAAAAACTAAATTAGACACGTAAACTTCCCAATACGCCCTTATCTAATGTCTTAAGACTAACGTAATTAAGAGTTTTACACATCGAAACCAAAATATAGACTCGGCACATCCAAAAAAGGAATAGCGGACTATATAATCGAGAAAGCAGAAGTGTATAGATATGTCACATACCGATCTTTTCTCTTCTCAAGAAACCGATGAAGTGATGATCTTCTTGCAATCGGCAGATCTAAAACACACCAAAACCAACACAAATTCCATCAACAATCTCAGCAAAAAAAAATTTAAAAATAAAATTAAAAATCCATCAGATTCAATCAACTCAATTACCAGAACCATTAGCCTCAGGGCATGTTTTCTCCTTACAGGTGTTCGACGAAATGCCAGCACCCTTGTGAGAGCTAGTACTGGCCTGAGGCCGCGGGGGCAGCCCGTCTCGGGAGCTAGAGACGGGCGCCACCGCGCTGCTAGAACTCGGGTTTTCGCCTCCGACATTCGGCAAGATGCCGCAAGACATCTTGGAGCTCTCCTTTTTGGCAAATGTCATGAGCTCTTTGGCCATCTCAGCTGGATAATCATCAAACACCAACACTCTGCCTGAGTAGAATATTGTCAACTGGGATGGCTTTGGATCATCTTTGCTGGATAGAATTAATCGAGAATTAAATGAGCTTCAAACAGAAATTTTCTGAATCTGATTCTAAAACTCATGAAAAAATGTATGTTTATGTGATGGAAAAAATGGTTATCTTGCTCTTGAATAGCATTCGAAATATAACACGGGGCTCGTTTGCAAGGCTGCGTAGTATTAAGGAAATGAAATATGTGGCAATAGGCATCCATTAATTAACTCCTATTATTAATTAGTATGCTATTTTAAATGATTTTGAGTAACATACTAAATCAAGATTATTATGTTCTTTGCTTGGAGTTGATTAGTCAATTGATTACGTATTTGGTATTACTATGTTGTCTATATACTCAACTCCATAACCAGAAGTATAGGTTTATCTATCAAATTCAACGGATAAATTTCATATTACTTCCCTGTAATTTTTTTCAAAAAATAAAAAAACTCCATGCGTTTAATAAATAGTCTAAAAACCATCTATGTTATGTATAATTCATATAAAAAAAAATCCAATTTTGGAGAAAGTAAAATTACACTTTCTAAGAAAGATAGTATGATTTATTTATTATTTTACAATTTTTGTTATAGATAAATATAATTTATATCATTTGAAAATTATAGTATTTGGCTATATTACTACTTTTTAGCTATTTTGATAATTTACTAAGTTTCGTATATTTTTTACATATAAATATATTTTATATCAATTAAAAATTATAATATTTAGTTAAACTACTATTTTAAAAAATTAATTATATTTAAAAAATAATATAAAAATTGTAAAAATAAAAATCATACACTCTTTTTTAGCAAGTATAATTCACTCTCTCCAAAAGGGATTTTTTTGATAAATACATATAAGAGGGGAGTTTTAGACTATTTATTTAACACGTGGATTTTTTTATATATAATTTTCGGGAAAGCACCAGAGTGTAACACGAAATTTACCCCACATTCAACACATGAAAGATGAAAATTATCGATCTAGTATTCAAAACATTGGATCTCACATTCCATACCACATAATGACATTAATCGCACGTGTATTGATGAAATGAAATACAAGATGAAACAAAGCATCATCTCCATATTTGTTAGTCCAAGGGCAAGAAGGTAAAACCTCATAGGAGTATTAATGGATGAAATTGGAGCCATGGATGGCTGTTGTTCCATTGAGGGCTTATTTGTCAAAAAATTATTCATTGTTGCAGAAGCTGAAGCAGATTGAGTTGATCCAGGCTTCACTGCAATCAATCAAAACACAAATATATTTATTTATTTTTTTCAGTCAAAATTTCAAGAATTATTAATTAACCTTCAATTAAGTGAGATTTTCAGCAATTAATTTAGAGCCACAAAATCCTGCAGATAGATCTATCCACTAAAACTGAGCAATTAATGAACCAAGAAAACTGTAGTATTTTCTCACTACATAATGAAACATGAGAATTATTACAAGAAACAAAACTTTTCCTAGGAAATTTCACAAACATATGCAGCTCAAAATCTAAAAACATTAAAAAGAAACACTTTTTTTTATTTTTTTTGTTTACCAATGGCTTCAACGCTCTCAACTTTTCCACCAATTTCGATATTCAAATCTCTGAGACTCCCTTTTTCCTTAATATATCGGCTTAAAAGATTGCATGTCTGCACAAAATTCGATCTCCCAGGTTGCCTCCTACCATCAAAAAACATTCTTGAACCAGACATGTCTGCCAAGAGAGAGAGAGAGAGAGAGAGAGAGAGAGAGAGAGAGAGAGAGAGAGAGGGGCTTTGGAAGCTCAAATTTATGGCACCCTTTTCTTGAAAACAAGACTAGAAGAAGTGAGGAATTTTAAGATACAGAAAAATCTTGAGAAAACACAGGAAAAGGGTGAGAAGGGATGAACAATTTGAACAAGCTTATCAAATATTTGTTTTCTCGAAAGATTATGTTTTTTTAATGATTAAAATAAGCACGTGAAAATTGCCAAGGAAATGAAATTTCAAAAAAAAAAAAAACTTTTTTTTTTTGGTTTTAGTTGAGACAGCACATCCTTCCCCACTCATCAAGAATCGTGCACTTAATCTGCGCATAAATTCAAGGGGAAAAAAAAGAAGAAGTGGGGTCCAAGATTAAAGATTGATGAAACACGAGTTCTTGAAATATATATATATATATATACCCTTCGTCCCATTTATATAGTTCCTATTAGGCAATATTTGGTACACTATTACGGATATACCCACATTAATAAAATCTGGATTGCTTTGAAAGATAATTGCATATTAGCTATTTTAATTATGTGTTTGGTTATTAAGATAAATATACTAGATTACTTCACACATCTGTTTGGTACATTGTTTTATTTGGTAGACTGAGGGAGCGTTGGATACCTTGTCTAGAAACTGTAATTGAGGGGGGCGTCGGATACATTATCCAGCCGAATCAGTAAATTACACCACGGGCCTCGTGTTAGGACCGGGCCTCGTGTGAACAAGCAGTGACTACCAAACACACAGTTCTTGCTGGATTATCCAGGCTACCAAACATTGCCTTAGTATTTTGAGGTGTCCCAATTATATAGTCACATAACTATAAATAGTATTAATTATCATGGTAATATACAAATATACTATTGCTATGTATTAGAAATTAAAACTCAACCACTTAAATTTTTTAGGGTCATTAATTTTAAGTAAAGGTAATAATAGAAATTAAGCTTTAATATATTATTTTTATAAATATTTTTAATCTACGTGCGAGGATAAAGTGGACTATATAAATGGGACGGAGGGAGTATATATATAGGCTTTGGTTCACGTGAGAAATATTTATTGGTGTGAGAAATGAGAAAATGTTTTTCTTATTGTAATTTACTGCTTAATAGGTATAATTTTATTGCATAATTATTTTGTTCCACGTGTGCAATGAAATTATAGCAATTAAGCAAAAAAGTATTTAAGCAATAAAATCGAATACGATAAGTATTTTTCTCATTTCTCATACCAAGATCTTTTCTCACCTGAACCCAACTATATATATATATATATATGCATGTATATATATTCTACTAACAAAAAGATTATTTGCATTTGATTTTGAGGTGGATGATTCTTGATTTCCATATTGGCCTTTGCTCATTGGATGAAATATTGCAATTGAAGGCCACTAATCAAACGAAAGTGGGGTACGTAATGATTCTCGTCTCACCCTACGAAATTTGGGGGAAGTGAATCTTAATTAATGCGTGAAATTAAATTAAAGCATAGTAGATTGAGAAATTAAAAAAAAATTAATATTTTTAAATATGTAACATAGAGTGTTGCACAGAATGTAATTAATGGAGAAAAAAAATGAATCAATTATTAATATTGCAACCTTTGCATGCACAAAAAAAGTACTCCTACAAGGCAATAATGAAATTAATGGGTTTTAACCAATAAAATAGAGAGACCTAAATCTACAAATTTAATAGGAGTCAAACATTAAAAAAAAAAAAACTCTCTTGATTTTCACCCACAAATAAAATGAAATAAAATCAAGGGGGAAAAAACCAAGCCCATGAATGTCATTTTCCACAAGGTGAGGACTCGAGAGTAGAAAAAATAGAGAAATATTAATCACCACACACATTTGAACTTTTATCGGAAAAGGCCTCTTGAATCTTGATGAAAACCACCAATTAATTAAAGGACATGAATGCAAATTGCAAAGTGGTCCTTCAACTTTATATCATTGATAGATATGGTGTCTATTTTATAAAAGTTTAGCCATCAAATAAATATCTTATATTTGGTATTTTAACATTTAGAAATTTCACAATTTAAAATTTGGATTAATTTTGCCATTTCGGTTTATATTAATATAGTCATGTTCTAATACTTTTATATGAATATTATATTTCACGTTAATATAACCACGTCCGCAATTTTTGATAATTTACATAACTAATAATAACCTAAACTAAGTTATATATAGGTCATTTTGATTTAGGTTGAGTTCGGATTTTACTCTTAAATAAAAAAAAAATCGGGTTCGCGTTCAAATTTTCTATATCGGGGTGCTTGCATGTGGAGGAAATTAAAGAGAATTCACGAATATGTATGAAGTTCTTTCTTGGATAAAAATAATGAGTTTGCAGTATGTGTTATTTATTTGAAACAGATAGTAAATTTATAATGATTTGTAAATGCAGTAAAATTTAGAGTTGTCGAGCTGTAAAAAAGATATTCGAGTCGAACTTTTCTTTTACAATAAGCTAAATGTGTTTGTCAAGACGTCAATAGTGTGGCATATCATTTAAGTTAAGAATTGAGTTCAACCTTCATATTTTTGTGGAATAACTTCTCAACTATCCATATTCTTGTTCTTAATTTATAATAATTTTGTTTCCCTTAAAAAAATATACATAACACACTTAATTTGTCCCATGTGAGAAATGACATTTAGGGTCTTTAATTCAATTGTTTAGTAATGTTGTGGACTTATTATTTATTCCAAATTGACTATTATTAAAATATTACTAGCTTAACAAAAAGTATATTCTAAATGAACACAAAATCTAGTGAAATTGAGGGTAAAAAAATAGCTATGCCGAATTAGACTTTGTTTTATTTTTAACATGTGCTAACTTAGAAAAATAGTCAGGAAAAACTTTATGTTAAGTCAATTTTTGTAGTTTTCTATCTCAAGAAAAGATCAAAATATTGTCTACACTAAGGATTATCAAATTAACTCAGATCGAGCGTGTCCTATGTGAGATCGTAGGATTAACATTCAGATCCAAACACAATCAAGTATCAGCAAAATTATAAATATGCCGTTAAAAATGAGTTTGAATCCAAATTTTAACCAGTGTCAAGTTTTTTTTTTTTGTCATAATTGACTTGTTTTTAATATAAAAAGTATATTAGATATGCCCAATTTCCTATATAATGACTAGTGAATTCACCAAACACTATTTTATTTATTTTTCTTACAAACACAACTTGCAATTACTGCATATGTTTACAAGTGGATAGGGAATTAATTGTCTTTATACGCACATGTTGTGTGGTATTACATCATTCCATTTTGGGAGTTGAAACATCACATCTGCCAATAAGTTTGAATTGGTCTAAATCAAGTTTTTTTTTTTTTTTTTTTTTTTTTCAAATATGATCTAATCTAACTTGTACTTTAAAATAAAAATAAAAATAAAAATCAAGAGCAGCCCCTGGCCCCCTACCAATCATGGTCCACTTTTCTAGATGTGAGAGACTTTGTCACTTAGATCAATTTTGAACTAAAACAAAAAATTAGGGTTGGAAAGTTGACTCTATACATCACTTAATTAGTGGTCACATGCATGTGTGTGACACTTCTTCATCCATTGAAACTTCCATGTTGAAAAGGGCCTTCTACTCTTTAAATTATAATATATATATATATATAGACACACACACGCGCATATACGTGTTTTGGTTCATGTGAGAAAATTTTTATTGGTGTGAGAAATGAGAATGGTGTTTATTTTGTTGTAATTTATTGCTTATTTGCTATAACTTTATTGCATAATTACATGGCTCATGTATGCAATGAAATTATAGTAATTAAGCAGTAAAGTAATTAAGCAATGAAATTATAGCAATTAAGCTGTAAAATACAATAAGAGGAGTATCGTTCTCATTTCTCACATTAAGATGTTTTCTCACCTAAACTAAGCCAACACACACATATATAGATATATGTTATGTATGTAAGAAAGAAATAATATTAATATAGTCTTTAAAGACCATTTTTATTGTAAGTTGTATTTTTTATATGTCTAAAGTAATACTTTGTATAACAAAGAGAAATAAATGCTCACTTAATAAGAATCCCTAAAAATATAGAATAAAGTAAGAATAACATTCAATTTCATCAATACTTTGCTTGAGGAAAACAGAAAAAAAAAATGTAGCAAAAACTTAAGACAAAAACTTGTATGAGACCGTCTAACGGGTCTCTTGCATTAGACGGGCTAACTAGGATCTCAACCCGCCCAAAAATTCCTTCCAAACCCATCAAAACCGGCAAAAATAGTCAGGCACGTGGGCTCCACGTGCGGCCACTTGGGTATCACTAGGTATAAAGTAAAGTATCACTATGTGTGAAGTATCACTAACTGTGAAGTGAAGTATCACTAACTATGAAGTGAAGTATCATTGAATATAAATTTAGCGAAATATCATTAACTATTTAATGAAGTATCATTAGATATATATCTGATATATATCATTAAGTGTTTAGTAAAACTCGTTAAATAAATCAACGAAATTTGAGTTTGACATTACTCGACTTGTTAGCTCGTGAGCAATTGCTCGTTACATGAGATAGCTTGAAAAATATGGAAATATTAACATGATAAAACTTATATTTTATACTTTAATTTGTAATAAGTATATTAAATTTCTAATAAATTTTGTTTATTGCGAGAAAAGAATCGATTTTAGTGAATACGGTATTTTTTGTGAATAAGTTAAATTTTTAAAAAGAAAATAATTAATATTTAAATTGAAATATATCTAAATTTAGAAAGTTCGTATAGACTCGATTAAAGTTTAAATAAACTTGTAAGCCTTGAAGCATTTGATAAATAAAACTCGCTCCAAGCTCTTGACCATGACAATGTTCGGTTCAATGTGTGTAAGAGAGAAATAATATTTTACAAGCTATATGTATGTCTAACAATAATACATACAGATTATTTTTATCTCAAGAATATAGTTTATGCAAATCGAATAGAGAAATTAAAACAAGATAATTCACATTCGAACTCAATTAACTTACCCTAATGAACTAAAAGTGTCGACATTTAAATCGTTAGAATTTTATGCCTTTATATATTTATTTTTTGAGTTAAAAATCGTTAGGATTATTTTTTTCTAGAATTAGCTACACATGCCCTAATTTGCTTTTCTTGATTAATACTAGTATTGCACCCATGCGATACACGGTGAGAGTGAAATACACATACTTAAATCGATTCATATAATATTTCATAGATTTATAATATAAATAGATACGGTGTATATATATTTAATCAAAGTTAGCACCAATAGATAATTAAATATGATATATATTATTAATATATATGATTTATATATTAATATATACTAAACATCTGTATCACTTAAGTTATATAGGAATTCCTGAGCCCAAGAGTTAAGAATCCTCAAATAATATTATGCGTAGATATGCAATATATTCGTTCCTAATATAAATAGATATATTATAGATTGGCAAATTTAAATAGGGCAATCTAGGTATATTATTGTAGTATTGCAATATGATTAATTAATTCTATATATTTTATTACTTAATTGCATAATTATTTATATGTATAATTATATCATTATTATTAGAAAATTAATTTAGACAGGGAAATTTATTATTTCTATTTACGATAACTATCTTACTTTTAGATATAATATAGATCTGTTAGGTTAAGAATGCATTGAATATATTTGAATTAGGTCTCTCTCAATTATTGAGCTCCAATAATTAGGTTAGAATATATAGGGCCGTTAGGCTTGTATTAATTAATTAATTAATTAACTTATATATATATATATATATATATATATATATTCACACATGCACATGCACAAAATTGAGATAAAATTAAAGATCTAAATTAGGTGTGATTGGAACCTTCGAGTTAGAGGCACATGTGACCCTTGTGAGGAAAATACTCATTATCTTATAATAAATATTAGTTTCAATTTTAATTTAATTATTGTGTTATTTATTGCAAGAGTAGCATAATAAGAACAACACATACATACAATTTGAGTACTAGCTACTATATTCAATGCCTCCTCTTAATCTATATATAGAGATGTAAATGAGCGATTCGAGCCAAATACACATTTGTTTGAAATTGATATTGAGTTTTAAAATCTATATATATTTACACTTGTTTGATCAAATATCTACGCTGTATACCAGTATCGAGCCGATCGAACACGAGTAACTTAATATTTTTATAAATGTTTGTTCTGTTTTTACCTATCGAGCTCGAACTTGAAATCTTATCAAACACATTATGTTCAAATTTATTTAATATGTTTATCGAACCGAGTTTAAATAGACTTTTAACGAACAAACATGTATCGAGTTATTTAGTTTGATTTTTCAACTCTAACTATATATCCTGACGGTATGGAGAAAGTAAAATCTTATTATTATATCTTTCCAAATACATGTAATTAAATCAATACACCAACCAAACTCACCAAACACGCCATGTTGTCATTCTTGCATATCTCATATACTTATCTTTTCTTTGCAATAAATTAAAATTAAACTTAATTTTAAGAGAATTAAATAAAAAGGTATGGATGGTTGGGTAGTTGTGTGGATATAATTGAGGGCAAATTTGTTAATTATGAATTATGATGCATTCATATTTTCAACAAAAAAAGTGCTAGTTTATGTAACTATGTTTTGAGTGAAATCTTAATTAAATTCTTAATTAATTAATGTCTACCGCAATTTATTATGTTGGGCGTTACTAATCATTGCGATATTAAATAAAACGATTACACATGTCACATGCTAGAAAACTCGATTCAATTCCTAACTGTTTTTAGATTTTGGCTTTAAAAAAAAATTGTTTTTAGATTTATTTTATTTGGAAGAAAGGGAAAATGCATATGGCCCCTGTATTTTCTCAAAAAAAAAATAAAAAATCTCACGTTTAATAAATAGTCGAAAAATCTCTCAATATAAAATTCATCACACACTCGAAAAGTTTCATAATAATCTAAAATTCATCACACATTTTAACATGACTTCCTCATTATTCCCTTTCATGATTAACTTTTTAGATTATTTTGTTGAGCAAATTTTAAATTTTTAGATTATTTTGTTGAGAAAATTACAATTTAATTCTCAACGTTTGAAGATTTTAACAAAAATAATCTAAGTTCTAATAATAATAATTTAATTCCCAATGTTTAGATATTAACAATTTAATTCCCAACGTTTGAAAATTTTAACAGAAATGACTCAATAGTTTAAGATAGAAAAACTATTTCGGTCGATTTCAATCACATTTATTCTCAAAATAACCAAAATTGTTTTTTTCTCCTAAATTATCGGGTCATTTCGGTTAAAATGTTCAAACGTTGAGAATTAAATTGTTAATAATAAACGTTGGGTTATTTTTGTTAGAATATCCAAATATTGGGAATTAAATTGTAATTATTAAAATATTTAGTTATTTTTATTAAAATCTTCAAACGTTGAGAATTAAATTGTAATTTGCCCTTTTTTATTGGATGGAAGGTTAAAATTCTTCTTCTTCTTTTTGGTAAAATTAGTCGCCAAAAAAGCATGCATGGTCACTTTCCTAGCTCGTGCATGCGATTCACAAACATTTGAATATCATATTAATTGTGTTTTTAATTAATTTTCAGCCAACTAATCCAATACACGATCTCACATAAATTTTTTGATTATTTAATTCTACAATTTCTCAGCTTTTTTTGAAGTTTCAAGATTCCAATCTCTCTCTCTCTCTCTCTATATATATATATATATATATATATATATATATATATTAATAGGGCCAAAACACTATGCTCGAGGAGAGGGTGGAATGTGATAAGACTTTAAAAATAAGGAATCAAATTATTTTTCAGGTCAAATTTCTTATCAATCAAACGAATCCATAGTTACATGTATTTTTCCTAAAAAAAAGAGTAAGTTTAGAAAACTCTCAAAGCTATTAAATATAAGGGGGTTTTGTGTGTGTGTGAGAGAGAGAATTTATAGATGAAATTTATTTTCTGTTTTTAAGTAGAAATACACACAACTTATATGACTATAATACTATATATCAACAAGGCCAAACTCAAAAGACTAATGACTTGAATTTACAAAATTGATCATAATGTAAGCTATTGTTATATGGCTTTGGAAACTAATTGGATATTGAGTAATACGTCACCGCTTAGACATCCAAAAATAAAAATAGTATTAATTATATAAGGGCCGATCCAAAAAAAAAAAACAATAAAACCACGATTGTCCTTATTCAAGGAGGTGGTCTGATTTACATCGAATGTACATAACATCTTATATCAGATCGAAAAAAGTATGGATTATAATATTAAAAAGTATCACTTCGTACTAAAAAGTATCGCATTTATTTTACTAAAAATTACTCGTAAAAATAGAAGGGATATGATATTTTTATAATTATTATTACATTTTTTAATTTAAAAATATCACTTTTAACAGTGAAAAGCATCATAAATTTCCGTTCGACCGAAACAGTTCGATACGGTACAACGGGTGTACCCAAGACTTTGCCCTTATTCAAATTGTGATCGATCCAATTCCCCCTCTCAAAAATAGTAAATTCATTCATTCTCCCCACTTGATAAGGGATCCCAAGTTAAGATTTTCAAGAATTAAAAAAAAATTAAATGAAAAAGGTGGTAGTTATTACAGTTGGAGCTATTGCATCTGAATGCCCAAAGACAGACAATAACGGTTTTCCATTGGTAAGAGAAAGGATCAAAGAAACCAAAGATCCTTTCTCTCTCCGATGCCAAAAATCATGTCTGAGATTTTCTGAAAATTAAATTCTTCAATTTAATTGCACCCCCCTATTATGGCCAAGATTCATGTTCTTGGATCATCCATATTTTTCTGCATTTTCCTGCAAATCCTTCCCGCCACATTTTCCATCTCTGAATCCGAAGCTCTCATAAAACTCAAGCAATCATTCGTAAACTCGTCCTCCCTCGATTCATGGAAGCCCGGGACGGATCCGTGCGCGAAGAACGCGCAATGGATCGGTATAATATGTGTGAATGGATTGGTTTCGAGCCTCAGGCTCAAGAACATGGGCATATCTGGGAAGATAGATATTGATTCATTGGCTTCTCTTTCGGGCCTGAGAAGTGTTGGATTCGTTTCGAATTCTTTCTCGGGCCCTATCCCGGATTTCAAACGGATGGTTCTACTCAAGGGGCTGTACCTCTCCAGAAACCAGTTTTCAGGTGAGATTGCAGCGGACTATTTCAAGCCGATGGCCGGATTGAAGAAGGTTTGGTTATCCGGGAACATGTTTTCGGGCCGGGCCCCATCTTCGTTGTTCAAGTTACCCCGTTTGATGGAACTACGCCTCGACAATAATCAGTTTTCAGGCATCATTCCTCCAGCTGAGCTTCCATCTCTTGTTGTCTTGGACATGTCCTACAATAACTTCGAAGGTGAGATCCCCTCGGGCCTGTCGGGATTTAGCACGAAAGCCTTCGAGGGTAATCCCGGGCTTTGTGGTGGTAATCTAAGCAATGCCTGTGATTCAGCTTCTATGACAACTCACAGCAACAACAAGCCAATGTTTATGTGGGCTATGGTGGCATCAGCTCTTATGTTTTTGCTGATGGTAGCTGGGATTTTCGCGTTGAAGCGGAGGCAGGAGAGGGGCGGTAGTGGTGATGAGGCGGACGAATGTCCCAGTTTTCACATATCGAGTGTGAGGAGGACTGACGGTGTGACAGCCCGGGCGGGGATAGTCCCGGGCCCTCAGGCCATGCCCAGGCCCCCCTCGGGCCACAAGGGGTCGAAGAAATTTGCGAAAGGGGTGGAGATAGTGATGATTAATAATGGGAAGGGTGAGTTTACCATGAGTGATCTGATGAAATCTGAAGCCGAAATGCTTGCCAACGGGGTGTTGGGCTCGTCGTATAAGGCCATGATGCTCGCCGGGTTGACGGTGGTGGTGAAGAGGATCAAAGAAAGTGCTGCGAAAATCGGAAAAGAGCAGTTTGATGGTGAGATGAGAAAGCTTGGACGTTTATCGCACAAGAATGTGTTGACACCTTTAGCTTATCACTATCGTAGAGATGAGAAGCTTTTAGTGTGTGAATATAAGCCTAAAGGCAGTCTGTTCTATGTGTTGCATGGTAAGAATTTATAGCAATGTAGTTAAACAATGAGTTCTTCTGGTTCTTGCCGGGGCCCGGCCCGAGCTAGGGCATGAGGAGGGACGGGCCTACGCCTCCCCGTCTCCAAAATGTCAGGGCCGGCCCTAGTTCTTGCATCGTATTGTCTTAACTCGTTCTCTATTTATTTAGGTGATCGCGGTATCTCTCATGCAGAGCTGAACTGGCCTAAAAGATTGAGGATAATTAAGGGGATCGGCAGAGGGTTGGCCTATCTTCATGCCGAGCTCTCCTCACTCGACTTGCCACACGGTAACCTAAAATCGAGCAACGTGCTTCTGAGCGAAGAAAACGAGCCCCAGCTCACGGACTACGGATTATGCTCAGTGATCAGCGGCAGCTTCGCTGCACAAACACTAGCAGCATATAAGGCTCCAGAAGCAATACTGGATCACGACATTTCACCAAAATGTGATGTTTATTGTCTAGGAGTCATCATTCTTGAAGTTCTTACTGGGAAATTCCCATCTCAGTTCCTCAACAATGGAGAAGGTGGGGTTGATATAGTCCAATGGGTGAGATCGGCCATTGCCGGCGGGAAAGAGGCCGATTTATTCGACCGGTATATCGAACAAACCGAGAAGTCGAGAGACGAGATGGAGCAGCTTCTACGGATTGGTGCGGCCTGCACGGAGAGCAACCCGGAGCAGCGTTTGGACATGGCAGAAGCCCTTAGGCGGATAGAGGAGATAACGGCGGAGGGGCGATCTCATGACGAGACGACCGTCGAGGTTGAGGCCTTGTCGGGAGAGATTAGGGAGGTGGTGTGATGGATGTAGCATCCTTGGATCATGAATATGAGGGAATGAGTGCTGTTGTCTCCTCTTCTTGCAAGAATCAGACAGTATGTTAATGTTAACTGGATTCAGATTGGCAACACGTACATATAATTTGTTGGCTTTTTGGTGATGCTGCTGTTTTTGTGGGTTTTGTAGGAAAAAAGAGAAAGGGGTTTCATATATATATATATATATATATATATACATATTTCTGGGAGTAGATTCAACTATTAATCTTCTCACTTTATGCAGAAGTAGTGAAAGTCTCATTCTATACTGTATAGTCTCTCTCTCTCTCTCTCTCTCTCTCTCTCTCTCAAACCAAGACCTAAAAACCAAGATAACATCATTATTCATATGTAATGGATATATACTAGATAATAAAAATATATGATAAGAATTCAGAAGGGATAAAAGGAATCCTAAACCTGTTACTTCTAGTAATGTCACAAAAATCAATCAACAAATATATGGAAAGTAAACAGATAGATGGCTGAAATACAGAGAGTAGAAAATTAGCCACTCCACATGTATATTGATGAATCGAAGTTACAGAGTGTGTATGTATCATCTTACGCGGTTTTTTCTTGTTCGAAATCACTATGGGGTAAGCCATTGTCACCCGTGGGAGATCGGAGCTCTGGACTTACATCCTTTAAGGCCACCGGTGATGGTTTTATGAGCTTCAAAGTGTCGTCCTTGTCAAACTCTTCATCCGCATCCTCAGAAGAATAAGCATATCTGGTCGGGGTGTAAAAATATCAATCATGTACGAGGCAGACACAAAAGAGAGGGGGGGGGGGATGCATGATATTTGCTCACAGCAATTCGAATTTATAATAAATCTAGCTTTCCATCACCATGAGATGATACTGTGGTATTGCAGTTAACTCGATAATGATCAAGGATGGTAATGATTCTTTCTACTGTCACGCTCATGCATGGTAAACAGTTTGAAGGATGCCATTGTTAGGTAAATGCAGAAACATCGATGGTTGAAGGCAGAGTGTGAATCAAACACCCATAGATTTTATGTAGTTGAACCGACAGAGACCAGAAAAATATAAATACTAGAGTTTTGAAAAAGGAGGTTACCGCATTGAGTTTTGTGATGGCGCCCAAAGAGCACATATGACGCACAAGAGGGAGAAAGACAAGACTTGCCAGAAGGCAGTGATGATCCAAGCATTCCGCCATTGCTCATTGTATACATCATTTGATTTGAAATAAAGCTACAAAAATCAAGGCAGTATGTCATTACATCAAAGAGCTATGGATTATGATAAGAGACTCAATTCTTGTGCATGAAAATTGTTTTCTATCCAGTATTTTTATGGCTAAATTTGGAAGTGGTTGTTGTGGACAAGATATTGATTTTGATATATTTAAATAAGCTACCAATATTACCTCGTAGCAAATCCAGCCAACAGACACGATAACTGCAATGGCTAATGCATTTGTGAACTTCCTGTAAATATCTAACTTGGCAGTCATCCTCCTAGCCTGTGAAATCGAGTAAGAAAAGAAAAGGAATCTGAGTTGATAGTCATGTCAATAAACAACGAAAGGAGTCCAAGCAAAAATAGATACAACTGGAAACCGGGCACCAATCCATTCCAAGTGCATGATGGACAACAGAAAAAAATATCAACTGTCTACCAAGTCACTGGCTTTTTAAGAATATTAGTTAGAATTCTAATAGTATCATAATAATATTTAGATTATTACATTGTTGCCCTTAAATAAAATATAAAATAGAGTTATAATAGGTAAACTCAAAATTGTAAGAAAATCCACCTTTTATATTAGTATAGATATACAAGAATTAGTTTAGCATGAAATCAGAAATTATGTGTGTGAGTGCGTGTATGATCCTCTTGACTGTATCGACAGTGAAATATAACACATAACATTTTATTTTCGCCAGTATCTCATCCAACCGGACCAACCCCATACTATTAGCACCAGGCTACATGCAGAATCCAATGGCAAAGAATTCTAGTATAAAACCTCTACTTTGAGAAAATATGCTTTGCAAGGTCAACAGGTTTTGGTTGATAGGTTTCATACAAGAAGACCCAACTAAAATAATTGTGAAAAGAAAAATGTTAGCTTAAGAATGAGAATCAAGTACCTGCAGCTTATTTAAGGTGGAAGAGAGGGAGGTAAATATCCAAAGAATGAAGAAAGCATCCAAAACTGCGACCGGTAGGACAAAAAATAGTCTAGCCTTCCCTGAGTGATCACTAACAGCACCGACATTTTCTATAATTTCAAGCACTTCAGATGCAAGAAAGAAAGTCCCACCAAGTAACACGACCTTTGATGTGAGACCACCTAAGGTAGGTCTGACAACACCATAACCCATGGATACAATGAGTATGACCAATCTTGCCACAGTACGTTTCACTGTTCCAAACGTGACTGCCCACAGAGTGATACCAGTTGGTCTGGTTCCAGTTTCATTAAACTCGGCATAATCGAAGTACCACAAGGCCATCTCAAACATTCCCAATGTTATCACGAGAGTAATACAGTTTTGCAATGGAAGGACTTCTCTCCAGAATCTTGCATACTGTGAAAACCAGAATAAGCCAAGCAGCACAAAGGCGAGAGACATGAGCCCATAGAATTTCATGAGTGGAGCCATTCTACCAGGTAGGTAACCAGATGGATTTTTCCAGACAGTTTTCCCTTCAACTTCAACATCTTTAAGTTGTGGATCACAGTGAATGAAATACAGGTTATACATCCCAGTTCTTGTAATTTGTATAGATCTTGGCTGCAGAGTAGTCTCCGTAGCGTCCATATCAAATGATGCACCAAATACTTGCGGCCAACCTGGATCATTAGTGGAAGGGCGGTAAATGATTTGACCCTGCTTGCAGACTCCAAGTTTTGCAAGATCTGCTGTGCAGCACACAGCTCTCTGACCTCCATACGCTGAGCCTCCAATTGTCTCCCTGTCGTCGACCTCAAATAAAACAGCATGAATCGAATCTGAACTGAAATTGGAAAAATCCAAAGGCCTCCGGAATATTATCCTTTCAAATCTGGTTTTCAAGATAAAAAGAAGATCAGCTATCTCTTCGGATCTACAATGACTTAATGGCAATGATTAAAATCACATCTTAAGAATTGGACATATTCCACAAATATGGATTAGGAAAAGCAGAAAACTCAAAATTGTAAATTGAAAAAAAAAAAGCATTCTTCACCCTAGAAAGAGGGAGATTCTAATTAGCCTTTTCAGCCTACTTGGATGTTTTGTGCAAGCTAACAGACCTCAAATTGGCAACTTCTAATCTTTTCAGAACAAACCATTCACTATTCTTCTAGATCCCAATTTAGTGCCCACTAATCCTTGGGAAAGGGGGGGGGGGGGGGGAACCAAGAAAGAAATGCATTTTTCTATTAGATTATCAGCCTAGGCTTTCATTTGCAGCAAGTGAGACTAAAAAAAAAGCATCAGTCAGATGCTATTCTTGAAGTACAATATCAAGTTTCCGCACCAATCAATTTTCTAGATAGTAAAAATCCAAAGCATTTCACCAGACACTTCACAAAACTTCCTAACCACCGACATCTACAAACACCAATTCCAAGTCAAATCTCGAGTGGATCTCCCCAAAAAAACTCGAATTCAACACCTTCAAGCAACAAACGCCTCAATCAAACAATCATGCAAACAACAAAGCTCGCCAAATTCCGCGAAAAAAATTTTAAAAAAAAATCACCGAATAAAAGAGTCTCCGGGGGAGGACTCGTTGAGGCCAGGGGCGGAAGAGTAAATTCCCTCGCTGCCGCCGTGAACAACGAACGCATTTCCTTTGGCGACGAATTTCTCTCCGACGTACTCGTGCACCGACGCGTCAATGCGAAGAGACCAGAGCAGCAGCAGCGCCGCCGCGAAGGGAACAATGGGGATTGCGGAGCTCAAGCACAACATCGTGCAATTGACTTGAGCTCGGGCGTGTGGATCTGATGAGAGAGAGAGAGAGATCTGGCGCTGAAAATGGTGACGGTGGAGAGAGAGAGAGAGTAGAGAGAGAGTGTAGTCAAGCTACTCTAAACTCTGGTTAAAACCCATTGACTCATATAAATATATAATAATAACAGGTGTTATTATCTGCTGCGACGAGCTCAACTATACTCTAATTTATAAACCACTAAAGAGCTTACACGTATTGGCATGAAGATTACGAGTTTATTACTAATTATGATTATTATTTCAAAAATTCTCTATTTTTGGTGTCTTCAAATAGAAAAGGGAAAGGAATATTTAATTATGGGAATGAGATAGTAGACTTGTAAAATTTTCTTTATATTCTGATCAATCATTACAATTGCGTATGAAATGCAAGGTCCATTTTTGTATGTAATTGGTTGAAAATGTGAATAATCGTATTTGTAAAAATAATCATTTAATTATAAAAAAGTTTACGATCTTTGAACGAATTTGCAATTTAAACATCACTTTTAATACGTTGTAATAGTAACCTAATTTTTTGATTTGTAGTAAAATAGACAAAAAAAAAATCGACTAGAAAATTGACGTTGTACAATAAGAACTCTCTTATTTAACACTCCAAATCTGAATTAATATGAATACGTCGAAAAATATTATTACATCCCCAATATGATCATTGGAAAAAAACTGAGGATATTGAATTTGCTACAAATTAAAAGGTTAAGTTATTATTGCAACGTTTTGAAAGCGGTGTTTAAATTACAAATTCGTTCAAAGGTCATGAATTTTTTGGCAATTAACTTAAAAAAGAACTATAATTCAAACCTGAAAAAATGAAAATTTTCAACCGAGAACCTCAGAAATCATGAATTTCAGTTCTTTTTATTTTTAATTATTTTTATATAAATTTTCAACAAAAATTCATTTATTAATCATCTATTAAATTTAATAAAGGAATTGTTAAGATTATAATTAAAAAATAAAAACAAATCAAAATTCTTGATTTTTAAAAGCCCAAATTGATAATTTTAATAATTCAAGTCCTGGATTGATAAATTTTAATATTTCAGATCCTAAATCAATATATTACCAACTTTCAAATTCTGAAATGATAATTCTCCTTATCGAAATTACATTTTTGAACTATTATGAAAAATCGAAAAGTCATTGCAAGGTTTGCGGATCATACGACGGATTATCTTTAAATTGTGCAACCTGCCGCAGCGGATTGGTACCCACTTAACTCAGAAATAATATGTAAGAAAACCAGTCTATGCCTGTCGGTTAGGTACGAGGTCTTCTTTTCTATGCTAATAATTTCATTAATCATAAATCATAATTAAATAAAATACAAAATCAAAGATTTAATCATAATGTACATTTCTCAACTCTACTAAATGACTTAGATAGATAGTGTCCATTGTTGAAAATTGAGGTTTAATGAACAATTTCTCCAGTGTGATTTGCAGACTATTACTCGGCCGAATGCATACCTTTCACACCCCTACTAGCTTAATAAAATGGTGGATTCAGACAGAAAACGTCATGCTTTTTCATATGCAATATTATTCATAACCATCATGCATCAATAAAAATCTAAAGATTACATGAATGAAAAGGGCTTCAAATGTGAGCTGAGGAAAAAGATTCGACGCCACGGTCCATCACCGGTTTATACAAAAAAAAAAGGCAAAACTCTATTTTGGGTCCCTGTACTTTTAAATTTTTCTGAATTGGGTCCCTCTACTTCATTTGGTTAAAATGAAGTCCTTGTACTATCAATTTAGTTAAAATGAGGTCCCTGTACTATGAATTTAGATAAAATCAAGTCCTCGAGGGACTTCATTTTATCTAAATTGATAGTAGAGGGATTTGATTTTAACGAAAATTGATAGTACAGGGATCCAATTTAAAAATAAAAATGAAAATTCATTTTTCTTAAAAATAAACTAATAAAAATTGAAAAAATAATTAAATAAATATAAATTAATTTTTTAAGTAAAAAATTATTTAAAAATAAAATATAAATTTAATTAATTTTTTTTAAACCAATGTAATTTTATGTTTTATTTATTATTTTTTAAAAAAATCAAAAAATTCTTTAATTTTTTATTCATGTTTTTAATTTTAAAAATAAATTGCAAAAAATAAATAATTTAATTTTTATGAAATTATGTAATTTTAATTTATTTTCAAAAGATTAAATTAAAAAAAATCAAACAATAGTTAAATAAAACAATCAATTAAATAAAAATAAATTTTAAAACTTTTGTTTGATTTTTTTTTCAAAAAATAATAAATCAAAATATAAAATTATAGTGGTTATAAAAAAAATTTATTTTTTAAATTTTAAATAAATTTTATATTTAAAAAATTCAATATATATTTATTTTTTATTGTTGTTTATTTAATTTTTCAATTTTTATTTTTATTTTTAAATTGTATCCCTATACTATCAATTTTAGTTAAAATCAAGTCCCTCTACTATCGATTTAGATAAAAGCAAGTCCCTCAAAGACTTGATTTTATCTAAATTCATAGTACAGGGACCTCATTTTAACTAAATTGATAGTATAGGGATTTCATTTTAACCAAATAAAGTAGAGGGACCCAATTCAGAAAAATTTAAAAGTACAGGGACCCAAAATAGGGTTTTGCCAAAAAAAAACGAACAAGAATCCAAAGCCCTTCCAGAACAAAATATACGGAAGGACCCCGGTTACTTCATGCTTCGACCCTTTTTCCAGAAAACACGACGTCATCCTGGGTTTTTTTTTCTTCGATACCCTTTTTCCAGAACAAAAGATGAAGATGCACATAAATCATTTTGAAAAGTCTAGGAGACAGAAATCTACTTATCTGTTTGCGGTACTAAATTTTGTTAGGGTGCTGACTGAGTATCATTTTCCAGCAATGCTGCATCCATGTTGTCGGGGGGGCATGGAGTCGAGCAAAACCAAGAAGTGGATATCGGGAAAACTTGTGCATTAGTCCATATCGAGGAAATCCATCCTCTTTTTCATGGTACCCTTGAGTTCTGATGCGTCTCTCTCCACTTTTTGTGCCTGAGCAAAACGGGGAAATGTATGCCACTCAGTATGCTAGAAATGTACGACAGTAACTAATAGCGTGCAAGCCGAGCAAACATCTGGGAAGTCTAATGCAAGAAAATGTGAAAGAGTAGTCGAAACTTAGATGATAGAAGGGTGCACAGACAAGCATAAATCAACTCATTTCAAGGCTACATGAGATCGTTCTGATTAGAAGAAACTCAAAGAGTTGCTAAACTTCTAAAAGCTTTGATAAGTTTATATTTTGGTTAGTTATTCAACAAAATAGTTAATTAGATTGCATAATCTAGTCCTTCGAAAGACAATGGTCATTCACTAAGCTCAATACTGAACCCTTGCTTGGACGTCTTCAATTAAAAGTACTCGTTTGCATCTAAACACGCACAAACAGAAACTTGACAATCAGTGGCTGTATTTCAACTGAAACATCACAAAGTAGAGCTTACACTTTTTATCTCCGGTTCTGAAACGCAGACCATATTTGGGGGGAGTTCCCTCTTCAGCGGATCCTGGCCATGTTTCATCGTATGTAAGTGCAAAAGAAGGAAAAGGTTAAAAATGAATAAGTTCGACAAAACATAACATCACATACCAGCTCCCCAATCAAGACAACATTTTCCCCACGGATTACATAGAGACCTAATGGAATGTCACAATATAGATCACCAACAATAACACGCTCGCATGCACCTTCTAGGACAACATTAGCTGCATAAGACAGTAAAACTTTGTCAGCTGAGAATTAAATTAAGAAAAATGACTAATAAATGATAGGTAATACAATATCAGTACCAAATTGATCAAAGGAACGGAGAATCCCTAAAAGTTTCCGCCCATCTCGAAGTAATACAAGAAGTTTCTCTGGGAGGACAATAATTTCAATTCAAATGTTAGATAATAGCACAAGTTAACAGAAAAAATAATCATGTTCGGAAATAAAAAAAAGACTACATTTTCTGCAGTTAAAGAAACTTCCACATGAAAAGAAGACGGTTGCTTCACCATATGGGATTTGAGACACGTGAGAAATGAGTAAACTAAAATGTCAAATTTACACTGATGTTTGTTTTGCTACGATCCAGAACAAAAAAAAAATAGAGAGCTCACTTTGCAAGAATAGAAAAACAGAAATTCATACGCCCTTGAAAAAAGCTTAATTTCCATCACGTATAAGCAAATGCAATGATATAGGCCAGAAGATTGTGCATGAACACAAAAGCATCTCTCTTACATAGTAGTGTTAGTGGAAACTCTTAGACAATGGCATCCACAGAGAGAAAGAGGCCCGAACACAAGGATACAGATGAAATTGATAAGTGGAAACGAAAGTAGTTAGAAAACAATTTGATGTGAATAAGTGTGTGCTGCCGAAGTTTGCTATGAGGACCAATAATGCCCTCATCCTGTTCATAGCTGTATCTCATTACAACTTACATTGATTGAAGTCACTGGGGGGCATGATCTTAACATGATAAAAAATGATCAAATGAAGCATTTTTCTTGCACTACCAACCCTTTTACAGTAGAGTGATGGATTAAATCAGCGTCAAAGGAAACTCTTTTCGAAGTGTGCAATAAAATTGTTCCCGCAACAAAGTTGACAATTATTCTCTGTTTCAAATTGTTATTACAGGTTTCCCTATTTTCTGTAAAACGCCACGAGCATTATGTTGTGTACATTTTGAGCTCCTTTGATCTCCTAACTCCTAATTACCGGAGAAAAGTCGTATAACGGCTCTACTATCTTCCACACAATTCTAACATTTGAAAGTTCCTAAAACAAAATGCAAATTTCTCTTTACCTCAATACAAATATATATATATATATATATATATATTCAAGATAAGTACTGAAACAACTAATACCCATCAACAACAATGACACATTAAAACAGCCAATCCAACACTACACCTTAAAAAAACACAAATTTCACAAAGACCCACAAAACTTAATTCCTCTCAAAACTTCAAGAACCAATGGCACAGTTCTAAAAACCCCCCCAAAAGATTCAAGAAATAACCCAAAATCATAAAATTTATCAACAATTACACAAACTAAATACATAGAATTACAAAAAAAAACTTACTGTCAAGATAACTAGCAAGAGAAGTAGAGAGATAAACATCAGCTGGTTCCGCCCAAGACATTGATGAACTCATAACTACACTTCAATTTTTTCTCGAAATTCTCCAAAACCGCAGCGAGAAATCAAACAAATTCGGTGAAACAAATTGCATTGGCAGCTCAAAATTGCCCCTTTTTCACAGCCCCAATTCCGTCCCCTTCAATCCAAAACAATTAAAGATTGAAACTTTACTGTATACATACGAAACCCGCTAAAACCCTAATTCAAGAAACTGGGAGAAAGGGCTAACGGTTTACGATTTCATGGTTGGAGTTGACTTATGGTTGAAGATCAGATCTGAAAAAGAAACCCTAAAATCTGGTGGTTGGGGGGAAATTGGCCCTATCTACAGATTCAGGGCATAATGTGTGAGAATTTCACACAGAAATGGTGTGGAGTCTTCTTGTCATTGTGCTGCTTTACCATGTGTAGGAGAATATGAATTTGAAGAGAGACATTTTAAAATTTTTATTTTTTTTCTTTTATTATTATTATTATTATTATTATTACTATTATTATTATTATTATTATTATTTTCAAAGAATTTTTTTATGGTTTATATTTTAAAGACTTTGTGTTCTTATGTTTCCTTCATTGGCATTTTATGTCACTATATGGTTGCCCATTAAAAAAAAAATTATCAATTCAGGACCGAAAGATGAAAATCAGCAATACAGGATCTGAAAATTGATAATTGTCGATAGAAGACCTCAAAAATCATATACTTCGATATCATTTTATTTTTTAATAATTTCTTTACTATATTTAATAATAATTAATGAATGAATTTTCGTTGAAGATTAGTATAAAAATAAAAATAAATTAAAAGTCACAATTTTTTAGGTCCTAAATTAACAATTTTCATCTTTTAGGTCCTGGATTAATAATTTTCGTCTTTCAATTTCCGAATTAATAGTTTTCATCTTGCAGGTCCTGAATCGACAGATTATCCATCTTTTGGATTCTAAATTGATCGTTAAAAAAAATCATATTTTCCACACCTTTGAAGCTTAGTTTTTGCAAGTCGATGTACACCTCTGATAACGTGATAATAGTATATTAATTGTTACATTATTAGAATTAATAGTGTTATTTAGAATTTATTATTCATGTACCATGGCATAATAACTTGTCCACCACTCACTCAAATTGTCTCATTACAAAATTGATGAACTTATAATCAAATGTCACGAGTTTAAATTTTATAAATTTATAGTGTTTTGTGTAACTTTGAAGGTTACGAATTTCGTTATTGCCTAACTTTTCACATGTACCTATATATTAGTATGTGTATGTTAATTTGGTTATGTGACTTGTGTCGATCTGGTAGTGCTATTTGATTGTACCACTAATTAAACATATAATTGTCGCTTATTAAATACAATTACTTTTATAATTAAATATACAACTAATTAGAAAGACAAGGATATAAGAGTCATCCTCGATAATTATTTGACTATTTAACTACTTACATATTGTAAAAAAAAGACTATACAATGCATTACAAGCTACAATAAAAGAAAATGTCCTAACCATCACAAAAAAAAAAAGGAAAATTAGTTCAAAATATAACCTAACATGATTGAATATCATTCACCAATACAACTCGGTAGATCAACCACGACATTGGTATGAAATTTGTGATTTTCTTCAACTTGTGTAGGCTTGTGTAGGCTAAATATCTAGAACAATAACTGCAAAAACAAGAAAATAAAATAGTCAATACCATGTAAATTTAGCTACAATTTATTGCATTCGAACATTACGAACTATAGTAAATCGAAGTAACTCACATTCAGAATCTGTTTTATCCCATTTAAGTCCGACATAATTTATCTTGTTTAACCGTTCTTTATTTTCTGAATTCTGCATATGCGTATAGTCCTCTATGCATTCCGTTGTTGATGATGCCCCGTCGGAATTTCGAGGGTGGATCTTCTTAGTCATCATTGCCCTCATAAGCTACAAACAACCACAAAATGAACATAAATTTTCATTATACGTGCATGAACTATACATTATAAACACAATAATAACTATTTATAGTGGTTGTGAGTTTCTCCTCTTAATAAGAAAAATAGAGACAAATCAAGGGTAAACTATTTACCTTTTCCATTCTTGATTCTTGAAATGTATCTCTGAAACTTCGAGTTGAATCAAATCCACTTCTGCGGACAAACATTTTCTTGATGAAAAAACACAAGGATTTTCTCACAATCGATCTCTTCTTCTCGCTTGCATCTTTGCATCTTCCTAGAATAATTTTGATTATTCGATCAATGTCTCCCTCAACATTGTTGTCTGAATCAAGATTGACTTCTAAGCTTGAAGGGCAATTAAGGAATTTGTCTAATGGTAGATCACCTTCGGTTTCTTCTACCTTTGAAGCCGGTTTATGCCTCAAAAGTTTGGTCAATTCCTTCTGCAAGCTCCTTACTTCCTCCGCTGTGAATTCCGAGAAATTGGGAGACGGGCATTCCTCTTCTCGAGGAATTCCAGTGTCCAGACTTCGCTCGACTAATTCAAACGTCTCGTGTTTGAACGTATGATCTTTGTATCCCAGTGTTCCGATTGCTAGTAATCCATTAGGCCAGTCATTGAATTCTTCATTGGGAGTTTCTTTATTCTTCTGATCTAAACAATGTAGTAAAAATTAAATATGAGTATGTTGCAATACGACTACTAAGTTCGGCTATAATAAATCGATAGCTAAAAGGACTTATTGAATAACTTAGTAACATGGATATACATAACTATACAATATATATATATACACACAAAAAGGTTCTCGATACTCAATAAACGAGTATAATTTTATCTAGATAGAAAAAAATTTATCCGAAAAATCGAAAAAACTCATAGACAGGAGGAAGTGCATTACCTCTTTTATTCTCATTTCCTGCAGTGAACTTACTTTGCATCCAGCTGAAGAACTGCAAGAAAACAAAATGAAAAAACAACCCTTTACAATTCTTGAAAAATATAAGACAATGTTTCCTTAAAAAAAAAAAAGGAAATGCTAATTTCTCACTGTTTTATTACCTTCATTTGTAATGAAATGATCACAACTCTTCAAATTTGATAAATACACACACACACATATATATATTATTGAATTCAATTTCTCTCAAAGTCTCAACAAATATTAGCAGATAGTCAGCACCACTTCCCACAATATTCTCATTTATATAGACACATCCATATATAAGTGTGTTGTGTGTGGGCTCTTATTTCTAAAATTTTGTGTATTCCGATAAAATATGCAATTTGCACCTTTATATAATGCTACAATCTCGTGTTTTTGTAATATTAGTATACAGCATATGTGCATGGTACGACATCATTACTTTTTTGTATAGTTTGTTAAGTATGTTCAGCGTTCTAAATGAATCAAATCGAGCTGAATATCCTGATATTTGAGTTCGATTCGTTAATTAATATTTGGGCTACTTTGAGCTCGATTCGATTTTTTTTCTTCTTGTTCGAGATCGCCACGATAAATATTTGTTATGTTCGGATTCGACTCTAGCTGGAATCGTGAATTGCTCGTAAATTTACTAATCGAGCTTGAGCTCGAATGCTCGAAAAAAAAAACTCGTTTTAATTTACATATTCAAGCTCGAAAAAAAAAGCTTATTCAATTTACTCATTCGAAATATTTATAATATGCATGAACGTGATCGATTAAACCCGAGCTCAAACACGTTTGTGAGCTGCCCGAGCCGAATACTACTCTATTCGAGCTTGAGCTCAGCTCATTTAGAAAACGTACAATTTTTTTTCGAGTCGAGCTCCGAATATCTTGCGAGCAGCTTTGTTCATTTATAATCGTGAGTATAATGGATAAATACCGATGAAATGGAACTTAGAACTAAAAATTTGATGAAAACGGTGCATCTTGAATATTTTCTTTTTATACATTTTGAATGAATATAGTTCGTTCGTGTGCAATAGTCTTAACTCGTGAACTGTATTGGCAAGACAAACGACAAACCGTACTAAACAAATTTATGACTTCATTCACGTTCTATACCATTCATTCCACCAACTAAATCGCCCCATAGAAAAAAGAATGATCGAGTAGAGGCTTGGATGTGGATTGCTAGAGAGTAAACGTGGCACTTGTCTAATCCATGAGATTAATTAAGGTTAAAGTGCTAATTTTGAGGCCTTAATTAGTGTATTAGTGAATGCTAATTTCGAAGATCTGGGCTAATAATATATCAAAAGGCCAACAAGATGACACGAGACTGCCTACAAAACACAATGGATTAAGACTTTAATCACCACTAAAATACGATAATTAATTATTAAATTTTGTGAACGTAACATATAAATCCCCAATATATTATTTTATTGGAGAACATCATAATCCTCAACGTTGACAGTGCATACATATATATATATATATATATATATATATATTGATATTTTATAGATTAATTGTAAGGTCAATCGAGTGGAGTATAATATATCAATATTGATTATTTATCAATTTTTAATAAATCGTCTATGTATCTTATTCGAATATTAGTGTTAAAGGACTAATTTATTTCTAATTTGATGAACCTTGATTTTAATTTCATCCATGCAACCTAACACACGTTGAGTTTGATTTGCCTAATCAATTTCTAATACTTTTATTATTATTATTATTATTATTATTATTATTATTATTATTATTATTATTATTATTATTATTATTATTATTATTATTATTATTATTTCACTAATCTAAATAAGCTTCTCATCACAAAAATGTTAATAAAATGCTTACATGGTTTTAAACACTTTTAATATTTTTAAGACAAAAAAAAAACGTCATTCAATTCGTCACCAATATCAGCCTATCAATTTTCTAAGAACATTTTTTATATCATGTTTAAATTCTTCGAGATGCGTTGGGAGGAACAAGTTAAAGATCAATAAAAATTGCCTTTTTTGTTCATATCCTTGTTGTTTATTAACTAAATCAAAAGGATGCGAATTGTACTGTTGCATTCTCTATTGCACATTTGATTTTTCAATTTTTTTTTATTTTTTTCTCAATTTTTTATACTATAGTTTAAAAAATATAATGAAATTTTTATAATTACGTACTCCCTCCGTCCCATTTTTGATAGACTTGTTTGCTTTTCAAGACAGTCCCGGTCCCGGATACATATGATGTTTATATATATTTAGCTAATTTACTAATATGTACACTTATTTAATATGTTTACATTAAACATTAATTTACTGCCAACTAAATAAAAAGAATTATCAATTCAGGACTTGAAAGAAAGATAATTTATCGATTCAGGACCTGAAAGATGAAAACTCACAATTCAGGACCTGAAAGATAAAAAAGTTCAATATAGGATCTCTAAATTCATGATTTTTTTAAATTAATTTTAATAATTTTATTTATTGGATTTAATAGATAATTATTGAGAGAATTTTCATTAAAAATAAGTATAAAATTAATTAAAAAAAGAATTCAAAATTCGTGATTTTTGAGATCCTGAATTGAGGAATTTCATCTTTCGAGTCCTAAAATGAGCGTTTTCATCTTTCAGGTCACGAATCGATACATTACTCATCTTTCAGGTCCCCAATCAATAATTTTCCAATAAATAAATAGGGACATATTAAGAAATTTATTGATTGATTATATTTCCCAATCATTTTCTGAATTTCCGTGAAAAAAATCTAAATCATCCTATTGGAGAGAGTAGAATTTTCATATAGAATAGAATGGTAAAAACGGACCAACAGAACGAGACGATCCCCAACGGGAGCGAACTGATCCGGTGGGCCTGACCCGTTTTGACATGAATAAATGAGGTGTGGGGAGACTATACAAATTGCCTTAAATGGAAGAGTGTGAAGTTTTGTCAAATAAAGAAGGGTACATGATGATGTGGGGCTATTCACCCTCCATTAATTTTACAATTGGTTGACTTGCCACCATTTCCATAAATCTTGATTTGTTTTTAAATTTGTACATGATTAAAAAGAGATTGCAGTCCAATTAGTATTGATCTTATAATTCCATATTTTAAACATCCCAACAAAATAATTAAATGCAATCCACATCAAAAATATCAAAATGAATAAACTAGCACTCTTTGTTGTCCAAGTTGATAGAGCTATAGAAGAATGATGATTTTATAACTTTATTTTGTCAAATAAAATATATTCACACTAGTTTACTTTGTTTACAATCCAAAATTGAATTAATCTTTATTCAAATTTCAAGATCCAAAATTAAATAATTATGAGTCATATAATTAATAATATTTAATTATTATTGTTTATAAGAAATTTAGGAGCTGAATTCATTTTCGTATATAGCAGTTGTGGAATTTTCTCGCACCCAAATTATTATTATTAAAAGAAAAGGATCGGCGACTATTTAAAACATTTTATTGAAAACTTTGTTTAAATGAAATGAAGAGAAAAAAAAAAACAAATTGGGAGGCCATAGAAAATATGGTCATTGAACTATACATAATTTCTAATTTTTAACACGAACTTTAAAAAATTACCTCTACAACACAAACTTATTTTTTTTTGCAATTACAACATCGGCTCACAATTGAGTACAGTTATAAACACGAAAATCATGCATAATACGTAATCATTTGAACAATTTTTAAGTAAAGATTAAAGAGACGAATTTGCAGGTTAATGCATTCACATCACACTTTACGTTAATTTTAACAGGACGAAATTCAAAATGATGTTATAATTATAAAAAATAATATAAATTTATGTTGTGCGTATAACATTTTAAAATTCCTAATAAAAGTCAGAATTCGTGAATAGCTCGTGATATTTAAATAAATTAATACTTTGGAAACTCAATAGTGAGCAATTTTGAGAGGGAAGAAATTAAGAAAACTTTTCTATTAAGCTAACGAAAGATCGAAAATTCCAATAGCGTTTCAATCTAGAGAAAATATCAACGCTCAAATCTCTTCCAAATCCAGGAATTTCCCCCAATTTAGCGACGCAAGGAATTTCAAACCCCTTAATTCTCGTGTTGACTGCACCTCAAGTTTTGATTCAATACTTTTCCCTTTTCACTTAATTATCGCATTCCTTTAATTCGAAGCTAATTTCATCGGCCATCCGTTATCTAATTTCTCTCGAAACTCGTCCATCAATTCAGGTCCGTTAATAATTTAAATGTTTTAGGTTTTTTTGGGGTTGCTTTTTTTGGTAGCTTTTATTTTTTTGGGGGTCTTCTTTGTGCAAGCAACCATTTTTAAATGCGTCTCAGAATTGTGTTGTTTTAGGGTTTTTCTTGGAGGTTTTAATTATGTTCAGGTTGATTTCTATTAGCTCTTTTGGGTTTTTTTTTGGAGTTTTGAGGAAGTAATACGTGGGTTTTGTATTTGTTGGGATAAATGTTTGTTTCTTATTGCGGATTGATTGTGAGAAATGGTTTTGATCGTTTCTATTGAAAACCTTTTCGTGTTCGGTGAGAATTGATAAAGTTTGGATTTTTCTTTACGAGGGCCACCAAAAACACTTTTCAAGAATTTGATTTGATGTAATTTTCAAAACTTGCTATTCAAGGAATGAAAGTTATCTGGAACTGATTCATTTTGGGTAGTTTTTATTTTTGGCATGTTGAGGTCAGATTGAGTTGATGAAAGTGAAGATTTGCTTTGTCATTTTATCTATGTAAGTTCGGTAGGCTGAAGATTTTTTACTTACTTTTTTTTTTGTCTAAATTTGATGCATGTAATGAATGGTACTTCGAGTTTCGTTAGTCCTGCATTCGTTGCATTCATGATCAGGAAATTTGTCACTCCTGTTGTTTCTTCTATGAAGGGATGATTTTGTGTGATATAGTTTATTAAGTATCCAGTTTCTCGCTGTAGTTTTAATGCTTGCCTTCAACTTCATGAATTTCTTTACAAGTCAGTGTTGGGGAGTTTGGAGAAATTTTATTCTGCATTTTATTTTTTTTGCCTTAGGGATCCGAGAATCATGGCGACAGCCACAATGGCCACAGCAGCTGGTGCAGCTGCACTTTTGTATTATACATTGAATAGAAAACTGCAATCAAGTCCAACAACTGGTGATGATGATGACGAAAATGGAAGTGACATTCAAAGTCATGCTCCGTTAGGGATTGAAAGAGTTTCTCATAGGCTTATACAAGCTCCTGCGACATGGCTAGAAACAATTTCAACTCTATCAGAGACCCTTAGATTCACTTATTCAGAAACTTTGGGAAAGTGGCCGATTGGTGATCTGGCTTTTGGCATCAACTTTCTCTTAAAAAGGCAGGTATGTTTGTGCTGATAGCTGGTGTTTCCTTGAGGAGTTTTTCTGTGGACATGATGTGGTTCATTGTTTTGATTTTCTAACTGTATCCATAGTATATGAATCTCCAATGTAACTTTGGAAGTGGACCTGGAAAGTTCAAATACCAGTCACTGTTAAAACTTTGAAGAATTTGGCGTAGGTTTTGACCTGTCGCCCTATCTGATTTGAACTTAGATGGGTAAAATGCTCTTTTTGGGCAAGGTAAAATTTTTGTTATCACCCAAGTAACTAGTTGCAACAGGATCCACCTTCACGAACTAGCTGACCACTGATGTTCTAGAGAAACTTTAATTTATAAACACATGAAGCTACTGCCTCAAGTAAGAAAGTTTCTGTTGGATTGCATTGCCTCTATTAGTACTAATCATCACGTATCTGTCATCCAGTCGGAATCCCTACATTAGAGATCTATTGCTTCGCTATCTCATAGGTTTTGAGTTTGATAAAATGGAAATATATCATTTGATGATTCAGAGCTTGTGTAATAACTGAACAAAGTAAGAAGAGGCCCTCGGCCCTCCATAGTTTGACATTAAGTTTCTCTATCTTCAACTTACCCTTGCAAGATCTTGTGTTTTTAGTATTAGATATTGGTTACATAAAATAGTAGTGTATTATTATTCACCTATTAAAATGTTAAACAGCACATGTTCCCTTTTTCATGTAAAGTATTTTTTTGCACTAGGCCATCTATCGGTGACTATAGTGCTGCATGAGCCTGATAATTAAGCTATGAGCAAACTCTGCAGGGAAATTTGCAAGTCGGCCGTGAATTTGGAGGCAATGATAGTCTACGGCTTAAAGGAGCTGAAATTGCTGCAGAGCTCAGATATCTTTTAAATTTGCTCACTCTCTGTTGGCATTTCTCCAAGAAATCCTTTCCTTTATTTCTAGAGGAGACTGGCTATTCTCAAGTAGATGTTATCCTTCAAGAGCCTAAAGCTGGAGTAAGTTTTCGTGTTTGAATGATTATGCTCTCTTAAAATTTTTAAGCTGGAGATAAATATTTCAGTAGCTGGCATTTTTTCTGATGACGAAGATTTCTACTCTTGCAGATTTTGAAGCCAGCCTTTACTGTCTTGATTGACCACAAATCAAAAACTTTCGTATTGCTGATTCGTGGAACTCACAGCATCAAGGATACTTTGACAGCTGTTACTGGAGCAGTTGTACCATTCCATCATTCAGTGGTGTGTGAGGGAGGAGTCAGCAACCTAGTATTAGGTTATGCGCATGGCGGAATGGTTGCAGCTGCTAGATGGATTGCAAAGCTTTCAACTCCTTGTCTTCTTACAGCGCTTAACAATCACCCTGATTACAAACTTAAGGTCTAACTTTACTTGCGATTTTTCTTCTTCTTCAGATCATGTGATCAGCCAGCTCATATTTGTCTGCTTCAGAATATTCTGTTTCTGAATGTGCATATCTGAATAATTTTGTTCTTTGACAAAAGTTATGTGGTAAGTTGTTTTTAGTTGCCCATTGCTCCTCTTTTTTTGGCTGGGGAAGATAAGAAGGGGGGGGGGGGGGGTTGGCAGTTTAGAATAATTTTGTAGCAGAAACATTCTCTTGCCATCTTGATAATTCTTTCATCACGTATGTCCCTCACAAATATTGTCTGTCTACACATTGCGTCTCTATTGATGCTCTGGTTACATGACGTGTTTACTTTTGCATACAGATTATAGGACATTCCCTTGGTGGAGGTACTGCTGCCCTTTTAACATACATTTTGCGTGAACGGCAAGAATTATCAACTGCCACCTGTGTTGCATTTGCCCCAGGTTCATTTTTTTTATTACTGTTATATATCTTCATTTGCAAATAAAGAATCTTTTATCAGGGGTAGGATTAATGTCTGTCAATTGCTTATGGCCTCTTCTTTCGTGATCGTATGCAGCTGCTTGTATGACGTGGGAACTGGCTGAATCCGGAAATGACTGCATTACTTCTGTAATTAATGGAGCTGATTTGGTGCCCACGTTTTCAGCTGCATCCGTAGATGACTTGCGTGCTGAGGTGTTGTTGCGAGTCTTCATGTTCTGACTTCATTTTCGACGTTATTCTATGTTCTGTTAAACTGTTAAATTTTTTGGTAAATGGGTGAGACTATGGCCTTAATAAAAATATGCTGACTGTTTAGGCTGCTTTCAAATAGCTTCTACTGATAGTTGTCTTCGCCTATGTTTGAAAATAGAACCCAGATTTAATTTGAAACTATGGATCTCCTTATGCTGGTAGGATCATGCATACTATAATGGGTTATGAGGGAGTCGCGAATATTACTACCTTAAACGTGGAAGTCTCTGTAGCTTTGAGCTTCATGCAATATGCCTTGCCCACACCATTTCAGTATCCTTTATATTTTTAACGAGTTGAACCTTATTGCCCGTTTTTGTTGATTATTACTCATCACTTTTTACATCATAATTCTTTGTGTTTTCATTTCCTAATGACTCCTAAGTTTTGCAGGTAACGGCATCTGCTTGGTTGAATGATCTGAGGAATCAAATTGAACGTACGAGAATACTTAGTACAGTTTATCGCTCTGCTTCAGCCTTGGGTTCTCGTCTCCCTTCCATGGCAAGTGCAAAAGCAAAAGTAGCTGGCGCTGGTGCGATTCTTCGTCCCGTCTCCAGTCGTACTCAGGTTTCTATATGTTTCATATTAATATTGCTGTCAATTGGACAATGTGGAAAAATTCAGAGTTTCTTAGCTTTTTCTCCAATCATATCAATATCTTATCCCTATAAATACTGCCTCAATCGCAATTTGGAAGCTCCGAATTCGCTGTATTTCAAGAATAGTGTGTACAATCTTCTTTCTATCTATGTCTATTGGGCTGAAGTTTTTCTCTGCAAAATAGGTTGTCATGAAGAGAGCTCAAAGTATGGCGCAAGCTGCTTGGTCCCGTCCAACGCTACGGTCATGGTCTTGCATAGGTCCCCGTCGTAGAGCCGCAACAGCTGAGATGAATTGCAATGTAACCGAAGACCCTTCAGAATCTTCGTCTGCTCAAAGAGACACGTCAGAGCCTTTGCTCGATATCATTGAGGAAACGACCACAGTTATTGAAACTGCAGAGCTTCCCGTGTCTTCACCTGACGGAAGAGTAGGGAGTTCGGACAAGCAAACGAGCGAGTTTACCATTGATGCTGTGGCTGAGGATGAGGACGACATCATGGACCCTGCAAAGTACCAAGATCGAATGACAGAAGTAGAGTTGTGGCAACAAATAGAGCGTGAGCTCTACGAACAGCGAGAATCGGATGAAGCTGATCACACGGTCCAAGAAATCCGGGAGGAAGAGGAAGCAGCCATTGCTGAGGTTAGTGACACTCAATCTCAAAGCTCAATTCCTAACACAAAGGAGGTACATAGGTTTTTCCCTGCTGGCAAGATAATGCACATAGTGACACTAGTTTCCGACGTGGCTGAGCGAGAAAGTGACAGCAACGCTTCCTCCAGTGACTCGGACAGTAGCCCGGAGGAAGACACCGAAGTTGCCATCTTTCTCACTCCTAGGTCACTATATAGTAAACTAAGGCTCTCACAGACCATGATTGCTGACCATTTCATGCCTGTATATAGACGACAGATAGAAAAGCTTATACGAGAACTCGAAAACGAAGGGGGGCCTTCGGATAGTCATAGTCGTGTCGAAGAAACCCGTTAGCGTACCGTACATTCTCGAACTCTGTTCTTAACATTAGGATGAATTCTCACGCAGTATAGGAAGGATTCTTGATTCCTTAACTCCAATAGTTGTTTGTATAGAACTCAAAAGCTCAAATATGACCTGGGTTTTTTGCCTTTGGTTGAAAGCATTTGATCTCTTACTTCATTTTCTGCTGCTTTTATGTTGTTTGCTTGAGTTTGGATATGATTCTTATTGTTCGTTTTTTTTCTGTTACATTTTCGTATTACATATCATGTTTCACTTTAATAATACTCGTCATTTGGTGATAGTGAAACACGAGATGTAATACAAAATTTCAATGGAAAATTGAGAGAGTTGTTAATCTAGTGAGTAGTAATTTATCTTGATCACTAAAATTGTTATATTTATAAAAAGGGTTAATTGCAAAATTTAATACAATGTTTGCACCATTTTGTAATTTCCGCACAACCTTAAAAAATTTACAATTCGTATCACAACCTTTAATATTTTTGCAACCGTAACATCCCCAGTATTAATTCGGCAAATCTATCTTACATGTCCGATTTGTAATACTGTTATTTTCAACTATTTAAGACGTTATGCAGATTTATTTACTATATACAATAAACTTCTTCGTCAGCTTCCTCCCCATAAAATGTCGTTTTGTGTCGGATTAATATTGGGGACGTTATAATTGCAAAAATATTAAAAGTTGTAATATGAATTGCAAATTTTTAAACGTTGGATGAAAATTGCAAAATGGTGTAAACGTTGTGTTAAATACCGCAATTAACCCTTATAAAAAAAGACATAAATACGAGTGGTGTGAAATGAGTTCTGTTGCCATGCTTGTATAGTATATCGGTTTGATTTTTCAGTTATGTTATGATGAAAGCGAAAAAAGCTTTCATCATTATATCGGTTCGATTTTTCAGTTACGTTACAAAAAGTGTAACATTGCACGTTTCTTATCACCAATACATGGCATTCAAGATGTCAACAAATGTATGAATGTGAAAGATAATACACGTGACGTGCATGAACGATAATTGATGAAACACGAGATGTAATACGGAAATGTAACGTGATCTCGTTTTTACTAGCATGATTTAATGCAAATATCGAAATGTGAACCCATGCAGTTGAAGATTGAATAAATTTTAAATTTTTCTGACAAGATTGAGACACCAACCAAGATTCATTGATCACACATTAAGAATTCAATCAATTTTTTCATAAATGCTTCCTTATTTATTCAGAGCAGAGTTTCATTAATAAATGTGGCCTACAAATACCTAACTTCGAAATGATGTGCAACAAGAATTGTGTAGCAATTAGTAATAGTAATTTCTATTTATATGTGTGTTTTTAATAGTTCGATTTTGAGTGACGATTATGATGTGCAACAAGACTTGTGTTGCTACTTGTAATAGTAATTTCTATTTATAAGCGTGTTTTTAATAGTTCGATTTTGAGTGACGATTATGATGTGCAACAAGACTTGTGTTGCTACTTGTAATAGCAATTTCTATTTATAAGCGTGTTTTTAATAGTTCGATTTAGAGTCACGACTGTGTTATTGGTTAGCGGTTTCATGAACCGGACTGACATTTGCGATTTGCGAGCTATTGTATAGAAACATAATTTATATATAACTCATTGACGAATCACGATTATGGATCATTTTGTTATAAAATAGTAATAATAAAATAAATAATTGGGTCCTGCATGATGTCATCAAATATTCTAGTTGGAAAATTAGGAAAAAGGGATTCACATGTGTGCTTGTGGTTGTAGCATGGCTCATAATATCATTCACAAATTTCTTTGACAAATGACTAAAAGAAAATGACTTATTTTTCATGAACCACGTGTTTATATTATATTGGATAATTTTAATTGGTATGACGGGTCAATATCTGAATCCAAACATCATTAAACGTCAATAAAATTATAAATATGTCATTAAATATGAATTTTGACTCGTATCTTTACCAGGGCCGTCTCAAATATTTAGTAATAAATTTCAAAAATAATACTCCCTCCGTTTCTGATTAAGTATCATTTTGGATGAATGCACACAGATTAATAAATAATTAAGTTACCTAATACACCCTTGTGTGAATACATTAAATGAGTTAAATATAAATGTATGACTGCATTAAATGAGGGCAAATATGTGAAAAATGAGAACTTTATGTCTCGAATTTGTAGAATGTCACTTTTTTTGAAACAAAATTAAAATGCTAGAATGCCACTTATACAAAAACAGAGAGAGTAGCATATTACAATTATATTTTGACATGGTTAAATTATATTTTGATGCCTATATTTTGGTTTTTTTTTTAAAAAAATAGCCAACGTTTTCAAAATTAATAAAATATAACCAACATTTTAAAAAAAATATATACAAATCTAACATTTTATCATTTTTTCGGCCATAAAACCCAATATAATTGATTGTATTTTAAAATTTATATTTCCCTAACTGCATAAAAACATCATCCAATCAAAAATATTAAAATACAATAAATTACTACAATTTTTGGGCCGTCAAATTGATTAGAAGTTAGATTTGTAATTTTATTTTTTAAAAAGTTGATATTATTTGGTTAATTTAAAAAAAAAAAACACAAAATGTAGGTATTGAAGTGCAATTTACCCTTTTTACAAAAAAGAAAATAAAAAATTCAGACTACTTTATTTGTATTGTTGACATCCCAATACAACCTCAACTTTACGTGGAAGAGAGATATGAATGAGATATTTAATATTTTTTGATCTATTATAAAAAGATACATAATTTTTTTTAGCCCTCTAAATTTTTGGGCCTGGCACACATAGCACACACAGTTAGCCGGCCCTAATCTTTACCCGTTTTATAGATTTTGAACCGTGAAACAGTCTTACACAAATTTTTGTCAATTAATGAACGTACTATTATATATGCATAATTATGTGGAAATATATGGAAACACTAATGTACTTGTGAGTTCTAATGTCCCTTTCAAATAAAATGAAACATTGCATGAGTTTGTTATGTACTTTTACCTTAACTTTCACATTGTCAATTCATAGGTTTTGGTTTTTGTTACATATTTCCAATTTTATGTATGTAGTTCAACAACTTTATTCCATGTGTCCAATTTTGAGGAAACTATGGCTTATCTTGAAAAATCATTCTCTTACATGCATGTTTCACTTTATGTGCATGCATGTTTTTTTAGATAATTTTTTAATTGGAAGTTTATGAGAGAAAGTAAAGGATAAAATATACACATCTTTGTCCAAATATAATAGTTGTCTTGTTTTATATACAAAAAATGAAAATACTACTATATCGGTAATTATTTGAAATATTATCTACTCAAATCTGAGATATATGATATGTCAAATAAAACTAGCCTGAATTTAATATTTTTCGATATATATCATGTGTATATTTTTTGAGGGAGAAGATATATTTTTCATCTCACAATAAAAGAGTGTAATAGATACATGAGTGTACAAAAATGGTAAGTATAGTCACATATTTATCCACTTCATTCTTGCAATGAAAGGATGAATACCAATGTGAAAAATTTATATAGAATTACAAAAAAAGAAAATCTTGAATTCAACTTGTTATAGAAATAGCCCACCAAAATATCAATTCCAACAAGAATTAATAGTTCTTTCTCTTTGAAAAGAAATGCATTAAAGGAATTGGTAAAGTGGCTTTTGATAAAACACATGAATCACACACATTATGAAGCAAATAAAAAATGATTCATGGTCCATATCATTTCATCATTTTGGGTAAATTATACCTAATGGTTCAACGTTTGCAACTTATAACAATATTATCCTAATTTATATGTAATAGCAATTTTATCCCCAACCAACGTTTCATTTTTGTAAAATAAGATTTTTTTTTGACAACTAACAGTTGAGTCACCACGAGCCGGAGAATACATGAATAAGAATGTTGCTCTTTTTCCACATAAAATGTTAAATCTTACTCAAAATTATCGTTGTTTTGCATAAATTGTTGGACTTTCAGCATCCACAAGAAGATTTAGCGGTTGCATTTGGTTGGACTTTCAAGACTCATATCGGTTTGACTTATGGGGATTTTTTTTAAGTTCACGTGTTATCTGATTTGATGACTTAACTTTCATTTGTCAGAAAAACTTGTAGAGGGTATCATTGTTACAAAAATGAAATGTTGGGTAGAAGTAAAATTATTACTGAATATATATATATCGATGTATTATATTGTTATAACTTATAAGTTGCAAATGTTAGGGTTAAGTATAATATACCCTTTCATTTTCACACTAGTAGAAGTTTAGAGTTTTTTATTTATATTTTTTTTTTCAAAATGGGACCGGGCCGATTGAATTGTCTAAAAATTTAAAAAATATATATATCGCACCTATCAAAATATACGTGTGTGAGCTATCAATTTTGTATTTTATTAATACAATGATTTAGATTTGGTTTTACAAAATTACATAAGCATATAATTTTTAAAATTTCAAATTCTATTGAATGCATTTATAATGTTCCCTTCATATTGTGATTTTGCACGTATAATTATTATTTTTATTTCATTGACTGGATTAGTCTGATTTATTTAGCTACCAAGTAATAATATAATCGATTTCTTCATCAATCTAATTATGGAAACGATTATTAATAATAGTGGTTGTCCCTTTCAAAGTCACGCAAAATATTTACACGCATTGTTAGCTTTTCTTGGTCCACCCTCTTTTATTATGCCATTTGATATATTTTATTTACAAAAATTACGTAAATCATTTACCAAAATAATTTATTAAAATATTGGAGTGGCCAACTAGATTAGCCACTTGGAATCTTGAAATTATTTTACTTTAGGCTTAGTTTGGTTACAAATTGGAGAGGGATAAAACACTCATATATATTATATATATATATATATATGTGGGTCCATTATTTTCTTAAACAAATTATTTATTTTCACTATTCCATTGTAAATTTAAAATATGTATTGAAAAGACGTTTAGGTGATACAAAATGGTATATAAATCAATGAATTATTTAGAGAAATCAAATCATGGAATATCCATTTTCATTTACACAATATTCTTCTCTATCTCCTAACATTTTTTTATTTTATTTTAGAGTTTAATATTTTACCATACAATAATATCATGCATACATATAAGTCGATGAAGTAATATATATATATATATATATAAAATTTAATTATAGCAAAAAGAACACAATGTTTATCTAATTAATTTTGTATTTTCCACGTGACTTTTCGCAATTACTCAATCAACGTTTATTTTTATCTAATTACAACATTCTCAAATTTTTCAGCGATAAAACTATATCTCTGCATTGATAAAACATGTTGTTTTAGTGGTATACATTAGACAAAAAAAAGGAGAATGTTGTAATATTGCAAAAAATTAATTACATCAATAATTTGAAAGTGGAGCAAAAATTGTAAATTAAAGTAAAAGTTTATTATTTGCGACAATTAACACATTAAAACATAAGGATGGCGTCACGAATTATAGAAAATGTTTGTTACGAAATCAAATTTTTATATGTTATACAGTCAGTGCTGTGAACGAACCGAATCGAGTCGAATATCTTGATACTCGAGCTCGATTTGTTAAGAAATATTCAAGTTCGAGCTCGAGCCTTTTTTCCTCGTGTTCAAGCTCGACTTGATAAATATTTGTCATGTTCAAATTCGGTTCGAGCTTAACTCGTGGAATACTCAAAAATTTACTAAACGAGCCCGAGCTCGAATGCTTAAAAAAAAACTCATTTAATTTACTTATTTGAGCTTGAGTTCGAAAAAAAATAGCTTATTAATTTACCTATTTGAAATATTTATATTATTTATGAACATGTTCGATTAAGATCGAGTTCGAACATGTTCACGAGCTGGTCAGGCCGAATACTACTATGTTCGAGCTCGATTCAAGATTCGAACTCGATTCATTTAGAAAACGAACGAACTTCGAACTAATTCTTTTTTAACCGAACTCCGAATAGCTCGCGAGCGACTCTCAGACTTATATATAATTGACATTTACGGGCGGCAAAACACAAAATAAAATATTATAGTATCAAATATGAATGAAAGATACGAAATCTCCTCTCTTAATTATTTTATTTCAGTCTCGAACATATCATCAACTAATGACTTCAAAAAATCAATAAAAAATAATAATCAAATGTATCCACTCATTGAATAACAAGGAATCCCCATAGCTTGAATACAACAAATTTAATTTTTTTTAAAGGAAGAATATGAAGAAACGTGCATGGTAAGGAATAATAACAAACAAATATAGTTGATGAATCATCATAATTTAGTGTGAACATATTGATAAAATTCATTTAATTTATGTCCCATTTTCTTCACTAATTTAATATATTCTCCAAAGACTAAGATGGAGAATATAAATAAAGAAATACAAGTCGGCATCTTCTAGTGGCAGCCATTCATTGGCCAAAATAGCATAAAAAAAGTTTTTAAAATTATTTATTCTCACAATTATTCTCAATTTCGAATCACAAATCTCTAATTTTCCATTATATTATTCTACTTTCATATTGATATATGATATGATATGACTTCATCATTATTGTAATAGTTTAAAGGTAAATTAAATTACAATTTATCGAGGTCTTGACTTTTTATTTTGTAACGTTTTGGACTTTTGTGTTAGTTAATTATTTTAGCTTACATAATTAACATATTAATTCATTTAAAAGTGAATAAAAATGACACAATGTGAATCACACATGCTCAATAATTGTTAAAAACTTTCTTTCAACACTACAAAAAAAAAAATGTTTTCAATAAAAACACAACACAATGTGAATGATAAGTCTATATGGACACATAAAAACACAATGCACATGTTTTAATTAAATGAAGAGTCGATAATATGTTGTACCTAATTTTTCACTTAGTTTAACATTCACAAAATCATTTCACATTTCACTATAAATACATTATATCGACTACAAAATTAATCTCATCACTAAAAAAATAAAAGTTCAAGAATACTAAAGTATAATAAACAATTAAACATATTAATTACATTTTATTACCCAACGTTTGAGGTCGATAACACTTTTGTCCAAAAATATTAAAAATTATATATTAATACTGAATATTTGCATAATCCAATAAATCCAACAATTTAACTAACTAAAATAAACATCAAATTCATTGATTCCGGCCAACCGCGTCAGATTTGAGATACTGAAAATTCGTTCCCGTGCCAAATTTATTAGATTATACAAATATTGAATATGAATATGTAAATTTTAAAAAGGGCTAAATACCTTAAAAATCATGAACATTGGACACACTGATAAATTTAACACGAATTTTAAACATGAGCAATTAAAACACTAACTTTTAAGTAGGGGTGTGCAAAATCGAACCAAAACCAAAAAATCGAACCAAACCGAGCTATTTGGTTCGGTTGGTTTGGTCATTTTTTTTAAAATTTTGGTTTGGTTTTGAATATTAAAACCAAAATGTAGTTTGGTTCGGTTTCGGTTTAAGTAAAAAATATTTTGGTTAAAACCGAACCAACCAAAATATATATATATATATATATGTACTATATATATTAATAAAATGTCTTTACACTTTGCAGAATCATGGAGCCACTGATGGTGCAAATGCAAGAGCTAACGCTTCAACTGAAAATGTTTATCAGTTTTAATTTTGTAGTTTAGAATTTTCAGAACATCTACTTATTTAGTTTCTATTTTATAGTTTTAGAATTTTTAAAACATTTGCTTATTTAATATATTATTTATCATCTATTGAGTGCATATTATCTTCTTTAGATATAATTATTTCGGAAAAATAAAAATAATCATTGAAAATTCAGTTAAACCGAAAACCAAACCAAACTAACCAAAGAATTATGATTTGGTTTGGTTCGGTTATATATATTGTTTTGGTTGGTTTGGTTTGAATTTTTTTAAGAAATTTTTTATTTGGTTTTGTTAGATTAGCTTGATTTTGCACTGAACCAACCATTTGCACACCCCTACTTTTAAGTTGAACGTTATTGAACATGCCCAAATTTTTGTAAAATAAACTGACTTTGATACAACCATCAACTTTCTCGTCTCTTCAAACCCATCATTATTCGACCATCTATTTTCGAAAAAAAAAATGTATGTCGGTATAGCCGAATTTACGCATATCCTTTTTTTTTTTGTCATTGATGCGAGTGTAAAATTCGGCCACTTTAACGTTCCTTTTTAAATATCGATGGTCAAACCATGACTTGTTCGAAGAGACGAACAAATTAGAGTTCATTTATTTTATAAAATATTGAATAATACTCTAGTTCAAATTTATATTTTAATTTATTTATTTTGAAAATTTATATTAAATTTACAACTATACTCAAAGTTCGTAATATTTCAGACAGTCTTAAACCGGATGAAATCTTCTGTAACACTCTATGCAACACTTGGTGCTACACAATTAGATTTTTTAATTTTTATTTAATTTTTTAATTCAATTTCAATTCATTATGCTTTGTTTTAATTTTACACTTATTATTTAGAGTTCATCCTACCCAATTGGGGTATATAATTAATTTTTCAATAATAAATTTATTTTCTAATTAATAATTGATTATTTTGTAAAAAAATAATCATATACCCTAATTGGGTAAGATGAACCCTAAATAATATGTGTAAAATTACAATAAAACATAATAAATTGAAATTAAATAAAAAATTTAAAAATAAATTAATAAATCTAATTGTGTAGCACCAAATATTGCACAAAGTGTTGCAGAGGATTTCATTCGATCGTTAACGCTCCATATTAAAATGTAATTAAAAAAAAAAAATTGGACAAGTCTACAAACACAGATAACGCTGTGCTGGCAAGTCCACTAACATAAGGCCAGAAATTACCTACCTACACCACCCACCCCCCCACCCCCCCCCCCCCCCCACCCCCGCCGAAGACAGCCAATCATTGAACCCTTCTTTCCACAAATTTTTTTTACAACTCTGTATATAAATACACTAATCCAGTCTTCAATTTTCAGCCCTTTAGTGGTAAAAAAAAAAGATTTATTTTTTATGCTGAATTTTATTGAAAATTTTGCTGGAATCTTCTGTGTTTGCAGCTAGTTATTGACTGTGAATTTAGGGTTCTTTCTTACGATTTGGGATTTTTGTTTTCTTTGAAATGTCATTCTTCACTGCAGCTGAGGTGGAAGAAGGGGAGTGGGAAAAAGAAAGATAGCAAAAAAAAATTTGAATCTTTTTAATATTCAAGATCGGTTCTTTTACATAGAAAAACTGGTAATTCTCTTTAATTTCAGTTTTCTTGAAAACCCGTTTCGAAATTCTTGATTTTTTTGATACGATTTTGCTGATTTTTTTATTTTATTTTTTTGCAGGGATGTCAGCTACTGTGTTTGGTGATTCCATGGTGATGAGCTCCGGGCCGGATGGGCCCGTGAGTAAGGTTTCGGGCCAAAACGAAGTGGATTTTGTGAAATGTGATTGCTGCGGGCTTACCGAAGAATGCACCCCTTCTTACATCAACACAGTTCGAGAGATGTAATATAATTTAACTCTCTCTCTCTCTCTCTCTCTCTCTCTTAATTTCGTCGAGCTTATATAAATCCGAGTCTTTTATATATTTTAGTTTTTATCTAAATCGAATTCGACATATTTCATTGTTTTTTTCTTACTTGACCAATAATCTGTATCCAAAATCTTTGTTCAAGACTATTGAATTGAGTCGTGGCACAATTTTCTGAAATTTTGATTGCAAGATTGTTCATTTAAATTTGATTGTTATATTTTTTTTTATTTGTTTCATTCTCCGACTCTCGTGTGGTTCGCGGGCTATTTCTCGTTTGTAGCTAAAATCTTGCATCCTTAAGGCAGGTATGGAGGGAAATGGATATGCGGGCTTTGTGCAGAGGCTGTGAAAGACGAAGTTTTCCGCTGCCAAAAGCTGATAAGCCCGGACGAAGCCATGGCCCGGCATTTGAGCTTCTGCAGCAAGTTTCGGGCCGGGGGCCCGCCGCAGGATCCCACGGTGCGCTTGATTCGGGCCATGAGGCAGGTGTTGAGGAAGAGCTTGGAGGGCCCGAAATCGATGCCGAGCAGCCCGACGACCAAACTCGACGTGTTGACTCGGTCGGAGAGTTGTATTCCGAGTTTAACCCTGGTCGAGACGTCGGTGTATTGTGGGATGGATGAAGGTTGTGAATGAGGATGGAGGGTAGAATCGTAATTTTGATCTTGAAAGGGGAAAAAAACTCGAAAAAAAGAAAATATGAAGTCGAAAAAAAAATTGATGAAGTCTAACTAGTGATGAATTTTGATTGTAAAATTGGGAAATTGTATAAATAATTTGTTTGTGGTTTTGGAATGAAAATGGAACACTTTTTGTAGTAGTCTTTAATGAGATAATTTGTTGTTTCTATGTGAAAAATCAATTTGAAACCAAAATTCTAGAAAATCATCAAACCAAATTGAATTAGTTTTCAGGAGCCTTGTAAAATTTGAAAAATACTTGTGATAATTTCATTTTCTGCATCGTTAGAATAGAGTCAAAACACTTTTAATTCCGTATCTAGTTTTTTTGGCCTCAATGTTTATTTACTCGACATTTTTAGTCCCCAATTTTGTTTTTCCGACTATTTTGGTCCCAAACTTAACAACTTATCTCACAACTGTTAAGGGATTTTAATTTTGGAATAAAAAGTGACGAAAAATAAATTTTGGGACCACAAAAGTCGAGAAAATAAAATTAGGACAAAAAATGTAAAGATTGAGATCGAAAAAATGTGTAGAGAATGAAAATATGATTGGATGTTTTGTTGGAAAAATAAAATCAACATGTAATAACTATGTTATATCACGATATTACAACGCGCATAATATAATGTTCTTGACTTTTGTGGTCTGAAATTTTATTTTCCGACTTTTTTGGTTAAAAAATTAACATTCTCAAACATTTGTGAAATATGTATTAGTTTTGTGACCAAAAAAGTAAAAAAATAAAATAAAATGTGACCAAAAATGTCAAGTAAATAAATATTGGAACCAAATAAATCAGATGCGGGACTAAAAGGTTTTGATCAATCATATATAATTATTATTAAAAAATAGCATGAAATTGTATTTAAAAAAAAAAAACTTAGGCGTTGAAATTCGTTGATTGAAAATTAATGGGAAAGTGCTTCTTTTCCAAAATTTTATAACCAACACATTAATCTTCAACTTGTTGACTAACCAATATAATAACCTTAGAAAAATGCCCAAAAAATAGGTGTACAATTTAATTTTTATTAGACCATTATTTAATTAGTTATTTATACTACTACTATAATTACTAGATTTGGTAAACAACTTTTCCAAGAGGGCAAGCAATGTATATAATATAATTATTGGTTTGTTGTTTTCTTCGTTGAGAAAGCATCGTTCTTTCAAGAGAATCATCAACTTTTAGGTTAAATCACAACTTTTACATTTTAAATTTAGGATTTTTTAGTTACAATATGATTTGTTCAATTGTCATCAACAAAGACACCAACTTTCTTTCTTTTTCTTTTTTCAATAAAAAATAACAACATGTGTTCGCAATTATTTAGTTTTGATTTCTCATGTCATATCGTCCGACGAGTCAAAATCCGTCACACGATCCTTATATATGGAATCAATTTTTAACCTGATTCATATATCCCTATTTGTAATACCTCAGATTTTCTAAAGTATGATTAAGAAATTTCTAATTAAGTTTAGAAGTGTTTAGAAGAAATTTTAATGATAATTAAGGTAAAACATATGTACTTCGGGACTTTAGGGGTTATTTTTGTGAAAATCTTTTTAAAAAAATTCGATCTCAATTCGAATATAGACGATTTTGGTCTTATTTGAAAGGTATCGATCCAAGGAGTGTGTAATTCGTAATTTTAATTTGAGGTCATGTGAGGTCCCGATGATGAAAAATGTATAAAGTAAAAAAACGTAAATAATAAATTATTAGTACTTGAACTCTTTCCTTATAACCGTTATTAAAAGGGATTTGCCCTAACCACAGAGGTGATGCTGTTCAATTTTTCGGGAGGCATAACCAACCCTTGAACCCTCATTATTTAATTCTATTCCTAATCACCATATTCTTTTAATTAACACCTCGTTCCTGATTAATTATCCCTCTTTCAGAACAGGTTTGTTACACTATTATTATATGTGAAGTGAAAAGTGATTGAATCCAAATACAGTACAAATATCGTCTAATAAATTTTGACCTATTTGATAATTCGATGTAAATTTTTATATTTATCTTTTGACACTACCACCACAAAATTCGCTTATGTTGTTTTTATGACAAAATTTAGTATTTGTATCAATAATATCATAATTGTTGGGGCCTCGATGGGAAATTCACAAAATTGAGTGTTATGGAAGGCCTGAGCCCATAGAGAAAGCCCGATATGCTATACCGAAGGCTGAATTTAATATATCTTCACTCATATGAGTCAGACCGTCAGACGAGCGGGCCACGGGTATACTTGATCCACCCTTCCCGACCCATAAATTATCATTTGTATCATAAAAAGTATTAAGTCTCCTACTTGGTCTATATACGGTTTTAATTTCATTTTAATTAGAATTAAAGGCATCATAATTAGGGGTTTTTAATCACAATTAAAGTTTAAATTTAATTCAAAAAAAATATTTATCGAGTGCAGTGCACAAATCTACGCGTTAGTGTCAGACGCGTGCACTGGGCGAGTCATCTGATAAAAAACATAAAATTAATTCACTTTAATTTTATATTTATTTTGAAAAAAATTAATTTCATTTTAGGGTATATATTTATTTCGAAAAAATTAATCAGGCTTGTGCAGTGCACGAGCAGCCATAAATTCATTTTTATGGTTTAACAATTTCATTTTAAGTATATATTTTTATGAAGATGTGATTTAGTAAAGTCTTTTCAACCTAATTCAAGAGAGGCAAATTGTGCAACTATTAAATACACTATATTCCTTTTGAGATAAAGATATGCTATACTTTATTTCTATTTGCTTAGTATATAATATAGAGAAAGTCATATTTATGAGATATGCCTATTGATAAAATGAAACCTACATCACCAAATGACTCCTATAACAATATAAATAATTCCGATACAATCCCAAAAAAAAAAAAAAAAAACCCACTTAAAAATGCCTCAACTAACCCCTAATAAACTCGTCTCCCGCCACCACTTCACCACCGTCTTCCGGTGGAGACTCCGCCAGAGGAGGCGGAGATTGCCCACCGTCCACCTCGGAGGAAGGAAGCGCGGCGGTGGATCATTTTTTGCTAGGGTAAAACTACAATGGCTAAGGGCAAAATATATATGCATGCTAAAAAAGCTCAAAAAATATTATAATTCTTTTGTGAAAGAGATGCGCATGGAGGGAGTAGGGGCAGAATTGACATTTCAGCAAAGGAGGCAATTACAGATTCTTTATTATATAGCCGCTGCTCCGGTGGGGTGCTCTTTCGTATAAAAGTAAATAAATAAATTATATATATATATGAATAAATCATATTTATTAATTTGTTAGGATCAATTAATGACTATTATAAGTTTGGAGGGAATTAAGAAAAATGTTATTATTCATTATGAGGGTAAATATATCAAATCGTCATTTTTGCTTTCTATGAGCATTTTAAATGTGAAAAAAAATATTAAGAAATAAAAAATTAAATATTCTGAAATGTAAATAGTATAACAACATATTACACCATTATTCTCTCCAAATTAAATTACAAGCATCGTAGATATGAAGAAAAAAGCATTATGAATTCAATAACAACTTAAACTTTCTGAAGCGTAAAAATAACATAAATAAAATAGCTATAAAAGAACAATTAAAAAAATCGATCATAACCATCTATTTAACAAATTCAATGGATATAATTTATCCACAAGTTACACATTAGACTAATGTTCACAAAAACAATTCCTCATTTATATGTATTGAACATTTTTTTAAATGATGTTTGTTCTCAAATTTTAGGCTTTTATTTTACATTGATGATTTTTCAGTTACAATAGTTTTTTTTATTATTGTGGCATTAAAGGCACCAACTTTCATTTTATTTTATTTTTTAATTTAACAAATATTTTTTTTTCCATGTGACTAATCCACGTCAACGTATATTACATCACTACTAATTTCCTACGTGGTTTATATCATTACTTACCATTAATCTATCTCCATCTTATAATTATTGTCATTTCTTTATTTAATGTGATCAAATAATATGAATAATTAAATTAGTGTACTTTGATTCTATGAAAATATCAAACTTTGCTACATAAAGTTGATTTAAAATTATATATAAAAAAGAAATTGATTTCGCCATCTCTTTAATATATAGGGGTGTGTTATTATGTGCACCGTGTTTGGTGTGAAAACTATGTACTCTGATTATTCATTTAATTTTTTTAGTATATTTTAATGCTAATTAACAATAAATACAATTGACACTAAAATATAATAAGATAAGAAATAAAAATAAAAATAAAAATAAATAATTAGCACTAAAATATAATAAAATAAGAAATAAACTTATAGTCCCGTTGGGGATGGCCTAGTGGTGGAGTGAGGTTGTTTGGAGATTAAAAGTCACGGATTCGAATCTCCTCAATACCACGGGTCGGATATGTGAGTAAAATAATAATAATAAACTTAAGCCTCATTTGGTTGGCACAGAATCTGACTTGTAAAAGTAATCAAATTCCCTATTTTAACATTACTGTGTTTGGTTCATTATTTTATGTAATATGAAAATGAATCACATTCCTCAAAACAAGAAAAATTGTGCAACTTTACTGAATTGTGAATACCTACTCCAAGTAGGTATTCTTTTTCCTTGTTTTTTTGGGAATCTGGTGTTAAATGATTTATTGTTCGATTTCTTCATTTATTATTATTTATTTTTTTATAAATTATTATTATGTTTGGATTCATATTTTTTAACTAAACAATAAAAAAATGGATTATTTTTAAATTAAAAAAATATGAGTTATTTTTTTATTATTAATACTAAGTTTGAATTAAAAAAATCAATAAAAATTGAGTAAAATAAATAAAATAGAAAATTTTATAAATGAAAAGGAAATTAAAAAAATGTGACACTTTTTTTTACTGAAGAAATTACGACCAAAATTTGACTATTTTATCAATCATTTTTTTGATATTTCTATCAAAATTCCAGTAATATCATTTTTGAGAAAACGTTGCGGACTAAACGACGGCCATAACATTGTCAATATAGATAATTTTGACTTCCAATTCAATAAAAAAATATTTATATAGATAATTTTTTATTTTCAATTCAATAAAGAATATTTGGATCACCAATACAATATTTACTTTAATTGATTATTTCTTAGTCATATCATTTTATTTAAATTTAAATAATATGTTGCGTTCAATATCTATAGTACTAATGCAAATTGAAAAATTACACATTATATGATTCGTAATTTAAAATTATAAATATTGATAGTATGAAATAAGATACAGTGTATATTTTAGATATTTAATTATCTACTCTTATTTAAATTTAATCCAATAATAAAAATAGAATCATTACAATTTCTTTGTTGTGTTCCAAACACAGAATAAAGATTATGTTAATAATCATTTTCCTCAGAATCACATTCCCAGAAATCATATTCCCAAAAACTTTATTTTCCTGTCAACCAGACGAGCCCTTATAGTAAAATAACAAGTTTCACACAATGTACTAATGTATATTTAAAAAGAGATGCATGAGCTTTGGTAAAGTATATGTTTATAGGGCTCGTTTGCTAGGTTGTATGGTATAAGGTTGGATGTGTTTGACATGGGATGTGTTTCATGTATAAGATATCAATATCATGTTTGTTTTGGTGTATTAAAATATATGTATTAATAATATATTGTTTGCTTAGATGTATTATATTCTCTATAAAATTTCAATTCCTAAAATATCCTTTAATTAGTTACCATATATTGTGTGAATATTCTATAATAACATTTTTAATTAATATCTGCAAGGTTATTTTAGTCTACAATTTTTAATAATTCTCTATGGTATTAAATATCCCACCAGCAGGGTGTGATATGTTATACCATATAAATGGTTAACACATACCGGGCCATTGCATAATCATGGGCTTCAATATTGCTAGCAAACAAAGTATTAGGGTGTCATAGGTATTTATCCCACCCTTATACTACCTAGCAAACAAGCCCATATTATATTATTATCCATTCAAAAACGTCAAAACAATAGAGATACGTGTTTAAAAAAGAAACACTATCATTCAGGATCCACCGCTCTCCCATTTATGAACTAAAATAAAAAGTCAAAATGTGCAGATACATAATGACTGCACTTTATTTCAATTTCCAAAAAATATTGTAATACATAGAAAATCATATTCATGACACATACCCAATTGATAAAATGAAATCTATACTTTTCTCCAAAAAATAAAAAAAGTACAAAATCTAAACTACCAAATGACTCCCGTGTTATATAAATAACCCCCAACCATGGCAAGAAATTTAAATGAAAAAAATAAACTCTAAAAAACCTCGATCAGCCTACCGATCAATATCCTCATAACATGACGGAATTCGCCCCCCGCCACCACTCCGCCACCGCCTTCCGGTGGACACTGCGTCGTAAAAGGCGGCGCTTGGCCACCGTCCGCCTCGGAGGGAAGAAGCGCGGCGGCGGATTATTTCTTGCTAGGGTGAAGCTACAATGGGTGAGGGCAAAATATTTCTCCATGCTAAAAAAGCTCAAAAAATATTATCATTCTCTCGTGGAAGAGATGCACACGGCGGAGGAGGAAGGGGCAGAAGAGTCATTTCGGCCAAAGAAGCATTTACAAACTAATTATTATGCCACCGTGGGATATTCTTGGGCATAATTGTCGAAAAATCATCATTATCTTTACCCTAAATTATAAATTTGATATAACTTTTAAAATATTTTTATTAAACCGCCATGTTTTGATTTATAGCAGATTAAACACTTATAAAAAAATCAGTTCGACAACATCGATTGTTGACACGTGTACATTCAGACACGAATGACCGAAAACATTTTGAAGATTCTATATTTAAATATGATATTGTAATTGAAACATTTTAAAAACAATGCTAGTTGTAATATATATATTGGGTGCCCGTGATGATTATATAATCAACTCAAAATTGAGTGGATAAATTATCATGCAAGTGATGGATTGGAGTCCGGGCCCATCATCAATATTGAGCTCTCATCAATTGAATCAAACGCATGATTAGGTGTGCTAATTTTATCAATCCGGCCTAGACTACCATAATTAATCAAACCAAACACGTGATCTAATGAATTTAATCATCCCAAAATTAGGGTGTTGAGTAATCAATTAAACAAGTGATTAGAACTCAGACTCATCATAATATACCTGACTCCAATCATTCAAACCAAACACTCGATAAGATAATATGGTATAATTTTATTCTATCAAAGTTAAACTAACCTAATCACTCAAACAAACACACCCTAAATATTTGAATATTCTAGCCAAACAAAATCACTTGCTAATTTGGACTAAAAAACAAAGACACTGAAAATTATAAATTGGCTAATTTTACTGGGCTTCATTACAAATTTAAATACTATCATGGACTTCATTACAAATTTTAAATATGGGCCTCAAATAAAGTATTCCATGTGTCGGATTCAACAACTTATATTTTAGTTATTTATTTATTGTATTTTGGTTATAGATATACCATATTTTGATTTTATATTCATATTCATAAGTCTATGTAATGTGCTCCATGTATACATGTGATATAAATTGAATTATGGTATAAAAAAAAGAGAAGAAGAAAAATTAAGACCATAATTTCAAAGCTAAGAATTTTGTTATAGTTTCGAGCATTGCCATATAAAATAAGAAACATGTGACTATTCATTGGAACTCTTTCTCATAAAAAAATCGTGGTTGGTGTTGAAAATGATGTAAAAATACTTTAATATACATATTTGAGATGAAGTTTTTAAATTTTATTTTGCTTTAAGTTTTCATTTGAGGTGAGTTGATATGTTCCGTCGGAGACATCCAAACGATAGAGTATTTATGTAAAAAATTAATAATCTGAATTTGAAATTCACCGTTCTCTTCTTCTTTCATTTAAAAATAAAATAAAGCAAAGTGTGATTAATTGTCAAATAAATTATCATCTTTTCTTTCATTTGCAAATTAGACAGCACATTTAAACCTAATCTATTACTACGCCATGTTTTAATCTGAATGAGATTAAATGTTTCCAATTTTTCTGGCCAATTAAGTATGATGTGTCTGGTCTATAAATCACATTGGCAGCCGTGTCGGCACACACGTGTAACAAACAACGTCGTTTTTGTTATTTTCTCTTCTTTTTTTTTTTTGCAAAGAAAATCAATTTTCATATAATTATTTTATTTCTAAAATAGAAAAGATATTGAAAAAGACTAACAAAATCGATATCGTTTGGTACACATGTGTGCTGACATGACTGCCAACGTGGTTTATAGACAAGTCACGTTATACTTAATTAGCCAGAAAAATCATGTTGGCAGTTGTGTCAGCACACATGCGTGATTTTTCTGGCTAATTAAGTATAACGTGACTTGTCTATAAACCACGTTGGCAGTCATTTCAGCACACACATGTAACAAACGGTATCGTTTTTATTATTTTCTCCTTTTTTTGTTGACAAAAACATTTTTTTATATAATTATTTTGTTTCTAAAATAGAAAAGATATCGAAAAGACTAACAAAATTGATATCATTTGGTACACATGTGTGCTGCCATGACTGTCAACTTAGTTTATAGACAATACACGTTATACTAAATTAGTCTGAAAATTTAGAAATGCTTAATCTCACACAATTTATAACTCGACATTGTAATTGACTAAGTTTAAATGTGATTCTAATTTGTAAAAAGATCAAAAAAATTGTGAGTTATTTGACAATTAATCTAATAAAATCTCCACAATTTTTTTTTTGAAGTTGAAGAATGTGTTTAATTTGTGAGAGTAAGGACAAGCATAGTGTCGTGGTTGAAGAAGCTCGGAAATCGTGTGCACACGCAAACACGCCTACTTCTACACACGCGTTCACGTGTTTCGGCACTTCCCCCATGCTACTCTCAACTTACTTTAGATATTTTTGTCGGTTTTTAGTAGTCGTTTTCATTCCATCGTGAACACCCAAACATCCATCGTGAACACCCAGTTGAAATTCCTATTAAAAAGAAGGAAGTTTTTATTTGCACAATTATATTTACTCTTTGCATAATGAAAGAAAAAAAAAAGTATGAAATTACTTCAATACCCTTTTATTACTTGTTCATACTACTAAAATTACTCAATACACCACAAATTCAAAACTAAAAAAAAATCAAAAAAGAAAATAAATTAATCAAAATATTCATCAACTTCTAATAGTTTATTAGAAGTATTAGATGCTAGTATGGATGTATTGACCGAAAATAATCGAGTTTAGAAAGTGTCGTGGATGTTTTTTTTGTTCAGATCGCGATATGTTCGAACTGAAAATTTCAAACATTTTGGAGTGGTTCGAGCTCCATTTTTCAAACAACACTTGGGGAAAAAACGGAGTTCAAGGTGTTCGAATTCAATTTTTCGAACATATTGGAGTGGTTCGAACTTTAATTTTCAAACATGGTTTGTTCGGAAAATAATTTATAACACCTTTTTGCACCCTGAAATTTTCTAAGTGCTGTTCAAACTTTAGTTTCCGAACAAATGAAGGTTGTTCAAACTTTAGTTTTCGAACCAACTTTTTTTTCTAAGTATTAGAGTTGTTCGAATTAATATTCTTAAACAAGACGAACGTGTTCGAAATTTTATTTCCGAACATATATTTTTTTTTTCAAGTAAAACAAATATTTTTGGAGTGAGGGGGGTATTAGTGTAAATGTGCGTAGTATAAAGAGTAAAAATAGTAGTGCATGGAGTAAGTGTAGTGCAAAGAGTAATTTTAGTGATGCATTTAGAAACACACTTAAAAGAGAGACGTCTTGAACATTAATATTTGTGTAGTTCGGTTATTTTATAAGCTCGATTTTTGGTTTGTTAAGACAACTAGTTCGATTTATCTTCATGAAACCGAATAAAATCCGATTCAATTTCTTCGGAAAAGAAATACCAATTCAATTCACTAAGTTAATCTTATACATTTGCATATAATTATACGTGATATATATTAGTTCGGACTATATCTTGTTTGTTTGGATTGAAAATTCTTGACCATAAACCTAATAATTCAGTTTTCGGACTAGCTCATTAGACTAGTAAAAATATTTAATATACATAAATTTGTAAATTGGTGTAATGATATTGCCTAAACTTCTAATTTGAACAAACTAACGATAACTATGACGCATGACTTACCACTAATTATGTGAATATATTATTTAAGCTTCAACTTCTTAATTCTTAAATTAAACTACATCAAAATGAAATTTTTAATATTTAGCCAAAATATAAAGATAAACGACATAACTTCGGGCTATTCAAGTCAATCTACTTAATTTCAGGATAGCACTATAGGGATGTCGAACTATTTGGTTTGGACTAGACTCATTTCGAATCGAAATTTTCAAATTCTAACTCTCTTCTCTCTCTGACTATTTAGATATATTCCCTTTTTTATAAAATTAATAATAGAGATGAGAATTCATGAAATCGAAGTCGCATCTTTTTTCTCATGAAATTTCAATGAACATGACCTTTAACCCAAATTCATTTCAAATTAAAGTTCTCACTTTCATCTTTTCCCCTTTTTAATTTTTCTCTTTTTTAACTATATGTTATATGATATAGGAACTTTACCTCTATACTTTTGACACTCCCGAGTTGATAAGAATCGAGATAATTGAGCATATTTCACACACACACACACACACACACACACACAGAGAGAGAGAGAGTTTTGTATACGGATAAAATCATCTAGTCCACTTTTCATGTCCCACTATGAAATTTAATATTTTAAAAATGTTTATTATAAAATTAAATTTTATTACAATATTACAAATCATAATCAACATTTATTGTTAAAAATTAATTTTTTAAAAAATTAAATACACTATTTTTGGAATAATCAACCATATTAATCAAGTATATTAACAAAAAAAAAAGAAATAAATATAAACCCTAATTGGGTGGAATGAACCCTAAATAATAATTTTAAAATTAATCTAAGTCATAATAAATTGAAATTGAAGAAAAAATTTGACGAAAATTGAATAAAAATCAAAATGGGATACAAAACGGGATAGTGAAAAGTGGGATAGAAGATTTCATTTGTTTGCGTACCCTAATCTAGCATTATGAAATTATTTAAAGAATATTAACGTGCTTGAAAGTGATGATCACCAAATTCTTTAATTAAGGGTCCCATCACACTAGATCCATGACAAAATGTTTCCTTTTGGTTTTAGAGTTTGAGTCGAACTAAATTTTATGCATGAAAAATGTACAAATTTTGAGATAATTATGTTATTTATAAGTGCAAGGGAGGGCATGCAAGTAATTTCATGATATCACACGTCAAAATGTCTTTTGAAATATATTGAAAAATAAATCAAAAATATCGAAAAAGAAGAATCTTGATATAGATTCAATTTATTGCTGACGAGAGGGAGATTTTTTATGGGCATTATACAATTCTCAAAGCACAAAATATCAAAACCCCATGAAATTGATGGGTCCATTTTCCAACTTGCATAGGCAAACAATTACTTGAACTAGACTCTTAATTTGGAACTTACATATAAAAGTCACCATATTTTAACTAACACGACATCTTTAATTATAAATAGTACGTGTTCGATCGGTCCATTCTATATTATTATTGGTTATTGTTGCGTATAGATAGTAGAGTTTTATATTGTTGAAAAAAATACGAGACAAAGTATGAGTATTAGGGTTGTAAATGAATCGAATCGAGGCGAACACATTAATGCTCGAGCTCGGCTCGTTAAGGAATATTCAAGAGCTCGAGTTTGATTCGAGCTTTTTTCCTCTTATTCAAGCTCGACTCGATAAATATTTATCATGTTCAAATTCGGTTCGAGCTCGACTCGTGAAATGCTCGATAATTTACTAAATGAGCATGAGCTCGATTGCTAAAAAACAAAGCTCGTTTAATGTACATATTTGAGCTCGAGTTTGAAAAAGTTACTTTATTTAATTTGTTCGTTTGAAATATTTATAATATTAATCATGAACATGTTCGATTAAGCTCAAGTTCGAGCTCGGACATGTTCGCGAGTTGTTCGAACTGAATACAGTTATGTTCGAGCTTAGCTCGTTAAGAAAATAAACGAACTTTGAAAGATCTTTTTTCGAGTCGAAGTCTGTTCATTTACAACCCTAATGACAATAATGAAGGAGTGTAGAAGTCTAATTGTGTTTAATTAGCTAGAGTAATTTCTTGGGTATTGCATTATATTATTATATTGTGTTTTACTAGTATATTTTTATATATACGTAAAATATGATAATACGATAGTGTTATGGTCTATTTTACACTTGTAATATAATAAAGTAACTATATTTGACATGCACATTTAAAATAAGAAATAAGAAAGTGTTGGATTTATAAAATGATCTCTAATTTACTATATATATATATATATATATATATATATATATATATATATATATATAACAAGATTATAACCTTGATTGGTTATTTCATATTATTTTAGAATCTTACGTACTATTTCACTTGGATAAGTCATTAATATGGATTCTTAATTATTTGATCACAACCAACCAAATCCCCTAATTCGATTCCATGCTAGTCATAATTATTATTTGAAAATTGTGAATTTTGTGTAAGACCTTAAGAAAGAAAACGAAAGAAAAAAAAAATGTTAAAAGTAAGGATAAATAAAGTGAATTTTAAAAAGTATTTAACAATAAATTAATAAAATTGAAAGAAGATAGTACTATATAAAGCCAAACTAATATTCTTCTTCTTATCCAAAATCACCAAAAACCATCATTTATTACACTTTAACAAGAGGGGCCCTGGTTTCTAGAAGATTTATTCTAATGTTGGCTCATATTAATCTAGTATCTATATATATAATTCAAATTAGAAATTAACATTTTTTATGATATCAAGACGTCACAATTCAATATTCCATCCGTTTCAGAATAAATATTTTTTTTACACTTTAGTTTTATTTTATAAAGAATGTCGTCCCACACATTGGAGACGAAAAAACTACCCCTTCCATCCCATTTTGACAGACTTGTTTGTCTTTTTAGAATGTCCCAACTTATAGGCATGTTTCTATATACATTTATCTAATTTACTAATATATACCCATGTAAACATTAGTTCACCGTCAAAAAAATAAATAGGGCTTTATTAGGAATTTTCTTGATTCGTGTGGAAATGAAAAATCTCAATCAACCTACTAAAATGGAACTTAAAGAGTATATTTTTCTCTAATTTATTTTCATTCAATGTATTCAAATATTCTCTTATTAATTCACTATTGAGACAAAGTTAAATACAAGCACATTAAGTAATTTACTATTATTTTATTAATATACGTGCATATTTTAAAAAAGGCATTTATTTTGAAACTAATGGGTAGAAGAAAGTTTTCTTCAAACTCTAATTTTTAGGGAAAGTTAAGAGTTTTGATAAAACTTCCTTGCCATTGACTTGTTTAGTTGTTACATCTAGAAATCATAAGAATGTTTGAAAAACACCTTAATTTTTTTTAATGATAATTGATTTTGTAATTTTGAATATAATTTAATCATGCCAAAGTCATATGAGTCACTATATATAGACTATTACTTTAATTATAAAAATAGAACAATAGTGTTATTTAATTTAAAATAATATATAGGTGGTCCCATACATCAATCTTATCCTATCAACAACATTAATTATTTAAATATCTTTCACTTCAAATGTAAGCAACATGCTCGAAGCTTCTAATGATTGGCAAACCTCTTATAAAATGAATTAAACTTCGGAAAAAGTAATTAATTCTCTAATCACAACATTATGAGACTAAGGTATTAATTTCCCTATTTTACCCCTACAATCGTTGGAAACTATATAAGATAGAAATTTCCACTTTTTTTTTTTAAAAAAATAAACAACATTTTTAGTTTTATTTTAGTAGGGTAGAGGGAAAATGTATATTAGAAACCCAAAATGTCTTCCTTTTATACATGATTTTTTACAATTTGAGTGTCAAGAAATCTAATATTATGCGAAGAATTATCGATTCAAGACCTAAAAAATTAGTAATCTATCAATATTACAAGATATGTAAGATGAAAACTATCAATTCAGGACCTAAAATATGAAAACTAGACCTGAAATATGAAAACTATCTATACAGGACCTAAAAAATTATGATTTTTGATTTTTTTAAATTTTTTTAATTAATTTTCAACAAAAATTCATTTATTAATTAGCTATTAAATATAGTAAAGAAGTTATCAAAAATAAGTAAGCAAATAACAAGAAATCGAAAAAGTGATTTTTGAGCTCCTAAATTGATAATTATCATCTTTTGGCTTCTAAATTGATAATTTTTATCTTTCGAATCTTAAATTAATAGATTATCTTTCTGATCCTAAATTAATAATTCTTCATAAAATATTAATAGTTCAGCAGTATTTTCGAGTTATACCTTTCCACTCGTAATAACTACCATCCCGTTTCTAAATAAGTGTCATATAGATGAATGCACACATATTAATAAAGATATTAATTAGATAATCAAATTAGCTTATACACTCTTATCTGAATTCATTAATTGATTTTAATATGTTGTTTGAATGCATTAAATGAGGGCAAATATGAGAAACATGTGAAATTTTTACCTCGATTGTGTAAAATGTCACTTTTTATAAAACAAAATTAAAGTGCTAAAATAACACTTATTGTAAATGAAGAGAGTATAATAATAATAATAATAATAATAATAATAATAATAATAATAATAATAATAATAATAACCTTTATCCGCATTCCGTTATTTCAGGTAGAGTCGAAGGGTATTTCCGTAATTTCGCCGCCTGCATTTGGCATAAATGCGCACCCATTTCTCTGAAGCAACCAAAAATAAAAGAAGAATCGGAGAAGGAGAAGAAGGAGAAGAAATTCACTACTCCCCATCACTCTTCTCTCTCTCTCTCTCTCTCTCTTTCTCTCTCTACAAATTTCTTCAATTTCTTCTTCTATTTTTTGATTAATCCCCAAATAACTACTTCGATCTGCACATATTTCTCTACTAATCACACTCCACAGCGCCATCATTCTCTCCAAAAAATCTCCAGTTAGCTTCTCATAATTTTCATTTGGGGTTGATTAATTCTAGACTGTAAATACTAAAAAGAAAAACAAAAAGAAAAATCAAGCATAGCGCAGAAATCCGGGCTCGAAATCTCTGCAATTATCCCAAATCACGAGCTCTAGGCCGCCAAATTCGGTCCGATTATGACGGTGCCGACGATTGCGCTCTACGCCAGCCCTAGCACCGTGTGTTCCGCGCCGCACCAGATCAATTCCCACGATTTGGACGTGAGCGCCCGGTCAACGTCGTCGGCGACGGCGTCGCCGTCGCAGAGAGTGGCGACAGGGGGGCTGTCGTGCCTCTTCTCGTCGCCGCCGATCAAGTCGGCGAGTTATTCAACCGGGGGCGAGGAATTGGGGTCGTTGTGGCATGATAGAACCGAGGAATTAGGGTGTTCGTATCGGTACTCGTCGCTGAGCTCGTCGTTTAAGCGAGATCAGAGCCCGGTTTCTGTGCTCCAGGGCCCGAATAGCTCGATTGGTTTGGGCTCGCGAAGCCCGCCCATGCGAATCAACGGGGAATTCAATTCAATTAGGTCGGGGAGTGGTTTTATGTTTAATGGATTCGTGAGGCATGCGTTGGGTTCGTGTGTAGATTATGATTCACGGCCTTTGGGCTTGGATGTTGTTGATTCTGATTCATCGTCGTCGAATGTTTTGGCTTCGGATGATCTTACTTTCAACATGGAAGATAGTTTTGTGGAATTGGAACTGCCTTCTTATGCTAAAGACTTGCTCTGTGACGCGCAGTCGAGGCATTCGATTTTCAGGGATGATTTTGTGATCAAGGCTTTCCACGAAGCAGAGAAGGCTCATAGAGGCCAGGTGAATTGAAAATTAGTTCGTTTTTACAGTTAATTTTGGTTGCATTACTGATTTTGATGGTGATCTTGAGATTGAGCAAGATTGATTTTTTAATTTGTGTAGAAGCGAGTGAGTGGGGATGCTTATTTGCAGCATTGTGTGGAGACGGCGATGCTGCTGGCAGATATTGGTGCTAATTCTACAGTTGTTGCTGCAGGGCTTTTGCACGACACCGTTGACGATTCGTTTGTTACGTACGACCATATTTCAATTTCATTTGGAGCTGAAGTGGCTGATTTAGTGCAAGGGGTAAGGAAAGCTTGGCTTTTTATTTTTATTTATTAAAGATTGGGTTAGTATGTGATATGTTTGATTGCAGTTGAAAAGTAGGATTGAAATGTATGATATGCATGTTCATCTCATTTTAAGTTGATGTTTTGTTATTTTGTGTATGCCAGTAAAATAGTTATTTCAGAACTGTTTTAAGGTAAAAGGGGGAGCATTCAAAGTTGTGGAGTATACGAAAGAACAAATAAAAAGAGAAGAACAAAAGAAGGAAAAAACTCAGAGGTTGCATGTTAGTATAGAACTTGGAGTTGGATCTATTTTTTGAATATGATTTCTATCTATCAATGATATGGCAAATCACAAATCAAAATTATGAGATTTTGAAAATATAATTTTTTCCTAAATAAAATGTATGAAGAGACAAAAGGGGGAGTTTCACTTACTATTTTGAAATATTGATATAGTATGTAGTTATTGGTTAAATGAAATGTTGATGTAGTAAGTAATTAAGGGTTAAATCAACTCAGTATTCAACTTCTGAAAATCTTTCTGAGAAAGGGAATGGTGTATACATGGGACATGTGGCAATCTCATACTTTTGTCTTCTGTTGGTGGTGGTTGTTTTAAGGTTGTTTTTCTGATTTCTATAGTGATAATAGAAAGAACTTGTAGCAATCTATTATTCAGTTGGTGGTCGTGGTGGTTGTTTTAAGGTTGTGTTTCTAAATTGGATAGTGATCTAAAGGAAGCCTTTGATGTCTTGTTGATTTGTAAATACGTCAATGGTTGTGTTAAAACTATGGTGATTCTGCAGGTGTCAAAGTTGAGCCAAATGAGCAAGCTCGCGCGGGACAACAATACTGCCAGCAAAACTGTTGAGGCAGACCGATTGCACACCATGTTCCTTGCGATGACAGATGCTAGGGCTGTTCTGATAAAGCTAGCTGATAGATTGCATAATATGACAACTTTGGATGCATTGCCTCTGATCAAACAACAGAGATTTGCTAAGGAAACTTCTGAAATATTTGTGCCACTGGCCAATAGATTAGGGGTCTCCACTTGGAAAGAACAACTTGAAAATATATGTTTCAAACATCTCAACCATGATCAGTACCAGGAGTTGTCATCCAAATTTGTAAAGTTCTTTGACGAGGCGGTGATTACTTCTTCATTAGAGAAGCTCAAGCACGCTCTCAAGGCTGGAGCCATCTCCTACCATTGTCTGTCAGGCAGGCATAAAAGCTTGGTCAGCATCCATTCCAAAATGTCCAAGTACGATTTTTTTTTTCCCTTCTCCCTCCGTAGCTTAGATCTGTTCATTTATGGTCTTGAGTTTCAATTTGTTTAGTTTTCTTGTTTGTGTGAGTTTTTCCTACATACTTGATGCGAGTTTTATTTGTGTAGTTTGGTATTGCAAAATTGAAATTTCTGTTACATTTTATTTGGTCATCTACAACTAGTCGACTACCATGGGTTCAATATGTTGCTTTGTGGTGTGATCATATCTCACGAACTGTTTTGATCTTACCCTTTGCAGAAAGAAGCTAAATATGGAGGAAGTTCATGATATCCACGGGCTAAGATTGATTGTCGAAAATGAAGAAGAATGTTATAAAGCCCTAAAGGTTATCCATCAACTATGGCATGAAGTACCTGGGAAATTCAAGGACTACATAGTTTATCCTAAGTGTAACGGGTATGCTTCGTTTTGTGTGAAAGATCATTTTTTCTATTGGTACGCCACATCATATAATAAATGTCGTTCTTCTGATTCTCAGATACCAATCTCTACATACAGTAGTCATGTGTGACAATATGATCCCTCTCGAGGTTCAGATCCGAACAAAAAAGATGCATCTACAAGCTGAGTACGGGTTTGCTGCTCATTGGCGATACAAAGAAGCCGAGTGCAAACACTCCTCCTTCGTTCTTCAGATGGTTGAATGGGCTCGTTGGGTTATTTCATGGCAGTGCGAGGCAATGAGCAAAGACAGGTCATTCGTTGGTTTCTTCGATTCCATGAAGCCGCCTTGTCTGTTCTCTACCCACTCTAAAGACTGCTCATTTTCTTGCAAACCTCAATGTGGCTCCGATGGACCTGTGTACGTTATCATGATTCAGAACGATAAGGTCCGTTCGTGTCACTCTTTCATCATCTTTCATATACGTTTATTAGGTTGTGCAAGTAGCTGAATCTGTGTTTTGGCCTGCAGATGTCTGTACAGGAGTTGCCTGCACACTCGTCCGTGATGGATCTGTTGGAAACAGCCGGTCGAGGCAGTTCTAGATGGTCTTCGTACGGGTTTTCCATGAAAGAGGAGCTGAGGCCGAGGGTGAACCATGAGTCTGTCAGTGATCCGACTTGGAAGTTGAAAATGGGAGACGTCGTTGAACTGACTCCGGCCATACCCGATAAATCGCTGCCCGTCTACCGGGAAGAAATCCAGCGGATGTACGACAAAGGGTGCTACCATATCAAGTGCAATGCTTAGCCATAGCAAAGATGACCTCAGTAGAATTCATTCATTTGTTGTTCCATACCATTTCATGACAAAAATATGTACTCTTGTAAATACAACTTATATATCTATAAAAATAGGAAAAAGAATTACTTAATGTGACATGATGCCCGAACTTATAAATAGCAGCAAATATTACATTTGCATATAAAGTAATGAGGCTATTGTGCACATTTCTGCTATTTGACTATAAATAGGTGCATTATACAAGCAAAAAACAACAACCCACAAGTACTTAGTAACACTACAATGACACACAATAGGACTACCTCAACTGTTTAGCTCCAAGGGGAAACGAAACGCGCTGAGCTGCTTGAGACAAATTTATCCGGTCTTCGTCTTGAGAAGGGTTCGGATTGGGATTGGGATCGGCAGCCTCTTCCTCCTCTTCCGTTTCTTCGGGCAGATGGGCGTTGTGCCTCTTCGGAATAGCCAGTTGATAGTTGGGACTGATCAACGTGTCCTGTTCGGGAGGCAGAGGAATCTCCGGTCCAGCTATAGATTTCGGCAAGGGGACCTTATTTCTGCTCCTAGCCAACTCCAGTAGGACCTGTCGGGTTATTAGATATACATCAACGGGAGAAGAAAATCCAGAAAATACGAGTTTACATAGAAAGGGAGACCAGTAATCAGTGAAGCTCATTAGGATCTCGATCATATCATATAATCATCGAGTTTATCATACACATCAAAGTATTGGTACTGTGGGACTCGAGCTAAAGAAAGAATCGAGTCCATCGCAGGCTAAAATTTTATCAAGATATTACACTCTTCATTCCCAAGATGAAGCAAACAAGATTTATTAGAAACACTAAGGGGAGAAGCGCATCCAAAATATGTGAGTTTATGCTAGACATCTAAGTATTGATACTACAAATTTGAGCTACAGAAATAATCGAGTCCATAACAATGGCTACTTTGTAATGCACCATCATGAGCAAAATAAGATCAAGTATACGTTTGAAGATAGTGTAAACAACACACATCATTTTTCCGAACTATCTACACACTTCAGACATTTTTTTATATGAAGCAAACAAGAGTTATTAGAAACATCAACGGGAGACAAGAATCCAAAATACCCGAGCTTTACATAAAAAGGGAGAGCAGCTAACTAATGAAACTCATTAGGATCTTGATCATTACAATCACGCTATATAGACTCATTTGCTTCACATCAAAGTATTTATACCACAAAATTGAGCTAAAGAAACAATCGAACCCACAACAACGGCTACTTAGCAATGCAGTATCAACTAGCATCATAAGCAAACTAAGATCAAATGTAAGCTCAAAGATGCACAAGAAACAGCATTCAACGCATCAACAAACATCGAGCAAAATTTACCTCTCGAGGTGGAGGCTGCGAGAAACTGAAATTCACTTTCGACTGAATTGCAAGCTTTACATCATCAGAATCAATCACAGACTTCCCAGCATGTTCTGCATAGACTTGTGAATCAGTCAGCACATCAACTACATACCGATACCACAGTTCTAAGAACTGGTTTACAACTCGAGGCTCGTAGTCATCAACACCCATTGATTTCAATAATTCCTTCACGACTTTTGCATCCTTCGGCATAACATCTTCTCCCCCTTCCGCCATTCTCTGCAACAAATCCCAATATGACCAATCTATCAGTAAATTCGTGTCTCAGACAAAAATAATACCATTTAAATACAGTGAAGAATCAGGTAAAAATTAAATAAAATTCCCAAATACATTTCAAATTAACTTAGCAAACATTGTAATTCAACTAGTTCTTGAAATTTAAGTTATACTTCACGAGGAGTTCATATATCACCTAATTCAAGTAAGCGAAGCTACAAGAAATAAACTTCATATATTTCGACCGAACAAAATCAAATTTTGCAACATCAAAACCCTGCTAAATTAACTTCAGATCACTATCACTATCACAGTCACCTTCAGATTGCTGAAAAAAATACTTCCTTTTCAAAACCACACACACACACACACATACAGAGAGAGAGAGATAGAAAACCTCAACTGCAGAAGGTGATGAGAACAGCACAAGAATATGCAGAAATAGGAGCTGGGAATTTATGAATTAGCGTCGTTGAAGAAGATCGACTGCTTGAGAGAATTGGGGGTGAAATTTGGCAATTTAGGGCTCAGTAAGGGGCTGTTTGGTCGCAATCTTCTCTCTCTCTCTCTCTCTCTCTCTCTCTCTCTCTCTCATGGGGGGAATTAATGGGCTGAGATATGAGCTTAGTTAGCAGGGCCCGAACCCGAATTTTCATTTTTTTAATTAATATTCACATTTTTTTTAAAAAATTATATTTTGAGAACGTGTCTTAAAGTTTAAGTAGACGTTAATTATATTGGTATTGTCGTTTTATTTTCACACAACACCATTAGAAAAACGCAACAATGTCGTTAACATAGTAGGAGGTGAAAAAATCGAGACCAACATAATTAACCTCTACTAGTATCGCCATTTATTCCCCCAAAATATAATTAAAAAAAATTATAAAAATACAAATATTAGTTAAAAACAAAAACCCGGGTACGGTGCCCGATCGGGCTGCATGAACCCCCCCCCCCCCCCCAATGAAATATGAAAATGCTCGCGGTTCAATAATGTATAGTATATAAGATATTTTGCTATTACATTAAAACGATGAAAATTTATGTGTACAATAAGACATTTCAAATTTGAAATTCTCACTTCTCATTTCCTAACTTAAAAAAAAACAAGGAAAAATATTTTATTTAAATATTTACTACTGTATTATTGTTTCAGTTTCCTATTGTTTTATTTTTCCATGTATGAATCACACTCGTTACAAAAGAGAATATGAATGCTTTTTTGGCCATTTTTGCTATTAAAGAGATAATTTAAACCTCTTTATATTATTTCAAAATTTTAGTATTTGGCGAAACTATTACTTTTTTGCTACTGTGAGAATTTCTTTAATTTTGTATTTTTTTAAATATTTATTTCTTTAATAAATATAAAAAGGGTACGCATATATAAATGAGAAATATATGTGAAAGTAATGTTGTTAAATTATTGAATGTGATGTATTTATAATAATAGAGGATGATTTTCAAACTATTTATTAAAGATGAGGGTTTTTTTTTTCAAGAAAACACACAAGTTCTAGCTAGCAATATGAAATTTACTCATAATTAGGGCTGTAAACGAATCGAATCGAGCTGAACATCTTGATGCTCGAGCTCGGCTCGTTAAAGAATATTCAAGTTCGAGCTCGACTCTTGTTCAAGCTCAGCACGATAAATATTTGTCATGTTTGAATTCAGTTCGAGCTCGGTTCGTGAAATGCTCGAAAATTTACTAAACGAGCCTAAGCTTGATTGCTAAAAAAAAGCTCGTTTAATTTGCATATTAATCGAGCTCGAACTTGAAAAAATAGCTTATTTTATTTACCTGTTTGAAATATTTAAAATATTCATGAACATGTTCGATTAAGCTCGAGCTCGAACATGTTCGCGAGCTGCCTGAGCCGAATACTACTCCTTTTGAGTTTGGCTCGATAATTTTATCTAGTTCAATTCGAAGCTCGAGCTCGACTCGTTTAGAAAATGAACGAACTTTTTTCAAGCCGAACCATGAATAACTCGCGAGTGGCTCTGTTCATTTACGTACAACAATATAACAATTAAAGAAGAGTAATTAATATCCAAACCTCTGAAAATCATTGTCGCAATTGCATTATATATAAGAAATAGTTTGGTTTCATCGTAAACTGAATAAACAACAATTTTCATTTGATGAGGCATAATTATGGAGAGATTAATGGTGTTAGCTAGAGTGATATTAATGGATGAAAATTATTAACCACACTTTCTCACTTTGTTAGTATGATTTTCAAGAGAATGTGAACCTCTAATCTATAAAAACCAAATGTTTTCATGGCCATTTTTTTATGCAAACTCAATCATGTGTTCAAAAAGTGTCTAATTAGGGAAATTCTATGTACTATACTCGTGTGATACTACCCGTAAACCACACAGAACGTGTCATGTCAGCAACTTTTAAAAAAACTCCGAACATGGCACGATCTCTGCGGTCTTGCGGGTGGTACCTGATAGGAGGTGGGTAGAATTGTCGGTCTAAATAATAGATTTACAATTGAGTTGAGTTGTGGGTAAAAAGAAAAGTAAAATAGTATATTTAATGTCCTTTAATGTATATTATCGTTAAAGAATATCAAATTTTGATTTTCTTCCTTTTTAAAAAAATTCTTTTTATTCATATAATTATGAGAGCATGAAAATATATCCTAACAAAATTTCATCTCATAGTAATGTCATACTCCCTCTGTTTCGTTTCGTAAATTAACAAAATAATATATCTCTCGAAACAATTACTTAAAATGTAAATAATGTATGTATAGTAGTTAATTTACATGATCTCTATCTCAACATATTCAATATCTAAACCATGTCACAAGTCACAACCATCAAATTAAGCTCATTATTAAAGATGAATAAACTCACATATATAAAAGTTTCACAAAGAAGTAAAATAACAAAACTATAGTAATTAAACAAGAGTTGCAGCAAAGCAATGACACTAATGCATAGTTACAATAACAAACGATGAAAAAGAAAAGGTAATTAAATTGTGGTTGAAATAACTAAGTAAACATTTTTTTTTTATTTCAAGATCATGAACAAGCTAGACTTCATTTTTTTTCCTTTTTTTTTTACTTATTAGCTTTAAAGACTTTTGTTTCAGAGTGATCACTGTCGAGATTTGAGGTGTCTGAACTCCAACGGCTCTTGGTTTGTGAACTTGTCTCCCCATATTTCTGTACATATACATATAAAAATTATATATATATATATATATATATTCCAAAATATATTTATTACTTCATTATTCTTGAAAGAAACATGTATATATGTAGCTATAGTAAGAAATTTTCAGCACGAAAATGTACGTACCCGCACCTCATTGTAAGCCGGGTTGAATCGATATCCTCCTTGGGCCCGACCAGGGTTGTTGATCCCGGGTTCTTGATTCCCGCCCGAAAAGTTACGGGTCGGGGAGTCCAGATTCAAAAAATTGAAGTACTCATCCGACCCGTGCCTCGGGTTCGATGAAGAGTTTGTTCCTAAATGGCGAGGGGTATTATTAGTCATGGTAGACCAGTTGCCCACTTTTGCCACATTGTTTGGTGTTTCGGTCTCCGAACGGGTTCCGGACCCTTGACCCCTTTCTTGAGTCTTCGTTTGGATTTGACCCGAAAAGGTGGTTCCACTTGGTATGGGTTTCGACCCGAATCTTCTAGGCTTAGGTTGGGATCCGTTGGCGCTCGAAGTTGCCTGTTGAATACTTTGATAGGTAGTCTTTCGCTCTTCTGGAGATCGCCAATTATCATTGCGACATTTCTAATTATAAAAAGAAGAAAAAATGGGTAAATATGATTATAATAATGTCACACATCACACATATATATGCAAGATCAAGATGTATTAAATTAAAATTAGTAGTTTGATTTTTCTATTACGAGTTGAAGAGAGAGAAAAACAAACCTGAAGATGGCTGGCAACTTGCATTCTTGTTAGGCCAGGCTCATTCATCATCTCCAAGATTTCTTTTGGAAAACACCCTATATAAATGAACTCAATTAGTCCCACAAAGCTTAAAAAACAAATTAACTATAAACCACACATTATACAAACTTGTATACATATATATAGGACATACAACCATTAAAATAGAGAATACAAACTAACACAAATTAAACACCCTATATACAACTACACTTTTATAAATTTGTCGAGTTATCAAACATATAATGTAAAATAAAAAATATCAATGACCAACACATACTTCCTTCACCAAGTTGTTCAATTGCATTCATAAACTTCGCATGTAGTTCTTGAGTCCACTCGGTACACATCTTTCTCCTCACATTGCCCTTATGGTTCATTATAGGAGTTTCCGAATCATGTTCTTCGTCGTAATCACCATGCCTACCCCTACTTTTACTCTTGTTCTTGCCCTTGTTCTTCATCATCATGATGTTAGGGTGAGGGTGAGGGTGATGGCGAGGGTGAGGGTTAGGGTTAGGGTTAGGGTAAGGGTAAAGATTAGGGCTAGGGTTAGGGTTTTCATCCCTCTGACGGACCACTTCCCTAAACTCGATGCCCCGTACCGACCTAAGGTTGTTGGATGCAACGAACAACTCCCTTTCCCTAATCATCCTCGTCTTCTCCCTCACGACATGTTGCCACAGGCATCTGAGAAACTCCATCGGCGGAGGCTTCTTGATGTACAGGAATGCTCCATCCTCGAGAGCCCTCATTGCCGCAAACGCGTTTTCATCACCCGACATCACTAAATAAATACGATAGTTAAAGGGATCATCGATGTAAATTCAAAAGAATTAAATACATATACAGTTTGAGAAAAATTAAAGGGATTTAATTTCAAGAAATTAAATGAATTGATGAACTTACAAACTACTGGGATGCACATGCTGACTGCATGTTGAAGAAGTTTCAATCCATGGAGGTCAGGAGAGTTTATGTTTGCCATCACAACATCGAATTTCGCCTTCTCACTCAAGAGCATTGCTATAGCAGCAGATGCAAGCTCAACAAAAGTCACTGATACAAACAAAAATTTATAAAAAAAAATGTGTTGTTAATATATAATTAAGAAACAAATTAAGAAAGGAAATTGATTATATATATATATATATAGAGAGAGAGAGAGAGAGGCATTCATGTGTAAGATATTCAAGAAATAATTATGCAAGAATAATACAATTAGGAGAAATGTAATATATATATCGATATTCTAGTTGGAATATAATTTCCAAAAAAAAAATTGAAATTTTTCTTCTGGATCTTTCGTTCTTGCCAATGTTTAAAGAGGACTGCACCTACTTGTTTGATAAATTTCAAGAAATTAATTAATTAAGAAGGGGAAAAAAGAAGAAGAAAAATATATATTGCCAAATGTAGTGAGAATTGAGAAAGTGTGCTTTCTTTATTAATTTGTATCTCTATTAATTATTACAGCTCTGATACCCTCAAAAGAAAAAGAAAATACAGCTCTGATTTTCATCACTTATAACCGCTCAAATTTATGACTAACAACAATAAACAAGATGAATGCATATGACATATACATATATATATATATAATTAATAAATTAATTAAGAGTACTTTCATATATTGGAAAATATAAAAAGGAAAAGGAATCTAAAATAATGACACGACAGCATGAAATTTATGCATCACTAATTAATAGCAGAATATATACATTAATTGCAAATCAAATAATTTAATCATGAGGTTAATTAATCTTGAATACAAGAATACAAATGAACACACACACACACTCACACACACTCAATCATACTCACACAATAAATCCAACTCATTCTTGATTCAAGAACTCCCAATTCAACGAGATTTAGCAAATAAAAATCATTAATCCACCAAAAACTAATTTAACAACCCTTTTCTCAAAAAAGAAAAAAAAATAAAAAAAAGAAGAATTGAAGAAAAATAGATTCTCTCCATTGTTCCACTAGTGAAAATTCTTGCTCCCATTGAATCATTTCAATCTCTCTCCCAAAAATCAAGATCTAAAAGTGAAACTAGAGAGAGAGAGAGAGAGAGAGAGAGAGAGAGAGAGAGAGAGAGAGAGAGAGAGAGACCTTTGTAGTGGCACATTTCTAGGTTTTTTGCAGTGTTAATCAAGGATTCTGCATCATGATCCACTAATAAAACATGAATTCCATGCATCATTGAATGGAAAGAAGCCATTGGATTATTGCTTCTACCTTCTGCCCAATAATTACCACCTTCCCACATCATCAACTTTGAATTTTTTTCTTTCTTTCTACATACATAAACAAATAAATAAGTTAATTAATCAGAAAAAAAATATATAAAAAAATGAGGAAATTAAATAATAGAAATGAGGATGAGATGAAGTACAGAATTGCAGAGTTAATAAGGAGTTATGGCTTCAGTGAAAATGAATGATGAGAAGAGGGTATTTATATATAGATTCTTTAGTGATATATACATACATACATACATATATATATAGGAATTTAGTAAATATTCATTTTAAAGCGTCTACTTTTAAAATGTAGATTAATTTATTAGATTTAATTTGAACCAAACAAAAAGTTCAACATTTTTCAAATCCTATAAATTTCATTAGAGTTACTAAAAACAAATTGTAATTAGATTTAAAATACAAATAATTTTGAGAGTAGGGGGGAAATTCAACCTTTTCCAAACCCCATTTATTTTATAAAAATAAAAATAATTTGGACTTGAATATTAACAAAATAAAGAAGTTCTCTGTGTAGGAAATCCAACGGTAATTTTCTCAAATACAGATAATATTATTTGTCTGTTTTGGGAAAAAAATTAAAGGTAGTCAAGTGGATTTTGTGGCCTTGAAAAGCAGATTTTATAATTTTCAAGATTTTCAAAATAAAATTTTCATTATTACATAATCTAATAAACCGGATTCTAAATCGATGTCGTGTAATTTATTAACATCTGCAAAATTAAATAGCTTGTCTATGTATTTCTACTCAAAAAAAAAAATGAAAATTCTTGTGTTAAATTAAATGATTATACTTTGTTGACCACAAATAATTTCACATATATATAACAAGTTCTTATTTTCTTAAGTATTTTTGTTATTTTATACAAAAAAATATATTGTTTTACGATAGCATATTCAGTTTTGGCATCATCAAATAATATATTAATGTGTTTAATTTGTAAATGGAAATAATTCATTATAAAGTTAACTTAAACATGAAAAACAAACAACTTTTTGGAGGATAAAAGAATTAGATTTTGAAAGAAAAGAAAAAGGAAATTGCAAATTAGAAAAGAAAAGGCCAGGTAATTTTTGAAAGCCTAATTATTATCCCCAACTAACTACTATATACACACAATATTTCCAAAATTGCTTCTTCTTTTTTTTAGTCGAGTCGTCAGGTATCGAACCCAAGACGTCTTTCTTTTCAGATTCTTCACTGAAGTGTTTTGGGAGACTCTAAAATTGCTTTGTTGATATTTAATTTACAGTCGATGAGTCATCTCGTCATATACTTTCTTTTATTACGATCTAATTAAAGTTTCAACGGTCCATGTAAAACAATTTTATATTAAACTTTTATCAAGAAAAAATTTAAATCTTAATTTTATGAATAAATAAACACTAATAATCAATTATTGACATAAAAAATACAAATTAATTACTAAAAAATAATTGTATATCCTAATTGATTAGAATGAACCCTAAATTATAAAATTAAAATATATTAAAATTAGAGAAAAAATGATAAAATTCTACTTGTCTAACATATAAATCCATGTGACTAAAATGCATGTATTGTAACAATAAGACGATACCTCTACACTCTCATTATTTACTTAGCTTTAACTAGAGATAAAATCATTAAATTAAATGTACCTAATGATCATGGAATTTAATTAGACAATTAGCTTTGATATTTTCCTTCACTATGTAAATCAATTTGCTAGTGATAAACTCTATTTTAATACTATTATTAGAAAAAGTTACAACAAATATGAAATTCTCAACATCCACGATATGATTTGTCGATTTGAAGAGTTCTAAGTTTTTTTAATTTATTTATTTGAGGAAAGAGTTCTAAGTTACTATACTAGATTTTGGGTTCTCAAAATTATTCCATTTCAACTTTGTATTAATTCAAAATCTTCTTCTAGATTTAAGTTATTTAATTAATTCATATTTACACAATCTGAGTATTGGAGTATTTCTGGTTATTATTATTATTATTGTTATTATTATTTTCCTTACATCAAACGCATGCAAGCTAATCATGGAGTAAGATTATTTATGAAGTTCATGATGTTAATGAACTTCATAATGAAAAGCAAATTATTCATCAATAATTATGAAAGAAAATATGCTAGATGTAATTGTAACCGGTAAAGCGTGACAACAAATTAACAAGGTATATCTAACTTATGGAAAATAATGTAAAATCTAGCTGATCAACAAATTAAAATGATATGTAACAATGTAACAACTACAATAATAGAAGATCAAAATAACAATAGCACTTAAAGTAAATTAAAGATCGAAACAACATTAACAAGGATAGAGGAAATCCGAAGGCTGTTGTGGAGGTCACGGTTTTCTTAAATCAAATTCGTCTCGTTTGAGCATTTGAATATCATAATATACGGGAACTTCCTCCGATGAACTGATGAACACTGTATTGAACTTGATCAAAGAGAGCTAGCTAGAACTCGAAGTCGAATTAGAGAGAAGAGAGAATAAGAGATTGTTGATCATGGTGTGTTTAGAAACGAGGACAAAGACCTCCTTTTATAGACTGCAATTCAATATTATGTTACGCTTTATGCAATGATAGGATTATGTGAATTTGTGGGATTGTACCGCGATCATTATATTGAGTCGAGTTGAACATGCATCTGCTCAAGCTTCTTTAAAATAATATCAAACTTTAAAATTTGTATTTGAGCTTTTCTGATTACATGTCGAGTCGAGCTTCAATCAAACCGGCCACGAGTTGAGTTTGACTAGTCTGATATTTTTACATGTTTGTTCTAGTTTTACACATCGAGGTCAAACTTGAGTCGAGCTTTAAATCTAATCAAACACGAATTCATATTCAAAGAGCTGGTTTGATATGCTTATTGAACCCAACTCAAACGAGTTTTTAACGAACGATCATGAGTGAAGCATTGAATTATTTAATTAGTTTGATTTTCTTCCCTAGTTAAATGGAATGTACACCACAATTTCACGCATATTGGTGCTGAAAATACAATCCCATCGATAATTCCTCACACATTAAATTATCGCATATGAACTGTTCGATGAAATGCCTCAACGAAATTTTGGTGCACATTTATAGGGAAGTTTTTGCTCGAAACATCAGAATTTTCCTTCATTTATTTAGCCAATTACATCAACATGAATCCCAAAGTTGTATTTTTTGCTTCTTCAATTCATTTATCAACAAACTAATCAATTACGAATTCAGCCTATAATTAATCAGTTCCTTAGAAATTTATTCAAAAAGACTTGAGCAAGACTACTATATATAATTAGAGAAATTTCAAATATTGATGTATAACAAGATTTCAAATTTGCCTATGGAAGATATATAGGAAAAATTAGAACTTCGAACGTTGAGATTTTCTCTCACATGCAGTTTCTGATATATTTGCCTCTTTTTAATCAGTGCCTCTTTTTATATTTGCCTCGCCTGAGTTCTGTATACAAGTAGCACATATATATGTGTTAAAACAAATAAAAAATAAAATATATACATGCATATATATATATATATCGTAGTTAATTACAATGATATAAAGTAGCTAAACATTAATCTCTCTTCTCACAATTAGTAAATGATATTCAACATGCAGTTTTTGGAGTATATAAAAGTGTGATTTCTCGAAAAAAAATCATTTTTAGGAAGTATAGTGCAAAATCTGTAGTTTTTGAATTCATTAATTGCACTTCTTGACTTCTATATATAAAATAAGATTGACTAATGACTATATTTGTCTGATGCATTTACAGAAATTAAACATTAGTTGACATTTAATACTACTAATTAATGAATTTTAAAATTTCAGATACATTTTATTTCCAAAGAAAACAATTAAATTGCTGATTTAATTTTTTGAAAATATTAACTAGTTTGTTCAATTCATTATTGTTGTGCATGCAACGCTGTAGCTAGTAAAAAAATATACCTGCTCATCATTGTAAACCGGGTTGACTTGATATCCTTCTTGGGCCGGGCTCGGGTCATTGATCTCGGGTTCTTGCAGCCTACCCGAAAAGTCATGGATGAGGCAGTCCATATCCGGAAAATTAAAGAACTCATCCGGCCCGATCCTCGGGTTTGATGAAGAGCTAGCTCTTAAATGGTTAGGGGTATTATTAGTCATGGTTGACCCCTGTCCCATTTTTGCCTCGTTTGGTGATTGGGACTCCCAACGGGTTCCAGAGCTTTGACCCATCTCTTGAGTCTTTGATTGGATCTGACTCGAGGAGGGCCGGTTCCCTAGAGGCATTGACCCGAATCTTCTTGGCTTGGATTGGGCCCGGTTACCATTCTGTGATGAATGCTGACTACTTATATGGGTTGGCTTTCGCTCTTCCGGAGATCGCCAATTATCGTTGCGACATTTCTACAAATTTAAAAAATATATATAATTATATAAATATGACTATAAAAATGTCATGTTATATATGAAAATGTTTAATTGAAATGAGCGGTTTGATTTTTCTATTACAGATATGAAAACAAACCTGGAGATGGCTCGCAACTTGCATTCTGGTCAAGCCCGGCTCGTTCATCATTTCAAGGATCTCTTTTGGAAAACACCCTATATATAAACGAACTCAATCAATCCACCAATTAGAAAAATGTGATGAGCAATAAAAGAAAAAAAATGTACAAATTAATAAGAAAAAGTATGTCTCAAATTACTAGAGAATTCAAACTAGCAATGAAAAATATTACAAAACACCCTATATATATACAAATAAACTAGTTCAGTTCATTTGTCACATTTTTTGTTTCACTTCACCAATAATGTGACATGCACACAAATTTTCATAATAAGTTAAAAAAAATCCAAACGAGTAATGACTAGTACGTACTTCCTTCACCAAGACGCGTGACCGCGTCCATGAACTTGGCATGCAGCTCTTGTGTCCACTCGGTACACATCTTTCTCCTCACATTGCCATTTTGGCTCATCACATTATTATCGGAATCGTATCCGTCTTCATCATAGTAATCACTATGCCTACCTCTACTCTTGTACTTGTACTTGCCCTTGTTCTTCATCATGTTAGGGTTAGGGTTAGGGTTAAGATTGGGGTTAGAGTTAGGGTTAGGGTTTTCACCCCTCTGGTGAGCCACTTCCCTGAACTCGACACCTCGTACCGGCCCAATGTTGTTGGATGCAACAAACATCTCCCTTTCCCTAATCATCCTTGTCTTCTCCCTTACAACATGTTGCCACAAACATTTAAGAAACTCGGTTGGTGGAGGCTTCTTGATGCAGAGGAATGCCCCATTTTCAAGAGCCCTCATCACCACGATTGCATTGTCATCTTCGGACATCCCTGAATAAAATGTAGATGTATAAAATCATACATACTAATTAAGGAAATCAAACTATTAAAAAAAGGGATTTTTAATTAATTTCAAGAAATGGATCTATATATGGATTAATGAACTTACAAACTACTGGGATACACATATTGACTGCATGTTGGAGAAGTCTGAATCCATTGGGATCAGGAGAGTTGATGTTTGCCATTACAACATCAAATTTAGCCTTTCCAAGCATTGATATAGCAGCAGATGCATGTTCAACATAAGTCACTGATACAACCAAAAAAATATGGGAAAAACATATAAAAATCTTCGTGTCGTTGAATACCATATATACCACTATATTGAATAACATCATAATAAAACGTACATATAATGTGTACATGTCATTAGCTTACACTCGAAAAAATAAATTAATTGCCTTAAATACGACAATAATATTTATCCTAATTTATGATTACGACACTACTTCTGAAGTTTTTGGTGTTATAACATCCGGCCTCATTGTTTTCAAGTGAAGCTTAATTTGCCCGACGTGTACTGCTGAAAAAATTGGGGATGTTGTAATTGAAAAAAATTGAAAAGTTGTGTTGTAATGTGTAATTGATACCTTTAACAAATTGTATTGTACTAACTAATAGCAAATCAAGATAAAAGAGTGTGATGTCTAAGACATATATTAGCTCACTAATTAGATATCAAGATAAGAGCTTCACAAGCATAGTGAATTAAGTAAAACGGAAAAAAAAAAAGTTGAGAGAGGGGAAGCAAATGTGTCATCTCGAACCCGAGATTTCTCCCTTTAACACAGTGAACTCATCCTCTGCTAGGATGTTCGTAAAAAAATAGAAAAGATTAATACACACACACACACACACACACACATATATATATATATATATACCTTTGTAGTGCCACATTTCGAGCTGCTTTGCTATGTTAATTAGGGCTTCGACGTCGTGATCCACAAGCAAAACATGAATTTCATTCATCATTGCATGGATAGAATTAGAAGGCATTGGAGCAGTGTTTACACGTTCTGTCGTAGACCAAAAATTACCTATTTCCCACATGATATTTTTCCTACACATATAAATATAATATTAAATAAATTTGTACTAAATTAGTGTGTAATAAGATTGAATATTCTTATATTAATAATAGAAAAAAAGCAATTAAAAAAAAAAGAGAGAGAGAGAAACTAGCTAGGATGAGATGAGTACGTTACATACAGAGTGAAGAGCTAATTATCAGTAAATATATATGAATCCAATCGAAGATATGTGAAAATAAAAGGCGAAGAGGGTACAATATTTATACAAAAAAATAAATAGTGAGGGGGTGTAATATTTAGGAATTTAGTAAATTTATTTTTATTGTAGCAATCTTATTTAGGTTGTCTAAATTTCTTTAAATGGGTTTTTTTTTTTAAAGGGAATGTCAGTGTTGATAGATTTTATTTGAACTAATTAATAAGCACAATGATCAACCTTTTTTAAAATTCATGCACGTATAAATTTTGTATAAAAGATTTACTACAAACAAATTGTTACAATCAAAATAAAAATCCATTTTGACTTTAATATTAACAGAATTCGTGAAAATGTATTGATCGAGGGAATTCAACGGTGATATTTTTTTATTTGAAATGTAAATTTTATCTCTAGTCAAACGGATTTTTTTAATTGTAGCAGATTTTTAAAAAAATTATGCTGATTTTTTCATTATTACATAATTTATAAAACTCGATCTCGTGCAATTTCCCATCTGTCAAACTGAATATGTTAATTAGGTTACATATATATATATATATATATATATATATATATATATATATATACACACACACATAGATATATAGATGACTTATTTATTTTATGTTGACCACAAATAATTTCATTATATAACATATGAAAGTTCATAAATATTTATGTTATTTTATACAAGAATTGTTTGCTTTACGTAATATAATAAAACAAAATGAACTTGGACATAAAATAAAATAATTACAACTTTTTGGAGGATAAAAATATATATTTTTTGAAAAGAAGAAAATTAATTTAATTAGAAAATGCCAGGTCATCATTTGAACCTATTAATATCCTTACCAAATTAATTACTCTGTGTAATATTTCCAGAATGGCTTTGTTGATTTTTTTTATTTACATTTTTCTTTCTTTTTTCTTCAATATGACCAAAAGTCAACTTTTCAACTTTCCCTGTATACCATTTTATATTCAAATAATCTTCTCTCACTAAAATCATTATTGTAGGTCTTCAATTTTCTTTTTCAACTTCATATTTTCTTTTATTATAATATACATTACAATATGTATCATGAAATTATTATCTTGTAGAATGATTAAGGCAAATAAAGCACTTGAGATAGAAAATCAAGCGTATATATATTACATATGTGAATAATATTTATAGTTATATCTTTGGTTGATTTTTCTGTACTTGATACAAAAAAATGGATATACACATGCAAATAATATTCTTTTTTTTTTATTAAATTTGAATTGTAATTAATTCGTACACGTGATACAAAAACTTAATTGAATTTAAATGTTTTTGTTGTATTTAAATTTTTCGTACATGTATAAAGACTCATCGATAAAATTATATATTCAGTTGATGTAGCTTGTACAGTATTATGCAAATTAAATCAAATAAAAAAATAAATCACACTTGAAAAATCAGGTGTGACAGATTCATACCATTAGGAAATTTTACATACAAATATTTGCTCGTTTTAGTGGCGCGGCAATCTTGATTTACTTTCATATTTATTTATATTTTAGTGGATATTAATTTAGTTTCCAAATGAATTGTAGCTCATTTCTTAATAAAAAAAATGAAATGATTATTTATTCTTTATGAATTAATTGCACTTATATTTTTCACGACCCCGAATTGAAAGATAACTAATTAATTTTTCTTTTTCTTTTTAAAAAAACAGTCCCTTTTAGTTCTTGAATTTTTATTCGGTGATTATGATATTGTACCACACAAAAGAAAAGGTATGATACATATTTATTTTTATTTTTGCGTTAATTGTATTAAGTATAGTTTAATTATTGATTAATTAACTAGGAGGAATTAATGATGGCGAAATGTCAAATTAATGTGAATGATTGATGATGTTTCTAAATTGATAATTGGCCCATCCATATTAATTTGTAAAATATTTGATCAATCACACTCAAGTAGTGGAGACTCGACTCATATATAAAAAGATATGCCTCGTCATCTTAGGTTCGAGTTAGACTCGTTGACTCCCCTTCTCTAATTCAAAAATGAAAAAGAGAAAAGAGAAAAAGTCCGTATTTAACGGGTTAAAATTTATTTGTTTATTTAATACATATACTTTAGTCATTAGACTACCATTATCAGCAACCGGGCAAACACCCCAACCGGGCAACCACCCTCAATATTTAATTAATTTCTCTCTCTTCCACATCACCATTATCTTATCCAACCCAACCACATACAATTTGATAGTTTATCAGCAACCACCCCAAACACCCAACCACAACATTATATATTATTTTTTCTTTTCTTTTATTAATAAATATAATATAATTAATAATAATTAAAATAAATAATTATTATTATTGAAAATTGTAATAACATAAAATAACACACTTTTATAAAATAGACAATATGATAAAATACAAAATAAACAAAACAAGAACATAAATAACAATAAACCGAACATGAATTGAAATAAACAAACGACGATTAAAATAGATGAAAAAAAATCTAAATTTAGTACTGATGGCCGAATTTTTGCCATATGTGCTCGATCAAGTCGTCACGAAGAATGACGTGAGCTTCTCGATTGCGAAGTTGTGACCTAGTTTTCATATAGCTCGACAAGCTTGCAATCCTCTCCGTAGAATAAATGAGATCATTTTCTTCTTCTTGATCTTCACTTTGTTGATTATTCTGTCTACATCGATCTTCTATAAATTCGGTCGGATCATGATAGTTTAGGTAAGTGCTCCTCTCATCCTCCACTATCATATTATGCATGATGATGCAAGCAACCATTATTTTTCCAATAATGTCACGATCCCAAATAAGACATGGACGTTTGATAAAAGCAAAACGAGCTTGTAGAACACCAAATGCTCGCTCAACATCTTTACGAGCTGCCTCTTGATGTTGAGCAAATAATTGATGCTTTCGAATTTGTGGAGCAGGAATAGATTTGACAAATGCTGCCCATTGAGGATATATGCCATCAGTCAAATAGTATCCCATATTTTTTTCTTTGCCATTTACAACATAATTGACCTTTGGTGCCCGACCTTCCAAAATATCATCAAATAGAGGAGATTGATCAAGTACATTGATATCATTTTTCGAACCCGGAGTTCCGAAAAATGCATGCCAGATCCATAGGTCTTGCGATGCAACTGCTTCCAAAATTATTGTTGGTCTACCGCTTCTTCCTGCATATTGCCCAGCCCATGAGGTAGGACAATTTTTCCATTCCCAGTGCATGCAGTCAATACTTCCCAATATACCTGGGAATCCACGTTGTTCTCCGACATGAAGAAGAGTTGCGATGTCTTCTTCAGTGGGCTTTCTGAGGTACTCATCACCAAAGTTGGAAATTACACCTTCAACGAATTTGATAACCGATTTACGAATGAGTTGTGCGCTCATTCGTAAGTATTCATCATGCAAGTCTGCTGATGATCCATACGCCAACACCCTCATAGCTGCAGTACATTTTTGAATCGCAGACATACCTAGACGACCAGTGGCATCAGGCCGTTGTTGGAAAAATTCATCGGTGGCAACGAGTCTGCTCATTATTCGTTCGAACAATGGTTTTCGCATGCGATACCTTGTTCGAAACATCTCCGGTGGATATATTGGATCTTCTGCAAAGTACTGCTCGAACACACCTTCATGACCCTTCTCGCGTATTCGTTCAATGTAATGCCTTCGAGTTCTAACAAGATGATTGGTAGGTTGTAATGATAGTTCAGCAGCATGAATGACCACATCTTCAATGATGCGGTCGACTCTCTGATTTTGTTCAGTAATGCTTACTTCCCATGCATCATCATCGATGAAATTGGAAACATCAAAACTCGAACCTGATGCCATTTTTTTAGGGTAGATTCAATATTTGAGTTGGAGAATAGAAATGAAGTTTATGTGCATATTCTATAAGGTATGTGTATATATATATAGGGTAAAACTAGTATTATTTCTCATATTTTTTTTGAAAGTGACATGATCACATGCACATGGATGATAGTGAATTATTTTTTCTCACATCCACGTTCTTAAAGTAGTAATTGATGAGAGTGACATGACAATTGGTGCTTGGATGATAGTGCACTCACATGCACATTATTAAAGTAGTAATTGATGAGAGTGACATGACAATTGGTGCTTGGATGATGGTGCACTCATATGCACATTATTAAAGTAGTAATTGATGAGAGTGACATGACAATTAGTGCTTGGATGATAGTGCACTCACATGCACGTTGTTAAAGCATTGTGTTTTTCTGACACTTACATCATTTTCTCACATGCACTCCAATAAAGTCACATGCATGCTAGGACATCATCATAATTGGTGCTTCACAAAATAATTGAGCAAACAATTAATGCTTCACAGAATAATAAGACATAACTACATTACATAAATTGAAAATTACATAGACAATATGAAATGAAAATTACATAGACAATATGAAATGAAAATTACATAATTAAATATGAAAAAAGTGACATTAGAGAGAAAACACACAAGATCACATCCCATATAGTTCAGCCATTAAACGACGTTTCAGATCTTCTTCATCAGGAGATAATTGACCTTTTCCCATCAAAAGCATTAGCATATTTGTTTTCATTTTTTCCTTCTGCAGATCAATTTCTTTTTCACGTGTGATCCTTAGTTCACGAAGTTCTGCAGTGAAATCATCAGGGAGTATGGAAGATTGTGATGCTGCTTCTTTTCCCTTTCTTTTAGCCTTACCCTTAGCTCTGTCTCTACCAATTGGACGAGAAGATAATGATGCATCGCTACCGGGAGTTTCTAGAGTAGATGCAGGTGGAGGATCCCCATCTTCATCAGTTCTTGATTTTTTGGAGCTTCCGTGACTTTCTTCGACACTATCATCATCATCTGGGCGGGAACGTGTGTACCCAGTGCTGTTCAAATTCAACTCCCACTTGTGATAATGACGCATCACTTTCTCAAACACCTCATGGTGAGTAAACTTGGATTTTCCATATAATGTTTGAGCAACTTTCTCAATATCCTCTCTGGACTGTCCGCTTGATCTTCGCTCATACGCTTTTTTGTATGCAGCAGTCCATGCGCTCACATTTTTATTAAGGCGTCTGAAACGTTGCCTCAATGATTCTGTTGATCGAGGGCCACCAACATTGGGATTTTCACTTCGCATTTTCTCATACAAGCTTTTAGTTTTTGACCAAAATGAGTCATTGTGTTGATTCTTGCCAGAAATAGGATCATTACTGACGTAACACCAAGAAGACATAAGCCATATATCTTCTTGTTCTGACCAGCTTGAGGGTGGTGCATTTTCAGAGATGTTTTGAGAGGTTTGGTTTTCTGGATTAGGAGAATGGGTAGGATTATGTGAAAACTGGGAGTTCATATTGCCAAACTGTGAGAATTCTTCAGAGTTTGGAATATTTTCGAGGTTGGGAAAATAATCTTGGGAGTGATTTTGATACTGAGGATCGTAAAAAAAATTATTTTCTCGATCCATTGAGAGATACAGAGAAAAATACTAAACGTTATAGATTGAGATATTGAGAAATTTGTGAGGTGTGAAAATTTAGTAAAAAATGGTCTCTATTTATAGAGAATGAAAAATACGAATTTTGATATTTTTTATTTTTATTTTTATAAAACTTATTAAAATAATATAATCATTATTATATCTAGATATCCAAAGAAAATTTACATATCCAATAAAATAGAAACAAGTGTCTTAAGACAATTTACATATCCAATAAGATTTAGATATAATGGATACATTTATTTTTAATAATCATTATATCTAGATATCCAAAAAAAATTTACATATCCAATAAAATAGAGACAAGTGTCCAAATAAAATTTAGATATCCGATAAGATTTAGATATAATGGATATATTTATTTAATAATCATTATATTTAGATATCCAAAGAAAATTTACATATGTAATAAAATAGAGACAAGTGTCCAAATAAAATTTACATATCCAATAAAATGGAGATAAGTGTTCAAATAAAATTAACATATCCAATAAAATTTAAATATAATAAATATATATTTATTTTAATAATATATAAAAAAATACAAAATATTTAAAAAATAATTAAAAAATGAAAGAGGAGAGAGGGAGACCAGCGTTCGGCTGGCCTCCCTCGGTCGAACAGCAAACAACAAACATCATCTATTTTTTTTTATTTTTTTTTTAATATCCATGCTGGCGTTCGACCGGTTGCATTTGTGGCAACCGATAATTGCAGTCTTAGGGCACTCGAAGTCTTGAGATCAACCTTTTTTATATACTTAATTAATGCTATATTTTTATTACACTTAATTTTTCGTATTCCATTAATTTAATTACTCTATATTATTATATCGATAAAATAAAATAAAAATATGCATATATATACACAAGCATAATCCTCTAATCCACATTCTATATATATATACCACTATTAAATTTACTATTATAGTAATGCTGATCATAAAAATTAACATTTATTGCTAAGAATTAAAATTAAAATATATATATATATATATATATAATCTAATTGTAGAATAATTAACTGTAATAACCAATTATTAACTTAAAATAAAAATCAATTATAAATTCTAATTCAATAGAGTAAGTCATAAATAATAATTGAAAAATTAAACTCGATCATAAGAAATTAAAATTAAAAAAAATAAAACTGACAGAAAAATTATTAAATTAAATTTATAGTGGAACACAAAAGCAAAATATATATCTCATTTGAAGTGTAACAACCTCAAAAACAAAAAACAAAAAAAAAACACTAACTTGTCAATTATTTAATGTGAAGTAACAATAACAAACCACAAACTGTTGAAAAATCAAAATACAACTAAACAATTGGAACAAATCACCACATTATTAACAAAAAAAAATCATGAATTTAGTCACGAACTCATCCACTCCCGCCGAGAACGGCCTTAAGTTTCTTGACCTGCGCGTCATCGAGAAACGTAGTTTTCTCGATCAAGACGGACGGCAGGTCATTTCCGAACAGCGCGAAGTCGGTGATCTGCAGTCCCGGGTTCGCGCTGCTGAAGCTGGCGAACGCCACCGCCGTCCTTCCGCCGCCGTTGATCTGAAAATGCAGCAATCCCTGCGGGAAAACGAACAGATCGCCCTTCACGAGCTTCTTCACGTACACTTTGTTCGCATACGAGGAGACGAATCCGGTGACGATTGTTCCCTGCACGACGAGGAGGAGCTCCGACGCGCCGGGGTGGGTGTGGAACGGCACGACGCCGCCCGCCGCCAAGTCGAGGCGGGCGATGGAGAGGCCGAGGCCGTTCAGCCCCGGGAACTGGGCGTCGAACGCCGGCGACACGGCGGCGTTGATGATGTTGGTGGTGTTGCCGCCCTTCCGGAGGCCGGTGAAGACGAAGTCGGCGACGGTGACGTTGGCGGCGCTCTTGCAGGAGTAGCCGGCGGGGCCGGCGGGGAGGGAGAGGTCCGCCACGCAGAAGTCTTGGACGGATGCATGGGAGGTGAGGATGAGGAGAGAGAGAGAGAGTGAGAGAGAGAGGAATATTGATGTTAGCTTCGACATTTTTACGAACAGTTGGTGTGTGTGCAGTGGTTCGTTTGCAGGTTATTACACAGTCGGTTTATATAGAGAGTTTGAGCACTTTTTCGATTAATGGAGGTTGTCCCACTACAAAGGATTGAAGTAAAATTAGAGCCACATGATGTTTTTGTGAAGAAGATGAATCGGAGAGTTTGGTTAGAAACAGACAGAAAATCTCTTTTTTTTTTTCTTGCTCCAATCAGATTATTGATTAGGGATATTGATGATGTATCAAATGAGGATATTAGTAACTTGAATAGACAAGTTTGAGGTTTATATGTTTGTTTCTTTGTCTTAGATAGTTTTAATTAGTCGAGTTTTGTGGATACGCGCATTGAGATCCTCTAATTTCAATCTGTGTGTGACATGTAGGGTTGGCAATTCGGGTAGCGCCAGCCAGGCCGGTGGACAAAATTTAGGCCAGCCTGAAAATTTTCAGGTCTCTAAAATATAGTGCCGGTCGGCCCGGCCCGAAAAAAGCAGGTCGAGTCGGGACGCCCCGAGCTTAGTTTAAATTTGCATGTTTTAGGGCCAAATGGCCCGGCCCATTCAGGCCACTCTCATTTTCGGGTCGGCCCGGAATTTTTTCGGGCCTAATTTTTTGTTCCGGCCGGGCCAGGCTCATTTTGCCAACCCTAGTGACATGCAACCGTGTACTAACTTCAAAATTATTACTTTTTCTTTCAATTTTAATTCTTTAGGTTTAGTATAATTTTACAATTCTATTTAGGGTTTATTCCACTCAATTAGAGTTTATAATTATTTTTTAATATTTAATTTCATTTTTAGTTAATATTATTGATTTTTGGGGTTGATTATTCCAAATTTATGGTATATATTTTTTAAAAAAAAATAGTTTTTAGCAATAAATATTAATTATGATTAGTTATAATATAATAAATTTTATTTTTATAAAAAATATTATTAATAATATATAATTTTAATGTTGATATACAGTTGGCACACAAAGTTGGGAGTGGAGGATCTCTACTCAGTATAAAAGACTTGCGTTGTAACTTTTAAGTCATGAGGTCGACACTCTATCAATCTGGTCAATCTACGTGTCATTAGATAGGGCTAAGTTGAGGTTTGTCATGATAATTGATAAGAAAAGGTGTATATTTTGATCATGTTATAAATTGAATATTATTGGACTAAAATTTGCTACTTTCTCATCATTAATATAATTACTATCTATTATATATTACTACATATAAAATGAAGTAGTCTATCACTATTCATTTCTTCCCTCCCAAATATGTCTTATCATGAATAGTATGAAAAATTATTTTATATTTATACTAAAATGTAGTCTAGTCGAACTATTCATTTCCCTTCAAAAAATATTTTATCATTAATAGTGTGAGAAATTACTTTGTTTTATTTATTTTGAAATTAGTAATTTATGCGCTGGAAAAAAAAATAGTGTCCTAAAAAATTATTTGAAATTATTCAGCCTTTGACGCTCAAATTCAAAATTCAAACATTTATATTTTAGAGTCATTTTCTGATTTACATTCTATAAATAAATTGGTCTGCCATCTACGAACTTCATGTACTCATTCGTATGTTGATTACCATTATCATTTTATGAGATGCATCTTATTATATATATATATATATATAAGGAATTATTAATACGTATTTTTTTGTTCATGAAACAATAAATTAATTTTATTTTTTGTTATGCCCTTATTTTCTTAATTTATATTTTTTCAATCCAAAATATTGAATTTTTTTGTCATACAACATAAACAAATCTTATCGAAAAAATAAGTAGTTATTACAAAAAGTTTTAAACATTTATGAGACACGTGAGGCGTCAATTTGAACCAAATAACAATGTTTCATATTCTACCACGCAATGCTTACAGTAGGTGTAAACCTCTTCAAATAACGACTAGGAGTTTCTACTCGTCAAAATTCCATCAAATCCAACTACTAAAACCTTGTTTGTTTTCGTTTTCAAATGGAAATTTTCTCCTTTTTATTATTCAAAACCTAAAATCCATTTGTTTTATTCATTTTCAATTTCAATTTTCACTTTTTCCAATGTCATATCATTTACTTAATCATATAAATATCATTACAGTAAGACTCATCACTTAAATATTCATTAATCAATCATAACCATACAAATATTTATTATTTCATCTAAAAAAAACGAATCCAATTCAATTGAAAAAAAATAATCAAACAAACAGTTTCCAAACCTACAACTCTAACCATTAAATTATTCATCATAACAAATCATTACATTCTTTCACAAACCAATACACTTCGTAAATTGAACTGGAAATTGATGTCGGAAATAAAACCAAACATCCCCTAATTAAAGAAGCTAGCTACTGCGCTCCTAATTAACTATGCCTCGGTGTCCCGGTGGAGATGGCATAGTGATGGACTGAGATTACTTGGAGACCAAATGTCACGGGTTCGAATCTCCTCAATACCACAGGTCGAGTGTGTCAGTAAAAAAAATTAACTATGCCTCGGAAATTAATCAAATTATTATATTAATTTCATCATAATAATTTGAAGAGATATGTCAACTTCGATTTCTCTGTTTCTAATTATTTAATATTTTTAAATGGAAAGTTCTTGCTGGATTTAGTTAGCAAGTGTAGGAAGAATTGAAAGTGGTCCAAAAACAGCACATGGAGAGGGAAAAATGAAGATCGGAACAAGACAGAATGACAGCTAGAAATAAGTGGAAAATTAATGTATGCAAATGCAAGAGACAATTAATTACTTCGTTTCTTGCAAGTTAGAAAACATTTTGTGGTCTGAAAGCATTGCCTTTGGCTGAGGTTTATGCTGCCACTGATTCTTCATCATTCCACCAATATGTCTTCGATATGGTCCTCTGATCATAGGATAGCTCGACATCGCTTCGTGCGGAGGAAGCTTGTTTGAAATTTTATCGAAATGGACCTCATCTACGAGCCTAAAAAGAGGTTGTTTGGACATGGGCATTTGAGTTTGATAATCCATGTGTATTCTCGGGAAATTAAAAGGAATTGATGAAGGGTATTGATGGTAAAAATACCATTTTAAAAATTATGAGCCACGTCCTCGAAGCTCGCGCCTCTAGGGCTTCATTCGTACCTATGTAGTTGATGAGATAAATCGTGGGATGTGTCTTAATTGAAAGTGGTAAAACGCGCTCAGCCTAATTCAGGCCCAACGGGCCAATGGTAAAAATCGAATCGGGCCGATATTTTGGGAGCATAGTCTAGTCCAAAAGGTGGGTCGGGTCGGGCTGCATGCGAGCCATAGTGTATTTTTTTCAATTTTTCGCTAAGCGATCCGGCCCATTAAGGCCATTCATTTTTCCTAGTCATCCTTGGCCCGACCCGAAGTCATTTTAGTCCAACAAAGTTTTGGCCCAGCTCGGCCCAAAATTGGGTTGGGTCAGGCTTAAATTGTCACCTCTAGTCTTAATTAATGAGTGTCATTTGTATTAGAACTCATAATTCATGCATGGCAAATCATTATCGCGTCGACACGATAACGACATCACATGATAATATCAAATATGAACACAATCCGTTAAAGATATGATCAATATGAACGCAATCTGTTTTGTACAAACACGGACATGACATGAACACAATTTTTATCGTGGGGACACAACACAATAACAAATCATATGATAAAAATATAATTTTACACGGTCACGATATCGAATTTTCATAAAAATCAATAAATAAATGAATATGTTTTATTATCAAAGTATTTTAATTGATGATATTATTAATAATATATATGCATAGTAATATCGCGTTATGTGAATCCGACATGAAATTTATATTATTATCGTGTTGACACGATAGGAGCACGAATACAATAAGAATAAATATTAACACGTTAATTACGTGTGTATTCATATCATATTATCGTTTCTTGTCAAAAATTATCAACCGTAATCCATACATATATAATATATCAACCATGAATCCAATCCCAAACTGCAAAACTTTACCTCAATCTGGTATTCAATCCAAATTGTGTATTGTACTCTGGTATTCACTTCAAATCGTGCACTGTACTCGACAATTAAATTTTTAAATATATATATATATATATAATCTAAAATTAAGGTGAATTAATTTAATTTTTTTTTATCTGACAGCTCATTCACAACGATCAACAATTAATTTTTTGAATTAATAAAATAAATAAGTTCGTGTTAATGAAGTCTTATGTAAGACTTTGTGTATTTAGAATGGGCATGTTCAATTATAGAAATATGGAAGATTCGATGTTCAAACCACAATTTTCATATTTTAATTAAAATACACATTTTTAAAATATGTTTTAAAATAAAAATAAAAATTGGGGACATAGCTTACTCTTTAAGTAGATGTTATTTATGTTGATTTTGATTTTTTTCACCTCGTGCTACGTTAACAATAATGTTGTATTTTTTTCACATGACATCATTAAAAAAATACACCAATGTTGTTTACATAGCAGGGGCTAAAAAATTCAGTTCCAAAAAAATTAACATCTACTAATTTCCGTTAAACTTTTAAAAGGTATCACGTTAATCCCTCCGTTAGTCCCTAAACTAATTTCCGTTAACATCCGTCACTGACGACGTTAATTTAAGAAAAATGGTTCAAATTGGTACTACAACTATACCTGAAACTTCAATTTAGTCCCAAAATAAAATTTTGGCCCAAATTGGACCCTTTTTTTTTATTAAACCCTAATTTGATTAATTTGAGACCAATACCAAGCCACATGTATAATTTATGGATCCAAAAATTTTGGGCGTCTTTCTCAATAGTTTCGGTTTGAATTTAATATTTTTAGAAATCTAAGCTGTGGAACCATCTAATCTACATAATGGAATTCTAATGATATATAATTATGAGTTAGACAAAAAATCTAATATTATTATTTCATTATTATTACAAGAAGAAAACTAGTCAGTATATATTCCTTCGATCATATATCAATTTGAGATAAGTTTATTGATAAATATTATAGTCATTACAATATCATTAATTATATTGACATTGAAGAGAAACATATACATTTACTAATTATATCATCCACAATCATTTGAATATCTTGAGATGTTCTTCAAACTATTAATAAAAAAATGAAAAAGAATAGTCAGATAATAAAATTATTAATAAAGTGAAAACGGGACTATAAAATATTCCATATTGAGCAATTAAAATTTGGGTCAAAATTTTATCTCGGGATCAAATTGAGATTTTGAGTATAGTTGTAGGACGAATTTGGACCTTTTCGCTTAAATTAACGCCGTTAGTGACGGACGTTAACGGAAATTAGTTTATGGATTAACGGGGAGATTAACGTGATACCTTTTAAAAAGTTGAGTGATTGATTTGGGCTAAAATTTTATTTCGGGATCAAATTGAGATTTCGGATATAGTTGTAGAACTAAATTGAACCTTATCCCATTAAAAAAATATATTTTTAATATATATATATATATATATATATATATATTTAATTAAAAGAAAGAATTGGGAGTTGGTACCACATGGGCACCATCTAAAATTCCATAGAAATATCTACAAAGAAAGTCCAAAACTAAAAGGCCCAAATTTGCCCCCATGGCCCCAAAAAGTTGTGAATACACAAGCATATACATACATACATACATACATACATACATATATATATATATATACATACACATATATAATGGGTCATTTATACACTCAAAATCTCTAATCAAATAAAATACGAGACTAAAATACAATTACTTTTAGTACTACTGGAACTATATAACCTCATTTCATCCCCATAACCTATCCATAAAAATAGCGCCTCATCTCGTATTTTATTTCACTATCATTAGTACACGTTGGACATGCGATGATGATACAACCGTTCGACGAGTAGAAAAACAAAGATCAAAAGAGCAGCAACTACTCAAGATGTCCAGACATATTTTAGTAATTCACATATCAATATATATATATATATATATATATATATATATATATATTCAATCTGTCATTCATCATCATCAGAAACAACAAATGGTAACTGAATTATCTGAAGTTCATGCACTATCTATCTATCTATCTATCTATATATATATATGTTTGTTGGGCTAAATATATAGAACTTATATTAGGTTGGGTTGTGGGATAGTGGGCCGGGCTTAGTAAGTTAGGGTTTAGAATTTAAAAAAAAAAAAAAAAAGAGCTTATCACCCAATTACCCCATTCTATTCTATCTGCTCTGCACGTTGCTCCGCCGCGGCTGCGCCGTCGCTCCAGCCTCCAGACGCGGACGCCGGAACCCTGCACTGCTGCTCTGCGACTGTCCTTCCACGCTCCAGCTGCGTCGGCGAACAGGTACCAATTAATTTATTTTTCATTCGGCTAATTATATTCTTGAGAATGTTTATTGAAAGCGCTGAATTCAACGAAGCTATTTACCAGTTATAATTAGATCCATTTATGCGCCCTAGAAATCTAGAATATCTCATGTTTCTTGTAGTGGTCGAAATGCAATTATACAGATGCTTAGTTCAGTTAGTTGAAACTAATTAAAAACAGTCCAATTGAATGGAATTTATTATTTATTTAGGATTGGGAATTAGGGATTTAGGGACTAGGGTTGAATATCATTATTGAATTTATATTTATTGTGCATTGTGATTTAATATTATTATTTGTATCAATTTGTTTTGATTTTTTTAAATGTAGAATATGGAGACAGTTTAGTTGTATATATTGAGAGGGATATGTTTTTAACAATTGAAAATGAGCCGATTTTGCAGCGTTTTCAATCGATGGATACACGTAGATTTCAGCTGTCACCACTTTCTCAAATAAACACAACTACAACCTCACCAAGTGTCAATCTTTAGCACATTTTTAATGTACTAAATATTTATACAGTTCCATTTTATTTAAATTTGTGATTTTTATTTGATAATATATGTGTTAATATATATTTACTTTCATTGTGTGGATTTTTTTTTTTTTACAATACAATTTCGCCCCCTCAAAGATGTAAATGGTATTCGTTTTTCAATTCTGAAGCTTGCCGGTGTTGTTTTTGTGATATTGACAGCATGGGTTTTTTGTTTGCTTTTTGACAGACTGGGAAGAAATAATGATGAGCAATACTGAAATGGAGATGGAAGATGATGATCCTGTTGTTTCTGATTCTGAGTCAGAGGAAGATGAAGATGTGAAGTTAAGTGAGGCTTCAAAGAGTGCTGTGAATGACAAAGCTGGCTTGCTGGATAAACTTGGGGATATCAGCTGGCCTGAAAGTGTGGACTGGATACACAAACTGTCATTTGATATTGATGAGGAGAATGAGATCAATGTGAATGATGATCTCAATAGGGAGCTAGCTTTCTATACACAAGCACTCGAGGGTGCAAGGCAGGCATTTACGGTGTTTCAAGCAAAGGACAAGGACATGCCTTTCCTCAGACCGTCCGACTACTATGCTGAAATGGTTAAATCTGACGCACACATGGGGAAGGTGAAGGGCCGCCTCTTGGCAGAGAAGAGAAAGATGGAGGAGGCTGAGGAGAGAAGGAAGGCAAGGGATAACAAAAAGTTAGCCAAGGAGATACAGGTGCAGAAGCAGAGGGAGAGGGCTAAGCAGAAGAAGGATGATATAGAATCTGTCAAGAACTGGAGGAAGCAAAGAAAGCAGAGTGGCTTTGCTGGAAATGACCAAGATGGTGACCTGAGTTTAGCTTTTGAAGACGGAAAATCATTCGAGAGGTCAAATAAGAAGAGGCCGGGAGTCACTCCCGGGGATCGTTCTGGAGGTAAGGGTAAGAAGGGATTTGATAACAAGAGGAAGGGCAGAGAAAAGAAGGATTCCAAATATGGGTTTGGAGGGAAGAAAGGAATGAAAAAGCAGAACACTGCTGAGACCACAAATGATTTCAGAGGGTACGGTAAGAATAAGAAACAAAAAGTCTGAGATATTAACAAAGTCTTGTGGCTATTTTAGCTTTTCAAATTTTTATGATTATACATTTTTGCTGTTTGTTTTCTGTACCACATTTTGATTGGCAACATCCAACTGAAATAACTGTCTAAAAAGAAGCTACATGTTGATGGAAAAATAAATGTAAAATAAATTCATTCAAGGAGAAAGTACTCAATGAAAATATTGTGAAGATTCTGCACTAGTAGGTATGATTTCAATACTATTTTGTCTTATAATTTAAATATCAAATGTGCTAAATAATTTAGTATTCAAAATTAATAACTATTAATTATATAATATTAAAAAATGAAAAAAATATATAATATATAGTGTGCTTGTAATAATAACTACTAATTATACCCTTACAATTAATTAAAAATATTAAAAAATAGATATATTTTGGCCTTAATGTTCATAAATTAGTAAAATATTACTTATGCATTATTGTTTATTTAATTAAATCTTTTCAGTGAATTAATCAAATAAATAATAATCTAAATTGAAAGAACCATGAACATTGGAATTGCTCTCTTCCTCAATGTTTCCTCCGAAAAAAGTCGTCTCATCATCGCGCCGTGCAGAGTTCTAGTTCTCTTGCCAATACCGCAGTTATACGCTCAAACTCGGCTCAAGGACGACGCGTGCTTGCTTTCTTTGACGACCAAAATCGAACACGAGTTCGAGCCGAGTTTGTGATATCCCAAAAGTACGATCTTTTGATTGAGAAATGCCGTTTTTGATTCATTCAATTCTTGATCATTTCATCCCCATAACCTATCCATAAAAATAGCGCCTCATCTCGTATTTTATTTCACTATCATTAGTACACGTTGAATATGTATTGATGATGTTACAACCGTTCAACGAGTAGAAAAGCAAAGATCAAAAGAGCAGCAACAACAGATGTTACAAAGATGTCCAGACATATTTTGGTAATTCACATATCAATATATATATATATATATATATATATATATATATTCAATCTGTCATTCATCATCATCAGAAACAACAAATGGTAACTGAATTATCTCAAAGTTCATGCAGTACAAATCACACAAACTACAAGATATAATTAAGCACCATCATAGTTAATTTTAATGAGACCTATATAAACAGAAATCAATGATACAGACATGGTGATTTTCAGTGTGACTTCAACATTCCATGTTTTCTTAGAACATTCAGCTATAAGTCTGTCAGCAGTCGCGGTTAAATCCAAGTCAGTCCCTTCAAATTCGACACAAAAAAATCCCACCTACGAGTAAGTCCTCGTCCATCCCCCCTACAAAGAAACCATTCCAACAAGTTAGATATATAGATCAACAGCTATAAAACTAAGACAGTGTAAGAAAATAGAACTCAAACTAAGAACACGGCAGTTTTCAGTCGATTTAGGAATTCTAAGATAAGCTATATCTTTGATCACATACATAAGTGAACAAGTCTTCTAGCAAAAATCGAGTTGGTGGGATATTAGCACCAGTGATCGAACAAAATATTCTATCAGAAGACTACTCTGGATTCATAGATTCAGCAAAATAACAAATGAGACACAGATTCAAAAAGTATATTGAAGCAGTTTCTTTAAGTAACAGTAACACATTTAGTAAATATTACAATGGCCCGGTATGACGGTACATATCACATTCACAGTCCCACAGTCCCACTCACCAACAATGGGGTTGTAATGTAATCATAAATTTTTCCAACTAGTGAACTGATTACCGTCAACATCTTGATCCGTCAAGATTCTGATAAGCCTTAAGTTAACATATGTGTGTTGGAAAGTAAACTTTTTTTGTAACAAGAATAAGAAAAGAAAAATCTAGAATAAGAAAGATATGGAAAAGAGAAGAAAAATAAAGACAAGTCTAGAAAATCCATCCTAGTAGTGCACGAGTGCGTCTAGACAACTGCTAAAAAATGTGTTGAGAATTCTAGAAATGAATTATAGCCACAAGCTTAGGTCAATTGATTTCTACAACCGAGATAATGCGTATATATGGAGATTCATCTAGCTCGGTTTGTATTGAAGAAAAGAAAAGTTACAATTTGAAAAGAAGGCCTACTCCTAGCCAAATCATTGCTCTACACTTGCTCTCTTCACAAAATAAGAACACTGTCCTACATCAAAACTTAATAAGTACATAGACGTCCACCAAATCAAACACACACGCTACATCAGCTCATTACAAAAGTATCCTCCAAATTATTTCCTAAATCTAACAGTGTGTTAAGGTTCCTAATTATCACATTCGCAACACAACTTTCCCACCCACAATTGGAGCCTAGGTTGGGACTGGTTTGGGAGAAATGAGAGGCATACTAGGCTAGGACTACTTGGTGCCTAGATGGACCTAGCGACGTCATACAACTATGTTCTAAGTTCTGAACTCAAATTAGACAAATATGATGATATGATCGCACAATTATAAATTTATATTCCTAAAATTACAATTTTCTTATCAAACATCAATGTTAAGGAAAAGGCAACAGAACTTAAGAATGAAACAACATAGAGGTTCAGCTCTAATCAATAAACTGAATTACATGATGATGGAAGGTAGAGCTAGTAAAATGATGCAATTATATTCTGAACTCAAATTAAAGTAAACAAATACGATGTATAATTCTAGACAAAGCCTATTCTGTATACATATAATGTGAAGAAAAAAAGGAAAAAAAATGAATAATTGAATGCTCAGTTTTAATCAATAAATTATATCAACTCTTGCAAATAACCGGAAAACTAAGAAATGTATGATATGACATGTCAAAACAATGTAAGAAAATATATAACATATATTGAACAACAGATCAGTTACATACTAAAAAAAGAATGCTAAGAAAACATTTACCCATTTACAAGATGTAGACCAAATTTCCATCAATATTCAGTTCCATTCTCTGTCAAGCCATTAGTAAAGAATCCCAATCCGACCACCACATTAGCAAAAAAATGAAATCTTGAATAAAAAAATTCGCAAATGCAGCCTTCCCATTCATTCAGTTGACACTTTCCGCCTTCAAAAGTTGCCTTCTACTCATAAACAAGAACGAGATGACGCAAACTTGCAAGATCGCGGCAACTCCAATGAACATCAGCCCCACTTTCTTCCCCGTATTGATTTTCTCCCTCTTCGGTGGAGGAGGAGGTGGGCTCGGGCGCTTTCGGCGGTGCTCATGATCCCCGTGCTGCCCTCGTGGCGGCGGTGGGTGGAGGCGTTTTCTTGGTGGTGGAGGTGGACGTGAAGGGGATGGAGAAGCAGGTGTTGGTGGTGGTGGTGGTGATCGAAGTGGTGGTGGTGGAGAATACGGTGGGGGAGGCGGAGATGTGGGAGGAGGCGGAGATGGAGGAGGAGGCGGCGGAGGAGAAAACGACGGCGGTGGGGGACTCACATTTCCTTGAGATTCAACAATTAGAGTGAGAAATCCGAAGAAAATTGCAATAATCAAAGTCAACAATGGCGAATCCATAAAAAAAATTATCAATTTCTTCAATGACAGCTCCTTTACCCTCCCCTTGCATTCGCATTCACTTCCCACCTCAAATCAACACAAAAAATAGAAAAACAAGAAAAAATTCAAATTGGGGCAATCAAAGAATCATATAGTTTGGATTGAAAATTTGAAATCCAACTAAATCTTAAAAGATTTCTCGCGAATCAATGGAAAAGGGAGGTAACGATTTAGCCCCAATTTCGAATGATTTCTTCAAAACCGAGGCAGGAATTCAGAATCAGGTTAGGGTTAGTACATCACATTGGATTCTTGATCCAAAGTCTAACAAATGTAGACAATTTGAAGTGATAATAATCATGAAATTTGGAAAGAGAAATCGCTTTCTCTCTCCATTTTCCTGACTCTCTCTTGACTTGATTTGATTTTGTTCTTGATCCCCAATTATCAGCAATGGAGGAGGAGAGAGAGAAAGATGTGGGATGAAGAGAGAGAAGGCGGGATATAACGGTTAATCTAATTTTGGCTTTTTGGGGAAAGCATTATGCATTTTTAAAATTAAAAATAGATTTTTATGAATTATTGGTAAATAATAGTACTAATTAATTAATTAAAAAAACCAGCTGTAAATTAATTAACCATGCATTTATGGTTCAATTGCATTATGTTTATGTGTTGCATTTCAATAAAAGCCTAATAAATATGCAATTAAAAGATCAAAGTTATAGCATTGCTGTATACAGTGTGGAATTATAGAGGATAATAATTATATGTCATTAAAAAAAATTAGTTTACAACATAAAATTATATGTACAATGATAAATACAAATCATATTCCAAATTACACTCGTACATCAGTTGTAAAATATAGCATAAATTACACTTTGATACTTACATTTTCGGGTTTTTAAAAAAAAATTACTTTTTCAAAATTAACGAAATACTACCCGCAGTTTAAAAAAAAGGAAAATACGAATTTAACATTTGATCAATTTTACGATCTGAAAATCGTACGTAATTTATTATATTTTAAGATTTTTTATAGGAGATTTATTTTTACGCCCTAGGAAAATAGAAATATTAAAATATAATAAATTATGTACGGTTTTCGAGCCGTAAAATTGATCAAATTTTAAATTTGTAAAAAATTGAAAAATAAATATTATTTTATTAATTTTGAAAAAGTGGATTATTTTTTAAAAAAGTCTAAACTGCAAGTATCAAAATGTAATTTTCCGTAAAATATAAATGAGATGAAATAATATTTTGCAATGCGAAATCTAGATTGATTATTTGGGGGTTGAAATTATTTTTTCAGATAAGACACCTTTGTGTTAGTGATAATAATAATAATAACTTGGAATACTATTGTCGATCACATATCTACCTATTTTCATTGTTAATAATGATAAAAGTACATCATCACATGAATATAAATATTAGCCTCATAATTGCGAAACATAGGTATGCCATTAGTGGTTGTTGAATTTTTTTTTTTTTAAATCTAATTCAATAGTTTTTTTCTAAAAATGGATATTTTAGAAGTTACGCATTACTCCCTCCGTTTCGTTTTATTTGTTGTTTTAAAATTTTAATTTAGAATTAATAATTAATTTTTTGGAATAATACATCCTTTCCTTTTATATTACATAAAATCCTATTCACTTATATTTTCCTAAAATTATGAAAAAAATATCTCTCTCCATATATTTATGAGGTTAAATTTAAGAGAGAGAATGTCAAAATATATAAAACAACAAATATTTTGAAAAAATATATATAAAACAACAAACAAAACGAAACAAATGAAATATAATATAAAAATAAAATTAATATTTGGTAGTTCATACCATCGGATGCATGATGTCCCAAATCATGAACATAAGTGAGGAGTTCATTGGATTTCTTTTACAAAGTAATTAAGTTTAATTTTATATATATATTTAAAAATGGCGATATAAAAAAAATTGCTAATAAAATTATATAAAAAAATACTCCTACACAACTCAAATCTCTCTCTCTCTCTCTCTCTCTCTCTATATATATATATATATATATATATATATATATATAGATATATATAGGGTTAATTACTATAAAATACACAAACTTTGATAAGATTTGCAAATTAGACACAAATTTTAAAATTTTGTAATTAAAACACAAACTTACATTTTTTTGCAAAATAGACAAACTCAAATTTTTCGGACTAACGGAAAAATGAGAATTTGCGACATATAATTCATTTTCACTTATTAAAACCAATGCAATGCCATCTAAATCGAAAGATGAACAATTTTTATAGCTTTGCGGTTTTCAAATTCAATTGATTTTAAAATTTTGCTTTGAGTTTGTCTATTTTGCAAAAAAATGTAAGTTTGTGTTTTAATTGCAAAATTTTAAAGTTTGTGTCTAATTTGCAAATCTTGTCAAAGTTTGTGTATTTTATAGTAATTAACCCTATATATATACTCCATTTATCTTGATTATATAGTCCTCATTGTTATTTTGAAGTGTTTCAATTATATAATCTTATTTCTACAAGTAACATTAATTTTTAAAGTAATGTATAAATACACCATTATTAATTCTCATAAATTAAAAAAACTAACCTCTAAAATTTTGAAAATCATAAATATTAAATAAGGGTTTTATTGGAAGTTTAGCTTTAAATATCTTATTTTCATAAATACTTTTAATCTGCATGTGATTAAAAAAGAGATTGTATAAGTGGGACGGATAGAGTATATATTTAGGATGGTGTGTTAACTTTATAAGGAGGTGATTAGTTTGATAGAATGGAATTAGGTATGAATGAAATGAACTAAGGAATAGAATGAGTGTCTGAATGAAATGACTATTCTTATAATTGGTATGTCTACGGAATGAAATATCATTTATTTTAATTTTATATAATGAATATTTTATGTGCTTTAAAATTTTCTTATAAATGAATAAAGTGTGCGTAATAGTAATAAATATCAACACATGACTTAATTTATCTTTTATATTTCTAAATGTCAATTTTCTTTTTTAATATATGATTTTTTCTAATTTTTTAGCAAATTATAATTTATTTATTTTATTGAAAAATTTTATTCTAAAATATCTAATTAATCAATATATAATAATTTGTATAAGTTAATAAAAATATTTTTTACTTCATAGAAAAATACTTTAACATTTCAATTTTTCATTTGGATATATTAAATTATATCAAATATATAAATATTTTATATTGTATTATAACATATTTTTATGGTATATTTATTTCGGCATCACTTTCATTTTTCTTCAACAAAGTTATAAAAGTTATCAAAATTTGATTTTAACATATATTTTTAAATTATATTTTGAAAATAAATAAATAGTATAAAAATAATTAAAAAATAATAAATTATGTAATTTAATTTTTGATTTATTTTTAAAAATATAATAAAATAATATTATAAAACATGATTATGTATAAATATATCATATATTAATTTTTTTGTCCATTGGGAATAGCTAAACCCATGGGGGTGGGTGGAATGGCTATTCCCCTTCATTTGGGAATAGCGATTCCATCGGAAATGATGATTCCCGATTTTAAGTCATACCAATCGGTGGAATGAGAATGGACATAGAAATAACTATTTTATTTCATTCCATTCCAACATACCAATTACGTCATAAAAGAAAGCTCACAAATTTAAACATGGTCAACGTGGATAATCTTGTGTCAAGATGTGTTTAAATTTACCACCTATATATTATAGGTTCAGAACATAATAGGAAATAAAATATAAACCTTTGTTATTAAAAATAATCATGCTAAACTATAGGGGTAAAATGAATTGAATATATTATATTTTTAACCATCAATAATTGGCATTAATTATAATATAAAATAGTGCACATTACTCGACGTCTTTAATCAATAAAAAAAAAAAATTATTACATGCAACACGCATGAGCATCTCACTGACAGATTTACTAATTTCCAACTCATGTTTACTAATTTACATAAAATATAATAAAAACAATAAAAGATTTGATGTTATTATTTTTTTAATCTGGCCGACAATTAACTTTATACTCCCTCCGTTTCGTTTTATTTGTTGTTTCAAATTTTTTATCTAGAATTAATAATTAATTTTGTGGACAAATATACTCATCCCTCACATATACCATAAAATCTTATTCAATTATATTTTTCTAAAATAGAGTTTGTGATATGGTTAAATTAGAGAGAGAGTGTGTGGCACAAAATAAAAAAATTAAAACAACAAATAAAACGGAACGGAGGAAGTATATACTTACACAACTTAGAACCAATTTAATAGAGAAAATAGGGTGGCAGAAATAAGGAAAAAAAAAGAGGAAATAAACCAATCTAATACTTAATTACGCAAAAAATTGCATGCACTAAATGTATATAAGTTTATATCAGACGGTCAAAGAATTGGGTCAACACGCGTCAACCATATATCAACCTGTAAAAAAGAAAAATGGTGAAATACGTATCATACAGATGATACTTTTTGAATTTTGAGTGATATTTTTTAGTGTTACGATTTATATTAATTTTGACGCTTTTTTTTGTCTCGTACTTTTTAAGAATGCATGTAATACTTTTGGATTTTTGAGCAATACTTTTTAGTGTTACAGTTGAAACTGATTTTGAAAGATTTTCTTTTTTGTGTGAGTTGATGGGGTCAACACGTCTGATGGTACACCTAGTAGTGCACACAAGTGTTTCTCTAAAAAATAAATAATACACGTAAATATAAGTATATACTTATATATACGTACGTATTTTTATGTTTTATAGTATTTGATTGTATGTATTAAGCATATCATTGACACAAAATTTAAGGAGTTTGTTGTGGTATTACTTTATTAAAGCATGAAATCTATGGTGTAATTAATAATGCATTGAGCACACAATTAAAGGCATAATTTATGATCTAATATTCTAATCTCGATTTGGATGGTGATATTAACATGTTGAAGACGTGGCTTCACGTGATTAACCTTTCTATGTGAAAAAAGTAAATTTAATAATAGTATACTTTTATTAAATATATTAGAATTCATAATAATATTTTGAAGTATATATATATATAAATATGGGCTAATTACAATTTAATTCTCAACACTTGAAAGTTTTAACAGAAATAACCCACCATTTTAATAATTAAAATTTAATTCACAACGTTTGGATATTCTAAAAGAAATAACTCAACGTTTAATATTAATAATTTAATTTCCATCATTTGAATATTTTAACAGAAATGATCCGATAAATTAGGCGAAAAAAACAATTTTTAACATTTTTTTCTGTAAAAATGTTAGTCCGTTATATGGGTCTTTAGCTCAATTGAGAGTAAATGTGATCGAAATCGACCGAAATTGTTTTGTTTGTCTAAATTATCAAGTCATTTCGTTAAAGTTCAAACGTTGAGAATTAAATTATTGATATTAAATGTTGGGTTATTTCTGTTAGAATATCGAAACATTGGGTATCAAACTGTAATTATTAAAACATTGAGCTGTTTTTGTTAAAACCTTCATAATAATATTTATATTGTATTTTTGTATCTCTATTTTGATTTTATATTTATATCTTATTTTTATGTTTATTTATAACAATGGCATTATATATATACATATTATTGCCGTGAGTCACGTGGTGTGTTTCAACTAAATTTGGTTAATTAGTCAATACTAATGATTTACTTAAGTAGAAACAATGGGCTAATACAATGGAATTAATATTAAAAAATAATTAAAACTAATATAAATGAGTTCCTCGTAGATCCAAGATGCTCTTATCTTTTATTTTCTTGATAGCCAATACTAAATAAATAAAATACTATATAGTGCCTCGAAATTTGAGATTTTGTTCTTCAACGTTTTTAGTATGAATTAAAAAAAAAAATCTTTTAAATACACATAGTCGTTATTTGTAATTAGACCACTCGATGAGAATAAACAATAGTAATAACTTAAGATTATTATGGTAATTAATCAATTATTTATTATGTGAAGAATATTAACCTTGTATCTATCACTACGTGACCTATCGCTCCTTCCCCAATTAAAAAAATATATATACATAAGAAAAACTACAATTTCAAAAAAAAAAAAGTATATAAATAGCTTATTTTATTTACTTGTTTGAAAAATGATAATATTCATGAACATGTTACATTAAGCTCGAGCTCGAATATATCCGCGAGCTGACCGAATCGAATACTACTTTATTCGAACTCGGCTCATTTAGAAAACGAATGAATTTTGAAAGAGTTTTTTTCAAAGCGAACTCCGAATAGCTCGGGAGCGCCCCTATTCATTTACAGCCCTAACTGTGAATGAGTCAACGAACTTTTATTTAATATAATTGAGTCCTATTTTTTTGTATTTTATCCTCAAATAACTACTTACAAGTAGATCTAATATAATGTAAAAATTAATAAAACCATACAAAAACTTAGGGACTCAATTATAACATAACACAAAGTTAAAGGACCCAATCACAACAAAATATAAAAACTCATGGATTCCTAAACTAAGTTTCAGCAAATGTTACCAAAGCCATTTATATTAAATAATTAGAATTGTGGGCCCAAAATTAAATTGTACGTCAGAGATTTGGCCCAATTATGAGTCATCTTCTTGAAGTGCAAGAAATGGCCCATTGAGCCCATCATTCAAGGTTCTCATTCAGGACCACAAATGTAATATATAAAAACTACATTATCTTGACCGGTATGATTTGTATCTCTTGTGTGATTTGCGGGTTATATTGTACGGTATATAATTGAGCTAGAAAGCACTCACATGTAGCGGCGGTTAATTTCTCCTCGACACTTATTAAAGAAAATTTTATTTGTGAATTACTATGGTGTATCTATATGTCTCGTTATATCGAACAACAGTTAACAAGTAACTGAATATATCCAGTCAAATTCATAAAAAGTGTCTACTGAGTTACGAGTTTAGTACCTTCTTTAATTCCCGACTTAAAAACATTATCTTCTTGCCCTATGAGTAGCATACTTGTTCCCTTGTTAGAGTGTGGCTAATCCCATGACTGGAACTAGAAGGCCAGTGTCTTAATCTCACCGATGTTTTTAGGTTAGTATATCATGTGCACACCCACATGGCAATGACTAGGGGTGATAATTTAGGCTTGGGCCAGCTCGACTTCAGGTCAGATTTCATCAATTTTTTATTGGTTCAAACTAGCCCGACTCCAAAAATTGAATGGCCTAAATGGGTCGGGCTGTCTAACCCAAAAACTAAAAAAATACACTGCGGGCCAGGCGCCCCGAAAGAGTTTCGGACCGAACCGGGCGGGCCGGCCGATTTGCCATCCCTAGTAATGACTACATATATAAAACAAAACATTATACCTTCATACAAGCCAAGATGACTTTTCTTTATTTCTTTTTTATTTTTCATTTTTGCAACAATATTGCATGTGTTACATAGTTTTTAGTCATGGCACTCGAGCATTTACTACTTGGTCAAAAATATCAATTCTTGAAACATTACAACGATATAGAGACCATATTATGATTGTGACCCATCACCTACAACCTTATCTTATTATAATAAAATGAAAAAAATAATAATAGTAACTTTATTTGAGACAAAATTAACTATAAGTGACAAAAGCAAGGTGGACCAAATTATAACAATGATTAATTATAGAGTACTACAATAATATTATCTCAAATAGGCTTTCATTCTATATATTTTGATTTACATTTTTTTGTCTTAAAGTTTAGGTACAAATGCATCACACAATTTTTAAAAGCTTCTTCCTCAGCAGCCCTAGGGTGGCTGTCACAACAAAAAAAAGTGGCTATTTTTCATTTTTTTTATTTAATTATTTATTTTTGGATTCTTTTTAGCTGTCACGATATTGTTTAATCTTCACTCATCATATGCAATTCTGTACATAATAATTAAAAAAAAAAAAAAACTTGTCTTATATTCTAGTCATATCCTAATCCTATATGAATGAACCTTGAATAGGATTAAATATTAGCATCTCAAGTATTTTGGTTGTGTAAATTTAGGTCAATTAAATATACAATTTTAGACATGGTAAGAATGCAATATATTTATTTGCTGACTCTTAATTAAAATAGCAATATCCACAACATGCTATATAATATATATATATATATATTAAATAATGGATAAACTCCAATTATTTGAAAGAATAGGCCATGCACTAATTAATCACCACTTTTTTTCAATGCTCAAGTGGGATTTGTTTTTTTTTTAATTTTTTTTTTGCTTACCAATAGATTTATAACAAGCCCTTTTCATGCATAATAATAAAGCATGTGCCCCTTTGACATTTAATATTATTATTATTCAAAAACTTCCAAATTAATCATAGCAATAAAAAGGGAGCTTCAACAACTTTCAACAACAAACCTTCCACATTTTGAAGCAAGGAAAATTCCATGGCTGCCTCCACCTCAATCAAAGAGAAGCAGCGGCCACCCAAGAAAGGGCTCGACCGAGGGCCGTGGATGGCGGAGGAGGATCGGAAACTCGCCGATGCCGTCGGCGTCCACGGCCCCAAAAAGTGGACCACCATTGCTGCTAGAGCAGGTCACCATCACCTTCATCAAACAAACAAAAACAAAAAATCTTGATTTTTTTTTTTTTGCACTAGTTCTTGAATTCTTGATTTTGATTGCTCCAAGCAGGGCTAAGGCGTTGTGCAAAGAGCTGCAGGTTGAGATGGATGAATTATCTGAGGCCAAACATCAAGAGAGGCAACATGTCTGATCAAGAGGAGGACTTGATCATCAGGCTGCATAAGCTCCTGGGGAACAGGTATGTTCTGGTTCAGACGAATCGAAGCGACAAATGGCTGAATCTCGACGGACTGTGAGATTTTTTGGGTCTGTGTGTATGCAGGTGGTCGTTGATAGCGGCTAGGTTACCGGGTCGAACAGACAATGAGATCAAGAACTACTGGAACTATCATCTAAGCAAGAAGAGATTGGAGAAACAAGTGTTGGTTGCTGGGATTTTTAGTGAAGAAATGGGATCCACCTCCAAGAGTGGTGATCAAGAAATGGTAGAAGAGAAGGCAACAACAACATCAACAAGTGTTAGTAGCAAAGCTGGGGAGGATTCAGAAGCAAGGTTTGATGATTTTGATGATTTCTTTGATTTCTCTAACGAGAATCCTTCCACTTTGGAGTGGGTCACCAAATTTCTTGACTTTAGTAATGGTTTAAGTGTTGATGGTGGAAATTAATCAAGTTACTTTTTAGTTTTGAAGAATGTTTCGCGTCTAGACAAACCCTTGTAAGTAAAATGACCGGTGGATGTTAATATTTCACTAAATGTGACATCTATAAAGTTGAATGAGTGTACGTACAACGATAACAGTTATGTTTTAAGATTTTGATATATATGTTTTGATTCATGTGCACCATCTACACAAGCCCATGTAAGTAAATAAATGATGGACAATATTCACCGGATGCAGTATCCATAAAGTTGAACAAGTGTACGTGCAACAATAAAAGTTACTTTGTAAGATTTTGAGCTATATGTTTTGATTCATGGGCACCATCTACACAAACTCGTGTAAGTAAATAAATGGACAATATTCACAAGATTCAGCATCTATAAAGTTGAATGAGTGTACGTGCAACGATAAAAGTTACTTTGTAAGATTTCGAGCTATATGTTTTGATTCATGGGCACCATCTACACAAGCCCATGTAAGTAAATAAATGGACAATATTCACCGGATGCAGCATCTATAAAGTTGAACGAGTATACATGCAACGATAAAAGTTACTTTGTAAGATTTTGAGCTATATGTTTTGATTCATGGGCACCATCCACACAAGCCCGTGTAGGTAAATAGATGATGGATGTTATACTCACCAGATGCAATATCTATAAAGTTGAACGAGTGTATGTGCAACGATAAAAGTTCTAGCAAAAGGCAGCCAATTCTTTAAGGGGAGTAATAACACAATTCCATTTCATTTGCAGCAATAGTTTCAATCGGCAAGAAATCTGTTTGTAGAATCAAAATAGCTATATACAATTCTGTGAAATAACAGTTTCATCAACATCATCTTCTACCACCCCTTTCAATCGAAACGGGAACCTGTAAATCGAAAATAAAATGCCATGAGATGACTGTTGAATAAACAAGGGAGAAAGAAAGAAAGAAAGAAAAAACTAGATATAATAACATGCTAATGCTGCAAATCTTCTCAATCAACATTTAGTGGCGAGTATAGCTAGTGCTGCCACGACGTTCTGAGGCTCATTGCTCATGAAAAGTTCGATACCGAATACAATTCAGACATGGACAGCATCAAACTATATACTAATGTAACTGGAAGCATTTCCCCAATAAGCAAGAAATCTGAAAAGAAAATTCATTTCTGATTCTCCGATGTTCTTAAAAGAACGTGTCAATATTGGTTTATTGAAGTGGAAATTGGTTTACCATAGACCTTCAATGTACAAATCAAACTACTCACAACAGTGAAAGAGACATATTAAAATTGGTTTATTTATGTCGAAAATATTCAAGAGAAAGGAATGGAAAGAAATACCCTATATTCTCTTGCATGAATGTACAGAACCAAATATTGGTAGTATCAACCCCACGCCATGGAACATGCATAGTTGACCACCAATTTTCCGTCAATGCCAAAGTTCTGCAATGCAATGAAGATATAATTAGGGAATACACTAAAAAATAAGCTCAACTCCATCTCTAGGATGAAGGTTATCTCACCTTGTTAGAAGAGAGCCAGAAAGTTAAAGAATGTGATTTTCTAAACGAATTCATTCAGGACCTTAGGTTAACTAACAAAAGACAACGAACAATTCAAGAGATGCAAAAAAAAAAGAACTGGAAAATTATTGTATCAAATCATCACTGCCAAAACACTCGATAAATCATGTAGACCTGTATCTTATGCACTTGGGGAGCTGGATCTACGGGGTACAAACACCACACTGGCCAAAACTATTACGTTCTATCCAACAATAATCCACTATAGCAAAATCGAAAGTTCCCCAGCAAATGGTAAGTTGTTTTTGGCATCAAGACAATAAGATGGATCCTCAACATGCTCCCGAGAAACCAGAAAGAATATTTCTTTAAATAGTATGACCAATACACAAATTTTATAGCCTCCCTCCCCATTCAAGAAGTTGTCATGAAAGGAACAACTTACATTACACAGTTCCGAGACCAACTCATCAGGATTCGGAGAGAAGGCGCTGTTTACATACACAAACTGAAAGAAAAAAACATAATTTCATAACACAAAACAAAATTGCATTTTCTAGGCCAAAATGGGAAAGTACAATATAACTCACCAAAGTCTCCCGGTGAAGCTGACGACGAAGAAAATCTATTACTTTAGCAAACTTATCAGTCCCAGCCATCTGCATTTCAAAGCAAAAGAAACAATATTAACAAGAAAACTACTTACAATTTCATGCAAACCAATAACTTTTCTTGATAAAAAGCACAAAAATGGAACAGTCCGTGGATTAAACGAGGCACATTGCAAATATTCCTATCATCATAACCAAAATCTTGAGTAAGTCAAATCGGTTTCAGACTTTCAGCTAACAAGGTAGGAAAAATTCCCAAAATAAAATAAATCTCAATATCTTTGTAATTTGGTGACCTAACGATTATCTTATTTTTCAATTACTCGGGTCATAAGCTTAATTGTAGGGTTTACTCTATTCCCAAAATTAATCCCAATTTCCATTGATGATGAAAAAAAAAGTGAACTCCAAAACTGCTCTAAATCACTCCATTTAAAACCAAATCCAAACGCGATCCGAACATTAAACAAGGAAAACATTCAAACGAAGCAATCCAACTTAGAAAACAAAAAAAAAAACAACAAAAAAACCTTGAATTTGGCTTGTTTGAGAATCGGAGCGTCGCCGGTGGCTCTCAGATGAATTACAACTGCATCAAAATCAAGATTGTGAGCCAAATATTACCAATTAGTTGATTATATTCGTTATTAACTGGAAAAATAAGCGGAAAATTATAAAAAAATGAAGAATTCTGAGTTTTGGAAGCTGACCTTTCCGAGTTTCCGAAGCCATATTGAAAAGCTGCTGAATACGTTTGTTGCTTCCAATTTTATACTTTTTGGGAAAAAAATCGTGTTTTCCTCCACACGACTCTATGCGAAAACGCTTTTTATCCTCACATTTATTTATTTATTAAGAAGTATTACACTTTGATACCTATATTTTGAACTCATTTGAAGAATTAACCCACATTTCAAAAATAATAAAACATTACTCGGTTTTTCAAAGAATTTGCAAAATATTTGATCAATCTTAAGGTTCAAAAATCGTACGAAATTATTGTATTTTAAGATTTTCTTGATTGGAGGATTTCTTTTAATCCGATTGAGGAAATATAAATGTTAAAATATACATAAGGTTTTCGGGTCGAAAATTTGATAAAATGCTATATTTCTTTTTTTTTTTTTGAAAATGAGGTACTGTTTTGTTAATTATAAAAAAGTGAGTTATTTTTTAAAAACAATTCACAATGTAGGTATCAAAGTGTAATGTAGTGCTGTTATTTAGCCAACATCCTAATGAATTTAAATTAGAATGCATTTGAATTAGAGTTTTTAAATTGATTTTTTTGGTACATATGTTTAGAATGAAATAATATTTTTAATTAAAGTATACATATTTAGTTAGAATGTAATAGCTACAAAATATATATATATATATATATATAATAAATTTCATAAAAAAATGTTGCATATATACTTGATTAAGGTTGATAGATAAAATTATTCGTCTCAAATCATATTTTTGGTTCACAAAATTGGAGCCCGATATTGATGATGAGTATGGGCTCTCATTTTTCTAAGAAGATAAAATTACTTAACTAACCTTGCCACAAATAAATTTTGTAGCATTCTACCCTAAAATTTGGAGATATTTACCACCTATATACAATTAAGACTTTTGATTAAAATGTTTATTAGCTCTCAATTCATATCGCCTATTTTTAAAATTATCAGTTATAAACATAATTTCAATTATTTTGATTTCATAATTTCAAGTTTTTAAAATAAAAATAAATGTAACTTTAACAATTATTAATGAAAATCTCATATGGGGGGCAATTTATGTAATTTTCCACATTTTAATCAAAATCCTACAATCCAAATTTAATATTAATAATCTATTTAAATCATTAAAATCGCAATCAAATAATTCAAACACGATATTTTTTTTTTATCTGAAGAGTACAATCCTATTATATTCAATCAATCTTATCTATCTCATATAATAAATAAGACAGATCTTTTTGATACAATATACGTGTAAACATATGAATGCATATATGATTGAAAATAATATAATAATTAATATTACTATTACGAATTATAAAAATTAAAATATGTGCACCGTGCTGATCAAATATTTATTAGGACAAATTACAATTTAATTCCTAACGTTTGAAGATTTAACAAAAATAACCTAACGTTTTAATAATTACGATTTAATTCCTAACGTTTGAATATTCTAACAGAAATAATCCAACGTTTAACATTGACACTTTAATTTCAACGTTTGAACATTTTAACATAAATGACCCTATAATTTAGGCGAAAAAAATCATTTTGGTCATTTTTTCGCAAAAATGTTAGTTCGTTATATAGGTCTCTAGCTCACTTGAAAGTAAATGTGATTGAAATCGACCAAAATGATTTTTTTCGCCTAAATTATCGGGTTATTTCTATTAAAATGTTCAAACGTTGGGAATTAAATTGTTAATATTAAAGGTTGGGTTATTTTTGTTAAAATATCCAAACGTTGGGAAATTAAATTATAATTATTAAAAAGTTATGTTATTTTTGTTAAAACCTTCAAACGTTGTGAATTAAATTATAATTTGTCCTATTTATTGTTATATGACAATCATATGGTGTAAAATAAATACATAATTATACTATGGTTGGCCCTCATAATGGCTAATATTATTATTTACTAAATGGTCCAAATCATTTTTGGAAACTTTTCAATCTTTACTACACCGGTACACATCTTTTAATTGACCTGCCATATTCATCCTTTTACTAATACAGTAAATTAATTATTTCATCATTCCCATAATTAGGGCTGCATATTAATATGTGTAGTTCAGATAAACCGGTCAATCCAAATCAAACTTAGACCGTACGATCCGTTATGAAAGTAAATCGAAATTATTTTAGTTTATATATTTTGTAGACCGATCTTAATGGATTGAGTCATGGTTTTTAATGTCTAGACCCAAACCAACCCAATCTAACTGAACCTATACAAACTACAAAGTTCTAATTTTAATTGTAATTAGTGTCTTAGAATATTTTCAAATCATAATCTATAGGTTGTCTATATAAGCACCATCAACCCGACCGTGTGCACCCCTACCCATAATTGTAGTTCATTATTCATTTTTGGGATGTCCTAAAATTATAGCTTATTTCTTAATTGAGATTGTATTAAAGCATTCTTATAAATATAATACTATTTATTATAGTATGAATGTAAACAATAAAGTAGAAAATAAGGGCAATAAATATAGGATAATTATTGTAAATTTGTGTATTTCTAATACTATTAAATGTGATTTCTTAATCTGTGTGAAAATGGAAAGTGGACTGTAATTATGGGACGGATGGAGTATATTATTTAATAAGATCGATTCCTAAAAAATCATTGTCTTTTCATAAATTTTTAATTTAAATGACCTTCAGACGTTGATAACTGATGCATTAATTTTTAATTTAGATCTTATACAATATTTTCTCTTTTTTTTTTATAGTAAACTAGAACACCACCTGTGATATGCACGACAAGAATTTTGAATTATATATTATAACATTTATTAAGATAATTTCATAAATCAATAATTTAAATACCCTATAGATAACAACAAATAAATATAAAGGTAAAGTTACATTAAAAATAGAAGAAAAAATTACACAATTTTTTGTTAAGTTAAACTTTTAAACCACTTTGATCTATAATTGAATATATATCTTCTATTTGAATTCACATTTTATATTAGAACAACTAATATACATAATTAAGTTGTATTTTTTCCACGAGACTTAAATCCAGATAAATAATTCGAACTGCCGCCTTATTAGTCTCTTCAAATCCATCGTGCCCGATCATTAATTTTTGTAAAAATGTCCGAACTTCAGAGTACTTTGTACCACTATAAATTTTTGAGAATTTTGTAAAACATCCAAATTAAAATTAGTATTTTAATTATCTACGTTTAAAAGTTGGGTTCAATTTGCAATTTCATAAAAAAATGCTGTAAATTTGCAATTTTATCATATTTAATCCTCCCCTGTCCCATTTGGACCGACTTGTTTATCCTTTTGGGATGTCACTTATATATAGACATATATCTATATATATATATATATAATTAATTCACTAATATATATATATATATATTCATATTTAATATGTTTGCATTAAACATTAATTAACTGTAAAAAAAATAAATAGAAGCATATTAGGAAGTTTCTTGATTTAACAGTTTTTTTTAAATTTTTTTCTTAATTTCGTGAAAAATCTCAATCAGCTGTCAAAATGGGATGAATGTCAAAATGGGATGAACGGAAATGAGCTTTTTAAATAATTAATCAACTTTTCTTTTTTAAAAAATAAATAAAAGCATATTATGAAGTTTCTTGATTTAACTATTTTTTTTTTAATTTCATGAAAAATCTCAATCAGCCTGTTAAAACGAGACGAACGGAAAGGGTTTTTTTAAATAATTAATCAACTTTTCTTTTCTTTTTAATTGTTAGGAAAAACAAAAAGGAATTATAGTATTGATTATTGGAAGCAAGTGGATACTAACATGGGAGTCGGAGATTGGAGAATAGTTTTCCATAATCATAGAAAAAGGCAAGCAATGAATGAAGGCCGAATCCCGCAGGTGAAGTAAGCGGAGAGAGAAAGTATCTATCCATCTGTCAAACACCCCCTCCCTCTCTCTCTCTACAAATTCTAGGCAGAGAAAGAAAAATCCCACAAAAAAGTAGTGTTAAAACTGCCTCACGACGAGAATCCTTCGTGTGACTCTCTGTATTGTCAAATCTCGGACAAAATAATTATCCCATCTTCTCTCTCTCTCTCTCTCTCTCTCTCTCTCTTCATGATTTCAGGGCCTCTGCTCAAGCCTGAATATATTTAGTGTTGACATTCGGAGAAGAAATATGGAGCTGAATTAAAAGGTGAACTTTTGGAAATGTTGGAAATTTTTGTTGCTTTTTTTTTTCTTTTCTGATTCTGTTTTCTGATGGATTTGCTTTTTCGTTCTTTAATGCATGTGGGGTTTCTAAATTCTTGAACTTTTTTATTTTGTTTTTGTTGTTGTTGGTTCCTAGTTAGATTTCTTTATTTGTGTGTGGAAATTTTAATGTGGGTTTTCTTTCAATCTAGGCATCTGCGACTTAAAAGAAGCAAACTTTTTGTTAGTTGTCATAAAAATTTGAACTTTCTCTATCTTCTTTTCAAGAATGAAACCTTTTGGATTAAAGATGTTTATTTTCTTGAATTTTTGCCAAATTTGAGCTCTCTTTTTGTTAAATTTATCTGATGTAACTTTTGGGAATTTAATGATTCAATCATTAGCTTATAACTCAATCGGCTTAGCTCAGTTTCAAGAGAAGATCAAATGAAAAAAAAAAGTCACCTTTCTTTGATGTGTGTGTGTGTGTGTGTTTCCTTCGTTTTTAATAGTTGAAATGTTCGAGCTTCGTCCAACTAATTCCAGGATTACAATCTCTCGTGATTGTCAACCAAGAAATGCTTGAATTTAGTTCCACTTTCTATATGATATATGAAGAAATAGAAGCTATGCCTAGTTTAAAAAGTTATTAACAGTTCTTTGTGGTGCTACATTCATTTTCTTGAAGAATAATTTAAGAATCGGTGATTGGTAGTAGTTTGTACGTTTGTTACAACTGCAATTTATCTTGATCTAGATCTTCTTTAGCTTATGTTGCAGTGGAATTGAGCAAAAGAAAGTGTGATGGAAGACGATATATTTTCAGGCATTGCTACTAATGACCAGATTGAGCCCAAGTTTCAACAGAAATTTCAGAAAAATTTTGTGATAGTTCAAAACATTCTGGACCAGAACCGGCTGTTGATAAATGAGATTAACCAGAACCATGAGTCCAAGATTCCGGATAAGTTGTCGCGTAATGTGGGACTAATCCGAGAGCTGAATAACAACATTAGAAGGGTGGTTGACCTATACGGCCATCTCTCCGACTCTGCCAGATCAATGGAGTCTCTGTCTGAAGGGGAGTCGGCTGGGACTACTAAATCCGATGGTAGAGGTGGGCTAAAGAGAGTTAGGTCTGGCAATTGATCGTATCTGGGATTGTTTGATCAGTTGAGAGGTACCAAACTTCAACCTTGTGGCTTGATTTCTGTGACATTTTCTTGATCTTTAACCTTCATGATGAGCATTTCTTGCATTGAGATTAGTCGATACACCTCACTTTGTAGCTTATGTAACTGTTATGATTGTATCTGGGATTGTTTGATTAGTTGAGAGGTACAGAATCTCAACCTTGTGGTTTGATTCTGTGACATTTTCTTGATCTTTAACCTTCATGATGAGCATTTCTTGCACTGAGATTAGTCGATACACCTCACTTTGTAGCTTATGTAACTGTTGTGATTGGATCAATCAATGCAGTTTTAGTGAACTTGAGGCCTTGTCTGAAGGCGGGCTAGCAACTGATCTTAGCCGGGGCAGTTTGATCCGTTGAGAGGTACGGAGTTTCAATATTGTGGCTCGGTTTCTTGACATTGATCTTGATAGTGAGCATTTCTTGCATTAAGAATAGTTGAATGATACACCTCACTTTGTAGTTTGTGTAACTGTTCTGATTGGATCCAGTGTAGTTTTGCTGAACTCAAATTTGGCATTGCAATGTGTTAATGATATTCTACTGCTTATAGACAATGATTAATGTTTTACAATATTACAATTCAGTTCTCTTAGATTCGTATTAGGTTAATTGTGTTCGAACGTCTAACTCTATTAGCTAAGACGAGGATCGGAGGATGCCCGAGTTGAATTAAGTTTAAAGCTCGGATCAAACTCGAACTTACTAAAGAAAAGCGGGGCAGGTGATGAGAGTGATTGTTACAGTGCCAAGTTTGATTCATCTGTTTGGACATTGACAATGAGTCTTGTCTTGCATTTAAGGATTTCACTAATGAATAGCAACTTCAAATGAGTTGAGGTGGTTGTCTTGCATTATTGATCTTGATGGGAACTTTCAACATACTTAACTTTATTATATTTGTGACGACTCCACCTCATGTCTAGGGATGTCAATCCAACTCGAAATCGATAGGTTCGCACGAATAGTTCGATAAAAAAAGAGAGTCAAGGGCCATAAAATTCTAACCCGAAGTGGGCCGAACGGAATCCAACAGCCCGATAGGGCTAACCCGAAATTTGATGGGTTGACCATAATAACCCGAATTTTTATTGTTTATCTTTATGATTTTGTTAAATATTGAATATTTTCTGCATAATGTAATTTAATTTAAGCACTGAAAATATAATTGTTAAAGCTTAAATGATTTATTCAATTAATTAGTGGTATATTATGTTATAATTAGTGTTAATTTGTTAAAATTATAAGTTTAAGCGGCACAATGGATAAATTTATACATATTAAAGTTTTTTCGTAAATTTTTTGACCCGATAGACTAGTCCTAAAATTGAAGGGTTAAGGTAAAAAATTCAACCCGAAGAAAATCTAGTGCGACAGCGTGATAGGGCTAACCTAAAATCAAACTGATTGATTCGATTGATATCCCTGCTCGTTTTACTGAGAAAAACACCCACTTTCGATCTTTTACGATCAAAATTTTATTCATAAGTGAGTCGAGCCGGCTCGGGTACTAGCTATGCCTATTAGTCATTGGAGGGTTTAGAAGTGTCTAGAGAAAAATTGCAAAATATCTTGTGATTAAGTTATGGAATGCTAAATTTGATTGATTTTGGTGGACTAGAATTGTTGACAACAACTTGGGATGCTAGAAGCCACAAAAATACTAGATTCTGAGGTGAAGAATGATTTGATTATTGACTAGTGTTTTGTCCCAATTAATGTTGCTATTCCATTTGTTATTTTGCAGACAGAATCATTCGAAAAAGAATCTTGGACAAAAGCTAATCTTGAATAGGTTTTAAAACAAGGGTTTGTCCCAATTCAATAGATTCTTGAATGAAATTTGATGATGAGTAAAACATCTGTAAATTAATACAGTTCAGACATGAGATTTTATTATTTTATAGAAATATTAATAAATTAATATTTGTTATTTTAAATTATATTGAATTTCGATTACATCATAAGTTGTCGTATCTTACTATATTATGTATCATATTCATTGAATTGATATAAAAATTAATTCATTTCGAAAAATATGAGTGAAAATTAATAAATAGTATTCATTATTTCTTAATAATATAATATTATTCATTGTAGTTTTGAATACAAAAAAAAAAAAAGAAGTTAGGGATTAGCTTTGACTAGATTTAAATATTAAGAAAAAAAAGAGACTAGATTTAGATAGGAAGAAAAAAAAACACTGAAATCATATTTTAATAAAGTATCTTAATTATGCCTATGGTTCTAAAGAAACTATTAATTTACTATATTAAAGGACCACAAATTTACGTACGAGTCTTAATTCGAAAAGAAATTATTAATTTATCGAGTATTAATAGAAGCTATTAATTTATCGAGTATTAATTTAAAGAAGTTCTATTATACTTCGCATCAATTGGAGGGCAATTTCATCTTTTAAAAAATTACATAAATTGTAAAATAAATATTACGAACACATTTTTTTTCTTTCAATATTGAACTTTAAAGCGGAGTGGTGGGTCTCAAACTTGCTATGTTGATCTTTCCATCAATGCAGCAAAACACTTTTTCCAGTCGGAAACCTTCTCCGCACCGTTAACCACCTGTTCGACGATGAAACGAACTCTGATTTCCGATTCGACAAAATAAGATGTGAGAGAAAACTGCACTGATGAGAGAGAAAACAAACCTCAAATATGAAGCCACTCTGAGGGACATTTTCTAGTGCCTCTACACAAATAAAGGCAGCATCTTCTTTGCTAAGGCTTCCCTTTGCTGCACTACCCTGTCATCGATGTTTTCTCGTCAACTTGAATAGTGAATTTTTTTTAATTTGAGAAGACATATTGCAATGTTCACTAGGGCCGGCAATTCTGGTCCGGCCCGCTTTTCAGGACAGGTCGGGTTAAAAAATTAGACCCAGACTAATTTCGGATCAGGTCGGGTAAAAAAGGCCCGAAAATGAGAGAGGCCCAAATAGGCCGGGCTTTTTGGCCCAAAATGCGGAAAAATACACTAGGCCCACACGGCCCGGACCGCCTTTCAAGGTGGGCCACACCTCAAAATGATGGGTCAGAATTATTTTCGGGCCAGGCCACCTAATTTGCCACCTTTAATGTTCACGACGTCATTTTTGCTGTAATTCAAGAATGATGTATTCATATAATTATTATTTAAATTAAACGAGCTTTATTCTCTCGAAATTATCTTTCAGTAGTACGATCTCCTAGATATTACACCACCTGAAATACGAGACTAACATCAATCGTGCATATGGTTTAAAAAAAAATTAGTCCCGCAACTTACTTTTTTTCTTCTAAAAATTTTAGACCACAAAAATCGAGAAAATAAAATATAAAACAAAAAATGTAAGGATTGAGATTGAAAAAACGTGTATAGAATAAAAATATAATCAGATATTTTGTTGGAAAAATGAAATCAACGCGCATAATATAATGTTCACGACTTTTGTTGGACCACAAAAGTCGAGAAAATAAAATATATGACAAAAAATGTAAGGATTGGGATTGAAAAAGCATGTAGAGAATGAAAATATGATTAGATGTTTTGTTGAAAAAATGAAATCAACACGTCATATCTATATTATATCATGCAATTACAACGCACGTAATATAATGTTCACCACTTTTGTGGTTGCAAATTTTATTTTTTTGGTTCCAAAATTAACACCGTAATTGTTAGTTTTGGGACTAAAAATGTCGAAAAAATAAAATTTGGGACCAAAATGTTGAGTAAACAAATCTTGAGACTAAAAAAATCAGATGTGAGACTAAAAGTGTTTTGACTTGTTCTAATGGGATCAGATTTGATTTTTTTTTACTTTTTTAGTTCCAAAATTAACACAATAATTTTTAGTTTTGGAACCAAAAATGTCGAAAAAAAAATTAGGACTACAATGTCGACCGTTGGGTCCAAAAAAGTCAGATGTGGGACTAAAAGTGTTTTGACTTTATTTAGTGGACCAAAAGTTAAATTATACCCACAAATATGTATTTATTGATCTATGTATGCGTAAAAATAATTAAACTTTAATATCCAAGGTTGTTTTTTTGCCGGACCATTTCAAAATTTACATATTGATACACAACATTTGCATAATCTAACAGATCTTGCATGATAGCAAATTTTTGGCAACATAAAATTGATGTGACTTGCTGAAATCAAAGAGAACGGTATCAAACTGACTAAAATATATACCAATCTCCTTAATTCCGACAAGCCACATCAAATTTAAAATCCCGAAAATTTGTTCTCATTGCGAAAACGTTGGATATCAATAGGTAATATTTGAACCGTTCAGACAAAAGTGATAGGTCCCTAAACGTTGGGTACTAAAGTGTAATATCAACACATACGGGACTCGAAATTCGACATGAAAAATCGGAATACCTCATCAAAGCAGAAACCTTGTTGGCCCCCTGGGGTGTTTTTCAAGACCCCAGTTCTGATGATGGTGTAGGGCACTCCAGAGGCCTTCACCACACTCTCATCTTCCTCTGCTAGTTTTCTTGCACTGCTGTTCATCACTGCTTGAATGCCGCTCGAATCCCTATAAACAGACAGCTGAAAAACTTCACACACTCACAACATCAAACACATGAGTTGTTGAGGTTTGCAGAGGTAGATTCATGTCTGAAATCTGAGATACCTGAGACAACAAGATCACATGCTGTATGCCTTTCCAGCCATCAATGTTGTACACACTTCCTTCCTACAAGTTTTTAAGGGATTCTTCAACTTCGTGTCGTGTTCGTGTCTCAATCGTGCAAATGCATTGGTGAAGTGAAATACGACGTTTAAGGGAGACTTGCATACATACAACTGGGCATATAACTGCACGAACGCCTTTGAAGGCCTTCTTCAAGAAGCTCTTCTCCTTCGTATCTCCGGCCATAGACTATAAAACAAGCTCTGGATATCAGATTTAGACAGCAAAGTAAGACAACAGCCGACGAGCTATCTCTCAAAATACGAGCATCAACCTCAACGTAAGCACCGAATGCTTCCATGGCAACGCGCTTGTCCTTCACAAGAGCTTTTACTCGAACTCTTTTCACAATCAGCTGAAGTATAATCATCTGCAGAAGTGAAGGACCATTTTTCGTGTTCCTTATCATAATTCCTTTTCCAAAACACACAAAAAATTCAATCAAGACCAAAAACTATGATCACATCAACATATATCATCACCTGACCAATCTCATTGTCCCCATCAGTTACTAATACTGCATCTCTAGCTTCCTCTTCCTCTGTTTTGAGATAGGTAAATCATTAAATGCAATCATCATCAACAAAAAAAGATTAACAAATGCAAGAAATGTGTTGTAATGTTAGACCTTGAGCCTCATCTTCTTCCAATTTATTCCCATCTTTCTCCACAAGATCAGGTGCTCCATACCATTTCCTCAACTTTGGACCACCTATATGTGAAACGAACACATTCTTACTCGACAATAACTAGGGTTGTAAACGAACCAAATCTAGCAAGCATACTACCATTTCAAGCATGTTTGAACTTTCATCAATCTTTAAGAATTATGTTTGAACTCGATTCATTATTAACCGAACCAAGAAGAATCAATAAACTACTATTCCAACCTTGATGCTTGAAACTTGGTTAATTATCAATCAAATAGTGCTTAAAATGAAACCTTAATTCCAAGTTCCAACACACGAATTCAGTGCAGGAAAAATTGAACTTGAACGAATCCCATCAAAGAAAACTAATCAAATTCCAAACTTGATTCAATGTTCACCACGGATGTTCATTATCAATCAAATCGAGCTCAAGACGAAACCCTTAAACACACACGATAAATTACATTTCCAACACACGAATTCAGTGAATAAAAATTTGAGCTTGAACGAATCCCATCAAAGAAAACTAATCAAATTCCAAACTTGATTCAATGTTCATCACGAATATTCATTATCAATCGAGCTTAAAACGAAACCCTTAACCACGCACAATAAATCACATTTCCAACACACGAATTCAGCGCATAAAAATTTGAACTTGAACGAATCCCACTAAAGGAAACTACTCAAATTCATGTAATGATAAATCTGCAAAGAGAAAGGAGAAGTGAAAAAGCTCGACACCTTCGATATAATCGAGAATCTGGTCCATGAAGCCGAGCTTTTTCTTCTTGGACGAGAAGCAGGTGAAAGAGTGCCGCTTTTCGAAAGAGGGAGATGGTTTGACATTCTCGAAAGCGCGGTTGCAGTAGAGGGATGAGAGAGAGTTGGAGAGAGAGAGAGGTGAAGCTGAACCCGCCATTGATGGAATTCAGCTGTTTGATTGTTTCGTTTCCCACCAATTTTTCTCTTATCTGCGCTTCATCTCTCGTCCAATCGTTTGATTCTCGAGTTCAGTGTGGGACCCGCTTTAGTTTTACATGAATTTATTTATTTTTAAGTGATATTTTTTCAAGGTAAATTAGGTTTTGATACTTACATTTTCGATTTTTTTAAATGACTTTTTTTTAAAAAATTAACGAAAAATTATTTATTTTTTCACAATAATTATAAATTTTACATTTGATCAATTTTTCGGTGCGTAAAATCCTATGTAATTGATTCCATTTTAATATTTATATTTCTCCAGCTGCGTAAAAAAATATTGAATCAACTAATCTTAAAATATAATCAATTACGTACGAATTATGAGCCGTAAAATTGATCGAATGTTATATTTGTAATTTAAAAAAAAACGGATACGATTTTGTTAATTTTGAAATGTGAGCTATTTTAAAAAAAAAAAGACGAAAATGTAGGTGTCAGATTGTAATTTGTCCTATTTTTTATGAAAAAAATAAAACATATCCTTAAATCATGAACATGATTTTTTTTAGGATTAGATTATTTTCATAATAAAATTTTCAGTTTACAATTACTTTTTTTCCCATTACATAACCAAAGTCTTTATCAATTTATGATCCAAAGAATAAGTTATTTATTAATTTATGATTTGAAATATGAAAATTAATTGATTTATAACTTGAATTATTAAATTTAATAATTTTAATTTTTATAAATCGTGAATTCCGATTTTTTTAGTTAGTTTTTTAGTGATTTCCAACAAAATTACTACATGGATGTTTGCTGAAATTTAATAAAAAATTATTAAAAATAATCTAGAAATAAAAAAATCAATTTTTGTAAGCTTTAGAATGCAGTTTCAATTACTTCAAGTCCTGAAATGATATCTTTCATCATTAAAATTAATAATATACAAAACGTAGAATTATTAAAACTAGCAATAGTCGGGTTGCCAGCATTGGCTGGAAACCAGCGCTGACTGTGAGTGTTTTGCCGAGATAGCAGTCCAGCGTCGGCCGGACTGCAGCATCAGCTGGATATATATACCGTTCAGGAGAGGAACAATATTATTATCTCCCTTTCTCCTCTCCACTATATTACCGTCTCATTTACCGTTACTACGAGAACTGTTTTTCAGCACTATTTTACTGATCTGTATACTTTACAGTATCTGCTAGAGATGCTCTTAATACATTGGATAATAGATTTCCTCTGCACCCCAAAACTGATCAAACTTTGACCCTGAACGTAGATATGCAGTACTCCTTCCGTCCCGATTACATAGTCCATATTACTATTTTCGGATGTTTCAATTACATAGTCTCATTATTATAAATATCATTTATTTTCATAGCAATGTACAAATACACCCTTATTGATTCTTGAAAATTAAAAAAACTAACCATTTAAATTTTGAAAGTCATAAATATTAAATAAGGGTATCATTGGAAGTTTAGTTTTTATCTCTTATTTTCATAAATATTTTCAATCTACGTACGACTAGAAAAGAAACTATATAAATGAGATAGAAATAGTATTAATTAAGTTGAAAAAAATACAAATTTTCATATCCCTCTATTTGTATATGCATGAATAATACAAAAATGGAATTTAATTTTCCCAAAAAAAAGTACACAAACATATTCAACACGAAAACAACACTACACATAGAATCAAAACACAAATAGAAAGTAGGATTTTCAATTCAAAATTATTAAAAGAAATGCTTCATTCATTTAAAAAAATGAAATAAAAATTGGAGTAGGAATAGGGGCAATTTTGTCAATTCAAGCCATCAAGACATATCCGGACTCCAAATCCACTTTCGAATCAAGTTAATTCAATAGTTTGGATTCCGGACTCTTTTGCTAGTGCAACCAGCGTGCTCGCGAAGCAAAAAAAAATACAACACTCTCAAACTGAAAAAAGTCGAAATCCCCCAAAAATTAATTTAAATAAATAAATAAATAAATTCACCGCAAAATTTTCACTCCGCCGTTCGCCGGAATATTCTGTTTCAGTTCATCGGAGTTCGGGTAGAATTTTGTGGTAAGCTAATTTACGCCTTCAATTTCAATTTTTGTTTTTCTGTAATGGTTACTTTTTTAGCTGATTAAATTTACATTGTAGTGATATGTATTGATTTAATTGCGGTCTTTTTTTTTCATGTATGAAGAAAAAATGGTGGTGGAATAGAAGTGTACTGATTTAATTTGATGAGCGTGTGTAATTATATTAAATTTAATATATCATGCATGCTTTGAATGAATTTGCAGTTATTCAAGTTTTTGAGTTTTGATTTTTAGAATGAGGAATTTGCGTTGTTATGGAAAATGTATGTTTTAATTTTTATTTATTTGGAATTGCTGGCAGTTCTTGTCTATGAGTGGTGTGTGCTTTGTTATCAATGGGAACAGTGGTTGATATGGACCATATGGTTGGGAATGAGGAAGCTGGAGATGAAGATTTTCCGTCACAAGACACTGCTGATCCTGTTGTTTACCAGCTTGTTCGGGTACAGTTCTATGTGCCGTTGATGAATTGTGGAAAATTGTTGTTTTAAGTGTTTTTAATGGAAACAATATTTGTATTATGATTTGGGCTTGCTTTGCATTTCCAGTTCTGTTGTTTATTGGGGGAAAATGTATTCATGAGATTGCACGTTAGGTAGGTATGTTATCGCTTTAAGGAAAGCTTAAACATTCCCCTGTTGCTCTAATAAGCATATAACCAACCTACTATAGGCTTATCTGCCTTGTTCTTTTAGGTAAAGCAAAACGGTACTCATGAGGTTATGCACTCTCTGCATTTTGTTCACATCTCTAGAGGAGTGAAATATGATTTTGTAGAATGCTTAAACATGAATAGTGGTGAGCAGTCGGTTGAGTTTGAGATGCAATTCTGAGATGTAATTTAATGGTTACTTGCATATTGAGTGTTTTTAGGATTGTAACTCAGTAGTAGATTATCTTTTTTTTTTCTTGTTAGCTCTTCGATGGATCATAAAGTCTCGCTAACATTTTTAATGTACATTCGGTTAAGAATCCCTATTGGATTTACATTGCCGAAATTTGTGCCTGTGAAATTGTGTTGATGTGAATAACAACTACAGTTCATCTTTGAGAATCTAGTATCATGCGATGTGGATTGTCATATTTTTTTCAATGCTTGAGTTGATAGGAAATATGGTTGGTTGCATTTCTTGGTCAGGAGTTTACGATGAGTCAGTGAAAACTAAATTAACCAAAGCAACATGTTGTTTCATATCCCATCAATGTACTGTTCTTTCTGAGGCAGGAATTTGGTGGTGATCTTATTTGTCCCTGATTAAATTGAACTGGTGTATCATGTAAAAATTTAGGTTGATGGCAATGGGAGATTAGTGCCCGCAACAGATGATGAAGTCATAGCAGTCGAAGACTTGCTTGAAGATGATAAATGTAAAGTAACATGTACAGATGCTGACCAAACTCTAGAATGCAGTTTAAATTATGGGAGTGAACCATGTGGTTCAAATACAGCTGAGTTCGAAGGCTCAGGTCCAGTGCCAAAATTTTATCTGTCTATTTTTCCTTCAATTGCTTCTGTATTTTAAATGTGCATTATAGTTGTAATTGCCATTGCAATACATAATGCATGGCAAATTTTTAAGTTAATTCAGGTGTATGCTGTTGAAGAAGTAAAAAACCCATCTCCCAGGTTTTATTCTTAGCTTGCTTGACTCTTCATCCTTTTCATGCCTTGAGAACAAAAATAAAGCTGAAAATTGCTGCACTCGGATCTTGGGGTTGGTGCTTAGGAGTGGATCCACATTAGAACATGAATATGAACTAAAATAAAGTATATTTTATCCAGGCTTACACTACTGATGAGTCCTCTAGAAACTGTGTTTGAACTAGTGCAGCATTTTCTTCTCAATCCAGAACGTTTGGAGGTTTTCTACCAGTGTCTTTGAAAACATTGTATCCATAGTTGATCTTCATTAGGACATTGATGCAGCTAGTGCCTTCAAATCATTTTCATATCAGAGTTTTTCCTACTCTTTACTTTATATCAGTCTCTAAACCGTAGTCCGATAAACCTACAAGATCAAACTGAACCTGGAGTAAGAAATTTGCTCAAAATTTCAAACAATTGAGGCATAGCAGCTTTGTAATACTCCTCTCCCATTGACTTGCAACTTATAAGTATATGTACTTTCCACTTCTGCTTGGTTTGGGGAAGATCAGCTTTCATTTCTCTAACTCACCATTGTACGATTATTCATTTACTTATTTGTTTCTGATACTTTTGTGATATCTGGTTTAATTTTTCTTGTTTCTATGCAGACCAGCCACAGCCTGGGGTCCTAGAAGTTGGTAAAGAAAAGCAAATTACGTCACATGACCCTGACATGGGTTATATAGAAGTAGATGTTAAACACGAGGTAATTAATTGGTTGTTTCATTGTACATCCTTTTCTTATTCCAACTGTTGATAGCTAGTGTGTGGGAAAGATATTTGTTTGCTATAGCGCGGGGGGTGGGGGTGGGAGGAGTTTTTGTCAGATGGCCACTTTAATATATTTTTCAGTGGAGGCGGAGCCACTTCTATCCCATTCATTCCTCTAAATATTGCAAACAATATTTTTTTATAATTTTCTGTTAAATTTTGTAATTTATTCAAACATACCCATGCTTGTTCAAAATTTACGGCATTTTAGAGATTTGTATGTTATAGAATTTAACAGATCTGCTCAACTTTTTTCACTGGCAATAGTATGTATGCTATATCTTCCCACGCAGGATAAGATATCTAAATTGGTTCCAAATGCAATTGATGGCAATGTATGCCAATCTATTCGAACATACGCATGTTTGTTCAAGATTTACGGCATTTTAGAGATTTGTATGTTATAGAATTTAACAGATCTGCTCAACTTTTTTCACTGGCAATAATATGTATGCTATATCTTACCACGCAGGATAAGATATCTAAATTGGTTCCAAATGCAATTGATGGCAATGTATGCCAATCTGGGAGTCCAGATGGAGGCTCAAAACATTTAGACGGATCAAACAAGGCTAACACCTCGAACTCTCCTGTTGGTACTGATTTTAAACCTGATTTCTCACTGTTGAATGGGGAAATACACCTCGACAGCCTGTCAGTTAAAGATCTTCAGGAGGTTTTTCAGGCAACTTTTGGAAGAAAAACTTCTGTCAAAGACAAACAGTGGCTGAAAAGGAGGATCATTATGGGATTGACTAACTCCTGTGATTTCTCAACCACAACTCTTGTAATGGTTGATAACAGAGTGATAAAGAAGGGTAAAGATGAAACCAGTCAAAGTATAGATAGTACTGTTTTGGTTGATTGCGTAGTTACTTCAGCTATAGAGGCTGATGAAAGTCCAACCGCTTCCGATGATAAACAAATTAAAATCCAGCCAATTGGTAATGCAACAGGAATACAAAGTTCTATTACTCAAGATAACTGTGAAAGTAATGACACCGACACAGAACAAAGACCAGTAAAAAGAGTTCGAAAGCCCACAAGACGGTATATTGAAGAACTTTCTGAAGGAGAATCCAGGGATTCTGGTGCCCAGATTGCCTCCTCAGTTGAACACCCTGCATGTGACCAGCCATCCACAGAAGTTTGTGTAAGACCTATTCAAAATTTCGGACTAGATCGGAGATATCTCACAAGGAAAGATTCTCTTGGAGGTTTTGGAATTCAGGTTCCATATGTTTCTCGCATTCGCCGGAGCCGTCCAAGGGAAAATTTTATGACTCTCATGGTAAAGGTGGCATCATACATTTGTTTACATGAGCATAACTTTGATAATCTGAAATATTATTTCCATATATGTAAACAATTTCTATGTCCTGCACACCCTTTTCTGCATGTCTATCAACTTGTGACTGATGAGTTGAAGGAGTAAGTGAGGTGGTTGACCAGTTCGAATTAGTTTACCTATGCTAAAAATATCACCTTTATGATGGAGGGTGGGCCTCATAAAGGAAAATATAGATCAACTTGTATGAAATGTTTTTTTCCCCTTCCCAGCACAGTTCAGTTTAAGCTTGTTAGTTGGTATACTTGCTGTGACTGTAATGTTTAATTTCAGCCAAATGGAACGGGCATCTCAACCGGACCGGAAAATAGTTACCTTGCCTCCAGCAAACAATTTCACAATGATAGCAGGAATATAATAAAAAAGAGCTCCTCTCCCAGATGTTCTCAAGAGCCTGTAAGTTAATTCCTAAAAAATCATGATGTCTGATGGAGTTTAATTCAGTTCAGTCAGTCTAGTTGCTCTGATGAATTCAGCATATGAGCCCTCACAATTAGGCTTGGGTAGTTTTTTTTTTTTTTTTATATGGGTAAAAAGTGTGTTATAAAGCAGTAAAAAAAAGCTGTACAAGTGTATTGTAAAGTATAAACCTTGGACAAGCCCATTGGGATGTGTTGAATAGCATGGTAAAAGTTGTACCATAGATTTTGCTGCAGAAACGATCTCTTCTTGTTGGATTATGTTTATTTTTCCCCATTCAATACTGTTTTAGCTTCTTTGCTTCAGGTCTTTCATGCTGTACAATTTCTTTATCATTCCAAAATATTGTTGAATTCTTACTCATTCTTGGTGTAACCTCTTTATATGTCTAGCCTGTACCTGTTGCTTATCCGGATAGATGCACTCCGGAAACAGAGAAGGAAACAATTCAGTTAGAGAAGGAAGTGAAGCTGAAAAATACAGAATCGCTGAAGGATAATTCAGATGGTGAGGTTGTTACGGTACCCACTGCAAATGGAGGAATGAGGAGGAAGCATCATCGACCTTGGACTCTTAGTGAAGTTGTTAAGCTGGTTGAGGGGGTTGCAAAATATGGTGCTGGTCGATGGTCTGAGATCAAGCGCCTTGCTTTTGCTTCATATTCATACCGAACTTCAGTCGACCTAAAGGTAAGTGGTTAGAAGGTCAAATTTCATACTCTATGCAATTGGTCTTCTCGCTTTCATTATTAGATTGATAATGGTGCAATCAACACAGGACAAATGGAGGAATCTCCTGAGAGCTAGCATGGCTGAATCTCCGACAGGAAATGGGGTGAGCTACATATTCTCTCTCTTTCTAGGAAATTCCCCCCTTCATTACCTTAACATTGTCATCCATTTATGGTGAAATGAAACATAATCTTTTTATCTATCTATCCTTCATACTGGCTTACCTCATCGCCTTTTTATTTAATTCGCCTCATCCTGGTGGAGATAGTTGCCAAGGACCTAATTCTTGATACAGATAAAAGCAATTAAGTGTTATAGCATGATAGATGTGAAACTTTTAGGGTGATGAAAGCCTGCTTCTTTATACTAAACCTGCAAATACGCCGACTATAATTTTTTCTTGATATTTTCTTGGCTCAGTTAACTGACTCTCCTCGCACCATTCATCGATATGTTTTGAGTGTTTTATTATGTTTTTATGGTTTTACGCGTATCATTTTTCCACGGAGTATGCTGACATCCTTGGGTATCGATGAGCAGATGCAGAATTCGCGGAAACAAGCTTCGGTTCCGATTCCTGCTCATATTCTGTCAAGAGTGAGAGAGCTTTCTGACATCCAAACACAGGTTCCTCCCAGTCTCAGCTCTAGCAAATTAGTGAAACGGAACGACTCCGATAAATCCGTACACGTTGTAGATGTACATGTTAGTTATTTTGACTAGGAATATGCTTTGAGACTCTGATGCAGTGTATAACAAGATGTTGCAGTCATGTAGGATCGTTGCGTAAGCATTAATTCTGTGTTAATATATCGATGTTTGCTTATTATCATCGAAAACTCTTGTTTTTCTTCACTAACAAACTTTTGAATTTGCAAGGATCCCATCGCTCATGAGGTTTTGCTTCAAGTTCCTTTGTAATAATAGATGTTTGATGCTCGAAATAAGAGTTGTTTACTTCTTTTTAATTTCTGCTAAGTGTGGTGATGTTTGTATTTTATGTTATTTAGGGCTGTGCAAGAATTGGATCTCGCCCGTGTAAAAGGGAGGTGTCTCGGGTTTGTTTTTTCGAAATGCTCGAATGAATTTATTGGAGGAAGAGGGTTGCGTAACATCATCCATTCGGCTGTGGGGGATTTCTTTTGTTTTCTCGTGTAAATTTGTTGGAAAATACAAAGGAGATTAATAAAAATATCTTCATAAAATTTCAGAACTATACAACAATATATAGACAAAAACCAATATATAGGAATGTCTATCTCACATGAAATTGATGGGTTGACCTGAATAGCTTGAGGAAAAAGAGGGTTCCGGTTAGAAAATACTAATCTAGCTCCAATTGGTCCGAATCGAATGGCCTGACAATCTGATAGGACTTGCCTGAAATTAAGTGGGTAGATTTGAATAGCTGGAGTTTTTATTGTTTATATTTATAATTTAGTTAAATATTGAAAATTTCATATTTGAAGTAGTTTAATTTAAACACTAAAAATATAATTGTTGAAATTTAAATGATTTATTTAAGGGATAATTTCACTTTTGGTCCATTAGAATATGGTCAAAACACTTTTAGTAACCGCATCTGACTATTTTGGTCACAACGGTTATTTACTTGACATTTTGGTCCCATATTTTATTTTATTTTTTTGACTTTTTTAATCCCAAAATTAACGATTTACTTCACAAATGTTTGGGGAATGTTAATTTTGGAACAAAAAAAAGTCGAAAAATAAAATTTTGGACCACAAAAGTCGAGAAAATTAAATTTAGGACAAAAAAATGTAAAGATTGAGAACGAAAAAACGTGTTGAAAATGAAAATATGATGTATGTTTTGTTGGAAAAATAAAATCAAAATGTAATAACTATATTATATCAAGATATTACATCAAATATAATATAATGTTCTCGATTTTTGTAGTCTCAAATTTTATTTTTTTGACTTTTTTGGTTCCAGCATTAACATCCTCAAACATTTATGAGGTAAGTTATTCAATTAATTTATGGTAAGTTAGGTTATATTTAGTGTTAATTGGTTAAAATTATGTTATTTGACACATGAAATTTCATATTATACCCTCTGAGTTACACTCCGTATTGCACTTTCAAATTACGAGATTGCATTAGAGTTGTTAGTTATTGTAGCGCCCCGATCCCGAAAGATCGTGAAGACATCTCGGGGGTTGTAATCAAGAAACTACAAAGATCAATGGGGTAACCTGATTAACGAAACCTCAACAGAAGACTCAGAACAACCAAATATGCTTTATAATAACATACATTTATCCATAACACAAAGATTGGATTTCTTAAGGTTTAACAAAAGAATATCATAAGTGCGGAAGTTCAATTCTTAACAGAATACTAATAAAAAGAGACAACGGGAAAACACGTAAATAATAAAAACTCATTTTTCAGCATCGTCACGTCCACGCTCCAACCTATTGGCCTGAAAATATTTGAAATATTTGGGCTAAGTACTAATGAACTCAGTTGGCAAGTTTTCACAATTAAGTTATGCAAATCATTTTCTAAGAGTGATTTATCTGTATCCATACATGTAGTGAAGCTTAGAAGGTTTTAAAGTTAGAAGCAATCTAAGTTCACAAAAATATTTTATCGTGAAGCGTTAAGTGTATAATCAGTCACTGTCCGCAAGCTTTACTATATCTCCAATGCGTACAATTTTATGAGTGTCATCATTGAGTAGAACAGTTCATTTTAGTCTTTCGACAAGGAATGAGGCATGATGAAGAAAGCATGCAATACTATAGCTACTCACATTGACACAATGATGGTTTATGAGACTTCGAAAACATACTGCAGCACATAAATACTTAACGCAGATAGTTACATATGCAATTTTAACAAAGCAAAATTTAATAACTCGAAAAATACAATTTTATAAAGATAGAATAGCCCACACGATTAGCTAAAAATAGCTGAAACTTTAGCAATTCTTCTATTTTAGCAATTCTTCTATTTGTCCTCTAAGTCCGATGTTTCGGATTTTGTCCTACACATAAAGACTATGACTTAAAAGCTTATTAATGTCATTAACCTATTATATAATGTAAATAAAGGTATAAGGGTATAATGGTAAGTCTATAGAATAAGGTCGTGAAAAGACGATGTTTGAAGGTCAAATGGGTAATCCTAACTTTAAGCTATACTCGAATCCTTGATCGAGTAAAATATATCTTAATCACATACATTAAAATCATACGACTAAATGAATGGTTTAAAAGATAACAGTATACCGATAAAGTGTCACTTATCATACAATATGCTTAATTTTGTATTAAATCCCAAAATTAAACAAACTAGAAAAAGAAATAAAATAAATAAAGGGATAAGGTGCAAAAAGACCCTTAAAGTATGTTTATTTTCCGAGTTACGCCCCTCTGAGTCAACTCAGACGATTTTCACCCTAAAGTATGGGATAAGGTGCAAAAAGACACCTAAAATATGCCCATTTTCCAAGTTATGCCCTTCGAGTCAACTCAGACGATTTTTACCCCCAAAGTACATAAACTTTTACAAAAAAACACCTCTGTTGGGATAAAATGAACAACAATTTTCACCCCTAAAGTATACTCGGAAAACGGGCATACTTTAAGGGTCTTTTTGCACCTTATCCCATAAATTATTATATTATAACTAATCTTAATTAATATTTATTGCTAAAAATTAAAATTTTAAAAAATTATATACCCTAATTTTGGAATAATCAACTCTAAAAATCAATTATATTAACTAAAAAAATAAAAATTAAATACTATAAAAATTATAAATTCTAATTGGATGTAATAAACTCTAAATAATAATGTAAAATTATCTTAAACAAAAATAAATTAAAATTGAAGAAAAATATTGAAAAAATAATAATAATAATTTTGATTTTTGGTACATAGTTGACAAAGAAAATTTGGATCTTAATTAACTATACAAGTGAGCTACATAATTTACAGGGGATGAAATCGTCACCTACACTTTGCACTCGTGCTACACATTAAATTTATTTTATTTTTTTAATTATTCGATTTTGTAACACCTCAGGATTAAATATGAACTTATTTTTTTTTAGGACCTAATTAATATAACATGTGTCTTTTATGTAAGGAATGAAGTATTGAACTTTTGAGCCCATTTAAAAATATATTTATTTAGCGGGATTCTATTTACACTGTTAATTTTTCTTTTCACACCACAATTATTTTACACACCACAAAATTTTTTAATTTTTTATTTTTTTCATTTTTTCTTTACAACATGACGTTTATGGACTGCTCCGATCAAATTTGGGCCGAATAATATGGGCTTTTGCGGCCCATTTAAGACATCTATAATGAGCACGATTATTAAAAAGCGTTGTTAGCTCTTAAACACGCTTTTAGTTTATCGTCTCGAACTCGCTTCAGTAAAGCCCTACAGATTTGCAAACTCTCTCTCTCTCTCCCTCCCTCGTGTCTCTCTCTCTCTAGGTAACTTCATTCAGTGTTTGCAGCGTGTATCAATTTGTGCATATAATATATGTGTGTGTGTGTGTGTGTGTGTTTTCGCGAATTAAATATATCGAGGAGAATTATAGATTCGAATGATTTGTTTGAATTTCATCGGACGACTAATTTGAGCTGAAGTATTGCGGAAAGTGTTTGGATTCTGCTATAATCATCTGTTTACTTCAACTCCTTCAGTTAGTTAGTATTTCTATGAATATTGAAGCAGTAATCAGCTAATTGGGAAAATGCTGTTTGTTGTATGTTAACTCTTTCAGGTTAATAATTAAGGGAAAATGGGGATCATAGAAAAGATTAAAGAAATTGAAGCCGAGATGGCTCGGACTCAGAAAAATAAAGCCACAGGTGAGTGTTTTTTTTTTTTTTTTTGAATTCTCTGAATTTGAATATATGTCTAAAATGTATATGTCACAGGCTTATAGCTTGTATTTTTTTTCTCTTGAATTATGCTTAGTATGAGAAGCTTTGTTGAATTTTTGTTTTGTCGGGAATGAGAACTGGAATTGGAGTTGGTTTTGTTGTGGATTTGATTTTGGTGCTGATGTTTTAAGTTTAATTATTTGCCCAGAATATCATTTGGGTCAGCTCAAGGCTAAGATAGCAAAGCTGAGGACACAACTATTGGAGCCTCCAAAAGTAAGCAACTTTTCGGATTTAGTCATATCGTTGTTTTATTTGCATGGTAGCTTGCATGGATTTGTATGTCAAATGGGATTTTCAAGTGCTGCTGTGTCAAAATGGCGAGTCGCTCTTATATTCTGATAATTCTTTGATGGTGGATCAGGGAGCTAGTGGAGGTGGTGAGGGCTTTGAAGTTTCAAAATACGGGCATGGACGTGTTGCGCTGATAGGATTTCCCAGGTTGGCCTTGTGATTATGTCAGGACCTATATATTTTGTTAACATGATTTAGCTAGCAGAAGATGATTCAAATTTGATAACTAATTAAGTTACTTTTGGTAGATGGTGGTTGTTTTCTCATTTGTACTGTGGTGTTATTCATTGGTCAGTTCATGAGATTGTCTCATTGTCCTGTTTTAAGTTTATCTAAATTTATCCTTTTTTTTTTGTTTGGTTATGTTCTTTTGTTTCGCTATAGTGTTGGAAAATCAACACTTTTGACTATGTTGACGGGAACACATTCGGAAGCCGCATCGTATGAGTTCACCACGCTTACATGTATCCCGGGTATTATTCATTATAACGATACGAAAATTCAGCTGCTCGATCTTCCGGGAATTATAGAAGGCGCGTCTGAAGGAAAGGGTCGTGGTAGGCAGGTAATTATATCTAAAGTTGATTCTACTTGTACTTGACACCTAGTGAGATTGATGACATGAAGAGGATATACACCCTGACATAAACTTCTTGTTTTTCAGGTTATCGCAGTCGCCAAATCATCAGATCTTGTATTGATGGTTCTGGATGCCTCCAAAGTAAGTGGTAGCTATATCAGCTTCTCCTGGATAGTATTTTTCTTCCTTGACATTTTGTTTGCTTGCCCTTACTACAAGGAACAAAAGGTTATGTTCCTATGGCAGCCATTGTTGCGGTCTATTTGGAACACATTGCTTATCTCGATTAGTAATTAGATACACAAAATACTTCTAAGTCTACTTCGGAACAATGCCATGGAAGCATGGTCTTTTCAGTGCTAATATCTCATGACTACCATTAATGACTTTTTAGCTTGGTCTATTTATGATTTAAGAAAGTAAGTTGGTGTAATTCCTAGCTTGCTTAGTTACCCTGTCATAATATGAAACCTCTTTCTTTGGGAGCTCATAGATAATGTGTATCCTACTAGTTCCATGCTGTAAAGATATTCTGATATTTTCTTCAATTAGAAAAGAAGAAAAAAAAAAAAAAAAAAAGAGTTGTTTCTGGCATTGCTATTAGCCTGGATAATTTTGTCAGCACCTGCTCCTAGGTCTTCTGAATTTACATGTCTGGCTTGAGTTTTGCTTGGCATTTCTTGTTTTGTGAAATTGTACACCTAGATATAATTAACAATGTGGTATTTTGACTCAGTTATCTGTGTGTTGATTTTGTTATCAAGTAATTAGTTGTTATACGGTATCTTATTTTGTTAGCTATCTGGATCTGAACCTAATTTCTTCCTTTGTCCTGAAAATTCTAGAGTGAAGGGCATCGACAAATCTTAACAAAGGAACTGGAATCTGTTGGCTTGCGCTTAAACAAAACTCCACCTCAAGTAATTTATTTTTGAACTTTCTCTATTGCATCTTATGTTCAGGATTTGTTTGCTGGTACTTGTTAAAATTTAAGTGTGTGCTTTCAGTCCTAGTCTGGTAATGCTTTTGGGAGGGGACAAATCTTGAATCTTCTGAATTTGTAGCCTTGATTCCCAATCTACCTATTTATGCCAATTGCCAAATGACTAGGCCCTATCAAGAATTGTGATTGAATAAATCTTTTGAGGGAGGGGAGTGTGGCATTTCCTCGAACTTTTGACTCGTAGCTTATGTCGTAATTATGTGTGGTATTTGTTGATGGCAGATATACTTCAAAAAGAAGAAAACCGGGGGAATTTCTTTCAATAGCACACTACCATTGACTCATGTGGATGAGAAGCTCTGCTATCAGATATTACATGAATACAAGATTCACAATGCTGAGGTAACAAAAATAAATTGATCTCTCTGTCCCCCCCCCCCCCAATAGATGAATCAACAACTTGGTTTCAGTTATCCTTTCACACCAAATGATTTTTCTATGATCTTGTTTTATACATCTGTGTGGTGTATGTTCATATTGCGATAGTTTCTTTATCTATTTCAAAGAACCTGAAGCTTTTATAGCATGCCGCATTTTGTTTCCATCTACTAAATCTCCTCTCCTAAAAGCTTTGATCTTCTTAAAGCTTCTATTCACTAAGTGTGGTGAGTATTACAAAACCTTGACAAATTACATAAATATTAACACTTATGACTCCATAATACATGATCACCAATTACTGAGTACACTGCTTAAATCTGAAACACGAGCAGAGGGAGTTAACTTCATCGTGTATAGACCTAGAATGTTTTGAGCCTGGTTGGAGACTCTCTTCCTCTATTTCTATGTTCCAGTTGTCTGATATTGCTGACTCTATTTGGCTGTTTGTGCAATGATATATAAATGGTAACTGGTGATGGCTGAACTATCTACTTGGTTTGAGAATCTTGTTGACCGTTCTTTTCCAAATTAATCTTCACAAGGTTTTGTTTCGTGAAGATGCGACCGTGGATGATTTAATAGATGTTATTGAGGGCAACCGCAAGTACATAAAGTGTGTGTACGTCTACAACAAGATAGATGTGATTGGTATTGATGACGTGGAGAGATTAGCACGGCAGCCTAATTCAATTGTCATCAGTTGTAATCTGAAGGTATTTATTTGTCACTAAATGATCTCCCATCTTTTTTCTTTGAATTGCAAATATTAAATGGGAGATTAATAGGCACTTGCATCTGGCCTCAAACCATATTCACTATTCATATTTAACATTGTGTGGTTATGTTACTCGAACAGCTGAATCTGGATAGACTGCTTGCGAGAATGTGGGAAGAGATGGGTCTCGTTAGAATATATACAAAGCCTCAGGGCCAGCAACCAGATTTCTCAGACCCGTGTGTCCTTTCTGCTGTATGTCTCCTAGTAACCAGATTTCTTTCTTTTCTTCCATTCATACGTTTCGATACAAGGGTTCAAATTTTTGTGATTTTTAGGTGAGTGGTTTTTGTTCATGTTTCTGTACAATGATTGTACTTTGATTTCAGGGTAGAGGTGGCTGCACCGTTGAAGATTTTTGTAATTACCTTCATCGGAGCCTGATAAAGGAGGTTAAGTATGTATTGGTGTGGGGCACAAGTGCAAGGCACTACCCACAGCATTGCGGCCTCAGTCATATTCTTAATGATGAAGACGTAGTACAAATTGTTAAGAAAAAGGTACTTGAGCTTTTCCAATCTCGCCTCTTCTCTTCTCTTGATGGACAGTATGATAATATATTATCGTTATTGATACGAATTCGGTAATAGATGGAGGCTAATAATTGGCTGCACTGTTAAAATTAACGTCTAATCGAAACTGGAGAGAAGCTTAAACATGGAAGCATATATTCCGTTTGTTCACTATGATAATATATTATTGCATCTTGAACAATGATTTGTTGATTTTGCTCGTTGTTTGGATATTCTATTTATTTATCATAACTCACCTATCTATACACCGGGCCTGGCCTCCTGATTCTAAACCAACAAATGAAATCGAAACCCTGACAAGTGAAGCATCGACTGCCTTTTGCAGGAGAAAGAAGACGGAGGTAGAGGCCGATTCAAATCACACACCACGGGCCCTGCTCGGATTTCTGACCGAGAAAAGAAGGCTCCTTTGAAGACATAAAACGGCACCTGTGAGTAACCAACCTCTCGTAAACTCTTTTACTTGTATGTCGGTGTAGACAGACGACTACATCCCGGGGGGGAGTAGCCAAAGAATTTCTTGCAAATCATCATCTGGTGAAGCTGAATATAGGGTGCTATTATTGCTCCTCCCTTGTGATTTGAAATAGCCATTCATCACATATAGACATTGATGGCTGTGATTTTTGTGTTAATGTCTAATGGAGAAAGACTTAATGTGACAACATTTGGTTATGTTGTACAAGTTTTGAATTGTTACGGCTGCAGTTATCTTTTTTTACTTAGATTTACTCTCTCATTTTCGTATTTATAGATTCATGTTAAAGCAGTTTATTACTTGAATCTGTGTAAAATGAAATGCTATCAAATCAATCTCTCTCTCTCTCTCTCATAAACTAGAGTATAAATTATTTAGATAATTTTTACAAATGCTTGATATCGTTCGAAATCATGTAACGTCACGTAGTAAGAATAAATTAATGCGAAAAAATAGTACTTTATTTAATCTCTGTAGTCGGCAGGCAGGCTGGTAATATCCCAAAAGAGTAGTATGATAGAATTTTCTCGTGTTATATGATTGAAGGCGGGTAGTATTTCAAGGGTAGTATTTCAAGAGGGTATGATAGAATTTTCTCGTATTGTCATTAGGGCTGTAAACGAGCCGAATTGAGTCACACTCTGATGCTCGAGCTCGGCTCGTTAAGAAATATTCAAACTCGAGCTCGATGCGAGCTTTTTTCCTCCTATTTAAGTTCGATTCGGTAAATATTTGTCATGTTCGAATTTGGTTCGAGTTTAGTTCGTGAAATGCTCGAAAATTTACTAAACGAGCCTGAGCTCGAATGCTTGAAAAACAGCTCATTTAATTTACATATTCGAGCTCGAGCTTGAAAAAAATAGCTCATTTTATTCACCCATTTGAAATATTTATATTCTCTCCGTCGCAATAGTAAGTCCCCTCTTGCCTTTTTGGGACATCCTAATACCAAAGTTTCATATCCAAAATGGAAAAAATTAGGGAGTGGGCTTCACTTACTTTACCGATTCTCAATACCCACTTACTCTACCCGCTCCTTAATGAAGTGGACTCTACTTACTTTACCCACTAATTTTAGCCACTAATCTACTCATCTTTAATCTCCGTGCCCAATAGCAAGTGGATCTTGCTATTGGGACGGAGGGAGTAATATTTATAAACATGTTCGATTAAGCTACTTGAATATGTTCGCGAGCTGGTCGAGTCAAATACTGCTATGTTCAAGCTCGATTCGAGACTCGAGCTCGGCTCATTTAGAAAACGAACGAATTTCGAATGAGCTTTCTTCGAGTCGAATTCTAAATAGCTCGCGAGCGGCTCTGTTCATTTACAGCCCTAGCCATTATTGAAGGCAAGCAGTATCCCAAAAGCCCATGGTTGAATGCAGATAGTATCTCAAAGGGGTATGATAGAATTTTCTCGCGTTGCCACGGACCACGGTCCACACGTGGCGAATGGCGATTGTACGTGCGCACGTGTGAATCGAAGGGTGGTTGGCTGATGGAAATAAATGAAGAGGGTAGGGCCCAATGGGCCTCAAATTAATGGCACACGTGTGGACAATATGGGCCAGCCCATCATGTGCGCCCTAAAGCATATGGGCCTCCAATAGTGTTTTAGTTGAGATGGCCAGATCATTGAAATATATTTATGGTTGTGGTGGTGAGAGGTAGACATGTTTCACCTCTTACATCACTCACAATTTAGAATGTATTGTAAAATATGATTAAATTATACTTAATACCCGCAACGTTTACAATTTATAACAATAATATTTCAACTTATGTTTAATGGTAATTGTACCTCAAACGTTTTATTTTTGTAACAATCCTGACTTCCGTAAGTTTTTTAGCAACTGAAATTTGAGTCGCCAACATATGCTGAGGGTGATAAAGGTGTTGAGCTTCTTAACGTTGATGATGTTGATGACTTGCATGGCGAGTAGGCACAATTTTCAGTTCTCGGAAAATTTACAGACGATAGAATTGTTACAAAAATGTAACGTTGAGGGTAAAATTATTATTAAGTATAAATTGAAATATTATTATTATTATTATTATTATTATTATTATTATTATTATTATTATTATTAAGGATTATTTGGTTTAAATATCACGAACTATACATGATTTTTGGTTTTTAACACGAACTTTAAAATATTGCCTCTACAACACGAACTTTTTTTTTCCAATTATAACATCAGTTCAAAACTGAGTGCAATTACAAACACGAAAAGTATGCAAAATACTTAATTGATTGAACAGTTTTTAAGTAGAGATTGAAGAGACGAATTTGTAGGTGTATGCATATATATCACACTTATACATATGGGTGCTACGTCAATTATAATTGGCTGAAATTCAAAATGATGTTATAATTGCAAAAAAAAAAAAGCAAGTTTATGTTATATGTATAACATTTTAAAGTTCGTGTTAAAAACCAGAATTCGATATTAATATCGATATTAAAAACCAAAGCATACCTACAAACAACGATTGCAAGTAGCTTAAAGAAAAATCGATATTAATATTATAATGTATTTAATTTTATTATTAAAAAAATCACAATTGAAATATTTCAATTATATAGTTAATTAAGGTCGTAAATTACACATATGTGCACTAAATTCTCATGATCATATGTATTTAAATAAAAGTGGAAACCTCTTTAAGTTATTTGATATCATTATATAGCTAGATAGAGATGAACTTGTAAGATTTTATTTTTAAATTTAAAACATTATAGGAAAGAAGACATCGACCATGATATCATATATGCATTAAATCTCATGCACCCATTTTCCTAGTGGCCTAGATGAAATGTGACCAATATATCTAAATAAAATTGTGTAGAAGACAAAATAGTTGATTTAGCACCAAATTATTATTCTTCTCTAATAATTTAATTAGGTTTTTGGATGAGACAAATCATTTAACATTGTTCCAAAGCCTTAATTAAAGAAAATCAATCACTCCTTTCGTTCCGATTAGATAGTCCCCTATTACTATTTTGGGGTGTCCCAATTATATAGTCTCATTACTAAAAGTAGCATTAATTTACATATTAATGCACAAACACAACCTTATTAATTCTTGAAAATTAAAATACTAACCACTTAAATTTTGAAAATCGTAAATATTAAATAAGGGTATCATTGGAAGTTTAGTTTTAATCTCCTGTTTTTCATAAATTTCTTTAATCTACGTGCGACTAGAAAAGGGACTATATCTCTTGAATTCATCACCGTTCATTTATTAAGAGAGAATACATGCAAGCCGATAAAAAAAGGGGCAATTAACTAGTCGTTTAACATATTATACGGCATCTCATGTGTTGAGCCTTCATTTATTTATTTATTATGATTTAATTTTTTTATAATTCATCATTCCCCGAATAAAGTATATTAAAAAAAATTAGTTATGACACATCGAATGTAACACGGTTTGACAAATAGATTATTTGATCCAAACTATATATATCCACATCTAATTGTCCCAAAACAAAACAAAATAAAATTTAGTGGAGTGTTTGGAGTGGACAAGGACAAGAGAGAAAGATTAAGGAAATCACAAAGATAAGATTATAAATTGCTAAAATAGATTGGTGGATGTGCTTAATTCTATCTCAAAATCAAATTACTCAAAGACAGAAAATTACAAACTAGCAATGGATTATTGTCTGAAGATCGATCCCTTCTTGCACCCTTAAAAAAAGACAAGAATAAATAATAATTATAATTATTAAAAATAAAAATAAAAATTGCGGTTTGTAACAATCAAAGGCAGGGTCTGATTGCCCACAAAATTGGGAGCACTGATTGTAACAACTTATTTTGGAGACATTCACATTTATTAAGTTATTGACAGGGGCAGTTGAGAAATATATATATATATATATATATATATATGTGTGTGTGTGTGTGTGTGTGTGTGTGTGTAAGGTTTGATTCGAATAGGTATTAGTATTCTAAAAATTATGATTTAAGCGAAACTAAGAATTTTCTGAAAAGGGTTTTCAAAATTATCATAAGAGAAGAAACTTATTATGAGTTTTAATAAATATTTCCTTCCAAGAAATAATTTTAATAGGGGATTAATGGCTATAATAGCAGCTTAATTATCTCATTTAGCATTCATAATTTCTTTTATACTTTAAAGTAGAATGAAATAAATTATTGAATGTGTGATTATTTAGAGAGAAAGAAAAGTTGTAGCCAATAATATAAACATAAAAAAGTAAAGTGAAAAAGTAATTGAATTAAAATAGAATAAATGAATGGCAATAAAAAGATGTAAGCATAATTAATTGAACGTGCAAACTAGTTCAGCATGCAAATAAATAGACCCACACGCCCACTTGTAGTCTTACAAATATTAATTAAATTAATTAAGACCCAAAAAGAAGTATAAACTAATGATTATACACCTCATGAATTTTACCTAATATAGCATTAATCATTTATTTCAAATAAATTAAACTACCATAATAGAATATAGTGACAAAAATCGTGACTAGTCGAATTCATCCATTCCAAATTGTGCAATCATTTATGTTAATATATGATATTCATAATATCATTTTTAATTAGATATGTATTATGTATTACTAATATATGATAATGAAGAAAAATCAAGAATTTGAATTCTATCAATATAGTATGGGTTGTATATTTTGCACATATCATCATTGATGTGTGTGGGATCATATATGTAAACCAATAATAAATGTTGAGGGATTTAATTTTTGGTTCATGAAAAATTAGCTAGGTTTCATTATAATTCACTCGAATGTTGTAGCATTCATGACATCCTACTAGTGATGGAGTAGTGTAAGCGTGATACCGAATGTTTCGAGTTCAAATTCCACCAACACCACTAATTCCAGATCCAGTACTGATAGCATGTTGATCATGCTTTTGTTTAGGACCCTAATTTTGTACGGGCCTTCTTTTTTAATAATATGTAGTTATATGTTTGGCCCTAGCTAGGTGTGAGACTATCACTTCTATTTTTTAATTTCAAGTAAAGTTTGCATCTTCTGCTTGATTTGCAAGCTATTGCATATAAGTGATACTCAAGTTGTTGTTCCTATGGTTTACATCTTCTCGATTTGCACATAAGAGATACCTAGTGCGCACAAGAACGCACGAGAATGTCCCTTTGAGAATGATCTAGTGGTGGAATTGTGTTATTTTGAGGTCAAATGTCTCAAGTTCAAATCAGACCACCAAAACCACTAAGTGTGAGTCTGTCACATCTGGTTTTCCAAATATGGTTTACCTCTTTTATGGTTTGCAGGTTATTAAACAGGGACGTGATCACACCCGATTTTTCAAATGTAGTTTATCTCTCATGTGATTTGCATGCTATTAAACATGAACGAGATTTACTTAGTGCGTATTTTGGTAGTGGCTGCCGTTCGACATTAAAAAAAAAAAGAATGCAGAAGAATGTGGGTTTCTTGTAAAAAAAAATGTAATTAATAGAGAATTGTTTTCATTTAATTATCATAGCCTATACACACTCTCTTTGAGTGCACCTACAACTATCCACCTCTATTCTAATCAAGTCTATGACACTTTTTGAACATAGGATAGCCTTTTCTTTTCTTTTAGTTCAAGACTAGTTAGTACAACCTTTTTCAATAAAATTAAAACACACACATATATATATATATATATAATATAGTTGTTATAACTAAATTAATAAGCATGTCAACCATGTTATCATTCTCATTGTGGTCCTCACTTTAAACCCTTTCTTACTCTAAAACATAATTATATATGGCTATTTTTCTTCTTAGAGTAAAAACGGTGCAATTAAATATATGTGGTTTGACATACAAATTGATTAACCTTTACCCAAATATTAATCCCATATATTCTAATTCACATTTATGGGTAAAATCGGATCAAATATAAACTAATATTCGTGTAAAATGCAAACCAATAAAGTTAAAGATAAAGAAAGAAAATGATGCAAATGCAATTATCAATTAATACTTATTTCTCTAAAAAAAATTAAACTTGGTACATATTGTAATAATTTTGGATTGTACACTAAGAGATAGTATAAAATTTTTCAAAAAAAGAAAAAAAAGAAAAGTTACCGGGTGAATGAAATTATCTAGTTCATTTTTTCTATCCCACCTACTGTTCATTTTAATTTTTATTAGATTTTTATCCATTTTTTCTTCAATTTCAATTTCTTTTAGTTTAGTTTAATTTTGTAATTATTATTCATGGTTTATTCTATCTAATTAGGGATTATATTTTTTTTTGGTGATTAATTTTCATAATATAATTGATTAATATGGTTGATTGTTCCATAATTGAGGTATATATTTTTTAATTAATTTTTAGTAATAAATATTAATTATGATTGGTTATGCTATAATAAATTTTATTTTTGTAATAAATCTTTTTAAAATGTTAAATTTGACAGTGAGACACCAGAGTAAAATCAGAAATGTGAATTAGAAAATATTAAACAAAAACCAACCCACCTTTCTTTTTGATTAATTTATACCCAATCAACACATTACACACATCTCACCTTAGATTTCATGTCCCAAACTTTTGGGGACCAAAATCCATCATCTTCTTTACCATCTTTATCACCATATGTAAATTCTTTGATTACATTTAAATTTCTTCATTTTCTTGTTATAACTTGTATTTATCAAGAACATGTTTCATAAATTGCACGAAATTTTATTGCATAAAAATACTAAGAAATAAATTGATATATATGTGTATAGGATTTGGTTCAAATATATACTAGCCTTCGTTTGAGAACTAGGAACTATACTTATTTACTACAATTTTATAGCTTACTTTATTATATTTTAGTGTTAATTTGTTTTTTTAAAAAGTTATAGTTTATCTTGTTGTATTTTAATACTAGTGCTGATAGCATTAAAATACAATAAGGTAAGCTATAAAAAGATAATAAATAAGCATTGTTCCTAGTTCTCACACGAAGCACGTTACTCATTATAATATATATATATATATGTATATATATATATATATCATTTTTGTCCTCCTCAATTGACAAGTAGAAGGTGAAAAACTAAAGACAACTTGTTCTAATTCAACTATCTTCAAATTTAATTTGTATGAAAATGAATTTAGGATTAAATTAAATAACACCTATATATATATATATAAATATAGGTGAAATAAAAAAGCACACCTTTTTTTATTTAAGAAAAATGGATTATTCAAATAAAAAAAAAAGATATGTAATTGATTGAGTTGAGATGAAGATTTTGCCCTTGCTTTGCTTTCACCTAATCATCATCATCAATCTTCTTTATTTCACTTTTCACTACATATTCCATCATTCTTTACCTCAATTATATTAATTTGAAATAGGGTGAAAAGGAGACACGTGTCACCAAAATAGAACATGAAAATAATGCATTACATTCGTCAAATAATGCATTAATTTGAAATAGGGTGAAAGTAGTAAAATAAAAAATATCAGCATTATATTTATTTCTTCTAATTTGAAATAAGGTAAATATGAGACACGTGTCATAAAAATAGACGAAAATAATGTATTACAATTCGTAAATACGCGCGTAGCAATATCCAGTTGAAATCTTCTATTGCAGATTTCATGTGGCATTTCGTATTGCACACTCGATTTTCTTAGTTTTTTTTTTCAGTTATTTTCCTTGATTTCAATTTCTTATACTTTAGTTTAATTTTACACTTCTAATTTAGAATTCATCAAACCCAATTAGGATGCATTATAATTTTTTATTATTTAATTTAAAATTTTGAATTATTAATTGATTATTTGAAAAATTAAAAACACAAAATATATATATAAAACCATAATTGGGTAAGATGAAGCCTAAATAATAAGTGTAAAATTAAACTAAAGTATAAGAAATTGAAATTTGAGAAAAAAATTGAAAAAAAACTAAAAAAACCGAGTGTGCAATATAAAATACAACACGAAATATGCAATAGACGATTTCAAACGAGCAATATCGTTCTTCCCTAAAACATGTAATTTGTGAAAGAATTCGTAAAATCGAAAATATCAACATTATATTTATTTCTTCTAATTTAAAAATCCCAAACCAATAACTTACAAATAAAATTACAAAACCTCACAAATCTTTTTTTTTTTTTTTTTTTTTGGGAAATTACAAAATCAAACCATTTGCAACTGTCTGAATTTTCTCAAGATGAGTAGTTTCATAAACTGGCAATTCTTCCAATCCAATGGCAGATAAATTCTCCAATTCAAACAAATCTGAACTCGCGCAGCTCGCTCCATCAAATTCGTCGTCGAATTCTCGATCAAAACTTCGATTTCGATCTCGAATTCTGCTGAAAATATCGAAAGAAAGCTCAAATTCACGCCCGATTTGATCTTTCTTCCTCACATGCATGGCAAGCTCTTCATCAATGGCGGCGTCGATCAAATCGTCGTCGTTGCTGCTTTGGCGTAACGATTTGTGGCGATCTTCGTCGACGATCGCGCTCACCGGAAAAAACCTCACCGACCGCTTCGCGCTGCCGGCGGACTTCGCCTCCGACGACGACGACGACGTCGTCGTTTTGCTGAGGCACGACCGCGAAAACGACGAGGCCGACGAACAGGCGGTGGTGGATGATTTCAGCGACGGCGACACGTCGTCGCCGCATGCGGCGGCGATTTTCGGTTTCTTCAAGTTTCCGGCGGCGAAGAGCGAGTTCAAGAAGGCGGCGACCTTCCCGCCGGGGGAAATCGGCTGCTTCACTTTCTTCAGATCGCCGTAGATTTTCAGCGCTTTCGATTTCGTCTTCACGAATCTGCTCTCGTTCTTCGTCTTCTGCTCCAATTCATCGCTAAAACCTCGCCGATTGCGACGATTAATTATGGAATCGTCGCAGTTTCTCCCCTTCTCAAACCCTAATTTTCCGGTTCGAACCGGCTTCGGCTGCCGGAACGGGAATGATTCCGGTTCGGAGGAAAAAAACCCGCCGCCGCAGCTGGAATCGGATGAGCTCGAGCTCGAATACAGCCGATCTTTCTCCTAATGAATTTCAAACAAAGTTTCTCAATAAAAAATCGAGTTCATTCGTTCGTTAAAATCTCATTTGAGTTCAGTTCCATAATAATTTAATAAACACACATATTTTATTTCGATATCATTTAAAACTCTACATAAATAAAAAAATAATAATCAAACGAGTTCAAATATAATATTATATATATAGTTTATTATATATGCTCGACTCGTTTACACTCCTAATCAACTAACCTGCAAGTCGGCCAAGGATTTTACGCGGCCGACGGCCTTCTTCTCCATCCATTTCTCGATCATGCAAGCGCGTTGGTAATTGGCCATTTCTTCGTCGGTTTTGAAGGGGAAGGGAGCGGTGGCGCTGCCGCCGTCGTCTCTCTTCTTCCTCATGGAGTCGACGCTGCAAATGGCGGCGATGTCGTCGTCTCCTCCTCGATCGATGGATCGACAAATCTCTTCGAGCAAAGTGGAGGAGAAGGAGAGATTGCTGGAGGTGTGTGAGATTTCGGTGTGACTACTTCTTCTGCAACTGTAACTGAAGCGATCAGCCATTGTTGCGTTTTATAGTTGCAGAAAATTAATCAGGAAAAAAAAAAGGAAAAGGGAGTTGTGGGGATTGGAAGACAAGGAATGATATCAATAAATCTTTAGTGTCGGGTTAGAGAGAATCAAGAAAGCTGCAGAAAAGAGTTGTGTGTGTGTGTGTGTGTGTGTGTGAGAGAGAGAGAGAGAGAGAGAGAGAGAGAGAGAGAGAGAGCATTTCAGACAAGAGTACTCATGCGATGTGGGAAGGGAGAGAAGTTGCAGAAAAGAAGGTGGCAGTGTGTAATGAAAGCGAGAGAGCACGCTTGGAGAGAGAGAGAGAGAGAGAGAGGTGTTGTGTTGTTCCATGCGTGGGAGATGCTTACCTTTTATATTGGATGATGATGGTAGATTTTGAGGAAGCTCAAGTATTATAGATATATCATATATATATATATATAAGGGTTTATTGTAGAATTTAATACAATATTTGTACCATTTTGTAATTTTCGAACGTTTAAAAGTTTACAATTCATATAACAATCTTTTATAACAATTCATATTAATCTGGCATAAATCAGCGTTTTATGGTGATGAAACTGATGGAGAGGTATATATATTTTAGGGTTTATTGCATACTTTAATAGGGCGTTTACACCATTTTATAATTTTCGCATAATGTTTAAAAATTCACAATTCATATAACAATCTTTAATATTTTTACAATTGTATGTCTCGATATTAATCCTGGCATAAAACGGCGTGAATCTATACAACGACCTCCATTAGGTAGCTGGAAATTGCAGTGCACGTGAATTACAAATCGGACACGTAGATAGATAGATCTGTCGGATTAATATTTGGGATATTACAATTACAAAAATATTAAAGGATATGATATAAAATGCAAAAAAATTAAACATTATGCAAAAATTGTAAAATGATGTCAACATTATGTTAAATTATGCAATTAACCCTATATTTTATTCTGATATTCAATTCATTGTCAATAAATATGGAGATTTTTGAAAATTGAAAGCTTTAGATTTTGAATTTAAATTCTCTATTTTGAATTTATTATTTTGTTCATGTTTGAGTTCACTATCCTATATGTATATATACGATGATTGCTTTATAAAAAATAAAAAAGTATGAGTGTACTTATAGTTGACATATTTTCTCCATTAAATTACCAACTAAAAAATTGGTTACATAAAAATGATGGCAAGTTTATTCATCAACAAAAAAGAGAAAAAAAAAAATATTTACATATTGTACCTAACCTATATTATTTTTAATTATTTCAATAATATTTATTCGGTGAGTTAATAATTTTCTTTAATATCACGCGGCCAACTTTTCTTACCTTTCAATACTTTATATTTTATTTTATTTTTGAATGAATATTTAAAACTCTATTTATTTTAAAAAAAAAGGTCAAATTATAATTTAATTCCTAACATTAGAAGATTTTAAAAAAAATAACCTAACGTTTTAATAATAACAATTTAATCGGATATTCTAACAGAAATAACTCAACATTTAATATTAACAATTTAATTCCCAACATTTGAAAATTTTAACAGAAATGACCCAACATTTTAGGCTAAAAAACTATTTCGATTGATTTCAATCTCATTTACTCTCAGGTGAGTTAGAGACCCATATAACAGACTAATATTTTTGACGAAAAAAATGACCAAAATGATTTTTTTCACCTAAATTATCAAGTCATTTCTATTAAAAAGTTCAAACGTTTGGGAATTAAATTATTAATATTAAACGTTGAATTATTTCTTTTAAAATATTAAACATTGAGAATTAAATTGTAAAATATTGAATTATTTTAATGAAAACCTTCAAACATTGGGAGTTAAACGCCGAATTATTTTTATGAAAAGTATACGTTTTTTTTCCTTTGCACGTGCGCGTACTTGTGCGTGAGAGAGAAGGTAATTATTGATTTAGATCGTACCAAAAATCATAGCCTACACATACTTGTGTGTGCGTGTGAGAGAGAGTATAAAAAAGCATGAATTAATTAATTAACTTAGTGCTCAAATCTTAATAAATTTCAATAATTTATCAAATATGAGATATGGTGGGATGTAAAGTTGGGTGATTGTGACTCAAATAATCTCAATTATAATTGTATACCATCCATAAGAATCCAATGCAAATTTAATTAATCCAAACCAATATATTAACACTTTTTTTTCTCATTAAATCGACAATATACACAAAAATATTACTCCCTTCGTTTTTGAATACATGTCATTCTAACTTTTTAATTTTGTTTAAAAAAAATATAATTCAAGACAGAAAATTCACATTTTCCACACATTTGCCCTCATTTAATGCATTCAAATATCTATATATAACTCATTTATTGTATTCACATAAGTACGTATTTAGGTAATTTATTCATTTTTGTGCATTCATCTAAAATGACATTTATACAGAAACGAGAGAGTAGCAAATATTGGGGTGTGAATTTCCTCAAACAAAAATAAAAATAAAAATTTGTTGTGTGAATATATTTTTCGATATGTTGCTCTCCGTTTAAATTGCCTCGTGCAATACTTGAAATTTTGAGAAATCAATTTCCAATCATATATAAAAAATTGGGAGACTTATTATTACCATGTTGTAAATGGGCTAGGCATTTCGATTGTTTTTTAGATATTCATAATTCTGTATAAAATGTGGATAATAATTACAATAATTACCCCCATCAAATTTTTCGAACACAAAAAGTTGACTCAGCCATCAGAATCCCTATACGATGGTAACATGACTATCTATATTTCAATTCTTGATATTTAAGTCAACTTTCAGTTGCCGGAAAATTTAACAAGGGATAGAAGTGTGATAAAAAAAAAATTAAACATTAGGGTAGCATTGCTTTTAAGCATAGATTTGGGTATTTTTGTAAAAAAGTGGAAACGTTAGGTGTTAAATATAATTTACCCTCTCATATAAACTTCTAAGATGCCAAAGAGACCACAATTACATCCTAGAGAGAGAAGTTTGCCTAGTGGGCACTATGTCACAGGGCCAAAAACTTCAATATAATCCTTCATAAACTTCTAAGTTTCCAAAGGGACCATAATTGTGTGTGTGTGTGTGTGTGTGTGTGTGAGAGAGAGAGAGAGATTAGTAGTTTTACCTAGTGGGCACTATGTAAACAGACTGCAAAAAGAACTTCAAGAAATCCTTCAAAAACATCTAAGATTCTAAAAGGGACCATAAGAGAGAGAGAGAGCTTTAGTTCAAGTTAAAGAGACAAAGGGATGCAAAGGGAATGAGAACCACGTTAACATCACCAAAAGAGGCGTTACAGCAATCCCAAGAAACAAAAATTCCACACATCTTTGAGTGAAACAAAGCAGACATTGATCAATCCAAATTACTACTGCAACGATCAAAAGACACCCTCTTCACCTTTTTTTCTACTCAGACAAAAGGGAAACTAGACAAACCAGGCCCATTCTACTACTTTATGCAGAAGCAACAAAGTAAAAGACATGATCAACCAAAACCCATAATTGAAGATTTCAAGATTCGGAAAGAAACTAACCGTGTTGGAGTGATCCGAGGCCCAACCGTTGCCAGCTTTCCTTTTATAAAGCTCGAAATGCTTTGCGCCCCTTCCCTGTTCCCAGCTTATCCACTGGCTGCCTCATCATTGTTCCCCGAGTCAGTGGTGAACAGAACATGTATAGTAATAGTGATCGTATCATGTTATAAATGCATCTATGTGTATAACATGCATTGATAAATTGAAACATGAGATCCGAACAGAGTCATAATTGTGAGATTAAGAAAACGCGCAACATGTGTTGCTAATTTTGTGACTAACTAGAGGTAGAAGCCACATAATCGCAAACAATTTTCACGGTATCATGTTGTATAACTTCAGCAGACATTATAATCATTTGTGCCCTGATCATTGATCTTTCTCAAGAAAAAGGGGTCTTTAAGAAAAATTCAGGATAGAAGTAAAGCAAAAGGAAACTGCCTAGCAGGTGAGAATTCGACACACAAGAACCGGAAGAAATGCAGCACCTGTCGATAATTTAGTAGCTTTAAGGTTACAGAATTCAAGAAAATGGTAAGGGTTTCTCCTACTTAGTTCGCCAAAGTCACAAGAATTGTTGTTGAATCCTCATTTTGTTCTCTTCCCACCACAATCTTGCTTCAGATTCTCCAAACATTTCTCGGCTGCATTCATCATTTAAAAGTAAGATACAAGCGATGATATCTTGAGATATTGAAATGTGAACCATGAAGCAAAGTAAGAATATAAATTTATAGTGGTAGAGTGGCTCAGAATTCGTTTTTCCATGTTTATAGTGAGTAAACCTTTTCTGTTTAGATTATAAAATGGATCTAAAATGGGAGCAAAATTTAGATAATGGATTTGCATTTTCCAATGTTTGAAGGCTTAATGCATTGAATGCAGGAACAAATGCTATATAAGGGTGATTCATTAGTTTCGATATTATCCCCCTAGTTTCTGAGACTGAAATGGCATGAAGAGTGGAAATAAATACAGTATACCACTTTAGAAAAGACCACTCACCTGAACCGCACTCTTCTAAGCTCTCGAGCACCATTTTGAAGTGCTCTGATGGTAATGTAGACTCCTGGCTCGTCTTGTTCAACCCACTCGGTCTCTAAATCACTAGCATTGCTAACTGAAATCTCTCCGGAGTGATCAATCTCCCTTGAAGAACTTGAACGTGCAGAAGCATCATCAAAGGACAATGTCTCAATTTTTGCAGCACTAACGCTGGAGACTTTTGGTGTTGAATTAAGACCACCAGAGTCATAGTACTGATGAGATTGCATTGGGTGCTGCTCGGGCAAGTTCTGACGGCAGTGGTGGGGCAGGCGCTCCATGATCATTCGAGGTGTCTCAGGGCTATCCTCCACGGATTCAATCTTTGAGATCTAAGGAAAAAGGGTTACTTAATCAATCATTACTCGTTACAAGCATACAACGACGAATGCACAAACAATTGAAAATAATTGGCAAAATGGTAGGTTAAACCAGCTAGATGATCGTGAATCGTGATTCCCACCATTCACGGCATAAGAAGTATGAAACCTAGGAAAAAGTGTACCTCGTCTTCTAATTGAGGAGGAGTTGGCAGCGGTACTGCATGATGGCTGAACCTTCGGACATTGTATAATTCTATTACTTTATCCTGGTTCTCCGCCCACCATCGTTGAGCTTGCCACTTGTTAAATATCTCTCGGCTGTAAAAGTCATCCATGAGAAGGGCAAAACACGAACATCTTGAACAACTACTATTAAAATCCCTCAATATGGATTATGGATGCAAGAGATGAAATACAACTAATAAGAGTTAGAATCCCATGCAGTTTTTTTATGCCATCATACAGCAGGGAATGCAATATTAACAAACTCAAGATGAGTAGCAATTATCATCTACAAGAAAACTTTTGAATTTTTATTAAGGCTCCACGTAGTATTTCTAATAATATGACTGCGAATTCAACACTTCAATGCTAGTAAGTAGTAACAAATAGAAGCAGCAATAGAAAATTTTCTGGCATTTTTTTTTCATTTATAATTCTTATTAAACCGGTTTGACTTTCCTTTTTCTGTTGTTCAGTTACCAAAACAAACTAGACAGGTTCGTCCACTTGGAAAATGTCTTCAGTTATTCAGTATAGTTTCATGGTGACAGTGACTAAAGTAGTAAAAATATGTATTAGTCATTAGCCTTAAGAAGGCAATTTTTCCATATCCCACCACTTTTTCAAGGGCCACCACTATAATTGGAGGCTAGTGCAACTCGTAGTGGTTTCACATGCCCCCATTCAATTCAACCACATTAATCCGCACTTAAAAAGTCCAAATTCTCCCAATAAATCAAGACAAGAAGACAACCACCAACTAAGATCGACATCATTGATACCAGTATGCCACATTGAACTTTTCATCAGTAGCGAGCAAACCACATGTTCCAGATTTCATATCAAATTAAATTTTGCAAAAACACTGTTTGTAAACCAGAAAAGAAAGCACCATCAAAACCACAAACTGATATTCAACACATTTAGCAAAACACATTAGTCCTCACTTAGAAAGCCCCAAATTCTCCATACAAATCAAGACAAGAAGACAACCACCAACTAAGATCGACACCATTGATACCACATTAAACTCTACATCAGTCGCGAGCAAACCACATGTTCAGGTTTCAGGTCAAGTTAGATTTGCAAATACACTGTTTGTGAACCAGAAAAGAAAACACCGTCAAAATCACAAACTGATACTTAAAACATTTAGCCATTACCATTGTGAATAGCCAAGTATGGCATAATTTTCAAAAATTGGCTTCATAACAATATCCAACACATAACTAAAATTATATAGTATTGATGAATTGACACTTATTTCCATAAACCAGCCCGTCATTTTTATTTTGCACAATAAACACAAGTGTATATAAATGAGTACACAAATAATAGCCAAATCAAGAATCATTACCTGAATCTGATTCTCTTGATATCATTTCCACACTGCGGCAAAGAAACAAATGTAATCAACACCCCCGGCTCAACCTGTGCAACCCATTCTTTTGGCTCATCATCCTCCATTAAAACAAACGCCTCACTTCTGCTGCTAACCGAAGCCGGTGTGGCATAGCCACTCGAAAGGGCCTTCAACTTCAGTTCCATTTCCTTCCCCCAAAGCCGTGGCGTGGACTCTGAACTGCCAGCTCTTCTGTACGAGCCATAGAGCCTCTCTGACACGGAGCCAGCGTCTGAGTCCAAGTAGGCTCGGCTCCTCTCGTGCCCCGATGAGCCAGCACATGGCTTGCAGTTCTTGTATGCACCTGAAGCCTTAACAGCCATGTCCTTGATCTAAAACATCCACGAAAACAGAAATAAATTAATCAAAATCAATCAATACACCAAAATAAGATTCAAACAATTCAAATTTGCAGTAAATACACCTGACATACAATCAACTACGCATAAACACACAAATACACACACATCTACGTAGGGTCGGATCGACAAAATATGAGGTCTAAGGCGAAGTAAAGGAAAACAAACTATGCCCCACTGTCTGGTGATTTCATTATTTTCATATACTAAATCACTAAGAAATAAATATAGAGACCACTTATCATAAAATATTTACATGAATATACATATACACACACACACACAGTTAACAAAAAAAACATAATGCATTTCACCAGAATTACTAAAAACAGAAAACGGTGAAAATGGAGGAAAATTATAATTTACTTGGGCGGTGAGGGTCTTGATAGCCTGCTTAGCGGAAGGAGCGGGGGCGCTTCCGTCGTCCTCCGGCGGCTCCGGGAGAGATCCGGTGGTGTTCAGCTGCTTCGAACAAGCTATGCAAGTCAACATTCTATTGCTAAATCAAACCGAAGATGCAACAGCCGATTAATACAGTAATCGAAAATCACAAGAAAAACTAACGAATTAGTCCGTCTCCACAAAAATAAAAATGAAAAAATCAAATGGGCATTTCTCTAGTCGTTAAGATTTCAAGAAGTTGGTGAGAGAAACTGAATGAACAAAAAATGGAGCGATGGAGGTGGCGTTAATGGCGATGTTTGGTCGTAATTTCTGACGATTTTAGCAATAAATAATATGCGGCATGGGATTATTCCATTCCTTCTCTCTTCAAAGCCTCAGCTCAATAGTGTGAAGTGTGTGTGCAGCAAGAGCCCCTTCCACCTCTCTCTCTCTACATATATATATGTTGAGAGAGAGAGAGAATGTTAGCAGTGGCTAATATTTGGAGTGCGAAAGTTGAATTCAAGAAATGGAGGGGAATGTTTTATGGCTTTCTGAAGAAGAGACGGCGGCACTGAGAGTGCCGGTGGCGGTGGGCCTTGGGTGTTATGGACATGGAAATCAAAATCGAATCGAGTCGAGTCGAACAAAGGAGTTACATTCGAACAAAAGATGTTCATTAAAAGTAGGGTTGATAATTTTTGACATAACACGATAATATGAGACGAGCGTACACGGAATTAATGAGTTGGTGTTTAGTCTTATTGTGTTCGTGTCCTTACCGTGTTCGCGTACATGGAAGTAACGAGTTAGTGTTTAGTTTTATCGTATTTGTGTCCTTATCGTGTCGACACGGTAAGAACACGAAAAATTCGTGTTGGATTTACGTGACCCATTAATATTATATAAATATATCAAGTGTATATAATGATTTAGCGTATTTGCTTGATCCAAAATTTTAGTCAAGACTCAATTATTTAATTTAAATTTATTTATTTAAATTATAATTTTAATTTAATATGTACAGCCACTTATTTTATACCATTGTCGTCGTCATGTTCGTGTTCTCATTGTGTGTGTCAGCACGATAACATATATCATGTCAGTATTTATATAAAACGGATTGTGTCCATGTTCGCGTCAAATAGATCTTTAAAGAGTTATGCTTGTATTTGGCCTTATAGTATCGTGTCGTGTCGACCCTGCACACACGAATTGTCAGCCCTAAAATGATATAATTTTTACCCGAATTTTTAAATGCAAGAATTATAATGTTACTTTCTAATGTATTGTAATCATTTCATATATTTTGTTGAGATGTTGTACAAAAAAAAAGTAAAGTGTAATTGTAATAACTTCATTTTAGAAGTTTTGTTTTAAATGATTATACTTCTTCCGTTTCGTTTTATTTGTTATTTTAAATTTTTTATTTTATTTCAAAATATTTATTATTTTATATATTTTCACACACTCCCTCTCTAATTTAACCTATCACAAACCCTATTTTAGAAAAATATAATTGAATAAGATTTTGTGGCATATACGAGGGATGAGTATATTTGTCCACAAAATTAATTATTAATTATAGATAAAAAAAACCTAAAAAAAACAAATAATGAAAATGTGTGAAGTGTGGAGGGATGTGATCCTCTATTCCAAATTTAGTGTTCCAACCCGATCGAATTTACAAATTTAACAATAGATATTACAAAAATAAAAATAAATTATAACATAATCAACCTAGTCACATTTACCAACAAAAGATTGAAATTTTAAAAATTATAAATCATATTTTTAAAATAATCGATCATAATAATCATTTTTTTGAAAATTAAATATTAAAAAATAAATATAAACCCTAATCGAGTGGGGCGAACCCTAAAAACAAACATAAAATTAAACTAAAACATAATAAATTAAAATTGATGAAAAAATGGAAAAAAAATTATAAATTCGATCGTAAAACACGAGTTAGAACACTAAATTTGAAATAGAGGATCTCATCCGGTGGGTGGATCGTAAATGCGCCACCCTATGTATAGTATAGTGTTGCCGTTGAGATATTTCATGCAAAGTGTCATAATATATGATTTATCGAAAATTTATGGCCACGTTAATTATTTGAAAATATTAATGTTTCATTGAAAGAATTTAGTTGAACCTATATTTTTTCAAACGTAATATAGTAGTACTTTTAGATTCTATTAATTGTCGTAATTAATTAAGATGTTGATGAGCCTATTTATTAGTCACAAAAAAATAGACGTTAGGAATATTTTGCATTTTTTAAAAAAATTTAAAGATTCAATATTTTTAGTAACTTCTGTTTTTTCTAGTGTATTTGTCACAAAATTATAGTCCCGATCATCTTGTGAAATTAAGATAATATTTATCTTATTTTTTTAGAATTCATGTCATCATAAAATATAATATATAAAAAAGTAAATATATTTAGATAAAATTGATTAATTTTATTTTCAACATGCTTTTTTTCAATTTTTGTTAATTGAATCGAGGCATAATCCATATATATATAGGTACACACACATATACATATAAAAGAAGCACGCATTTAATGGATTGGGAGAAAGGTTTAAAATTTGAAATCATTCTCAATAAATTGTAACGTTTCCACTTATGAAGAAATAATTTAATTAAAATAAACAAAACAAAACAAATGCTACTATAATTATATAAATAAATTGAATATTTAAACCGAATCATGCACATTATTATATTATTATTGTTAAAATTTTAGTGAGCCTTTTAAGAATTAGTATATGAATTTTTTTATTATCGACCAAATTGAATCTTAATCAAGCCAAAAATAAATAAATAAAAAATACAATTAATTCAGAATTTGAAGAGATTTTAGAGATAATTATTGAATTAAATATGACTTTTTATATTTGATTTTCAAATGTATTGCCTTCAAATTTTCATTATTCACCAATATAACATGAGCAGAAATAAAGGTGTGGTGAAAACATAAATAAAGCAACCATATCAATTAATTATTTGCATTTATTAATTGTATTTAAGATGACATCCAAAATAGTGTGTGATAAATTTTCAATTTATTGAAGTGGGGTCCCCTAATTTATAATTTAAGGTAATTGTCAACCCACATTTTTTTTGTGCATCTTGATGGTACAATTTGGCATATTAAATCCGGCTAACGTTATTGCAAAACAATGGAGAAAATACCTAAAAAATTTAAATTATTTTAAGGGCAAATTACAATTTAATTCCTAACGTTTGAAAGTTTTAACAAAAATAACCTAACGTTTTAATAATAACAATTTAATCATCAATCTTTGGATATTCTAACAGAAATAACCCAACGTTTAATATTAATAATTTAATTCCCAACGTTTGAAAATTTTAACACAAATGACTCAATATTTTAAGCTAAAAAAAAACTATTTCGGTTGATTTCAATCACATTTACTCTCAAGTGAGCTAGAGACCCATATAACGGACTAACATTTTTGCCGAAAAAATGACCAAAATAGTTTTATTTTTCGCTTAAATTATCGGGTAATTTCTGTTAAAATGTTCAAACTTTGGGAATTAAATTGTTAATAATAAACGTTGGGTTATTTCTATTAGAATATCCAAACGTTGAAAATTAAATTGTAACTATTAAAACGTTGGATTATTTTTGTTAAAATCTTCAAACATTGAGAATTGAATTGTAATTTGCCCTTATTTTAAATAGCAAACTTTACTATTACTAATACTCTACTATACGTACCGATAATACAAACGAACAAGAATAAGAAGAAAATAAAGAAAAAAGGTAGAAGAAAGAAGAAGAAAGGGAGCGGGCTTTGGCCCAACAGCAACAGCAACAACAACCGAAAGAAGAAGAAGAAGAAGAAAAAAAAATTGCACAGGCGCGTGAACTACACGCGCCGCGCGTAGGGGCGCGAGTTTGGACAGGCTTTGATCGGTCTAATGTAAGGGGATCCGTTAGACAGTCTCATACAAGTTTTTGTCTAAAATAAATTTATAAATTAGTTATAGATAAGAGATGGGGCTACCCTAGAGTTTCATGTGTTGGAGGCCCAAGGGTGAGATAAGAAAAGTTGGTGAGATAATTGCCCTCTAAGATAACTGAAGGCAAATTAACAATTACCCACTTCAAGATATATTTATATTTATAATAATGTGTTTTTTATATTTATATTTATATTTGACATTTTGAGATAATTGTTCTCCAAGAATTATGTCTTTTTTTACATTTATATTTATATTTGATAAATATTTGCACGATCTACTTATATTGTACTGTATATAATATGACGTGAGTTAACACATGGTAAGATCATATAATTATTTCTTTGCATTGTATAAAAGGTCTCATGGATTATATGGTCTTGGACTAACTATTAGTACACCGTAAAATAATCTGCTTGTTAGTTTATCTTGATTAACAGATTATTCTAGCACACCGGCGTGTGTATTGAGAAAATCACGATATGATACTGTTCTCTAACATGACTTTAAGTGAGAGAACAAGATCCATAGAATTCAGATTCTTAATCCATATATGAATCGCGAACATATATATGTTGCGTTGGCTACTTTTTTTGCATTTGAATATTCCAGGGAAATCACAAAGAAATCCCCTAAAACTTTTCATCTGCTATCAGTTAATGAACAGAAACCATATCCAAGTCAAAACCAAATTATCGACAACATCTAAAACAGAACATATTGTCAACATGATTTAGTCAATCACAGAACTTCATACTCCAATTATATTTATGCACATTTTTATCAACACATCACAAATCATATACTTCATTTGAATGAGCAGTTGTTGGACCGTCGAACAAATCCCTTTGACTCTTTCTTCCCACAGGTACGACCAGGTTGCTCTTTCTTCTTCTCTCCAAGCGCCCAAACTTTTTCAGCTTCAAACCTGGCATTCCTTTCATCAACGCCTTCATCATGAATGGTGGACGGACAATGAAACTTGCCAACTCTGGTCTGGTGGATCTTCAGACCCTCCAAGCTATACGTTCTGCATCGGGCACATGTAATCATGTTAATGCCTGCATGAAGTGCCTTAATATGTTGTTCAAGGCCTTCACCATTAGCAAAATATTTTTCTGAACCTGTGTGGGAACAAATCCCACAAGGTATTCTCTTCTTCTGTTTGTATAGCTCAACTATTTCCTCATTGCTTAGCTCATATCCAACAGCTTTAACAATGGATGGTAATTCACCAGGAATGAAATTGTTTACCGGTGGTTTAGAATGATTATAACGAGTAAAGTGTGAGGAATTCATAGCAGGAATTGCGGCAGAGGCTGATCTTGGTACATATGGACCCATAGAAGGTTGAGAACTCGTGAATACTGAAGAACTAATCGCAGCAGTTCTTGGAACAGATGTAGAACTAAGCGCAGCCGAGAATGTTCTTAGAACAGATGTAGTAACATGACCGATCAACCACGCAGAAATTCTCATTGGTGGTTTAGAATGATTATAACGAGTGAAGTGTGAGGAATTCATAGCAGGAATTGCGGCAGAGGCTGATCTTGGTATATATGGACTCATAAAAGGTTGAGAACTCGTGAGTGCTGAAGAACTAATCGCAGCTGTTCTTGAAACATATGTAGAACTAAGCGCAGCCGAGACTGTTCTTGGAACAGATGTAGTAACATGACCTATCAACCACACAAAAATTCTCCTCGGAAGTGACATTGCAAGATAAAACTTCCAAGATAGCAAAGAGAATTTATGGTTTGCAGAATTGGCGTAACATTGGCTACTTTGATTTGCCAAAGAGTGAGATTCTTTGATAGAATCAATAATCTTGATATTTTGGCACTGACGTTTACATATATGATAGGTCGTGCATTATAATAATTTTCATAATACAAATTCATTTAAAATTAAATTCCACGTGGCATACATCGAGCGGTGGTATGTAGTGCGGTCGGTTCTAACATCAAATAATCCATGTATCTCTGGCTTCAACCGAACTATAAAGAGCATCTTTAAAAAAGATCGGTAAGATCGGTAAACACGCATATAAGTGAGATCGGTAGCTGAGAAAATTTAGCAAATATGTCCAATGCATCAGACCACTTCTTTTGCCTAATATCATTGTTGGCACGACAGACCCACATGATATATTTGTACATTTGCTCTCTCTCGAGCACACTATAGAATCAAATGGCCAAAATAAAGAGAATCAATCAAAATTCGAAAGTATATGGGGATTTTGAAATAATAGGTCATAGAAACCCGATTTCAAGGCAGGATTTGAATTCAAGAGCGCTTATGGTGTTTATAAGTTCAGGAATCTTCATTTTATCTGTTGCGGTACAAAAAACATCAGCTAGACACTTGTTTACAGTATCTAATGCATCAGAGAATGCATCAATTCTTCTTTGATTTTCTATAGACTGAAATTGTGAAGATAAAGTTAGTCCAAAATAAATCAAGGGGGTCAGAAAAGTATATGGACTGAAATTGTTAAGATAATGTTAGTCCAAAATAAATTAAGGGGCTCAGAAAAGTATTAATAAAAAAATTTAGAGATAACTACCATATTAGGAATTACAAAAGAGATATTAACCAATAACATGAGAAATATAATATCAAAGTTTATGACATGTCAAAGTTTCTTTTATAATATCAAAAAGGTCAAATTTTCACTAAGTAAAATTTTCAGTTGTTAGTACAAGTAGAATAATGTTCTTTCCGATGCACAAAATGTCAAAAATCAAATATTATTATATTTTAATTAGGGGTGGGGAAATATACTGAAATACCGCACTTATCGTACCGAAAAAATACCGAAAATATCAAATTTTCGGTACATCGAGATTTTCGGTACGGTATGATACCGTATCGTTAATTTTCAGTATGGTAATGGTATGAACTTTTAAAAATTACGCATACCGCGGTATACCGTGATATTTCGGTATATACCGATATACCGTAATATCGGTATATACCGAAACAAAATGATATACCGGTGTGTAGACGGTATATTGATATCTCGGTACAGTACAGTATGCCGGTATACCGATACATACCGTCTTTTAAAAAAAATCACATTTATAAATTCAATGTTGTAATTATAATATTGCAACATATATTAAAATTTACATTTATAATTATTACTCAAGTATTTAATAAAATATATATACGAGAAAGGGGGGAAAAAAAGAAATACAACGCAATAATATAATATTTAGTAAGTTTTTTTTATAAAATTTTAGCAAAAACACAATAAATAATAAATATATATGAGATATAAATAAATTATATATGAGATATAAGAAAAACACTTCACCATTTATATATTGATTTTTGAATATATCTCATATTGAAAAATAATAAACTAATATGAATGAACTACTTATCTAATGTGATTTATGAGTAAAATAATTAATAAAATTAAATTAAATAAAATAAGAAATAGTTAATCAAATAATTATATTAGAGTTCATTTGATTCTACAATATTGCAATATTTATTTAAAATTTAGATTCATAATTATAACTCAAATATTAATCCAATATATCAAAGATTCAAAATGAGAAAGAATACTACAATGCCATAATATAACATTTAACAATTGTATCATACAAAAAAACTTTATATTTAAATCGCACAACATAATTAACATCTCCATTCAATTAATATCACGCAACTCCTAAAAGATCCTAAGGTTTATTGTCCTCTTAAGTAACCTCAACTCTCTCAAGTGTTATTGATTAATAATACAAGTGTACTATCATTCTTTTATAATTGTATGGGTATTTTTTTAATTATGAATTCAAAAAATATATCTAATAAATTAATTAGAATTTTTTAAATATCGAAAAATTATTATTAATAATATGTTTAAAAAATAAAATGATAAATATTTTATCATTTTATCTACAAATTCTCAATCTCACAGGAATACTATCGTACATCCAAGATGTACTATCATACTAAGAACATAAATAACAATAAACTCAATATGAATTGAAAATAAACAAACGATAGTATAATTAGACAGAACAATAGTATAGGAGTGCAATTCGATAGTATAAATACTTTAATGTTTAGATATTGAGGTTGAACATGACTATTATTAAATATAATAGACTAACATTATTACAATTATGACTTATTAATAAAGTATGTTATATAATAAAAAAATAAAAGAAAAATACTTCATACGAAGAGAAAAAAAAGGAATAAAAGAAAAATAAATAAAAAGAAAAGAAGAAATACTTAATCAAATAATTATATTTGAGTTCATTTGATTTTAAAATATTGTAACATGTATTTAAAATTTGAATTTATAGTTATATCTCTAATAATTATAACTTAAATATTAAAAGTGAATAATATGAGCAACGATCTAATTAAATGATGTTAGAAATAATAATCTTATATTCTTCTTCATTCTTGAAAACTAAACGTTAAAGTAAATAATCGAAAAAAGAAAAAGAAAAATGAGATATACATAGGTAAATTATGAGATATAAAAATCACTTTAATATTTATATACGGACTTTTAAACATGACTAATGAAAAAAGAATAAACTAAAATGGCAAATGCGATATAATTAACTAACAAGATTACAGTTATTAAATAAATTAACAATAAAATAAATAATGAGAAAATGAATATACAAATATGATTATTTGAAATAGTCTTATTTAGAAAATGAATATAAAAATTGTTTAGCCGTATTGATTAAAGAATATTTCATTATTAATAAAATTAATAAATGAAAATAAAAATAGTGAAAAGAATTAAAATAGGTATAGCTGTATCGGAATTCACAATCTGCATCCCCAAAAAATTAAAAACATCCCAAAACCCTTTTCTTTAGTCTTCTTCTCCGCCGACATCGCTTCCCTATCGAGCCTCCCGAAGTGCGTCGACGGCCTTGACAGGTCCGCCGTCAGGTCCCTACCCCCGTGCACAGCATAGCAGCAGCAACAGCCGTGGATTATTAGAATTAGTTTTGTGTTGAAGTTTTATTATTAGATCATATGTGAATTATTTCTATTTAGTTTATTATGTTAGAGTTTGAGTTTTTTACAAATATTTTCGGTATTTTCGATAATAAATGTTTTTTTTGGAATTTTCAGTATTTTCGATAGTGAATGATTTTTCGGTATTTTCAGCATACCGTAAAATTTCAGTATTTTCGGCATACCGTAAAATTTCGGTACGATACGGTATACCGAAATATCGGTACGGTATCGATATCCATTATGTGGCATACTGAAATTTCGATCGAAAGTTTCGGTACGATAAATGTATGAATTTTTTCGATATCGAATTTTTCGGTACGATAACGGTACGGTGTGAAATTTTCGGTATATCGTATCGACCCACCCCTAATTTTAATAATTGCATGGGTCATCTTAAGAATTATGTGGAAGAAAATTTGGTGAGATAATTTCCCTCTAAGATGAACCAATGCAAATTAACAATTAACCACTTCCATATATAAGTTGTACATAATTTGACTTCATGTGAGAAAAGGCTTCCTGCACAGATTATTCAATTTGTGGATTTTTATTACAACAATGTTGACATAAAAATCTAAAACTAAGAAGCACATATACAATCTCAGACTCTTTGAACACATCACTTGAATCAGAACAAACTTCAATGAACCCCTCTACAATCATGTTCCCCGATCTCAATGTACCATTTGGTTGAATCAGAACAAACTTCAATGAACCCCTCTACAATCATGTTCCCCGATCTCAATGTACCATTTGGTAATTCAGTCTCGAAGATCTAATATTTCCTTCATGAATTCCTTTATATATTGAGTCATACTCTGATAAAACAATATGTGTGCGTGTGTGTAAGCAATTGAATTTTTATCGCCAATCAAATAATGCCACGTGGAAATTAAAAATGATTAAATATCAAATTAAATTATTTATTTATATTTTAGGAATTTTATTTAATCTATTTCCTAAATAAAATAAATAATAATTTGATATTTAATGTGTGAAAATTTTCAACCAATAAGCAATTGACAAGTGTCGAGCTCATACATGGAATCCACATATTGATATATGTGATCACAAATGGCAAGGAACCAATAGAAATGCGCCACATTAGCCCTAATAAGGCACCAATGAGGCGACGCCACATAAACTCTAAATACACCCTCACTTGCCTATAAATAGAGGCCTTAGCATAAGAAAATACACACAATTTGGAAGAGTTCAAGACTTGAAGGAGTTTTGGTGAAGAAATTCTTTCTCAACCTTCAAGGTGTTCGTGTGAAGAATCAAAGCGTTCTATATCAAAATCATCCCGAACTTGAAGTTCGATCCGGAATCAAGGTGCTACACCCTCCGAGCAAATTATATAATTATCATATATCTCTTTATAAATTTTTGACCGGATCCAAGAGAATTATGATTTTAAAATTATATAATTATCATGTCCTTATAAATTTTCGATCGGATCTAAGAGAACTGTGATTTTAGGGTTTGAATGTTAAAAAAGAGAATTGTGATTTTCAACCGAATCTAAGATGATTGTGATTTTAGATTTTCAATGTTAAAAATGAGGACTATGACTTTAGATTATAAATGTAAAAAATGAACATTATGATTTTCGACCGGATCAAAGATGATTATGATTTTAAAATTAAATAATTTTCATCCCCTTATAAATACAACTATTCATAATGAAAAAACAAATCTTAATGACAACCACTCAATCCCATATATTTTTGGGTTATTATTTTCGATAGGAAACTCCTTTTCTAGTCAATTTTTTATTGATATCTTTTATGCAATTTTATCCATGCAATGTAGTTAATATTCTATTTTGACTATATATTAAATTAATGCTCTACAAGCAAGGTGATTAAAAAAACTATTTCCTATAAGATTAAGCATGTTCCACTTTTTTTAGGAAATAGTATTATGATTTTAAAATTATATAATTTTCATTTTCTTATAAATACAACTATTCGTAGCCAAGAATACAACAACAAATCTTGATGACAACGACTCAACCTTAGATATTTTTGGATATTATTTTTGGTAGGAAACTCCCGTACTAGTCATTTTTTTGATATTTTATTTTTGAATTATTATTTTCGGTAGGAAACTCTTGTACTAGTCATTTTTTTGTTAACATTTTTGTATCCAACTTTATTCATGTAATTTAGCTAATATTCTATTTTAACTATATATTAAATAATCATGGTTGAATTCACTTGGCGCACTACGAGCAAGACGATTAAAGAATACTATTTCTTAGAAGATTAAGCATGCACAAGCTATACCAATGTTACTAACTAAATATGAAGAACTAGTTTCAAACATGTATTACGAAAATCTTCATCGACGTTGATACATAGGAAAGTCTGATTCATCTAACCGTCCAGGGCTTGTACTTTCATAATAATAATAACCAAGGGAAGTCGTCCTATTTATTCTCCTTTCTCTTCCTCTTTCTGAATCCATTTGCAAGAGTAAGATGAGTAAGATAAGTGGTCGTCGGGATTAGAACAACAAATCACACATAGATTATTTCTCTCGAATTAGAAAGCGGCGACGAGCCCACGTGTTGCCTAAATGCTTACGTGGGCCGAGAGTGTTTAGCGGTGAGTCTTTACTGCGTGCGTTTTTTTAAGGCGGGCGGCGAGTCTTTGGCAACATGCGTTGTTTTATTTTTTAAAACCCTAGTCAACTCAAAATGGAAAATAATATTTATATTTTTGTATTTTTTTTCACTACGAGCCCTAGTCTTAAACAAATAGTTTATATCATTTAAGTGCTAATAAAGTAATAATTTTCACCTAACTTATTGCTTTTATTTTTTAGGTTGATAGTAGCTATCTTTGCACCTAAATCAATAAATTACAAAATACAAATAAACAATGATAAAGATGATTTTTTATTTTTGTAAAATTAATTATTAAGATTGGTAGTTCAATCATAACTCTTGAGCAAAATAAATTATCCAAATTGGAGATTACATGACACGTTAATATTACTTAATCTAGTTTAAAAATCGACTCTAATATTAATTATATTTTATCACATGTTTGAAGGAGTGAGAGCTATACAATGGGGATTGTATTATATTTTGGGGTGTTTTAAATTAGTTGGGGGTTATGATGGTAAAAAAGTCTAAAAAATAAATATTTATATATTAATTATTTTGGGGGTTGTAAGGAAAAAAAAAATGAGGGTTGTGAATAGAATCACCCTTTTTAAATAGTTGAAGGAAACAAATGAGCCCGACAATTTGGGATGTAAACGAATATAGCCACTTGTGAATTATTTGAATCTCTAATTAAAAAAAAATCGTTCGAAAGTCGTTCATTTTCTAAATAAGCCAAACTCGACAGAGACGGAGAAAAGGAAGCGGTGAGGAGGTTCAGTTTCACATCTGGAGAGGAAGGCTCAAGCTTCTTTAATTATAATTTTGAAATGTAATTTCAATTCGGTCTCTATAATATTTTTGCTTTAATTTTTAAACCAACATATTATATAATTTTTAATTGATATGCTGTAGATTTTTTATGCACAAATATGTATAGAAATACTAAAATTAGATTACATACTAAAGCTTTAGAAATAGTATAATTTATTCTTTGTTTTTCCCCTTTTTTCAGACCCAAAAAATATATTCCTTCACTGCTTTCCCTTTTCGCGATCACACTAAAAAAATAAAATTTGAGCTTCAAATTGATCATGTTTATTTTCTATTTAGTTATATTTTAGGGTTTATTTTCATTCATAATTTAATTTAAATACGTGAAACAAAAATTAACGTGCTTTGAGATTATGTATAAGTGTATAACTTAAATTAACAACTAATAAATTAATTAATTAAATTTGCACATCTCATAAGCCAAATTTTAATCTTAATCTCAATCTTATCTTAATCTTAATCTTAATCTTAATATATATAAAGATGAATAGTTATACCGTAATTAGTAACTATAATTTTCCCGCCTAAATAAACAATCCAAAAATAGTAAATTGACTAATTATATATTAGTTTAATTATTTAATTATATATCATATCTTTAATATAATATAATATCTATCTATATTATATCTAAAAGTAAGATAGTCTTTAAAAATAATAAAATTAAATTTTCCAACCTAAATCACATTAGCATAAATGGAATTGTTACTATAAAATCGAAATTGAAATAATAATTAAAATTAAAATATTAATACAAATTTAAAATTATCATTAATGCTAAGTAATACAAGATCAATAACTAGTTTTTTTGATCAATAACATATCATATTCTTGATCTTGAGTTTCACATATTTACTTACTATCCAATTGAATAATAACTAAATGTTACAAAATGAAAACTTACATAATTAAAACTCTCACTATTTAATAAAAGTAATACAAGATCAATAACTAGTTTTTTCGAGTTTTGACATAAAAATGCAAAAAATAATAATTAAAAGATAGAGGAGAATTTGATTACCATGCATTCGAGTTAGAGTGAGATAATTACTTTATATCTATTTGGGAAAAAATAATCAATTTCTGCTAATTTTAAGGTCAGTTCAGAGTAATTCAACAACCTTATTATTATTATTATTATTATTATTATTATTATTATTATTATTATTATTATTATTATTATTATTATTATTATTATTATGACAACATTAATTCTCTAATAACTATCATGATGTTTCATTTTCTCCTTTGTCGTTTTGTTTTTTCCTTTCTAAATTGTGTAACGTCATCATTGAATATGTCGTGCCTTTCACACAAATTTAGGAAAACATATTAAATTTGTTTATGCTTTCTATGTTTTTTTTTATATTTAATCACACGAAATTAAACTAACGACAATATTTATTTATTTATTAATTATTATTATTATTATTAAATAATAATAATAATAATAATAATAATAATAATAATAATAATAATAATAATAATAGTTTCATAACTGTCAACAGCAAAAATTCAACCGAAATATTACACAAATCTTCTCTCTCCTGTCCCACTCTCGCTCCTCACCACCCAATCATCAGCCCCTTCCAGAATCCCATTCCCACCACCTCCTCCGCCGCAGCGCCGCCGTGCCCGTCAATCCCGGTGAGCTACAGTCTCCACGGCTACACCACATCCAATCTATACAAGCTTCAACTAGCTAGCAACTAGGCCTAGTTGTCGAAGCTTCAGCTATTAACACCACCACCACTAATCACAACATCTTCTCTTCCAAGAATTCAGGATATGTCGCTGCTGAGGAGAAGAAGGCCCGATCAGAGTGGCCCGGAGATAGAGCCCGACCGGGAGGAGACGAAGCCGGAGCCCCGAAAGCCGGAGAAGCAGAGGAGCAAGAACGAGTGGTCTTGCTTGGATAACTGCTGCTGGTTTATTGGGTGCGTGTGCGTGACGTGGTGGGGGCTGCTGTTCTTGTATAATTTGATGCCTTCTTCTTTTCCGCAGTACGTTTCAGAGGCGATAACGGGCCGGTGGCCCGACCCGCCCGGGCAGAAGCTGAGGGAGGAGGGGCTGAGGGCGAAGCACCCGGTGGTTTTCGTGCCCGGGATTGTGACCGGAGGGTTGGAGCTGTGGGAGGGCCACCATTGTGCAGAAGGGCTGTTTAGGAAGAGATTGTGGGGAGGGACATTTGGAGAAGTTTACAAGAGGTAGTATCAAGAGATGGCATTTCTTTTTTTTTGGGGTAAATTTGGTGTTTGTTGATTTGTCTTGGTGGTTTGGAATGTGGAGTTTTGCTATGGTGTTTCATCAATGAATTGAGGTGCATAGAGTGAGGTAGAAGAGGTGGAAATGTGTGTGATTTTTGGTGGTTAAATGTGTGTTTATAGGTTAATGTTTTCTGTTGATGTTTTTAAGGTTGTTTTGGATGTGATTCTTGAAGTTTTTAAGGTTGTTTACAAGAGGTATCAAGAAATGGCATTGTTTTAATTTTTTGGGGGGATAAATTTGGTGGTGTTTGTTGATTTGTCTAGATGGTTGGAATGTGGAGTTTTGCTATGGTGCTTCATCAATGAATTGAGGTGCATAAAGTGAGGTAGAAGAGGTGGAAATGTGTGTGTTTTTTTGGTGGTTAACTGTGTGTTTTTATTGGTTAATGGTGTCTGTTTATGTTTTTAAGGTTGTTTTGGATGTGATTCTTGAAGTTTTTGATGCTTTTGTTGTGAACTTTTTTCATGTTGAATATATATTGCTGTTAGATTTGGTGAAGATGCATACTTATTTTTTTCTAACTTTGCAACCTTGAGTAGAAGTACGTTTTAGTAACCGAGCTGCTAAGCCTAAGACAGTTGGATTTTGCATTTCGTGTATTCGAATTTTGAATCTGAGAGTGATGACATGAGATTGTTGTGGAATTAGACAAGTTCCTAGTGCTATAGAAATGCCAATTGGGATTGCAGCACTATAGTTTTGATCAATGAATCTGATCTTGTTCACGGCATTCTTGATTTCTTTCGAACAACTTTTTCTATTGATGGAAAACGTGGTGAAACCGAGGGTGTCTGTAACTTACAGTAAGCTAGTTCAGTTGCATATTCACAGTTTTGTTACTATAGTTATGGCTTTCCTTGTCTTCTCTTGGAGGGAGGTAAGATTTTTTGCACGAACACGAAGGAAATGCACTGTGTATGATTCTTTCTACATAAACATGCAAGAATTTTATACATGGCCTATTGTTTCTAAATGCTATTAGCAGATCTTAATGATACTGCATTTAATCTTGCTACAGAAATGTCTTTCTTGAAGATATTTGGTCAATGTGCTTTCTATTTGTAGTGTTGAGGTATGGTTTCGTATATTGATGAAACGTTTTTTGTACATGGTTATCGACTGCAGACCTATGTGTTGGGTGGAGCATATGTCATTGGACAACGAAACTGGTTTGGATCCACCTTGTATAAGGGTCAGACCTGTAACTGGTCTGGTGGCTGCAGATTACTTTGCACCGGGATACTTCGTGTGGGCAGTTCTAATCGAAAATCTTGCTCAGATTGGATACGAGGAGAAGACGATGTACATGGCTTCGTATGATTGGAGACTGTCGTTTCAGAACACAGAGGTTCGTGATCAGACACTTAGTAGAATAAAGAGCAACATAGAGTTGATGGTTGCCACCAATGGTGGCAACAAGGCTGTGATCATTCCACACTCAATGGGAGTTCTTTACTTCCTACATTTTATGAAATGGGTCGAGGCTCCTGCTCCGATGGGTGGAGGGGGCGGGCCGGATTGGTGTGCTAAGCATATAAAGGCCGTGCTGAACATAGGCGGACCATTTTTAGGCGTACCTAAAGCCGTCTCTGGCCTTTTCTCCGCAGAAGCAAGGGATATTGCTGTTGCTAGGTATGTTCATACATGCTTCAATCATCAAACATACATAGAATTCTTGAACTTTATGTTTGTAGCTCAGAAATATTGATAAAAATCGAGCTACATTGTGTGCTAGGGCGATAGCACCGGGGGTTCTGGATCAAGATTTGTTTCTTGTTAACACTCTGCAGCAGCTGATGAGGATGACTCGGACGTGGGACTCAACCATGTCAATGATTCCAAAAGGCGGGGACACCATTTGGGGCGATCTTGATGAGTCGCCTGAGGATGGCTATGCCCCTAGCAGAAGAAAACGAAATGCCACTGATGAACAAGTTCTCGATGAAGATGGAAGCACGGTATCAAAACCAAAACGCGTGCATTATGGAAGAATCATATCATTTGGGAAAGACATTGCTGAGGCTGAGTCTTCTGTGATTCACAGAGTCGATTTTCGGGTAACATTTCTGGTTTTCCAATGATGATTTGCTGAAAATGTATGAAGTTTTGCTCTTTTTTTGATATTATGATGTGTGGATTTTGTGTTTCTGAGAATCATTCACATGTTGGAAAAGGTAGCAATGACAGCAAAAAAATGGAGCCATTTCTGTTATGTTAGCAATTTGGCTCGTGAAATAAGTCACGAGCCTAGTCGACGTGCTTTAAAACTACGCACCAAATGTTGTTCGGAGCCAAGGAAATTGGTTACATGATAATAGTCGAAAAATGGAGATCTCCTCTGATAAAAGCTTGTGCTGTTCCTGCAATATCTTTCTCTGATTTCTGTTGTGTGGTCATATTCTTTGCCATCAATTTGTAGAGAAGCTTCTGTTGCCAAGGCTATGAACAGCTCGTTTGTTCGTTCGTACGTGCAGGGCGCTGTGAAGGGCAAAAGTGTCGCGAACAGCACGTGCCGTGATGTGTGGACAGAGTACCATGACATGGGATTTGGAGGCATCAAAGCTGTGGCTGAGTACAAAGCTTATACTGCTGGAGATTTGGTTGATCTCCTGAGCTTCGTCGCCCCGAAGATGATGGCTCGTGGCAGCGCTCACTTCTCGTATGGAATAGCCGGTGATCTTGATGATCCGGAGTATCTGCACTACAAGTATTGGTCGAATCCTTTGGAGACGAAGTAAGGATGGTTTTGAGGCAATTGAGGCGGTCGCCTCAGGCCCCTGTATATATGTGCATGTCTTATTATAACGACTGTTGTTTGCAGTATGTCCCATATATATGTGCATATGTCTTATTATAACGACTGTTGTGTTACAGTCTGCCCTGTATATATGTGCATGTCTTATTTTAACGTCTGTTATTTGCAGGCTGCCGAATGCTCCTGAAATGGAGATCTTCTCCATGTATGGAGTTGGCATTCCGACCGAGAGAGCCTACATCTACACACAAGCTCAATCGGCGGAATGCTACATTCCCTTCCAAATCGACACGTCCGCGAGCGAGGAGGACGGGGATATGTGCTTGAAAGACGGTGTTTTCACGGTGGACGGGGACGAGACCGTCCCCGTGCTTAGCGCCGGCTTCATGAGCGCCAAGGGTTGGCGTGGGACAACGAGGTTTAACCCGTCGGGGATCAAGAACTTCGTTAGAGAGTACGATCACGCGCCCCCGGCCACCCTCCTTAGCGGCCGGGGCACGCAGAGTGGCGCCCATGTCGATATCATGGGGAACTTTGCCTTGATTGAGGATGTCATGAGGGTTGCGGCCGGCGCCACCGGAGACGAGCTCGGGGGCGACCGTGTCTATTCGGATATATTCAAGTGGTGCGATAAGATTAAGCTAGATTTGTAACTTTGCTCGTTGTTTATGCGATACTTGGTGTGAATTTGCGCGGGGACCAAGGTGGGGATAAGAGCAACGGGAAATAGGAGGGTTGATCATCTTACATCTTACAATTTATGCATGTTATCGATAAATAATATGTGTACATTTATAAATGTCATTAGCACACAAATTGTATAGTTATTCTATACACGTAGTATTTTAGCTAGTGACGCACAAAGTGAAACGAAACCGAATAATCAAACCGATTAGTTTGGTTAGACTCGATTTAATAAACCCAAAACTTAAATAAAGTTCGGTCCGGTTTAGTCTGTTTAACTTCTATAGTTCGGTTCAATAAACCGAATTGAGTTATATTAAAATTACTTTATAAGTACATATAAAATGAAATTTACGACCTTCACGTGTAATTATATGGTAAATAAACAATTTAACATGTAATTACAAAGTGTGCAAGTGATTAAAAATCTAATTTCACATGTTTCAAATTTATTATATTGCCAATTACAAACTTATCCCTGCAATCGCATCTTAAATATGTTATTTTTTTAATATATTAATTTAGTCGGTCCTGAGTAATAAATATTTTCAAATTCTATAATATAATAGTGCATATCGTTGGAGATGCTTTAATATTTTATCATACATTACATAGTTTTTATACGATCATCATTTCAATTCAATATAAGATCAGTTGATTTTAATAGTATAGTAATTTAGTTTGAGTATAATTTCTATATATTTTAAAAATTAAGTTATTTATATTTAATTTATCTTGTCATTACATACATTTATTTCTTATTTTACTGGTGTCTATATCTCTATTCAAAAATAAAAATATCTTATCTAGAACATAAACGTCAAATATAACGTATATTATATCTTTCATTCATACACGACACAACCACGCTCATACTCGCACACATAGAATCTTTACTTATAATTACTTATATATATATATATTGAATTTTACAGTACAATAATTTACATTTCACTTATCTCATCACGCGCATACGTACCTTTACTCATTACTATGTACGTTTTTATCTGTATTTGAATTCAAAAATATCTTATCTATAGTATAAACGACAAATATAACATATATTTTTCCTACTCATATACTTATAATTATATATATATATATATATTAAAATTATTATTTTTATTTAAATGTTCAAACCGTGTAAGAAAATCCAAATATGGAATCTTCATCTATATATATATAATTATGATAAAACTATTTTTTTATTCATTATATTAAAACGGTGTAAGAAAATCCAAACATAACCGGGTCAATAAGCTCCAAATAAAACCCGCACAAATATCAATTCCGATCATTATTTTGATTCAGCTCTTCATCTCTGATTCGGATCCGGCGACGTAATCCCCAATTCTCAACGCGGAAACGACGTCGTTCCTTCTCCGATCTAGCCCTTCCGCTCAGATCGTATCTTCTCTCTCCATCTCTCTCTCTTCCCCGGTGAGCATCTTCCTTCGCCCTTGCACCTGCATGCAACTTTGCAAGTTGTATGTATTGATTTAATTGTTCGGATCATAGGGTTTTCGAGGAGGATTTTTCTAGGGTTTTGCTACCTTTTTTCGTTATTGGAAGTTCTGCTTAGTTGATTGCTGCTTTTTTTTTTTGTTGCTGAACATTAATTAAATGGTGTTGGTGAGTGCAATTGTGGTGAATTTATAATGTATTTATCCGTGTTTGTTCCGTTTGCAGAACTTGGTAGCTTGCGTGTTTTGTTTATTGACTTCTGCTTGTTTCTAGGATTGGCCAGGGTGCTTGAAACTGTTGGTTTGCTGGGTTTCTTCTGATTTGGTTGTTGTTATTGAGTTGAGGTAACTTAATTAATGTTCCTGGTGCGGCGGATGAGTGCGGATTTAGGATCATTCACTCGGTGCATGTTTTTCTTGTGGAGTTTTTTGATGATTTGGGGTCTGATCGAACACTTCAAGCTCTTGCAAATTTTGATTAAGCATTCTGTGATTGTTTGTTTTTCTGTGTTTGTCATGCTAGAACATGTGTTGGGAATGCCCGCATGATTGATTAGTAGTTGGGTTATTGTTCTCTCGGGTGAAATAGGCACTCTGAGAATATTTTTAGATCTTTGAATGATATTAGTGTTGGGTGCTTATGTTCAGCGTACTTAAATTTCCCGAATGATGATGGATTCTAGAATGGTCGTTAACAGCAGTTTAAAGCTTGTAGTGTGTAGAAGAATTGGGCCAAATTAGTATACAAGTAAGGTTAGTTGAGCACCAAGAAGCGCATGATTGTTGCCAATTTGCCATTGTATGCTCACTTGTTATCTTTTTATTTGGATAGCAATGTTATTAATTGAATCTTCTATTAGAATCTCTCTCAAGTTACACTGCATTTTTTGCTTCCCTAAATTGAGTATCACAATGATTTTATCAATATTGACGTATAGCTATTTGTATGATGAAGCATGCCTGCCCCTTTAAATTTTGATATAGTCATCAGCAGCAAGTAAATAGGAATTCGTGTCCCTTATCTGATTTGTTTGCAAGGAAACACTTGGGGTGAGTTCTGATTGATATTCTGGTTTGGTTGTACATGTTTAGGCCGGAGTTTCTTAATGATTGCTTAAATAATAAGTCTCATCCTTGTATGGTTGTACCCATGGGCCATGGGCTAGATTTGCTTAAATTTCGGACCTTCTGCTGAACTATACTTCTGAACCTCAATAGGAAATGCACGGGCTTCCATTACTCGGAGTTTGTAGTAAATTAATTACCACATAATATTCGTTTCATTTGTTTTAAACATATCTGATGGATATAGATACAAAATAGAGTTTCTGTAGCCCAGCTGCGCTAGTGGAAATGAGTTGTATTTGCTCTCCGGGCATCTGAATTTTTGCCCAGATTTAATTGCTAATATTTTTTGTCATCTTTCTTATTTCCATGAGAAGTTTATCTTGTAGGAATCCTTTTAACATTGTTCCTTGTCAAAGACTTTCTACTTGTACAACTTGTTACCTTTTCATTTATTTTCTGAACCAGGGGTCGAATCATCTGCGTATACTTGAGCTCATCTTTAAGGATGAACATGCAGCAAGTTGTGCAGCCCAGATCTTCTTCTAATGGATATGGTCGGCGTAAAGTTGAAAGAGATGGTGCTGCTAGGTCTGACAGTAAGTTTCAGACTGGGAAAGCAAATTATAGCAGGACTAGTTTTGGTAATTGTTCTGTCCCTGCATTATTTATAATTTTATACAATATATGTTTACTTTGATTTTCTAACTTATTTGATTTTAGGTAAAGGAGGAGTACTTGAATCACCTTCACGTGATCGACTAATATATTTAACTGCATGTCTCATTGGACACCAAGTGGAAGTCCAGGTGATGGATGGATCTGTTTTTTCTGGAATATTTCATGCAACAAATGCGGAGGATTTTGGTAAACTGAAAAATGTTTTAGTGAAGAAAATACTTTTGCTCAATGTACCTCTTTTCTAAACTATGCATAGTGATTACAATGCATTTAATTAGCCAGATGCCCTCTTCTGGTGCAGGAATTGTTCTGAAGATGGCTCAATTGATTAAAGATGGTTCTCGAGGACAGAAAAATATTTCAGATTCTCCTAGCAAGCCTCCTTCTAGGACTTTGATCATACCAGCTAACGATCTTATACAAGTGATAGCAAAGGTAGGATTATATTGCCATCATAGAAATATCATTGCTTATATATTGATACCGATTTATGTTTCTAAATCAGCCACATGAGAATGCTGTTGCATGAGAGGTTTTTTACCGCACCTGTTGATTATCTTGAGAAGTGAAAGTTCCAAAATCGTGATTAAATGGCTGTTCTTTTGAACTGGAACAGGGGGTACCTGTAACAAGGGATGGGCTATCAAGTGAGCTGCAGTATGAAAGGCAGCAAGAGCTTTTGACAGATTCATGCATATCGCAGTCCCGGCATGTTGAGGCGGGGAGAGAATTGGAGCGCTGGGTCCCTGATGAAAATGATCCTTCTGGTGCTGGTCTTGAGAACGTATTTGATAACCCTTGGAAAAGGTGGAGAATCACATTTCTTCTCAGAATTTTTGATATATTAATGAATGTTACCTGGCGTATGACTAGTTAGGATAAGACCAGAAAAATCCATTTCGTGGAGCTTTTTTTGAAATAGCATATGATTTTGTTGGCTTCACATAGTTTCTCAGAGCAAGCCACACATTAGTTGGCACAATAATTTATTTGTTTTGTTTAACTGTTTGGAAGAATCATTTTTCAATAGCCAAGTTCCTTGAGTTAGTTCTCAACATCTTTGTACTTTGGTGCTGTTTTGACGATGCAATACCTTTATTTGCTTATAAGGGGTTGGGATCAATTTGAAGCAAATGCAACTTTATTTGGAGTGAAGAGCACCTTCAATGAGGAACTTTACACAACAAAGCTTGAGAGAGGTCCTCAAATGAGAGAATTGGAAAGAGAAGCTATACGGATTGCCAGAGAGATTGAGGGTGAAGAAACCATTGATCTTCATTTAGCAGAGGTTAGCTTAAGACTTGATTACTAATCTTTTGGTTTGTGTTTCCTTAGTCGGGTTTCTGTGTCCTTTATCCTAACCATATTATTTCTACAGGAAAGAGGTATTCAACTCGATGGAAATCTGGAAATTGATGAAGAAACACGATTTTCCTCAGTCTACCGGCCAGTTGATGACAGTGGATATGATGAGATTGAGGACATCATATTGGATTCACGAAATGATGAAACATTTGGTGATACCCCAAGATCTGTTATTGGCAAACCTCCGATGGTCATGAATCCTGGGAAAACTAGTGACGGGATTCAAATGCCATCAAGATCTTCATCAATGGTACTCTCTTATCCTATTAGGAAATATATTTTTTCTTCATTGGCATTCTAACGATTTAGAAACGGTACTATTATTTCCTAATTTTATGCATGGCTGTTTTTTTGGTTACTTCCAAAACCTTGTTTTACTTCTCTTCTCCAATGGTTTGAAATGTTTGCTGGGCGAAAAAGAAGTCACAACTGGCAAGTATTTAATTTCAAATTTATCCACTGACTATTTCTTGCACTTCTTGGTCTTTCAATAAATTTCGTCTGCTCATATAGTGGGTTGGTTAGTTAAATGTGGATAACTGTACATTAAAAAAGGGCTGTTATTGCTTGTGTTAAGGTATTAATATGTGATATTTAGTATGGTTGTAGGCTTTCTTCCAGTTGTATTTCTTGTTCTCTCTTCTATTTTTCAAAATTTTCATTTAGCTATATGTCATCTTTTGTCATTTGCTTGCATCTGTCGATCCTTTCAATTTTTTTAATGGCCTGTATTTACACTGAAAATTACACGTTTCAGCCAATATCTACTTTTGTGGCTGTAGGGAGAAGTGCAATCTTCTGTGTGCACTAGCAGGGATGTGTACCATTCAGGTTCCGAGGATCATGGCAGACAGCTACTGACCGAACACCTTCCCAAAGAATCCCCTGCGATTTATTCAAGCAGGTTTTGTTCCTGACTTCTGCTGTTTCATGTGTTGTGTACAGTCAGGTTGAGTTTATTGCATAAACTAATTTATACTCACTTGTTAAATCTGAGGTGATAAGTTATTTTCCGTAAGTCCCAAAACCTATTGTATCCAAGAATCCCACTAAATGGATAAGTGGGATTATTTGTCATTCAGGGTTCATGACAACCAATTTACTGGACAAGCTGAAAGTAGTGGTGCTCAGGAGGGTAAAGATAAGCCAGTGGTTAGTGCTTATTTACTGCTCTAAAGTTGTCTCCTATTCATGACTGTTGACAGTCTCAGTATTTTCTTACAATCAGTTCTTTTTCCCACAGTCACTTGACCGGAGTGGAGCATCAAAAGCTGAGGGTGAGTTAATTGTCTTACTAGTCCTGGTTATATTTGTTCCGCATAGTTTTTGTTTCTTTTATCAAAATAATTTTCTGGCAGGTTATCTCTTTATTGGTTATCTTTACTCTTTTGAAAGTAAGGGGCTGATAAAGAAATGCTTCCTTTGTGGGGAAGACTGTACTTTTTGTCTGTCCTTTTCTGGGCTTGTTCTAAGAGTGGTCACCTTAGGCACATTCATGGAGCACCATCCTTGTGTTCAAATGAAGAAAAATCCTCACCAAGCCCACATGCTACACTGATCTATTTGAGCATCATGGGTTAGTGGAATGAAACATGATAAGATCCTTTAGGGTTCCTCTAGATTCTGAAATGTGTTTTGAATCTATTGTTTGCTCTTTATGGTCTGCCTATTTTACCCACAGTATTTGCTCCCCTTATTTTGTGGCACTATAGAATCTATTTTCCTTTGTTCTATTGTAGTGAGATCTAGGTAACATTCAACTTTGACTTCAATAATTATGTTCACAGACTCAGATTCATTGCTAAGATTAAAGAAAGATAGCTCTGATAAGACTGCATTGTCTCCAAAAGCTACATCATTTGATCCATCACATGGATCATCGAAAGCAGAGGAAAAGTTTAGATCTACTAATGAGTTATCAGAAGGTGCATTACCTCCCAAAACTCAAGGAGCATCAAATTCTCTTGCCCGACCCAGTAGTTCTGCATCATCCACTTCTGATCGTGGAGGTGCTGCTTCAACTTCTGCTAGCCGAGGATTGTCATCGAGTTCATCTGTTGGTTCATTGTCTTCAGAGAAGTCATCCCTAAATCCATTTGCTAAGGTGGGATGAAGGACAGTGGAGATCTCCTTTTTTTAAATTCAGCATCTTCTGCAGATATTCGCATCTCATTTCCTATTTGCATATATACTAATTCTCTTCTCGGTCCACTTATTGTTTGTTAGGAATTTAAATTAAACCCGAATGCGAAGAGTTTCGTCCCATCTCAGGCATCTGTAAGGCCTTCTTCTCCAGTTGCTGATGGTCCCTTCTACTATCCTGCTAATGTGGCACCTATGGCACAGATGCATGGAATGCCTGTTGGTATTGGGGTGAGTATGATATTTTCCTATTGCTGGTTAGTTTTTCATCACAGACTGTACCAAAGTTGTATCTTCTTCTACAACTTGACTAGTGCGAATTAATCCTTTTGCATATTGTGCTCATATCAGCAGTAAGCATCTGCATACGTATTGTATCTGTAGCATTCAGATTTACAGATGCTATTCTAACCCATTAATAAATATAACAGCAGTTCTTAAAAGTTGTAATTTTTCTTAGGGAATTCATCGTACAAAGGAATAGTTCAGAAAGAAAGGAAGAGCAAGCTAGTGAAGTTGTGACAAATGCATTATACCATTTTGCTTATTTTTGCTTAGATATGTTGTAGAATCAGAACTTTACAGCTATTAACTGAAAAAGAAGGGGAAGGGTGCTTAATCCATCAGATACCTTTTCTGTCCTTTGTGATTAATATTGCTAAGATATAATTTTCTGATTTCTGTTATGCCGGATTTGTATTTATGGTGGCTATGTGCTTTTGCAGATTGGGCCTTTTGCTTCGCAGCAGCCTGTCATATTCAATCCACAGGCTGCACCAGTGCCACAGCCATACTATCATCCAAACGGACCGCAGGTTTGTTATATTTTGCTCTCCTGGTGACTCTTCCCATAATAATCTCCTTCAGTTCTATGGAAGTCTAACTCAAATTCAATGCAGTATGGGCAGCAAATGATAATTGGACAACATCGGCCAGTCCTATACATGCCAACTTACCCAGCGGTAAGATTTTTATATCCTTTTTCTGTTCTTCGTTCTCTTTTATCTGTGGGGTCAGTGGCATTGCTCCTAGTATAAAAATATTGTACTTTGCATCATTATGTCTGTGTTGGTTGCAGTTTATGTTCTGTGTATTATTGGAATTTTGCATCAGAGTGAGAAAAAAGGAGATGGTTATTTGTCGGGGCTTTTAAATTCGTTCTATATCTTTGGAAGAGGTCTTGTGGGAAATTCAAACATAAACTTTGCAAAAACCAACTTACCCCATGAAGAAAATATTTTTTGAATTGAGCTTCATATTATACGTTATGTTGTTCCTATAAAATGGTGTACTGTCTGTGCATTCCACTTGTCTAAATTCATACCTTCGCCGGTTTTCCATGTCTAGGGTATGCCAGGTGCCTAACTTTTAGGTTGCTCTTTTTGTTTCTTTGATATATTTGTGTAGGAAATGCCTTACAAGGGAAGGGAATTTTGATCAATGGTAGCTAACCACATTCAGCGGTTCCGTCTTTGATCGGCGAATGCCTAAACTTACAACGACAGACTGCTTCGAAATGATTTTTCCGATAGCGCCCAGAAGCTGAAGAAACATTGCACAGCTCTGGTGACCACCTCCGCATATAGGAGATTTGTGCTCTTAGAATATGGTAACATTAATTTACAAGTGGGTAACATTATTAATTCAGAGTATCTTAATGTTCTAATGTGGACTACTACACATTTCTTTCTTTCTTTTTTTTCCCCTCCATTTTCCTCTTTGGTCTGTTGTGATTGTAGTCTTCTCTTGTTGAATTATTGTGATTATCAAGTTTTATTTTGGTTGTAAATAAACACTCCCATCTCTTGATTGCCCCCTCCCCCCAGTTCTCATTTGGTTTTGCTTCATGTTTGCTAGTTTGAGTAGCAGAAATGTATCCCTGCTCCTTTTCATGTGTGCATTAACATTCTCGTCTCGTGTTGTGTCGTGTCATGTCGTCTCGTCTCCGGGAGCCACTGCATATTCTGCCCCCGTTCGGAGTAATTTTGGGTCGCTTGCTCTTGAGAGATTGATTACTGATAATTCAGGTTCTGTTGTATGAGTTGAATTCTTTTGCTCAAATTTTTACCAAGTTATGTTAATAATGTGCAAAGCAGTATTCTTTAATAGTGGCAAATTTGTTTGCTTATTGCCCGGTTCGAGCCGGTTTTTATATATTTTTATCCTTACGGGGGTGGTCTAGTGGTGGAATACGTGAGTTTGTGGTTAAATATCACGTTCGAATCTCATCAATACCTCTTAGCTTAAACTTGCTGCATGTGATTTTCCTAGCGCTGTTTGTTGCCTATTGCACAAAAACGAGATTTACCTAGAGTATATTTTGTGTTTTCTCATTATGAAAAAAAATCTACATATTCTGTTAGAGATTGGTTATCATATGTGCACGAATGGTTGGAAATCCATGGTAAATAAATGTTTGGAATATTTCAGTTCTACCTAAAATAGAAAGTTTTAAACGTAATGCCCAAAAAGAGAAGAAGCAAATTAAGAAAATTGAACCTATTGCAATAATAATAGGTGAAGTGGATTTTTTTTAATATTTAATTAAAAAGTTGAAACTATTTCTTAGACTAAGATTTTTTTCTTGTTGCTTTGACAATGATGGCCAAGAAAAAGATATTGCAAAGATTCTTTGCTTGAAATCTCAATTAAGAAGGTATTTGATTGGGGGATTGATTGTTTATTCTATATTCGGTGTTTCAACTCATGTTCACGATTGAATTTAATTTTTTCATCAAATTTAATTTGATTTTACAGTTATTAATTAAGGTTGATTCTACTCAATTAAGATTTATATTTATTTTATTATTATTATTTATTTTTCATAGAAATGATTATTATGACTGATTATTTTGTAAATATGATTTATAATTTCACTATGGGTTTATAGTTTTCAAAATCTTTTACAAATCTATTTATTTTAGAATCATATGTGATATAAAAGGTCTATTTTACACATTTTAAGCCAAATTTTTAGACTTTGGAAGCTCCAAATAGAAGGTTCTAGAATGGTAGAATTTCTCAACTCTATTGTAATTTTTTTAAAATCTTAAACATTTCTCCAAATTTACTTAATTAATGCTTGGGCAAAATCTCTCAGATTTTACGTTTTAATATATGCAATGAATGTAGCAATATCTTTATTCACCAAATTCAAAATTAAAATAACCATGTTTCTAATGCGATTTGTATGTTCAATGTAGCAAAAGTTCACTTTCTCAAAGGAAAAATAAAAATAAAAACCAAGACTAAGCTAAAGTTGAGATGAATATAATATTTCAAAATACAAATAAAAGTTGTTAAGTGTTAAAACTTTTTTTTATATATTTAAAAAAGTAAAAGTGAAGACTCAAGTCAATTAAATACAATTAATATTTAACCAAATAGACAACAAAAGAAAATACACACAAAAAAATAAATTATATTTTGATATTTACATTTTACACTCTTCTTAAAAAATGGCCTAATTTTTCAAAAGTCTTACAGATCTAACATTTTGATCAATTTTACGACTCGAAAAAATCACACGTAATTAATTGTATTTTAAAATTTATTAATTGGATGATATTTTTTTATGCAGCTGAGGAAATATAAATACTAAAATACAATCAATCATATATAATTTTAGTGGTGTAAAATTAATCAAATATTATATTTGAATTTTGTTTGAAAAAGTGTGTACCGTTTTATTAATTTAAAAAAAAAAACAAGTCATTTTTTAAAAATAACTCGAAATATAAATATGAAAATGTAATTTATTCAAAAAAATAATAATAAAAATCGGGAGTTGTCGGACACATCAGCCAATCCTCAAATATAGTTAAACCCACCTCTCTTCGTTAGATTCAAGTCCGTCTCCTTCTCTCTCTTCTCTCTCTCTCTCTCTCTCTAGAACTGAGGCTTCCAATGTTCGATCCAGTAGACTTAAACCTGCAACAACAGTTATCTTGAATTTCTATCACTGAATTAGAGCTCAACGAAATAAAAAAGATCTATTTTTTTTTTTTTGCTCTAACTAAAATTGAACCTTCTAATTTTCGATCCAGCAGTAGACTTAAACCCGCAACGAAAATCTCGAATTCGTCTCCGTAAATTTGAGCTCAAGAAAATTAAGAAGGTTATAAATGGCGGCAAGGTCGTATCCTCGATCTGTTGAGGAAGTTTTCAAGGATTTTAAGGGTCGTAGGTCTGCACTGATTAAAGCCCTTACTACAGGTGTGCGATTATGATTTGTTTAACCTTTTGTTTTCTTCAATGAATTTGGTTTCTAATTTCTGGGTTTTGTTTATATATCCGTTTTCTAATGTGGGTTGTTCTTTTTTTTTTTTTTCTTTCTCCGCAGATGTTGAAGAATTTTACCAGCAGTGTGATCCTGGTAGTTTCAATATTCATCCTTGATTGTTTTAACGCTGCTCGTTTTTTGTTGTTTTTTGAAATTGATATTGTTTTTAGTTTAGATTTTGGTTTGTTGAAACTTGTAGATGGTTGGCATTAATGGGATGTTGTTGTGTTTATGGTACTGCGAAATTTTGGGAATTGCTTGTGTGGCTTAGGATGTTAGTTTTCAGTGATTTGTGCTTATAATTGGTTGAGATTGAAAGTCATTATTAGCATTTGGAAGTTTCTATGTCTGCAGCGGAGGGGCTAAGTTTGCTCGTGTCGATTCTTTGAAAAGTTCTTATGTTAAGGAAGGATATGTATGCCTTTTTGTTTTTGGATTTTCTGTTTGTGTAATGGATGGATATCTTTTGTTGGAATCGTTTTTTATTTGTATGTCATTACTTCTGAAAGATGGTCACCTTTTGACACTAATGTTATGTAAATTAGAGACGCCCTCCTTGGCTAGACACTTGTCTTGTACTGATTTATATATTCGATTTGTGTATTGGATTGTATGAAAATTCACTTTCTAGTATGTCTGTTCGTGCATTCTTGATTTTGATGATCTATTTGTGAAAATCATTTGGATTGTGGTATGCGGAGTTGCTCAATCATGCTATGACATCTGTTGTAATATGTAGTAAATTGCATAATGTCAACAAATTGCTTTCGCCTCGCATGATTCTGTTTTCTTGGATGTACTTCTATTTGATTATGGCTTTAATTAGTACTTATGTAAACCTCCGATTGCTTGAGGTGATCTAGAAGTTAATGTCTATTATGGATCAGTGATCTTCAGAAATTAAGTAAACTGTTTTCCAGTGAAGTACCTGTATCAGATAGATCACTGTATACCTCTCTGGAACGTCATGCCCACCACATGTTATCCCTACTGTAGGTTTTGTTTAATTTTGTGGGGATATGTTTCTTGTTACCTGGAAACCTTTTGGACTTTTGTACTGTCTACAGGAGGCAATGGAAATGCAAGTTGAGCCCATCTTAAAATGTTCTTTTACTTATTCTAGATTTCTAGGCACTGTTAGTTTTAATGATCTCTTCTCTTCTCTTCTCTTCTTTTTTTCTTCCCCGGTATGGGCCTACTGTTGCTAGTAGCCTAGTATTAATATGGTCGTGGTTTGCCTTACAGAGAGAGAAAATTTGTGTCTATACGGTCATCCTCACGGGGAATGGGAGGTCAATTTGCCCGTTGAAGAAGTGCCTCCTGAACTCCCTGAGCCTGCTCTGGGCATCAACTTTGCTAGAGATGGGATGCAAGAAAAGGACTGGCTAGCTCTAATTGCTGTCCATAGTGATTCCTGGCTGCTCGCCGTTGCTTTCTATTTTGGTGCTAGATTTAGTATTGATAAAGCTGACAGGTATGTCTAATGCTCATTCTTCTTTTCCTTTCTTGTTTTACTCTCTCTCTCTTTTCTTGCAATGGACTTGTTTTAACACTTTCTAACCAGTGCTTAAGACAAAAGGCATCAAGGGTGTAGCCAATCCTTTCAAGTTTCTATTCGCATGTAATTTCCATTTGCTTACTAAAGCTTTTTTACATGGACATAACCCAGTTAATGCGAAGCTTTCATCACTGTGAGGAACTATTCCTCGTTGCATTTGCCTGACTTTCTTTTTTGTCATCATTTAGGTTTTCGGTTGGTCATTAGCTCATAATGTTCGTAGCTGTGCTTATATGATGCTCGTCATTTGTTGCAGGAAGCGGCTATTCAGCTTGGTCAATGAACTTCCTACTGTATTTGAAGTCGTGACAGGGGCTGCCAAGAAACAACAGAAAGAGAAATCACCAGTCTCAAACAGCAGCAGCAAATCTAAGTCAAATTCTAAGCTGGTGGTGGGTCTTCAATTCTCACTTTCTACGTCTCTTCTTTTTTCTCCCTTCCCACCACCCCACCAATTTTTATTTTTTATTTTTCTCAATAGTAATCAATCAAATATTCACCATAATTTGAAACCCCCTATCGTTTCTATGTGCGTATCGAGTTTTATAGTATCCCTTTGTAGTTATGTGCCGGTATGAGAGTAATGGAATTGGCAGTTTTGAAACCAGACTGTCCTAATGCAGTGTTTTCGATCTTAAACTTCTTGACGGTATAAGTTCGCTCCTTTTGTAGCAGAAACCGTCGGAATCTCAGGGTAAAGTTCCGAAGCCACAGCCAAAAGACGAGGAGGAGGAGCTGGACGAGGAAGAAGATGACGAGCATGGAGAGACATTGTGTGGTGCTTGTGGGGATAACTACGCATCAGACGAGTTCTGGATATGCTGCGACATATGTGAGAAGTGGTTTCACGGCAAGTGTGTCAAGATTACTCCGGCTAAAGCCGAGCAAATCAAGCAGTACAAGTGTCCATCGTGCAGCAACAAGAAACCCCGCCCGTAAGATGGAGCACTGACCATTTCAACTCGACTCCCAAGAATTCCGGTTACGGCCTCGGTCGATTAGACCCCCTCTCTTGTTCAAGTGTTACATTTAGTGCTTTAACCTGTGAATGCACACGTTCTGGTTGCTGGATTTTGTCTCTTGGTATAGCATTTAATGTTTTTAGCTTTTCAGAAGTAGTCCCCTTATTTTGTTGGATTATAATATGCTACTATTTAATCGGATTTTTAGTTTAATAAAATTTTGCTTTAGGTGGGGTGTGTAGATATATATGTAGTCATGATTGTGTGAGTATAATTTGATGTGTAAATGAGTCGGGTCGAGCATTAATAAACTCAAGATTGACTTGTTTGCTATTAAGTCGAACTTGAGTTGAGTAGTATTGGAAAACTCGAGATTGACTCACTGATTTAAACGTGTTTGGTCAAACTTAATCGAGTTTATAATATAATAATACTTACTAAATATAGCTAAAAAGTTTGAATCTACTCATGTTGAATATCTAAATAAAAATCATAATTTAATTATAAATGACCTTTTCAAAATCATTTCACAAGTCTAATAGGGTGTGACCATGAATCCCTATATATAATATAAACCATCACCAATAAAAAATGCCTCTCATTCAATACAAAAACCAAAAAAAATAATAAAAATGCAGATTTTTATGTATCAAAACAAGATAGGAGTTCTAGCAATGTTCTTGCTATCGCTGATCATCATAAATGTACACATCGCGTGCGGTCAGATGATATGCAACATGTCGGGGGAGGATCTGATGGCGTGCAAGCCGTCGGTGACTCCCCCTAAGCCGCCGCCGCCGTCGGCGAAGTGCTGCTCCGCCCTCTCTCATGCAGATATCAGGTGCCTCTGCTCCTACAAAAACTCCAAGCTGCTGCCATCACTTGGGATAGACCCTAATCTTGCCATGCAGCTTCCTGATAAGTGCAAGCTCCCTCACCCTTCTCATTGTTAGAGATGATGATGGTGATGAGAGAGAGAGAGAGAGAGAGAGAGAGAGAGAGAGAGAGAGAGAGGTTTTGGTATGCTTTAATAATGGAGTATGTTGTTATGTACCTACCATGGTTGGAACATGATGTTCCCTCTTTCTTATATATATATAGCTTGAATATCAATATTAATATATTATTATATTTATTTGTTTGGCTACTAATTCTTAATCGTCTCTTAACCTAAATGCAGAATTTTCATCTTAATTAGTACTGGTTTAATCTCATATTTTAATGTTCTTAATATACTATTGGCTCGTTTGCTACGTATGATAAGAGAGTGATAGATTTGTATGATACCCTAATATGTTGTTTGGTTAGAATTGTAAAGCCCATGATAAATGAATGGCCCGTCATCCTTATTAGGCCTTTGCTTGATAAGGTTTGATTAGGTATCACACGTTTAAGGTGGGATGTGTAATCACAAAATCTGATATAGCAACATTAATTTATTTTTGGACATAATTTAGAGATTTGTAAATCAGTCAATGAAACCAAACAATAGATTACCAATCTATACATCTTAAAATATTTTCTAGCAAACATAATATTGATACGTTATCTTGTAATATCCCATCAAGTCTAGCAAACGAGCCCTATATATATAGGTTTTATATATATATATATATATATATATATGTTTTGATTCAGGTGATATATATTTATTGGGGTGAGAAATGAGAAAATGTTTTTCTTATTGTAATTTACTGTTTAATAGCAGAGCTGTCAAAATCGGCCCGGCCCGATGGGCCAGCCCGACCCAGCCTGGTTTGGGGTCGGGCCAGGCTGTAAAATTTTAGACCCGATCTGATTTTCTGGCTAGCCCGGCCCGAAAAAATGGCTCAAATGGGCCGGGCCGACCCGAAAGAAAAAAATAGATTTTAGCTTTAAGCCTACGGGGCGGCCTGACCCAGCCCGAATTTCGGGCCGGGCCCGTAAATTTCAAGCCCGAAAATGGTTCGAACCGACCCGAATTTTTTTGGCCCGTAGGCTTGGGCCGGGCCGGGCCGGCCCGACCCCGACAATTTTGACAGCTATACTTAATAAGTATATTTTTATTGCATAATTATTTTGTCCCCACATATACAGTGAAATTATAGCAATTAAGCAATAAAATCCACGGTAAACATTTTTCTCATATTACTACACACGCGCGCGCATAGTAAAATCACTGTGGATGCATTAATTAAGTGTTAATTATATTCGTATTACCAGGATAAGAGACTGAATGATATTTGTAATAAACGATCTCAAGTCTACTTAAATTTATAAATTTCTTTAATTTCTTCTAATTAATTTTTTTTTAAGTAAAAATACTTGAAAATTCATATTTAACAGAGTGAAGATTTCAAGACTTAAAAGTTTATGCAATCTAGGTGCATGTATCTCTAAAAAAAGGTAAAATTATGCAAAAATATTTTGAATTGAGATATATAATCCAGTGTGGGGTGACATCCGTATATAGGTAGGGATGTTAATCGGACCGGACCGCTCAATTTTGAGTCAATTCTATCAAGCTATCTATTAAACTATTCGGCTTGAATCAATTCAGATTAGACTTTTTCGGATTGGAAATTATTTGTCCTAACTAACTCTAACCCAGCAGTTATAAATTTGTCAATTGACGTTGCCTATATTTTTAATTTCAAAAGATTAACATTAAATATAACACAATTTAATTACCACTAATTAATTAAATAAATTATTTAAGTTTTAGCGATTATATTTTTAGTACTTAAATTAAACTACATCAAACATAAAATTGCAATATTTAACAAAAAAATGAAGTTCAACCTATTCGGGAGAATACCCCGCCACTTAATTTCGAGCCGTTGGATTATTCGGTTCAAACCAATTTGAGCTAGATTTACTTTGGGATATAATTTTACGGCCTTAATTTTTTTTTAATAAAATTATTCAGAAAAACTTATCGGTTCCGAACTGGATTGTCATTAGGGCTGTAAATGAACAGAGTCGCTCGCGAGCTATTTGGAGTTCGACTCGAAAAAAACTCATTCGAAATTCGTTCATTTTCTAAACGAATCGAGCTCGAATAGGATGGTATTAAGCTCGGCCAGCTCGCGAACATATTCGAGCTCGAGTTTAATCGAATATGTTTTTCTAACATATTCATGAATATTATAAATATTTCAAATGGGTAAATAAACTAGACTATTTTTTTCAAGCTCGAACTCGAATATGTAAATTAAATGAACTTTTTTTCAAGCATTCGAACTCATGCTCGTTTAGTAAATTTTCGAGCATTTCACGAGTCGAGCTCGAACCGAATTTGAACATGACAAATATTTATCAAGCCGACTTTAAATAAGAGAAAAAAAGCTCGATTTGAGTTTAAATTTAAATATTCCTTAACGAGTCGAACTCGAGCATTAGAATGTTCAACTCGATTTGGTTCGTTTACAACCCTGATTATCGTCCGTAAATATAGAAAAAAAAAATCAAAAAAAGCGATATATAAGTTAAAAAAAAAGGTGAGTGTCCTAAATAAAATTTCAAATCTAGGAAGGAGGCCTTCCCATATTCCTGTAAAGTTAAGGGTTCAAATTGAAAATAACCTTTTCTGTTTCTCGAATTAGGGTTTTAGGCTTTTTAGCACAAAAACCCTGAAAACCCTTCTTCCTTTGCTAGCGCATTTACGGTGGAATCATGGGGAAATCGAAAGAAAAGAAGAGGAAAACATTAGAAGGAGAAGAAGGGAGCTCAGATGAGAACAAGGGGAAGCAATTGGAAACCCTAGATGTGCAAATCAGGGTAATTAGCGAAAACCCAGATAATAAAACCTCACCACCAATAATCGGATATTTTCCGTCCGGATTTGACCCGATGAAGAATTCAGGGGAATCGGACTCGAAATCCGGAGCTGGTTCTAGGATGAAGATATACAAGGATGCGAGTCGGAACCCCAAAAACCCTAGAATGGAGGTGGTGGTGGGTGGCTCCGCCGTCAATTTTGTAGGGACGAATTACTCCGGCGAGGCGAAGGCACCCCAGCTCTGTAATTATGCTCTCGGGGTGTTGGATAAGGAGACAGGAGTGCTAAAGATGGTTCCTATTGCTGCTAATAAGGTATGAGTGTGTGTTTGTGTGTGTGGCTGCTAGGGTTTTAGGTGAAAGATTGGAATTTTTACGGTTTTGATTGCTCTTGGTATTGGAATTTTCTGTTCCCCGATTGAATTTGGTGTTTTCTTACTTGTGGGTTTTAGGTGAAAGATTAAGCCTTTTGATTGCTCTTGGTAGTGGAATACCTATTTCCTTATTGAATTTGGTGTTTTTCAGCTTGTGGATTTTAGGTGAAAGGTTGAACTTTTCACGGTTTTGATTTCTCTTGGTGTTGCAATTTGTGATTCCTTATCGAATTTGGTGATTTTCAACTTGCGGGTTTTAGGTGAAATGTGGAACCTTTCTCGATTTTGATTGCTCTTGGTATTGATATTTATGATTTCATATTGAATCTGGTGTTCTGTTTTTCCAATTGTGATTGTTGCGTTGTTGTTTGAGACCCTCAATGATATCGAATTTGGAGTTTTTCAACTTGTGGGTTTTAGGTGAAATATGGAACCTTTCTCGATTTTGATTGCTCTTGGTATTGATATTTCTGATTTCATATTGAATCTGGTGTTCTGTTTTTCCAATTGTGATTGTTGTGTTGTTGTTTGAGACCCTCAATGATACTGTTATTCTTTTCTTGATACTGTTTTTTTTTAAATTGTCTTTTGCTGATAACTAGCTAAATGGAGCTACCCGAGGATTTGCGATAGTGGTTTATGAACATTCTTTTTTTCTGAAATCAATATAATCAACTCTGTTCTTTAATTTAATTATATGACTGCAGATATTCAGGTTGGAGCCAAGAATTATAGGGCTGGAGCAGCCTGAAATTGAAACACCAGATGCGGCTAAAGAAATTGATACCGTAGAGGAGAGGAACGAGAAATTCAGGAATGCCACTCTCATGTATTCAACAAAGAAAAATATAAGAAAGGTATGCCTTTTTTTGGGTGGAAGTTTGATTATGTGGTTTTGTCGCTCCTAAATAAAGTTATAAATCTGTATCAACATCTGTGCTGTTGCTTTCAAAATTCACGTGGACGAGCTTTTTAAATCTGAAATCACAACTAAAAAGAGAAAAATGAAAGAGGGGAGTCTTAAATTAAGTAAATGTTTCTATTTATTTTTCATTGCTAATCTGTAGTACTCGATTAATTTCAGGATGAGAAACGTGAAACCCTGCGCCAGACAGGAGATTCAGGAGCGCAAGAAATTATGGAAGATAAATTGAAGGGAATTGAGGTTAAACAAGAGGCACTCGAAGCAATTGCTTCAACTGCTAATGCTCGCAATATCCCACCATATGATTTGGAAGCCAAAACAGCCGAGATGGCATATCCACTCGACAGGATAATTTTGAGAGGGGAGTGGGATTACCTTCAAGACATTTTTGAGCTCGTACAAGGTCAATCGGAATTGGCCCCTGATGTTTACCCAAGTTTTGTTTGCAATAGAGTTCATAAACTACAAAAAGCCAAGGTGAGAATTCATATGATTGAAGTTCCCAAATCTTATTGTGGCTGTGCTGCATTGAATCTTCCTTCACTTCACTGCCTGAAGGATTATCGACATATCACTTCAAAATTTCTATTTCTGGTTAATATGCTAATATATTGCCATCATTCTTTATTAACTTGAACAAGATGTAGATTGTATGAGAAACTTTAATGGTTAAAACAAATAAAAAAATTATTCTCTAAACTTGGTTTCTATTATAATGATGAATTTTGGCAGAAAACCTCGGAAGTAGATTCGGTCATATCACTTTATATATAGGCAGATGCATTTTTTGCTGTGATTAGTTCCATGTGAACACAACCATTTTTTTTTGTATTATCTTTACTGAATATGTTCGTAGAGAAATGTTAGCTACAAACCATACTATCACATAAATTTAATTTGGTTAGTTTGGAAATATTCTTTTCGGATTTCTTTTGCTGGTCAAAATTCAAGACTGTCGAGGCTTCTGCTGGTGAACGTATCACGAATCTAACTGCTAGCTCTATTCAGTTACTTGTAAATGATCAGAATTCTTGTTTGAGCTTATAAGATTTCACATTTCCTTTTGGATTTCATTACAATGGTCTGAGCTATTCTGTTACCCTTTTTTGCTTTCGAAATTTGCAGGACGAGTCAAATAAAAGGAGGATAGCCGGCATACTGTCGTATATCACTCATCTCATCAAGTTTAAGGACCGACATTCTATGGATGGGGTGTCGTCTGCAAAGCGTCACAAACTGCCGACCATCTTATCGCAGAAGTTCTCCACCATGTTTGCTTCTACTAAGGATAAAAGGATTCCTGAGGACAGACTGAATCTGCTGATAAGCTATGTCCTGGTGCTCTCCCTGTTTGCTGACGATTTTCTTTCCGACCCTTCAGACATCGCCAAGGATCTCCGAATGAACCCCGTAATGCTGAGATCTCACTACGAATTCTTGGGCTGCAAGTTCGTGCGCGAAAATCAAGTGCTGCTCGCGACTCTCCCCGTCCCACTGGAATTTCAGACGACCAAGAGACAAAGAAAGCGAAGGTAGATCTCTGATCATGTTGAGTGTTTTTCTGGGAAATTTCTGGTGGAAGGTTTTTTGCTACGATTTTGTAATAGTTGAGTGGTGTTTTGCTTGCAATTTTGACTTGCTTTCACTATAAGATATGACTTTTTGTTTATTTTTTTTATTTTTTATAGACGATTTTATAATTGAAATGTCAATAGATTAGATACGAATTTTGTTGGACGCTTTTTAGATCGTCGTATTTCTGTAGCATCTACCACACTCATTTCGAACGTCATAATATGGCCGTTGTTAGTTTGTTACTCATATTTCATTTAATGTAGCGTTGAAATACGCAAACAAGTAATTTCTCCTCTCACTTTTTGCAGAGTTAATTATTATTAAATACATAAGTTTTGACACAATTTACAATTTATACACGGATTTTGAAATGTTGTAATTAAAACACAATCTTACAATTCTTTGCAAATTAGACGTCTCCAAATTTTCCAACGAAGGAAAAACGGAAATATAACATGAAATGTTACAATAAAAATCAGAATGAAAGTGTTTGATTTTCGTATTATTACAAATTGTGTCTATTTTGCAAAAAATTGCAAATTCATGTTTTAATTGCAACATTTCAAAGTTCGTGTCTAAATTACAAATTGTGTCAGAGTTTACGTATTTAATCATAATTAACCCTTCACTGTATTACATACAACCATTCTCATACACACATTTCAAGCCCATGAAAAAAAAAATATATGGACCGATTATGTAATAATGAGAGATATTAAGCTGTGTAAAAAGTAAAAAGTAAAAACTACAGAAAAAAGACAGTAAAATAGTTGATCAAGATTTGCTCTTGATCTTCCTCTTAGATTTCAAATCCACCACAATTACAGATATATTATCTTTGCTCCCTCCCTGAAGGGCCATGTTGCACAGGTACTCCGCCGCGGATTGAGCGGCCGGGTCGACGCCTTGGCCTCGATCCGCTAACGGGTCGGTTCCATTCTTCTTGTGCCAGATCAGAATGCGTTTCCTCGCCATTTCACACGCTTCCTCGTTCGTCACCACATCCCACAGCCCGTCGCTGGCCAGAACGAGGCAGTCGTCTTCTCTGGTCCGAGGGACGAACATTACCTCCGGCTCGGGTATGATCCACGGCTTTAAGTATCTGTCACCTGAGAGGCGCGTTCGAGCAAGCAAAGGTTGAGCAACATAACAACACGAACAATGCAGGCGAACGAGCAAGAGACGGTTCAAATGTCGAAAATAATTGGAAATACGTGAGATTTTGTCAGTTCATACGAAAATGAGATCAAGAAGAGCGGAGGGAGCCCGGATCAGGTGGAGACGAAGAACTCTATGCTACGACACGTTCTTATTTCCAAAAAATCGCATCATAATTCTATTTTGAGCCGAAAATTTAAGGTATGGATGAAGCAAGCAAGAATAGTTCCATAAAAAAAGCCACGAAAAACGATTTCTTTAGCATACGAATGCAGGAACAACGTGTGCATAAGATGTGATGATACACGAACGGAGTAAAAAGGACCTACCGATAGACCTGGACATTGCAAGAACACCAAAAACACGGTGGCCATTCCACGATATGACCTTGCCTCCGGATGCCTCGATCCTAGCATATTCATCCTCTCGACTTGGCTGACAAGTAAATTAAAAGGAAAAATGAGAATGTTCTGCCAACAGGGCATCAGAAACGAGCAATGGAGCAAAAGCGATAAACATGCAAGCTTACTTTGTGATCAACAGATAACGGGATTGCTTCTTTACCACGATAGAGCACAGCCCTTGAATCTCCACAATTGGCAACTATAATATGGGATGAAGACAGAAGTGCAACCACAGCAGTTGACCCGACGGTTTCCGGGGCAAGAGGTTCGACAATGTAATCCTCTTCTGCATCTCCTTGAGGGCTGCTGCCCGGTTTTGTCTTGCCCCCGACTTCATCATCGACTTTTAGAAAGCAATCGGTGAAAACCTTCTCCCATTGTACATGCCTAGTGTCCCTGGTGCTCCCTTCCACCACTTTACAGTTGTTTAACTCCTCCACCATAGCCAGATGAATACGATCACGACAGTAATTTGCAACCTACAAAATCGAGTTCTAATATATTAATCGTGTCATAAATGCTTATCAGAACCCTACAAAAGAAGATGTATGCATATAAAGTTGGCTTAATCAATTATGAAAACATAAATTATCATCTTAGTAAACAATTAAACAAAGTATGTATGAAGTAAATGTTGCTCGTAGATGAGAAACGAATTATCAATATAGAGAGACTTTACACACCTGAGATCCACCATGACCATCATACACCGCGAAAAAATGAGACGTCAGTTGACTCAAAGTCTGACTTATTCCATCGATTCCATGGTCACCGATAAATAACTTTATCGGAATTTTCATGAAATGTGGTGCAACCATGATAGCATCTTCCATCTCTGGCCTAAGCCCACGTATCGACACCGAGCCCCAAAGCGGCACACAATCCAATTCAAAAACACTCTTCCCACCACCTTTGCTCGGGTTTTTCTCATACGGGAGCTTAACAGAAACGATGGACTCTTTTATTGCAGGTCCATTCGAGCATTCCTCTGTTGGCTTAGCACACACAGCCAATGAATCATTAGATATTCTCCGTAGTATGCTCTTCTCTTCCACACTGATAACCTTTGCAACCAGATGGCCATTTTCCGTGCCCTCAATCTCCACAGCAATCGGCACGCTCGTCTCTGAAGCAGCAACAAGCGGCACAGTTATATCCGAAGCAGGATCCAAGGGTAGCAACTCCACATTACTTATCAAGCCGGGGTCTTCCCCTAACAAGAGAAGTTCATCTTCTTCGCTATCGTGAACATTACTACCCGACTGACCGTGCTCGGTTATCAGTGTCGTGTTCAGCATGCCATCAAAAGCTTTACTTCCACCCACCAACGAAGAAACAACCTCGTTAGTTTCAGTTTTTACACAGCTGTAACCAGCATCCCAACTAAATGCTGGATCCGACAGCAAGGTTGCTGTTTCGGTCACTAATTTGAGTCTGGTTATATCCATATGGTTTGAGATCCCAGAATTCTCACACACGGGGTTGCCTAAACTAAACGTAACTGCAACTGCAGGAGATATCTCTTCCATCATTGCAATTCTTAAACCCGACTCAAAAAGAAGGCTTTATAGACCTATTCAGATGCTCAAAGTCGATTTTTTGTTCAGTTACTCAGCTTTTTCGGGCAACAAACTTAACCTCGGAGGAACGAAAAGTCTATCTATTCGATCACTACAAGCTACAACACAAACATGGAGCAATTGCCTGAAGAACTAAACAAAAGGCCAAACAGATTTCTCCACGAGATCGAAAACAACTACTACTTTCCAAGAAATTCAACAAGGAAATATCACAATCGAAAGTTAAGACATCTGAAAGAGGTAAATACCAAATAGGGATCTAGAAAAACAAGACAAGGATGTCAAACATAGGATACTTCCATAAACAGAAAATTTAAGGATTGGAATCAAGAACTCATAAATGTTTCCCTCCTATAAAAAAACAACCTTAAAACCAAGATAACAAGATCCCATCTCCAACACCAACCCTTATATACTCACATGAATCAAGAAAAGGACAAAATCAAACCCTTATCCATAATTGCAGGCAGGGAAAGTCATGTAAAAAGAAAAAAACTAGGAAAAAGGAAAACCGACCCCCCACAAGATTCACAAGGAAATCCTCAAAGATGCCAACTTTTTTGACACATGGTACATGGATTTCATGGATCTAAGGCAACTCTTCTCAGCCTCTTGAAAATATGCAATTTTCTTTATTAATTTATCCTTTCCCTCAACAGCTTTCACCAAACACAATCAAGATTCATTCCGCAACAACAAATTCTTGACTCAACACCAAATCCAAACAAATCATACAGCAAAACTACAAAAGGGATTGATGCTGCCACAACAAAGATCCAATTTTTATTTTTTATTTTTTTTTCACAATGAATTAAAGATTCAAGTGAAGGGCGCTTACTTGCAATTTGAACTGAAACACCAAAAACAAATCAAGAACTCAAAAGGGCTCTCAGCAATAATGCTCCTCAGCTGAATTCTCATTTTTTGTTTTCATTTTTGAGCTGGTAAGAGTAAGAGAGAGAGAGAGAGAGGGACAGACAGAGAGAGAAAGTAGCTCTGGAAAAGCATTTACTAATTGAGTTTACATCTTCATAGGACACGTGTAGATTCAATTATCTAACTCCAATGAATGCTGCTGTAGAAAAAGAACAAAAGAAATTTGGCAAAAACAAAAAATAAAATGAAAAGAAATAATTGAATTGAGATTGTGCTTACAATATAGAAAAAGGAGTCATGGACTTTTCATGATACAGACTTCAAGAAGACCACGTGTCCTTGCTTCTCACCGGAAGGTAAACCCAGTCATAAAGGCATTCAATATAAATACTCATGTTTGCTTCCATTCATCTAACTTAAATATTCATCAACATTTCAAAATAATCAAATTCAAAAAATATTCTATTCGAAGTTTATTTATATAAAAAAGAGAGGGATAAACATGCATAGCATACATGAGTCCAAAATGAATGAGTTAGATTTTTATTTCTCAATAAAGTGATATGGATAAAAACATAAAATTTGGTGATGTCATAAATATATGCAAATAAAACACGACATAAAATAGAACAAATTATATAAATAATTCATTTTAAACGTTTTTATGTTATTAGATAATCAGAAGTCAAAACTACGTGTATTTTTTAAATTTTCTATTGTCATTATTTGTGAACCACTTCTACGCGGAACACGATTTAGATGACGTTAATGAGATCTGAATTCACGATATTTTATGTACGAGATTTCACGCAAAACTAAATATGCCACCTCAGAAGAGCGGCAATGAAACGTGATTAAATTTACTTATTTTAAACTGTATAAAAGTGTAAATTTATGGAATAAGATAATTCAAGATGATATATGCATGGATCTTGCTTGCTCATCATTTGAGTAAAATTGTGAACTACTTTCAACCAAGCATGAGCTTGAGTAGAAAGTTCATGTTTGGGCAAAGCTAGAAAGCAAGAAACAAGTAAACAACTAAAATAAAATATATTTTTTTACAAAAAAGAAAAGATAAATAAGATAAGGTAGATAAAAATTTTGCAAAAAAAAAAAAGGGTGGTTGATGACATATCTCTAAAGTCTTGCAGATACCATCAAACTGAAATTTATTAATTAAAAAGAGTGATTAATTTATTCGAATCATGTTTTTTTTTCCCAATATGAAAACTTATATTAAATAATTTTAACATGCACATATATTCTACTAATTAAGTCCAATTGCATGGAATAATTATTTTTAATGATATGGGAAATCTACGACACTATTTAAGAGTGCATATATGTGAATAAATCATATATTTAAATATAATATAATCCACAACCACACAAATTAGAATCTTTTGTTTTCTAACATAGTATTTCATTATACAATTTTTATATTTTATTTCATAAATAAACATCACGTAACCAATGACCTAAATGTTTTCTTGGAATAGGTAGGGTGTGGATAAATTTATTTTAGGTGGCCCAATGGTATTGGCTTGTGACTTTATTCACAAACTTTATATTGGCATGCTACACATTGCAATCAATTTTTTTTTGGGGCAAGTCAATTTATAGAAGAAAAAATTAAATAAAAAAAAGTGGGGACATAGGCATGAAAGTTACTTGAACCAATAGGAATTTGACAAGAATTAATTTTCTAGTGGATCACCCTCATTGCCTAAGGAATGTTGCAAAGAAACAAGAAAATAGGTATACACTCCATCAACATCCACCACAATATATTTTGTATTTTAATAAAAATTTTCAACTAGAAATTTAGAAATGGAAAATGCATACTATTTTATGAATATTTGAAGTGTGGAGATAGTATTGGAAAACACATAATTTAAGACATTTCAATTTAAAATACTACCTCAGTCCTATTTTGATAGGCTGATTGAGATTTTTTACGGGATTAAGAAAATGATTGGAAAAGATAATTAATCAATAAACTTTCTAATATGTCCCTATTTATTATTTGACATTAATTAATGTCTAATGTGAACATATTAAATAGGGTGTATATATTAGTAAATTAGCTAATTATATATAGAAACATGTCTATATATCGGGACATACCAAAAAAGAAAATAAGCCTATCAAAATAGGACGGGGGAGTATTAAAGGTAACCTAAGCTATGGATGGATTTTATTGAAATAGAACTAATTAGAGGATTTTTGGGAAGTAATTTTCTCCAAAAACTCAATTTTGTAAGAGCTTAATTAGTTTTATCAACCAATGAAATGAAATACAATTAAAGCATTCTTTATATTAAAAAAAAAATTACTATTCTATGAAAATTTTGATAATTTTCTATCTACGAAATTCATCATTTCAACTAATTAGGTCCAAATTCAAGAATAAGTGGATCTCAAATGGTCCCCCTTCCAACCTCAAGAAATTTGAATAACCTAATTAATTAAATAATTGCATTTGGGCACTAAAATAAACATTTACGAAACCTAATCAAAATACAGTATCTCATGCATATCAAGATTGGACCAGTTCTATATTCCCATTAAAATTATTTAATTATTGGGCAATCTCCCCCCACTTTCTTGGATGATTTATAATTAGGGATAAATTAATTATATGTTTTTTGGTTAAAAGATCATTATAGTTCAAGCAATAGATTTAAATGTATCGCTACATTTTTTGCAATAAAGTTTAATATATATATATATATATGTGTGTGTGTGTGTGTGTGTGTGTGTTTTGTGTTGTCCTATATATTCTCTTGAAAATTGATGAGGTGTGTGTTTATATATATATATATATATATATATATATATATATATTAAAAAAATGGGCGTCAGGCATGGACATATGAGAGAGAAAATAATTGGATCATCATACATTTTTGTTGGATAATTTATAGATAGTATATTACTCGATCCCTCCATCGCGATTATACAGTCACTATTATTATTTTGGGGTGTTTTAATTATATAGTATCATTATTATAATTAGTATTAATTTTCATGATAATCTATAAATACACCTTTATTAATTATTGAAAATTAAAAAACTAACCACTTAAATTTGAAAGTCATAAATATTAAATAAGGGTATTATTGAAAATTTAACTTCAATATCTTATTTTCATAAATATTTTTAATTTACGCGCCAAGAGAAATGAGACTGTATAATTGGGACGGTGGGAGTAGTACGTAGGCAAGCATTTATTTTTCTTTACTATTAATTATGAATATATATGTCCCACCAAGCTCTAAGAATTGACTTGGATGACTATATATGGTACTCTTCAAGTGTGGAATTTATTGAGGTAACACAAAATAAAAAATAAAATAAAAACACACATTAATTTATACACGTTTCAAACATTTAAGTTACTTAATTAAATGACAATATTAATTAACGAAAGAAGTGTATAGATATTTTAAACCTTTAGTTATTCCCTCAAAAAAAAAAGTTTAGTTATTAAATGACGATAAATCAATAATATTAAATGAAAGAGATTAATATTCCTCTCCACCCTCTCTCTTTAGTTATCGTACGTTTTATTTTTTTTTATTAAATTTGTATCCCCCCTAATTACTGTAATGCTCCTTTTTTTTTACGTAACTAGCCAACTATCATTTCTTATAATTACGTGACTATAATATAATAAAAAAATCATGTGTCAATTATAATTTTCCTAGCACATTAAATATATATTTTTAATTTGATAGAAAAATATTTCTTAATATTGAAAGAGAAACTAAAAATAATATATAAGAGTGAAATTTACACAAAAATACTTCCATATATTGGGTTTACATTGAGTTTCTCCTCGCTGCCAAAAAAATAAAATAATAAAACAAGTCCATAATTTAACTTTTTTATAATTCGTTAGTTTTAATATGGTGTACGTTTACACCAACGTACATTCATTACTTTGATATATACGTAATCTTTATCTATCTAATAGTAAAATTATTGCTAAAAATAGTTTTCCCGTCAAAAGTTATTACTAATTTTGGAAACCAATCATTTATTGTTAATGTCAATCCACTAAATATTTTATTACTAATTGCGAATCACTTTAGTAAAAATTTAACATGTATGCTTTGAAACAAAAAAATAATGTTGCATAGTGTAGCCATTCATACATTTTTTTTTCGTAATTCGAGCCTAATTTGAATTTCAAAACTAAGTTTAAATAATCATCCCCCTTTTTGATTGGACTTAATATCTCAATGACTATAATAACAAGCATAAAAATTTCTACAATTCACAATAATTGTAAATTAAATGTGTTTTGTTACGATACTTTTGTTATTTTTCATCATTATAATTTCTAACAAAGAAAATTATGCATATCTTGCATGCGAGATACTCTAGTTAATAGTATATCATAATATACATGTGCATATATATGATTATGAATAATATAAAATTAAATAAAAGCACGATTAAAAGAAATAATAAAAGATGTATATATATATATAGATGTTGCAAAAAAACGTAGACCAAGGAAAGAAAAGGTAAAAAAGAAAAACAAATTTCACAAATTTTCGCCCAATCGCACTAAAAACGTCGTTGCATGCATGCAGATTGGCTGAGCTGCGACGGTAGCGAAAAGCAGCAACCACCATTCCGGTGGCGCCGCTGCCCAACGCTGCCCGTCGTCGGTCAGCCATGACGAATCACGACACGATTGCACCGAAAAGGGTCGTGTCGGCTTCCACCGCGGTGGCCGTCGACCGAGACAAGAACAGCCAACACGCCGTCCGATGGGCCGTCGAGAATTTGAGGTTGAAGGAAAAGATGATCATCCTCGTACATGTGGCCACCTCCCAACAAGAAAAAGGTATATATATATACACATATACATATATATATATATATGGGAAAGTGTAATTCAAGATTAATTTTGAGGAAACGTTGATATGGATTTTGTTTTAAATTTCTCAAAATGTATATTAGTTTGATATGAGAAGTTTTACGTATATATATAATGAACCAAGGTATTGATCAAACAATGGTGATAAATTGATTTATTATGATAAATTTTAAAATTCTATATGTAAAATGTTAATTTGATGTAAATTAATATTTGAGTCGTGGGTTGTACATCATATATGCATGTATTTCATGTGTGGTATAGTGATTATAGCTTAAACACATATGCATTCATTATTTGGATTTATAATGAATTTATCAGATCATTATATTATATTATAACATAACGTGTATTTGAGAGGATACTCAACTCGATTCGATTCATTTTAAGTTCATACATTTTAAATTTGTCAAGAGCTTAAAATCTTGCCCTCGTAAAAGTACAAAATTGTTAAATATTCATGGAAAGATCAATTTTATGTTAAATTAATAGGTTTTTGGTCAAATTTTTTTTATTGAGTTTTTAGCATTGATTTTGGTGCGTTTGTTTGGTGCAGAGGATTGTGACATGCAACAATTGTTCCTTCCTTATCGTGGATTTTGTGCTCGGAAAGGGGTAACTCTAACACAACTACTATTTTAATAGTCACACGAACTAATTCACGTCACATGTATAGTGAAAGTATCATAATTTGAAATGAAATATTGCACCAATGAAATGAAATATAAGAGTGTACCGTCACTAATAACGTACGAGTTTAGGTTCGCACGAAGGAGGTGGTCCTCCACGACCTCGACGTCGCGGTCGCATTGTCCGATTTCATCAACGCGCACTCCTTGAAGAACATCATCCTTGGTGCTTCAAGCCGAAGCGCTATAACAAGGTATAACAAAACGATTCTTATTCATAATCTTTCAGTTATGAGACCGCCTAAGAGTGCCTTCGTGTACGACTTGTTCATTGCTCGTCTGGCTTTGTTGTTGTCGTCATAGGGCATTCAAGAGCGGAGATGTTGCAACTTCCGTAGGCAAATTGGCACCCGATATATGCTCTGTATACACTGTCTCTAAAGGGAAAGCTAACAAAATCAAGTCTTCAAGTGACCCTATTAGCCCTGCCACTGCTTTGCCACCTCGTGTCTCTCCAGGGTTAAATCGGTAACATGACAAATCCAGCCACCCCTATTGAATTTCTCTTTTACATTTTCATGTTACATCTCATGTTTCCGACTCTTGAAATATGTTGCCTATAGACAGGGGAGCTCGGGAATTAATAGCCCCTCAGAAGGGTCTGTAGGCAGCGGTGCACCTTCACCTTCATACTCAACGACGAGCAGCAACGAGTCGAGACACCTTTTCGCATGGGAAAAACGCCATGGAAGAAGTTATGCAACGTCTCCGAAATCATCTAACACTAGCTTCGAGAATGTGATGGCAGGAAAATACGAATTTGACCACATCACTTCATCAACTAGGCCACTATATGGCAAGGCACTGACCCCCAGTCGGGGCCTTGCCCTAGATCACTATTCATTTATGTCAAGTGATCAATCCGAGCAGCACATGAGTTATCCCTCGGATATCTCCTATGAGCTTCTAGATGAGCAGAGGATTTCTAATGCATCTAGGTGCTCCACTTCCACTCTAGCAATAGTAAGTCCACACAGTCTCTTAATTTCTAGTACCAGAGAAGGTTTTTTAATTTCACTCATGTTCGTGTTGTGTTCGTGTTAATATTGCAGGAAATAGAAGATGAGCTAAACAGAGTGAAACTAGAGCTGAAGCATATCACAGATAAGTACAATGCAGCTTGTCTAGAAGTTGTAACTGCTAGAGATGAGGTAACAAAACCACAATTCCATCACATTTTTGAATCTTCATGAAGCAATCATAGGGTTTAAAGTTTGAACTTTAAACCAACTTTTTTTTTTGTTTAAACAGGCAAAAGAAATCACTCAATGGAGATTTGATGAGGCCGACAAGCACACCGAAAACTTTGCATTGGTGACAGTGGAACATGAGAAGCAGAACTCTAGGGCCGCCATGGAACTAGCACAGAAGGCGCGGTTACTAGCAAATCTAGAGTCGGAAAAGAGACAACGGGCAGAGAAAAAGTTCAAGATCGAGGCCAAACAAAAGCAGCAAGTGCTCGATGCATTGGCACACGGCCTAGCTCGATGCAGACGATACTCCATTGAAGAAATCGAAGCTGCAACGAACAACTTCACCTCGAACAAGGTAGGTGAAGGCAGCTATGGACCTGTTTACAAAGCCACAATCGATCACACCCCAGTTGCAATCAAGATCCTCAAATCCGAAATCCCAGATGGCCTAAAACAATTCCAGCAAGAGGTAATTAAACCTTACTCCCTCCGTTTGCATTTAAATGTCATTTTGGATGAATACATACAAATTAATAAATCAATTAAATTACCTAACATACCCTTATATGCATACATTAAATCAGTTTAATACAGATGTTTTAAATGCATTAAATGAGGGCAAATGCGAGAAAAATATGAACTTACTTTCTCGAATCTGTAGAATGACAGTTTTTCTGAAATAAAATTAAAATGCTAGAATGACACTTATTCAGAAACGTAAAAAATACTGCACTAACATTAATTACCATCATTATACATTACATCTCGTGTTTCATTTCACCAACTCAGCACGACACACTGCAGGTCGAGGTGCTGAGCCGGATGAGGCATCCCAACATGGTGATCCTGATGGGAGCCTGTCCGGACAACGGGTGCCTCGTCTACGAGTACATGGACAATGGCTGCCTAGACGACCGCCTCCTCTGCAAGGACAACACACCACCCTTACCATGGGCCACACGCTTCAAGATCGCAGCGGAGATTGCCACCGGCCTCAACTTCCTCCACCAAACAAGGCCTCAACCACTAGTCCACCGTGACCTCAAGCCGGCCAACATCCTCCTAGACAAGAACTACGTGAGCAAGATCAGCGACGTAGGCCTCTCCCGCCTCGTCCCTGCATCCGTGGCGGACGAGGCCACGCAATACAGAATGACAGCAGCTGCAGGGACGTTCTGCTACATCGATCCAGAGTACCAGCAAACAGGACTGCTCGGGACGAAATCGGATGTGTACTCATTAGGCATTATCTTGCTGCAGCTCATCACTGCGAGGCCTGCAATGGGGCTAACACATCAGGTCAAGACAGCAATCGAGGCGGGGCGGTTCGTGGAGGTTCTTGATCAGAGAGTTGAGGGCTGGCCGGTTGAGGAAACGCTGTCGTTCGCGAAGCTGGCATTGAAATGCAGTGAGCTGAGGAGGAGGGATCGCCCGAATCTTGATTCGACTGTGCTGCCGGAGCTGGAGAGGCTGAGAGATGCAGCGTTATCGCGGCTTGAACATGAGAGGAGATTGTATTATTTCACCTACTCGAGCAGTCGTGGTTGTGATCGTGATCAGAGGTTGTCTTCGTACGAGGTTAGTGAGAAGTTAAGCTTGCTTGATATGGTTATTGATAGATTTTTCATCTGATTAACGTGTTGGGACAGGGAATCAGGGATGATCAGAGCGAGGAGGAGGAAGAGTTGGATGTATCGAGTAGTTCTTGAATAGATGAAGATATGATCATGATGAATAATGTGTAAGATCAAAGTGAGAGTAGATGAGTGATTTTTGGCAAGGTTTCTCACTCTAACACTAATTAATTAGATGTTCATATCACACTCTATTTAATGTAGAGATAAATCTGTGAAATATAAGTTTTTGTATGCCTAAAGAGACATAAATTGTATTTCTCCATAGTTACAAGATTGTGTGTGTGTGTGTGTGTGTGAGAGAGAGAGAGAGAGAGTAATTTGATCTTATATTTACATATGGATTCAGTGGTGATGTGGGCTAATATTCAAGAAAAGATCATGCAGATGCGAATTAAATTTCCTATTAGGATTTAGGAGAAAATTTTATGACATAATTGATGTAAAATAATTTAATGAAGTAGGAACGAAATGATGATGTGCAAAGAATGGGATTGTATGTTATTTTATATTTTGTTTAAAAAAATTCTTTAATTTGAATCAAATTGTTTATATAATTTTATGATTACGTTTGCTAAAATGTCTCACCTATTTTTTTTTCCATTTTTTATTGATCATCAATTAAATCGTTACCTAAAAGCTAAAACGTATAGTAATAACTGTTTGAAAACTGAAAAATTGAGTAAAAGATATTTCCTTTCAAATACAAATATTTTTAGTTATCCCAATCTCGCGTGCAATTTGCAATTTTGATATTAGTTTCAAGGCGTGAACTAAAAAATAAGACCGGATCAAAAAATAGTGATTATATTAATAGCTAATATATACACTCAGACGCCCGGTCTATGATATTGAGTAGATTTGAACTCGTAATTTTTGATTTCCAAGCAATTTCACTCCACTACTAGACCATCCCACCCAGACTAGCTAATATATATATATATATATATAAATTATGTTGTGAATAACGTACCTAAATTAAACATGCTTCCACCAAATTTTAAGCTAGAAAAGGATCTCAAGATGCCACGTCAGATCAATGTGGGCCGGTTAACCCAGCAAACCAGACCGGTTCGGTCCGATAAATTAGTCAATGTCGGCGCGACTTCCACTCTCTTAACTCGTTCAAAAACTCGCCGCCGCAGCATAAAAATCAAACAAAACCTAACTCCGCCTCCGCCACCGCCTCTTCCCAAATCCGATCCTCGTCCAGATCCGGATCGGAATCCGAATATCCGCCATGGCATACCAACATCGAGCTCCGAATCAAGCAGAAGACGACATCGCCGGCTCAAATCGCCGCCTCTACAACCCCTACCAAGACCTAAACCTCCCGACGCGAACTCTCTACAATCTGCCGGCATCGCCGGAGTTCCTCTTCCAGGAGGAGTCGCTCGCGCAGCGCCGATCCTGGGGCGAGAATCTGACCTACTACACCGGAATCGGCTACCTCGCCGGCGCGACGGCGGGCGCCGCCAAGGGCTTCTTCACCGGAGTCAAGGCGATCGAGCCGAGCGACACGACGAAGCTGAGAGTCAACCGGATCCTGAATGGGTCGGGCCACGCCGGCCGGGTGTACGGGAACCGCTGCGGCGTGGTCGGGTTGATGTACGCCGGCCTCGAGAGCGGCATGGTTGCGGTCAGGGATGCGGATGATGTGGTGAACAGCGTGGCGGCGGGGCTAGCGACCGGAGCGCTGTACAAGGCGGCGGCGGGGCTGAGATCCGCCGCCGTGGCCGGAGCTATCGGCGGAGCGGCCGTGGGGGTTGCTGTAGCTGGGAAACAAGCTCTGAAACGTTACGTGCCGATTTGAGTCGGTTTCGTTTATCGAGAGAGCTGATAATTTTCGACACGACACGGACGATCTTAGTATCATGAACTACTAATGATGGTTCAATTTTGAGTAATGTCCTAGTTTAAATTTGAGTTTCTAATTTATGTATTTTGATGCGTTTGTTGTTATATAATATAATTTTCATACATTCCTATTATCTTATCTTTTGATTTTTGAATAACCATTAAGAAAATTTGATTTCGTTTCAAAAAATAGTTTCGATCGAGTGACTTATGTTGTTTTGGTATGATTTATGTTTCGCGCCATTTCCAATAATAGCAAAATTAATAATTAGTTTTGATTGATTATTATAACAATGGTAATAAATCGATTACTATGTTTCGTTGAGTTTATTATTTTTACATGTGAATATTGTATCCGTGTTTTAGATTTCCTACAATCAATGATCAAAACTCGGGAATTATTATTTGATAAAAAAATCGAGCGCTCGCGGCGTCGTCTCGTCTCATCTCGACAGTTACGGAGAAACTAAACGACTGCAAAGGAATGCAGAAAAACAAGTTTAGAGCAACATCAGCTGTGGATTCTCGATGTAACCTTTGAAAGCCTTGAGCCACTCGGCTCCGATGGCGCCTGCATGTGCCATGAACATCGCGTTAACGAGCGTAGTGTCGAGGTCTTGTGATTGGCGAAAAACAGTAGACGTGGTGACTTACCATCAATGACGCGGTGGTCACAGCTAAGTGTCGCGGACATGAATGAACTGAACTCACACTGGTTAGGGCCGGAACCGGGTACGGCCCTGTTTTCAGCTGTTCATACGGTTTTAAGCAGTGAGCATGAAGATCTCTACGATGCAAATCTCGAGGTAGAAACAAGAGACGAAGAGTTAGTGTTACCCGATCCAACGGCTAGAATGCCCGATTGGGGTGGGTTGACGATTGCACAAAATTGCTTGATGCCGAAAGGCCCTCCCAAGTTTGAGACAGTGAATGTACCCCCCTACAAATAGTATATTTAAGTATCGGGTTAATTGCTAAAAAATTCATGATGTTTGAACGAATTTGCAATTTAAACACGTCTTTTAATAAAAGTTGCAATAATAATCCAAAACTTTTAATTCGTAGCAAAATAGATAACTTCATAAAATTTTGATGATCGGAAAATTAGCATTGCACAATGAAAATCTCATAAACCGAATGACTGTTCACTTGGAAAAAACATTCCAACATCATAATTACGATCATCAAGAAAAAATTGGAAGTGTCGAATTTGTTACAAATCAAAAGGCTGGGTTATTATTGCAACGTTTTAAAAGTTGTGTTTAAATTGCAAATTTGTTCAAAAGTCATGAATTTTATAGCAATTAACCCTTAAGAATCTCTATAAAATAAGGGCAACCAAGTTTATATTGGATCATCATACTGTTAATATAGGCTCACCTCGAAATCTTCGGGTTTCAAGCTGTTCTCTTTCGCTTTCTGAGCTAAATGCTGAACTTCCTCAGAGATTCTTGATAAACCTTTCTTGTCAGCATTCTTGAAATTTCAGCAAAAAAGAGTTGTTATGATGCAGTTTGAGGTGAAATTTTCATAATATGATTGGCATTTCTGGTAATTAACTCACCCTAATTACAGGCACGTACAATCCGTTGTCTGTTTGGACAGCAACATTAACATTCACATTATGATACCTGCATTGTAAGACGTTTTAGTTTAGAGGACTCGTGTTGGTTAAACGACTACTTGAATTCGTATGAGTAAACTTACTGTCGAATATAATCATCAGTCCATGAGCTATTGCACTGAGGAACTTCTCTAAGAGCCAAAGCAGCAGCCTGCAGTAAGATTTTTAATCAGGTTATTATGATCTCGATCATACTCATTTGTTTCACAACACGTCGCAACTCACACGTGTTTGTGCCTTAAGTCTCATCATAATTCATACCTTAATCACAAGATCGTTGATGGATATCTTTTTCCCACCTGAAGCTTCTTGCAACGAATTCAGATGGCAACGCAATCTGCAAAAGAAGTTGCAGAAAATTAGACAATACAAAAAAATATTGTGGGGCTTAGTATTCATTTGGAGAAGGCTAGAAACTCACTCCATAAGCTTGTCAACACATGTATCTGCGGTTAGGTAATAGTGTGGGATGGTTTGTTTTGATTGCGATAAGCGTGATGCTGTTACCTGCCATAGGTCATGACACATTAGCAGTAATGAAGAACCCGAATGTGCTTATTTTTCTGGTCGACTTGAATATATTCACATTGATCCACACCAGCAAAGATCACCCGCAAAATTCTAATATAGTTCGTATAGTAGCATGTCGGTACAATTTAGACACATACACAAGCTAGGTAACATTAGATACAAGCTTCATAAACCAAGATGAAAAAACAATAATACACACACACACACACACACGTACCTTTCTAATCTGAGTCTGAGGAATGTCTATGTGATCTAGGGCAGCCGAGGTTGTGTCAACCTTGCCATGTTGATCTTCTGCAAGCACACTAGTGAGAGGGCTAACAAAAATTCGGTCCCCTGCTGAAGATGGTTTGCTGGGCTTGGAAACCTTTGGTTCAGGAACTTCTTCTTTTGGTGGAGTTGCAGGTGATGGTTCTTTCGATGAAGCTGCAGCATCTGATGTTGATGGAGAGTAGTCTTTAAATTTTGCAGCATCCTCCTCTTCTTCCACAGTTATAGCAATTATCTAGAGAAGTCATCAGTCATCAGTCATCAAAAAGTGAATAGGTATTTTTTCTATAGTTTAAAAAATAGTTTTCTATTTATGCTCAAAACTGACAATTAGCAAGTCATCATTATATTCTTGGTAAGTAATCACAGCCATATCAGTCAGTTTAATTTGCACCCTAAAGCTCATCTAATTGAGGCAACTGCTAAAACCATCAATCTGTTTGTATTTAGGACTTTATAGAAAATCTCAAACAAGTGTGTAATTTGATAGACCAAGCATAGGTATGAATAACAAGTTCTTATACCTCACCAACTTTAATCCCAGTTGATCCATCTCCAAGCACGATTTTCGCTAGATATCCTTCCTCCATGCATTCCATTTCAACAGTTGCTTTATCCTTGAAACATCAAGCATATGAGGAAGTACAATATCAAATTTCACCTGAATGCTGAGAACAATTCCATTAACAGAAGGCTACAGAGACACCCACAGTTTCCACTTCACAAAGTACTTCTCCAGGAGAGAGCTTTTCGCCTTCTTTCTTCAACCACTTTGCGATATTTCCCTATATTGCACATGACAAGAAAAAAAATTAAGTGTAAAGTAGCTGATACATGACAAGGAAATTGCTAGCAATGACCCATGCCTCGGTCATTGTAGGTGATAAAGAAGGCATCCCAATCTCTTGGTGTGGTGGAAGACCTGTATCGTAGTAAAATGTTAAGAGGAAGATTGATATGCATCAAAACAATAACTATAGAGGAACATTTTGGAAATATTGTCAAATGGCTTGATCTTTTTATATTTTTTACAGCTATGATTGGCCTTTTATCTTTTAAATCAGTAATAGAAAACCAGACTCACTTATAAACATGCTGCATGTTTATAGGGATGATTATAATACTTAACTAACCTGAATCTGAAGAAAAATATCTGATCAAGTTCCGCTGTTGGCTGAAACGGGCGTCATGCAGACACAGGAGAAGAGAGCAATCAACACATTTTTTACATGAAGCAGAAATATGGTAAAAATATAATACAAGATTATGACAACCTTTTGTGCACCATTCCCATAGATGGAAAATGCCCTTTTCTTGCCGTCCATAAAATACTTCCCTTGTCCATTCTAACAGTTGATATCTTCATTTCATTTTTATCCATGTTAAGCAGAAATCATCGAAACATGCAGCAAAATGAGAGAGGAGCGAATTCAATCTATACGGTCACCTTTGTCTGATTGATTGATTGTTGACTTGGACTAGAAGAGCCTCTGTGGGAAAACATTGAAGCGCGCCCATGCTCGTCTCCAAGTCCAAGACCAAGTTGGCTGGACCTCGGAACATCTGTTTCCAACAGACAATGCAATAAAAACACAACTTGAAGAGTATGTATACACACATATATGCATGCATATATAGAAATGGAAACACACACAAACACAAAGACACTATACATAAACAAACATGCACAGTTCTATGAACAGTCAACTCTGGGAAGTACAAATAGGATAGAAATCTTAACTATAATGAAGCATGATTGGATTTCGTCTGAAAATTGATGCCATAAAACAAATTATAAAGCAAACAAGTACTATTCAAGGTTGGCCACTTACCATCTATATTATCAACTGATGTCCTGGCGTGATTGGTAAACCAGCGTACAAGAATTGCATGATCCTTTCGTATGACATTATGTGTATGTCTGAGCTGTAGAGGGAGAAAAAAAGGATGATTATGTCATTCAAACAAGATAAAAATATATATACCATAAGGAATAGGCAATGCAATCTGCAAGTTCTCAGTTTTATTAAGGAAAATTCATAGTCTGCAGCACGGAAATGGAAAATACTAGATCGAAAAACGAGGATGAAAAGGGAAGAAGCAGGATAAAAGGTGAGAAATAACACACTCTTAAGCCCTCGATGTAAGAATATGAAGGGATCACAGTACCTTCAAATTCTTGGCATAATGAGTTCCAAGTATAAATTTTAACCAGAATGTGAACCATTGTGCAGAGTGCCAAGCATTTTCGACTTAAATTGTAAACTAAATGAAACTCAAAAGTGCATTCTACCAATCCAAAATCTCATACAGATTCATAATTTGAAATGAAGTATCATTCCAACACAAATTCACAATCAAACAAAAAGCCCAACTTCATAAGCAAGCAAAATCAAAAAGAGATTTAAAAATTATTCCTCTATGAACAATTAACTAAAGATCCATAAAATCAGCATGCTAATAGATTAATAAACTGATATCACTACAAATTTTACCATTCCCATTCATAGCAGCTCAAAAGGCATACACATGAGCGAAAAAAAAATCTGATACACAGAATTTCGGCGATGCATTGTTCTGGCAAGCATAGCAAAGCTCAAATTGATCAAATCAGCAGCAAAAATCCCCAAAAATAAAAAAAAAAACGCATGAAATCATTTCACATTGAGCTCAACAATGTCACGTTAACACATGCAGCAACGCAAAATCTAATCGAGATGATTCATACACAAAATGGAAGATGCAGAGCACGAAATTGAATGAGAAAAGGAGGAAAACGAAGACATGCATCCATTGCAAATAAATAAATCGATTAATGGATTGCCTTTGTAGAGTGATGAAGAATTCTGGATGCATGAATCATGACGAGAAATTGAGAAGCCCTAATCTTCAGCAGATTACGATGAAAATGGTTAGATTCGATTGTTTATGGCTCTTTTGAATGTGGAGAAATTGCATTGGTGTGTAAGTGTGAGCTAATTGTGTGGGTAAAATTTGGGCATAAATAGGAAAATAGAAAAGTAAAATATAAAATTTTGCATTTTTTTTTACTTTCTAATTTTAGGTTGGGTTGTGAATGAGTCGAGTCGATCCCAAACACACATATATTTAAATTTATTTGAAATAATATCGAGCTTTAAAATTTATGTCTGAGGTTGTTTGATTATTTATCGAGTTGAGTTCAAACGATCTTTAATTGAACTGAACACGAGTCGAGCTCGAGTAGTTCGATGTTTTTATTTATGTTTAGTCAATTTTTACTAATCGAGTTCGAGTCGAGTTTTAAATCTTATCAAAAATAAAATTATGTTCAGGTGTGTTTGATATGTTTATTGAATCGAGCTCAAACAAGCTTTTAATGGAACGAACACGAATCGAATATCGAGCTATTTAATTTGATTTTCAGTATAATTTTACTATAACAAAATGACATCGTTTTATGATGAGGTGAATTTTTTACCTATGCACGAGCACAGCATGATGTTTTTTGGCAAATTAGTTCTTCATTATCCGGGGAAAAAATTAAAAGTGTATTTTGCCAAAAAAAGAAAAAATTACACAAATTTGTGTTTAGGTCGTAAATTATGTCAAAGTTTGTGTATTTAATATTAATTAATCCTATTTTAATACATATAATCAATCAAGAAAAAAAGATCAATTGAATTAAAATATTTGTTAAATAACTAACAATAATATATTTCCAACAAAATAGTTAAAATAAATTGTAAATAATCATTAACTGAGTTTTCATTTGATAATTGGACATCGATTAATTTTCTAGGAAAAACAATCACTATCATTTAATTTTCATAAATAAATATATGTATAGTAAATTACTTTAGTTCTAATTCAAAGAATATGATGCATAAATGTAGCGCCCCGGTCCCGAAAGACCGTGGAAATGGACGCCACGGGGGTGGGAATTAAGAAGCGGGAAAGAAATGGGGTAATTAAATTAATGACGGGGTGTTAATCCAAAAGGATTAATGTTTGGAATAAAATTTAACAATCGAGTATGCCAAAGATAGGTTATGCCTTCCGAAAAATTAGACAGCATAACCTCTGTAACTAGAGCGAATCCCCGTTTATAACGGCTTATAAGAGAAGAATGAAAGCTGTAATAATTCAATAAGCCCTTTCATAGGCCAAACGCAAACAAATAACCAGATACCAACAATTAATAGACCCATTCATAGGTCGATAAAAGAAACAGACACCAATATGCTGAACAAATAAAGCCCTTCCATAGGCCAAAATGAATGATCAAATAGACATAACGAAAGACAGGCTTCCTCCCCCTGGAATAATTATGTAGCTAAGCATATGATACATGTTAACTAGGAAGTCAACAAATGTTCAGAATCAGAGAAGCAGAATCATATCAACAAAATACCAAGATCAGAGTTCTTAGCATTTAGCAAAAGAATACCATAAGTGCGAAAGCTCAATTCTTAACAGAATACTAACAAAAAGGGACAACGGAAAAATATGTAAATCATAATAGCCCATATCTCAGCCTCGTCACTTCCACGCTCCAGCCTACTTACCTGAAAATGTTTGAAAAGATTTGGGCTGAGTACTAATGCACTCAGTGGGCAAGTTTTACAATTCAAGTTATGCAAATCATTTTATTAAAGTAAACTATCTGTGTTCATGCAGGTAGTGAAACTTAGGAGGTTTAAAAGTTGGAAGCAACCTAAGTTCACCAAAACATTTTATCGTGAAGCGCTTAAGAGTATAACCCGTCACTGCCCGCAACCCGAACTACATCACCAGCGCATAAAGTTGAGTATGGCCATAATATACCCAAAGAGTATAATCAATAAGTGTTTCATTTTAGTCTCACCGACAAGGAGTAGGGCAGGACAAACAATGCATGCATACTGTAGCTACTCACATTGACACAGCGCTGGTATATGAGACTCCGACAACATACAGTAGCACGTAAATATTTAACACAGATAGTCACATATGCAATTTTAGCAAAGCAGAGTTTAATAACTCGAAAGATACAATTTAGAAAGATATAGTAGTATAACCCACCTTATACATACAGAAGTCCTTCCCTGGTTCCCCTAGGCTAAGATGCTCTAACCATCTCGAGATTCAATCCTTCACCTTCCTCGTAAGTCATGCAAATCCTACAAGGATCGATCTTCAGCTCAGAACGACTACTATATTTTCGGAAATTAATCTACTGTAATCCGAGCTATTATTTAATTTTATTCTTTTTAGAAATAGATTGCGCGACTCTAGAGACCTCGAATAATTCCGATAAAGAAGGAAATAAATTCCAAAATATTATTCTTGATTTATTGGGACCAACCGATTTGACAGGGGTCTCTTTTCAAAACTTGCCATTTTAATCGATTTTTATCAGATTTGTGCCACGGCACTTTCTAACCGTTCAAAAATTATGAAAATATTCAAGGACCATCCTATATATGCCAAGACTATAGTTTGAGAGTTTTAGAATTTTTCGATAACACATGACTCCAGTATAAAAATAACTGCTTATATTAAATAATCGATATTATTCAAAACTCATCCGAAAATTACGAAATTCGACGGGAGCATAGGAAATATTATTTCGAGCAACTTTCTAGAAGAAACTTTTTTGATTTGACGACCCAAAATGGGTGAAACGGGAGTTTCGGTAAGAATATTCACAGATTTTAGCTGAAAATGTATCGGTCTCGATCGAGCTCGATACTCGTTGGATTTTCGCTCAAAAGTACAATTTTTGATAGTGCAGAAAATAAGGAATTTAATGGTGTAATCAAATCAAAGATCGAACGGCTAGATCATAAATTCAAAACTGGCAGATTTATAATGTAATATTCGGATCCAGATTTCAAACGACAAGAAATCAAAAATCTATTCCGGTTAACTACAAGATCCAAATGATCAAAGACTATTTATAAAAAGAAGATTTCTAATACGACTATCCAGGAAGAGTAGATCTGAGATTTACATAAAATGAAAACGGGGAAAAATACCGAAAACTCACAACATCAAAAATCGGAATCGGTAGAATTAAAGATAATCGCAATATAAGCATATTTAGAACTTGAAATTTCTAAATTCATCGGTCCGAATGACCAGAATCGGAGAAAGTACCTTCTCCGAGGAATTGGCAGCGGTCACGATGATTTTCCATCGTGATCATCCTTCGTGTCATCATTTCAATCATGTATTCGTGATCTACGCGTTGACACCTTCAAAATGACTATTTCAGAATTGAAATAGGAAACTAGAGTTGTATATTCTCTGGAAGCTGCTCGGTGTTTCGATTTTGAAAATGAATGAAAAATGAAACCTTAAGCTCCTATTTATAGAGGAAAAATAAATAGGATAATAATGAATAAAAGAAAGAGGATAATGATGGAAAAAGAATAGGATAATTAAGAATAAGATAATCTTTTGAAAAAGAAATTGGATAATGACGGATGTGCCTTTTTATATTAAATTTATTATTTTCCAACTTAAAGTTGTGCCAGGAGTTCATTTGAACTCGAAATTTAAAATTTCAAAGGTTGGCACGATTCTTGAAATATTTCCTATCAACCCGAGAAAAATATCATAACATATTTTTAAGGTAATTTTTTACCAAATTAGATTTAACAGATTTCCCTGGCTGCGATTTTCCTTTATTTGAGTCATTTAAGGACCCAACTTATTTTCTAACTTACCAGAGGGTAACATAAGTTGAATTAAACCTTCTAAAATATTTCGGGGTATTACATTCTACCCCCCTTAAATAAATTTCGTCCCGAAATTTCCATATCTTGAGAAAAAGTATCAAAGTACATTCTCAGGGTTCAAAACCTCAATTTTTGTACTTCCTGCCTAGAACCGATATAGGTCTCCTATTCTTTAGGTTGATTCTCAACCTTTATCCCTCTTTCCGCTTTCTTCTTGGTCAAATACTTCCTTGAAGAGTCTATACTCGTTCTTCTTTTCCACGCAAATTTATCTTTCAGAAAGCCTAAACGTTCACCACCTTTCTCTATCCTTTATGAGAGCTATCACAATGCACCGACTTCATATAATCTCCCCATGATTCGAATGAGAACACCCTTAGATGGTTGGATTACAAATTCTATCAGGTTCGAACTGTGTTTTATCTCTTTCCTTAAAATCTTGAGATTCGACGTTCACGTCTTCTTGAAGCGTGCTTGAATCGTATTTCCGATACAAATTAGTCTTATTTTACTTGTTATACTCTTCTCTTTTCTTTAAAGTGGTAATCCGATTGTCTAGCTCCCGCTAGTGATCACCTTCGCTTGCATGCATAATAAGAATCGCATGTCTAGACTTTAACTGTAAGCTCGAAACTTGCTTGTTGACATCCATTGATCATCTCAAATGTTACGACCTGAGAAATTACTTTAGAAATGTACTTTCGACTTTGGAGAACACTAACTGATTTTTTTTTTTTCGGTTCCATTCGTCATTATGGAATACTATCATTCGCTCTCCTAGCAATATACTTAAATGAATACTTCTATAAGCTCTCTCTTCTATTTGAAGACTCACACTTAAGTTCTATGAGTGAGATTAAAATAAATCAAACACCTCTGAGTGAGAACTTTATCTGATTAACAACAGTTGGAAGAGAGGTAACACTAGGTTATTTATACCGAAAATATTACCTTTTTAGAGGATTTATAACTCGAAGGGTTCTCACATTTTACAAAGATATATGAGAATAACAAAAGAAAATCAACGCTTAAGAACTGAGAACCGTGCTGAAATATTTTCATAAAGGCGTCAGCATAGCCTAACAAGTAAATGCCATTGCTGATTCTTGATGATCAAAGAAGTATCATCCAAAAGATTTCAAATTATCCAAGAGGATAAAATCAACGAATCGCAAGTGGTATAAATGGAGAATTTCAAACGATATGAAGCTGTTGAAGGGAAATTGATTCAATTAATAAGAGAATAAATCGATTTCAAAAGAGAATGAATAAATCGATTCTATCAACACGAGAATGAATAAATAGACTCATCAAAACTTCCTATCATAATGAAACTCTCAATCTATCGAACACTAGGTCTATCTTCTTAACGATATTCTTCGGGTTCTCCTTCCTTCTTTCTTGAGCTTCACCCATCTTGTTTTTTTTTACGAGGTTGCTACGATAAAGCACGAGTCGGCTAGACTTTGCACTGGCTGGAAAAGCGACGTCTCGGGAATCATTTTCTACCCATCGGAAGGATACGAGAGAACGACTTGATCTATGATACCTCCTATACTCAAAATAGTTTGACTTAACTTCTCATGAAAGCTGAGTAGAACACCGATAAACATATCTTTAAATTAATTTGGCTGCAATTGTGACGACCATCTTTACCCTCATTCTAAAAATTGATCTAAAACAAGCTACAAATCTTGGGAATGAAACACGCCAGGGCCTCGATTAGCCATCCACTGAGGTGAAGAGCTTTCTCTTGGAGGAACGAATCTTTATTCCCTGTAATCGCAACAGGATCGTTAAACGTGACTCCTGAGTTGAAAGCTTGCGTAGGGATTTCTTGAACGTGTAATAGATCTACAATCTGATAACTGGCCTATAAATCGATTACTCGTTTCTTTGCTTCTAGTTCAAAGTTAAAGCTTTATAACCTCATCTCCACATGGAGGTATAAAAGACGGTGATCGGTCTATTTCAATATTTCGCTCAGGTGACAATTCTGATGTTGAACCTTGTTTGTAGTAGCCATCATCGTCTAACATATCTACCCACAAAAATTCACAGTCTCCACATAGATCGTCGACTTATGTTTTTGTTTTCAAAATATTTTATTCCTTACTGTCTCCATCTTCCTAGTAACAACGCAAATTCTTGGTCAACTTTAACACAGCTCAATCTGAAAGACTTCTTCTAACCGAATGTTGACCCCCACAGAGTAGGTTATTTCCCCAATGAACTCAAACACCGAATCGATCTCTTTCTTGGTATATGTACAAAATCTCATAATCCGCTCATCGTGATATACATGTGGCAGTTATTCCGAGCCGTAAGTTTATGTTCAGTCATCAAAATGAAACGTTTCCTCAGTCAAACTATGTTCTCAACAATCTCATTAGTGTTTACAAATTCAGCCTAAGTTCATCAACTATAGGCTAAGTTAATCTTACATTCTCCCACTTTCAAGTTCTTGTACTCATCCAAGAGTATGAACAATAAATACATTCCGGCTATCAAGGTTTACAGTATGCATTCCGCACGTTCCCAACATCACAAGTATGCACAAGGCATATATAAACAAGTTCATACATATATGTAATCAACATAGTTTTTCGACAGAAACCAGTATGCTCACAGACATATTTCAAAACCAGTATGCTATCACCATAGCAACAGAGTACGCAATCAGTGTAGTTAATCAGAGTATGCTATCCGCATAATAATCAATCTTTCGAGGAATTCCCGTCAACACGGCGAATCTTAATCTTTCATTTTTAGACAGACTTAACATTTCAACAAATAATGTAAACTTTTAAAAACTAAAATTTGCATAAAAACATGCGTACCTTTTAAGCTGTTGCGTGAGTGACGAGCTGAGGGCTTATATAATATCATACGGAATTTCAATGAAAGACGAAATAAGACCCAACAGGTCTGCAGAGTTGCAAACCTGCTCTGATACCACTTTGTAGCGCCCCGGTCCCGAAAGACCGTGGAAATGGACGCCACGGGGGTGGGAATTAAGAAGCGGGAAAGAAATGGGGTAATTAAATTAATGACGGGGTGTTAATCCAAAAGGATTAATGTTTGGAATAAAATTTAACAATCGAGTATGCCAAAGATAGGTTATGCCTTCCGAAAAATTAGACAGCATAACCTCTGTAACTAGAGCGAATCCCCGTTTATAACGGCTTATAAGAGAAGAATGAAAGCTGTAATAATTCAATAAGCCCTTTCATAGGCCAAACGCAAACAAATAACCAGATACCAACAATTAATAGACCCATTCATAGGTCGATAAAAGAAACAGACACCAATATGCTGAACAAATAAAGCCCTTCCATAGGCCAAAATGAATGATCAAATAGACATAACGAAAGACAGGCTTCCTCCCCCTGGAATAATTATGTAGCTAAGCATATGATACATGTTAACTAGGAAGTCAACAAATGTTCAGAATCAGAGAAGCAGAATCATATCAACAAAATACCAAGATCAGAGTTCTTAGCATTTAGCAAAAGAATACCATAAGTGCGAAAGCTCAATTCTTAACAGAATACTAACAAAAAGGGACAACGGAAAAATATGTAAATCATAATAGCCCATATCTCAGCCTCGTCACTTCCACGCTCCAGCCTACTTACCTGAAAATGTTTGAAAAGATTTGGGCTGAGTACTAATGCACTCAGTGGGCAAGTTTTACAATTCAAGTTATGCAAATCATTTTATTAAAGTAAACTATCTGTGTTCATGCAGGTAGTGAAACTTAGGAGGTTTAAAAGTTGGAAGCAACCTAAGTTCACCAAAACATTTTATCGTGAAGCGCTTAAGAGTATAACCCGTCACTGCCCGCAACCCGAACTACATCACCAGCGCATAAAGTTGAGTATGGCCATAATATACCCAAAGAGTATAATCAATAAGTGTTTCATTTTAGTCTCACCGACAAGGAGTAGGGCAGGACAAACAATGCATGCATACTGTAGCTACTCACATTGACACAGCGCTGGTATATGAGACTCCGACAACATACAGTAGCACGTAAATATTTAACACAGATAGTCACATATGCAATTTTAGCAAAGCAGAGTTTAATAACTCGAAAGATACAATTTAGAAAGATATAGTAGTATAACCCACCTTATACATACAGAAGTCCTTCCCTGGTTCCCCTAGGCTAAGATGCTCTAACCATCTCGAGATTCAATCCTTCACCTTCCTCGTAAGTCATGCAAATCCTACAAGGATCGATCTTCAGCTCAGAACGACTACTATATTTTCGGAAATTAATCTACTGTAATCCGAGCTATTATTTAATTTTATTCTTTTTAGAAATAGATTGCGCGACTCTAGAGACCTCGAATAATTCCGATAAAGAAGGAAATAAATTCCAAAATATTATTCTTGATTTATTGGGACCAACCGATTTGACAGGGGTCTCTTTTCAAAACTTGCCATTTTAATCGATTTTTATCAGATTTGTGCCACGGCACTTTCTAACCGTTCAAAAATTATGAAAATATTCAAGGACCATCCTATATATGCCAAGACTATAGTTTGAGAGTTTTAGAATTTTTCGATAACACATGACTCCAGTATAAAAATAACTGCTTATATTAAATAATCGATATTATTCAAAACTCATCCGAAAATTACGAAATTCGACGGGAGCATAGGAAATATTATTTCGAGCAACTTTCTAGAAGAAACTTTTTTGATTTGACGACCCAAAATGGGTGAAACGGGAGTTTCGGTAAGAATATTCACAGATTTTAGCTGAAAATGTATCGGTCTCGATCGAGCTCGATACTCGTTGGATTTTCGCTCAAAAGTACAATTTTTGATAGTGCAGAAAATAAGGAATTTAATGGTGTAATCAAATCAAAGATCGAACGGCTAGATCATAAATTCAAAACTGGCAGATTTATAATGTAATATTCGGATCCAGATTTCAAACGACAAGAAATCAAAAATCTATTCCGGTTAACTACAAGATCCAAATGATCAAAGACTATTTATAAAAAGAAGATTTCTAATACGACTATCCAGGAAGAGTAGATCTGAGATTTACATAAAATGAAAACGGGGAAAAATACCGAAAACTCACAACATCAAAAATCGGAATCGGTAGAATTAAAGATAATCGCAATATAAGCATATTTAGAACTTGAAATTTCTAAATTCATCGGTCCGAATGACCAGAATCGGAGAAAGTACCTTCTCCGAGGAATTGGCAGCGGTCACGATGATTTTCCATCGTGATCATCCTTCGTGTCATCATTTCAATCATGTATTCGTGATCTACGCGTTGACACCTTCAAAATGACTATTTCAGAATTGAAATAGGAAACTAGAGTTGTATATTCTCTGGAAGCTGCTCGGTGTTTCGATTTTGAAAATGAATGAAAAATGAAACCTTAAGCTCCTATTTATAGAGGAAAAATAAATAGGATAATAATGAATAAAAGAAAGAGGATAATGATGGAAAAAGAATAGGATAATTAAGAATAAGATAATCTTTTGAAAAAGAAATTGGATAATGACGGATGTGCCTTTTTATATTAAATTTATTATTTTCCAACTTAAAGTTGTGCCAGGAGTTCATTTGAACTCGAAATTTAAAATTTCAAAGGTTGGCACGATTCTTGAAATATTTCCTATCAACCCGAGAAAAATATCATAACATATTTTTAAGGTAATTTTTTACCAAATTAGATTTAACAGATTTCCCTGGCTGCGATTTTCCTTTATTTGAGTCATTTAAGGACCCAACTTATTTTCTAACTTACCAGAGGGTAACATAAGTTGAATTAAACCTTCTAAAATATTTCGGGGTATTACAATAAATGAATGAAATACAATTATATCGTAGGTAATTAAATGAATTTATATTATTTGACTCAGAAAAATCACATTTTCTTTCAATTTATTGATTACATATTGTTAATTAATAAAATCTCACAATCCCAAATTATGAATTTATACATATTTTCCAATATTTGTCATTATATATATAGAGGAATTTATTTATTTATTTATTAAAATAAAAATAGAAAAAAGGACAGATAGGAAACAACAAAAGGCTGCCACGTGTATGCCGTGCAGCCTATAAAATGGCTCAGTATTGAGGTCCACGAAGCGGGAGCCTCAGATACTCCGAGACTGTGGTGGCGCCTCCGCCGTTCGCCGCCGTGAATCTGCGTAATCTGGAGTTCTGATGGGGATTCAGAAGCTTAAGTGGACGGCGGTGGAAGAGGAAGCGCTGAAGGCGGGGGTGGTCAAGCACGGCGCCGGGAAGTGGAAGAATATTCTCGTAGATTCCGAGTTCAGGCAGATACTCGCCAACCGTTCAAATGTTGACCTCAAGGTTTTCGTTATTATTATTTTATTTTAATTTTGCTTTGGTTTTGGAAGCTCACGCTGTTTTGCTGGTGAGATTAACTGTGCGTCTGCTTCTGCAATTTTTGTGGATTTTTTTTTAATTGACTGGTTCTAGCGTCTATTATGTGTTAGATTTATGAAATATCACTGATTTAGAGAGTGAAATTGGCAATGTATGTGGATTTTTTTTCCTGGATGCATGCGATCATGTTATGCTATGCTGTTTGAGATACTTAGAGGTTGTGTGTGTGGTGTTTAACTTTGAATTGTGCTTGCTATTATTTCTAGTTATACGTGAATGGCGTATTTGCTGATTGTTTGTGTGTGCAAGTGTGTGTTTCATTATTGATGATGATGAAGCAGTGCTATTGTTCCATTTTTTTTTTGGTGTTGGCATCATGATGCATATATTTGTTGTTTAGCTAGTTGGAAGTGGAATGTTTTTAAGAATGACAAGAAATAACTTGGCAATAAACAGAGGTTTCTGATCTGTGAAATATAGAATAGGGAATCAAGATGTTATGTCGAGTACAAAATGTAACGAGTGATGTATGATTGTTATTGGCGAGCATTTTGCCTTGTTGAAGCTATGAGTGTTGGTGATTAAACATTATTACTTTCAGAAATTTATCTTGCTAAGCCATTTAATATGTTTGATGCAATAAACCATTTTGACCTATTTTGATATGAGTGTCGGTTGTTAAAGTAAACCCAGGCTGTTTGTGATTGAGCATTACTGGAATTGTATAGACCAACTAGAGATATTTGGTGACGTTTTGCAAGTGTCATGTTGTTTGTGTTTTTATTGCTTGATGAATTCTTTGGTCTCTTTTCGCTGTTGTAATCAGGACAAATGGCGGAATATGGGTGGACAAAGCTCAGGAGCTATTGTTATGACTCCCAGAGCAATGCCGACTGCCACTGGTGCTCTGACACCTGAAACTCACAATTCATCTTCAATTTTGCTTGTTACAGACGGTATTAATGATGACAAACCTCCTCAAAGTCCAGAGGGTGTTAAAAAGTCCCAGAAGTATGTTTTGCCTCTTATTTCAGTACTTTCCTCATGTAGCACTATTTGTTAACTCTGGTTGTGATCCAGCTTTCTCTATCTTAATTGATGCTGGAAAATCATTTGATTTTCTCAAAACATGAGTTTTCTGAGTATATCTCATCTTCTCTTTATTATTATTACTTCTAGATATGACATGCAATTATTGGAAGCTATGAAAATATTTTAAGCCGCTTATCTTCTATATTTGTTTTCCTTGATTAGAGTTGCTTTTGCAGTTTTGAATTTTGGCTTGGCCTTGCATTAGATTGACTCTCCCATATTTCAGATACAATGAAATGATACTTGACGCACTTTCATCCATCAAGGACCGCAATGGATCTGAATTTGTTTCAATTTTGAGGTTTATTGAGGTCAGATAAAAATCCTATTCTCTCCTAACAAACTATATTTCTGTATAGTATTGATCTGCATTAGAAAATTTGGAGCTTGCAGATCACCGGGCTTGCTTGTTAGTACAGTTTTTGTTAATTTAAAGTCAGTCCTGCCAATATTAAATCTCAGGATGGATGTTAGTCAACTGATGCATTGAATTAAACAGAACCTTTTTAAGTGTGTTGGAGCTGTGAATCCATCCTGATTTCTTCTACATTCATATTTTGTATACAAGGATTTTATACGAGCATATATCCATAAACTTTGTGTTCCTATGCTCTACTTACAATAGAAACTTTATTAATGTGATTTACATTAATGTGGAGACAAATGGTTTTAGCAGCAACATATTATTTAGAACAATAGATGCCTTTTACTTCCATGCTTTCAAAAAAACATCAGAAAATCTTGAATAAATAATTCGGTGTTCACATTGTTTGGACTTGTAGTTAGTTGTATTCCAGCTGTGAGCCTATTTGAACATGCATATGATGTTTGTTATATGGCCCTTCTGTCCTGGCATTCAATTAAGGCAACGAATATCTGCTCAATATTGCTTAGTTTCCATTATAAGATTAAATCAATGTTGGAAAATATTTGTACTTGACAGAAAAAGTATGAGGTGCCACAAAACTTCAGAAGGCTGCTGAGTTCAAAGCTGAGGAAACTTGCTGCACAAGGCAGAGTTGAGAAGGTACGTGATTTCCCCTTCTGTATCTGATAATGTTAGGTGTACGTGTCATACAATGAAGTGTTTCCAGTTCTTTGAAGTTTACAGTAGTATGACCTAAAATGGTGCGGTCTAGTATTTGCCATTTATTTAATGCCTTTTCGTATTTCAGTTCTGCACTGTGCGTTCATACTCCAAATCAATCCACTCGTTATCATGTCGGTAAAATAATCATCTTCTGTTACAAGATTACAACACTCCCACTTTATTCGAACAGAAGTTAGCCTACTGTTTGTATGCAGAATAGTATCTTTTTTATCTGTTCTTCTGTATGGAATATTACTGCATGCCCCAAATTTGAAGTAGAATTAAGTAGAATTGCTCCCAACCGGAATGTAGGAAATCATGTCCAGATTTAATGATGCGTATTCCCATGCAACATCGGACAGGTTCAGAAACGCTACAGGATTAAACACGCTTCAATGGGAACCAAAACACCTTTGCCGAAACAAAAGGTTGCGAGGTCAAAGCCAAAAGGCCCAAAACAGAAGTTGAGACCGAGCATCTCGACTGAAATGGAGGACGCGGCTAAAATAGCTGCAAACAAGATTGCCGAGGCAGAAAATAAGTCCATCTTAGCTGCTGAAGCGGTTAAGGAGTCTGAAAGGCTCTCACAAATGGCTGAAGAAGCAGACGCAGTGGTTATGCTCGTAAAACAGCTACTCGAACAATGTAAGTAGTTTCTTCGAACAGAACAGCCTCCCATTCAATCTCATTCGTGATCTGTATAGCTGACTCGCTCATTTGTTTCTCGTGATCAGGGAAGGACAAACCCGACAACAGAAACTCGAAAAGTGAGAAATCCAATTATTTGCTTCATAAACATGACTAGGCCAAATATTTGCTTGTTCTGTTCATGAATTTTTTCGTTTTCCAGATTCTCGAGCTCAAGTCATCCTCACGGTTTAGTTACTCCGTTCGAAAGAAAATCTCGAGGCAGACGCGACTTACCCGAGCTTTTGTACTCATTAAGTGGGTGATGAGATGTTGAGGAATGCACATTATTTCGTAGAAGTGTTGATAGGGGAGTTTTTAGTTAAAAGATGTAAATTCTGTCAGTTTCTGCTCAACTCTCTCTGATTCTCATGTGTATTGTTGGTTGTTAGATTTTTTATTTTTTATTTTTTTTCAATTTTGATCTCATTCTTCCTTCTCATGAGTTGTAGGCAGCGAAAATCGTTGTGTTTTCATTTCGAAAGCCCTCCTCGTTTCAATTTTTCACTATTCAAAACACTTGAAACGAGCTCGTTTCGCTATTTTACTCAAAATACTTATTTCTAATTTTTACCAGAGGTTAGGGAATTACACTTTTGATACTTATATTTTGAGTTCATTTTCAAAAATAGCTTACTTTTTCAATGTGAACAAAGTAATGCTCATTTTTTTTTTTCGAAAGTTTTGAAAATTTAATATTTGATCAATTTTATAGTAGAAAAATGTGCATAATTTATCGTGTATAATTATATTTTCCTAATTGCATAAAAAAAATCCTTCAATCCAGAAATTTAAAAATACAATCAACTATATACGATTTTCGTCCCATAAAATTGAACAGATGTAAAATTTGTATATTTTTAAAAAAACTGGACATTGTTTTATTAATTTTGAAAAAGTGAACTATTTTTAAAAAAGAATCCAAAATGTAGATATCAAAATGTAATTTACCATTTTTTAACCCTATGCCATCACATACTGAAATGGATCACCTGTTGCAATTCATGTTCCAACTCTTTGGCCCCGTTTGGTTACCCAGGAATGTGGCTCTGGAAAGTAATATGATTCCTTATTTTTAAATTCCCATGTTTGGTTCAATTTTAATTTAATCAAGGAAAGTATAAAGAATCCAAAATTGAAGGAAAGTAATTCAATTTTCCAGGATTCTTATTCCTTACTAGGAGTAGGTATTCTTTTTCCCTGGATTTTAAATTACACACGCTAAATATTAAATAAAAAGGGTTCGAACCTTGCAGTCTACAAAAAACGCACAACGCAGGTTTGAGAAAGAAAATCTAGGGTTAGAAAATAATTCTTCATGTCGACAACAGACGACGACAGATGAACTTGTTGCTTCTGAAAAATTGCTGACCACTTTTGGGTGATAACAGGTTAATTATTTTACTTCTTCATCTCCAAACGTAAATTTTAATTTATTTTTGAATATTAATGTCTGCAACAGTATCTCAAAACTTAAATTATTTTTTTTGCAAATTTTATGTGTTAATTAGTTAACTGATTACATCTTGTTATTTATTTTGATTTTTTCTCCAATGATTATGTTATAAGGAGATTCATGCATTGATAAATTGTTTCTTGTCTAATTAAGATTTCTCAGAATTTCAATATTGCTATAAAACGAAATTGTAAAATCTGTGATATCGATGAAGAAGATTGATCACGTCAAACGGCTATATTGAATCTATATATATCACAATAGATTCACGTAAATTTATAGGTTTATGCTTAGCTTGTAGTTTAGTATTGCACACACAAAATACGCACTTGCCATCTCACATAAATACACATTTATAAATCCTCATAATCTCTGTTGCTGCATATTGTATCTATATATCTATGTATAAGGTAAAGACACACTTGGAATTACATATATGTGCGTGTTTGTGTGTTTATCCATAATATAATATATGTTTATTGCTATATATATATATATATCATATGGAATCGGTTGTGTAAAGATGTTTCATTCTAATTGTTTTAAGTGTTCAGTTTAAGAGAATGACGCGGTTGAATTTGAATTTGAGGAGAAAATTTTTATATTTAATTGTGATTCGTATGCATAGGGAGAGAATGGACATGATAAAGTCCATAATTATGGTGATTTCAGCTGTTATAAGACATTATTGTAGAAAATACTATTTGAAGGCCTCTTATTCTTTGAATGAGTATGATCGATCACGATATATTCATAGATTGATCTATGCTAGTGACACAACATGTCATGAAGAATTACGTATGGATAGATATAGTTTTAGAAAGCTAGTTAGCATGCTTGAAACTACTGGACAACTAAGAGCTACAAGGAACCTGACGGTCGACGAACAAGTTGCTATGTTCCTATACATTCTAGCACATCACCAGAAAAACCGAACTATGAAAACTATATCGTATTAATTAATGATTACAGTTTCTTACATATGTTAAAAAATTATACTTAGAGATGCTTTGAGTAGAAGAAATGGATTACCAATTCAAGATGGTATGTCAAACTATATTGTATTAATTAATGATTACAGTTTCTTACATATGTTAAAAAATTATATTTTTACTGAACACATAATAATATATTTATTATGACTTCAAAATTTAGGTTATTATTATTTAGTGGATGCGGGATACACAAATGGTAAAGGCTTTCTTGCACCTTATAGAGGTCAAAGATATCATCTTTGTGAATGGAGAAATGGCCATCAACCAATAACTCCAGAAGAATTTTTTAATATGAAGCATTCATCGGCGAGAAATATCATTGAAAGATGTTTTGGAATGCTAAAGATGCGTTGGGATATCATTAGGAATCCAAATTTTTATCCAATCAAGCAACAAGGCAGAATTATTATGGCGTGTTGTCTTCTTCAAAACCATATTAGACAAAATATGCCAGTTGATCCGATTGAAGCTGTATATGGCGATGATACTCAAAATGAAGAAGAGACTATTGAATTAGATGGTGAACCGATTACCTCAGTTGAACCAACTCAGGAATGGACAGATTGGAGACACAATTTAGCAAACCAAATGTTTAATCAATGGATGCAAAATAGACATGTTGTTTGATAGTAATAGCGTTGCATTTTCTTAGATATATATTTTAGTTATGCTGTTTACATGATAACTTGAATGCATATACTTATATTTAGACATTTCAAATTCCATTTAAACATGTTGTCTGCTTGTTTGGCACACATATAATGGTTGTTATCTCGTATCTCACTAATCCAATTCTTGATGGAATATCCTGTGTCCTAATGGATGGTATAATAAAGTTGTCAAGTCATGATCAAATTATATTGTATGTGTTTCCTCTATTTATAGACTTTATTTTAAAAAAATTATGACGATCTATGGTATATTATTTAACTTTTCCTTATTTAATAGTTCTTTATTAATATTGATAATATTTATTTAATCTAGATGGCTCGTCGTGGCAAAGGAGCTAATCATGTGTGGACTGCTGAAGAAGATATGAAATTAGTAGAATCTATGGTTGAGTTGAAAAAAAGTGGAAATTGGGATGGTGAAAGTGGAAGTGGACTGAAAAAAGGTCATCAAAAAGAACTAGAAAGAATATTAGAAGAAAAGTTACCGGGACATGGTCTTAGAGAAAAACCTCATATTGAATCTCGCTGTAAGTTATTAAAAAAACAATATCATGCTATTTATGATGTGCGAACTAATGGAGAATTAAGTGGCTTTGGCTGGGATGATGATAGAAAATGTCTTACCGCAAGTAAAGACGTGTGGGATGATTACTTGAAGGTAAATTATTTCTATAAATATTTTATTATATATATGTTTATTATTTTTATATTTTACGTCAATATCATGAACTCTTTTGTTGTATTTTTTTTTTTTTTTTGCAGAGCCACCCAGATTGCACTTTTATGAAACACAAGTCTTTCCCTTACTATGATCAATTAGCACTTGTTTGGGGCAAGGATAGAGCTAATGGAATGTATGCTGAAGCTCCAAGAGACGTGATTGAGGACTTAGAAAGAGAACATAATTTAAATCAAGAAGATCAAGAATCTGATGAAGATGATGACCATTTTATCCCACCAACAACTAAATCTCGAGGTGAAGAAACTTCAAAAAAGCCTGAACGGAAGAGAAGGAGAAGTGCCGATAGTTTGATATTAAGTTTGGAACGCATGACTGATGCACTTACTTCTAATGTGGACAAATCCAATGAGGAAATGGGTAAGTTTGTGGAAAGAATAATTGCTGGAGTTGATCAAAAGAAAGAAAATAATCGCCACAAGCTTAATGAAGAATTGCAAAAAATTGAATATTTGACAAATGGTGAAAGGCAAAGGGCTGCTATGAAACTCGTTCGAGATCCAGATTTATTGGATTACTTTTTCACTCTTCAAGATGATGCCCAGAGAGAGTCATTTATGATAGAACTACTTGGAGAAAATTAATTTTTGGCTATTTGTAATTTAAATTTATCTAATTCACTTTATATACACGTTTTGCATATTTTCATTTTTCTATATTGATTTAGATACATGGATTGTTTATATTTGAATGATTTCAATCGGATTTTGTTCTAATCCATTACTTTGAGTTTTTATTTCATTATTATATATTTTCATAATTATTAAGTTATTAATCTAACTAAATTAGGTTGAACGTGAATTTATAAAGCATATAAGTATTTTCCTAAAATATTATAAAGATGGTTGATAATATGAAAGGGTAAGAAATATTGTAAGATTATAAAAATAATAATTTAATTATTACATTCCTTAGATTGTTAATTTGAACCAAATACTGGAATAAGATTCTTGACAATTTATTTGGAATTTTCCAAACACAGTATAAATAATCTGCTGGTAATTATTTTCCTCAGAATAACATTCCTAGAAATCATATTCCTAAATAACTTTACTTTCCTGCCAACCAAACGGGGCCTTTAAGTTTTTTTCCATTTTTTTTAATTTTTAATTTATTATTATTTATTTTAATTTAAAATTTTTATTTGGGGCAAAAAAAAATATTTTGTTTAATTTTTAATTTATTATAATTTATTTCAATTAAAAAATTTTATTTGGATTCATACTTCCCAAATTAGGATATATTAAAAAAAATCCTTAGTTATGAAATACGAAATGTAATACGGATGACATCAGAGGATCTGATCCATCACATACGTAGGCATCATTGAAATTTAATAAAACGCGAACTGCATTTTGTTCAACATCTAACAACATTCAATCTTCCTCCTTCCAAAGACAACACATCACAAAGAAAATAACTGCAATGGTTAAGTTAAATGAAATTCGAAATTCATCACAAATGTGAAGCCGCAATGTTCATCCATATTTTGAGTTCTCTTCAAGAACATTTGTTTCAGATTCAGACATGAAACAAGAAGAGTTCAAATGAGTTACAAAAATGGCCGGGACGAGACTCGTACCGAATCCAGAAGGGTCGACCAACTCTACAAGAGCACGAGCCCGAGCTCAGACGACCTCAGAACATGCTTCAGCCGATAGTTGTAGAGGTAGTAGTGGAGCTTGCCATCTCCCGGTCCGAACTTCAGTTCTTTCAAGAAAGCCTCGTTGTGCATCACATCCAGCGCGTTGAACACGTCAAACTCCTTCTTCTTGGCAACGATGAGGGCATCGTTCATCAGCTGAAGCAACGGGGTCTTGGTTGAGACGTTGTAGTAAGAATAGGCGGCCTTCAAGACAGAATGGCTCTGGCTGCCGAGTATGGAAGAGGGCAGGGTGTAAAAGCTGCAGAAGTCGGTGATTTCGTGGGAGTCGGGGCTCTCCACCAAGAAACTGTCCACGACATCCTCCTTTGGGAGCAGCCAATGCTCCACGTCATCCACATCAAAGTCTGGCGCGACAACAAATTGCTGCAGGTAATTTCTGAGCAAACGAGTAACTGCAGGCACGTCGTGAGGTTCCATCTTTCTGAACCCGGGAGTTGTTGTCTGGTCTGGTAACTTGTACAGCTTTATGGTGCGGCTCATAGTCATCCTTGCACCGAGCCTAGAAAACCCAACGTCAATAAGCTTCTTCGGATTCAAAGACCTGTGCCAATACTGGCACGTTGTTATGGGCGTAGGAAGGACTACACCGGCAGTGTAAGCTGCTTGCCAGATATTCTCGAGATGGACCCTCCGAGTGACCTCTTTGATCATGACCGGAGCAAGCCTCTTTGATCGGAGCTTCTTGTGAACGCACAGGAAGTTCACTTCCGCCATCAATACAACAGTGTCACGAACCCGAATTCTTGCAGGGACACCAGTGATGAACGCGACCAGCTTCTTGGAACTCTTCACCCTGACTCCAATGTGCCAGCTCCTAAAATAACCGGGAGGGCGAAGTGCCCACCGGAGAAACTCTTTCGTGTAGTTGAACCTGAACATGTTCTCATCATCCTCAACATAATTGTTGGTCAACAGATTATACACCTCCGTGCAAACCTCCTCCGAGTCTATATCACATGTAATCCACTCGTAAGGAGATGGAAGGTTATAAGGCTCTTGTTTGACCTCAGAGAGTGGCGTTGGCTGCTCAATCGAGCCTTCAGGCAGGTTCGTGTCTCCGAGTTCTTTGAACTGCCCCACTGGCTGCGTTTCCCAGAACTTATGCTTCTTTGCAAGTGACAGAGACTCTTGCACCTTCCTTGCCAACGCGTCAATGGATATTTCACTCTCGTTTTCTGAAGGCGCACTGTTGTCACCAGATGCAGCGTGATTCTCAGTTGGTTCGTTGTTATCAGCCATTGTTCAAAGACCTACTCCGGCATTCATCAAGACCAACACGAATAAAAAACCTAAATTAGACGCGAATGACAATCACATTTCTTCATATTACAGAAATTTCAATACCTACATCGATCATAAGCTAAAACCTAAGGCGTTTTATAAACACATTCTAGAACACACAAAAAAGCCCTAGATTTAAACTCCAAGAAACACATCTCTCCCTCTGCATTAGCTAGTATCAACTTCAATTTCTTGAGGCACCATTTTATCAACTCTAATGAGTATGCATCTCATCCATATACATACATATATATATGTATTATATATATATATATATATATATAATATAGCAACATTTCAAAAAGATTCTTAACAAACACAGAAATGTTCTTAAACTCAACATTTAATTTAACTCAGATGAAAATGGGAAAATAACAAGGCGTCGAATCTACAACTTCGTCTACTTCAAAACATCCGAACCATTGAATTTTTTATCCAAAAATTCATGCAAGAAAACGCCTATGTGAGCTATATTTCACAATGTTCAAGCAAATCCACATCACAATTCACATAAATGAATCCAGAATTGCCGACTGTTCACATCACAATTCACTTAAACCTCATATTTACCAGAAAAAAAAAATCAATTGAACACCAAAAAAACAGCATAAATAAGCAATTCATGGATTTAAACACAGAAAACAGATTGCAAGATCTGAATCAGCTAAAAAATCACAACTTTTCAAATAATCGAAACGTGAGAAATTAGATAGAGCTGCTACCTCAACTTAAACTCTGGATTCTTTGTGAGCTTGCCCGGAAGATCGAGCGAACGAGAGAGAGAGAGAGAGATTTAAATGTGGAGTGAATATTGATGTAGAGAGAGAGAAAAGGGCATAGGGAACGACGAGACGCGAAAGGAGATGAAATCAATGGAGTTGAAAAATCAAAAATCAAAAATCAAAAGCAGTAGAAATTGAAATATTTGATCTTCGAAAAAAAAAAAAAAAACTCATTTTGTCCATTAATCCTTCAACCAAGGGCATTTTTGTCATTTCTATCTAATATAAAAGGGTATTTTTGTCACTTAATAAATCACAAATCATACAAATATATAGGTTGATAGAAATATCGAAAATGTCACATCTTGGGTAAACGATCTTGTATCAACAATGGTCACAATCGTGCCCACTCGACCATTAGTTCGAATCTCGTTATCAAATTTCAGGACATGAGTATAAAATTGATCAAACGTTAGGTACTGGTGTGTAATTAACACGTCTCGTTAATTACAAATTAATAAAATGATGAAAATCATAAACCATACAAATGATCACAACCGTGCCCACTCGATCATTGGTTCGAATCTCGCTAGAAATTTTTTGAACAAAAGTATAAAAACGGCCAGACATTTGGTATTGATATGTAATTAACCCATCTCGTTATCACTTAATAAAAATCATACAGATGGTAACAACCGTGACCACTTGATCATTAATTTGAATCCCGTTATGAAATTTCGGGATAAAAGTGTAAAAACGGTCAGACGTTGGGTACTGATGTGTAATTAACCCATATCGTTATCGTTTTTTTAAGTAAATATTATGTGTTTGATCGATTAAATTGACAATAATTTTGGCGAAATCGACTAAATTGATAAAATTTTAGAAGGATTAATTCTATTTTAGTATCAACGTTTGCTGTCACTGACCTTTTTATCTTGATATTTTAAAAATTATATTTGGGCACTCAACGTTTTCATATTTAACAAATCAAGCACGTGAGCACTTTTATGACATCTCAAATCTGACCTGGCTTGCTGGAATTATAAAGATTTATATATATTTTAGTTGGTTATATATCAATTTGCTTAATATAGGAAATTCACGTCAAATTCGAGATGCCGGAACTCTATTCACATGTTTTTTGTTATGTAAACGACGATTATCAATATACTGTTTATAAATTTTTAGGATAAAAGTGTCAGCAACTCCAAAAATTGGGTACTAAAGTGTAAATAATATTTTAAAAAAAATTGAAATAGTTTCGGTATTCTAATGAATAAATCTAGATAAAAAAAATTCCACCATCTAATTTCAAGATTAATATTCAAGAAAAATACTAGAGGCAATTTAAAATCAAATTAAAAATAACACAAAATATTTACCAAATCGTATCAAATGCAGCATCTACAACACATAACCCTAATTTCCCAATTGAGGGTGATTTAGGTAAATCAAGAAGTGAATTTAAAGAAGATATTTTAGTGTGACAATAATCACAATATATATAGATATATATAGATATATATACGCATATACATATTGTACGTAGACAACCCTATATAAAGCCTTTCTGCAAAACAAACATTTTTCTCACACTCCACGGCGCAGATCCGAGGAGTAATTCAGCAATTTGACCAAGCATTTTTCGTTGTTCTTCTCATTTTTGATTCAAAGGTTTGATCTTTTTAACATTCCCATTTTTCATGTTTCGTTGATATTCATGATTTCTGCAAATGTATGCCTCCTTTTCTTATGTTGTGTGTTTTTTTTAATATAATTCCGTTTTTGGTGGCGGTTTTTTTTTCTGGGATCTTGAAATTAGCATGTTTTGTTGTCTGTACGCATTCACATTTGAGAAGCTATGCGTTTTTTAACACTGATTTAAGGCTCTTTAGGTGTAATCTGTGTTGTGTGCTTAAATCTTGAATCTTTAGATTTTAGCTGGTTGATTAACGTGTGTAAAAGAAAATGCTGTTTGATTGTTGTGATTGTAATTAGTTCTGGGTTCAAAGAATGATTTTTTATTTTTTTTGTTAGGAATGGAGTTGATTTTTGTCAAAGATAGACTGAGTTGTGTTTTGGTTAAAGTTTGAAGCTTTTTTACCCCAAGTTTTGTGTGTTTTGGAGTTCTGTGTTTGGAATTGAGACCTGTTGTAATGTCAGTAGTAGGATCTACTATTTGTGGAGATATATTCCATAATGGTAGCCTTTCCTATAGCTACACTTTCCCTTACCCGAAAAGGGAAGTTCGTGCTCGTATTCGTGCTGTCGGGGGTTAAGTGTTTGGCTCCTCTGATACATGTTTCGATAAAAGGGAATGATTTCTTGGTTTTGTTTTCTGGTGGTGTTTACATTTTGATGTTTCCTCATAATATCATGTTAACTGTCGATCATCTCGAGTATTCAGAGTTTGTGTGTGTACGTATACTGATATTGTCCCAATCGAACTGCAGCTATGGCAGGCTTGGCACCGGAAGGATCGCAGTTTGATACTCGTCAGTATGATTCCAAGATGAGTGAGTTGTAAGTTTCTTACATTGTCGAACATTTGACTGGAATATATATAAGCAATGGCATGTTAGAGGTTAGATGTTTTAGCTCATTCAATCTTTTGGGGGCAGGCTTGAAGCTGATGGGGAAGAATTCTTCACTTCTTATGAAGAGGTTTTCGATAGTTTTGATGGTATGGGTCTTCAAGAGAATCTGCTTAGAGGCATTTACGCGTATGGTATGTCTGCAAGCTTTCTTTTTTTCGTTTTTCAGAATATTAGTATCGTTGTTGGCAGTATATTTTAACAAAGATTCATTCAATTTTCTTTACTCAGTCATGTGTAACATTTTGATGTTTTATTTCACTTAAAGGTTTTGAGAAGCCCTCCGCCATCCAACAAAGGGGCATCGTTCCATTCTGCAAGGGCCTCGATGTTATTCAACAGGCTCAATCGGGAACGGGGAAAACTGCTACCTTCTGTTCCGGGATACTGCAACAGCTTGATTACAGCTTAACACAGTGCCAGGCCTTGGTTTTGGCACCTACTAGGGAACTTGCTCAACAAATCGAGAAGGTTATGCGAGCTCTTGGTGATTACCTTGGTGTTAAGGTTCATGCCTGTGTAGGCGGAACTAGTGTGCGTGAGGATCAGCGGATTCTTTCAGCCGGTGTTCATGTTGTTGTTGGCACCCCGGGCCGTGTGTTTGACATGCTACGAAGACAGTCACTCCGTTCTGATTACATCAAAATGTTCGTGCTGGATGAGTCCGATGAAATGCTGTCTCGTGGTTTTAAGGATCAGGTACGGCTCTCTCTCTGCTTGCTCGTATAACGTGTTTGATTGTCTACACGTCTCGGATTAAACTGTGAAGCTGTTGCAAGATGAGCTCTTTTGCTACCATTCATGAATGTACTCATTTTCAAGATGAGCTCTTATAATGCACATTCGTATTGGCAGATATACGACATTTTCCAGTTGCTCCCGTCTCGTGTTCAAGTTGGGGTGTTCTCCGCTACAATGCCACCCGAAGCGCTGGAGATCACTAGGAAGTTCATGAACAAGCCCGTGAGGATTCTGGTGAAACGGGACGAGCTCACCCTAGAAGGCATCAAGCAGTTCTATGTGAACGTCGACAAGGAAGACTGGAAGCTCGAGACGCTCTGTGATCTCTACGAGACCCTAGCCATCACCCAGAGCGTCATCTTCGTGAACACGAGACGGAAGGTCGACTGGCTGACCGACAAGATGCGCGGCCGCGACCACACCGTCTCGGCCACCCATGGGGACATGGACCAGAACACCCGGGACATCATCATGCGCGAGTTCCGCTCAGGCTCGTCTCGTGTCCTCATCACCACGGACCTCCTGGCCCGCGGCATTGACGTCCAGCAGGTGTCCCTCGTCATAAACTACGACCTCCCGACCCAGCCGGAGAACTACCTGCACCGGATCGGAAGGAGCGGGAGGTTCGGACGGAAAGGAGTGTCGATAAACTTCTTGACGAGGGACGACGAGAAGATGCTCAACGACATTCAGAAGTTCTACAACGTTGTCATCGAAGAACTTCCCTCGAACGTTGCTGATCTTCTCTGAGGTGGCTTCGTTTTCCGGTTTACGTTGTTAGTCGGAGCGGGCGCCTTTTTTGTTGCTACGAGGGTAATCTGCAGCCGCTATCGTGGGTAATGACTTTCTTTTTTGGATTAAATGACAATTTATTTTGCATATGATATCTAAACCATTGCAGTTTTTCTTTAGGTAGTGGAGTTTTTGTAACGAATTTGAATTGTTTTTGGCTCCAAATTTTGGTTAACCTAATGAAGTTTTTTAGCTTTGCTATTATTGTTTGAATTTTGTGATGCATTTTTATTTTTATTTTTATTTTTGTAGGTAAATTTGTGTATGTGGGCTAGTATAATATGAGTGTTTTCCTTCAAAAAGAAAAAACAATAATAATATGGATAATAAAATTAGATAAATTAGACATTTCGATGGCTTTTTTGTAGGTTTTTATAATTTTACTTTAGTCATACATTAACATGTGACATTTTTTTAAGGGTTAATTGTAGAATTTAGCACAACGTTTGCACTATTTTGCAATTTTCACGTTTAAAAATTTACAATTCATATCATAACTTTTAATATTTCATAATTGTAACACCTCTAATATTAAACCGACGGGTCTATCCTACATGTTGGATTTGTAATTCACGTGTACGGCTATTTTTGGCTATCTAAACGACGTCGTTATATAAATTCACTATATACAACAAGATTCTTCATCAGTTTCATTTCCATAAAACGTCGTTTTATGTTGAATTAATGTTGGGATGTTACCAATTACAAAAATATTAAAAGTTGTGATATGAATTGTAATTTTTAAAAAATTATATAAAAATTGTAAAATGGTGCAAACGTTGTATTAAATTATACAATTAACTTTTTTTGTTTAGAGGGTTGTAAGTGGGCTGATTCGTGGGCCTAACCCAAGTACATAATAATGGGCCCATCGCTCGACTTTGTGCCGTTAATGAAAATAAAATACGAGATGAAATATGAAATTCCTACGGAGGAAAAAAGAAGATAGACGTCGAGAGAAGAGGTCCTAAATTTTGAAAATTTTTTTTCACTAATATTTGTGTAATTTTCCGAAAGTTAAGTTATATAAGGTCAAGATTTTTTTATTTTATTTTTTTAACAGCGCTCATAAATGGAAATCAAATTATAGTAGTATTTCAATCACGAGGTTGCCACATTACTTGATCTTGAAAATGTTGCTAGAATTCGAATTCATTATTTTTCGATACAAATTTATCCATTTTATTTACGAAGGGTCAAGACTAGTGTTATAATATATTTAAATTAAAGAATTTGGGACTTATTATTACATTTTTGTATTAGGTCTCATGTTTAATTATCAAAATGTATTACATGATATTATAATTATATATATCATCGTGATTAAGTGTGGTGAAACACAAAATGCGACAAAACAAAAAAATTGTAATTGAAAAATCAACCGTTTTCATAGTGGCAAAATGAATGTTTTGAGGAGTACGGATATCTAATTTAATTTTAGGGATAATTTCACTTTTAGTCCCATATCTTACTTTTTTGTCTTATATTTTATTAGCTCGATACTTTTGATCCTGAGTATTTTTTTTTTTGACATTTTTAGTCGTAAAATTAACAGTATATTTTTTCTTATATTTTTTTCGACCTTTTTTTCCGCATATTTTGTCGAGAATTTTGTTGAACAAAAACCGTATATTGGCAAGAAGTTGAAATGGTTTTGTTAGGCCTTTTGCTTTATATTTTGCTGAAAATTTTCAAGATATTATGTTATTTAGTTGGATATTATGTTGAATTTTTTGCTAAATATTTTCCTGTTTTTTTCTTAATGATTTGCTGAAAAAATGAAGTCAAAATGTTCTTTGAATAAATAAATATATATACATATATTACACTTGGGACTAAAAATATCAAAAAAAAAAATAATGCGACGAAAAGTGTCGAGCTAATAAACTATGAAACTAAAAATATTTTGATCATATTCTAATGGGACTAAAAATGAATTTATCCATTTAATTCTATTCACTTGTATAGATTAATATTATTTCTGTCACGTGACAGTAAAAAAGATAGGAAATATAAATGCAATTAAATTATTTTGAGAAAAGTTGACTTAGTCAAAATCCAGACTGACAATTTTGACCTTTTAAATTAATTCTGCACACTGCCGCCGCAATTAAATTATAACAGCAAATTAATTAGCTGTAACCTCGTAATTTTCAATTTTATTGTCACAATTTCAAAATTCAACCGACGAAATTTTTTTATAGATAACTACGAATATGGTTGTAAAAGAATTGAGTCGAGTCGAATATTAAGATATTCAAGCTCGGCTCGTTAAAAAATATTCAAGTTCAAATTTGAGTTCGATTCAATTTTTTTTTTCTCTTGCTCAAAAAAATATTTGTCATGCTTGAATTCGATTTGAACTCGGCTTATAAAATGCTCGAAAATTAAAATATACTAATCGGGCCTGAATTCAAATGCTAAAAAAATAGCTCGTTTAGTTTATATATTCGTACTATAGTTCAAAAAAGAATCTTGTTTAATTTACCATATTTGAAATATTTATAATATTTATAAATATATTTTCGATTAAACTCAAACTCAAACATATTCGTTAACTGATCTAACTAAATATTGCTCTGTTCGAGCTCGATTGGAGATCCGAGCTCGGCTCGTTTATAAAAAAAAAAAAGGAAGAAAAAGAGCATGTTCGAGTAAAATCCAGAATGGACATTATTGTGTAAATAATTATTTCTCTTACAATAAATTCAATTATTCATTTTGGAATAAAACAATCCAATAATGATTTTCTATGTGGGGACCTAACAATAGATCTATACTTAATAATTGTTTAATTAATTAATTCATCACATGGAGTCTTTCTTTAAAAAACAATAAAAGTTATATTTGAAAAATTCAAAGTTCAACCACGACACGTGGCACGCTCACCTCCCGCCTCATGCAACAACATGCAATGAATATAAAAAATATTTCAAACCCAAAATTAAATTTTTTTTAAAAATTGCATTTTTCTTCTTCTTCTTCTTCTTGAATAAAGAAGAAAAAAAACAAGAAGCCAACACCTCTTCCCCTCAAAATTCCCCACATATATAACAAACTTAAATTAGAACCAAATCCCAAGAAACCATTTTCCTCTCTCTCTCTCTCTCTCTCCCCACTTGTGTTGTGTGTGTTTGTTTTTGCCATATTCATCAAGAGCACCTCTCTCCCTCTCTCTCTCTCTCTCCCCCACTGTGTGTTGTGTGTGTGTTTTTGCCATATTCATCAAGAGTCATAACCATCTCTCTCTCTCTCCATCCACTGTGTGTTGTGTGTGTGATTTTTGCTATATTCATCAAGAGTCGTAACACCCCCTCTCTCTCTCTCTCTCTCTCTCTCTCTCCCCACTGTGTAATTGTGTGTGTTTTTTGCCATATCTCTCTCTCTCTCCACTGTGTATTGCATATATCTCTCTCTCTCCATGGATTCGAATTGGAAGTTCTCAAGATCGAAGTCGAGCAGGGAAGATTACACGACGGAGCCAAGAAGCATGAACGACCTTCGAAGCTACAGCACATCAGATTACAATTTGAAGAAGAGCAGAATCAGTGCTGCAAATTCTTCTTCATCAAAGAGTTGGAGCTTCAACGTGGATCCTGAGCTGCAGAGGAAGAAGAGAATTGCAGGCTACAAAGCTTATGGAGTTGAAGGCAAAATGAAGACCTCTTTCACCAAGAGCTTCAGATGGATTAAACATGCTTGCAACAATCTTGTTAATGGCTTCCGCTAGCCACCGAGCTCGGCTCGTCTCGTCTCGTCTCGTATCATCTCTCGATGCTACAACTGGTGAACTACACTAACTATATATATCCGTATTCATATTCATATTCAATTTGTATGCGTACGTACAAATTGTATATGGATGTAATTTATGTATAATTCACCGGTTGCTAGCTTGATTAATTTCTTTAATTTGTGATTATAGTTTATGCATTGAATATGATGATTAATTAGAGGTTTTAAATATTGTTGGAAATTAATAAATTTGTAATGTGAACTATTAGATGATGATGATGATTTGTGAAGTGTGTCATGAAATTAATTAGATTTCATGTGTTTTCATCATTTCTTGAATCTTGATCATTTCACATATATCTACATATTTTTTATTGCTTTTTTTAGTGGTGTTAACAAATAGGGGATATGTTTTTAATTTCATAACTAATGGATGACAATTTTAATTTTTTTTTAAAGAAAATCATTTTTTTTTGTCATATTTGACTCATCCCACCGTAAAATTCAAAATTTTGGAATTTCTTGTTACATGGTTGAGATTTTGGCTACTTATTCATGTAATTTATGTTCGAGGTTTGAATCTTATCAAATTTAAAATTATATTCTACCTTAAATTATATATATATATATATATATATATATATATATATATATATATATATATATATTCTTAAACGAGTTTGGAATATCAAATTTTTACATTTTTTTACCTCTTGTTTTGGATTTTTGTTTTGGGAGATGATCAAGAATTCTTGAAAATTGTGTCAAATAATCGCACAAATAGAAGATTGTCTAGCATATGAGAAAGGGACAAAACAAGATGGTAGTTTTTCAAGAAGCCAAATAATTATTTGTTAAATCATATTTCTTTCCTAAATAGTACTATAAATTTATTTTCCTATATATGCAACATATAGTTTTGACAGAAACTAGACAAGTTTTCACTGTGCCTTGGGATAATTTAAGGTTGCCTTTTTTGGTGTTTCCAAAATACCCCTTACTTTTCTTCTAAAAACCACACACACATGTTTACTAGAGAGTGAAATGACCATTCTACCCTCGTGACACCAATAAATTTAATAATTCATTTTACAAAATTGATCTCACATTCTAACATAATCGTTAAATCATTGGACATTGATACACATAGGCATAATTTAATTGTGCCAATCTTACAATATTGATGGGGAATTTACATTGAACCATCGTATTCTACGGTCTACATTAAATCGATCGTGTAACACGTGCCTTTTGTCACACGAGAACACGAATTTCATGTATCATGGGCACCTTTGTGAGCACATTGATACGGTAAACATTAAATTAATATATATATATATATATAGCCAAAAAGAAAATTATTTTTCTCAATGAAAAAAATATGTCAAATCTTGTGAGTTTGTGTAGACAATGCATGTGTACAATTCTGTTAGTGCTGCACATCTGACGGAAATGACACCAAAATTCAAGCCACTGCACATGGAGCCATATTTCTACTTTTTCTATTTTTGTTTTTCTAATAAATATAATTTAATATTTATATTTCAACGACTAATCATGAGAGAAAATAATATTCCTTTCGTTCGTTTTCAAATAAACTATGTACATAGTCTACAAACCACACGTAAGAACAACAAAATCGACCTACAAATTGGCGTGATTCGAACCGATGACCTTATGTAACAATGCTTTTGGTTAACATTTACATCTTAAATAAGAAAACCGAACATCAAAACAAGAAAGTAACATGTGAAACCTACCTTGGAAGCAACTTTTTTGAATCTTTTAATTTGATATTGGCCCTTTACAACAACTAATGCAATCAATTTTCAAATCAAGATAAAGTTTGTTGCAATACAACAAAACAACATACCTACTATCAAGATAAGAGGAACAAGAAAAAATATGAATACTTCCACCTAAATAGCCAAAATGGGAGTAAACATCACATATGGACTTATTCAACTATTAATTGTAGGCATTTTTGCTCGAAAAAATCGTAACTACAAGCCATGATAATGGCAAATCAAAAGAATGGCTAGCACAACATTAGGTAGACAGATAGATAGATAAGATGGAGAAATTGTAAGCGTTACCTGAGGTGGTATTGCCCCCCGGGCCTAAGTCCGTTGAACTTGCTGATAGACGGGGCCAATCTCACTTTCATCGTGTTAAGTTTGCTGATCTCTCACTACACTCAGAAGCTAACTGATATCTCGTTGTCTGCATGCATCATTTACTGGCTCGGGTTTCCTTGAGCAGCTTTCCTTGTGGGAGAAACAACAGATTCCCCTCGGTGCTAATAGGAACAGAGTATATGTACAGAGGGAATAAGGGAAAACTTGTAGCTAGAGATCGTGCTAGTGATGCATCTTCTAGTCGTTGCCAATATTCATTCTCTCCATTTCCTTGATGGTGGACTCGATTTTATTATTGGGCGGTGATGCTGCAGACGGAACTTTTTGTGCAACGCTGGGATCCCCGTTGGGTGCACATGAAAGGTCACTATCATTCCCAGGAATCTTAGGATCCCGATTACTCGAAACAACAGGCTGCTTTGATGATCCAATTTTCCGTTCATTGGATGTAGATAACTGCAGAAACCATTAGACCAAGCAACGTGAAGATGTGAAGGAGAAAACAAAAGATCAATAGCGTAGACAACCATTTGAGATACTATTTATGACCAACTCTCGAGAAAATCACACGCCCTCAATGGTGGACAGAGGCCATGAGGAAATATTGAGGAAGAAAATGCATTCGGTGTTTTCAATTTTGGGGGATACGGAAGAGGTGGTAGTCTTACCTCTTTTGACACGGCAGAATCATTAACTGGATCTTTCATTCTAGGCAAATTTCCTGAATTAGTTGTGTTTCTTCCACGAACAGGGCCCTTGCCTTCATCCAAGCCTGCATAAAGTTGTAGAAACTCATTTAATTCCAGTGTATATTTTGGGATCAAGCTTACCAGAAACACTACAGCAGAGAAGTAAAAACTCCTTCAAGAACGGGGTGGTAAAAAAACAAGGTAGTTTGTATGTAAATAACAGGTGGACATAGGGAAGCAACAATTGCGACCCAGTATGATTGGACTCAAATACATGCTCAAGAATCACCTGAGTCTCTGTCATTATTAGCATGCGGCATCATCGAACTCGTTCCAGCACCACCCTGTCCCAAAATTCATCAGGTTGTAACATGGGAGGCTAGAGCAGGTGAGCGTAAATTGAAGTTACTTACTAGGGCACGAGATAGAGGATTAGCGAGCTGTGACTGCTGATACTTCAAAATCGTCCAATCAAATACGTAATCAAACTGAAAACCTGCAAGGACAAGAATGAAATGAGGATGATAGACGACACTATTATAAACAGCAGGAGACGTTGGGAGGGTAAGGTAGATGCCATCACCTTCACGTATAAAAAGGTCACGGAAAATTCTTTTCAAATAAGCATAATCTGGTTTGTCCTCGAATCTAAGTGAACGGCAATAATGGAAGTAAGAAGCAAATTCAGTTGGATAGCCACGGCATAAGGTCTGCAACAGAATGATCGAGTTTTGAAGTCACTCTTGCACAAAACAGGGAATATACTTCAATCCAGAAGCAACAAAAAGTTTAATCACCTCTATGGAAGTTGAAACCTTTTTCTCACTAATTCTGTCGTACTTCTGTTTCTTGTTTCCAGCTTGCAGTCCCTGCCAGGGAAGGCTACACGTTTTTATAGATATGAGTAGACATACCACGAGATCTAAAAGTAGAGTGAAGTAACAAGGCAAGATTAATGTACAACCTTCCTCTTAAGAAGTACATAAGAACATATCCGAGTGCTTCTAGGTCATCCCTCCTGCTTTGTTCTATCCATAGGTTCACACATCGGAGCAGAATCAAACAAGAAAGCAACTACAAATCAGCTTTCTACTACATCTGAAAGGTCAAATCGGCAAAAGATATGGCATGTGCCACATGCGTACCAATTCCAAGATGTGTATTTATGCTTGCAAATCTAGCTGTTCCAGTCAGACTCTTATTTTCTCTGTATTATAAAGTAAAATTTTGCTGAACTACATTAATCAGGTAGAAGAATAGCATACAAGTGAAGCTTTAGAACTAAAAAATGAGAAGCACGGACAACTACATAAGATCTAAGTTTTAAAGATACCTGTACGGAATATGCTGATGATTTGAGTCTCGATATTTCTTGGCAAGTCCAAAGTCAATGGCATAAACCTACAGTTGAATAGATAGAGTTATCGAGCCCCCAGATACTTGAGAAGCAAACCGTTAAAACAAAATTGGGAAAACTTCAAAATAAGGATAAGGGATCACCTGATTTGCACGCCTTCCCAAACCCATGAGAAAGTTGTCAGGCTTAAGATCTCGATGCAGAAAAGACTTAGAGTGAACAAACTCAAGCCGATTAAGCTGAAAGAGAAACAGAGGTTTCCATAACACATTGAAATATAAACTTTTTACAATCCTAACCAAACAGGAGCAGATGGAACACAGTACCATCTGATCTGCAAGCATGAGGACAGTCTTTAAAGACAGCTTCCTACTACAAAAGGTAAACAAGTCTTCAAGACTCGGCCCCAGTAAGTCCATCACGAGAACATTATAGTCTCCTTCAACCCCAAACCATCTAATATTCGGGATTCCAGCTGCCAAAAATAAAAAATTGCCAACAATGAGAATACTGATAAAAATAACCACGCAAAAAATGAAACAAACATCAAGCAACCAAAACAATAAAAGAGGATTATTACTTCCTCCTTGAAGTAATCTGTACAACTTTGACTCATAAAGCAATTGGGGATGCCTTGTCCTCACATTTTCCTGAACCAAAATGAATTGCATTCTTAAAAAAGTGAGTAATACATGATCCCAAAAAAAAAAAGACAGTATTCAAGAATATGCATGGGCAACATCTATGATCTAACAGCACAAGATAAAGTAAGGGCTTAAATTAATTAAGATAAACATCTATGATCTAACAGCAAAAGATATGCATGGGCAACATCTGATGAACACTTCGTAAGAAACTTAAATTATGAACTTTTTGTGCAGCTGCATTCCTTTAACATGAAATCCACCTCGTTACAAAATGTGAAATGTGTAGATACTAATGGCCATTTCCTCATCTAAAATGTTTCAACAATTTATAACTATTCCACTATCACTTAAAGAAATTAGGCAGTGAATATCCATGCAGCTGCCCCTGCAAGTAGCATAGCGTCAATGATGATGGCCACGACTCCTAGAAACAACTAACAACGGAATGCAAGAGCAGGTCACTAGCCTTTAAGCTCAAGAGAAAACTGCTACATAGTCCCATACATGTTTCTCATTCCTCTAAAGTAGTGCATGCCTCAGAGAAAGAAATTCCATTTTTCTTTCAACACTAAAATTCATATCAAGATTCTTTTTTTTTTTTAGATATTCATTCAGCAACAATAAATTTGCTATAGCTACCGAAAAGCCAAATCAAAATTTAAATTTTGACAAAGATAACACACACACACACACACATACACAATTACAATCAAAACAAATACATTACGAGAACAGATAAAAACTTCAAATTACTTACGAGCTTAATAGCAACATCCTCATTCGTCTGAATATTAGTGCCTGCAAACAACTCACAATTATCAATAATTCGAAACAAAAAATTGCATCGATTTTAAACGATAAAATCAGAGAAAACCATAAAAAAATCGAACGACAAAACATGCCTAAATAGATCTCTCCGAATGAGCCATTCCCAATTTTCCGCCCCAATCGAAACTTATTCCCCACACGCGGCTCCATTCAAACTCCCCAAATCATATCATCCTTTTATTCACAAAATTAAACCAAACGAAGCTGAAAATGGCAGAATTCTAGAGAGAGAAAACGACGCAGAGAGGGAAGAAGAACCAAGAATCGGCATTTCAATAGGAAACACCTAGAATTCATCACTTCGATTCGATTTGATCGATCAACACAATTTTTTTCGCCTTCACACCAAAACTAGGTAGCTCCAAAAAATAGCAAATAATACATTAATTTATTAATATTACTATTCCTCTCTCTCTCTCTCTCTCTCTCTCTCTCTCTCTCTTAGGATAATTAATTAATATTAATATTACTATTCTTGTGTTAACTTATTTTCTTTTTTTCTTTGTTTCATTTTATTTTCCCTTTTTGTATTTGGAACTTAAATGATTGAAAAAAAAACATATTGATAATATTTAAATTCTTTTTAAGTATTTTTGAAGTGGTTTGTTTTGTGATTTTTTTTTTTGAGCAAAGATTTGTTTTGTGATTATTAGATCACACTCCTTATGGTTTAACAAATTATGTATGATAAATTTAATTAAGGGCTGATTACGATTAAATACATGATTTTTGACAAAAATTGTAATTTAGATACAAACTTTACAACGTTACAATTTAAACACAAATTTTGCAATTCATTAAGGTCACGTTTGTGTTAAAAGAAACACACAAATTTTGCATTTTTTTTAAATATACACGATTTGTAATAATGTGAAAATCAGACACAATATTTCATGCTAATTTTTATTATATTAATAAAAATTAAATTATTATCATGTTGTATATTTATATAATTTTATAATATTTCATGTCATATATTAAATTTTCTTACGTTGGAAAAGAAAATTTGGGGTGTCTATTTTGCAACAAATTATAAAATTCTGTATAATTGCAACATTTTCAAGTACGTACTTAAATTGCAAATGGTGTAAAAGCTCATGTATTTGATTATAATTAAATCTTTAATTGAAAGGTGTAACTGAAATTCGAGTTCATAATACAAATTTTAGAACGTTAAAACTTTTTTTGAAGATATATTCTATTCTAAAAAATTCTTTAAAAAAATCATTAAATAAAAACGATAAAATTACAACTCGGTTTAATCATTCCCTAATAATTTTGCATAATTTGTGATAGATATGTGAACTAAAAGTACAATTAATCAAGAAAAAAGCGCGAAAGTTCCAACTCATTCAAAAACCGTTAAATTGATTCGTAAATTAATTTATAATCGGAAAAATCTATCCCACAAAGACACTTTCTTAGTATGATTTGTCTCTTTTGTGTGATTTGATAAATTTACCCAAAACGCATCCTCGAACACCAATGACAATTTTCACTCGATCGTTCCAAAATAAAAATAAAAATCATCATAAAATTCAAGAATGAAGTAAAAATATGTACTTACTATTTAAGCTTGAATAGGTGATCTTACAAAACTATTTCTACATACAGACAACCTCACTGGAGCTATCTACACTCCATCAAGAAAGAATCAATAGAAAGAACACAAGATTTCCACAAAATCAAAACCACTAAATCATCAACACCCTCAAAAAAAAAAAGGGGGAGAAAAAAAACTAAACCATCAAGAAAACTAATCTATATGCAGAATTAAGTTTGTTGTGGTACAGCATTGTTACCCGATATTGAATATTTCTTGTTTAGTCTCCCTCTCAACTGTCTGATCTTCGCGTCGACTCTAGCCGTGAACCCGATCTTGGTCGAGTGCCGGGCCTTGCTACGTTCGGCCTTCCACATACGGTGGTCTTGAATGTGCTTGTTGTAGTACTTGATCTCTTGAATGACATGGTGATCAAGAGGATTCACCAGTCTCTGGAAGGAGATATGGGCGAGATAAGGAAGATTACACGCGATGGTCACTAGCAAGGTGGTGCTCCAATAAATCGGGGCGGGGCCGAGAACTTCCGTGAGGATTTTGAAGGCATTCACATCGAGGGAATAGCTCAGTTGACCATAGATGAAGAGGAAAATGTACCAGAAGGCGACGCTGCCCCACACGAACAAGTGTTGAATCCATGTGAAGTGGCTCATTGTTAGAGCAATTTGGCAGTTGACAGCCCATATGATACTGGTGAACATAGCAGTTCCCACGGCTGTCATGTCGGCCATCTGGCCCGAAGCCCGGAATGATTGGTCATAGAAGATGATGATGTTGAAGAAAAATACAATAAGGGATGTGTATAGCCCGTTTGCCATCCACCCGAATATTCTGTACCAGTCGAAGAACAAATTTTTCGGGCCTTGTTGGTACAGAGCTGGAAACTGCAATTGCATGAACAATTTTCATGAGGGGAAAAGGGTAAATGGGAGGAAGAGAGAGAGAAAGAGATAACCTCAAAGCTAACCTGTAAGCATACGTCAGAATCGACATCCTGTTCAAACACCCCAAGCGAAATGACAGGCAATGATGTGAGAACGACGTTGAATAGGAGCATGTACCAGTCAACATACAGAGATTGTCCAGAAAAGCCAGTGAAAGCCTCAAAGTAGAAGATTGTGAGGCCAAAAGCAATGTTTTTATAGAAGAAATAACAAATCTGCATTGAGACATTGAATCCCGAGTTACAATTAATGCATGATAAATTAATTAAATGGTGTTCTAGTTCTAGTAAAAGCCATAATAAATTACCATCTGAGCAATTCTTTTATAACACCAATGACCGTGTACGACCAGAAGCTTCTCCAGAAACTGAAACTGTGCGATAGCAAAGTCGCTAGCCATCACAGCCTGCCAATAGCTGATACTGAGTAAGCCAGTTTTGGATCGTATGAAGGCAATACATATTCAAAAAAGCAAGACGAGTTTCCTAGGCTATTTAAGTACTTGGTGTAATATCTATTTACCAGCAAGATCAAAAGCACAAAAACTACGAGCTTCCCTAGAATAAACACAGGTGCTGCACTCTATGTTTAGTTACACTTCATCCTATTAATGGGAAAGTTATATCAATCAAATGAGTCGAAAGTTGATCCGGAAAGAGGAAGCCAGAAAGAATTCGATGTGGAAGAGGTGCTTAATCATGTCCCAAAGTACTCAAATTCACCCTGAGACCTAGGCTAGGTAGATTTGTAAATTAACTTTTAACATATCTAGCCTTCTATCTCAATTCTATGAATAGAGTCATAAAGTCTATGAGCACCCACAGCAACCCTTGTACATGAACTACTACATTGAGATCCGAGTTCAATCATCAATTTGTAATGTTTTTATCTTTAAAAAAAAAGCAAAAAGAGCGAATTCCAGCCTAGGACTGTCCTAAAACTTTTAAATAGGATGAAACTTTTCACTTCATGATTAAAATTTTTGAAGTAAACTGGTGGGCGTGATTTCTGCTTACCAAGTGCTTGAATAGTGTCACCAAGAAAGAAAACATCATAATTCTGAGAAACAAAATGCGGCAATGTTACACATGCATAAAGTTGTGGATGAAACGTAGATTTTTGACCAACCTGCATTCCTTCACATCCACTGATACCAACACCAATATCTGCTTCTTGAATCATGCCAACGTCATTGGCACCATCACCAATTGCCAACGTAGTTTTCCCAGTTCCTTCTTTTACTAATCTTGTTACCTAATGACCACATAACCAAGTGTGGACCAACAGAATGGAAATTAGCTTTTCAAAAGGGTTCGTCAAATTAATAGCGAAGGGGCAGATTATGAACTTCTTTGAGAGAACAAGAAAGTAAAACCCACCAGAGCTTTCTGCTTGGGTGAGACGCGGCAGCATATGACAGAAGCGCAACAAATTGCTAAGTTTAAGAACTGATTCTTCATGTCATCCTCCAAGGCGTGAGTTAGAGTTTTTCCATCGATAATCAAAGCAAATGCTTCATGGGGATCCTTTTCCAGCTTGATCATTTGGGTAGCATTGGTAATTTGCATTAGGATATTCTCCTTTACAGCCTACAGAGCAAAAGAAGAAAACTAAAGCTTCCATATATTAATTAGTTCGCCCCATATTATTGCACATTCTGGTTCAAGGATGATTACCAGTTTGGGATCCTGGACTAAAGCATCCGTGTTCACTGTTGTTATACATATCTGCTTCATGCCCTGTCGAAGTAAACTACAAGCGAATCTACATGATGACAAGTTTTGGGTTATCATTTAGAAAGCTTTGATTATCAAGTTGCCAAATATAATAATTAAATAGTTTAAGAGCCACATAGTGCTGGCAAGAAACAGACCCTATATTAATTGCAGTTTCCATCTTATCACCTGTCAGAACCCAGATCTTAAGACCAGCTTGTGCCAGTTTGTCTATGCACTGAGGCACCTACAGAGAAGTAACAAAGAGAAAATGAGAAGGAGAGAGAGGGGAGAGAGAGTGGGAGAGAACAAATTAATAGCTTCAAAGCATTGATAAGAATAAGACATAAGCCATACTCCATTCTGTAATTTGTCCTCTACAGCAGTTGCACCAACAAGTATGAAGTCCTTTTCCATCATATCAGCAACCCGCTCGAGCATTGCTTCCCTATCACCACTGATTGCAGTTTTTGCTCTAATAAACTCTTCATTCCAAGCAAAATATTTGTCTTCATCAAGTTTCTTGTAAGCAAGAGCTAGTGTTCTCAAACCAACCTCCCCATATTCATTCAAATGCTTGGTGGTTGCTTCTTCATACATTCTACCATTCCTTGCTAGCCTTTCAAAGATGATACTGCAAAGCAAAGCATGGATTTAAATCACAAGCAAATCAGTGGAGCACAAGAACAAACGATGACAGTACAAATAGCAGAAAGTAACAATACAAATAAATCACTTCACCTGCAGTAAACACTGGTTAATCAACCATGGGCTATCCCATATGAGGAATTGCTAATCAAAAAAGAAATGGGTTCCTTTTCTTGATTTTTCTTTTTCTCTAAATCATTGTAATACTATTTCCTTTTCATTTTCTTGGTTTTCCGTGTTCTTTGTGTGTGTGAGTGTGTGCGCATCCTTGTGGGGTGGTTTTTCTCTAAATCATTGTAATCTAACATGCAAATTGTGGCATACCTGTCAGCTCCTTTGCAAAAGACAAAGATTTGTCCATCTTTGTCCCTAACAATAACAGACATTCTCTTCCTTTTGCTAGTGAAATCCAACAAGTTGAGAACTTTGTACTCCCTGAACTTACAAAAATATGTTATATGTCAAGACACCTAACATAGATCAGATAATTTGCCAGAGAAGAAAAACAATCAATCAATTGATGGGCTCACCTTTCAACAGGCTCTTCAAAGGAAGGACATCTCTCACGAACAAATATGCTTGACTGTGTCCGTTTGCAGAACTCAAAACCAAATTCTCTTGCAGCAACAAGAAACGCACCTTCATCTGGTGATTCTGCTTCATAGGTGAAGGTGCCAGTTTCTTCATTGTGCTCTGGAATGGCAGTGTGGCAAAGTGATAGTATCCTGAAAAATAACAGGATAACATCTGCATTGGGTTCTTTATACCAATTCCCATTCATGAGGCGGCCATCCTCAAAGCTGAACCCCTTTATAGGGGGTTTGCGATCATATTCACTTTTAGAAGAAACAACAGACTCTAATTCAATTTCCGGGTCCCCGAAGCTACACCCGCTCTTCCGCCAAGAAAGAGGTGTACTAGTTTGGCTCTGGCCATCCATGTCCATGGCGATCTGTTTAGCAGCAGCAAGTTCTACATCACTAGCGCGCATGCCATATGGAGCACCAGCAATGGAGCATTTAAGAAAATCCATTTGGTTGCAGGTCAAGGTGCCAGTTTTATCTGAAAGGATTGTATCAACTTGCCCCAGTTCCTCATTCAAGTTTGACGTCCGGGCCTGAGCTGGAGTTCCAGTCTCTTCATCAAACATCTGAACATCCCGGTTTATGAATAATGCTTGGAGGACTTTTACAAGCTCAATCGACACATAGAGGGATATTGGTATCAAATACCCATATAATATCAAAGCAGTAATTAGATGATAGAACCCCGATCTCAGAGGGTTTCCTGGATCATATAGCTGTGCACTATCTGGAACCTGTAAATACCACCACTTTGGCAAATCATATTTAGTCTTCGCAATGAAACCTATGGAGCTAATGAATGAGATGAACACAAGGAGGCTGAAAAGGATGTATATGATTCTGTCCATTTGTTTCTCAATCCTACTCCTTTTAGAAGGAGATCTCGTAGAATTTTGCATAACTTTGCTATCATGACCAGTGAATATCACCACTCCATAAATGTAGGCAGTATTCCGAAGCTTTGAATCTCGGAGGAGAATTTGACTTGGATCAAGAGGATAGATCTGGCGATCATACTCAAAATTACCCACATAAGTGTAAAGGTTGGGATTGGGATCCTCACATTTTATGGTTGCCTTGAATTCATTGAAAGTTTGATCATCATCCAGGGGAAGTGTTACCTCTAAAGATCGTTTCACCTTCAAATTAGTCTCCCCATCTAAGTTCATAGTTTCAACATAACAAATTCCATCTTCATAACTGGAAGATAAAAGTAATAAATCTGCAGGAAAGAACCGATCCTTCTCTACTTTCACTACATCTCCAACCCTAAGCTTCATCCAAGGTTTAAGACCAAATACACCATCCTTTTTATGCACACGAGCTTTTCGCAAATTGACCTTCATATCCTGTATAAACCGACGCCAATCTTCCAAAGCTTCTTTAGCCATACTCAATCCAACCACAAAAGCCAATGGTGCAATCATACTCACAGCAGAGAATGGGGATATAGGAGTCAGCGACAAGACCGCTGCAAGAAGAAAGTATAGGTTGGCAACACGTCTGAATTGCTCAAATATGGCCTTTGGGAGGAACGTGACAATATTGTACTTAGTGGTGGAAATGTAGTTCGAGCAATATTTAACAGGCTTGTGCTCGTGCATAAGAGGCTGGTTGCAGTAAACCACTCGCGAGTAACCAGGTCCCTGGAAGTCATGTGGCCCCTCTTCCTCAGCAGTTTGTGGCCTGAAACAACCAAATGTATAAAGATGGCTCCTTCGTATTCTTGCTCTTATCCTGCCCCGAGCCATTCGACAGCTACTATGAAGCTCAAAGTCACTTTGCTAACTCCAAATTATCAACATTAACACCCAAAACTCACCTCCACCGTGCAAGCAAAGGGCACGATCACATAACCACTATACCCCGAGGCTAAAACCTACATAAAGCCTACCCCGAAAAAACCTCAGCACAAGCAAATGCAGCTGTCTAACACCTGGAAACAAATTATAACAACCAGATTAAAATCTTAAATACAATATTCAGTGAAAACAACTCATCTTCATAAAATTAATCGACACTAACTCCCATGATGCAACCACCAAGATTCCTCCATGTGCACATTCTACATGATCGCTAGCATCAAGATTTCGAGATCACCAACAGGGTCAACTCAATTACAGCAACGAAAAACCCTAACAGTCTAACACATATAAAACCAAAATTACAAGACGAAATTAAAACCAAAAAAATAAAAATACATCTTCAAGAAAAATTCAAATCAAGAAATACAAATATTCAGCTCCAAAACATAATTCACTGCACCCCAATTCATCACTTTCTAAAGCAACACTTACACTAAAAAGGCATCACGTAATTCGCAGCATCCAGAAAAGAAATAATGCAGTAAATTCATCAAACAAACGGCAGCTCAAATTTCTCCAAAGCAGCTCAAGAACTTCGAAATGACAACGCAAGAACACGCATAAAAAAAAACACTCTTTAAAAACCTTCACTCAATTCACCGCAGACCAACAAAACCCACATTGACCAAAAACGAGATTCACGCACAATGAACGTAGACAGATGTAAAGAGATGATTAGTCGTCGTTTTTTCTTTTTACCCGGTAAAATCTTGATTGGGATTAGAATTCGGCAGAAAAGCCCAGATGGAGTTTCAGCTGGGAGATCGCAATGGAGGAGAGAGAGAGAGTGAGAATGAGAGAGAAAAGTGAAGAGAGCAGGGGTGGGGTGGGGTGGTGGAAGAGAGGGAGATTTGATTGATTTGGGAGTGTCGAGAAAATCACAGTTTTCTCTCTCTTCGAAACTCCAAAACAACGCCAGTGTTCACGCTCCCTCTTCTTTATTTAATTTCTCGAATTTTATTCAAAAAAAAAGTTTTTTTTTTTATTTTGCAATTTTTTTATTTTTTTGGTAAATTGATGAAAGAAATTTAAATTTTTGAAATTGCATGGTTTGGTTCTTAATTGGAAAGAGATCCGAATTTTTGTAACATTTGGTAACATCTTAATTATCACGAAAGATTACGAGTTCAAAGCACATCGATGTTTTTTAAGTCTTAATATTGTATGCACACTCACGTTTACGTCTGAATACTGAATATTTCTAACAAAACATGTTATTATTATTTTTTAATTTCAATTATTAGTGAAAGAAATATCACTTTTATTATTTAAGAATTTTTCTTGTAGGGTGAAATTTCGAATATAGAATGAAATTGTTTAGTAATGGATCAAGGAAACTCATATTTATGGTTTATATTTCTTTATTATAATGTTTTGGTTTTTATTTTATTTTTTTGAGAAAGTGTAACTGAATTGTTACACAAGATAAATATTGATCGATACATATAATAACCTAATATTTTGCTTGCTTAAAAAACTAAAGCTTTTTTTTAACCAACAATACAATAGAGCACTAATAAGTAATATATATTGTGATTTAATAGAACTTTCTAATATTATAATTTCATGGGAAATATTAATACATCCCAACAAATAGTAATTCGTTTTTATTTTGTCGAGTCTAGCAAACGAGCCCATTAATGAGGTACTAATTGATTTTCATGAATTTATAATGAATTCGCAAAATACTCCCATTGTCTTTATAATTTAGAGATGCAATCATGGTACGTTGCATGATCTTAAATTATATTTATGATTTTGAATAATGTTTTATAAGGTGTTACCAAAATTTGGTCGGAATATTCGGTTGCGAAAAAACGGTTTTATTAAATAACGAATATAAATACAATACCTATAATTTTATGCAAATATGCTAAAAATTAATTATTTTAGATATTTGAATAATAATAATAATAATAATAATAATAATAATAATATTTTAGATATAATAATGCATCTCGTTTTCATGTAATAAAAACAATCTACTTCCTCCACTATGTGGGTCCCATTTTGATGACGTGGCAAACGCCGAGACCCCCGCTGGATCTGCCGGAATTGTGGGCCCAATTCGTATTCACCCTCTTTTAATATATATATATATATATATATATATATTATATATATTATTTTGTTTTAATTTTTCATTTTATTTAAGGCAAATTAGCTTTTTAGAATATAACTCATTTTTAAAAAAAAAACCTTACAAATATAGCATTTTATCAAATTTTTTCAACCCAAAAATCCTAGGTTATTTTAAAATTCATTGATTGGAGAATTTTATTTACGCTGCTAATGAAATAGAAATCTTAGAATACAACCAATTACGCGTGATTTTCGGGCTGAAAATACTGTTTTGTCAATTTTAAAAAATATTATTATTTTTTTAAAAATAATTCAAAATACCGGTATCAAAGTGCAATTTACCATTATTTAATTTGTACACATTTTGCAGGTAATTTAATAGTATTAGAAATCTTTTTTTTTCCTTGTTGTTATAATTATTTTTATATCATTGAATTCTCTGCTATTATGATGTTGTGAGCCCCAAAATTTCATTCGTGTGGATTGGACCCTCAATTTTGATTTTTGATATGTTAAACCATCGAGATTTTGCTCTGCAATTTATTAATATTCTTTATTGTGTACTTTCATACATTAATATCGTTAAAAATGAATAATATACTTTAAATATTATTTTTCTGAGACATGAGATATATATATACTTCAAATATGAAAAGGGCCTAAAAATATGTTTTAAATATTGATTGAGGGGTCCGAATTTTTAAATATATATATTTTTTGATCAATATTACTATTATACACGCAATAACGTATACTTTTTCCGTTTCCAATTAAGTGTCATTTTGGATGAAGCATTAAATGGGGGTAAATATGTCAAATTTATGAATTTTCTGTCTCGAATTTGTAGAATGACATTTTTCCTGAAACAAAATTAAAATATTAGAATGACACTTATTCAGAAACGCGGGAGTACTAAATTTGAACAAAATGGACAACAAATATATTTTTTTGTCAATATTTACCAATGTCTAAATTTGGTGCTTTAGTTTCGTTTTAATTAACAACACGTATTTATCATTTATGACTACACCAATTTTTTTCATTCTTAGTCTTTTTATGAATCCATTTTTTTTTTTAAGATTTTTTTTTTTTTTGCAATATATGAGATGTCTACATTTTTTATAGAAAAAATCGACCTTTGAATTATTGAATATCCCGAAAGAATATTTACTTATATGCAAATTTAAAGTCCTAGTTTTATAAATATTCCTAATAAATGATAGGCTAAACCAACATTTATATCCTAAGCTATTTTAATTTTCTCAAATATATTCTAAACTAATATTTTTATCAATTAAATACTTAAACTATTAAAAACTAATCAAATATATCCCCAAATAAATTTTTGGCCAAAATCAGATCTAAAAAAAAGTTTAAAAAAAATTAGAATAACAGTATTATGTCATAGATATGATCGATTTGACTACAACATAAGAAGAAGACCCAAATATTTAGCCGAAACATTAGGTAATTTTCTGCTTAAAAATGTATCTGGGGATAGATTTAATTATTTTTTAATAGTTTAAATATTTAATTGATAAAAATATTAGTTTGAGATAGATTTGAGAAAATAAAAATAGTTTGAGATAGATTTGAGAAAATAAAAATAATTTGAGATATAAACGATGGTTTAACCTAAATTATAATAAATAATACTATTATAGTAATATTTATCATTTATTTGTCGACCAAACTTTTTGCCACGTTCTTTAGTATTTTGTGGCTGCATTTCTACAAAAATATTATTTAAATGGACCCATATTTTAAATGGGGTCCACGTATTTCCATCCATCACGTCGGTTTTTTTTCTCACTAAATGCTGGCCTACAGCGATGTGAGCCAATCGAATTATTTAATTTCTCTATATTTTTAATCACTTAATTATATTTGTCTAACCTATAATTATTAGGTCCTTAATTTCTTTACATTTTTTGTATAGTTGGGTTTTCAAGCATTAGTTTTGTTCAACTAAGTCGTTGAGATTTATAATTAATCACTGTGACGTCCGAGACCGAAACATGGGATTATAAACTAATAGAATTGAGTTGAATACCTTGATGTTCGAGTTTGGCTTGTTAAGGAATATTCGAGCTCGAGTTTGATTCGAGTTTTTTTCATCTTGTTCAAGCTCGACCCGATAAATATTTGTTATGTTCGAACTTGGTTCATGAAATGCTTGAAAGTTTACTAAACGAGCCTAAGCTCGAATGCTCGAAAAAAAAGCTCGTTTAATTTACATATTCGAGCTCGAACTTGAAAAAAATAGCTTATTTTATTTACCCGTTTGAAATAATTATAACATTCATGAACATGTTCGATTAGGCTCGAGCTCGAACATGTTCACGAGCTGGCCGAGCCGAATACTACTCTATTCGAGCTCGACTCAATAATTTTATCGAGCTCGATTCGAGGCTTGAGCTCAGCTCGGTTAGAAAATGAACGAACTTCGAACGAGCTTTTTTCGAGCTGAATTTCGAATAGCTCGCGAGCGGCTCTGTTCATTTGTAACCCTACTAAAGCATGAAGTGATCGCCGGTGTGCAGATACGAACAAAGAGCCACTCCTATAGGATTTCCAAATGAAGTTGGGCATGTGAACGAACTGAATCCACCCGAAAGAGCGGTATTATGAGGCTATACGAGAATGAGATTGCATAATCGAGAGAACTTAAAAGATTTGATTGGTCATACTCATGCCACAAGATGCATCTTCTTTTATGATGCTCGTTTCACCAGAACTCCAGAGTTACTCCAAAGTTGAGCGTGTTTGACCTGGGACAGTAGTGGATGAGTAACCCCCTGGGATGTTAGCACGCACGAAAGACTGGTGTTGGTTTGTGGAGATAGCAGTCAGTTCGGTAGTCGAGTCATTACAATTACTCGTTGGACTTGTGCTAGTTTATGGAAACAACCATCAGTCCGGTAGCCGAGTCGTTATAATTAGTTAATTATACTATAACGTTTGTAATATTGTTGTTTGTATTTAAGGATTTTATTGAATGTAAAATTTCAAAAACTAAATGAATATCAAATAAATAATCTATTAATGCATTGTTTTTCTATATCAATCATCCGAATTTGAGGCTATTAAGTCTAGTCATTTTCTATTGCTTTCAATGTATTTAATATTGGTAGTCTTTTTCAACACTCAACACTCAACACTCAACACTAATATTATTTAGACAGCAAATAATTCCATAGTTTATAGCTTTGGTCAGCACCGACAAGCTTCTAAAATGGATTATTATTATTAATTATTTATATATATATATATATATAAAGTCCACACTATTATAAATATTAGATTATTTATGATTGGGTGTGTAACGTTTACACGATCATGAATCACAATGTAATTGTTATGTGTTGGGATTGTAGCAATTGAAAAATTGTTTTGTCCCCATATATGAGTTTCAAGATTCTAATTAATGAATTTTATCTAAATAAAGCTTCAATTTCTTTTTGTGAATATGCCAAACTTTGTGGGATTTCTATAATTTAAGTGAAGAAAAATTTCGTTCCATATATGCTAATATTTCATGCATTATTTTCAAAATAAAATAAACCAATTTAACGCTTTTTCTAATTCTTATATCAATAATGAAGGACACGTTTTTATCTAACACAAAAAAGTTTTCTTCACCAATACTAGAAAGTAGCAAGCACGTCTATCATTAAATATAAAAATTGACTTCGAAATATAATTAATTATATATGCTTTCGAATTATTTGTAGTTCGAGAATATGTGTGTTACGTTCCACAACTCTCTCTCTCTCTCTCTCTCTCTCTCTCTCTCTCTCTCTCTCTCTCTCTATACACACACACACACACACACACACACATATATTTATGGTTCAAATGAGAAAATTGTTTCGTGACATGGTAATGGTGCTCTTTTAGCGTAATTTTAGTGGTTTTCTTACTGTATTTTGATGCAATTTTTTAATTTTTAATTTTAATGCTTTTCTTATTGTATTTTGGTGCTAAATATTTTAGCACCAAAATAAAATAAGAAAAACACTAAAATTACACTAAACAAATTCGTTCTCACGTTCCCACATCAAACTTAGTTCATATTAGCATATATATTAGAGTTGTTATATATATATATATATATATATATATGAGTGAAGAGTTGTTATATTACTATAAGTCTAATAAGTATTGTTATAAGTAGTTCGAAAAACATTTATTCATAAGGATTTACTCATACAAAAGAATAGTGATTTATTATTATTTGAAACGACATAATATTGCCAAACAAATTCCATATGTTTTACTAAATTATTATCGATATTTTTACTTACTTTTTTTTAGAATTAGTGTTGTGATTACAAACTCGATCAAAGTTCTAAATTTTCATGCCAACTAACTATTAAATTATCAAACTTCTTTATACAATTTTATTTTAAATTATACTCATATAATTAATATGTGGGAGATTGAGGTATATAAGAGAACAGAAAATGATTCCATGCCCTACATTAATTATCCTAAAAAATAATGTTTGATTAATTTAAAATGCAAAGACAAAAGTAGTGGATGTTTTATTCCTAGAAATTTGCAAAAGTGATGGCCCATAATTATAATAATGGCCCCTCCAACTCCCAATACTTTTAACTTAGATATTAAATTTTTTAAATTTTTTTCCAAGAAAATTAGATGTTAAAGTTTGAAGTTGCTTGGAAAATCATACATGACCCACAACCACTTTTAAAGTCATATTTCTTATTATTTTTGGAACTAATTATCTTTTGCCTTTTCCCATATTTGCAAGAAAAGTGTGATACACGATACATTATTTTGATTGATTTGTGAAGGATAATGTTTGCTTCACGTGATTAGGGGAAAAGCTATGAAGTTTCTTTAAAATAAATATTAAATGTTAATTTCATACATACAAAATTGTACGTGTGTATTTTTTTTTTTCCAATTCATTAAGTCAACTCTCAACCTTTAACAATATAAAACGTTAGGAGACACGTATATAAAAGGAGAAATATCGAGTTTGAGACTCACCACCTCTCCCTTCTATTGACTGAGATCAAATGAGATGTATATTATAAAAGAACCAAAAAAAGTCAAAGAAAATAATTTCGAATACTTTTATCCCACATATATTGAATTAATTACAAATATATATTAAAAAGCTCTTCTTTGCTTCGGTTATCATTATCGTCATATCCAAAAGAAATCTAAAAAATATTATGTAGAAAACTTATTATCATCTACTATTATAATTTTAATGTTGGCACACGATTGTCACATATAATTTGGGACTAAAAGATCTCAAATGAATAATTACTACCCGATACAAAATGGACTTTAATGTATATTTTCTTTTGTTTGTTACCCTTTCTTTATCTTTTCTCACTCAATGTCTTCATATTAGATTTTGTGATTATTTATTTAATTTGTAATGCATTTATATTTGTTTAATAATATTTTTATGTTAAAAAAAAAAGGCCATAAATAAATATAAGATAACCCAATGTTTATGGGTTTAAATAGATATGGGCTGAAGTGAACAAAGAAAGGTCATCACAACCCAAAAAATACAAATCACGTACTCTATTTTAAATATATTTACTAACCATACACTATAGTAAAAAAGGCCCATACGATATTATTTTTTTGGATTTCAAAGCCTAAAAAATATCATTTGTATCATTAAAAAGTATCGGCCATGAAAAAAAAAAAGTTAAAATTAGAAAAAAAAAACAAAAAAAATTGTTAAAATCATTATCAATCTAAACGCTAAAAAGTATCATTCAAAATTAAAAAAAGTATCACATGTATACCTAAAAAGTATCACCCGTTTTAATATATTTTTGGGTCAACGCGCGTTGACCCGATCAATACATTGACCGTCTGATGTACATCTTATGTACAGTAGTATTTATATGTGAAACTCAAGATCAAGAATATGATATGTTGGATTTAGGCAATCTTAACAATCGACCACATTAATAATTTAACAAGTGTTCTAGAATTATATAAAAGTTTAAATTTCAATAAATAATACGGGAGAAAAAAAAAATTATGATCGCGGATTTATATAGTTATTATATAATTGATGCTAGATATAACAATGCATTTCATGTTATCACGATATATAAGTAAAGTCAAAACTAATGTGAAAATCATAGCAATTTTCCATGTGTTAGAACTTAGAATTAATATATTATACAAACAAGCTTTTAGGTTATCACCCACCAAAATATATCATTCGATTTATTTTCTTCGAAAAAATATAGAAAAGAGACAATGAGAATACAAAAATATTTTTTGTAGAACGTGAATCACATCTTGGCATATTTCAACTCAATTAAACAACCCTTCACGAAGCAATAAATTAGATCCTGCTACTAAAAAGATACCGTTAATATGCTAAGGGGCTCACAAGCAGGCCCATATAAAATTATTAGAATATAAACCCAAATTCATAGTTTAATTAAAAAAATATTTTTGTAAAATATTTTTTTGGGGACATGAATGGCGACACTAGTGGATATTAAATATGTTATTCTGATTTTTTTTCCACATCCTGCTATGTAAATGATAATAGTGTGGATTTTTAATGATATCTTGTAAAAAACAAACAACATTATCAATTACCTAGTAAATGACAATAGTGTGGATTTTTAATGATATCTTGTAAAAAACAAACAACATTATCAATTATCTAGTAGGAGGTGAAAAAAGAAAGACCAACATAATTAATATTTATTTAAGGAGTAATTAATGTCCACATAAAATTATCTAAAAAAATATTTTACAAATATTTTTTAATTATAAATTGAAGTCCACAACAAATTATCTAAAAAAATATTTTACAAATATTCTTTTAATTATAAATTTAAAATTGGGGCACCATCAAATCTAACTTATAGTATTGATAATACAAACACTTCCATAAACTAGGTGTAAATAGTACTGTTTGAGACTGATCAGGTCAAAACGAGGGTCAACCCATTAAAAAAATCGGCAAATTCAGTAGCGATTGCAACACTGAAAAGTATCACTCAAATTTTGAAAAATATCACCTACATCATTAAAAAGTAAGACGTCTGGTAGTTATCTTATACTAGTTTATTTAGTTCAAATTGTTATTTTTTCCATTCCAATAAAATTGCATAAAAATGTCAACAAAAAATTAACAAGAAAAGGAGTTTCCTACCGAAAATAATAATTCAAAAATACATGGGGTTGAGTGATTGTTATCAATATTTGTTTTTGTAATTCTTTGCTATAAATAGTTGTATTTATAAGGAAATGAAAATTATATAATTTTAAAATTATATTCCTATTAAATCTGGTTGAAAATCATAATAATATTTCATTGAAAAAGTGGAACATGCTGAATCTTCTAGAAAATAGTTTTTTTTTAATCACATTGCTCGTAGTGTACCGAGTGAATACAAGAATGTTCATTTAATATATAGTCAAAATAGAATATTAGCTAAATTGCACAGATAGAATTGCATAAAAATATCAACAAAAAATTGACTAGAAAAGGAATTTCATACAGAAAATAATAATAAAAAATATATGGGATTGAATGGTTGTTGTCATCAAGATTTGTTTTTGTAATTCTTCACTATGAATAGTTGTATTTATAAGTTGTGAAAATTATATAATTTTAAAATCATAATCATTTTGGATCCGATCGAAAATCATAATGCTCATTTTTGCTGTTGTCAGTCAGATATGACAACCTATCACTCGTTCTCTGAGGACTCACTGGTCCCTTATTCCTAGTTGTTGCCGGACTGGACCGGGCCTTACAACATATTTAGAAATTTAGGGCTTTTATTTGTTTGTTTGTTGGCTAACGTTTGGTTTATATAATGCACAACACGACCTAAGGCGTCTGGTAGTTATCTTGTACTAGTTTATTTAGTTTAAATTGTGATTTTTTCAATTCCAATAAAATTGAATAAAAAATGTCAACAAAAAATTAACAAGAAAATGAGTTTCCTACCGAAAATAATAATCCAAAAATACATGGGGTTGAGTGGTTGTTATCAAGATTTGGTTTTGTAATTTTTTGCTATGAATAGTTGTATTCATAAGGGGATGAAAATTATATAATTTTAAAGTCATAATCCTATTAGATCCGGTCGAAAATTATAATATTGTTACTAGAAAAAGTGGAACATGCAGAATCTTCTAGGAAATAGTTTTTTAATCACGTTGCTCATAGTGCACCGAGTGAATACAAGAATTTTCATTTAATATATAGTCAAAATAGAATATTAGCTAAATTGCATGGATAGAATTGCATAAAAAATATCAACAAAAAATTAACTAGAAAATGAATTTCATACCGAAAATAATAATCCAAAAATACATGGGATTGAGTGGTTGTCATCAAAATTTATTTTTGTAATTCTTCGCTATAAATAGTTGTATTTATAAGGGGTGAAAATTACATAATTTTAAAATCATAATCCTATTAGATCCGGTCGAAAATCATAATGCTCATTTTTGCTATTGTCAGTCAGATATGACAATCTCTTACTCGTTCTCCGAGGACTCACTGGTCCCTTATTCCTAGTTGTCACCGGAGTGGACTGGGCCTTACAACATATTTTAAAATTTAGGGATTTTATTTGTTTATTTGTTGGGTTAACATTTGGTTTATATAATGCACAACACGACCTACGACGTCTGATAAGATAGCATGATCATCACAATGTTGTGAAGGACTGTCACTATAGTGTGAGCGGGAAAGACCAGAATACCTCATCCCCTCAGTCTCAATGATTTTACATTCTAAAAACCTTGAAATGCGTGTGAGTTTGAAGTTTTGAAATAATAGCAGAATCAAGTAATTGAATATTGGTAAGACATTCGAAAATGCAATGTCCTTTGAGCTGAAAAACAAAATAGCCTCATATAGGAATATTATACGATAATTATAATCAAATAAATAAATAAAAACTCAATCCATCCATTTTACAACGTATATAGATCTGCACAATGGGCAGAATTTCCTGATGGAAGATACAAACCACTCTGATACACATATCCTATGAAAAATATGAACACGGTGTCGTGAAGACATCATACATTCGCTGTTTTCGAATGGTTCCTAAATCAATCATTAAAAGTATTAGACAATGCAAATATTCACAAAATCCTCTTTAATTAATAAATCATTTCAGAAGGGTACTTACATAGCAAATTGAGCAAGTAGGCACAGACTTTGTACTTCAGTCTCTCCAACAACCAATATGTCCTTCATGAATTCCTGCATATATAGATTTGTCGTATTTTGGAAAAAATGGAAAGAAACCAAAGTGTGAGATTTATTATGTAGAAAAATACCAAAAAATTATGAAAATTACAAGTTCATTATAATATATATATATATATATATATAATATGCAAAATTAAAACCTTAAAATAATGTGTGTATAAAAAAAGTATACTGTCATGTTGTCATCGAGCTCTTCCGGTTCCACTTTTGCTATAAAATAATTTCTCAAGTCAACCATATTATTGTTATTGTTAGTCAAACATGACAACCTGTCACTCGTTCTCCGATGACTCATTGGTCCCTTATTTCTAATTGTCGCCGGACTGGACTGGGCCTTACAACATATTTAGAAATTTAGAGTTTTTATTTGGTTGTTTGTTGGGCTAACGTTTGGTTTATATAATGCATAACACGACCTAAAGCGTCTGGTAGTTATCTTATACTAGTTTATTTAGTTTAAATTGTGATTTTTTCCATTTCAATAAAAATGCATAAAAATGTCAACAAAAAATTAACAAAAAAATGAGTTTTCTACCGAAAATAATCCAAAAATACCTGGGGTTGTGTGGTTGTTATCAATATTTGCTTTTGTAATTTTTTGCTATGAATAGTTGTATTTATAAGGAGATGAAAATTATATAATTTTAAAATCATAATTCTATTAGATCCGGTCGAAAATCAAAATACCATTTTTTATAGAAAAAATGGAACACACATAGTTTTTTAATCACATTACTCGTATGCACCGAGTGAATACAAGAATATTCATTTAATGTATAGTCAAAATAGAATATTAGCTAAATTGCATGGATAGAATTGCATAAAAAATGTCATCAAAAAATTGATTGGAAAAAGAATTTCATACCGAAAATAATAATCCAAAAATATATGAGATTGAGTGGTTGTCATCAAGATTTGTTTTTGTAATTCTTCGCTATGAATAGTTGTATTTATAAGTGGTGAAAATTATATAATTTTAAAATCATAATCCTTTTGGCCGATCGAAAATCATAATGCTCATTTTTGTTGTTGTCAGTCAGATATAACAACCTTTCACTCGTTCTCCGAGGACTCATTGGTCTCTTATTCCTAGTTGTCACCGGACTGGACTAAGCCTTACAACATATTTAGAAATTTAGGGCTTTTATTTATTTGTTTGTTGGGCTAACATTTGGTTTATATAATGCACAACACGACCTAAAGCGTCTGGTAATTATCTTGCACTAATTTATTTAGTTTAAATTATGATTTTTTCCATACCAATAAAATTGCATAAAAAATGTTAACAAAAAATTAACACGAAAATAATAATCCAAAAATAGTTGGGGTTGAGTGGTTGTTATCAAGATTTGCTTTTGTAATTTTTTGCTATAAATAGTTGTATTTATAAGGCGATGAAAATTATATAATTTTAAAGTCATAATCCTATTAGATCCGGTCGAAAATTATAAAATACTATTAATAGAAAAAGTAGAACATGCAGAATCTTCTAGGAAATAGTTTTTTAATCACGTTACTCGTAGTGCACCGAGTGAATACAAGAATTTTCATTTAATATACAGTGAAAATAGAATATTAGCTAAATTGCATAAAAAATATCAACAAAAAATTGACTAGAAAATGAATTTCATACCGAAAATAATAATCCAAAAATATATGGGATCGAGTGGTTGTCATCAAGATTTGTTTTTATAATTTTTCGCTATAAATAGTTGTATCTATAAGGGGTGAAAATTGCATAATTTTAAAATTATAATCCTTTTTTATCCGATCGAAAATCATAATGCTCATTTTTGTTGTTATTAGTTAAATATGACAACTTCTCACTCGTTCTTCGAGGACTCACTTATTTCTAGTTGTCGCCGGACTGGATTAGGCCTTACAATATATTTTTATATTTAGGGATTTTATTTGTTTGTTTGTTGGGCTAACGTTTGGTTTATATAATGTACACCACGACCTAAGGCATCTGGTAGTTATCTTGTACTAGTTTATTTAGCATGATCATTACGATGTTATGAAGGACTGTCATGATGTTGTGAAGGACCATCATGATGTTGTGAAGAACTGCCATGATAGTGTGAACGAGAAGGAATAGGATTAGCACGAGCAAATTCTGCAAGATCATCCCGAATTTCACGTTAATAATCTTCAGTAACTTCATGGTCCGGCTTACTAAAAGCTGTCATATGTTTCTTTACATCTTCATCTAGCATTTTGTAGCAGTCAAACATCTTTGGAATGAAATCAAGAACGATTAATTTATTGAAGTTGTTAGAACCAGGTTCTAAGTTCCCGCATTCCTCAATAAAATAACGAATTACGTTTTCCATCAAGCAATCTCTGTCTTCAATTTTCTCCATTTTCACTTTTTTCTTCACTCTCATTATGGTGTCACTCACAACCTTCTTTTTCACTTCATTTCCTCCCTCTTCATCCATGCGTTTCTTCTCTTCCTTTAAGTAATTAAGGAATCTCCTCCTCTCTGTCTCAATAATTTTACATTCTAAACGCATGTCTGTGAGTTTGAAGTTTTGGAGTAATAGCAGAATCAAGTAATTGAATGTATGGACCTTATTGGGCCTCGGGTAATGTATAGAAGTTTTAGTATAATTATATATATTATATATATAAGAATAACATAGATAGGTATTATCGTAATATCTTAATCTTAATCTTTATATATATATATATATATATATAAACAAGAAGTTATACCCTAAATAGTAACCCTAGTTTCCCATCTAAATCACATACTATTTTTAGTAATTATTCATTTTATTATATAATTATATTAAGGATATGAATTACATAATTAACATCATTAATTAGTATAATTGATTATCCTATAATTTAGTCAATCTTATATATGATTATAAGTAATGCATGCCGTATGTATAATTAATGTCATCTATAATTATATCTGTTATTGGTTACGCAATTATAACCTCGTAGCTTTTTTTAAATATATAATTAACCCAAAAATGAATTAAAAAGAAACAGTTCGTGAATCTTATACGAAGCCAACAATCGGATTAATAATTATTTATATTGTTTTGTCCAAAAAAATAAAATTATTAACTGTATTGATAATATATAACTCCGTAGTAGTTGTTCTTGTTAAAATTTAATTTAATATAATTTTATTATTATTTATTACACAAAAATCTGGTAGAATATTTACATTATTTGATAACTAAAAAATGTTCTATTTTTAATTAAAAAAAAAGTTAACTTTAGTTCATTATATATCCATTTATATATATATATATATGTGTGTGTGTGTGTGTGTTTGTGTTTGTGCGCGCTTAATGAGTTAACATACATTTTGATAGACGTTATATATATTATACAATAATTAAAAGGTTGAAAGTATATGCGTGCTTCTGTGTGAATTTTAATATTTTAATTGATTTATTATAAAGGAGGTCTATATTTCTATTAAACTATAATTTTACAAACCTTTAATTGACATTTTGTAACTAAGGTTAATAAATAATATTCATGTTAAATTTGTCACTATACCATATAGGCATTTTAGGACAATATTTTTATGACAAAAGAATAATCCTTTTTTAATAAAATATAATTATGATAAGAATGCTTATTGATATTGTCCAAGTATTACAAAAAAAATTGAATTATAAAAAAAATCACTATATAGAATATTAAACACGAATAAAGTAATGAATACTTAAAATTATAATTTATGTGAAAAAAATAATTATTTGTTTGTTTGATAAAATTTTAAAAAGTACACGCACAAATATACTTAGAAGTTACTATATATATAAATGAAATGAGAAATACTAGTTTTACTTTAAAATGGGAGATGATTGGGATGAGTTTTAATGTAATCAAGCGTATTTCTTTAAAGATGTGAGATGATTCACTACAAGAACCTGAAAAGAAGGAAGTCACCATACCGCCTCCATTCCCAGGAAGGCTAAGGAAAAATAAGGAGTGCAAAAGATCGAGATCTACTGCAAGTCTTTGGGAAGGTAGAAGTGAACGTCCCACTCTTGGACGCAATCAGTCAAGTACCACGCTATGCCCGTTTTGTAAAGGAACTGTGCACCCGAAAAGACGCAATCAGTCAAGTACCACGCTATGGCCGTTTTCTAAAGGAACCGTGCACCCGAAAAATCCGATTCCCTGGGAAAGCTCAAATTGTCATGAGAGAGAATGTTTCTGCATTAATACAAAGAAAGCTTCCAAAGAAATGTAGAGAATTATAAATCCTAAATTATAAATATAGTAATACAGTAAAACCTCTATATAAGAATACTCCATATAAGAATAATCTCCTTATAGTAATAAAAAATAATGGTCCCAATTCGGGACCAGTTATAAATAAAAATAACCTCTACATTGTAATATTCCAGTGTTTTTTTAGGACCATCTTTAAGAAAATTACCTCCATATAGTAATGAAATGACATTAAATTTCAAATACATTTAAATATCTATATAAAATATCTTGAACTCTTTAACTACATATGTTACATTAAATTTAAGATTGTATGAAATACTTATCTAAAGTTGACTGTGACAATGCTTTAATTTTTTGAGTTAATACCACATCTTTAAACTTGAGCATTCGAATTAACTCGTCAACACAATCACCACCTTGTTGAATAAAAAATATTTCCACCTTGTCTAACATACTTTAAGCTTCTTGACATGAGATTTTTTATATTTCTACACTATCATCTTCTGGATTATCACTTGCGCTTTTTGCCTAATTCTTATACTGATGTCTTCTTCGGTCAAAGCAAAGTGACATTTTCAAGTGTTGTATAATATATATTTTTAAAAAAATAATAATTTTTATATAAGAATAACCTCCCTATAGTAATATTTTTCTGTGGTCCCAACGATATTACTGTATAGAGGTTTTACTGTATATATATTTTGATTGGTTCGGTTTTAACCAAAACAGTTTCACTTAAACCGAAACCGAACCAAACTATATTTTGATTTTAATATTTAAAACTAAACCAAAATTAATGAAAAATTTACCAAACCAACCGAACCAAATAGAATCCATAAGCCTTGGAAAACAAAAGGAATGTTTTTATGTATATAAAGATCACTAGCTAAGCTCACTTACAAAATAGACAAAAATAAAAAATAAAAAATTAATACACAACATTAAGTGAACAAGATCCAACATTAGTGTTTAATTTGTATCTATTTTTGATTAGAGTACTCTAGAAACTTGACGACATTGGATACGTTGCAAAACTTTCACTAGTCGAAAATGAGTGTACCAATGAAGTTTAAGAATAGTTGCATTGAATTTATCTATGCAACGTTCACGAAATATATCTCCACGTCCGAAAAGGGTACCAAAATCGATACTAACTCTGTTTGAGATTAAAAATGATAGTGTCGGAACCAAAATCGAAATACCCGATATCTTATGAGACCAAAATCAATATTTACTCTAATATTACGTTCAACTCTGACTCCACATCTTCCCAACCTGCAAAATTAATTAATAAACGAAATAAACTTCAAGGGATGAATATAATTCAATAAATGAATATAATTCAATAAATAAATATTATACATATAGATATCTATCTCAAAATAAAATAAATGTGATGCGTGTAATTATTTAACTCACAAGGTGCAGGATTGTTGAAGGGTGCTGGAATAGGGATACTCCATGTTTCTTGGGAAATATTCTCCATACTCAATTTTAAGTCTGAAATAATTATATATATATAAAAAGAATATTATCATTTATTTTGCTCAATGAAAATATATACTACTCAAATCAATATAATATAACTATATATGTCTCATTAGTCTATTTGCTAACTATAGAAGTTTCATTATTACCACTCCTTATTTTATTTAGGGTTAATTGCAGAATTTAACACAACGTTTGCACCATTATGTAATTTTCGTACAACGCTTAAAAATTTACAATTCATATCACAACCTTTAATATTTTGCAATTGTAACATCCTCAATATTAATCCGGCAAATCTATCATACGTGTCCGATTTATAATCGAAATTTATTGTTACTTCCAGCTACCTAAATGACATCGTTATATAGATTCAATATATGTATCAAGATTCTCCATCCTTTTTATCTCCATAAAATGTCATTTTATGTCGGATTAATATTGAGAATGCTACAATTGTAAAAATATTAAAGGTTGTGATATTAATTGCAAATTTTTAAACGTTGTGCGAAAATTACAAAATAATGCAAGCGTTGTGTTAAATTATGTAATTAACCCAAACATATTGTAAATCAACGAGTCACGCGCCTTAAAATAAAAACTCGAACACATTATAATCCATAAAATTCATAACATACGCCCCAATTATTAATTCAACAAACAACCTCAAATGATAGTCTAACAAGAATAAAAAGAAATAGTGACATCATCATAATTCAAAACCAATTGAATAAATAAGCAATCGAAATTATTGACTCGCCTAAATTTAAAAGTTACAGAAAAAAAAATGATAAACAGAGAATATTTATTTTAAAAAATTTAAATTTAGATTACGATTAATTTAATTGGTCATGTACCTATATTAATTTTAAAATCATAAATTAAAACTACTAATTGCCATTTACGTGTGGAACGAACGAGGCCAAGTCAACTGAAAATAAATGAGCCCAAGTCAACTCAAAATTTCCCTTGTTGACTATTGACTCGACTTTTCGTCCATGGAGTCAAGTCGAGTTTTTTTAAATTTATTTATCGTCTCCCAATTATGAAATTTACACTTTGATACCTATATTTTGGACACTTTTTTTAAAATGGCCCACTTTATTGCTATTAGTAAAACAGTACCTACCCACTTTTTCAAAATTTTCGCAAATCTGATCTCGATTAAATTTTCCAGCCTAAAATATCTACGTGGCACGCCTGAATTCTTATGTGACTTTTTTGCTTCAATAAAAAATATTACCTGGATATTCCATATCAATTATGAACTAAAAATAAAATAAAATTGTTGGGGTATGCCACATAGATATTTCAGGCTGGAAATTTGATCGAGGTCAGATTTGCAAAAATTTTGAAAAAGTTGGTACTGTTTTGCTAATAGTAATAAAATGGGTCATTTTTTAAAAAGTGTCAAAAATGTAGGCATCAAATTTTTATATTTTACTTCAACAATGTATGATGATTACGATTACAAATATACTGTCATTCCTATTATATTTATGGTGGTTATATTGATATAATGATTCACAAATCACAGTGCCATAAAAATAAATATATTAAAAAAAATTCTTGAGTTTATTTGGTTATTAAATGACTATGTACTTTTTTATTTTTTGTGGAAACAAGTAGTTACTATTTCTTAACAATGAAAAAATGGTTTTAAAGCCTTGATATCACACACATTCAAATTCTTGCTACGTTCTATTTTAATTTTAGCATGCATATATAAAACATATTTCTTACCTTATTTCTTGATCTTCATCTTCTTGGCAAGAAAAAAGATGTTGAAGAAGTTGGTCTGTAGTGTTGCTAAACTGTTTGTTTTTATGCTTCACATACAGTTGGTGGCTTCTCAATCCCAGCTACCTTCTGATCAGGTTAGTGCCATGACTAGAATTTATGAAATCATTCAGAATGATACTGCTGTGTGGAATAATGTTTTGAAAAATTCAAATTCTTGTTCATGGAAGGGAGTTATTTGCAGCCCTGATAATTCTTCCATAAACCACATTTCTTTCACTTCATTTTCAATATCTACATCTAAATTTCTTCCATTTCTATGCAATATTAACACTTTAGAGTCTCTTGATGTGTCCAACAATGAATTGAGCTCAATCCCAGATGCTTTCTACACTGGTTGTGGGAATATCAGTGGATTGAAACTCTTGAATTTCAGTGGGAATAAGTTCATTGGTTCTTTGCCTACTTTCAATGGGTTTAGGATGTTAGAAATCTTGGATTTTTCAGTAAATTCATTATCTGGGAACATTAGTCTACAATTGGATGGGTTGGGTTCACTCAAAAGTCTACACATTAGCAAGAATAATTTCAACGGTTCAATTCCTACAAATCTTGGAAAATTGAATCTTTTGGAGGAGCTTCTGCTCTCTGGAAATTCCTTCACAGGTGAAATTCCTGTAGAAATCACAAAATGCAAGAATTTGAAGGTAATTGATTTCAGTGGAAATGGACTCTCAGGTTCAATTCCAGTTGAATTAGGAGAGTTAATCAGGTTGGAAACATTAGTTCTATCTTCCAACAAATTGAGTGGTAGCATTCCCACATCACTTTCCAATATCACAACTCTCAAGAGATTTGCAGCTTATCAGAACAATTTTTTTGGGACTATTCCACCTGGGATTACTTTGTATCTCAGGATTTTAGACCTGAGTTACAATAATCTGACAGGGGCAGTCCCATCTGATTTGCTATCCGGGCCGAATTTGCAGTCTCTTGACTTGTCATTCAATGAGTTGGAGGGACCAATTCCTGCAATGAATTCGACTACGTTGTTGAGGTTGAGATTAAGTAGCAATTATTTTAATGGGACAATTCCATCTAACTCATTGGGGAGTCTTGTGGAGTTGATGTACCTGCAGCTGGATAACAACAGACTGACTGGAGAAATACCTTTGGAGTTGGGTATGTGCAAAAAGTTGGCTTTGTTGAACTTAGCACAGAATAAGTTGACAGGCACCCTGCCTCCAGTTTTGGGTGCTCTGACCAATCTTGAAGTGTTGAGTCTTGAGTTGAATAATTTTGTTGGAGAAATCCCACAAGAGATTTCACAGTTGAATAGATTGTTAAAGCTGAATATGAATGGGAACTCACTGAATGGCCCAATAACTTCGTTGGTTTCAAACCTATCTTCTCTGATGGAAGTCCAGCTTGGAAGCAACCAACTTAGTGGGCCGATTCCAGATTTGCCAATATCACTGGAGATCGCGTTGAATCTCAGCTACAATAAATTTTCTGGGCCTATTCCGGTTAGTCTAAATGACCTCGGAAGACTGTTAGTTCTGGACCTCTCCAACAATGGATTGACGGGCAATGTACCTTTCAAGCAGGATAGTTTGCAAAGCTTAACTCATTTTCTACTGTCCAACAATGAACTCTCTGGATCCATCCCAATATTTCCAAGTTATGTTGTAGTTGACATAAGTGGAAATAATAATTTGATTGATCCTAGAAATAATCCTAGCCCTGCATCCAAAAGAAAGACAGTATTAATTGACTCAGACTTTGTGATAGCAGTGGAAATTGGTTGGCCTGTTGGTGTGTTGATCACAGTGATAGGTATATTTATTTCAAGGAGGTATGACAGGATCCATGGCCATCTATCACCTGCAAACAGCAGACACAGACTAAGTATCGATTTCAAGAAAGCAATGGAAGCAGTGGCTGACCCCTCGAATATCACATTGAAGGCAAGGCTCTCAACTTTCTACAAAGCTGTTATGCCTTCTGGCACCACTTATTTGGTCAAGAAGGTTAACCATAGCAGCATGATATTCCAATTTCCTCGTCACAAAGAACTCGTGGAGGAGCTGGATGTTTATGGGAATCTGTCTAATTCAAATGTGATGATCCCAATTGCATATATCTTGACAGCAAGTAGAGCTTACATCTTCTACGAGTTTGTCCGAGGTACACTGTCCGACATTCTTCATCATAGAACAGGCAGCACATTGGACTGGGCAAGCCGTTACAACATTGCTGTTGGAGTTGCTCAGGGGTTGGCTTATCTCCACGAATGCAGCTCTGGTCCAATTATTCTCCTCGATCTTTGCAGCAGAAGCATCCTGTTGAAGTCCATGGATGAGCCTCAAATCAGCGACATTGAGCTATGCAGCCTCATTCATCCTTCAGAGACCGGAGGCATTCTTGGTTCTGTTGGCTATGTTCCTCCAGGTATTGCATGTAAACCACCTAAGTTTGTTTGTCTCTCGATATTTCAGATTGAAATTGTTATGGTACAACTTGTTTCAGAGTATGGTAGCACAGAGAGAGTGACAACAGCAGGGAACGTGTACAGCTTTGGAGTCGTGCTGCTGGAACTCGTAACTGGCAAGCCAGCAGTGAGTGGTGGAATGGAACTAGCCAAATGGGCGTTAAGCAGTTCCATGCTACTAAACAAAGGGGGTGAAATTCTTGATTCGAGCATTAGTGAGACATCAGTTTCTGTAAGAAATCAAATGGTGGCTGTTCTAGGGGTGGCCTTAGCTTGTATAAACACCTCACCAGAAATGAGGCCGAATACGATAACTGTGCTGCAAATGCTGCTAAGGAGAAGGTTATTGTAACAGCCCATTTTTTGGTTAATCATTGTACTAGTAAATCTATCATTTAATGAGCATGCATATGTATTTAATTAGTTCGAGAAAGCCAGTTCTTATTGTTATTTATTACTAATTAAGAAAGGCCAAAGAAAAATGTGCTCTTTTCGAAAGTCCAATTGTTTTAAGCTAAAATCATTTATTTAGGAGATCAAATTTTAAGGCCATTTAATCTTCGTTTCTACACCATGTTTACGAGAGATAAATTGTAGAATTCTTATTAATCTCAAACTCTTAAGAGATTAAACCTTAGAGTGTTTGTTCATTAAGCTTGCGCCAAGTTTAAGCTTAATATTACGGTGATGATGTTGGGCTAAGTTGTTGGGAATATAAAGTGAGCCGAGAGGGGTTAAGGAGAAGGAAATGAAGGTGTTTCAAAGCATAAGCGGTTAATCGAAGATCAAGTTTAAAGGTGGGGTTTATCTCTGCAACATGGTTATTGTGCATGTTTAATCAAGTTATGTGATTTAAACTTGTTTGAGTATTACTTGAGAATTGAGATGCAAGTGTTTACAGATAAGATATGTGATCTCATGTTAAGCATGAGCAGATGATGGCGTGTTAAGCACGAATTAAGGAATTTCATGAAGAAGAGAATGCGTGTTAAGCACGTACAAGAGATTACATGTTAAGTTATATATGTTATGATAATGTCATTATGTATTCTTACTTGTTTGAATTACTGATTTGATGAGATATGTATAGCATGCAGTGCCCACTGAGTATATTTTGTATGTACTCACCCTTACTATTTACAGTTTTGCCGAATGTAGAAATTTGAAGCAGTGATGGAGATTCGAGAATGACTATGGCAGAGATTCTAAGACTTTAAATGAGTTCTATTTTAGATTCTTTATTTTTGTACGAATTATGAAATTGAAGTTGATATTATTGATATCAGTTTTGTTTTATTAGAAAGAAAGATAATGTTTTATTTTGAAATAAATCCTAAGTTCCTTATTCTTAAGTTAGTTTTCCTTGGATTTTGAACTTAAGGAATCGAGTTTTAAAGTATGTATTCTAATTACTTAGATTTAACAAAAAGTTTATTTTAAAGTTGATATAGTTTATGTATGAATAAGTTTAAATGATTTTTACTATAGATTTTAAGTAGAATAGTTACACTATAGAAGATGGAAAAATTAGGGTGTTACAGTTATACAACTAGTCTAATGTATGATAGCATGTCATATATATTTGTAATTTAAGTACGTTGGCATAAAAAATATATCATCGTCTCATCAAGCATCGCCAAATGTTCGGGAGTACCTCTATTCAACCCTTTTCCTTCTTCTTGTTGCTGGATATCTCGTTCGTACACATCTTCTCTTTGTTTCCCGGGCCTCCAAAGTTCGAAATGGTCAAATCTTTGATGATTCCATCATCTATGATTGAGTTACGAAAACTTCTAGATAGGTATCCTACATTTGTACCGAATTCTTCCTGGTTAAAGAATCTCTTTCTAGTTGCTCTGGAACAATTAAGAGATTCTCTAGAAGAAATACGGGCTTCTGGCGGCAACATGCTTGGTCTTGCTTATGGGGTCAAATCAATACGTTCTAAGAAGAAATATTTGAGTATCAATACTAGCAATATTTTGGTGCCTTTTGATGATCCTGTTTTAGGATATTGCTAGAATGATCCACCGTGTGATTCACGGATAAAATATGTATAATTGTTATAATATTGTTTTAGAAATTATAAATGTGAACGCAAATAAAATTAAATATTTAAATTAAAATCTATATAATAACTTTCAAAATAATATGCATATTTTAGTTTAGTTTTATGATTATTTTTAGAGTTCGCCCTATTCAATTAGGGTTTATAATTATTTTTAATATTTAATTTTTAAAAAAATGATTATTATGGTTGATTGTTTTAAAAATACGATTTATAAGTTTTTAAATTTCAATCTTTGTTGATAAATGTGACTAGGTTGATCATGTTATAATTAATTTTTATTTTTGTAATATCTACTATAAAACTTATGAATTCAATTGTGGAATACGGATTGAATTATCAAATTTGGAATAGAGGATCTCATCCTGTTTTTTCCCTTTTAAGATAGTTGTTTCATTAGAAATTAAACATACGTTATTCACAAGCCGTTATATTGATAAAGAAAAATGAATGGTTTTGTATGGTTATTACTATAGCTAGTTCACTAACAAAATCGATGAAAAATAAAGTGTATTATTCAAAGATTAATTAAGAAACACAACATCGACTACTTAAATCAAGATCCAATTCATGATAATATATAACTAGGTGTACGTAGCGTTATTTCGTTCAGACTATAAAGATCGGGTCACGTTGAATACGTTGCAAAATTTCGACTACACGGGAACGAGTGTGCCAATGAAGCTTAAGGAAAGTTGAGAATCCTTTCGTTTTGCAACGCTCGCGAACTTCATCTCCACGCCCATTTTGAAGATCATGTACGAGCAAAGTATTCAGAATAAAACAAATATTCATAAGTATAACAATGGGCAAAGCCACGTAAAACAATAAAACCAAACAAAAATCATAAATTTGTGGTTCAAATACTGTTAAAGCAGCAATAATTATGGCCAAAATCATGCACATCACTACGTAAATCGTGCAATGTATCATATTTTTGTGAAGTATTTCCATCAACTCCAATTCCACATCTTCACAACCTGAAAAGTAAATAAAATTCTAGGATTATTTCTATAAATAAGTAATATTATATATATATATATATATCCCAAAATAAAATAAAATGCATGTGATTAGGGTTGAAAACCAAAACAATTAGTTTGATACTCGACTCATGATGTGTTGTTTGATAAAAGTCCGTTTCGATTCGATAAACATATCAAACAAGTTTGAACATAATTTTGTGTTTGAAAAAATTTAAAACTCGACTCGATAAGTGAAAAGTTGAGCAAACATGTGTAAAAATATCTAATTACTCGAGCCCGACTCATGTTCGGCTCGATAGATAGATAATCAAACAAAAAAAAAACTAATGAAATATTAAATAATTAATAAAAACAACTAAGGATAATAAGCCATAATTGTGAAAATTCTACCATCATAAAAATATTAATTAAAAAATGACTGAAAATTTTATAAATTCTAATTTTGAAATAACATCTTTAAAATAATAAACAAAATACTAACATAAAATAACTAAAATTGCTAATTTTGAATAATCAACCTTAATTAGGAACTATAGATCAACAACAAAAAAATTATAAATCCTAATTTTGAAATAACCATCCCTAATTAATAATCGAAGATAAAAATCTAAACAAATTAATGCCGTAGTTATGAAAAAATCAATTCTAATTAACAACAATAATCTAATATCTCAAAAACTGAAATTGAAAATTGAAAAAAAAAGAGAGAGAAGAAATCAAACCAAAAAATTGCTTGTTCTATTTTTATTTATTTTTAAAATTTTGTAGATACGATTGTGATTCATTACGTACATATCAAAAACTCTATGAATCTATAATATTAATTATATTAACCCTTTGGTTTTATTTTTTCACGTTATATTACTATTTCCCAAAAAATAAATAAATAAAATAACTCACCCGTCGCCGGAGGCGTGATGACGGCTGCCGTGAAAGTGGGAATCATCGTCGCCGGCGTCTTCGAATTGGGAATATTCACCGTGATGCTCATGATTTAGTTCACCGGAGTCGATCGATATTAATTTGAAATAAAAAATTTAATATTGATTTTGGTGAATGAAAAATACTTGCTAAATCTACTATTAGTAACCATATATATATATACATATACATATAACATGCATATCCAAACTCCAGCCGAACTAGGAAACACACTAAAGAAAAGCTAAATCCTAACTTCTCAAGGAAAAGCTAATTAAGCCCAAATCAACGGTGATTATTTAATTTACATATTCGAGCTCGAACTCGAAAAAAATAACTTATTTAATTTATTTATTTCAAATATTTATAATATTTATGAAATTAATTGATCAGTTCAAACTCGACTCGTTTAGAAAGCGAACGAACTTTGAACGAGTTTTTTTCAAACTGAACACTGAATGACTCGCTTCATCTAAAATCCTAATTAGTATATACGTACATTTTAAAATTCAACAATTGCCCTTTAAAAATTAATGAATTACAATAACCAAGAAAATTTTGAAACACGCAATCGGTAATCTCTCTCTCTCTCTCTCTCTCTCTCTCTCTCTCTATATATATATATATATATATATATATAAATCGTTAATTAAAATTGAGAGAAATTAGATAACTGAGAAGAGACGACTGAAGAGTGAGACGAGCTTCATCGCCGCTAAGACGACGGCCTTCATCACCGCCGGCGAGCCCTTGCCTCACGCATCCCTTCATCCCTTTCGGTAATGTAATTCGAATTTTGATTTTATAATAGTTACATATCTGGTTTATTGACAGCAAAATTTTGATTTTTTCTTAGCTTTCGGGTGAGTTGAAGTTGGGAATGTTGATTGTTTTGAAGCGGATCTTGATAAAGTCCTTTTTTGGTGTTTGAATTCAAAATGCATGTGCTGATATTTTGAAGATTGTTTGGAGTTCTAATTTTCCTACTCGTCTTTTTAGCTGCTGAAAATTTCTAATTTAGATTCCTTTTTTTAGCGGTTCTCTAATGATTGGTGCAATTTTCTTGATGTGATTATATCCATCTTTTTCAATAGGGCCCAACTTTAGGTTCTGTTGCTAGTTCTTGTCTTGAAACAAGCTATTTTGTTTAATCACATGCTTTTTTTTCCCTAATGATCATAGTTTGAATATTTATGCAGGACATCCGAGGATACGGGTGTATTGGTTGGTGATTGATGTTAATGTTTGAATAATTTTTTATTTTATTTTATAAGAATAAAATAAGAGATTTCTCAATGCTGAGTTTTACAAGGATCATAACTCAGCCGAGGTTGAATTGATAGTAATGCGATTAATGCATCAATATCGAATAGGATTTTCATCAATTCTATCTCAAGATTCATTTTCTTATATACGTTTTCTCCATTCAGCCGTACATTCAACGGCCAAACAATCATCTTATTTTCCTTATACAGAGGAGGTCTTGGCATCCTATATTGCACCGCTTCTACAACACAAAAACCCCTCTCAGATTCCTTCTGCTCTTCAACAGACACAGCAAATTCACGCTCAATTCGTAGTTAATGGACTCCTCAACATGGGTGTTTTGGGGACAAGGATTTTGGGTATGTATATCATGTGCAACCATTATTTTGATGCCAAGAAACTATTTTGGCAGCTTGAATTGCGCTATGCGTCTCCTTGGAATTGGATGATTAGAGGGTTTACTCAGATGGGTTGCTATGATTATGGGATTTTGTTTTATTTCAAGATGCTGAGTTTCGGTACTGGTCCTGATAAATACACTTTTCCTTATCTGATTAAAGCTTGTGGTGGTGTGCGAGCTGTTGATTTAGTGAAACATTTACATGGGATGATGCAAGATTTGGGTCTTGAGCTGGATGTGTATGTGGGTAGTGCTTTGGTTGGCTTTTATGCTGAGAATGATTGTTTGGACAATGCGAGGGAGGTGTTTGATAAATTGCCTCAGAGGGATGTCGTGTTGTGGAACAGAATGCTTAATGGTTACTTGAAATGTGAGGGCATGGAGGGTAATTTGATTGAGTTGTTTGAGCAAATGAGGAGAAGTGAAGTTGAGCCCAATGCTGTGACTTATACTTGTGTTCTTAAATTGTGTGGCTCGAAATCAATGTTGAAGTTGGGTGCCCTGGTTCACGGTTTGGTCGTGAGGTGTGGCTTCGAGATGGTGCCTTCGGTGGCCAACACGTTGGTGGCTTTGTATGCGAAGTGCCGTTGCCTTTTTGATGCGCGGAAGCTGTTTGATTCAGTTGTGCAGGCTGATCTTGTCACATGGAACAGTATGATTGGAGGGTATGTCCAGAATGGATTTATGAACGAGGCGTTGGACTTGTTTCGAAGATTGATGTATTCAGATGTCAAACCGGATTCAGTAACTTTTGCAAGTTTGCTCCCTTTGGTTCCTGAATTGGGCCATCTGAACCTAGGGAAGGAAATCCACTGTTACATTGTTAGAAACGGTGTCCGTCTCGATTTGTTCGTGAAGAATGCTCTTATAGATGTATATTTCAAGTGCAAGGATGTGGATATGGCTTGCAAGGTCTTTGAACAGAGCTCTGATGTGGACATTGTCATCTGCACCGCGATGATCTCAGGGTTAGTTCTCAACGGGATGAATCCTGATGCTTTGGAAATTTTCCGATGGTTGGTTGGTAAGAAAATGAGGCCCAATGCTGTAACCTTTGCAAGTACTCTACCGGCCTGTGCTGGCTTGACGGCCTTAACATTGGGTAAAGAGTTGCACAGTAACATTATTAGGAGAGGGCTCGAAGGAAGGTGTTACATCGGAAGCGCTTTAACTGACATGTATGCTAAATGTGGAAGGTTAGATCTTGGCCAACAAGTATTCCTAAGGATGCCTGAACGTGATTCTGTATGTTGGAACTCAATCATCACGAGCTGTAGCCAGAATGGGAAACCTGAAGCAGCAATGGATATATTCCGCTGCATGGGATTGGAAGGAGCCAAATATGACTGTGTTAGCATCTCAGCAGCTCTCTCGGCTTGTGCAAGTTTGCCTTCTCTTCGTCATGGTAAAGAGCTACACGGTTTCATGATGAGAGGCGGATTCAACTCGGATCTCTTTACCAGTAGTGCATTGATAGACATGTATGCTAAATGTGGTCACTTGAACTTGGCACAACGCGTTTTTGACTCCATGGTAACCAGAAATGAAGTATCTTGGAACAGCATCATCGCTGCCTATGGAAATCATGGCCACCTACACCAATGCTTGGCGCTATTCAATGCAATGGAAGACGAGGGATTCCAACCTGACCACGTCACGTTTCTTGCAATAATGTCTGCTTGTGGCCATGCAGGAGAGGTTGAAGAAGGGAAGCGCCACTTCAACATGATCCAAGAATACGGAATTGTTGCTAGGATGGAGCACTACTCGTGCTTGATCGACATGTTAGGCCGAGCTGGCCGTCTGGGAGAAGCTTTCCAAGTAATCGAAGCAATGCCCTTCAGTCCAGAGGCCGGCATTTGGGGAACTCTACTTGGTTCGTGCAGAATTCACGGCAATGTCGAGCTTGCAGAAGTGGCATCACATCATCTATTCCGGCTAGACCCTCAAAACTCCGGCTACTACGTGTTGCTTTCGAACTTGCATGCCGATTCTGGAACATGGGACAGAGTGGATGAGATTCGAAACATGATGAAAGAAAGAGGAGTAAAGAAAATACCCGGTTTCAGCTGGATTGAAGTCAATAACTCCAACCATGTGTTTGCAGCTGCTGATAAGAATCACCCACAGGCTTCTCAAATTTATGAGCTGTTGAATGATCTTCTTGTGGAGCTCCAAGATGAAGGATATGTTGCAAGATTCAGCCATTGATTGATGTAGATGAACGCTTTCCAAAAAGGCTCTTAAAATGCATCTAATTGAGATTTCGTTGTTATGAGAGTAGGCATTGTTGGACTGGTTGTTATGAAGCACATCTCTGGGATAAAAGTACATGGAATCAGAACCAAAATTACACACACACATACGCGTGGTGTGTGTGTTTTGTTCTGGCATGGATGCTAATTGATATTTCAGTTTTGTGAAACGATGATCTTATCTATCTGTTTTTCCCCTTTGCATTGCTGGAAAATGGAATGCTGGTGCATGGTGGATTATGCAGTTTACTTGGGTAAGTATTATGGTAATCTTTTGTATTGAAGCAAAATGGGACTTAAAACTATATTGATATTTTACATCCGAAATCGCTCTAGGTGCATATGATGATGAGGAAGCTGCAGCAACAGCTTATGATCTAGCCACTCTTAAATGCTGGGGCCCTGGAACGCTTATTAATTTTCTGGTAAAGGTGTTTCTGAGTTAGATATCATTGGTAAATGGATTCATCTGTTTGAAGTTTGAATTTCTACCACCTATATTAACATTGTGGAATGGTAGAACTAATGCAAAGATTGCATTTTACTTTTCTTAACAAACTAATGTGGCTGAACAGGTCACAGATTATGCAAGGGACCTTGAGGAAATGCAAAATGTCTCTAGAGAGGACTATCTAGCATCACCTAGGAGGTTAATATCTAAATTTGTGTTGCTGCTGATCATGAACGAATTTAGTTCTTACGTGCCAAGCCTTTTGCAGGAAGAGTAGTGGTTTCTCCAGGGGTATCTCCAAATATCGTCTCCTATCCAGGTACATTTACCATGTACAATGAGATTTGCTGGCGACTGCACAAAATTTGGGTTCATCATTACCTTTGAGTTCTCTCTTGATAGGAGAGCGAATGTTAGATATTTTATTTATGACCGAATGATTGTAAATCTGAAGTTCAGGTTTTTATGATTTTGTTCTCAAAATTTCGTTTCTCAGTCATCTGTGGGATTCACAATTTGGTCGTATGTCTGGAACTGTGTACAGCAGCAGTGCACTTTATGGCGAGACTGGCTTTGAATTCCAGGATGCAATCTTCTTAATGCTGAATATGAATCTGAGTTCATGCCATAGAGGCTATATTTCTTAATTTTCGTGTGCTACTATTAAAAGTGCAGGTGATGAAACGGCCACAGGAAGTGAAAATCCAGGTTTGAGTTGCATAAATTCCGGCGACCATGGCGAGATTCACCTCCTTCAACCCTCGTTCGAAATTTACACTTCGAACTCCTTTCTATAGGTTCCAAAAATGTTTTTCGAATCTCCTCATTCGGGTTTGGATATGATTTCGAACCACCTTCTTTGGGTACGAAAAATAATTTTCGAGCCCAAAGATGGAGATTCGAACTGTATATTTCAAAGTATAATCTGCCATTTTTTTCGTGGATGTTGTCGGAGAAGATAAGGTAGAATGCTATAATAATTTTATTCTAATGGTAGTGGTAGATGTAATAATCAAGAATTGTGATGAAGTATGAATAAAAAGTGAGAGAAGAAGGGTGGGTGGTGGTGGAGGAGGAAGGAGGAAGAATGGTGGTTGACGCTGATGTCGGAGGAGAATGGCCGGCAGTTTTCTGCTCTTTCTTCTTCTTCTTTTCTTCCTTTTTTTAATTATTCATATTAAAAATTATTGTTTTTTATGTTTTTAAATTGAAGGATAAAATAGTATTTTGATGTGGTGTGTAAAGAAAAAATGAAAAAAAAAAATTACAATTTTTGTGGTGTAAAGAAATTGTGGCGTGAAAAGAAAATTTGGTGGTGTAAATAGAATCACCCTGTACATAATCATGTTTTATAATATTATTTTATCATATTTAGAAAAATAAATTAAATATCAAATTATACAATTTATTATTATTATTATTATTATTATTATTATTATTATTTTCAAAATATAATTTAAAAATATATGTTAAAATCAAATTTTGATAGCTTTTATAACTTTATTGAAGAAAAATGAATGTGATGCCAAAATAAATATACCATAAAAATATGTTATAATACAATATAAAATATTTATATATTTGATATAATTTAATATATTCAAATGAAAAATTAAAATGTTAAAGTATTTTTATATGAAGTAAAAATATTTTTATAACTTATACAAATTATTACATATTGATTAATTAAATATTTTGAATAAAGTTTTTCATTAAAATATATAAATTATAATTTGCTAAAAAATTTAGAAAAAATCATATACTAAGAAAGAAAAATGAGATTTAGAAATAAAAGATAAATTAAGGCACGAGTTGATATTTATTAGCTACCACGTACATTTTATTCAATTGTAAGAAAATTTTAAAGTACATAAAATATTCATTATATAAGATAAAAAAAATTGATACTTCATTCCGTAGACATACCAATCATAAGAATCGTCATTCCATTCATATCTTCATTCCATTTCTAAGTTCATTCTATTCGTACCAATTTCATTCTATCATACCAATCACCTCCTTAATGTTTTGAAGTTTTAATAAAAATAATTTAACGTTTTAATAATTATAATTTAATTCAAAATGTTAAACATTTTAAGGCAAATTTCATATTATTCCTGTGTTTTTCCAAAAAAAAAAAAACCACTGTGTTAAATAAATAGTCTAAAATCCCATTATGTTATGTATAATTCATCAAAAGGCCCCTTTTTGAGAAAGTGAATTATATTTGCTAAAAAAGAGTTGGGGTCGTGGAGGTCGCTGTCGCAGTTGAAGTCGCGGAAGTTGAATTGCCACACGTACTGGAAATTAGAGCCGAAGTGAGGGAGGTTGTTGTAGCAGTCGAAGAGGATGAGGCCGAGCTTGATGATGTTGAGGGCGTCGACTTTTGCCTTCATCAATGAGTAGTGTTGGCCGGGGGAGAGAGAGGAGAAGGCTTGTTTCGGCACATCGAGGCTGAAGATGGTGTCGGGGAATTCAGTATCAATCGATACAATGGGGAATTCCAAAGCATAGAGCTGAATCAAATTCAGCTCTTCGCCCAGATTGCTTCGAACTACAACAACCATAGATTTTCTTCTCTTTTCTTTTAGATGTTGTTCAATATATATAATGTGATACAAATGCTATTTCTTTTAGTAATCGACTTGGAATCTATATATATTGTTGGATTTGGTAATTTCCCTAATCTAATTCCCCTCGGAATCAATATTCCAATCGAACGAAGAATTAATTGTTACAACAAATTTATCCGAGAAAATAGTATTCCTCCATTTAATTAATGTGAATTTTGTTCTAATATATATATTTTTAAGTTAATTTTCAATAAATTTAAGTCTGAATGAGATTTGTTGACTAAATCCAATTTTCAACATAATTGTCATAGTTTTTGGATTTTCACCTTGATTAATACTCCCTCACTTTCTTTTTAATTATAATTTTAGATTTTAGACTGAATTAATTGTTGGATTTAGTTTAGAAATGTTTCTACTGTAGAATGTAGTATATTATTTTTTTCTACTAACAACTATATGGTTTAACTTACAATTCTCATTCATACATACAATTGATTACAAGCACTCCAATTTATAATTGTATAAGATGATTTATAATTGTATAAGATGTTCTAGATTAGTGTTTGATCGTTCTCTATGAATTAAACATGTGCACATATCTACATTTTTCTAGATTTCTCCTTATTTATAATATTAATTTTCTTTTAATTCATTGATTCTAGATTTTTTTTTTCTATTTTCTAGTTAATTCTATATTTTTCTTCCTTTATATATTAATTTATTTTATTTATACAAAATATCTAACAAATCAAGTTTAATATTCCAACACATATACCATCAAATTTTCAAATTCGAACGTGTTAAATTAACTAATTCTTGTGGATATAATAGCCAAATTTGAATTATTCCATCCGTTTCATAATGTTTATAGTTTTAGAATTTTAATCTAGAATTAACAATTAATTTTTTAGACTAATATACCCATTTCTTCTATATCAAATAAAATCCCTAAAAAGTTGGCAAAATTTTATCTCTCCATATATATTTATATGGTTAATGGTAGAAAATATCTAAAAAGTCGACAAATATTTTAACACAAAAATAAAACTCCAAAACAAACATTATGAAACGGGGGGAGTAATTACAAGTAGCCAATAAGCTAGATTATGGTCATGAGCCAGAAGTTTCCATGTATAATAAAAACCAGTCTTACACAAGCTTTTATATGTATTAAATATATTCATATTTTATATTGGAGATTATTATACGCATATATATTTCGATACCCATCACAACATCTCAATTTATGTAACAAGATTAATGTCAGCCAACGGTCTCACATAACTTTTTGTGATAATCGTCGTTTAATCAGAAACATGCATTATTCACAAGACATAACATTGATAAATAAAAGGAGTGGTTTTGCATGATTATATATTACTAGCTACTTCACTCGCAAAATCGATGCAAAAAATAAAGAGTATTATTCAAAGATCAAGAAACACAACATTAACTACTTAAAACAAGATCCAATCATAATAGCTAGGCCGTCTCGTTCAGACCACAGAGATCGGGCCACGTTGAATACGTTGCAAAACTTCGATTGCACGGGAACGAGTGTGCCAATGAAGCTTAAGAAAAGTCGCGATTCCTTTTCTTTTGCAACTCTCACGAGCTTTATCTCCACGCCCATCTTCAAGATCACGTAACAAAGAATTATTCACAACAAAACAATTCAAAAATATGACACCAGGCAAAAAAGCCACGAAAAACAATATATTTGGATGAAAATCATTAATTGGTGATTTAAATATAAATTTTGATAAAGCAACAATAATTGTGGCAAAGATGAAGCACATCCCTACGTAAATCATGCAATGTTTAATATTTTTACGAAGTAATTCCATCAACTCCGATTCCACATCTTCCCAACCTGCAAAATAAATAAAATTCTAGGATTATTTCTATAAATAAATATTTTATTATATATGTGTGTGTATGGCTAGTTACGATTTAATGCTTAATGTTTGAAAATTTTAATAAAAATAATTCAATATTTTAATAATTATACTTTAATTCCAAATGTTTGAACATTTTAGGGTAAATTTCATATTACTCCCGTGTGTTTTTCCGAAAAATGAAAAAAAAAAATTGGGTTAAATAAATAGTCTAACCCCCCTTCTGTTATATATAATTAATCAAAAAGCATCTTTTTGAGAAAGTGAAATATATTTGCTAAAAAAGAGTGTATGATTCTTATTTTTACAATTTTTATATTATTTTTTAAATATAATCATTTTTTTCAAAATTAGTAGTTCGACCAAATAATATAATTATTAAATAATACTATAAAATATATTTACATGTGGAAATTATCAAAATAGCAAAAAAGCAGTAAGATAACCAAATATTAAAGTTTTCAAATGATATAAAATATATTTAGCAAGTATAATTCAGTTTCTTCAAAAGGGTTTTTTTATGGAATATACATAACGGGGGGGGGGGGGGTTAGACTATTTATTAAGAGGTTTTTTATTTTTCGAAAAAATACAAGGAATTAATATGAAATTTGCCTAACATTTTAACATAAATATTGACCCGATATTTTATGCGAAAAAAATACTTTTGGTTATTTTTCCAGTAAAAATATCAGCACGATAAATATGTTCTGCTCACTGGAGAGTAGATGTGATGGAAATCAATCGAAATAGTATATTTATGTTATTCTCACTGGAGAGTAGATGTGATGGAAATCAATCGAAATGGTATTTTCATCGAAAATGTTGGGTTATTTCTGTTAAAATGTTCAAACGTTAGTAACTAATTAAATTATTATTATTATTATTAAATGATGGATTATTTATGTTAAAATTAAATATCCAAACATTAGGAATTAAATTGTTATTATTAAACATTATGTTATTTTTATTAAAATCTCCAAATGTTAGAATTAATTAAATCGTAATTAACACTATATATATAATAAAATAAAATGTATGTGATGCATGTATTTATTTAGCTCACCGGTGGGTTTGGGTGTGGGCTTGTTGATGGATACCGGAATATTGCCGTTGATGGTAACCGTCGATTTGGAATTCGTGTTGATCGTAACCGTTGATTTAGAATCCATCGTGATACTCAAGTTTACTTTGGAATGCTCCATGCTCAATTTTAACTCTGAAATAATTTAAAAAAGAATTATCATTTATTTTGCTAAATGAAAAATAGTACTCAAATCAAGATAATATAACGAATGAGATCCTCGATATGCCAATATTTTTTTAATTTTTTTATAATATATTCTAATTGGGAAATGATGATTCATAAATAAAAATTTAAAATTAAATTAAATCATAATAAATTGAAATAAAAAAAAATATAGGTTTGACACAGGAAATAGTTAGAGAGTGTCATAAGATCTTGATACAGAAAGCTATAACCCGAACAAGAACAGACAAATACAATTCAAGAAATTTTAAGAACTCAAACTTGCATAGAACGATAAAGAGAAATCTTTAAAACCTAGTTAATACTAGGCTAAATCATCATTTATATCCCAATTTATTTACATTTTCTCAAATCTATCCCAAACTAAGATTTTTATCAATTAAATACCTAAACTATTAAAAAACTAATCAAATATATCCCCGGATACATTTTTAGGTAAAAAATTACCTAACACTTAAGCTAAATATTTAGATCTTCTTCTTATGTTGTAGCCGCCAAATCTATCATAGACATAATATTTTTATTCTAATTTTTTTAAATTCTTTTTAAGATATGATTTTGGCCAAAAAAATGTATTCGATGATAGATTTGATTAGTTTTTAATAGTTTTGGTATTTAATTGATAAAAGAGTTAGTTTGGGATATATTTGAGAAAATTGAAATAGTTTGGGATATAAATGATGATTTAGCCTTAATATTACTAATAAAACCCTAATTAATATTAAAACCCTAATTAATATTAAAAACATAAATAATTAAAAACCTTAATCCAAAAGAAAACATTATGGATGGAAATAAACCAACTATAACAAAATAACTAATTTAGCGTTAATATTGCAAATCTAATATAACTATGACTAAAACGTTAATATTACAAACAAAAACAAGAAAACCCTAACTGATCAATTACTAGTGATTTTTATTTGCATGTTGGTTTTAATTTTTCAATTCGATTTTTCATGTTACATCTCATTTTTCATATCAATGATGTCATTAAATACACGTGTATAAAAGTTAATGCATGATGTATGCATTCATGATATATAATATATAAAACATGAGATGTAAAAATGAACAAAAATTACGGATTCGAATTTCCTCAATATCACAGATGAGGTATGTGACTAAAAAAACAGAAATATCATGCCTTAAAAAAAAACTATTATTGTATATATTTTCCCTAAAAAGAAATTCATGTATGTAATTAACTTACCAGTCGCCGGCGTGTTGATGGCGGCCGTCGATTTGGGTTTCACCGTCGCCAGCGTGGTGGTGGCAGCCGTCGATTTTGGTTTCACCGTCGCCGGAGTGTTGGTGGTTGCCGTCGATTGGGGATTCTCCGAGATAATTAATTTTACCATTGTGGTGTCAATTTGGGATTCTCGAAGCTTAATTTTTTTTTTTACTCTGAAATTTAAAGATTGTTATTTATTTTGGTTGCTCAATAAAAACACTCAATTCAATAAAATCACAAATATAAGATAAACCCACTTCCTATTTTCGTGGGATCTCAATTGACCATATTCGATCCACTTCGTATTTCAAAATTAAATAGAATATAAAATATTCATAATTAATATTTATGAAAAAAATAAATAAATTAAAATTTTAATTTTAAAATAGTTAACCATAATAATATGATTAATTAATTGAAAACTAAAAGCTAAATGCTAAAAAATAATTAGAAACTCTAATTAGGTGGGGTGAACCTAATAACAATTATAAAATTAAAGTAAATCACAAAAAAAAATTAAGAAAAAAATATAAAAGAAAAACTCGTAATTTGAAAATGAATCACGGAATGTGACACAAAGAGTGCAATAAAAAATCTCTCGAATATTATGTTTCTTTATTACCAAAGAATTTGATGGTTAATACATTTTTTTTTCAAATACATATGTTATGTAAAAAAAAAACTAAATATACAATAAATTAAAACTTATACTCCTTTCATCTAGTTGCACGTAGATTAAAAATATTTATGAAAACTAGGCACTAGCTAAATTTCCAATAATACCATTATTTAATATTTATGATTTTCAAAATTTAAGTAATTAGTTTTTTAATTTCCAAGATTCAACAAGCGTGCAATTGTATATTACTATGAAAATAAATACTACTTATAGTAGTGAGATTATATAATTGTGACACCTCAAAATAATAATATGGACTATATAATCGAGATGGAGGGAGTATAATATACTTTGTTTACGTTGGGAAAAGGGAAGAACGATAATATTTGAATTTAAGATATCTCCTTTTTACATAGGGTCTCCAGGTGTTCCACTATTTCCGAGGGGATTAATAGAAACTTATATTTAACATTTCTAGTATCTATCTATCTATCTATGTATCTATATATATATATATATATATATATATATATATATAAACCATAAGAGCTGACTTTAAATAAATTAATGGCTTAGAGAAAATCGAATTCTTACCTCAAAATTGAAGAAATAAATTAATGGCTTGGAGCAAATCTTGAATTGGACGAACACTTTTTCTTTTTTCTTTTGTATGTGTTGAAATGGGTTAAAAAGATACTCCTATAACCCTATTTATACTTAAACACGATATTTAAAAAAAAAAAAAAAAAAAAAAAAAAAAAAAAAAAAAAAAAAAAAAAAAAATAATAATAATAATAATAATAATAATAATAATAATAATAATAATAATAATAATAATAATAATAATAATAATAATAATAATAATAATAATAATAATAATAATAATAATAATAATAATAATAATAATAATAATAATAATAATAATAATAATAATAATAATAATAATAATAATAATAATAATAATAATAATAATAATAATAATAATAATAATAATAATAATAATAATAATAATAATAATAATAATAATAATAATAATAATAATAATAATAATAATAATAATAATAATAATAATAATAATAATAATAATAATAATAATAATAATAATAATAATAATAATAATAATAATAATAATAATAATAATAATAATAATAATAATAATAATAATAATAATAATAATAATAATAATAATAATAATAATAATAATAATAATAATAATAATAATAATAATAATAATAATAATAATAATAATAATAATAATAATAATAATAATAATAATAATAATAATAATAATAATAATAATAATAATAATAATAATAATAATAATAATAATAATCATCATGATGAATTTGAGTAAACTAAAATTCTTATAATTCGATTAGGAGCTAACCAAAATCCCATTGAGAAACGAAATCCAAACTAACTCGGAAATAAACAAGGAAAAAGAAAAAGGTTAACCCTATCTTTTTTTCTTTTTTTTTTTTTGGTAAATAATTATTTATTTCACCAAATGAGCATGAAGTACATCTTCTCAAATCAGAAAATCCAACCAAACAATACAACTTAGACTTTGAATAAATAAAGAATAGAAGCATAAATTCCTTTAAAGCTATGCTTTAATCAACTTAAGAAGTCCTTGATGTCCTTGGCATATGATGGCAATTTGAATTTGAGATCTTCTAATCACTTGATCACTCTCCATTTCCTTACCTTGGAATTTCCTCTTGTTTCTCTCTTGCCAAATTTGATAAATTTGATAATTAACCCTATCTTAATTATAAGAAAAAGTATATCTCGATTTTTTATTTTATCTTTTCAATTTTGAATAAAGAATAAAATTAGTAAATTTCAATTTCTTGTCCTTAAATTTAATTTTACAATTATTAATTATGGTTCATTTTACCCAATTGAAGTACATAATTTTTTAATAATTTAATTTTCTTTTTTGTTAATAATTGAAATAATTGTTTTTCTAAGGGAAAACCCCAACTTATATAATAATAATAATAATAATAATAATAATAAATAATTGTTTTTCCTCGTGCATCATTGTTAATCGGCAAAACACTTATATGCACCAATTTTATTTTATGTTTTTGAATAAGCCATCAAAGTAGTTTCTGCCATTTATTTATTTTATTATTTTGTTGCACACAACCACGCCATTGAAACAAATGAAGAGTTGTTCAATTTTGAGCATCACAATCTGAACGAGTTGATTCGACTGACATCCCTACTTATAACGAGTGTATACCACAACGGGTGTTCGACTAAAAAAAAAGGGTTCCGAACCGGCTCTCCAATCGAGTTCGTACAAGTGTGATTTCCCTTCCCCCATGAATGAAAAAAAGTGTTCTTCTCAAAATGAACACAACAAAGCTCAATTTGAATATGAGTATACAAAAATGATAGCAGATGCCATTCTCTACACAAAGACGAACATGAAATATCACACAAGTAATTTTCGATACTCATTTTGATGGCCAAAGCAGATCATATTGTATCTAAACAATTAATCATATGCATCAAAACTACAATGTAGTTGGAATCATAAAAAAGAACCATGCTTTCCTGATGCGCGGCGCTTCATTTCAGAAGTGATCGTGTCAAATGCTCGCGTGCAGTGGCCAGAGCTTGAGATATCGTCTGCAATAAGTTTCCATGCCAAGAAATGAAAAGATTGTGAGATTTTATGTTATGACTCCACCCTCAAATATGAATCAGGTTTGTTAAACACCCTGTTTTCTTTTCATTTTGTTCAATTTAGTGGTTAGCTCGTACGACTTGCAAAATTCCACAACAGAATCGAGCAACAACATGCATGATTGCATAAAATCATAGAATTGCAATATCACCTGCTCTGACAATGGTGCACCATCATCCATGCTATGGGTGGCTACTTTCCCAGCAATGATACTACCGTCTGTTTCAAGAATAATCCTGCGAGATAAATACACACCAGCAGAAATATTAAACAAAAACGAGGTTTCACTCTTGGAACGAACAAAAGTCCAAGAGTAAGTGCTATTAAAAACATAAATCCACACATTGGACATGATTTATGGGATTCACATGCAGATGAAGTGATTTGAATAGAGAGGGCATTGCAACGATAGTCTCTTGCTAGGCAGATATATCAAATGAGATAAGCAGATGCAGGCAAAATTAGATAACGATGAATGAACAAGCATGATTATCATCACAAACAGTAAGATAAACAAAAGGTCAACAAATGCAGTTTTTCTGCAAGTCACAATTAGATAGGGATAAAACAACAGTAGGAATATTTAACAAAAATGAGGTTTCACTCTTAGAACGAACAAAAGTCCAAGAGTAAGTGCAATTAAACATGATCCACATATTGGACACGATTTATATGATTCAGATGCAGATGAAGGGATTAGGATATAGAGGGCATTGCAACGATAGTCTCTGGCTAGGCAGATAGATCAGAAGAGATAAGCAGATGCGAGCAAAAATAGACAACGATGAATGAACAAGCATGATTATCATCACAAACAGTAAGATAAGCAAAACATCAACAAATGCAGCTATTTTGCAAGTTACAATTAGAGAGGGATAAAACAGCAGGGATATTTTGCCTAAAACGAAAGAGAAGCATCCTACCCTCCGTCCACAATCTCGTCAAGGCAAAGAAGAATCAGATCCAAGTTCTCAAGTGCCTCTCTTTGGTCCACATTGTTCCTAAAGCACGTACAGTCGATCAGAAGAAAGAATCAGTCACCACATAATGATGATAGAAATGCTAGTCGTAAGGAGAAGCCCTGCATTGAGAGATAAACCTAAGGAGAAGGGTGACTGCATCGAAGAAGCCCTGCAGAACAGTAGCTAAGATCAGTTCATTTTCATCATCGCCTCCAGTCACAAAGAAGTGCAGATCTTGAACAAACTTATACACAATGATGTTGCTCTCCAGCATTGTTATCTCGGCTGCAGAATAAAATCATTAAGCCAATGCTCACGAAACATATCTAAATCATGAATATCAAAACTCAACTAGACTTAAAGATTAAATGCACCTTCAGTGCGAGCATTAGTCTTCTGAGTCTTTGTGAAAACAGATTTTTCGAAAGCAAGCTTAGCAGTATTTGTTGGCCAGTCATCTGAATAGTACTTAACCGCAACGCGCTTCCCCTCAGAATCCAACATAAGTATGTTTTTTATCGTTGGGCAAGTCTCCTACATTTGCGAGATCCAATCACAACCATTAAACATTTTCAAAAAACAACCGATCATCAAAATCTGTTAATCCAATATCATCAATTTACAACAAAAGAAACTTTATAAATGCATAAATGCGATGCTAGAGATCATCTGATCATGCATGCAAGCACACACACTCATACATATCCAGCTACGGAGCTCAAACGACATCATAAATTTTCGTAATTTTACAGGTCTCCTGTTTCCTACATTTGCATGATCCAATCACAGGTTCAAAAAACCACAAAACATTGCCAAAAACAACCAGGCTAATCATCAATATTCATAATTACACAGTTCATCCAATAAAATCCTATAAATTTCATAATTTCAAAAAATCCTATAAATTAAAATCATCTAATTTACAAAAACTCAAATTACACGCTAACAACGAGCTGCGATCATAATGCTTGATTCTAAAAATAAACTACAAACAGTAATGCAAAGAACTAACGGAAAAAACGATCTATTCCGACAAATTTGGGATCGAAACGCAGAAATCAGATGAATCAACGAAAATGCGTGAAATTTAGATCTCAAATCATCTACCAATCAGCTGAATTGCAGAAAATAACAGATCTTACAAATCGCAAATATGCGATCAAAAAATGAACGATCAGATTGACGTAGAGAATCAGTAAGAAACTTACGTGACTGAGAAATGTAGCCATTGCTGCAAGCGATGCTGTTGAATTTTGAGAGAGAAATTTAGATTGCAGGTGAAATGATATCACTGAATCTGAAAGCTCTGAAGCTGAAAATTTGTTGAATTTTGCTTTGTGGGCCTCAGACTATATAATGGGCCGGGCTAAAAAATGAAAGCCCAAAACTGTGCGGGCTTTATAAAAATTCACAAATTATAATGAAAAAAGCAAAATGTTTGAAGTGAATATTATGGAATATTATGTTGTTAAACGGGTAAATTTCATATTAACTCCCTGTGTTTTTTGAAAAAAAAAAATAATTTTGTGTTTAATAAATAGTTTAAAAATTCCAACTGTTACGGCATAGTTCGTAAAAAATATTCCTTTTAGAGAGAGTGAATTACACTTGTTAAGAAACAGTGTAGGGTTTGTTTTTTTTTTAATAATTTTTGTTATAGATAAATATATTTCGTATTATTTTAAAATTATTTTATTTGGTTAAACTACTAGAGTACTTTTTTGCTACTTTAATAATTTCCTAAGTTTTGTATTATTTTTTAAATAATATAAAATTTATTTATGCATTGTAAAAAAAAATCATATGCTTTTTCTTAGCAAGTGTGCTCCACTCTCTTCAAAAATTATCTTTTTGACGAATTATACCATAATAGAAAAGGTTTTTAAACTATTTATTAAATAGGGGAGGTTTTATGATTTTTTTTTCTGAAAAACACGATAGGGGTGCGCAAATTGTTGATTCGGTGCAAAACTGAAAGAATCTAACAAAACTAAATAAAAAAATTCTTAAAAAAATTCAAACTGAACTAACCAAAATAATGTATGTATATATATATATATATATATAACCGAACCAAACCAAACCGTAATTTATATTTTGGTTTTAATATTCAAAACCAAACTAAAATTAAAGAAAAAAAGACCAAACCAACCGAACCAAATAGCTCAGTTTGGTTCGATTTTTTAATTTAGATTCGGCTTTGCACATGCCTACACAAGGGAATAATCATTGCAATTAATAAAGAATTATATAGTCAAATTTCGCATCTTTAGAACATTTATTTGATAATTATGACCATATCCATTAAATGAGTGAACTTTTATCCCAAAACATAAAAAAATACTAGTATAAATAATTTATGATATACAACACAAATTCTTAAACTTAAATAATTTAATTTTCATAATTTCATCATATGCTACATCACCAACTCTACAAAGAAAAAAAATAAAAATCCTTCAATAATTGAAAAAGATAACAAAACTAGAAATTACATTATTACAAAATTAATGTTAAACTACTTCTTAAATTAATTATTATCACGGGCTATAGAAAGTAGGCCCGCATTTGCATTTCCAGCCCTCGGGCTCATAATTGGTATACTGAACCCGAACCCGGCCCGTTGTAGTGGGCACCTGAATCGCTTCACAAGGCATGCAACCATAGCACTTGTGCTCACAGCTCGGCGGGCTCGACCCGATCTTGTTGATTACCTTATTTGCCCTTGCTTCTTCCTTTAATTCCACTTTTACCCCCATGCCCTTTGAAAACAAGATCAACATTATATAAAATTTAATGTTTTTTTTTTCTCTTGATTATAACAATTCAAATTAACAAACACCTAGGCGAATAGAGTGATATATAGTGGTATAATATTTTTGATTTATTTATCTAAAATTATTGAATTTCTAGAAATGCAAGAAAGACCCGATCTTATTGATTACCTTATTTGCCCTTGCCTCTTCCTTTAATTCCATTTTTACCCTCATGCCCTTTAAAAAAAGATCAATATTACATAGAATTTATTTAATTTTCTCTTGACAACAATTCAAATTAACAAACACTTAGGCGAATAGAGTGATATATAGTAGTATAATATTTTTGATTAGTTTATCTAAAATTATTGAATTTCTAGAAATGCATGAAAGACCCGATATTGTTGATTACCTTATTTGCCCTTGCTTCTTCCTTTAATTCCACTTTTACCCTCATGCCCTTTAAAAACAAGATCAACATTACATAAAATTTAATGTTTCTTGATAACAATCAAAATTAACCAATACTTAGGCGACTATATAGAGTGATATATAGTAGTATAGTCCTTTTGTTTTATTTATCTAAAATTATTGAATTTCTAGAAATGTATGAAAGATATGTAGCCCAATTGAATTTGTGTGTGTGTGTGAATATACCTTGGAAGGAGTGTGATCAGTTAAAGGCAATGTCTTGAGATTTTGAGCTGCAATTGATCAATAAATGTGACATGTTAGTGTGGTTAAAATAAAGATGAGGAAAAAAAAAATTAACAAACACAATATATATATATATATATATATATATATGCATGTGTGGGGGGAGAAAAGAAAATAAAATCTTGATCATAAACAGCAAAACCTTTTGCAAGATCCAAATTTCTGCTCGATGCTCCAACCAAACTAAGAATTTGCAGAAACAAGACAAGAAAACACAGCAATATTGCCTTCATCCTATATATCAAACAATGTGAGAGAGAGAGAGAGAGATTTGGAGGAATGGAACTGCAAGAAGCCATGCAAGATTAGAGAATATAAAGTAGGGGGCCAAAATTCTTTACTCAAAAAAACAAATTTCTCCCACATCCCAAAAATTGCACAACCTTCAAGAAATTTTCTGAATCTATTTATTTATCAGTTTAGGCAGAGATGAAATGAGAGAGAGAGAGAGAGAGAGAGAGAGGTGCAAGAAGCCATGCAAAATTACAGAATATAAGAAGGGGGCCTAAATTCTCTACCTAAATAAAATAACAAAAAATCTCCCACATCCCCAAAAAAATTGCACAGCCTTCAAAAAAATTTGAATCTATTTTATTACTTAGTTTAGGTAGATGTAGAGGAGTAGAAGAAGGTTTTGCTTCAAGAACAAGTGATTCCATAAATTCTGAATACTAAAAAACAGAAATAACTTTTATCTTAAATTACCACTGCAATCAATTAATTAATACAAGCAATCTTTTTCTCTGTGTTTTTTCAGAGCCCTTTTTTTTTAACAGTCTGAAATCTACATTCCATTAGTAGTAAAAAGCAAAATCCAGAGAAAAAAGCTTCCCAGTAAAAAAAAAAAGAAAAAGAAAATATTCAATGAATTTGTGAAGGCTGAAACATTCATTCAGTCAGTCAGAATCAGTACTAGAAAAGCTTTGGTGTAATAAATTAGTCAACCAGCTAAAGTCACAGTTATATATATATATATATATATACATATATACTTCATGATAATTTTATTTGATTTTTAATTTCTTACAAAAAAAATATATTTGATTTTTCTTTTTTTCTTTTTTAGTTTTCAAGAATTTGCAGCTCATTGGAATATGGAAAAACACATATAATTTGGGATATTTACTTTTTTTTTTCAACTTTAATTGTCCCCATGTATTTTATTTTAATATGTTTACAAGAAATGGACAACCACTTTTAAAATAATTAAACATCGACTAATTATGTGACAACATGATCATATTATATTGTAGCATTACAAAAGGTAAAATAAAATATTAAATCAGATATATATAAGTTTTTTCTATACATATTTCTATAAAGTAATAATATAACTAGTGTAATATTAATATATAATAATACCTATATAATCTATAGCCTGCAGCTAGCATTTATTATGCAATGACAAGCCAATTATCATACATATATGAGCTGTAAAATAAGCATGTAAAAAAACGATTCAATGAGAACAATAAAATGTAATATCTCCATTTGTATTATACTTCAATATGTTTTATTCCGTATTTTATTATAAAATTCATGATTTTAATACTAATTATTATAAATTATAAATTCTAACATAAAAAAATCATAGTCAATATTTATCAACAAAAAATAAATTAAAAAAGTTATAAAATTTAATTTTGATTTAATCAATCATAATAATGAATTATTTATTGAAAATGAAAAATTAAATACTAAAAAATAATTATAAACCCTAATTGGGTAGGGTAACTCTTAAAAATAATCTTAAAATTAAATTAAATCATAAAAAAATTATGATTGAAGAAAAAATACATAAAAAACACATAATTTAAAAGTGTAACACGGAATGTAACATAGAGATTGTAACAGAAAATCTCAAATATTTACGGTACTCGTAACTTAAATAAAAACAAAGAAAAACTTAATTTATGTTGCATGAACGGTGGAGATTTGAATATGACTGTATCTATCATTCTAGATAAATAATATCGTTCTTATGTAATAAAATGTAAATTGTGAAGAAAAGGCACAACCTCAACTAATTATCTCTAACAATATTCAATTTGATTAATAATTTAAGTTAATTGTATTTTATTAAGAGAGCTTTACATAAATTATATATATATATATATATATATATATATATATATATATATATATATATAAGGAGCAAATTTCACTTTTGTATAAGAATATGAAAACAACATAGATAAATCTTGAACTCGACTTAAAATATGTTAACTAATTAACATCTATTTTACTTTCATTGGGAGAAAGTGAGCTGTAAACGAACCGAATCGAGTCAAACACTTTGATGTTCAAGCTCGGTTCGTTAATGAATATTCAAGTTTGAACTCGATTCGACCTTTTTACCTCTTGTTGAAGATTGACTCAATAAATATTTGTCATGTTCGAATTCAGCTCGAGTTCGGCTCGTGAAATACTCGAAAATTTACTAATCGATCACGAACTCAAATGTTTTAAAAAATACTCATTTAATTTACATAGTCGAGTTCGAGCTCAAAAAAAAGAGCTTGTTTAATTTATCTGTCTGAAATATTTATAATATTAATGAACATGTTCGATTAAGCTCGAGTTCGAACATGTTCCTGAGTTGGTCGAGCCGAATACTACCTTATTCGAGCATGACTTGATAATTTTTCGAGCTCGATTTGAGGTGCGAGCTAGGCTAGTTTAGAAAATGAACGAATTTTGAATGAGGTTTTTTAAAGCCGCGCTCCAAATAGTTCACAAGCGACTCTATTCATTTTCAGTCTTGGGAGAAACTTGTTTCATAATTCGAACATTGGTGCGATTTGGATAAACCCCGTAATTTATTATTATTATTATTATTATTATTATTATTATTATTATTATTATTATTATTTTATTTTTTTTTCTTGGTGGGATTAAATTAAAATAAATGTAGGGTGGTGATATATACTGACATTGATATGGCACAGCAGGCAAATGGTAGAGGAACCTGAATTGTCTATCAGTGATTAAGCTGTGCCATTTCTTGACTCACTGATTTGGGATTTGATGACTCACTGAATTCTGCATTTATATTAACACTGACAGTATCTATATATCTATATATATATATATATTCAACATACATATTTGGATATTCCTTTTCACATTTTTCAAGAAAAAATAAATAAATAATTAATACACACAGCTCTGTGTTAATTTTGCCTTTTGTATTCCCAAGTTTGGCAGAATGGGACTGTTTCCTTTCTCAGAAAAAATATTAAACTCTAATCTTCCCCAAAACAGATAGAAAACTGTATTCTTAATTTGATATATTTGAGTTTTTAGCATTTTTTTTTTCATTTTTCATTTTATTCTTTCCCTGTTTTTGTGGGTTCAGATTTTCTGTTATACTTTTATGTGTTTTACTCCGTATTTCACTATAAAATTTATAATTTTAATAATATTTATTATAAAATAATAATCAATTCTAACATAAATAACCATAATCAACATTTATCAACAAAAAAATGAATTTAAAAAGTTAAAAAAAATAATTTCGAATTATTCAACCATAATAATGAATTATTAATTGAAAATTGAAAATTAAATACTAAAAAATAATTATAAACCTTAATTGAGTATGGTCAATTCTAAAAACAATCTAAAAATTAAACTAAATCACAAAAAATATAATTGAAGGTAAAAAAACATATAATTTGAAAATGTAATATGAAGTGTAATAGGAAATCTTAAGTGTTTTTTTTTTTTTGGAGAGATTAAGTGAGATGTTGTTGTTGGGGTGAAATGCGTCAAGTCCTCTTGTGTTATTGAATTGTTGCCCGAAATCATATCATTTTTTAAAAAGTATGCTCAACTTTCATTTTTCAATATGGATTAAAATATTCTTATTTACTTGGATTTGAGCAAAATTCAAGAAAAATAAAATGTAGTGAAAGTTTTGCATATATATCCTACAAAAATACAAGCAAGTTTGAACGTTTAATGCAATTTTTAGAAGGATAAATTACAGTTTAATACCTAATTTTTTAATAAATCTTACGCAACATTCTACTCCCTATAGTTTACGTCGACCGCTCGAAATATGAGGTGGATTTTTATATATGTCAGATGATGTTAGAAAATAAAAATAAAAATAGAATTAAACGTATAATTTGTGATTCTGTAGTGAAATATTAGTTATTTTAAAGTTCCGCGTGTTGAAATGATTGAATAAAATATGATTAGTGGCTGCAAGTTACCTTCTCCAATTTACATAGTTAATTTGTATTTCTCTAATATAAATATATGCTATGTTTAATCATGATTACCCTTATTTATTTCTTAAAAAAACTGAGTATGAAAATACACTATATGTTTAAGTTTTTTAAATTTTATTTAATTTTAGGGTACGGTGTGGCATATATAAAAAATCCACATCATATTTCGAGCGGTCCACGTAAAAGCTATAGGAATTAGGATTGTTGATAGATTTGATAAAAATTTGCCACAAATTTATCTGAATTCAATGTGAAAAAATATATTACTCCCCATTCTTGAAATTTGAATGCAGAAAACTACTTCATATCTACAAATATCCATCTCAAAAGCTAATCATCATACAATTTCACTACTACAAATATGTAATAGAATCAACCAATAAATCCATCAAATAATAACACAAATAGGAGCCAAAATCTGTAAACAAAGCTTCATTAACAAAATCAAAGAGATTCCTCAGAGAAAATCCATACAGTTATACATCGAGACACAACGTTAACTCATCGAGGAGACGGTAACCAACACCAATTCCATGATCAAGAAGCCATCAAACTGACAATGAAGCAAGAAAAAAAAATAACTACTACTTCTTGGGAAGAACTGCTCCGACCACGGCTTCAACCTCTTCCTTCACTCGCTGAATCACACTCGGGCCTTTGACTTCATCAATCGGAGTGTTCTTATCGATGTCATCACTTGTCCCGTGTGTTTCCTCATCATGTGGCCGTGATCTATCATTATGACTCGATCCCTCATTCTCCTTCTTACTTCCCTCGATCACATTCAATGATTTTGCACCCTCGTCTATAAACAAAATCGGAACATAATGTGAATATATACAAATATCTAAGTCCCCTTCAATAGATCATTCCATAACAAGCAAACACAAGCAAAGAATGAAAAGAAACATCTCTTTCTATAGCAATAGAGGAGCAACAAATGAATTCCAAATCCCATCACAAGTTCAATCCACAATTAAACTCGGGTGTATTTGCCATCCTTCTACACACGCACATTGAATCATGTGCATGTATAGATGATGGATACTATAGCTTGGCAGGGTTGTAGTCGAGCCGAGCTGAACAGTAGTAGACTTGAGCTCGGGTCATTGGGCTTTTACTTAGGCTCAATGCTTCTTCTATAGGTAAGCTCGAGTCAGAATCATTATCAACTTAAACAACTCGCTTACTTATCAACTTAAATGATCATGATTTATGAACCTAGTTTGAGCTCGGCTCATTAAGCACATAATTATCCAAGTTCAAGTTTGAGCTTGGGTCATTGGACTTTTACTTAGGCTCAATGCTTCTTCTATAGGTAAGCTCAAGTCAGAATCATTATCAACTTAAAACAACTCGTTTATCAACTTAAATGATCATGATTTATGAACCTAGTTTGAGTTCAGCTCGTTAAGCATATAACCAAGTTTGAGTTTGAGCTCGGGTCATTGGACTTCTACTCAGGCGCTTCTTATAGGTAAGCTCGAGTCAAAATCATTATCAACTTAAATGATCATGATTTACGAACCTAGTTTGAGCTCGGCTCGTTAAGCATATACTCAAGTTTGAGCTCGGCTCGTTAAGCATATTATTAGATGGTAATAAGTTAATTAATTAAGAATATAAAATGGAAAGGAGAAAAAAAGAAAAATATTACACAATCCTTATTTAATTTTCTTGGTATAAAGTTTATGAAATCCATTTAAATTCGATAAATTATAACATTTAACACCTAAATCACTGCTACTAATATTTGCCAAGAGTCAGCTCATACAAATGAGCTCCAAATATTATCAAAATTTTCACAAATAAATAATTGAATAAACCAAGAATGAATATTTCTTCATATTACATGGTGCACAATACTGTTTTTCTCAAAAAGATTGATTTTTTTTTATTACAGATCTTCTTTAATTGAAACACATTAAAATTCAAATCGATTAGATAAGTATAAAGTTAGAAGCTAACAAAACCCAGAATTTGAATCGGAAAAAACAGTTCGATAAAAAAAAAGTTGAAGCAAATTCACAGCTAGAAAAGTATGAATGACAACAAAAGAGTGAAAATGGAAAGCATAGCAATTAGAAAATATTATATATATATATGTATGTATGTATATGTATAATAATTAAAATGAAAATTCTTACGAGGGTGAGAAACTGGGCTGTCGATCCCTTTTCGTTCTGCCATAGAAATCTCTGAATTTTTTTTGGAAGAAATAATATATATTTTTTCTATTATTGCGTCGGTTAATTTTTAGAACAGAGCACTCAAATAATAAAATAATAATTATAATTTATTCAATTTAGTAAGCTATTTGAGGCAGGCTTATATTGGGCTTCAAAAAATTTAATAAATAATGGTCCATTAATTCTAAAAGGTTATGGGCTTTGATGAAATTTTCATTTAAAAGAAATAATTTTAATAAATATATATAGGGATGTAAACGAGCCGAATATCTTGATGCCCGAGCTCGACTCGTTAAGGAATATTCAAGATCAAACTCAGCTCGAGCTCGATTCGAGTTTTTTTTTTCTCTTGTTCAAGCTCGACTCGATAAATATTTATCATGTTCGAATTCGGTTCAAATCCGGTTCGTGAAATGCTCGAAAATTTATTAAACGAATCTGAGCTCGAATGCTAAAAAAAAGTTCGTTTAATTTACATATTCGAGCTCGAGCTTGAAAAAAATAGCTTATTTTATTTACCCGTTTGAAATATTTATAATATTCATGAACATGTTCGATTAAGCTCGAGCTCGAACATGTACGCGAGCTGCCCGAGCTGAATACTACTCTATTCGAGCTCGACTCGATAATTTTATCGAGGCCGATTCGAGGTTCGAGCTTAGCTTGTTTAAAAAATGAACGAACTTCAACGAGGTTTTTTCGAACCGAACTCCGAATAGTTCGCAAGTGATTCTGTTCATTTACATCCCTAAATATATATAACATATACAACGTGAGTTAGAACATTACCTATAGTGACAAAATTAAATTGAATTTTATAACATAAAATTACTAGATGTAACTCGTTATTATGGTAAAAAAATTTTGACCAATCCAATCATATTTTGATGTTCAATTCAAAATCGCGCAAAAAAGTTAAATTGCATACCATTACTTCGTTAAAATACCATCAATTAATTTTGGAATGTTTATAAAATAACCACTTTTATCCCTAAAACCATGATTTAGCTTCTACTTTTATTCATGTATCTAAGAAAGCTTTTAAAGACAATATATATATATATATATATATATATATATATTAAAATGTTTAACACAAATTTGAAATATGCTAAAAAGGTAAAGTTAAAAATGTTAAAAGAAAGCGGCATTAAATTACAAAATAAATTAAAAACAAAAATCCATTGGTGCTTCTTTATTCTTTAGTCTTTACTTTACTGATTTTGAAATTTAAAATCAATCAAAATCACTAAATACAAACAAAAATTAAATCTTCAACTTTTCAAAGTTTTTTGAATAAAAAAATCACTACATTAACTAGTTTTCTTTCTAACATAATAAAACCAGAAGAAAAGTGTCTTTAATGAAAAAAAAAAAATTAAAATTTCCTTTTTCTCATTTTCGTAGGTGATTGAAACGACGTCGTATTGGTTGATACAACGAGCCGTTACATCCTTCCTTTTTTCCTTCATTTCTTTCCCTTTTATTCAAACTTTCAAATTTCAAAAACTCGCACTTCCGCTCCACTCCACTCTATTAAATTACACATTGATCGAAATTCGAGAATTCCCAAATCGTTTTCCTCTTAATTTTCGCAAAACCCTTCTTCTATTTTGTCTCCACATCGCAGGAATTCAAGGTTTTTTGTGAGGATATTTCTTGAAAAACAAACACCTGCAAAAATCCATTCTTTTTGTTTCTTAGTGATCTTCGCGGATTTTTCTGCACAAATGGGAGCTTCTGGGAAGTGGATTAAATCTTTGATCGGTCTCAAAAAGGCTTCTGCAAATGAGCCCGTAAGCTAAAAACCCTTCTGCAATTTTAGTTTTTTTTTTACTTTAATATTCGGTGTATTCCTAGGTTTTGGTAGTTGTTTTGATGAGTGGGGATTTCTATTTTGTTTTGTTTTAATGAAGCTACTGATGCTTGAAACCAGCTGAAATATCCTTTTTGTGTGCTATTTTAAAGCTAAAAGAATTGTTTTTTTTTTCCTTCATTTTTCGGATGTTCAATTTTCTTCTCTTTGGTGATTGTTGCAAATCTGTTGATGTTATTTGGGAGTTCTTTAATTTGTGATTTTTGAATTTTTTTGTCAATGGAACAAAAGATGAGTATTCTTCTAAATTGTTATAGATTTTTGGTCTTGTAACATTCCATGCAATAATTCATTGATGTAGGAAAAAGGGGGTGGTAAGGGAAGGAAATGGAGGTTATGGAGGAGTGGATCAGGTGGAATAGTCATAGCCAAGGGCAGCAGAGGCGGCGGTGATGGGGCGGAGACTGAGGGATCAGAGGTTTCTTCTTGTGCTTTCGACAGTGAAATGGCGGCGGCGGTGGCTGCTCTGGCCAAAGCTTCACCTAAGGATTTCATGGTGGTTAGGCGGGAATGGGCTGCTGTTCGAATTCAGACCCTTTTTCGTGCTTTTCTGGTATTTCTATGCCCTGTTTTCATGTGTTTAATACCATGTTTGATTATTGGTTTTGTTTATCTGTAGATGGTAGATTGAACGGATAATGTATATAGATTGATTGATTCACTGTAGATTGCTTTTGAAGAGAGTTCGAAGCAATCGAATCTTGCTCTGAAACATATGTGATGTTTTCACATTTATCTGTTTGGTTTCAAAGAGTTGTATTCAATCAATCATTAGATGTTTCAAATAGGCATTGGATAGGTAGAAGATTCTTATGTAGATTTACTTTTGTAAAGAGTTGAAAATTTCGATTCTTGCTCCGAAAAAAGTAATGTTTTTAGTTTAATCTGCCTGTTTGAAAGTGTTAATGTGGTCCATTTGGTGTTTCAACTAGTCATTAGTTAGATGGAAGATTCATTTTTAGATTGCTGTTGTGAAGAGTCGAAAATTTCATTTCTTGCTCCGAAAAACATGTGATGTTTTCTAGATCAATCTGCCTGGTTTGATAGTGTTATAATCAAACAATCAATAAATGTTCCAAATGGTTATTGGTTAGGTAGAAGATTCATATGTAGATTTATACTTTTGATTAGAGTTGAAAAATCCAATTCTTGCTCTGATAAACATGTGATGTTTTTAGTATACTCTGCCTAGTTTGAAGGTTTATTTGAGTTGAAATCTGTTTATGGTACTCATTTTCCATGAATTTCTGTTGTTCAATTCTGTTAATAACGCGTAAATGAATGTTTGAAGGCGAGGCGTGCTTTGAGGGCCTTGAAGGCGTTGGTGAGGCTTCAAGCTATTGTCCGTGGACGATTGATCAGAAAACAAGCTGCTGTGACACTACGGTGCATGCAGGCTCTTGTTCGTGTTCAAGCTCGAGTAAGGGCTCAGTGCAATCAACCGTCTGCTGGAGAGCTTTCGGACAAAGAAAGCCAAGTCGACCCTAAGAAGCTTGTTGAGGTTTGATCATTTTAGATCCTTTTTTGGTACAGCCTAATGAGCTTTGTTAGTATGATTGAAACCAATGAGTTTTTGCATTGAAATGTGATCACAGAGTGGCTGGTGTGACAGCGTTGGCACGGTCGGAGAAGTGATGTCGAAGCTGCAAATGAAGCAAGAGGGAGCCATCAAGAGAGAGAGAGCCATTGCCTATGCTCTAGCTCAGCAGGTGAGGTTTTGCAGTGTATAACAAAATGTTGGGAGATAAATTCGAAAATCTTGATATAAATTGTGGCTATATGTTTACATGGTCTGAGCAGATGAGGCAGACCCCTAACTCGTGTTCACGGGCGAGCAAGATGGCCACACCGGCTAGGTCAGACAAGAACGGTCCATCCGGTCCAGCAGGGCTCAACTGGCTGGAGCGCTGGATGGCAACGAAGCCATGGGAGACGAGGCTGATGGAAGAGTTCCACAGCGACTCAGCTGAGCTGACACCGGCTTCTGTGAAACACGAGGGCTACCTAGTTGGCTCCTTCTCGAGTGCTGCATCTGACCACGACTCAATCAGGACAAGACGCCACAACCTAGCCACACGAACAGCACCAGCCTCGAAGGTTCCAATGAGCTGCCAGATCCTTCGCTCCTCCTCGTCTGATCCTTGCTCCGAATCAATGTATGATGAGACCACAACTTCAAACTCGTCCACAACCACTTCAGAAACCACTCCCGGATCAGGAGACACGACAGAGTCGAAGCCTAACTACATGAGCCTCACAAGATCAACCAAGGCTAAGCAGAGATCATGTGCTCATAATAATCTTTCAAATGCTCAATCCTTGCAGAGGCACTCAGTCGAGGATCTGCCCTACCGTAGGAAGCCAAGCCCCCTATCAAAGGGGAACGCGAGGAGGAGTGCAGACAACGACCTCTACTCCGTTGATCTCTGCAAGGATCTCTACCCTCCAACATACTACTCATGAAGCATGTATGCATTGCTCCCTCACTCCTTTAAATTTGTTAGAAATCGAATGAGTTCAACGTCTCGTTGTCCTTAAATTTGCCCATTTTGTTGCCTTTTTTTTTTTAAGGTTGTCTTTGATCAAACAAAACTTACATACATATATAGGTTTGTGGATTGATTTTGATAGTAGCAGATGCAGCTGTGGTTCAACACTGCAAAATATGCTGTGTTTTTTGTATCTGCTTCGTATGAATGTTTGGTTTTGTGCTACACATTTGCATCTCTTGATGTTAGAATACGTATATGTACGATGTTTGAATACGTAGAAAAATACATCGTACTGATAGAAAAGATGCATGGGATGCTATCTGAAAATGGACCACATGCATCGCCATCATATCATTACACTTTGATGTATCATTAACAAACATTATATCAATGCATGCAAAAAGTTTTATCGTTCCAAACTGAACACGTGAAAGGGAAAGCCGATGGTTTGGCTGTCAATTTCTAAATTTAGCAGTTGAGACTCGAGGGTAGGGGTGTAATCGAGCCGAGTCTCGAGCTCATCGAGTTTGAATTTTTCAAGAATTGTTCACTTTTTTCAAAATTAACAAAACAGTATCGATTTTTTCAAGATATTTGCAAATCCAACATTTGATCAATTTTTCGGCCACAAATCCTATGTAACTGATTGACTTTTAATATTTTCAGTTCTCCACTCACGTAAAAACAAATCCTCTAATCAATAAATCTTAAAATACAATTAATTACGTACGATTTTTTAGCTGTAAGATTGATCAAATGTTAGATTTGCAAAGTTTTGTAAAAAATGAGTATTGTTTTGTTAATTATAAAAAAAAAGTGGACTATTTTTTAAAAAATATTCAAAATGTAAGTATCAAAGTGTAATTTATCATATATCTTTTGTTGATGTATATATATAATTAAATTCCTAAAATTTTAAGAGATAAAGTCTATTTTAATTCTTGCAGCCGAAGAAAAACATGGTTTTTGAGTATGTTTGCAGACTTTCTCTCAATGGATTTGTCTTTAAATGAAGGCAGGTGTATCAGCCAAAACCATTTTCACTATCTTTATTTTGTTATAATTTTTTTTTTTTGGAAAATTACACCTTGATACTTGCATTTTTTTGAGCCCTTTTTAGAAAATAGTCAACATTTTTAAAAGTACAAAATAGTACCAAATTAAAAAAAAAACACACAAACCTAACATTTGATCAATTTTACTGGCCAAAAATCTTACGCAACTGATTGTATTTTAAGATTTCTTGATGTGGGGGATTTTTTTATGCTGCTTGGAAAATAAAAATATTAAAATACAATGAATTACATGGAGTTTTTGAACCGAAAAATGATCAAATGTTATATTTGTATTTTTTTTAAATGAGTTATTTAAATTTTTTTTTCCAAAATATAGGTATCAAGTGTAATTTGACCTTCCCCTAAAAAAGTGTAATTTGCCCTATTTTTTTTAAGAAGAAAATTTCACTCATTTTCCATCTCTTATTTCTTGTACATTTGAACTTGAATCACTCATTTTTTTTTTCTTTTTTGGGAATGAGGAAAAACTTGTAGTTGTAATTAGGCAAATCAAAATTGGTTTTAATTTTTGGAGAATTATCAACTTAGGACTTGAAAGGTGGATAATATATCGATTCAGGATCTAAAAGATGAAAACTCTCAATTCAGGACCTGAAAGATGAAAATTATCAATTCAGAACCTAAAAAAATCTCGAATTTTAATTTTCTTTTATTTTAATTAATTTTAACAATTTCTTTATTATATTTAATAGGTCATCATTAATTAGTATATGAATTTTCATTGAAAATTAATATAAAATTAATCAAAAAATAAAAAGAAATCAAAATTCGTGATTTTTGAGGTTCTGAATTTAGAGTTTTCATCTTTCGGGTTCTGGATTAAGAGTTTTCATCTTTCGGGTCCTGTATTAATAGATTACTCAATCTTTTAAATCTTGAATCGACAATTCTCCTTAATTTTAAGATATATATATATATATAATAAACAAATATACTCGGCTCTACTTGACTCGTTTAATTATTCCTATCAAGCAAGAAATCGGTATGTAAAGACGGAAATTAAAGATTCATCATGACCTCTTTGTGTGTGTGTGTGTATATATATCTTCGTATAATAGAAACTCAAATTAATTGCAAAAGAAATCACGACAAAATGAACTCAAAGTTTACTAGACAAGAACCAATTAATCATAAAAAAATGTAACCTCAAAAAAAAAAAAAAAAAGACATAAAATAGGAGAAAACAAAACTGAACAACAGCTTCTGTCCCATTATGGCTCGTCAAATGAAGAAATGGAGCCTCCTCTCATTAATTCTTGCATGTGCTATCACCTGTCCTTTTCAAAATAAAATCATATATATATATATATATATAATTTTTTATTTTCCATTTATTTTGGGAAAAATAAATTGATATTTTGCCACAAGCATATGCTCTAAGTTTGTCTTGAATTAACAAAAAATAATACGTGTCTCTGTTTTTCTGTTTGGTTATAAAGCCAAATGAAGCATTGCTTTATCAAGATTTCATCGTTGAGTTTGGAATCTGTCGTTTTTTAAATATTGCGACGCAGTCAATTTCGCAATAATTACAAATAATGCATGCAGATAAGGATTTCATTTAGATAATTGTGGTCGACCTATATATATATATATATATATATATATATAGTTTTGGTTGAAAAATGTTTGATTAATTATTGGAGTTGGATTTAAACGGATGAGATCCTCTCTTGCATTATCTATTGCACAATCGTTTTTTTTAGTTTATTTATTTATTTATTTCTTCTTCTATTTTAATTTTTTTACTTTAATTGGATTAATTTTACACTTGTTACTTAGTGTTGGGATTGGCCCATTTGTCCTATTTCTGGCCCAATACTAAATTACCTATCTATCTGGCCCAGTCCCAAACCCTTAACCTTAAGTGACGTTCCATCTACTTCATTAAACAGCATTAAGGCTGTTGTCACTTCCCTATGCTCTAGAAGCATCTATAATATCACTCATCTCTCTCACTCTCGATACACTTGATCTCACAATCTTATCTCAGATTCTCTCTCTCTCTCTTTCTGGATCTTCTCACCTCGCTCCCACGGTTTCTCTGGCCGGAGTTTTGCCAATCGGCTCCTGTTTGGCCGCTGAGTGTTTGGGAGGAGTGTGGTGTGAGAGAGAAAGGAGGAAACCCTCCGCCCCCTTCAAAGCTTAGCCGCCCGCTTCCTCTTCCCCTTCCCTGGACTGTTCTCCCTCGCCGGAGAGGGCTGCTGCCGATCCCAGTGGGAAAATCTGAGCCGCTGTGCCTTGGGCACTTTTTCCCACACCCGATTACTCTCTGTCTTTTCTTGTCACTTTCATTTACTTATCTGTTGTATTATCTCACTTGTCTCCTTGCCTTCTCTGCAGATCTGAAGGGTTTAGAGCCTGTGAAGAACCTTGAGGTTCTCTTGACCTTCATCTCTGAGGCCGAAACTGCTGCTACTTGAAGAAACCCTAGAATAGTTGTTGCAGTTGAAACACCTTGTAAACTCTTGTATTTTTCGGTTCTAGCTACTTGAGTAGCTTGTGTTAGGAACCGCTAGAGGTAGGGAAGCAAGCGGTGTAAGCCCTAGCTAGGCGATACCACAACACTTAGGTTCATTTTCTATGCTGCATTCTCTATTGCACAATCGATTTTTTAGTTTTTTTTTTCATTTTTTGTTCGATTTCAATGTGCTTTAATTAAATTTTATATTTGTTATATATTTAGGTTAATTTTACGGAATTAAGGTGCATTATATATAAATTTTTAACATTTAATTTTTATTTTTTGGTTATTAATTCATTATTTCAAAAGTTCAATACTAAAAAAAATATGATAAATGGGTTGGATGAAATCAAATTAAATATGAAAAAGATTTGTTGTGACTTTGATTTTTATGCGATTTGTAATGAACCCTTTAATTAATAATGATCTCAAATTAAATATTGTAATAGTGATCGAGTTTGATTTTTAAGCTCCGCGCGCGCGCTCACGCACGTACATATGGATTAATTATACGTCAGTACTCAACGTTTGTTTGTTTTTACATTTTTATCCCAAAGTTTGAAAAGTAACGAATCTATACTCAACATTTGCATAATTCACATTTTTAGCACTCATACAATTTTTCGGCGGACCAAGTAATGGCATTGACTGTCGAAAATTTTAAGTGGATTTCCGCCTTATTTAATAAAACTACGTGGAAAATAAATCTCTCACCTAATAAATAAAAACAATATCATTTTTAGTAGTCCACGCCATTATTTAGGTTGTCGAAATTTTCGATGGTGCTAAAAATATTAATTTTGCAAACATCTGTACTCATATGTTACGTTTTAAACTTCATGATAAAAATGTAAAAATAAATCAAATGTTGAGTACTGATATGTAATTAACCGTGTGTGTATATATATATATATATTGAATCAATGAAAAAGAACAAATTGGGTTGAAAGAAAGTGGACTTTTACATATTACTATTGTCCCATATAGCATTGAGATCTCTTGCATTTAATGTTTTGGCTGATGATGACGAACCTCCCTAACTGTTTCTTTCACACACACTGAGAGAGAGAGAGAGAGAGAGAGAGAGAGAGAGAGAGAGAGAGAGAGAGAGAGAGAGAGAGAGAGAGAGAGAGAGAGAGAGAGAGAGAGAGAGTTTTGAAGTTGTGAATACGTTACTCCTGCACTAGTTCTTCATCAGAATGGAAATCTATGTTACATGTGTTTTTTTTATTTTAGTACCAACTTTGCTATCTTTAAAAGGGGAAACCAAATAATTATTAACATGTACTAAATAAATAATAGCCTCTTTTAAAAGATAATTAATAACTATTTTTTCATTAAAAAAAAAATCTACAAGTATTCATTTTGAGGAACCTTAATTTCTTGTAATGAGAGGTTATATATATATATATATATATATATATATATATATATATATATATATAATTAATTAATTAGTTCTGGAATTTGGTAATAATTAAGTAGTGAATTGCACGCTAGCCAATCAATATAATGGCGACATATATTTTGATTTCATTACTATTTTTGAAGAAATATATATATATATATATATATATATATATATATATATATGCTAATGAAGTACAATTAATAACATTTTTAAGGGTCGAGAAGAAATTCAATTAACAAAAAAAATGTATAAAAACAAGAAAATAGTATATAAGTTTAGTGCTAAATATATGATCCATTCCAATTTTTATTACCCAAACTTGCTCAAAAAAATAAATACTCCTAAATTGATAACTCTAAAAAGTGCCTAAAACAAACCTTATAGGCTATGCTCGTTAAATCAATGGATTGAAAAATATATGCCCTTTTTTATGTGGGACCAAAAATATATTTTCCTCTTTTATTTGATTTTATATGTATATATTGGTGATGATTACAATGTACTATACAAATTTATAAATAAAATACGAGATTAAATATATGTAGCAATAATACATGTCAAGATGGAAATGGACATTTTGCTCAACAATTGATAAAACTATATTAAAAAAAAAACACAATTAAATAGAGGATCATATCTGTGTGCTCCTAGTGTATAAATTAGGAACGAATTTTAAGCGCCAGTGAAATGATAATTTCATAAATTATTTTCGAATATACAATGCTAAAACTCAACATAGGACTATTAAATCAACATCCACAATGCTATTTAATTTCAAAAATTGAAAAAATAGTGGTGACAATTTACAAAATGAAAAATGGCCCGCGGCGATTATCTTGCAATATATGTCGGAGAATATAATGCTAAAAATTCAACATATGATTGCTAAAAGCCTAAAAGCAGCAGGCATATCTCTTAGAAAAGAAGGAAAGATATTGCCCGACAATCTAATTAATTTAAACGGTTCAGATTGATCTCAAATTTTTATATTAAGACTTGTGTTATTTACATTCGATGTATATAAGGATTTGGATAAAATACCACTTTTCCTCCTTTTTTTTCTTCTTTTTCGCTATTGAATAACATCTTTATACAATTTGATGTCAAGATGGAAAAATGGACATTTTGCTAGGCTGAAGAAGTATCATTTATCCGAATTAATACACGATATATATATATAGATACACACACAGAGCAAAAAAAAATCAAGTAAAAATCTAAAGGGAATTATATTTTGCCAAAAAAATAAATAAAAAATCCCGACTCATCCCATACTTACTTTGATTTTGTCACTTAGGGCTTTCCTCTCTGTACCTAACCTATTTCATAACATAAGGACAAATGTGTGTGTGTGTGTGTGAGAGAGAGAGAGAGAGAGAGAGAGAGAGAGAGAGAGAGAGAGAGAGAGAGAGAGAGAGAGAGAGAGAGTCCTGCAGTTGTGGCCAAAAAAGATGATGAAGCTCCTTTCACAAACCACCACAACAGTGAAACTGTTGAAGACAAAACTCCACCGTTTTGACGTATGCCAAAATTCAACACAGTTTCTCATTTCTTGAGGATCAGCTCTTTCAATTTTATTTTATTTTTAATTCAATATTTGCATGCAAGTATGCAACGAACTGCGAAGAGAGAGAGAGAGAGAGAGAGAGAGAGAGAGAGAGAGAGAGAGAGAGAGAGAGAGAGAAATATAAAAATCCCGATAGACATTTATTACACATGTTCTTGAAAATATAACATATAAAAATGGCGCCACATGCAACGAATATTGATGCAGTGGTAAAATATGCGGTATATAATTTATAAAATAGGCACTTTAATTTGTTGGAATTGAAAGTATTAAGCATTAATTTCCTTAAAAAAATACGTTAAATTTTCGAGATTAAAACGATCAATTAATATATGCACCAAATGTCTATGAACTTCATGTAAGAGCGATTCTCTCTAAATATTACAAAAAGTAATTAATAAAAGATATATATATATATATATATATATATAGTGAAGTAATTAAGCCTATATGACTGATTGATATTCACAATAAATGCTGTATATTAATGATTAGCTAGGTAGTACTATAACTCCAAAATGTCCCTCTTTCAAATCTACAATATTCTTTTTCCCTCCTTTTTTATATAATTATGGGATGAATATATAATTTAATAAAAATTTAAATATTCAAGTAAAGACCCCGCTGATCAATATACTTTTGTTATTGCAATTAAATTTTTATCAGAAGTTAATAATAAATTAAGACGAGATATATAACATCTATATATGTAGTAAAATTGCGGTAAATGTTTTTTTTTCTTATCTATCGTATTTTAATTAACTGCACAAATTAACCCAAACCATGTAAGTAAATATTTATTGTGATAGTTGTTAAAGTATAACATGAGATACGTACAATAATTAAGAACCAACATTTATTTAAGTTCAACCACTATATCCAAAGTTAAATATTTTTATCTTTCTTGTAATACTTTTTCATATAATATAATTAATTATGTTTAATACTTCGATAACATGATATAATTATGTCACACAATCGTTTACCTAGAGCTAGCTAGCTACTCTCTCTCTCTCTCTCTCTCTCTCTCTCTCTCTCTCTGTCTCTATATATATATATATATATATATATCCAATAATATTAACTCAAGTAAAACTAAACGAGGAAGAATCCGACGGCACACCATATAAAGGAAAAAGATTCCAAAGGCCCATATCCACTCTTAATTACATCAATGTCAACTCCCACATGTCGACCCCACTCGTTAAATTAAATAGTGAAACACGAAAAAATGCAACAACACCCCTTCGAGATCAAAATCTCACTTGATCTCGAAGTTGCGTAAGACGATAGTAGGGCCCCCAAAGGGAGCTAGCTAGCTGCATGGCCCGACTCGTGGACACCCCCATGGCTCTAAAATCCTTGCTATAAAAGAGTCTCCCTCCCCCTCATCCATTGCAGCAGCTTTTCACTCCCAAAAAAATTCAGAGAGAGAGAGAGAGAGAGAGAGAGGGCCCTCTTCAGACATCATGGTACAGCCTCTCAACATTAAATTTCACAATCTCCATTGATATGATCGATATACACAAATCTTTTCACATTTTTTTCCTAGTACTAGCTTCTCCAAGATTCATGATATCTCAACTCTTGTTTGTTTGTTTGTTTTGCAGATGATCTAGAGAGAGAAAGTGGAAGAATGGGACATCATCATCATAGTCACACATGCTGCAACAGACAGAAAGTGAAGAGGGGTTTGTGGTCTCCTGAGGAAGATGAGAAGCTCATGAACTACATTTCCACCTTCGGCCATGGCTGCTGGAGCTCAGTTCCAAGACTTTCTGGTAAGAGAGAGAGAGAGAGAGGTGGTGCATGCATATATATATGCATATTGATAATTTGATACATGTTTTCTCTCTCTCTCTCTCTCTCTCTCTCTCTCTCTCTCTCTCTCTCTCTCTCTCTCTCTCTCTCTCACTATGTGTGAAAAAACACAAACATTTTTTCTTGATTTAAGGGCTGCATAGATGTGGGAAGAGCTGCAGATTGAGATGGATAAATTATCTGAGGCCAGATCTCAAGAGAGGGGGTTTTTCCAGACAAGAAGCAACAATCATCGTTCAACTTCACAATGTACTAGGAAACAAGTAATTCATTCACCCTTCACCAATCAAAACCTCTGAATTTCTTATTTCTGTAATAATCTGACTGTTTTTTGCATGAAAAATCAAATCTTTTTCACCTTTTTGCAGGTGGGCACACGCTGTTCATTAATTTCAAGAACCATAACTATCTGTCTCTGAATTTTTTCAACATGAACTGTTTGTTTCTGTCATAATTCCACTGTTTTTGCATGAAGAAAAAAAACAAATCTTTTTCAACTTTTTTGCAAGAACACTTTTTCTGTACTACATTGATTATGTAATAATTAATCTGACTATTTTTGCATGAAAAAATAAAATATTTTTCAATTTTTTTGTAGATGGGCACAGATTGCTAAGCATCTGCCGGGAAGAACAGACAATGAAGTGAAGAATTTCTGGAATTCGAGCGTGAAGAAAAAGTTCGTGTCTTCAAATGAAAACAATCCAAATTTGTCTGATAAAAAAATGAATCTTGCTGCAGATTCAAGCGTTGATCATCATCTTCGACCTCCATTCTTGATGAATCCGACCACCACCAACAATTTCATCCCAAATTTCGATGAAATGGTGAATTTTCATGCAAATCTCGCCCCTAGTTACTCCCCATTCTCTCTCCTCATCGACCCTCTCTCTCCTCAAAACTTCCCATACCATCAGTTCCCCATCATCAAACACCATGAAAATCTGGCGTTCATGCCCTCAAATCTCGATCAAACTCAATCTTACAATAATAACAACAACAACAACAATTATTATTATGATCCGAATTCATCGTGGTTTGAGCCAATTACAACTGAAAATGCTGCAGCCCCATTCACATTTTCCGCACAGCCACCGGTTTTTGAGGAGATTGCCGGCATCGATGCAAGTTTCATGGCGGCGCCGCCGAGCCCCATGAGGTACCTTGAGTCTCTCATAGCGGAGATTGAATCCCCCGCCGTGTCTGGTGGCTCCTCCTCCGCCGCCTCGCCGGCGATGCCATGCAGCAGCGGCGGCAGCTCTTTTCTTGATGATCATGGGTTTGCTTCCTTCTGGAGAGCTCATCAGCCATGATAGTATATACATACATACATACATATATGTATGTGTATGTATATGTATGTATGTATTTATGTATGTGTGTGTTGTTTTTGGGGTAATAATGTGTTAATGCAAATGTGTGTATGATTTGAGAAAACCTCAAACTTTCTAGTTTTGTATTTTGATGTTTTCGTTAATAAATGTGTGTTCATAAATATGTGTAAGAATATAATATCTCTTCACCTGTCAATTTCTTTTTTTTTTCGATTTCAATTATCTATATTTGCATTTCGGATACCATTAAATAAAGTTACAAATTTAAAAAAAAAATTGAATAAATCGGAAAAAACATCGATCTACAATCGATAAAATGCGCCTATATATTGTTCAAGAATGTTAGTTTCCTTTTTTTTTAATTGCATGCGGTACGATACAATAAATAAATATAATTTAAAAGGAATGGATATATATTATAAAAAATATATATAATAAAATATAATTGTAGTAATTTAAATTATAATTAAGTGATATTTAATATGATGGTTCTAAAATGACACCACTTCAAGAAGATTTGCCCTTTTTTGAAAATAAAGAAACAAGAAAATTTGTGATCGTTTTGCATTAAATCAATGTAGGAGCGTGTTATTTATTGCATAAAAGTAAAAGTAAATGTAAGGATAAATGAGTGGAAATTTGACAAATAAGCAAGGATGGGTCCCACTCCTAGGATGTAGAAACGAACAACCACACCACCTAAACTAAAACACAAAAAATTGAAATTGAAGAAGAAATAGAAGTAAAATCGGTAATTTAAAATTATAACACGTAGTGAAATAAAGTGAGTGTAATATGAACTCTCATGTATTGCATGTGTCAGATAAAGATTTTTTTGATGTATATACGTGTATGAATCACACAAGTGGCTATAATCGAAATTGAACGGTTTCACCATAAATGAGGAGAATGCATGTCTCTATTAGGCGTTTGCTTTTTTACAACACATGGATAAAATAAGACAAACATTTGATTGCAACAAAAATTAATGCAGATATAACTCTCTCTCTCTCTCTCTCTCTCGACTTCACATTTGGCTTACTTTGTAAAAGCTTCGTGAGAAGTGAAAACTATTGTCATAAACGTGCACAAATCTAATACAAATTGTGTGTTTGTGTGCATGTGTTGAAGAAAGAACACATACGTAAACGGTATCTCCCTATCAACGGATGTGATTCTCTATTTCAAATTGTGTTGGGAAATTCTCAAAGACTGAAAAATGAGAGAGAGAGAGAGAGAGATTGAGAGAGAGAGACCAAATTTTCTTGGATTGAATCTGCAATTACAATGCATAACTAGTAACAATTAAAAAAAAAAACTAACACAATTATTGCTCATCTCAATCATAGATAAGTTCAATATTTAGCAAAATGAAAGTCCATTGCATATATAAGGAAGAGATGAAAACAACCATTTTTAAGGAACTCCTATCAAGAAATGCAACAATGAGCACCAAAATTGCCCAGCCCGAATCAGTTTTTATCCCTCGAAATGCCTGTGATATTTGATCAGATCATCTTTTGATGTGGACTTGGCATAACCAGAAACTTGCTGGAAGTTTGATCATGCTGTGATTCTATACCGACCCTTTGCAACTCGTCGAGCAATGACTCTCCGGCCACCCTTTGTAGATTTCCTGTTCAGGGATAGAAAATGCATCAGTCTCCAGCACTAGGAATGTAATACAAGTCTAGAATGGACGTCGTGCATGATCGATGCAGTTATCACAGAGAAAGCATGCATGCAGTGATGGAACCAGAGTTTCGAACAAGTTAATGAAACTAAGAATTTAGAATACATAGGAAAATGTCTTAACTTAATGTCAACATATATGGAAGAGATCTTAAAATTATTTTAAAAACTATAACATATATGTGACGATTTTATGAAATTTTTGAAGAATATTTACTACATAATCCTCATACTCTATATATAATACTGCTTTTTGAGAGAGAAAAAATAGTGCACTATTAATATATAATTTGAGGGGGGCACAAACAATGCCTCCTTTGGTCACCATGTGGCTCTGTCAATTCATGCATGTATTTTATGCGCAAATGGACAAAGATGTGGGAGTGCATGCATGAGCATGTGGGAGTGAGGAGAGAGGGAGTTGATTAAGCAAGCAAGGGTTGGCGCTCAGATGCATGCATGCACGCACGTGGATAAATCAGAGGGCACGTGTGCTTGTGTAGGGGAGAGAGGAGAGGGGGGGTGATTCTACCTAGCGAAAAATCCATGCACCCTTTTGCGTCTGATGTTGCTTGGTTGGTACGTCCTCTTTGTATGTGTAAGCATAGGCTCACTTGATGAAGATTCGTCTCCTGAGGGGAGTCAAAAAGGATATAACGTATATCAGTATATGAGATTCCAAAAGTAGTAATTGACAAAATATAAAGAACTAATAGCAACTTTAACTTCCTTGGTTTCCTATTGGAAGTGAATTGATAACAGTCATTAACAAGACCGAGAAAGATAGGAGGCTACGTGTTAATGGAAATAACTCGCTACAGCTCAAAGTTCATGTTTTATGACCAAAAAACGTCACAATGCATTCATCTTCTGGTCCGACCATAAGATGCCGCCGTATACAGCCAGATAAAACTGGCCTAATGGTCCCACAAACATATAGGAATAGTTTTTGGCCAATAACGTTGTCTGGCCAATTACTTTGATACATTTGCCAACGACATTTATAGTGCTGCCTCACCTTACTATATAAACCCCCCTGCCAATTTAATGATCCAAAACAAAAGGCCATGTATAAGGAAAATGCAACATTAATCTGAAATGCAATTTTAGTCACGGTAATTCTCAACTTTGTGCATCTTAAGGACAAACTTCACCGAAAATTAGATTTTAGACTGGAAATTGTATGCGTAGATCATGAGAACTAAATATGGTCCTTGCAGTGAAATGTGGTGACGTAGTTTTCTCTTCCCAATAAACTGATATGTACAAAATTACATATAGACGGTAAGATTTTATTTTTACTCTTATCTAGTAACAAAACATAAAAAATTAGAACAATCTCCACATCACATGTGCAATTCCAGCCAAAACTCCAACACTTTTTTGGTGAATTTAGTCCCTAAATTGCCCAATTTTGAGAGTTTAGGGAACTAAATTTCTACATCATGTAACTATGAGACTAGACAGTCCTCACCCCCCTAGTTATGGGAAATTTCATATTTTTCACAACAATATGTCCAAAACTCTAGATACATCCTGCGATAAGTGCCAATAAGAGCATAAAACAATAATTTCTAACGTTTTCCCCTGTGGATCAGCAGTACCATTTAACTTTCAAGGTAGCACTCCCCATTACTCAGAAATCGCACATTCACACTGAATATATACTAATTTCAAAACCATCTAAAGACGAAATCGCATGCATGTCATAGTAAAAGATGCTGCAAGCTCGCCAGAATTGAGGTCAGCCTGTGTTTACCAAGCTTTTTACCAATGATAGAAGGACTTCTCACTCCAAGGTTAGCAGTGAAAACCCTTGTTCGGCAACAATTTCCAGAGTTTAGACAATAGTATGTCCCTGATGTACTGATCTTCTTACAATAAGCACTACACAGTTTTCTTTAGCACCCCTTCCCACAATTATTCTGGGGACGGAAGAAAAACTGATTCACGAGGACAACAATGATTCAGTTGTCAACACAAGCTAAATAACTCGACCAATTACGGGTGGTGTGTTCTGTTGATAAGACTAATAGATCCAGTTCAGATATGGAGATACCTAAAGAGGGTAGGGTAGGGTATCAAGGTGGTCTTGGAACACTTTTGGGATCCTTGACTTGTAGAGTAGTGCCCCGTGCCACAAATTGATAGCAAATAGAATGCTGCATATATGTGGAGGGTCTTATTACACTCCATTCCATATCCATTATGGACAGAATTGTACGAGGGTGTTGTAGTTGGACGTAAATCCAAGATATATTAATGCAACATTGCCTAAAACTTAGTCCAGTTAAAGGCCCTTAGGGGAAAAAGCTAAGCAAGCATTAGGACCTTCAAAATCCTAAGATTAGTATGCAGACTCAGATGAAGGATCGAGAAAATCTCTGAGAGTAGTAGTCCAAAACATGATATAGCACATCCACGTGAAATAAAGAGGCATTAGCCACAGAAAAATAATAGTGATTTGTCCTCAGATGCCCCGTCTATAAGGTTCTAAATTCCAACTACGTGATTAAATCATACTGCAAACACTAACAATCACCAATCAGATTAAATAGTACTAAGCATCCAGAAACTTTAACGAGTTCCTATACTAATCCACTGATGATCATTATATGTAAAAAGCCAGAAGGCAACGACCACAGACAAGAAAATTCAATGATTAAAAATGTCAAGATCATATCTGAGGACAACCCCCCCCCCCTCAAGATTATATGCCCTCGATCAAAGTCATATTTAAGGCGAATTATGCACTAAAGCCAGCAACAATGAACACTTAGCAGCTAAATCTGTAGCACGCGTCTGGCATTATATCGTCATTATCACAAACAAGATCTACAATATCTTACTTCCAAAACTAACAAAGTTAATCAATATTACGTAATACATCAAAATAAACTAAAAAAATTGAAGCTAAGACAGGATGGCCATAAAAAATGTAGTCTTGAAGTAACAGGAGCTCCCAGAATTGAAATTGGAACTATATGCAGTCTAAATTGCTATCACATTCAAGTTCTACTTTGAACAACAACATCAAAAACAACAAGAAGCGAGCTCAATTAACCAGCTCGAGTTTCCCAATATCAAATAATAAATAAATAAACTTGGGAAAAAAAAAATCCTCAATGAAATGGAATTTACCTTCGGGAAGGAAGAATGGGATAGAAGGAAGGCCGGAAGGGTAGAGGAATCCTTCGGAGCTGAGCTTTATGAGAAATTCGGCGTCGTTTTGATGCTGCGCGAAATGGAAAGGCGTCGTTTTGTGGGACTGAGGGATAAACAGAGAGGGGAGCAATTTGCGGGCCGCGATCAATTCGGGCTTCGGAGCCAGATAGGGATTCGGGCTCGTGTGGAAAGCCCGATTTAGGAACCGGATCGCCATTGAAGCTCCAGCGCGAAATAGGGTTTTGGAAGAAGCCATTTTTGGATGATTGGAGCAGTGGAGAAAGAATTGACACAACTGACTGTTAAACCCTAAGGAGCACTTGAAATGGGGAGAGAGAGAGAGAGAGGTTTTTTTTTTTTTTTTTTTAAATTGTTAAAAATAAAATTTTGATTCATAAAAGAACTGGGGAATTAAGAAAATTTAATAATTAATTACAAATTGGGAGGAAAAAAGGTGTGGTTTCGAGAAATTAATAGTGATTTATTATTATTTTTCATGAAAGTCAAATAGTAATTTAATCAAAGGATTGATTTAACTATATATTAATAAGGGATAATCACAATTTAATTTTCAACATTTTAAGATTTTTAATAAAAATAACTCGACATTTTAATAATTAGAATTTAATTGTCAACGTATGAATATTTTAACAAAAATTACCCAATATTTAATAATTATAATTTAATTCTCAATATTTTGATATTTTAACAGAACTGACGCAGCATTTTCGACGAAAACCATTTTGGTTGTTTTTTTAGCAAAATGTCAATTTGTTATATAGATTATATAGCTCTCACTTGAGAGTAAATATATATCCGAGATGATATTTTCATCAAAAAAATTGTCCTTTATGTTAAAATGTTCAAATATTATGAATTAAATTGTAATTATTAAACGTTGATTATTTCTACATTGATCAGTATCATGACCTACAAAAATCAATGTTACCAGGAAAGTGAGATCAATCTGCTAATAAACCGAAGAAATTACATCGAAGTGGACCCGAAAAATAGGTTATCTATCAATCGAAAACGTGAAAGAATCTACGATCTTTGTTCTTCTAGTTTCACTTTCAGCGCTTCAATCACCGCTGAGAAATCATCGTCACTCAGCCCTCGAGATTTCGCTATTTTGTAGAGCTCGTTCGCAGCTGCAGCAATCGGAGTTGGCTGAGAAACCGACTCAGCCAACCCCAGAGCGAGTCTAAGATCCTGTAGACGTTTCTCTTCTGTTATTACAAGAGCAAAGAAAACGAAGAACAGCTGCTCCGACGAGGTGTTCTTGGCTATAGCAACGAGAAGAGAGTGATCGAAGAATGCATACCTTCTGCTGATGCTTCAATGGAAACGCAGTCGGATAGAGCGACTTCACCATTGAAGGACCTTTCATGGAGTACATCGGTGCACTTATGGCACCCTGTGAGATGACCTGCGGAGAAAAGTAGACGATGCATGAAAAAAAGCGCAGTTTTTTTTTTTTGGATTACACGATTGTATGTTGTAGCAGCAAGTATACTAAGATGAACCTCTCTCTCTCTCTCTCTCTCATTATATAGATTCTTGTTTTCTGCAAACATCTCTCTCTCTCTCTCTCTCATTATATAGTTCTTGTTTTCAACAAACATCTCTCTCTCTCACTCTCTCTGATCATTATATGAATTCTTGTTTTCTGCAAACATCTCTCTCTCTCTCTCTCTCATATTATATAGTTCTTGTTTTCTGCAAACATCTCTCTCCCACTCTCTCCCTCTCTCCCTACCTATCATTATATAGATTCTTGTTTTCTGCAAACCTCTCTCTCTCTCTCTCTCTCTCCCTACCTATCATTATATAGATTCTTGTTTTCTGCAAACCTCTCTCTCTCTCTCTCTATATATATATATATATCATTATATAGATTCTTGTTTTCTGCAAACATCTCTCTCTTCTAGCTATAATATTCTAACCATGAAATGATTTATATACGAGAAGCAAATGCGCTTTCCAATTCAAAATTTAGTAACACCTATAGATAATACGCAAATCAGAGACGCGAATTCATATTGCTACATGTTCAATCTTAGAAAGACTAACCTCCACAAGCACACTTGGATCCAAACCTACTTTCTCACTAAGAAGCAATCCTTCGGAAAATGACGCCATCATACTGCAAATCACGGTAAAAAAATCAAATTTCTGCAAAAGAGATGACCTCAAGTTCAGTGGAAATGACAGAACCTTCCCATGATCATGTTGACGACAAGCTTCATTGCAGCTCCATTACCGACTTCTCCAAGGTAAAATCGTGACTAGAACAGTTGTGAAAACGCATGAGAACATGAGTTAAAAACATGATTTTGGTAGAGAGAGGTGGAGTAGAAATCGAGGAATCACCTTTCCCATGAGGTCTAAAAACGGAGCAGCCGTCTCATATAGAGATTTGTCGCCTGAAAGATAGCAGCAGCAAGAGCTTTGTTTTAAAAGCAAGCCAGCCTAATTTAACTGTTTAGAACAATTTTTTGTGGAGAAAATTGACCATTGTAGAGGAAAAGTATGGGAAGAAAACGTGTTCGATTCTTTACCAGCAGTAAGAAAAATAAGCTTCCCATCTTCAGCTGGCTTTTTCGAGCCTGAAACTGGAGCCTGTTGATAAAAAAAGGAGAGTATGTGTTTGTCATTTGTACTGAAATCACTCCCTTCATGTGCTCTCCATTCGTATTGAGATAAAAATGTCAACAACTAACCTCCAAAAATAGAGCTCCGGTAGATTTTATATGCGTGCTGATCAATTTGGAAGTGGGACCATCAACAGTGGAGACGTCTACGTAACTGCAGAAATGTTGAAAGAGAAGTTTAAAGATGAACATCAGATCTTGAGGAGAGATTTGTTTTTAAAAAAAAAACTTTCATGAGTTAATAAGAAAATCTACCCTTTTCCAGGACTCATACCACTTGCTGCCCCTTGCTTCCCACATGCTACATCGACCTTGAAAAAGAATGAAACTCGATGAGCTGAGACTGATACAGAAACACAACTATTCCCTCGAAGAAATTTTATACTCACTGCACTTTCGGGATCAGCAAGCATGGCAAATGTGACATCACAAGAGGCAGCTACTTCCTCAGGTGAGGGTTTATATCTGTATCGAAGAATTCATGTTTAAGAAAATTGGGAAGGATAATATACCAAACAATCTTTAAGCACCCTCACTCGAGCAATACAATCCCAGTGAAGGTATCACTAACACGTCCGATGGATTAACTTTATCACTCTAATCACAACATACTTCCCTCACATAACTTTTTTAAGACAAACACACACACACACACACACACAATCACTTATGTTTGATCACAGACTTACTTTGCACCCAAGGAGATAAGGGGGTCGCATTTGCTCTTTGTCCTGTTCCAAACAGTGACATCACATCTGCATCGGATATCAATCAGCAGCAAGTTATTAATCGAAAAAAAAGAGAATCAAAGTGTATTAAGTTAGCTTACCATGTAATAGAGAATCATAATTGACCTTCTGCACAAGCAAGAAAAAAATTGCATATCTACTAAAATATACAGGCTCCTACCCTGCTTTTATGAGATTTTGCGCCATGGGAGAACCCATAATTCCAAGGCCCAAAAAACCAACGCGAGTGGGGACCTCTTCTGTTTGAACACAAAATTCATCAGATTTTTTTTTTTTGTGCCAATTCAATTATACCAACATATCTTCAAGTTTCTGAATGTTAATATTCATTTAGAACATAGAAATATGATATGGCATTTTAAGGGATAATCTATCATGGTTAAACTCATCTTCCAATTCAAATGCAAGATTGAAGTTTTCCTCTTAAGTAAATCCCGGTGTCCATCAATCACTTCAGCTGAAATAGGAAAGAACCTTCGGAACTAGATTTCTCCACGAACATGACCAATAACAATATCATAAAATCTGGCATTTTAAGGATAATCTATCATGTTTAAACTCATCTTCCAATTCAAATGCAAGATTGAAGTTTTCCTCTTAGAAAAATCTCAGTTATCCATCACTTCAGCTGAAATAGGAAAAAACCTTCGAAACTAGATTTTTCCACGAACATGACCAATGACAATATCATAAAATCTTGCACAATGAATGTATAGTTCGAAAATATTAGCAAGTTTGGAAACACACAATCCGAGCAACAATTTTGAGACGAAAACTACGAATCCAAAATCTTCATGTATCCTGGTTTTGCTCAAGACTGGATATGTCTCAATTGGATGCACAAAATATAGCTATGAAGTGAAGAAGTTGATCAAGATTAAGCTCAGTCTTCCAATTCATTTAAACTCTGCATTACATGAACTGTGAAAAAATTCAGTTTCCATAGATTGAAAAAACAAAAACAAAAATCTGCAAGATTATAAGTCATCAACGAGTTATAACACATTAGCAATTCACACCCCCAAAACATACAACACAAGAAAAAAAAGGTCAAGAAATCCCATCAAACAAAATTGCCAACAAAACACAAACACACACACACATTAAGATCATATGGTCTCAACAATGTAATAGCAAGTTAGCAATTGCACACAAACATAACAAGAAAAAACACAAAAAATAATCCTCAAACAGAAACTACTATAGCCCATCAAACACACACACAAAAGGAAGTACCTTTGGTAAGAGAATTGGATTCTTGAGAAGAAAAGGCCTTAACTTGAACACAGAATTGGGGTTTAATGGGAAAACGAGAAATGGGCTTTGCCCCAAATTGGAGCGAGCAAAAGCTCAAGCTCGAGCTCATAGCCATGGCGTTTTGTGGTGAGAGAATTGCAGCAGTGGTGAGATAACGGTTACTGCAGCCGCCCCTCATCATCAGAATCTTGGCCATCCCTTTTCGAAATCTTCAACTTTTTTGGCACTATATTCCCACAAATTTAAAGTTTATGGGCATGAAATCGTTAAACGTTGTGGGGAAAAATCAGAACTCAGAAGTGGTGAGGAAAGATTTAAAAAACTGGATAAAAAATGGTATATATTTCACGTAATTTACACTAAAAAAGGATATTTCCTAATATATTATTCTCTTTATAATTATTTTTTTTATAATTCTAAACATGTAATAATATGTGCAATTTCATTTAATATGATATATCTATCAATCTAAAATTAAATTCAACGTTTTAGTAAATATTGAAACAAATCTATTTCAATTAATATAATATAAAAACTACAATTCATAAAAATATTGCTAAACAAACATAAACATAATGCTATATTATAATTCTCTGATTTAGAATATATTCCTCCCACAATTAATGTATTTTGAAGTGAGAATTAGAATATAGTATTATGAAATTTAATGCAAACTTTAATCTTGGTCATTCATTAAAAGCACAATCCTGTAATAGAAAGCACAATCCATATGTGTTGACATGTTGTGATCTCAGAATTTTCACACATTTTTTGTATTCTTTTTATATTTTTTGGATCTCAAACAAAAGGATTAACTTATTATATTATAAATATTTTTGGTATTTTAGGTATGATTAAAACTAGAAAAGGTAAGTAGCTTTGGGGATGAAGAAGTAGAAAAAAAAAAAAAATATATATATATATATATATATATATATATATATATATATATATATAGAGAGAGAGAGAGAGAGAGAGAGAGAGAGAGATATGGAACATATTTATGTAATCCATTAAAATGTAAAAATATAGGTTATAAATTTATAATGTTATATACCAAAAAATTGGGATCACTAGGAATTAAATAAAAATAAAAGATTAAAATACTAAAATTACAAATAAAGTCCAATATAATAAAATAGATGACATAGCTACCATTTTTCAATACGATTTTAACAATCAACAATTCAACAAATCAATTCCCTAAAAATTGAATCTTGCTCTTCCCCAAATCTCCAATCTCCTCTCCACCAATATCCTTTCCCTCTTTTTTCAACACAACTCCGGTCTCTGAAATCATATTTCGTATTATCTCTATTCTTTCAATAACGTGTCAGACTCACGTACCACTAATTTTTCTGCAATCGGAGATAGACACATTTGCATTGTCCATCTCAATATTTCACAAGGCTCTGTCGTGGACACAAACCAATAAAAAAAAACATTTTTGAAAATTATCACTCTTCAAAAGCATGTCCCAATATACATGATCAAAGTGGAAGGTCGTTCCAAACTCGCATACGTACAATTATAAAGGATTCCAAATAATTCATAGGATGTCTCAAATAAATATTTATGTGTATGTTTTATTTTTGTATTTGATTTGTTTGTCTTTACTGATAATGTATTTTTTACATGTTATGCATTAGAGCATGCAAATCATAAAATGAGGGATAATATATGAATAAATTCAAATTAAAGCATGTGTTAATAAATGCACCATGTATATAACCTAAGCTCGATAATTTAATTATATATACTAGTATAAATCATGACAAGAAGTAATTTGAGTGGACTTTAGACATAATTGTATGTAATTTTTTTTTTTTTAACTTTCGAATAGAGAGAATGATATTTTAAGCTTCAAATGTATTCTTTTTTTTTGTGTTGAAAAAATCAATATAATTATCATCTCATTTCTTCTACCTTGTTAAATTGAATTTTTCTTTTCGCCTCGCCAGATATTCCTTTTTCAGTACATTCCTTTCTTGATTATTTATACATATATAGTTAAAAGCCTAAAAATCTTACAACACAACAATACGTACAATATACAAAATCGCTATTAACCATCCCTCAATTTAGTTGAAACAATAAACATTTTCTACCACTAACAATCTGTAGAAAATCAAATATCCATTCAAGAAATCCAATGGTGAAGTCTCTCTCATCACTTCCGGTAGGGATGAAACCTCCCATCTTTCGTATTCCCATTCCCATACCCTCTGCTGCCGCCGTACTCGCCACCGGAGCCAGTGGCGGGGACGTTCACTCCATCGTTGCCGTTGCTTTCAAAGCCTTCATCTTCACCACCAACACCACCATGATTGTATCCGTTATGTACGCCGTAACCAGCAGCTCCGCCGTATCCAACGGGAACCCCGAATCCCCCGCCACCGTATGCACCGCCGCCGTAGAAGGGGCCACCGGATCCATAACCATAACCATACCCACCGTACCCTGGGTAAAAACCTAAGGCCCCAGCCGCGTAATTCCCAGCCACATTTCCAAAACCGCCATAGCCACCATAGACTCCGCCCATCTTACCACCGTAGCCACCTGCAAAACCTTGTGAACCATCAACAGAATTGGCAGGAGGATTTGAACTACTCCCCCCATGGCGAGGACGACTTTGACTGGAATCATCGAAACCTGATCTTTTCGGCTCAGCCCTCTTTATTTCAACCTGTAAATTTCCAAAATTGATGTTTAGTCACTTTATTATTATGTTGTAAGAGAATAATCTGTAATGATGTTATTGACTCACTTGCTTTCCACCAATTTCATGCATTCGACCATCTGAGAGTACCCTTTCAACAGCGTCTTCATTGTCAAAAGTTACAAAGCCAAAGCCGCGGGATCGACCAGTTTCACGATCCAGCATAATTTGGTGGCCAACCACATTACCATAAGTAGAAAAATACTCATTCAAATCATCTGCATAATTCAATGTTTCGTGTTATGAAGTATATTAGGTCAAAAAGAATGGTTGGATTTGCTGTAGGATTGAAATGAATAAAAGATGACGTGCAGTAATACCTTCATTTAATGACACTGGAAGACCGCCCACAAATATTTTCTTCGTTCCTGAAACTCCTCGAACTTGCACGTTCTCTCTGGGAACAGTTCTCTTTACTTCCACCTGACATCCAAGGTGCAAATAAAGTTCAGAGTAAGATTCTAATCCATCAAAAAAAAGATCACGATACCGTTCACTGAGAATTATGAAAACTGATTCTTACCGTTCTTCCATCAATGACATGATTTTCCTCTAAAACCTTTTCAGCAACCTCCGGATCCGCAAATGTCACAAATCCAAAACCACGTGGTCTCCCAGAAATTTTATCATACATTATAACACAATTTGTAATTTCTCCATATTTACTGAAGTAAGAGCTCAACGATTCTGGAGAGGACCAAAAATATGTAAGCACAACAACTCTCACCAGATATCACTTTAGACTATATATCATTCAACTTAGAATGCATGACAAAATGTAAAATTATCAACTTCAAAGATGGGAGGCATAAGCAACAGAATATACAAGCGTGATACAGAAGATAAAGAGACTCTACTGCCATCAATACACTCCTCAAACATCTAATAGTAATGCTTGGTTTGACGATAAAAAGTGTAGCTAATCATCGACAATAGGAACCAAAGCACAGATACATACAGGTCATCGACACATGTAAGGTCACTCTGGAAGATATACCAACCGCAAATGGAATAAACAATTTACCAGTTGCACAGTTAAATAAGCACAACATACAAATTTACAAGGAGCCCAAAAACTCCATTTGGACAGGCCATCACCAACCAGAAATCAAAGTCGCCAGTCACCACAATTAAATAACACATAAAGCAACTCCCATTCATTCAGAATATGGACACTCTGAAAGATATCCCACTCACGCAAATAGAATAACCAGTTACGCAAGAAAGCAAACAAGACATAAATTAAGTTACAGCAGTCGAAAAAGCTCCATTTCGACAATCAACACATATTCAAGTCACCACAAATGCACAACACATGCACACCATGATTCCAATACATTCACGAGAACAATCTCTTCATAAGGAAATAAATAAGAGTACCTTTCGGCGTCTCCCAAGCAATGCCTCCGACGAAAAGCTTTCTATAAAAACACAGACAACAAGAAAACCAATAATTACAACAAGATTTTCCACATCCCTCACGTATATATTTTTTTTCTTCGGGTTCAAACCCAAACCATCAAATCTCCCCCCACACAACAAACAAACTAAACTGATCAAATCATTTTTTTCCAATCTAACAACAGACCTTCAACACAAGCTAAACTAACACAAACTAACCCTTCAGACGACGAAGAATCATGCTTTAATCTCGCACTAACATCTATATTATCAATTGAACCGTAGTTTCCCCCTTCTGCTTCGTAAAATCCTCCATAATGCGGCTGCTCTTCGCCGTGAGCGGCACTATTTCGCGGAGGCCCGTTGTAATCCATTGCTGATAGCTGTACCTACCACGAAAGGAAAAACAGGAACACCTGCAAACAACATAAATCATTCCAACATTTTTGGCGCAAAATTAAACCACAAATCTCAATGATAATGCATTACCCACACCACTGGATAGATAGAATTCGCGATGTGATGACAATTCAAAACTTCCAGCTGCGCAGTCGATTTGAATTAGGTTGAGAATCGAAAAACCCTAGCTTTTGCCCCCTTTCTGATTAGAGAACTTGATTCTCTAAAAAAATAAAAACGTATAAATATTAAATATAAAACTCGACGACGTCGTACGTAAAATCGAATCTATTCATCGGGCCGGGCCTCTGACATACTAGTTTCGGCCTTTTGGGCCATTAGTTCGGGCCCAATGGGTATGCGTTGTAGATAGGAGCGGGCCTAGATTATTAATTAGGGAGAGATTTTTTTTCTCCAAATATTTAATTTAATCATTAAAATTAAATATAAATATTTAATGATAAATTGATAATGAACTCGATGAAGGATTTTTATTTTTTTTTACTTAACTTGAAATAATTTTCAATTATTAACTTGGACATCGATTTTTAAAATTCATTATGTGCATCATTAATGATGCAATAAGAAAAATAGCATCTTCTACATGAAATTTAGGGGGATGAAATCATCTATTGCACTGGTGGTGTGACTGTGAAATCTCCGTATTACATTATTAAAATTAAAATTTTATAAATTTTTTTTTAAAAAAATAAGAATGAATTATAAGATAATGAACTATAATCAACATTTATTAACAAAAAAATAGAATTAAAAATTTATAATTCTAATTATGAAAAAAAAATCAAACATGATAATGAATTATTAATTAAAAATGACAATTAAATGTTAAAAAATAATTACATAACTTAATTGGGAAGAATAGACCCTAATTAAAATCGTAAAATTAAATATTTTTATTTTTACACAAATTATTATAAAATTATAAATTTAATAGTGCAACACGAAGATATCACGTCAATAATGCAATAGAGTCATGCAGAAATAAGGTAGTGACGAGACATTAACTTCGTGTAGGTATTTCCATATGACCTCAAACCTACTCGATCATAGTTTTTGCTACGATAAACAAGTTATAATTTAGTAGTATTTAATGCCTCGATAAAGTTGAGAGATAAGTGTTGAACCCCTAATTCTCCCGCCATCAACCAAAAAAATATTGTACAAACAAGTTAAAGCACTACAATTTGTACATAAACCTAAAATGCAATTAACTCAAGAGCTATCTAACATTAGATTGTGTCATGCATCTTCATCTTCATCATATTCATCTTCTTCTTCTTCTTCTTCTAACTCACCACCTTCTTCTTCCTCCTCCAAGTTCTCATCATCAACAACGAAACCCCCCAAGGTTTCGTCATCTTCATCATCATCCTCATTCTCATCCTCATCTCCATCGTCTTCTTCCCCATTTTTCGTTTTTGTGGAGTTCTTCTCACTTGGCTTGCCATGATCCACAGACCTTGTCATGTATTTTGCCTTCCGAACCTTGCTCGATTTCTCCATCAACACTCTCTCGTCTTCACTCTCCCCACTCCATTCCTCGTCATCATCATTCTCCGCTCCTTTCTTCCTCTTCCCTCTCCTGCGGGCCTTCACATTCTTCCCCTCTTCTTCGTCATCATCACTATTTTTCCCTTTTTCTTCAAGAAACCAATCCCAATTCTTGATGTCACGAATCATTTTCGTGGGATAGGAATCAAACTCGTGCCCTTCAACCACAAAACCAAATTCTGCAACAAAATGTTGCAAAATGAGCTCAGAATTTACTAAAACCAACAAGTTTAGCAGTTAATGTACTTCATAAATCTTTGCATTGCAACTTCCCTATAGCATATGCTCTTCTATTTTTGTCACCCTACATCACTTGTACACTCCAAAAGTCATATACGTCATCATTTTGGAATAGAGGATCTCGTGTTCAACCCAAATGTGAAGTAACTGAGGCTAGTCAAATCATAGCTGAATACAATAGTCCTATTACCTCAACACATAACTGAAATACAGACAAAAACATTGTACACACCAAAAGTTATATCCGTCGTCGTTTCGTCGTTTTGGAATAGAAGATTCGTCGTTTTGGAATAGAGAATCTCGTATTTTATTCCAAATGTGAAGTAACTGAGACTAATCAAATCATAGCTGATTCTAATACTCCATTTCTACAACCAACTACCTCAACAGTCAACACAAAACTAAAATACAGAAGAAGAAAAAAAGTAAGCAATGAATTCATGAAAAAACAAAATAAAATAAAAAATCAAACCTTTAACAGGGTCTACACCCGAAATATCAACACCCACTTGATCCAAATCTTCAACACCATCAAACCCAAAATCAACCTCCATTTTCCCAGAAAATTCACTCTCTACGGCATTTCGTCGAACACCTTCCGCGCCATCTTCAATTCTTCTCACCGAGTGCCAAACTGGATTCTTTGCCGAAACGCAGAACATGTCGCCGTTTCCCATCTCACCTCTTTCAAACCTCCGAAAAATCTTGACTTCGTTATCTTTGAGCACGTAGATCGGGTTTCTTCCAAGAACTTCGAATTGAAGGCGGATTTCGTCGCCGTTTGTAGCTCCGGCGACGGAGAGCGACATGTGGCGCCGCGAAATGGTTTTGTCTGAGGAATCGAGGCCGTGGGCTCGCCCGAGTTCATGGATTTGACCCGGTAGGATTCGGGTCGTGGGTTCGTTTCCGGTTACGACTTCCATTGAAGCAATCTACGAGATTTTGATTTCTTGAAGAAGCATTAGCGATTTAGCGGCAAAATTGATATACTGTACGTGGCAATAATGGAATAATAATTATTTTTTTTTGGCTCTTTTTATAATTTTTTTAAACCGTAATTTCATTTTATATACTATCCTTGGTGAAATTTGAATAATTTATTAATATTTAAGGTGTATATAATTATCAGTAATTAAACTTAATATTTCAACCGTTTGTCTTTTTCATAGGCTTAATTACAGTTTAATTCCGAACATTTGGAGATTTTAAAATGGTAAAATCACTATCAACAGTCTCATTAAAATATATTATTAAAAATTCAAAAAGTATCATCTGTATCATTAAAAATCCAATGATGAAAAATACATAACGATATAATTCATATATTTATATGCGAAATTCATGATTGAATATAATTTTATTATTGTACATAAATATTTTTTTAATAACATCCCTTGTGCATCACACAGGTGGTATACTGGTTCAAATTGTGATTTTTTTTCATTCGAATTAATGTTTAGAGCTTAATAGTTTAGGGTGTTTTTAGGGTTCATGGTTTTTTAGGGGGTTTTTTAGTTTTTTCTGGGGGGTTTTTAGGGTATATTTTGTGTTTTTTAGAGTTTTTTGGAGTGTTTTTAGGGATTTATTTTGTGTTTTTTAGGATTTTTCGGGGGCATGTTTTTAGGGATTTATTTTGTGTTTTTTAGGGTTTATTAATTATATTTTAGAATATAAATTCATACTCATTTTAAACAAATTAAATCAATTTATTTTAATTTTAGGGTTCACTAATGTTATTTTAGGGGGGTTAAGGGCCAAATAGGCCCCTATACTTATTTGGGGAGAATAAATAGCGCCTCGAACTATTTTTTGTCTCGATTGAACCCTTGAACTTTTATTGAGAACTCAATCAAGCCCCTCCGTCGCACCCCTCACTAACGGTTGTTAGTCTTGATTCAAAACGACGTCGTTTTAAAATATTTTTTTTAAATTTCTTGTTTTTACAATTTTCTTTTCCTTTTTTATTTTTTCTGTTCTTTCATGTTCTTCGATCAAAATCCCAACTAACAAAAAGAAATCAAAAACACAAAACCCCACAAATTCAAGATCGTGATCTGCAGCAAAAATTTGGGGGAAAAACTCCAATCAATCGATTAGCGTCCATTTCCCAAACCAAATGCGTCGGAGAACTGATTCTTCTTGGCAGAAAATGTCATCAAAGCGGGCAGCTCTGAAAGCTCCTCGGGCAAAACTCCAGAGAGAATTGAATGAGAGCAGCAACACTCTCAAGTTTCTGCATTTCCGTATCTCCGAGGGTATGCTTACATTAAGCTCCGCGTAGATAAGATTGAATACCGTCAATTTTTGCAATTCTCCGATACTCCTTGGAATTGAACACCGCAACAGATTGTAGGAGAGATCGAGTTTGTTCAATGACTAAAGTTTTGATAACATATCCGGGAGAGGGCTGTTGAACGAACACGACGGAGAAGAGAGAATTTCGAGATTGGACAACTAGCCGATCTCCGGTGGAAACTCTGCGGATAAATGGATTTGTGGGGTTTTGTGTTTTTGATTGGTCATCTTCTCGATTGATCGGAATTGTTTTCCCCCAAATTTTTGCTGCAAATCATGATCTTGAATTTGTGGGGTTTTGTGTTTTTGATTTCTTTTTGTTGGTTGGGATTTTGATTGAAGAACATGAAAGAACAGAAAAAAAAAATAAAAAAGGAAAAGAAAATTGTAAAAACAAGAAATTTTAAAAAAAATATTTAAATTTTTTTGGGGCAGAATCAAAACGACGTCGTTTTGACCAAACCCTAACGTCCGTTAGTAAGGGGTGTAACGGATGGGCTTAATTGAGCCCTCAATAAAAGTTCAGGGACTCAATCGAAACAAAAAATAGTTCGAGGGGCTATTTGTTCCCCCAAATAAGTACAGGGGCCTATTTGGCCCTTAACCCTATTTTAGAGTATATATTTTGGGGAAACAAAACAAAAGGAACAAAGAAAAATGAAAAAAAAAAAACAGAAAAAACGTAAAAAATCTGCGAGAAAAAAAAAATTATTACGTCATGCGCCCGCCTTAAATAGCCTTAAGGCGGTTGCATGGAATATCATCTCTAATTCTTAACATTAGTGTATTCTAACATAAATAACTCAATGTTTAATATTAACAATTAAATTTATCGATAAAGGTGTCTCGTGCATAGAGTTTGTCTATTGAGACTCATCTCTCGAATTATGAATCAATAGATAAAATCGTATTAATTAGTGATTAATTAACCCACACCCATATATAGCACAAGCACAAGAAATGAAATAGGGTCATAAACAATAAATGGAAAAGGAAATGCATGGATATCCAAATAATCTCAATCCAACAATACAAAATAATCTAGTCTAACATCATACAAATGCAATGACTAAATTATCTCAAATAAAATCAAAATTAAAATAAGAAAACAAACTTTATACAACCCGGAAGTTGGGCATTGAATCCATCCTTACTTCCACTCTTATCTTCTTGCTCCATTTTCAAGCAATTGCTCCTTATTCACTTTGACTAGGTGGAAATCCTAGTTGGGATGTGGGTTTGATGGGTTGCTAAGGTTTGAAAGGTGTGAGTGGAGAGAATTTTGTGTTGTGTGGAGGCTTGGTGGAATTGTGGAATGTGGTAGAGGCTTGAGTTGTGTGACGATTTTTTTTCTCCTTCTTTCGTCCATGTGGGTATATATAGTTGATGAATAAAGGAATTAAAAGAAAATAAAAAATGCAAGAAATGTGACCAAAAATCGAAAAATCAGTATACGGGGCGCGATCCGAAGGAGGTCACGCTTCTTGGTCGCGTTTTTTGGTGTTCTGGGGCGCGATCCGAAGAGATTGCGCTTTGTCGTCGCGTTTTTTACGAAGAAAATCGAGGTTCAGAAGCTAAAAAACGTGGGATGTGGCTCGCTCTTTGGGGTCGCGTTTGCGGTGCTCTGGGGCACGACCCACTCCCGGAACGCGCCTGGAAGAGGCCTAAAACGCGATCTCGAAGAGCTCGCGCTTGGCGCGCGTCTCTGGCAGCTTCCACGATTTCACTTCGTTCTCGCCCGTTTCTTGGTCGATTGACCCGATTCAACTTGCAGAGCGCTCCTTATTCGATTCTCTATCTTTCCATGATCTTGAATTCCTCAAATTTGCACTAATTCGTCATCCATTTCCTGTAAAACTCAAATGAGAAATAAAACTTTCAACTCGAGAGGTTAAAAGCGCAATTCAGATTAAAGCAAATGCACAACTCTTCAATTCACTTCATTTAAACCTCAAAATGTTGTGCAAAAACACCACTCGTCATACATCCCACCCCTTCAACAAATGTGTAGATTTGATTTTTTTTTTCTTCAGAAAATGCAGTGCGTGTCACTCTTTTTCACTCTTGAACCAATAGATTGAATAATTTTTAATTTTTTTAAAAATGAAATAAAATGTGAATTGTCAAAATTCTCCCCACTTATATTTTTATATAATATATTGATATATAGATTACACTTATGTGATTATATCTTTTTATAATTAACTTAATTTGCCTAATTGTGCATTGAAAGATGTGTAGTTAAAGTAATTTCTATATATTAATCTAAATTAAATTAAGCTATGCACTCTAAATAATTACATAATTAGTAGATATATTCATCTGTTTTTATTTTGAGAAGTTATTCATGATTTTTACTGATTTATAGTATTTATGTATATTGATTTGCAATTTGCATTAAGTGTTTTGAAAATATAATTTATATAATTGTGGATAATTCCTACTTTTTATAATGATTTCCAACTAATAAATTAGTTGATATATATATATTTATTAATTAACATTATATTTTCTAAATCCAGAAATTTCGTTTTAGCTAAAAAATGAAAATGTATATAATAAATTTAGATATGGCTTAATTTACATTGCTAGATTTATCTACAAATATGAACGATAAACATCTGAAATTTTATTGTGCACATTTACATAGAATATTGTAGAATAGAAAATTACTAAGCACATTTACCTAGAACAATGCAATAAATTTTATTTGAACAAAAATATGTGTGTTTATTGTGCACATTTACCTAGAATTCTGTAGAAGTGAAAATTATAAAGAAAAATATAGAAATATCATGAAATGCACATGTGAAAAATTGTATGAAAATGAAAAATTCTAGATAATTAAGAGTAGTCATACAATACAATACATCTCAATAAAATGTAAATCACAATTCACTGCCATTGGCTAATATATATACACAAGGTGGTAAAGCTTTAATCTCTCAATTATTAGAGCATTAAATTTTAATTAATTTATAGATCTTCATTGTTGAATAGAGTGCATTGAATTGCTTGGAAATTCATTTGACATCTCAAATTCATACATGATGTAAAAGTTACAGGCTTATTTGATGTAAAAGTTATAGGCTTATTTATTGAATTTTTAAAGCTCAATTTTATTTCTTCAGCACCTACATTTTCTTCTTTGTAAACTTATTAAAATTCAAAATTAACTTTTGGCATATATTCTTTATTGGATTAAGTATTTCTTATATTGTTTTATTCATTTAAATTAATTATTACATGTTCAAATATAAAATAAATTGCATCTGAACATTTCATTTGGGTATTTTACCGTGATACTCAAGATACTGTCTGTAGACGTCTCCCCCGACAGTGGCTGAGACTGTGACGACCCCGTAGATTTATTCATGTAGGTGGGCGGCGACTGCATTTGGGCTATGAGGATATTGTCAGCTACGATGAAATTGAACTGAGACGAAGAGGATGACGCGGTGGTCTTACTCTTCTTACTCGGAGGCAAATCCACTGTGATTTGCAAATCTTGCAGATGTCTCGCACCATCCTTGAGTGTTGTGCCATCTTGGAGCTCCATTCCTTATTGATTTCTCATAGAGATTTGGCTAATCGGAGTTGATGCATTTTCACTAATTTTTTCTTTGACTTGGCCGACGGTGTCGTCTACGCTCCCTTCGACCGAGTCGTGGTGGCATCCCTCACAATAGCATTATATTTTTACTTCGTCAACATTGTGAATATACTATATTAGTATATATCAATAATCTGCCAACATACGTTATAAACCATAATTAGATGGAATAAATCCTAATGATCAATTATGAACTAAAAAAGAAAATTAAATTAAAAAAATATAATACCATAATTAGATGGAATAAACCATAATTGAGATGGAATAAATCCTAATTGAGACGAAATAAACCATAATAAATCTTTGCTACACTAGCATTGTGATAATTCTTCGTTAGCATATGTTATCATAATGCTGACGAAGCATTATAATAAACTAACGAAATCATTTACAATCTAGGTATGCATGAAAATTTATCGTTTGTATTTTTCATTCATATTTGTTCATCTAAACACATCCTTTCGACATCTTAAATGAAAGAGTACAAAAAGAACTATAATTTGATATATTTTTTGCGTGCATTGAATTAAAAATGAGCATGATTTGATCGTTTAAAGTTTTTAAGATTTTATTTTTAAATTGCCGACATCATCAATTTTAAAGGTTTGGACAAAAATAGCCCCCCTTTCTTTATTTTTTGCCCTATTATTTTAAGAAATTGCCACCATTTTTCCATTAAATCTCAACCATTAGATCATTAAAGTGGATGGTGTAGATGTGGTCATAGTTCCCACATTAGGAAAAAGGCCATATTTGATCCATTTATAATAGGGGAGGGGTTAGGTGAAAATCAATCATAGTGTGGAAACTAAGATCACATCTCACACCACATAATCCTAAAAAATCAAAGGCCCAAATTTAATTAAAAGGACACTGACAATTCTGTAATATTTGAAAAGTTTTTCGGGCGGGGGCATTAATATAATTTGACAATTCTTATAAAAATCGCGGAGTATTTGATAATAGGTCGTCATGCTAATGAAGTATTATCATCTTGCTAATGAAGCGATGTCGTGATGATAATTAAAATTTTCTAATATTGTATTAGCGAAAAATATATTCTAAAAAATAATTATAAACCTATTTTGATTTAATAAACCTAATTGGATGGAAAGAGCCATAATTTGATTAAATAAACCTTGATTGGATGTGATAAACCTAAATGGGTCGAAAAAATCATATCAATAATATATATGTACTACGTTAACATTCTGATTTTGCTTCGTCAGTACTGTGAATACACTATATTAACATATGACAATATCCTTCCAACATATGTTATAAAACATAATTAGATTTAATAAACTCTAATAATTAATTAGGAACTAAAAAAAGAAAATTAAATTAAAAATAGTAATTATTAATCATAATTAGATGGAATAAACCATAATTGAAATGAAATAAACCCTAATTGAGATTAAATAAACCACAATTGAGATTGAATAAATCATAATAAATACGTGCTGCGCTAGCATTATGGTAATTATTCGTTAGCAGAATGAATACATTATTTTAGTATATGACAAATACTTCGTTAGTATATGTTATCATAATGCCGATGAAACATTAGTATAAGCTAACAAAAGCATTTACAATTTGGATCTGCGTAAAAATTTATTTTTTATATTTTTTCATCCAAAATTTTCATCTAAACATAGTTTTCGATATCTTAAATGAAACAACACGAATAGAGCTTTAATTTGATTTTTTTTTTTTGCGTGCATTTGATTAAAAATGAGCAAGTTATGGTCGTTTAAAGTTTCTAAGAATTTTTTTTAATTGCTAACATCATCAATTAAAGATTTTGATGAAACTAGCTCTTCTTCTTTTATTTTTTGTCTTATTTTTTACGAAATTGTCACCATCTTTTCTATTAGTTCTCAACCATTAGATCATTAAATTGAATGATGGAAATGTAGTCCTAATTCCACACTGGGAAAAATATCATATTTGATCCATTCCACATATATATATATATATATATATATATAGACTATAATGAGAACCGCAGAACTAGGAGCAAATCATAACCTTCAATCTTGTTTAAATCTATGATTGAGATTCAATTTTTTTATAAGTGGCATAATTATAATATTTATGAAAAAGATACACAAAAAGGTTACTATTGTAATTTAGTGTGGGTTGAGATATGATTTCATTCCATTAATTTAGGAATACACAATTTCTTCCAAAAAACTAAACACGCATTAAACCAAATTAAAAAAAAAAAAAAAGAGACACTAATAAATAATTTAATCACATATTTATATATCGTTGTCGTCGAATCCAAATCAAATCAAGAGAAATAGAGTTCGATTCAATCCAAGAAGAAATCGACATGTAATGTTTTTTTAACATATTAAGCAAATATGACATACCAAACAACAAAATTGATCATAACATAACAAGCATTACAATACTACATAAATCTATACAATTTTAATTTTTTTCTTTCGAAGCAATGATTTATACTTTATTTATAAATAATTTATTCATTGTTTAACACATTTTTTTTATATTATATGACAATGGATTATTATACTAAAATACTGCTTTTTCAGCCTCAATTAATCTCACATGTAGAGCAGCAATAACAAACATTTAAAGCAATGAACTTCACTAGCTACTACAAATTTGAAATATATGATTTTCAATTGAAACATTGTTATATCTCATATAAAACAATAATATCAAACATGTGTAGACAATAAAATTCTTCGGCCACTATAAATTCAAAATTCACTTTAAAATACTATAGCAAAACACCACAAAACAATAATCACTAAAAGTAAATAAACAAAATGTTTTCAAACAAGCAATTAATTTATAATATTATTTTAACAATAATCACCGGTTGTCCATTATCGATTAGATTGAGTTTTAGTGAAACTTAAATAATTAAGCTCCTGCTTATTACTTCCTCCGTTTCATAATGTTTATTATTTTATGATTTTAATTTATAATTAATAATTAATTTTTTGGACTAATATATCAATTCTTTTTATATCAAATAAAATCGTGTTCCCTAATTATATTTTCTTAAAAAGTTGGCAAAATTTTCTCCCTCCATATATTTGTAGGGTTAAAATTGAGATAAAATGTGTGAAAATATCTAAAATAACAAATATTTTGACGCAAAATAAAACTCTTAAAAGCAACAATCAAAACGAAATGAGAGGAGTATGTACCAAACAATAAGATCACAAAAAGTGGGTATGTATAACCAACACGAAAATCATTCCAAATTACACAGAAAATCAATTTAAAAGCAAAAAACTTCCTACAAAAATCGGATGTGATTCATCAAAAAAACATTTAATAAAAAAAAAGAATTCACCTAGAGAAATATGAAAAATCGAAAACATTGAATATTCTTTAATAAGTGAGAAAAAAATCTAGCTATGCACATTAATATATAATCATGTGTGTAGTGGGAGAGAAATATAAGAAAATAAAAATAATATTTAATATGGCAATTCCTATTATTATGAGATTAAGATCTATTATTACCGAATTGATATTGCAAAATACTAAATATATAAATCTCAATCTAAATCTGCACCCTTAATTAAATTTGTTAAATTCAATGACCGTAAATTGTTATTAGTTATCACCTAAAGATGAGTGTTCATTTGAACCAAATCTTGTATGTATGTATATATGTATATATGTGTAGGTATATGTATATATTACGTTCTTACATGTGCATTTCATTTTCTTGCTTCAGGGTTTAGTTTGTCTTTTATTTATTGGCTTTTGTTATATCTATCTACTCATCCATTAATTATTATTGTGACTATAATTCATACCTATCAAATCAAGCTGTTAGTGAGATTTCCATGTTCTTGGTCCACTGATTAAGTAAGTGAACTCTTGATTTTCCATAAATATGTTTCAAAATAATAAATTATTTAGAGCTCGAAAAATAAATATGAATAAGTGAAGGGGGCAAATTGCATTTAATATCTACATTTTGGGTTTCTTAAAAAAATGTCCCAAATGAAACTATTAATAAAACGATGCAAAACTAATATATATCCGATCAATTTTCAAATTCGAAAATCCTACGTAATTGATTCTATTTTAAGATTTTTTATCGAAATAATTTTTTTTATGAACTCAAGAAAATAGAAATATTAAAAATACAATGATTTACATAGGATTTTTCAGACATAAAAATTAATTTGATGTTAGATTTGCTTTTAATTTTGAAAATTAAAAGTGGACACTATTTTATTAATAGTTTCTATTTGGATTAATGTTAAAAAAATAAATAGATATCAAAGTACAATATGCCCTAATTAAAGAGATGTATTATATATCTTAGATTTGATTTTGAATAGAAATATAAGAGTAAATTGAGTAAAACTACGTTATTTATAAGACGTATTTTGTCAAAGTAAATTATGAATGTCGAATTTACTACAAATTAAAAAATGGTATTGGTATTATTGAAATGTTTTAAAATGGTGTCAAAATTGCAAAATCGATCAAATATCGTGATTTATTTGACGATTAATTAAATGTGTGCATAGTAGATATATACTGTAATTGATCGAAATGTTTGATTTAGACATCGTTGTTATTTAAAATGTTCAACTTGTTCATACTTTTAAGCAATTATTTGGAAAAAAGAATTGATTGGTTGGAAGAAAGAATACAAAACCTTTCATGACAATGTTTTCTAGTGATTGGAAAATGGCGACAGAATTTTCGAAAATGATTTTGATGTCTCTTGTCTTATCAAGGCTTATTAATTTGAATCGAATGATTGTTATTATAAGGAAAAATAATTAATTTACACCAAACAAACATAACCAAAAAAATGATCAAACTTAAGAAATCTATAAAAATTATTCACTACAAAAATATGGGTTGAAATAATCTTTTTTTTTTCTTTCTAAGATGACGTGCTTGGCCTTATGAATAATTAAATATATATATATATATATATAGAAGGTTCCAAGGTATTTAATAATATTAAGAAAGAAAGAAAACCGGCCACAGGCAAACACTTGGGTACACCCATTAATGTACTGAACTGTTCTATCAGATGGAATTTTATGATATTTTTCAGTGTTAAAAGTAATATTTTTTTAGTATTAAAAGTGATATTTTTTTTAATAAAAAATATCACCACCTTTTTGTTTTTAACAGTAATTTTCAGTTAAATAAATGTGATACTTTTTAGTATATGAAGTGATATTTTTCAGTATTATATTATAGGCGATACTTTTTTTTTCATCTGATATAAAGCCTTATGTACATCCGATATACAAGAGAACGCATCAAATTCTTAATATTAAAAGATAAAATTTGTGTGAAACCGTTTTATAAGTTAAAATTTGTAAGACGAGTTAAAATCTGAATACACGCTCATATTCAGTGACACTTTTATTCAAGGACGAACATTTTTCAAAATTAATTATACACACACACATAATTTATTATATAAATAATATTTATGTCTCCCCTCCAATATTTGGCGGCTATATATTGAGCATTGGACATATTTGTATGAAACGTCGCACTATTTGCATTATCATAACTATTTTTTGTCCTCCCTAGTTGAAATGTATGCGCCTGTCTCTGCATTTATTAAATTTATTAAGATTTGATTGCGTTTGAATTCGAATCTTGACACGTCTTATAAATTTTGACGGTAGACAATAAGACGGTATTACACAATACCCCATCGTATTAAAAAGTTTGATATTTTGGGCTAGCTTTTAACTTTATAAGGAGTTCTTACTTCTCTAAATTTTGAGGAGTTTTTCAAAATTCAATTAGATTGATTGAAAAATATTAGCAATAATTTATGTAAACTTCATATTTATAAAACGTACCCACCGAATTGTTTTTTATTAATATATATCGACAATTATAAATAAAATTCTATATTTCAGAAAGCTTAATCTTGTGCTTGTGATAAATATACATCATGAGTCGACATCCTCCTAACTGAAAAGTACTAATTTCAAATTTTACTAATATTTATGAAAATGAACTACTAAATGTCTAAATGCACTCGTGAATAATAATTGTAAAATAACAAAAAAAAAAATCGTAACAAAAAAAAATCGTGCTACAACCTATATATATATATATATATATATATATATATATATATATAATACTTTTATGAAGAGTCAATTTTAGTGGTCCTACAGGAATTGAAAGAAACAAGTCGATATCGACTAAACACTACTAGAAAAATCAAACTTTCCATATGTAATAGATTAATACAAAAATTCATTATCAAATCAAATAAATGAATAGCACAATATATATATACACATACATATATATATATATATAAATTGATTTCTTATTTTCATTTTTATAAAGGGTCCCAACCTCCTAGGCAATAATGTTGATGGCTGAATAGCCCAGCCCAATTCTAAATTCCTAGGGGTCAGATAAAATATTATGGGAGCCCAGCTTATATCGACAAAAGCAAATAATTAAATGGAAAAAGCAACAGAGTTTAAAAGCTATGAGTTTTATCGACAATATGTACTTTTTTTCACAATATTCATTTAAGGGTCCCATAATATCTGAAAAAAACTGACACTATTCTGCTTGACATAAATTATCCCAGCTTTTAAAATAAAGTCCCCACCAACCCCACGTTGTCTCTCTCTCTCCTTTTCACTCTCAATTTGAAGTTAGGGAAAACAGAATATAAAGCATATCCAACAACAAAAAAAAAGAGAGAAAAAACACAACCCGCCGTCATCGATTGTCGTCGAGCCTCGATTGGAATAATTTAATACTAATCGAGGAATTTTAATCCATGAATAATTAATTTTAAAAAACTAACCGAGGAAATCCTGGAATAATTTAATACTAATCGAGGAATTTTAAAAATCATAATCGATTAATATTTTATTTAAAAAAAATAATCGATGAATATTTAATTAATCGATTAAAAAGTAAAAAAAAAAACTAACCGCCGATTATCAAAGTGATAATCGATGAATATCAAAGTGATAATCGATGAATATTTAATTAATCGATTATCAAAGTGATAATCGATGAAATATTTAATTAATCGATTAAAAAGTGAATATTTCACATGTGAGAATATTTAATTAATCGATTAAAGTGAATATTTAATTAATCGATTAGTCAAAGTGATAATTAATGAAATATTTCACATGTGAGAATCAATTTAATTATACTATAGTGTATAGGTTGTGTGTAATTAAAAAGAAGGGCTTCACAGCTGCAATTAAAAAAAAAAAAAAAACCTAGCCACAATCGATCATCTTCTCATCAAGTAGGCTTCCTTTTTTTTTAAATATGTAAATATCTTCTTCGATTACAATTGTCGGTTAATTTGATGCTATTGTATTAATCGATGAACTAAATTAAAATAACTGAGGCCTGTTAAAACAATCGAGGAACTTTAAAAAATAATCGAGGAAACTTTAAAACAATCGAGGAACTTTAAAAAATAATCGAGGAAACTTTAAAACAATCGAGGAACTTTAAAAAATAATCGAGGAAACTTTAAAATAATCGAGGAACTTTAAAACAATCGAAGCTTTTAATTAATCAATTGTTTTAAATAATGCAACATAAGGCATCGATTGTTTTAAATAATTACTAGCATCGATTACTTAACTAAATTTTTAATCGAGGCATCATAAGGCTTTTAGTTTATTAATTGAGGCATCGATTACTTAACTAAATTGAATTACTTTAACAACGATTGAGGCATCGATTACTTAATTAAATTGATTGAGGCATCGATTACTATACTATATGATTAAATTGTATGTTCACGATTAATTCGATTATATGTCCACGATTAATTCAATTTAATTATACTATACTGTATAGGTTATTTCGAGATTTCATAATTGATAATCAAAGTGATCCTCACAAGTAAAATTTCGATACAACATATACACTATATTAAAATCAAATTGATTACACTATGGTGTGTAGATTTTATCGAGATTTCACTTGTGAGAATCAATTTGATTATACTATATAGTGTATAGGTTGTATTAGGATTTCACATGTGATAATCAATTTAATTATACTATGGTGTATAGGTTGTTTCGAGATTTCATAATCGATAATCAAAGTGATCCTCACAAGTAAAATTCCGATACAACATATACACTATATTAAAATCAAATTGATTACACTATGGTGTGTAGATTTTATCGAAATTTCACTTGTGAGAATCAATTTGATTATACTATATAGTGTATAGGTTGTATTAGGATTTCACATGTGAGAATCAATTTAATTATACCATGGTGTATAGGTTGTTTCAAGATTTCATAATCGATAATCAAAGTGATCCTCACAAGTAAAATTCCGATACAACATATACACTATATTAAAATCAAAATGATTACACTATGGTGTGTAGATTTTATCGAAATTTCACTTGTGAGAATCAATTTGATTATACTATATAGTGTATAGGTTGTATTAGGATTTCACATGTGAGAATCAATTTGATTATACTATAGTGTATATGTTGTTTCGAGATTTCATAATCGATGATCAAAGTGATCTTCGCATGTAAAATCCCAATACAACATATACACTATATTAAAATCAAATTGATTACGCTATGGTGTGTAGATTGTATTCGGATTTCACATGTGAGAATCAATTTAATTATACTATAGTGTATAGGTTGTGTGTAAATTTAATATAGCATCGATTAAATTTAAAATTAGCATCGATTAATTATACTAATTCAATGCCTCGATAGTTAGAATAGTTAGATAGTTAGATGTTATTCTAATTAATAGTATCGATAGTTAGAATTAGTTAGATGTTAATAGCATCAATAGTTAAATGTTATTTTAATTAAATAGCCTCGATTGATTTTAATAGCATCGATTATTTTAATCGATTATTTACAATCGATTAAAACAATCGATTATTTTAATCGATTTATTGACGATCGATTATTTACAATCGATTTATTGACAATCGATTATTTTAATCGATTATTTACAATCGATTAAAACAATCGATTATTTTAATCGATTATTTATAATCGATTGTAATCGATTATTTTAATCAATTTATTTACAATCGATTATTTTTACAATCTCAACCTCAATATTCCTCGATTAATGTCTTGAATTTAAGCTAGATTATTTTATAATCTTCCTCGATTAAATTAAACTTATCATCGATTAATTCTAATGATCTCCATTAAATCTAAAAATGCCTCGATTACTTTACATTATTCCTCGATTGACTCTAATGGCCTCGATTAGTCTAGAAAATGTCCTCGATTAATTAAAAAAAGCCTCGACTAATTTTTAAATATCCTCGATTACTTCGAAGAGCCTCCATCAATTAGTTTTAATCTATACCTCGATTAATAGTAATCTATGCCTCGATTAATAGTAATTTCAATGCCTCTATAATTTAATAAGGTCCTCGATTAAGTTAAAAAGGTCACGATTATTGCTAAAACTGGCATCGATTAATTTCAAAGGACCATCGATTACTTTAAAATTAACCTCGATTAATTTAGCAAATCATTGAAAACAACAAATAATCAAAACACATGCAATATAATCATGAATTGATTAGCATCGATTGTTTTAAAAAATTAGAATAAGATATCGGTTAAAAAAATAGCCTCGATTGATTTTTTGATGCCTAGGTTAATTAGCATCGATTATTTAACTAATAGCCTCGATTATTCCTAAACCATGCCTCGATTAATTGTACATTTAAATTATCCTCTATTGAATTTAAAATAAGGTCTCGATTAAGTTAAAGAAGTCACGATTAATATTTCCAATACCTTCTTAAAAAATAAGCGAGGATCATAATAATAAGCCACAATAAATCGTGGCTCATTGCAAATCAATCGACGTAGTGTTGAAAAAATTAATCGTGTACCTTGAAGTTAATCGAGGCTCATTGAGAGTTAATCGAGGCTCATTGCAATTAATCGAGGCTCATTGCAATATATAGTCGAAATGTATATATAATCGAGCCTTCTATTAATCAAGGATCATTATCGAGGCATGTCATATATATATATATATATAAATATATGTCAAAATGTACATATAGTTGTGTGTGGAAATGTATAAAAAATAGAGAAAAGTACACTGAACCAATGATTGAGTGTGGGGACCAACTGTTTAATAGTACAAATTGCCTACAAAACTACCTAGTTTTAAAAGTTGTTGTTTTTTCCCATTTCCTATTTACTTTTGTCGACATTTATACATTTGGACAAATATTATTATTATTATTATTATTACCTATTTTTCAGGTTATTTTCAACTTACAAATAAAGTTTTAAATTTTTATTGGGGTCGACTATTTGATTTTTTTTTGGTAAACAGTATTTGCGATTTGCTGTTATTTTATGTGGTTGGAATGAATAACCTAAATAATGTTGGTAGAATTTAAATTCATGATAACCTTTTAATCATAAAATTATCTGTTTCATTGATTCGGTTATCTCAATGGAACTGAAGTTAACCATATAAAATTAGAATATATATATATATATATATATTAATAATTAGAGAAGAAAACTTGGAACAATAATGGTTAATTTGATTTAAAAAATAAACAAATAAAATTATTACGCACCTATATATATATATATATATAGATATAGATATATATGTGTACTGTAGGTACAATAATGAAATGAAAGAAAAAAAAATACAAGCATTGTTATAAAAAGATGATATAGACTGCATTATGCAAGACCCATATATATATATATATATTTATTTATTTTATTAATCAATTTTAGGAATTGTATTTTTATTGAAAAGAAAACATTTTAAAATATTTTATTAGGGCAGAGATGAGCTGGAAGAGCACGTTGGGACTTGAGTTGAGCAGTGCACCATTTCAGAAACAAAATCATTGAAGAATAAAACAGGAAAATGACAAAATTAATAAAAGTATTTTCAATTTTGCAATTATAACTTATTTTACAAAAAACAAAACATTTTAAAATACTAAAATATTATTATTTTTATATACTTTTTTTAGAAAAATGAACTATTAGAATTGAGTGACTAGCTACATTATTTAATTAAAGAAGTATACCAAAAAGTTAATAAATTATTCATGTATAGTATGATTATTAGTTTTTTTTAGGAAACATGTATGGTATGATTGATTTATATACATACTAGTTGGTATATACTGGGTTAAAATTTTCTGTTACACTATTTTTGTGTTTTACTCCGAATTTCATTATTAAATATATGATTTTAATAATATTTATTATAAAATAAATTTAATTATAACATAAATGATCATAGTAGTCATTTATCAACAAAAAAATGAATTAAAAAATTATAAAACATAATATTGAAAAAGTCAATCATAATAATGAATTATTAATTAGAAATCATAAATTAAATATTAAAAAATAATTATAAACCCTAAAAAAACCATAAAATTAAACTAAATCACAAAAAAATACAATTGAAGAAAAAAATACAAAAAATCTCGTAATTTGAAATTGTAATACGGAGTGTAACACAAAGAGTGTGACATGAAATTTCATGTGGTATATACTTGGTAAAATGATAATTTCGTAAATAAAAAAACGTCTTTAATTAATAATCTTATTAATGGACTTATATAAAAAGTATAAAAATCATCATATCAAGGTGTTCAATCCTTTCCTTTTCTTCATGGACTTTGTTACGTCGTTTGTACTTGTAGGAATATAATTTGTTTAGATCGAATTAATTTGTGACCTTGACTTTAATATTAAAAAATCATTTAGCCCCAAATATATACGAATTAACTATATATCCAAACAATTAATTAAGGTGAGCATTCATCAATTTTGTAAGCTAAAATGCATCTTAATATATAAAATTTGAAGCAAATTAACATCTTAATATATACAATAATCTGCAATCAAGCACCAGCATATATATTTATCGGTATAAATTATATTATATCTTTTTTTGTGTGTGTTTAATTGTCGAAATTGATCTTGATTTTCGTAGTTAGCTTTGAGATTGTGCTGTTTTGGACATCTCGGTGGAGTGATAATATGATTTTATATACTTTTCTATCAATTTTTTCAAAATTTATTATAGCAGTCACAAGATATCATATGAGAAACAAATACAATATATATGTATATACATATGTCCATTGTAAAATTGGAACATGAAATTATAGTTATAATAGTATGATGTATATAGAAATATTTAGGCCTTTTTTTGTTTTTATTTCCAATATCAATTTTTAGTTTTCAGTATTTTCAGTTCAATTTACGAGGTGTATATAGAAATATTTAGGCCTAGTTTATTTTTATTTCCAATATCAATTTTCAGTTTTCAGTATTTCCAATTCAATTTACGAGGTGTATTGGTTTTTGACAAAAAATGTAATGAAAGTATATTTGTTATAGGTTTGGAAAATGAAAATATTTAGAGTTATAGGTTTGGAAAATGAAAATATATTTGTTAGATTATATTTTCAAGTTTAATTTACGAGATGAATTATTTAATATTTAGAGTTACAGGTTTGGAAAATGAAAATATATTTGTTAGATTATATTTTCAATTTAAAATTTGTGGTTGGGATGAAAAGATAAATATTTGTGTGGTTATAATGAATTGATGAATATTTAAATAATGGGTCCCACTATAATGATATATATATATATATGATTGAATATGTTATATAGAATTGGAAAAAGTTAAAACTAGAATTGAAAATAAGTAAAACAAATGTGTTTTTGATGTTTTGAATTGGGAAAATTTCATTTGGAAATGAAAAGGGTAAATTTTACTTTTGGTCCAATTAGAATATGATCAAAACACCTTTAGTTCCAAAAATTACTTTTTTATTCTCAAATGATATTTTTTTGATAATTTTGATCCCATAAGATATTTTTCATACAATTTTAGTCCAAAATTAACAATTTTTGGTGAATCTGAGATGTGTCTCATACATATGAAAACAAACAACACACATTCCAAAATCCAAGACATTATGTCATTCTATTTGAAATCAATTTGTGTTGTCTAACGCACTAAAGGTCTTAGTTAGTTTAGGACTAAAATTGTCGAAAAAATATCTTATGGGACTAAAATTGTCGAAAAAATATCTTATGGGATCAAAATTATCGGAAAAAATATCATTTCGGACCAAAAAAGTAATTTTTGGGACTAAAAGTATTTTGACCAAATTCTAATGGGACCAAATATAAAATTTACTCGAAATGAAAACAAATGAGACCTTAATTTCACAGTGAAACTAGTTTTGTAATGAAAAATATTTAATTGGAGTATTTTTTTTATGGTTCTAAAAATTTTAGAGCATAATTATTTTTTTTCTCCTTTAGTATGTGTGTGTATATATATTATTTGCAATTTCTTTTTGGCTAGATTTCACAAATCTGAATATATATTTTTAGTTCATAAAGTTGAGTATTATAGTTATTAGTTGTTAGATTTGGCATTCAAAAAATGAGGGCATATTAAAAAAAATTATATAATTTTACATTTCCAAGTATATAAAATGCATTTTTTTAATATGTGTAGAAATGGATGAGGCACTATATATATACACACACTTTTGCAATTTAAATCATGAAACATGTAAAGTGTCGTCCCTAATGAAGTAATAATATTGTTTCTAAAGATCATTTTTGTTATAGTGATTACCAACTATTATATATATGGAAAAGAATGCGGGGTGAAACACAAAACCATTATCCCATAGATATAAATTTAGAGCTGTCAAATAGGTTGGATTGGGCCGGCCGGCCCGAACTATTTTTGGAGCCTCAAAAATTATGAGCCAGCCCGGCCCAAATTTCAAGCCAGGCCGGGTCGCCCGTAGATGTAAAGCTAAAATTCCGTTATTTCACTGGGCTAGCCTGACCCATTCGGACCAATTTTTTCGGGCCGACCCGATTTCGGGACTATAAAATCACAGCCCAGCACGGCCCAAAATTGGACTAAGATTTTTTACGCGAATTAAGAAAAAGATTGAGAAAGTCAATTAATCAATAAACTTCCTAATTTGTTATATTTATTTATTTGACCGTGAATTAATACTTAATGTAAATATATTAAATAAGGATATAAAACTAGCTATATATATATGTATGTATGCATAAATATGTCCATATATCGGGACATTTAAAAAACGATAAATAAACCTATTAAAATGGGACAGAGTATATTATGACATTAAAGCCAATTCGATAACAACCAAACATAAGATCTCGTTGCATTGTGTTCAATTCACGTTTCTTTATTTTATCGAAGTATATCATATGTATAAAATATTGTTTCAAACATGTAATTAACAATGTGAGGATAAATATTAAATCATAAAAATTGAAATACACAACACAAAATGATATATAGAGCAAAATGCCACACATGATACAGATAGTGTTCGAATTCTGATCTAATAAAAAGTTTTTGCTTTCCTTTTTCTTTTTTGAAAAATTGATATACATATATATATACATATATATATATATATGTTGTAAATAAAATAATTAAAGGAGATAAGTGGAAGAAAGAAAGGTAGGATTTTTGGAGATGAAAACAAAAGTAAAGACAGAAAGTGCACGTCAGAGTTAGCCGTAGGGCTGTGTATTGTTTTTTTCCTTGGGCTAAGGTAGATTATTTTGCAGGGCTTTCTTCTCATCCACATCTCTCTCTCTCTCTCTCTCTCTCTCAAAAACAAATTTAGAGAGAGAAATTAAAGAAAGCTTCCATGGTTTTATGTATTTGTTCTTACATGCATGCCTATAATTGGTTTTTCTTGGTTTTATCAAGAAAAAGCCATTGATTTACACGACTGTTAATTATATTCGTGTGTGCAGACAGCAGGTTTGCTCTCTCTCTCTCTCTCTCTCAATTCTCTCTCTAGAAAGGTTGTCGTTTGTGGTGAAGAAGCCATCATCAAGATTCAAGAAGACAGTGGTTGAATTGAAGAAGAGGTTCAGACAAAGAAACAAAACCAATTTTGCCATTTCCACCTGATTTCCTTTCACCATTTTTCACCTACTTTAGCATTTTTCTAGGTTTGTGTTTTTATCTTTATTCTCTAGCTAGATCTCAAATATCATCTAATGAAAAAATATATATATTTAAGATCTAGCTAGCTAAAGATTTAATTTAATTTAATTCCCTTTTTCTGATGTTAGCTAGGGAGTTATATATTAATTAGTAGGTGGAAAAATGTGAGGAAGGACGCTCGATTCTCAAGTTGGGCTATTCTCGATTTGCTCGTATCAACAGCGGCGGTAATTTCAGCTCCGGCAGCGTATATTCAACAAGTTGGGCTATTCTCGATTTGCTCGCCGCGGTAATTTCAGCTCCGATAGCGTATATTCAAGTCGTTGCAGTAATGATTAATGTTCTAGGAATTCATCAGCAGCCTACTATGGAAGAAAATATATCAAATTTGACATCTGCATCTGGTGAAGCTAGTGTTTCTAATTCAAGCAACAACAGAAATGAAAATAGTAGCAATATTTCTCAACAACCAATCAAGAAAAAGAGAAGTCAGCCAGGCCATCCAGGTAATTAGATCAATCAATCATCAAATCTTGAAATTATTTTTCAAGAAAAAAAAAATTCATAACTCTCTCTCTCTCTCTCATTAGACCCTGGTGCAGAAGTTATAGCACTATCACCAAAAACCCTTGTGACAACAAACAGATTTGTGTGTGATGTTTGCAACAAAGGATTCCAAAGAGATCAAAATCTGCAGCTTCACAGAAGAGGCCACAATCTGCCATGGAAACTGAAGCAGAAATCGAACAAAGAAGTGCGAAGGAAAGTGTACATTTGCCCGGAAATCGGGTGTGTTCATCACGATCCGTCGAGGGCATTGGGAGATCTGACTGGAATCAAGAAACACTTCTACAGAAAGCATGGGGAGAAGAAGTGGAAGTGTGAGAAATGCTCCAAGAAATACGCGGTTCAATCGGATTGGAAAGCACATTCAAAAATCTGCGGAACCCGAGAGTACCGGTGCGACTGTGGAACCCTTTTCTCGAGGTAACGAGCAAGATGATATTCCCGTGTGTACTGATGATGTCATTTCATAGACGGGACGTGTTTTGGTGGTGTTTTAGGAGGTTCAAATTTCAAACTTGGGGGGAGAGGATGAGTTTGATGAGGAAATGCTTTTGATTAATTTATTGATTATTATTATATCTCACTTCCCATCCACTCACAATAATAATCTTAATTTACATAAGATATTCTATAATTAGGACATATACATATATATATTGGCTAGTATAAAGTTTTCAAGAAACTGCTCGAGTTTTAATATGCTGTGTTCTTGATTTGTTTATGGTCGACTTTCTTTTCCATATGCAGGAGGGATAGCTTTATCACTCACCGAGCCTTTTGCGATGCGCTCGCGCAAGAGAATGTTAGGTCAATGCCGAGAAACTGCAGTGGCACCGGCAGTACTGCAGTGCCACTGCAGTATGCTCAAAATCCTTCGCTTCAAACCCAACTCGATATCACAAATGGCCTACCTTTTCCAATAAAGAAAGAGCATCAAAATTTCATCCTAAAACAAGAAATTCCACCATGGCTATCTTGTTCACCAATCATTGGACCTGGTTTAGGCCCACCACCACACATTGACCTCACCACCACCCCATCATTAATCTTTCAAGATTTTCATCAAAATCAAGATCATTTCACCCAAAATCATGACCATAATCCAAACCCTAACCCTAGTAGCAGCAACCTAGGCCCCACCACTCTCCCCTCCTACAACCACCACCACCACCACCACCCTCCTCCGCCGCCGCCACACATCTCCACCACCGCATTGCTGCAAAGAGCATCCCAGATGGGAGCAAAATCCAGCACCCAACAACAATTCCCATCACCAAGAGGAGACAGTGGTGTAGCATTCACGAGACCCTACCAAGCAGATCACGTGACTGTCGGGTTCGGCCCGTCGTCACGTGATCAGCTTATCCACGGCTTGGCTTCATATGCAGATAAATCTGCAGCAATGACAGGTGGCGGAGCAACGGGAAACGACAACAACAACAACAACATCAACATCAGCAGCAGCAACAACAACAACGCTGCTTCTCTCGTTCATCAGATGATGATGATGAACAATGCCGGATTCGATCAAGGGCCAGGATTCGACGACATGGGCTTCGGGCAAATCATGAACGTCCATCCATCATCAAGCAAAGACCATGATCATGATCATCATCACAGGTTCCATGATCAAAGCGAAAATCTGACGAGGGATTTCCTAGGATTGAGGCCTTTGTCTCAAAACGACATTCTAAGCATAACTGGTTTGGACAGCTGCATCAACAACAACGCCAATGAAAATCAGAACCAAACCCCCAAATCTTGGCAAGGTTAGGCCCTTTTCACGATTGATGTATGTTGTTGCGATCCAGTTCGACGTACGTCCCAACTGTTTAAGGGTTGGGACCCGTCGTCCCGACCCCATGTCACGAACAAACAGTGAAGGGTGTCGGGGCGACTGTCGTCCTAGCTAAAAACTCTCCGATGTTCAAGTCAGTTTTGTCATTTGTCATATCTTGGAAAATTCAAACCCTAGTTAGTACTATATGAACTTTTTTATTTTTGTTAGTATTATATGAACTTTTTTATTTTTATTTTTGGGCTATATGATAATATTGATGCTTATTAATTAGTTATTACTATTTCAGTTGATGATATATTATATTGTTATCGATGCATAATATAAGCAACTGGTTAGCAAACGAAGTCGTATATTGCACACTCGAATTTTTTATTTTATTTTTAATAATTTTTTCTTTGATTTCAATTTATTATGCATTAGTTTAATTTTAGATTTGTTATTTAGGGCACATTCTACCCAATTAGGGTTCAATATAATTTTTAGTATTTAATTTTTCAAATAATCGGTTAATTACAACTAAAAATTGAAAATTAAATACAAAAAAAATTATAATGCATTCTACTTGGGTATGGTGAATCTTAAATAATAAGTGTAAAATAAAACTAAAGCATAAGAAATTGAAATCAAAGAAAAAATTGAAAAAACAAAATTAAAATAATTGAACGTGTAATAGGGAATGCTACTCTTGTCGTTAGAGAATTAATTAGTTTTACCGTAAAATGAAATACGAGATTGAAATTCGACATAAGTCACGATTAAAAGCACCTTTTCAATTCCTATACTGATTGCATTATATAGGAAAGTTTTAGACTTAGATAATTAAATTTAAATAATTCTGCAAAAAAAGGGAATCAAATTAACCAATTTCAAGATGGTGACGCACGAATCTTGTTCAAGTTCATGGAAAGTAAAAAAAGTTATCAGTCTGAAAAAGAAAGTTCATCTCGATAAATCTCTTTTCAACAAAAAAAAAAATTACTAGGAAAAAAAAAAGAGTACTTGCAGAGAATGTTTTTTTTTTTACAGAAGTAAAAGTACATTGGACTAATGAAGAAAAGATTGAATTTAAGTGTTGGCTCTTGTATTTTTCTTGTCGTTGTGTAAAAATTTGAATGCCAAATAATTAGAGTGTTGAAAAAAGGGTGAAATAGTGGTTGGAGTACTAGCTAGAAAAAAAGCATAGGATTCTTTGATAAAAAAAGATTGATGAAAATGTGTAAGAAATTTTTTTAAAAAAAAAACATGGTTAGAATTAGCTGTTTATATGCAAAAACAAAAAGATAATATATGGGAGATGCTGTTTGATTCCTGATGTGTGTGCAAGTGGGATTCAATCCCAAGAATGGATCAGTTGGTGCCCATAACGCTGTCTCCCCCTTTATATATACATACATTATATGCATATATATATATATATATATATATATAAATTGTGTCCATACATATAAATAATTTGATCTACGCCAAGTCTCCTGTGCATCAGGTGCATGGGTCGCCTCATGAGACGGACCCGCTCCGACCATTTTTTCTGTTTTTTTAGGGGTTTATTTTATTTTTTTAGGGTTTTTTGGGGGGTTTTAGTGGTTTATTTTCTGTTTTTTATGGTTTTTTTGGGGGTGTTTTTAGGGTTTATTTTGTGTTTTTTATAATTTATTTGGGGGATTTTTTAGGGATTTATATGTGTGTTTTTTTAAGAAAAAATAAAATGAAAAACAGAAAAAACGAAAAAGAAAAACAGAAAAAAAGGCAAAAAAAACGAAACAGAAAAAGAGAAAAAACAAAAAAGGAAAAACACGGGCGCGTGGGTCAACACAGCCGCGCGTGGATCTCGTCTCACCCGGTCTCACGAGGGAGGCTCCTGCACAGGAGACCTCCCCTTTGATCTATGATATTTGCATAAAAAGTTAATGGGGGAGTATTACCCTCGTCCAGAGACGGATGCAAGAATTTTAAGTTGGGGGTGAAATGCAAAAAATTTAATTTGGGGGCGAAAAATAGTACGACGATGCAAATTATATTGTATTTATATAATGAATTATAAATATATATATATAAATTGACCAAATTTGAGGGGGATATGCCCTCACTAGTAGTCCAGATCGAGCTTTGTTACTGTCTTGCGGGCTGAAATTCGTAAAAATGATCGAGATTTGGATTTAAATACAATCAAATATAAATAAAATTATAAATGTACAATGGAATATGGGTTTTAACTAGTATATTAACTCTCTTACGAATTTTAACATGTCACATAAGTTTGTGTCAGAGTTAATATAAAATAAATTGTTAAGAATACTTTGGTTAATTCGTAAACAATTAATTAAAAACAAAATTAACAATAGAAAGAATAAGTCGTTTTTTTTAACATAATCCAGTTTTTTTTTTTAAAATTGTTTGACAAGTGAATATTATTGTGATAATTTTAAAGTATTTTATTATATATATATTATTTGCTCGTCACTTCATGTGTGTGCAGATGATTTATAAGTTAGTTCAACTAAAAGAAAATGGGCGTATTATATAGTATTTTGCCAAAATAAAATAAAATGAGTTATATAGATAAGAAAGATATAAAAACTTGTGTGAGTGATTAAAATTTATGGGACGAGTCGAGATCTGAATTCAAATCTATATTTAATGATGAATTCTTGTTTTTATTGGTGTTTAAACAAATATCAACCGATCTTACGAATTTTGATCATGAAATAATTTCCTACGCCACTCTCTTGTGTATATATACATCTCCCTCTCTCTCTCTCTCTCTATATATATATATATATATATTCGCGGCACTTGAACTTGAATCCGGGAAAAGTTGAGATAAAAAAGTGTGATTCATTTCATATTTGATGTGATGTCTCGATCGATTGACATGTTGGGCAATTTTTAATCATAACGATAATGATGGTGATCAGCATAATGATGATATTATTACATTATTACTGTTATCATAATTCAATGACCTTAATTGTAATTAAGAGCTCCAAATTGATTGATCTTGTTAATTGTACGTCACTCTCACTCAGGTTGTAAATGAACAGGGTTGCTCGAGATCTATTCGGAGCTCGGGTCGAAAAAAGCTCACTCGAAGTTCGTTCATTTTTTAAATGAGCCAAGCTCGAATCTAGCAGTATTTGGCTCGGCCAGCTCACGAATATGATTGAACTCGATCTTAATCGAACATGTTTATGAATATTATAAATATTTCAAACGGGTAAATTATATAAACTCTTTTTTTTCGAGCTCGAGCTCGAATATGTAAATTAAACTAGCCTTTTTCGAGCAATCGAGCCCGTGCTGGATTGGTAAATTTTGGAGCATTTCACGAGCTGAGATCAAGCTGAATTCAGACATGATAAATATTTATCGAGCCGAACTTGAACAAGAGAAAAAAAGCTCTAATCGAGTTTGAATATTTCTTAACGAGTCGAGCTCGAATATTAGGTATTCAATTAGATTGATTTTCTTTTCTTTTTTCCCATTTTCTTTTAATGTTTGGATTGAGTTATCTATATCTGTGGATTATTTTTTTTTTACTTTTTCAAAAAACCAAAATGTCTCTTTAAGTTTAATACGAATTATCGAGATCATCCACAAACAATGAAGACTCGAGGTTATATATCAACACTCACTTTCGGCTCGATTAAAACTCGTTCAAACTCGATTCCAACTAATTATCAAACAAGGTTGAACAGAAACTTCATAAAAATCCAAACAAAGTTTTTACAGAAATGGGTTCGATTCATTTACAACTCTTTAACTGTTGTCAGAGAAACATGTGAAGTTTTCAATAAAATACAAAATTCCTTCACGTGTTTATCCCCCAGCAGCAGATTACAACAGCCCAACACTATAATATCTTTTTCAGGGACCGTGTTATGCTACATTGACATTTAATTACATGCAACATAATTTATTGCAGAAAAATGCATAAATTTCAGCATTATATTCAAAATCTAATCTAAAATGGGAAACCTTTTTTTTTTTTTTTTTTTTTTTTTTTGCAGAGCTTCAAGATGTCATTTCGAAGATTGTGAAGGAGCATCCTTCTGTTCCTGATTCGACCCCCCGGAAACGACAGCAGCTGCGGCGCTCATGGCAGCAGCCGCGGCGCTAAGCTTCACTCCACCGGCAGCTTTCATCGCACCCCCGACTTTAGCAAATGCAGCAATTCCTCCCACAAGTATTGCTCGTAATGCAACTGTTGGTTTTACCGCCATTATGTCTGCAATGATAATATGAAGATCAGTTAGCTTAGATCAAGACTTTACGAACATAATTGAGATGTATGAACTTTCATGGTAGCAATCATTTGACTATAGCCATAAAATTTAGAGACGTTTTCTGCAAATGCGTATGCATATAGACGAGGGAAGCATAAACACGGAGATTCATATACCTCTCAGCGGGCTAACATAACAACGTTTACAAAGATACAGCTTCGAACTTTAAGCCAAAATGTACAATAATGCACGAAGCTCAAGTTATACCTAATCAGTTTAAATCGATAAAATAAATGCCAAATATGCAGATCAGGCTCTGCTTACTACAAAAGGAATTCAATCAGCTCATAATATTTTGGGGTGTCGACAGATTCATAGGATTCAACGTTGAAAATTTTCGTTGGAGCAATAAGAATCAACTTTAGCAGGAGATGCCTCAGGTGACTTGAGCATAATCTTCGTTCGCATGAAGACTACAATAGAAGGCCAGAAGCAGTTTGATGAAAACCACGAAAAGGATGTAGATGATATATAGGATTGATTATTCAAAAAAGGAAAGACTGTCAACTTTATCATCACCTTCTATTTTTCAAGCTTTGATATTTACTTATTTAATCTTATGATGCAAGAATTGCTTCGACATTTTCTTTGCTTCATATAATTGGCATACACTCTTCTACGAGGCACACCGAGCAACATGCCGCCCTTTGACTAGTATAGAAGCCCGAAAGCAGTTTAAAGAAAACGGCCAAAAACATGCAGAGGATATATAGGATCGATTATTCAAAAAAGGGGAGATTGACAACTTTATCATCACCTTCTACTTTTCAAGATTCGATCTTTACTACTTAATCTGATGATGCAAGACTAGCTTCGACCTTTATTTGCCTCGTATAATCGTGGTTCAACATATGTAAATGCCGGCACTCTTCTAGGAGTCACACCGAGCAACATGCTGCATCTACCCTTTGATTACCATGCCATCCTAATCCTAATGCAAATTCCATCCATACACGAAAAAACACTAGGCATCCCACCACCAAAACCCGAGTTCTTAATCTACCTCCAACACTAAAACGTAGCTTCCAATCATCCATACAAACATCTAAATCCATCTTCTCTTCCAAATCAGCGTGTTTCTCAGCTCCAATCAATATTGATCAAGCACAATGCCGTTTTCTGTATACGCAGATAAGTAACTACAAACACCTAAATCCCCTCTCCCCTAAGAAGATCCACAATTGCATACACACTCTCTCTCTCTCTCTCTCTCTCTCTCTCTCTCTCTCATATACACACACAGTAAAATCATTCTAAACAGAAATATAAAGTTTCTATCATTCCAAGCCAACATTTTTCTCCTGCACCTTCATTTGAAAGTTGCAATAAGAGGGCAAAAATCTAACCTAATTAACCCTACAAAATCAAAGCGGGATTCTACAAATTCAAATGCATTTAGAGCTCGCCATGAAAGCAAAACTTAGAAATTTACAGCATCCCATCGCTAACTCAACAGATTCAATACCGAATCAAATACTATCTCATAAATCAGATTCATGCAAACAATATAGCACAAATAATGATAGGTGCAGATTAATGAGAAAATTATAACATTTTTATTGAACACTTACAGAAAATTTTTTAAAAAAAAAAACAAATCAAACAAGAATCAAGCCACAAAATGAAGAATAATCTGGAAAACTAACCTCAATTGAAAAAAAGGTTCAATAAATTGTCAACGGAGTTTCGCAATTCAGCTTCTTCCTCTCTCTATATTTTTTCCATTTCCGATTTTTTTTTCCATTAATGAACTCGGAAACGATGACGTACGGTATCTTGGAATCGTCGTACAATTGAGCTAAATTGGGCCCAATCTTGGGCCTTGGGCCCGAACTTCATTTTAATTTTTTTTTTCAAATTAGTGTTTTCTAAATTCATATTTCAATGGCCAAAATTCGTATTTCAATGAAATAATTAAAATTATTGATAATTACAATGTGATCCTCACTGTTTTGATTTTTCTTCTTTGTTGGAGAAGCTCTAAACAAGTTGAAAAATAAATAAATTTATTATACAAAAAATTGAGATAAAATAAAAAAAATTAATATCTTAAATCAAATTTAGTTCACTTTTCCAACCCCCACCCGTCACTAAATTTTTATTAGTTTAGATTTAAAAACACATTTGGTGTTCCAAATCCTGTTCCATGATCGAATTTATGAATATTTTTTTTTCATTTTTCATCAATTTTAATTTAATTTTACACTTATTAATTAGGGTTGATTCTACCCGATCAAGATTTATATTTATCTTTCGCATTTAATTTTCAAATAAATGATTATTATGGTTTTTTATTTTATAAATATGATTTATAATTTTTTTAGAATTTCAATTTTTTGTTGATAAATATGACCAAGTCGATTAATTATGTCATAATTAATTTTTATTTTTGTAATATCTATTATTAAACTTATAAATTCGATTGTGGAATATAAATTGATACGCCAAATATGGAATAGATGATCCCATCCACTAATTTATACTTCATCTTAATTATTGACTATCATATTTTAATTTGTACTACATTTTATTTTATATCCCTTCCACACAAATATTATATATATATATACATATATACTTTCTATATTTTTACAAAAAACAAAGTAATTAAATTACAATAGAAAATTCAAACTCCTTTTTATTCTCCACCTTTGACTATCTCTTGACTTCTAATTTTATGAGAGAAAATAAAGGAGAGGAGCACAAAAAAAACAAAGCCTTAATTCAATCAAGAAACATAAAACACATTCCCCCTCTCCGCAACCCCACCTCCGCCGCCGCCGGAGCCGCTCCCGCCACCGATTTGTCACACACCACACACACTGCAAATCCCCCCAAAAACCAACCCACACACACACACACACACACATATATATATATGTATGTATAATCAGACATGCAATCCAAAAACATTTTCATGCACAACAAAAGAATCACCGCTCCCACCAACACCACCTCCTCCGCAGCCACCCCTCACCGCCGCACCACCGCCGCAGCCGCCCAAGCCTGCGCAGCCTGCAAGTACCAACGCCGGAAGTGCGCCACCGACTGCATCCTCGCCCCCTACTTCCCCCACGACCGCCAGCGGCAGTTCTTGAACGCCCACCGCCTCTTCGGCGTCAGCAACATCGTCAAGATCATCGGCTGCCTCGATCCGCCGGCGGAAGCCGCCGCCATGCGCACCATCGTATTCCAATCGGAGGCACGCGCCGCCGACCCCGTCGGCGGCTGCTACAGGATCATACGTGACCTCGAGCAGCAGATAGACCTTGCCACGGCGGAGCTAGAGATTGTCCTCCACCACCTCGCTCTCTGCCGCGCCGCCACCGGCCGCGGCCATCGGGGGGCGGAGGCGCCTCCTCCGCTCGACGGCGGAGATTCGAATGATGTGGTGGTACTTGATGATGAGGGGAATTCATGGAGCTGCATGGATGAGATGAATGTCCATGCACATGCAGAGTCATCATCATCATTCAATCATGTTCATGATTTCAAGATTATTCTTGATAATTTATCACATGATGATGATGGTGATGGTGATGATGGATACAAATTTGATTGCCATGGAAATATTTTACCAAGGTTTGTTAATTAATTATTTGCTTAATTACACCCTAATAAATTAATTGAAACATGTTGTCTTCCCAATGTTTGGGATCGTTCAACGTTTCAAAAATTATATATTGATATCTAATGTTTATAATTATAATTTAACTAAATTGAACGTGTTAATAAATTTTCAGCATCATTTAACGTGGTTTGCCAATATTAAAGAGAATGGCATATTATAACCAATCAAAATATACACAAATTTTCTTGATTATAACAATCCTAAGTTAGATTTGAAATGTCGGAAAATTACTCTCATGTTAGATTTGTTAATTAGATTATCCAAATATTCGATCTCAAAGTATATTAATAAATGATATATAGTTATATATATGATATTATGAGTATGCAAATTAGTTTGTTTCATCTCATTTTCATATTAATATACTAGATGATATCACACTATTAGTGTGCATACATATATCGTGTTAATATATATATATATATATATGAATTTTAATTTTATTGTATATTTGATGTCTCATCTCTCTCTATATGTGTGTTATTAATATTTACATGCAATGCAAAGTATATATATGAAATAAAATATAGATAAAAAATTAAATTATCATTTTGTTTAATTTTTTACTTATATATATATACACATTTGTATATTGGTGCAGCAACAATGCGATTTTGATAGAGGAAAACGCCACATTAATGAAGGAAGAAGATGGGCATTTTAATTCATCTTTTGAAGAAAATGATCTAAAGCCTGCTGCTAGTTTCACCCTCACAAACTGTGATCAAATTGAAAATATTGAGAATGATTTCTAAAGAGAAGTGTACAATTTTTATTTATTTTTTATTTTTTGGGGTTAGTTGTATTAAAAATCATGAACTTTGAGCATGGTTTGCAAATTTAGCATAAACTTTAAAAGTAGGCAATTAAAACACTAACTTTAAACTTGTGTGTTACTCAATATCCCCAATTTTTTTGTAAAATAAATTGACTTCCAATTCAGCAGACAATTTGCTCGACTCTTTGAACCCGTTGTGGCTCGACCGTCGATTTCTGAAAAAAGAACGTCAATGTGGCCGAATTTCACACTCGCACAATGGAAAAAAAAATGGGAATTGTTAAATTCGGCTACACAGATATCTTTTTTTGAAAATTGATGATCAAGTCATGATGAGTTCAGCTGAAGGTTAAATTAGAGGTCAATTTGTTTTACAAAAATCTGAGGATGTTGAATAATACACAAAATCAAAGTTGATGTTTAATCACCTACTTTTAAAGTTCATGTTAAATTTGCAACTATATATACTCAGAGTTCATGACTTTTAATGCAATTAACCCTTTTTACTTTTTTATTTTTATTTTTTGCTTTTTTACACTTTAATTTTTTTGGGAGGTTACAACAAATTAAATAAATTAACAGAAAAGAGAAGTAATTCAGATAAATATATAGTAATTTCATATATATATACAAAGTTAGAGGTTGAGTTCAGCTAGAATGAAATAAATTCTTGTCATATATTGATTGTAATGAAGTTAGAAATTAGAACTTAGAAGTTGAGTTCAGCTAGCTAGGATGAATTAGTTGCAGATATTTTATTGTAATTACAAGTATTGTATCTAATGTTTTGGTCTTTTTTAAACATATAAAATTCCAAATATACAATATATTTTGGTCATTTTTAGTATTTAATTTTAAGTTTTTAGTTATTAATTGATTGATTATTTGAAAAATTAAATGTTTAAAATTACAATAACTCCTAATTGGGTAGGATAACTCTAAATAATAAGTGTAAAATGAAACTAAAAGTACAAGAAATTAAAATTAAAGAATAAAAATGAAAAAAAGTTAAGAAAAACAAGTATATATGCAGTAGAAAAAACAACACAAAAGGTACACATAAACGATTCCATATTTGTGATTTTCTAGCTGCATGCATTAGTTTTTTACGTTAGCATTGAGAATAATAGTAATCAAGATTACTTAAATATATATATACACACAAATTATGAATATAAAAATTAATTTATTTCGTGCCTATTTTGTAGTTGAGCTGTGAAAAGTTCATAATCAATTTTGAAAAACTATTTGATTTCTTTGGAGAAAAATTATGGCATCCCTCTTTCAGATAATAGTCGAGAGATGGTAATTAACGGATGTGATCTTCTATTCTAAATTTGGTGTTTCAATCCGTATTTCATGATTAAATTTATGAAGTTTTCTTCTATTTTTTCGTCAATTTTAATTTATTATGTTTTAGTTTAATTTTATGATTTTTTTAGTGTTCACCCCACCCAATTAGGGGTTTATAATCATTTTTTAGTATTTAATTTTCAAAGAAATGATTATTATGGTTGATTATTTTTAAAATATGATTTATACATTTTAAAATTTCAATCTTATGTTGATAGATGTGACTAGGTCGATTATGCTATAATTAATTTTTATTTTTATTATATCTATTATTAAACTTGTTAAATCGATCGTGGAATACGAGTTGAAGTATCAAATCTGAAATAGAGGATCTCATCCCGGTAATTAAATTCTATTGTATGGGGTGCAATGCATCCCCTTATTATTTATAGCCATTTTTTTCTATTTTCAATCTTTATCGGTCAACCGATAAAATAATTTTAGTTTTGAACTATTACAATAGGTAATTAAGTGTCATAATAGATAGTTGAAGTGTCACAATATATTAATTGAAGTGTCACGATAGATTTTTTTCAGTCTGGCCGAAACTTTCGTTTCTGGACAAAAAAAAAAGGAGGGGTTGTAAATATCTGAAAAATGGTGGATCCGAGACACATATCACCTGCAGAGTTGAAGAATACACTACAGACGCCGTATACTAGAATTTATCATCGAGAAATGATGATGACACGATCTTTGCGGTCTGCAGATCCAAATGGGTACAAAAGAATTTCCTTTCTTAGGATTTGAGTTTCTTAAATGTGGATTGAAGTACAAGTTTAATGATTGATAAAAAAAGAAAAAAAAAACCTAAAAAAGTACATGTTGGCGTGGATGAGTTGGGAGTTTGTATCTCTTCATATTTAAATATTATGATCGTGAATACAGCAACGTGACAGCCCTCATAAATTACGTCGTTTTCATTCACAAATAAATTGACCACCACTATCAATTTAATTATGAATATGAGTCCAACAAATATATATCCAATAATAATATTGCTATAAAAAAAGGCGGGCTTTGTGTGCACTAGGTGCACATCAGACGGTCAACACGTTGATTCGATCAACGTATTGATAAAAAATCCGTCAAAATTAGTATCATTTGAAGCACTAAAAAAGTATCATTCGAAAGCCCAAAAATATCACTTGTATCATTAAAAAATATTGGCCAGAAAAAAATAAAGAAAAAAGCTGTCAAAATCAGTATCAACTGTAATACTAAAAAGTATCACTCGAAATTCAAAAAGTATCACTTGTATCCCCTAAAAAGTATCACTTATTTTGATGATTTTTTTGGTCAACACGTTTATCATCTGATGTACATTTTATATACAGGAGAATTTGCGTAAAAATTGTCATTAGATGTGAATACGTGATCATAACTTCACAACCTCTTTTTTATTAAGAGCTTAATATTTTCATATATATAAATATTATTTCGACAATCCCATATAAATTAATCAATTTCACTTCAAGTAAATAAATAAATCATAGAATCATAATGTTCTAAATTGTACTTATATGTTTAGTTTAGGGGTCATTAATTTGCGACATTAGTCCGACCATAAATTTATCTTAGTAATTTCTTAATAGTCAACAACATTAATCCAAATAGGGACCCAAAAAAACATTTTAAAAGAGGTGAATAATTTATTTATTTATTTTTTCATCGACATCCAAACGATAAATTAAAGATTTTCGTATTTTTTAAGTATAATTTAAAAACAAGAATTATTGTAAAATTGTCTTATTTGTTTTTTACATTACTTTTTCCAATAACTAAGAGGTAGAAAAAAAATACTGCAAGGGAATTAAGGAGCTAAGCCAAGCATAATATTCTCACATCATAATATATATGATATATCACATTATGTCAATTATTTTTTGTTCATTTTACATAAATATTTTTTTCATTCTATTTTTATTTTATGATAATCTCTGACAAATAAAAGGCCGTCCACGTGTATTTGTTTTGCAAAAGTATTTTTTTTTATTAATTAATGAGAATATTGATGGACTCTTTAATTATTTTTTCCCCCTTTTTAGTGGTAATATTTTGTATAGTGGTAGATTAAATAATAAATATTTCCCCTTAAAAAGTATATTTAAAAAAATATACTCCCTCCGTCCCATAATTATAGTCCATTATTTAATAAGAGTCCATAATGTATTACTAGCTCGTGTAATTAATACAAAATAATAAAATTGAAACCAAAAAAAAATCTTATAAAGCACTCTAATATTTCATATCATTTCATTCAATTTATCTAAAGTATTTCGCATTTAATTTTGAATCGAGAAACATTAATGTTGTATATATAAAAAGGTTGGAGAATTATCAATTTATGACTCAAAATATTGGTAATCTATTAATTCAGAACCTGAAAGATAAAAACTCTCAATCTAGAATCTGAAAAATGAAAATTCTTAATTCAGGACCCCAAAAATCATGAATTTTGAATTCTTTTTATTATTTAATTAATTTAACAATTTATTTATTAGATTAGTAGATAATTAATAATGAACTTTTAATTGAAAATTAATATAAAATTAATTAAAAATAAAAAGAAATCAAACGTCATGTGTTTTGAGGTCCTAAATTGAGAATTTTCATCTTTTGTATCATGGATTGAGAGTTTTCATCTTTCAAATTCTGAGTTGATAGATTATTCATCTTTCGAGTCCTAAATCGACAATTCTCCTATAAAGTATATAAAATAATATTTAAAAACATTTTAATATTGATTGATCACAAATAAAATATGCGAGTCAACTCAAGGTTGGCAAATATTAAATTTCACTCAAATGTATAAAACAATATATAAGAAACATTATTATTATTATCAGTTAAAAAACAGAAATTAAACTAAATTAAGATTTAACCATCAAAATTAAACTTTTTGAATCACATTTAATTTCAACAATGAAAAAATCAATCAACCCTACAAAATAAAAACACGTATATACGAGTATTAAAATTCCTAAATCTTATCCCAAAATCATCAAAATAAAACACACACCAATTTTTTTATTTTTTTTAACACAAAAAATATATTTAATAATATTTTTTTGCATGATTTGTTGTTTTCTTCTCAAACAGTCCATTTGATGATCTTGATTCTCGGATCAACTTTGCACTTCGCATTCGAAGTTGTTGCTAACGACGCCGTTTTGCCCGTCGGAATTCCGATCCTAACGCCGTCGCACGTAACCCTAATTTTCAGCTTCTTCGTTTCGATTTTCCAAAACTTGAGCTTCACCTTCGTCTCCAGCTGAATCTTCAGCGGCAGATTCCTGCTCTTCACGCTGGATTTCAGCGCCGTCGTGTCGGCGGCGCCGTCGATCGGGGCATTCGAGCTCGAGATCGTGGACTTCAGAGTCGTGACGTTCCTCTCGGCGTGCGTGAACGACGGGAAGGATCCGTCGCCGATGTCAACGCCGCCGGAGAGAATCCTCACCGAGGTCTGGTCGTAGAGGAACGCGATTCCGCTGTTGCGGTTGCGCGCGATGAGCGTGACGTTGAAGGCGGAGGTGACGGCGGTGTCGGTGAGGTTGAATCTGGAGAGCTGGAGGGAGGCGACGGAGAACGACGGCCGCTGGGGGCGGTAGACGACGTAGAACACGCCGCCGGCGATGGCGGCGATCAGGAGGAGGAGGAGGATTAGGAGAGTCGTCCAGAGGCAGATGGAGCAGCAGCAGCTCCGCCGGTGTCCCCGCCGCGACGGCGGCCTCGGCCGGTAGGGCGGGCGCGACGCGTTGTAGAGCTGCGCTTTGCTCGCCGGGAATGCTGGGTTGGCGCCTCCGCTGGTGGCGGCGGGGGCGGGCGCGGCGCCGCCGTTGGCGGTTGGCTTTGCTGATGGATACACTCTGTCTGTCATGTGTAGAGAGAGAAAATGAATTCTTTTCTAGAGAGAGAGAGAGAGAGAGAAGCCACTCCGGAAGAAGGTTTTAGAAGAATATATGAAGCAGATAATTTAGAATTAAGAGAGAGAGAGAGAGAGAGAGAGAGAGAGACTGCTTAACTAGTGATTTGTTAAGAATTAATGACGATTTTCACATAACTATTTGAAGCAATTTCAAATTACAACTGGTAATATTTTAACTAAATAATAGTAAAATTAAATATAATGAAACATAAATTCCTTATTTGTGATATTTGAAACAACCAATCAGCTTGTCACTATTGAAAGTTGCTAAGAAATAATTCAATTATTTTAAATACATAAAGAATTATGGATCATGCTCGAAATTATAAGAAATAAAATAATTGAAACTAATTTTTCCTAAATGTTCAATTCATGACCCTTTAAATTTACAAAATTATAATTCAACTAACAATCGCATGTATCGAATGAAAACCAAATTAAATTGGAGGTAAATATGATTAATCTTGAGTACTATATACAAGTAGAACCTCGAGTTGAAAACTATCCACACTTAAAAAAATAAAAATAATTAAAGGAATCATTTTAAGATGATATTCTATAATTGTTTTAATTTACAAATGCTTATATATCGATATACATTAAAATCAAATTAATATTATTAATGCAAAAGTTCATATATATATATATATATAGTGTGTGTGTGTGTGTGTGTGTGTGTGTATAGTAATCGTATAGTTATATATACAAGTAGTCCATCGTACATTATTTTCCTTCAATAGAGAAAATAAAATTCTATTATTACAATAATATGTGAAATTGGCCAAACTTACATTATGTATCATCTAGCTATAATTTTTTCCGTATAACATACATTATATTATTATTATTATTATTATTATTATTATTATTATTATTATTATTATTATTATTATTATTATTATTATTATTATTATTATTATTATTTAAGACTAGTACTAGTATAATTAAAATGGGAATACATAATAATTTGCAGACCTAATAAATAGGGTTGAAATTTCCTGTTACACTATTTCGTGTTTCACTCCGTGTTTCATCATTAAATTTATGATTTTAATAATATTTATTATAAAATAAAAATTAATTATAACATAAATAACCATAATCAACATTTATCAACAAAAAAAATGAATTAAAAAAATTATAAAACATAATTTTGAAAAAATCAACCATAATAATGAATTATAAATTGAAAATTGAAAATTAAATATTAAAAAATAATTATAAACCCTAATTGGGTGGGGTGAACCCTAAAAATAATCACAAAATTAAACTAAATCACATAAAAATAAAATTGAAGAAAAAAAGTACAAGAAAAACTCAGAATTTGAAAATGTAACACTTGGTGTAACACAGAGAGTATAACAGGAAATTTCATATGTAATAAATATCGTATGGAAGACATGATAATACGAAAATCATTAATTAAAGACTAATATATGCGTACAATGACTTAAAGCTTTAATTTAAGTCAATTTTGATGACTTAACTACTTAATTATATATATTGTATTTAAATAAGTTAACTACAAGCTTCGATTTTATTATAAAAAGTGCAAATTTGTAACGTGAGTCCAACTATTAGGAATATAATTTTATTTGAACCTATAAAGATGTATCCAGCTCACCTACGGTTGGGGTCCATTTTCTTTTACAATTTTTTCCTAAATCTATTTTAAATCGAACAAATTATTTACAAACGAAATTATTTTAAGAGTTTATTTATGTTCGTAGAAACAACGACTAAATTTACAAGAGGGACACTTTCCGTTGCCATTCTGTCGTCCGTTGAATTAGCTATGAAAATCGCGTATGGCGTGACAGAATTTTCCGTCACTATTCTGTGATTTTCTTGTAGTAAAACTCGTATATCATGTTCATGTTATAATATCATAAACTCCATATTTCTTTTACATGTAAAATAATAATGATATTGGTAATTAGATAATTTACTTTATTGTGTTCGACTAGATTAAAAAAAAATAATAAAGTTTGACCCAACTCACAAACAATCAAATAAAAACACACGTTCATCAAATAAATTTAAATAGAGTGGTTGGCCGCATTTTATTTGTCTGCAACTCTAAATCTTATTAATTAATGAAAATCATCAAAATATATATTATTAAAGAACATAATTAACAAATTTTGGTCAATATCATATTGTTGTTTGGAAAATTTGATGGGAATTTTTATATTAAGCTATTTTCAGAAGACAACATGGTTCAGATTATACATTGTCTTCAATTATTTATGTTTAATTTTTCTTTTCTTCTTAAAATGCATTAAAAAAAATCAATATTCCAAACACATCATTAAAAAAAATCAATATATATATATATATAATTTAGTATAATTTTACAACTTATTTTATTGTATTTTAGTGCTTTTTTTTTAATTATAGCTTATCTTGCTGTATTATATTTTAGTGTTAGTGTTAAAAGCACTAAAATATAACAAGATAAGCTTCAAAATCATATTAAATAAGTATGATTCCTAGTTCTCACACGAATAACCGGTACCCATTATAACCAAATTAGAATAAGTGCAAGAATCAAATTCCTCTATCTTACCCGTTCTCTTTTTATTAGATGACGAGTGAAATCTGCAGTCACACATTTGAAGAAGCGTTAATTAATTTATTCTTGATGTGTTTGAAGTTCGTTATTAATTCATATTTAAATTCAATAATAATAAAATCAAATTTACTTACATTTATTTACAAGATCATATTTAAAATTTTTAGAATATGTAAATACTACTCGACTCGTTAACACATGTCACGTAGTTTAGCAATCTCGAATGCTTGGAAACAAAACCTATCGAAGGTTTGGTGTAACCAATGAAAGTGAGAGAATAACCCTACACCCTCCCCACCTAACTATTTGCTTTGCATTTATCCAATCAAATTGACTCAATACATATGATCAAATAATGGGACAATTGAATTTAATTTCATATATATGTCACAATTTGTCCTATTTTAATCATTATTTAATGCGTATATCCATTATGTAATTGTGTGTTTTATCCGTATTACATAGTTTTAATAATGTCTTTTATAAAAATAAAATTTATTATATTATAATTAAACCTAATTAATATTTATTGAGAATTAAAATTTTTAAAAATTATATACCCTAAGTTTGGAATAATTAATCCTAAAAATTGATTATATTAACTAAAAAAATGAGAATTAAATGCTTAAAATAATTATAAACCATAATTAGGTGGAATAAACTCAAAATAATAATAATATAAAATTATACTAAATAAAAAAATAAAATTAAGAAAAAAATAATATTTTGATGTTTGAGTCACGATTGACACATATAATTTTGAACTAGAGGATTTCATGTGTTAATTAATCGTTAATCTAAGCATTGGATATAATTTCAAATAAGATCTACCTAATTAGTTATTACGGCACTAATTCACTGTACATAATTATAATGTGTGGGTGAATCATATTGAGTTTAAACGTCTCCAAATATATTGTGAATGGTCTTATAAATATTTATATAATAATAAAATAATAATAATAATAATAATAATAATAATAATAATAATATATTTTTCGTAAATTACTAATTTAAGTTGGATATATAGTTTAAATAAAACTTATTAATTATATAAACAGTAACAAGTGAAAGGCCCACACATTTTGGGCCAATCCAGTAAATAAATTTTATAATAAAACAGGTTCAATTACCTATATTCGATCATTGTAAGAATTATTTTTTTAAAAAAATATATGTATATGTGGGGGAAATAAAGGGATTTGATGCAATTTTTTTTCACCACATTTTTATATCATAAGAAATTTTCATGTATTTACCCTATAGTTGAACGCATACACCCATGGGTGTAAGTGAGTCGAGTCTAATCGAGTTTGAGGATAATTACAACTTTATTCTTAATATTTTAGTTATTTACATATATTCCCTTGTAATTAAATTATTTTCAGTGTAAAATGAATAAAACATAATTATTTTATGTAATATTCATAAATAATCGAATCGAGCTCGAGATAAAAAAAAAAATCTAAGCTCGAGCTCGTAACTACTTGGTTCGACTTGATTACACACACAGTCACACACATGCACTGAGATCATCTAATTATCATATGCATGAAATTCAATGTTCTAATTTCAAGTGCAAGAGATCAAATTAATGGCTTTATAGTATAGCTGAATTGTCAGAGAATGACGATGTTATATCGCGTTACCCTAGATATGAAAAAAAATAATAGGTGAAAATATCCATGTATAATTGCAGAAATTAATAAAAGAATGAAAAAAATTTCTCAATAGTCAAATCCTATTAAAGGTCTAATTTGAATTGTTGTTCAACCTAATTTCACATTGGTGAAACAAATAATTATGATGGGATCTAACTACATTAATTTTCACAACTTTTAATCAATCATCAAAATGGAAGTAGCACCTTAAAGGAGAGATGGCTTCACATTAATTCCTAGATAGCCTTTTTCCTATATTATATTCAAAGTCTTACTAGTTTTAATGACTTTTTTTTGTATTATTTAAAGAACTAGAGTATCTCACGTGTGATGCACGGATAAAAGATATGTATAGTTTTATTTGTTATAAAATAAAATTATGAAAAAATAATTGTCGTAACAAAATAAAATTAATTTATAACTATTGTGAACTATAGAGATTTTTTACATTTGTTATCATGGTTATTGAGATAAAATTCAACCAAAAAAAGAGGAAAATGATTTAAACTTATTTTGAAATATAAATTAGGCTCAAATTACGAAGAAAATTTATTAATTGCTACATTATGCAACATTATTTTTTTTTGTTTCCAAAGCATACATGTAAAGTTTTTACTAAAGTGATTCACAATTAATACTATAAATATTATTTAGTGGATTGACATTAATAATACAACATTACTTTCAAAAATTAGCAATGACTTTTGGTGGGAAAACTATTTTTAACAACAATTTTATTATTAAATATATAAAGATTAGGTTGAGGGGGTTAAAATTTTCTGTTATACTTTTCTGTATTTCATTATCAAATTTATGGTTTTAATAATATTTATTGTAAAATAAAAATTAATTATAACATAAATAATCATAGTCAACAGTTATCAACAAAAAAATGAATTAAAAAAATTATAAAGCATAATTTTGAAAAAAAATACCATAATAATGAATTATTAATTGAAAATTTCAAAATTAAATATTAAAAAATAATTATAGATTCTAATTGGATGGGATGAACCCTAAAAATAAACATAAAATTAAATTAAATTCACAAAAATAAAATTAAAGAAAAAAAATATAATAAAACCTCATAATTTAAAAGTGTAACAGAAAATTCGATCAATGTGGAGTCGAGGAACCAAGAAAATCAAGTAGGAACAAATACTAGGGCATATCATAACCCAATACAACAATACATCAATGGATTTAGCAATATAATCTCTCTCTCTCTCTCTCTCTCTCTACAAACACACATACAACTTCTAGCCAATAACAATAAACACCCTAAAAAATTAGCACAATATTTCCAACAAACATGAAATGAACCTCTTCACACTCCAGCTGCCTCTCCTAATCTCTCTCTCAAAATCTTCACTCCCATGTACCTGCATTTAAAACCATTTCACCACAAAACAAAAAATCAGTCCCAAAACCTAATTCCAACACGAAGGCCAGTCCAATCAACCTTCGTGCTGAAAGGCCAATTATGATGAGATGCAGTGATGCATCTCATCGCGTTTCTAAACCCTAATTACCATAGTTAGCACAACAACTTACCGGCCCATCATCATGAGTGTCGCCTGGGGATTAGTCCCCGGGGACTCATAAAACGTCGAGCCATCCACAACACGAACCCCCTCGACCCCAAGAACCCTATAATCACCATCCACAACCCTCCCAACTTGGCAACCACCATGGTAGTGCCAGATTGTGATCACAGTGTCCTTGCAAAACTGCTCCAATGACTCGGTGTCGTTGGTGTGCTTAGGCATGAGGTTCACACTCGCCCGGACGCTCATGTTCAGCAGCCTCTCCTCGGTCTTGCTGTCGAACTTCGTGAAGTTGGAGAAGTGCTTTGACTTGAGGAGCCTCTCAACGAGGCGAATGCCACCCACGCAACGAGCCACATCGGCCGGGTGGCTGAAGTAGTTGAAGGTGATGGAAGGGTTTTCATCAATGTTGGTGTTTTTGAGAGTGATTTCACCTCTTGAGAGAGGCTTTGCTATCTTCTCAAGAATGAAACCCCCCATGAATGCTTCATGTGGGAGGCTTCTCTTGCTCCTCTTGTATGCTCGAATCGCCTCGTGTGTTCGTTGCTTCGGAGGGATTGTCGACAGCTGGCCTATCTGTGTACACAAACAGATCTCTAATCATCAATCAACACAAGAAGTTTGGACTAAAAATCTAATCAAAACTGTCTGAAAATTGTGGTTCATATATATACATAATCATCAAGTTTTTAGTCATGTCTTTGATCAAAATGTGGTTTCATATCAAACAGAAAACAAGTTTTCTTACATAATCATCAACTTTTTAGTCATGTCTGATATAAAAATGTGGTTCATATCAAACAGAAAAAACAACTTTTATTGCATAATCATCAACTTTTTAGCCATGTCTGTGATCACAATGTGGTTTCACATCAAACAGAAAACAAGTTTTCTTACATAATCATCAATTTTTAATCATATTTGATATAAAAAAAAAAGTGGTTTCATATCAAACAGAAAACAAGTTTTATTGCATAATCATCATCTTTTTAGTTATATCTGATCAATCCACCCTTCACACAGACAAGAAGTTTTATTGCAATATTATTAGTCTATTCAGTTTATAGACATCTAATCAATCTTGTCTTAAAATATATGTAATTCATATTAAACAAAAGAATATATCTATATATATATATATATATATATATTACATATTACACAATCATCATCCTCTTAGCTATGTGTAATCAGTCTTCTCTTCAAAATGTGATTCATATATATAAAGCAGAAAACAATTCTTATTGCATAATCATCTTTTTTATCTATATCTAATCAATCATGCCTTAAAAATGTGACTCCATTCATATATATATATATATATATATATATATATTTAAACAGACAAATCCTACTGCATGATCATCATCTCTTCAGTCAAATCTGCTCAAAACCAATCTTCAAAATATGATTCATACCAAACAAACAAACAGCTTCCATTGCAAAATCATCATATTTTACAGTTCTATCACTCACCTCAGCTGATGCAATGCCATGATCCCAATGAATGCTATCAGATTTCTGTCCAAAGCCACTGCTAGCCTCAATATAAACTCCGAGCTTCGTGATTCCGACGGTCTGTATCAACGACTGCTTCACGGGGCCGTTTGTCGGGACGAAAATCGTGTTCAGAGGGTTATCAGCCATGCCCTTCCCTACAAGCTCATTGTCATGAACAACAGAGATGTTCAGCTTTTCTAGCTCCGCCCTCGGCCCCACGCCACTCAGCATCAGCAGCTGAGGGCTCCCGATGGCACCACACGACACGATAATCTCGCCTTTAGGCCTCCCGGACAGGGCCCGGTGCCTCACCCCGTTTTCATCCCTAAAGATCACTCCGACCGCCCTCGGTTTCTTCCCTCGAGATTTTGAGTGCCCTGTTCGAACATTTAATATAGTAACACATTATCAAAATTCTAACCAAATATAATATGTTATATTACGCTATTACCCTTAAATTTAGTAAGGGTAAAATAGACAAAAACCATATGAACATAAAAAGAGTCAAGGTTTTAACTTTTTAGTGTCTATCCTAACACATTATCAAAATTTTTAAAATTATAAAATATTATATTACGCTATTGCCCTTAAATTTAACTAAGGATAAAATAGACAAAAAACATAAGAAGAAACATACTCTTTTACAATAGTAGTAAATATATACATGGAATTTTTGTTATATTTTCCGTGTTATACTTTCAAATTAAATTAAGTGTTTTTCTTGTATTTTTTTTTAATTTTATTTTTTTATAATTTAGTTTAATTTTATAAATGTTTTAAGGTTCAACCCACCAAATTATGATTTATAATTATTTATTAATTTTTAATTTTTAATTTTCAATTAATAATTCATTATTATGGTTGATTTTTTAAAATTATATTTTATAATTTTTTAATTTATTTTTTATAAATGTTGACTATGATTATTTATATTATAAATTTTTATTTTATAATAAATATTATTAAAATCGTAAATTTGATAATGAAACACGAAAAAGTGTAACAAGAAATTTCAATCCGTGAATACCTTTAGTATCAAACACGATTTTGTCAACGGTGGCGTGGACTAAAACGCGCAGTTTCTCGGGATCCGCGGAGGCGAGGAGCTCGGCGGCCGTGTGGCGGCGGCCGAAGCGGTCGAAGATGGTTCCTCCGACCTTGGTGCCGTAGCGGTGATCGTACGTGAACCCGTTGAACGGCGAAACGCCGACTTCCAACAAGCCATCTCTGAATGCTTCCTGCCATTGAGTGAGCTGTGGTTCATGGACGATTTGATCCTCTATCCATGGATATGACTCGTTCACTAGCTTTGGATCCCACCCTACGCTCTCGATGAAGCTGCATTAATTCATAGTTAGATGAAACCGTGCATTGTTATAAGCCAATCTTTCTCGTCGAAAGACCGTCAAATTAACGTCATGTGTAGTTGTAATAGTATATATGACGATTGAAGCTAAATTATATGTAAATATATATGTATTCATTATACAATTTTTTTATTTTTTGTCAAAAGATCGAAGCTAAATTAGCGTAATTTTAATGTTGGCACATGAATGAGACACGCAAATTGGACTAGAGGATCTCATCCGGTTTGTACCACACGGGATCCTCTAGTCTAAAGTTGTATGTCAACCGTGTACTAAGACATTAAAATTATTAGTTTTTTTCTTCAAAATAAAATTTTCAGTTTTTTAATTTCTTTTGACTTTGTATAATTTTACATTATTATTTAGGTTTTATTTCAATCAATTAGGGTTTATAAATATTTTTTAGTATTTAATTTTTATCTTTTAGTTAATATAATTGCTTTTTAGGGTCTATTTATTTCAAATTTAGGATATGTAATTTTTTAAAATTTTTAATTATTAGCAATAAATATTAGTTATGATTAGTTATAACATAATAGATTTTATTTATATAAAAATATTATTAAAACTACTCGATTTTGATGTTTAGACACACATATAACACGCAATTTGGACTAAAAGATCTCATCCGAAATTAACGTAGTTTATATAGCCATGATATCGTAGTACTATATATATATATATATATATATATATATATATATATATATATATATGACAATTGAACCATAGATAATTAATGAAAGACTGAATTGTTATATTCAATCCAAGAATTTAATGCCAACAACCATGAAACATGAATACTATTGGTATCGAGATCTAAATTCTAAAATACATATTCTAGTTCAAAATTGATCAAATCAACTATAACTCATAAATGCACGCACATAAAATAAATTCATTTAAGTAACGAATCACATTATCTAAATTCTAATATATAGTATGTTCTAATACAAAATCCAAATAGACACTACAACAAAATTACACCTGAAATAGAAAAATCTCATCCGAAGAAAATCAAGAAACTAAAGGGCCTCATGATTTTAACAAAAAATTAAATGGCAGTCAAATCCACTAAATTGGCACGTATCGATGAAACGAAACACGAGACTTGTAAATTATAACACGAAAATGTAACAAGAAATTTGTATAAATTGATAAAATAAAATACGAGACTTATAAGTCATAACACGAAAATGTAACAAGAAATCTGTATGTACGTACGTACCTCTCGTCTGCGCGGGTATAAAACCCCGCGTTGATGCATGAGCCTCCGCCCAAAACCCTAGCCCTAGAATTGAAGACGCCGTCGGTGGAGACGAACATCTGCGACGGCGACGTGTCGGAGGTGTCGGCGAGCGCGATGTGGAAGTTCTCCATGAACGACACGTTCGAGTTCGCGAACGGAGTCCCGCCCCTCTCCAGCACCAAAACGGTGTAGTTTCGTGACAGCGTGGCGGCGAGGGGGCACCCGGCCGTCCCGCCGCCGACTATTATGTAGTCGTAGGCCGGCGCTCCGCCTCTCTGGACGCGCGACGAGGCGGAGGTCGGCGGCGGCGAGAATGAGCTGGCCGGTTTGATGAAGGGGTACCGGTACTCCGCTGGAGTGTCTTCCTGCATGCCTGCATTGTCACATTCCAAGATTTATATACATATACATACATACATACGTATATATATATATATATATATATATATATGAGAGAGAGAGAGAGAGAGAGAGAGAGAGAACCTTACCCTGAGAGAAGTTGAGCAAAGTGGTGATGCATATGAATAAACAAAAGTAAAGAGATGCAGAGTCGCCACCGCCAACAATAGCCATTTGGAGGAACACAGAGAGAGAGAGAGAGAGAGAGACAGACAGAGATCTAGAGAGAGAGAACAAACACAAAACACACGCTAAACCGAAATATTTTCTTGATGTGGCTTTCACCGGTTGGGCTTACTCTCTGTGTATGTAAGAACTAAGAAGGATATTATATATATATATATATATATATATATGTATGTATGTATGTATGTAATATAATATATACATATTAAATTACATATATAAATATATATGTATACACTACTATTTTCTGCACATTGAACACACACCCACAAGGCCACAAATAGATACACGCATATATACATAAATATGTATGTATATGTAGGTATATAGTAACTTGTTTGACAGCAGTTGAGTTGGATGATACTTTATTTTTAATTTTATTTTTCTGGGTTTTTTACAGCAGGAGTATTCAACGTCACAGAAATCCTAACTAGGAAAAATGGCATTTAATGGTGAAATTAAATGCTACAGTTGGAAAGGTAATAAATTTATTTATGCGATAATTAAACTTGTTGTCCTTTTTAAATTATTTTATTTTTTTATCATATATATATTATTTAAATAAATTAAGCCACCTACAAAATCCAGCTATGCCTGCAGCATTTTTGCATACAAAATCAACACAAATACTACTTATTTATGTGTGTGGATATTAAATTAAAATGTTCATAATATTAATTCTTAATTAAGCTAGCTTGCTGATTCCAGAAAATATTAATTAAATTAAAGTTGTACTCTTTTTTAGGATTAAAAAAACATGTTATAAGATTGGCCGGCACTACAAGAAAATACCGGATTAGCCTCTAAATTCATTTTTTCCGTCTCTAATTATAGTTAGCAACGGAATTGAGATGGAAAAATTCCGGCTCTAAAATCATCGTCGCTAAATATTTAACGATGGAAAATTGTCCATCCCTAAATATTAGAGACATAATAGAAATAAAATAACCCGTCTCTATCTTCAACCACCTTGTTTAGTAGCCGGTATTTAGCGATCAAATATTTCGTCTATATTCCGTCTCTACTAGTGTGAAATTTTTTATTTTAATTATTTATACTTGTATATAAATTAAATATATCTCAATACCAATAAAAATATTGTTATAAAGTTGCAAACATCGGGGGATTAATTAATTATAATTTACGCTATTATAATCGCCAAAATTGTATTATTTTAGATTTATATAAAAAATGAAGATAATTTAAATTAACTAAAATTAATCCATTTTTTACTTTTTAGGTCAGCTATATGTAGTTCTGGACTACTTGCACTGTTTTGACTATAAAAAAAATAGTAAGTACATTTATTACTAACATTATTTAAGAAAATTAATAGGGAGTTGCTGAACAATCAATACTGATATATATACAAGTCCCAAGCCTCAAAAAATAAATGAAAAGGAAAAAAAAAGTATATGTAAATAATTTTTATCTCCCGCCTTTTTTAAGTATTTGAATTCTATATTACTATAATTTAATAAATGATTCATCATATTTCATTAAAATGCATTAAGTAATATATAGTACATAGATAATTATTTCATTTTTGTATGTTAATTAAACAAATTATTAGAGTGGTTGCAAAATGAAGTTTTGTGCAACCTCAATATACTATATATTTGGATATATATATTAGTGATGTTAAATTTGGGCATATTTTTCCCTTTCATATATATTAATTTATATATGCACATAATTATAATATTATTAGTATTTTTTATGTTGAGGATAACCGACAACCGCTACTGAGGTGTGCATATATATTTTATTATAAATATTGTTACTATATGTATTGTACGAAATGTTAAAATAAAATACAATATGATTAGAGAAATTCGTTATGGTACGAGATTAATTAGGGCATTTAATTTCTTGATGACTCATTATTTAATTTTATCTGTCCCTTTTATTCATCAAATTAATGGAGAAAGAAAAAGATATGAGATTTAAGATGCTACGATATTGCTTCTTGGGAATATTTTATTTTTACGGATTTTAATTTTATGTATTATGCTACGTATTGTATGTATAATATGATATTTTTAGTAAATATCTATAAAACTTGTACTAGTAAATACTCCCTCCGTTCTAATCACATAGTTCCTATTATTATTATTATTTTGAGGTGTCCCAATTATATAGTCTCATAATTATAGCTGGTACTCCCTCCATTTCGTTTTATTTGTTATTTTAGTTTTTTTATTTAGAATTAACAATTAATTTTATGGACAAATACACATCCCTTATCTAGGCCACAAGATTTTATTCAATTATATTTTCCTAAAATGAGTTTGTGGATAGGGTTAAATTAGAGAGAAAGTGTGTGAAAATATATAAAACAATATATATTTTGAAACAAAACAAAAAACCTAAAACAACAAATAAAACGAAACGGATGGAGTATTAATTTTCATAATAATGTACAAATGTACCCTAATAGTTCTTGAAAATTGAAAACCAACCACTTAAATTTTTAATTTTAAATAAGGGTAATATTGAAAGTTAAGTTTTAATATCTTGTTTTCATTAATATTTTTAATCTACATACGAGGAGAAACTGTACTATATAATTGGGACGGGGGAATCATAAAAAAATATAGTAGAAAGTATGGGCCCTTTAATTTTGTTAATTTTCATCTTATTTTTCTTGAAAATTCATTTATTTTTCCATCTGGCCTTTTTTCTTACTTTCACAAAAATAAAAAATAGAGAACTTTCACGAATTTAATAAAAGCTAACCTTAAACTTTGTGTAGATGACATTAAAAATAGATACCTTACAAGTTTTTTTTTTTTTTTTTTTTTTTTTGTCAATAATGAATAGACTGAGATTCGTAGCTAACTCTAACGTGCCCACATTCACTTCACACAAACAAATGCAAATGGAAAATTTGCCATCTACCAAAAAAGTACAATAAATTTATAGAAATTACGTGTTTTTTTCATAAAACTTTTCTTGTTTCTTAATTTCCTTCCTTCTCTTTTTGGATGGCCTAATTGGTGGTGTAGGTTATTTTACGACTATTTTGATCGTAGATTGAATTACGTGAAATTTTCTAGTTCGAACTACCAAAAGTACGTCTATAAAAAGCGATTACCGATAGCTAAAGAAAAGATCTTAATAGTTTAAATTTATGATCCATACATTATAAAGTGAAGATGTATACCAATCAAACCCCATTGACATCAAATTTAATTTCCCAAAAAAACCACAATTCTTGAACCAAGTTGCCTTGGTAAAAATTTATAAATTGTAGCAATTTATATATATATATATATATATATATATATATAGATCCCATAAATTAAATAGAGATGGGGAAATTTAAGACATGACCTTATTTCTCACTTATAGGAAATCAACAAAAAAATGTACACTCTCCCCTTATGTTGAATCTCACCACAAAAGGAAAGTTTTGTTATGATGCTTTGGAACCATTAATCTTTCTCTTTAACGAGCAGAGATCCTCGAGTCCCAACTTTGTGTTCCAATATTAAAATTATATATTGTTAATAATTTTTTTGTAAAAATAAAATTTATTATATTATAATTAATCATACTTAATATTTATTTCTAAAAATTAAAATTTAAAAAAATTATATACCTTAAGTTTAGAATAATCAACCCCAAAAATTAATTATATTAACTAAAAATGGAAATTAAATATTAAAAAATAATTATAAATCCTAATTGGGTGGAATAAACCCTAAATAAAATTGTAAAATTATACTAAAAACCTAAATAAATTAAAATTGAAGAAAAAAATATGAAAGAAAAGGTAATAATTTTGAGGGTTGGTATACGGTTGATACACATAAATTGAACTAGAGGATCTCAAGTACTCTTTAACCAAAAAAAATGTTTTATGGATTTCTTCTTTATATATATATATATATATATATATATATATATATATATATATATATATACTTTCTTTGTTGCATGTAGTATTTTTATTTCTCCAAATACATATCACTATTCAAATTAATAATTCTAACAAATATTGCACCCCACTGACTATATTGGAACTGCAACTACTTGATATTTGTTATCGTCACATCAATTTTCTCACGTGAAGCATTTTTGCTACAGATATAATATACTTTCTCCGTTTCATTTTATTTATTATTTTAAGTTCTTTATCTAGAATACATATATACACATTTCTCATATATGCCATAAAATCTTATTCAATTATATTTCCTTAAATATATGCCATAAAATCTTATTCAATTATATTTCCTTAAAATAGGATTTGTGATAGAGTTAAATTAGAGAGAAAGTGTGTGAAAATATATAAAACAACAAATATTTTGATACAAAATAAAATAGTTAAAACAACAAGTAAAATGAAACGGGGGAGTATATATTTATATCTTATATAAAATATAAATATTTATGTAATGTACAATGGTTTAATAATGATTGGACGACACAAATAAACTCCACTAACAATAATTCTCTAAAATAATGTGCAATGCAACATTAGTTATGACGAGATAATCATGAGATATTGTCACGTCATCGGTGAACAATGAATAGGTAACGATTAGGGTAGTAACAAATTAAATATCAACAATATGTCATTTGTAATTTAAGTATACCACCTAAAATAATATGTAGATCATATGATTAATTAATTAATTAATTAATTAATTATTCCATAGAAAAACAACGAAATATATCGTTATCTCCAGTGTAATTAGCAATCTCATTATCTTAATACATTCACTCATGCACTGTGTACGTTTGGATTAATCTTGAGTCAAATTATTTTTACTCATTATAAATTTAAACCTAATAAATATATTGTCTAAATTTTATTGGGCATATATATAAATGTTCATGATTATTTTTGGATGGATGAATTTCATATATATATTATTATGTCATTATGAGACCTACCCTCCTATAATGGAACTAATTATGGGAAATCATTGTCCATATGGAGAGAGAGATTTTCTAAATTTTAAAAAGAAATAGTTAACATTGGCATGACTGATTTTACTGTCTGATAATATTATATATACTATATCTAAAAACAAAATAGTCATAATAAATAGTAAAATTAGATTTTCCATCCAAACAATGTTTTCATGAATGAATATTTATATTAATTCATTAAAAATTATTTAATTAATTGGAACCAATATAAATGAAATCTAAAAATGATTTTTCATATTATATTTTATTTGGTATGTATATATACACTTAATTTATGGCGTCAGTTAATTAATATTTTCTATAATTTAGATACATTGTTTTTTTAAATAAAGAAACTCTTATCTAAACTTAATATATTTAAAAAATATATCAATACATTACCACCCATTATATTGTTAATCAATCTATATTGATTTTTTTAATTAATTTTCAATATAAGCTTCTATACCGCTTTCTGTATATATATATATATATATTTGTGCAGTATGGTCCAACTTTTCTTTTTCTTGAAATTATGGTGCACATTTAAATAGAACATTCGATAATTGAAAATTAGAAAGAAGAATCTAGAAACATGATGATGTGCATACATGAAATTGCTTGAAAAAAAACTATAGATAATTAATAGTCATACGATATAATATATGTGCAGCTCAATAAATGAAAAACACACAAAGTTATAAAGCTTTAATCTCCCAAATTATTTAAGTATTAAATTTTAAAGTTATTTAATATTACAAACTATCCTAAACTAAATATTACAAAAAATAAAATGTTCTCGTACATAATACAGGTAATAATATTACACTAGTTGTGTAAAAGAAGTAAATAAATGGGCTCATATTATTACTATTTAATATGTTGTAGCTCAAATGACAAATATGTGATGTGGTGGTTGACAAATAATTAAAAAAACTTATATCAATTTACCTACCTCTGTAATTATTGGTGATTATATATAGCTATTTCAAAGTGTACGTTCTAATAAAAATTAAACTCATTTAAAATTACAGATAATTATAAATATTTTAGAGAACATATTCTCAGTTAGTAATTCATATTTTTGGACTGTGATGTCATTTTTGTTGCTTTACTATTTTGCAGCCTTGTGTGTGTGTATATATGTGTGTGTATTTGCATTTATTGAGATGTATAATGTATTATATGGTATGACTACTATTAATCATGTATTAAAAAATCATACAATTTCAAATATGCACATCATCACATTTCCAGATTTTTCTTTTTATCAAATATTCTACTTAAATGTGCACAATATAATAGTTTCAACAAAAAAGGAAAATTAGACCTACTGCACGACAGAGACCAATATAAAAGGTTCTATTGAAAACTAATTTAAAAGTCAATATGGATTAATTAACAATATAATTGGGTGGTGATGTATTGATAATTTTTTAATATATCAAGTTTAGATAAAAGTTTCTTTATTTAAAAAAACAATGCATAATATTAATTAATTGACGCCATAAATTAAATATATATATATATATACACCAAATAGAAATATAATATGCAGATTCATTTTTAAATTGCATTTATATCGGTTCCAATTAATTAAATAATTAATATAAATAATCTTTAATGAATTAATTTTGATATTCAGACCCCTCGAATTTTCCCAAAAAACAGCATCTTCCAACTTAACCAAACTTGATTCAGATTTCAAATTTAGAATTCAAACCGAACCAAATCAAATTAGTTGTTTTTAATTCGGCCATAATTTTTATTGGAAATTTGTGATATTCCCAAATTGTTTGATCAAAAGCCAACCACAACTAAACACACCAAACCTTAATTTTAAACAAATTTTTCATACAAATATATATATATATATATATATATAACAAACAAGAACGGTCATCTTTCGAATTTCCTTGAATCCATGAATAGAGAGAGTTGGTTGCATTCCTTCATAACATACAAAATGGGTCATCAAAATCCCAGTGTCATTGAATACATACTTAGATATTTCAACTTCTAATGATACAAAACTGAAGGTAAGGTAAAGCAGAAACAATCACAACCAAGGCCAGGCCAGCAAAAACTCGGTCCGTGACCGCGACAGACGAAGGTGAGGAACGAATAAATAAGAAATACAACTATTAGCGGGGCCAACTTTCAACGACAAACCACGGCCCCTGTATACGAGACACCCACACGCGAGTAAATATACCCCTCTCGACCTCTGTGATTGTGTATTCCTTTCTATCGTCATAGATTCATCACGAAACCACTAGAGTGTCCAGCATTATGCTACGGAATAATTAGAGCCGGAAATGTCAGGAGAGATGCAAATGGCAGCTTACTGTGCTTTTTTGCTCGTTGAGGGGCTGGTGTATTCTGTCCCGTTTTCAGAAGATGTTACTTCGGAGGAAGCACTCAAAGAGAGATTACTGTGCTCGTTTGTGGCGCTTCGTAAGGTCTTTACTGGGACGGGAGGGATGTTCGGAGGATCTGCGTTAGCCGGTCTTTGGCCTTCCTCTGCCAGTTTCTTTAGGAGGTTCATAACAGTAGGGAGAAATTTGGTGGACAGTGATAGAATTCCAGGCAGCTGTAAGAATTGAAACGAAAGAAACAAACAGAATCAGACGTTGGTTTAAAATCCATCGAGGAAACTTCTACTGTGATCCGAAAAAGGGGAAGACAAACTACAGCAGATATGTATCGAGACACATTTGATCAGGGAAATCACAATCAAATAAATAAAATTCTATCATTTTCTCAATGCACCATGGATTGTTCCCGTTGATCTGTAATTTATTTATTTAAAAAAAAAAATCACTTACAGCGCCATTTCGGAATTCGCCAGAGATGTCTAACTGCACCCAGAGGGCTTTTGTGAGCAGAAAAGCAACAAAAATGACACCCAAATACAATGGATTTCTGTCAAAGGAAAAAATAGTATGAGCACCAAAAGTAAAAATATAGATATAAATCATTACTAAAGCAACAGATTTGAACGTATGAACTGCTGCTAGGCTAATTCCACTGCCTTCCAGAAACAAAACAAAAAAAAAAAAAAAACAAAACAAAAACAAAACAAAAAAAATTAGAAAATAATAAGTACCTCAGAAGGGTCATAAATTCATTAAAACCCAAAATGACCAAAGCAGCAATTGCCCATGGAGGTGGTAACCAGTTGTTGTTTCGCCTGCTAGCTTCCTGAAATTTTGGAAAATAAGAGATCGTGAGTAATTATGTAGGAAGCACCTGCCAAATAGTAAATTCCTATCTATAAACAAATGCAGAAGCAAAGATAAAATCTAGATCTATGTAACATGTACTCTGTAATGTATGACATGTCAAGAGTTTCCAAAAATTTATGCATGCAAGTATACCTGAGCAGCAATTGCTTGACTAACAGTATACTCAGTCTCTGCTTTAAATTGCCTCCACAAAGATTTACACTGAACTGGTGTTATTAGGGTTTTGGATGGCGGAACCTGGATCCAAAAGGTCAAACACAAACCCAAGTATCAGTGCATGGGAAGATAACAACAGATCAAAGAGCAACCTCAGAATTGCTGAAGTTAGACAATCATAGTTTAGAGTACCGTCGGCCCGAAAAAATTATGATAGTAAGCGACCAAACCAACACAAATAGTTAGTATTAGACGTTGATAGCTATCCGATTCCCAGTTCATAATCATAGAATATTCTTGAATAAAACCATCCAAAACATTACAGCTATGACAAGTTTAGAAATTCTTAATGCGAATTTGATATCTCAGTGTAATATATTTTTTTCATTAACAGAAAGAAATTCTTAATGCGAATTTGATATCTCAATGTAATATATTCTTAAATTCTCATTCTGTAGAATAGTTTAGGAAGTATAGCTAAGTACCTCATCCCAACTGCTTGAGGCAAGGGGGTCTGCTGAAATACTCCTACTGGAAGTGGCAGCAGCACCACTTTTGGGATCAACAAGAGCAAGGGACAACGTATTCTCAATAGAATCGGCATCATCATCCAAACGAACAGCAGCCATAACAGAAAGTAGTTTCAAAGACTGGATCCGGAAACAATAAAATTTGAACAAAGTCACTATCTCATTGCAGGAAAACCAGTAATTCCAACATAAAATAGTAGTGAAGAGTGTCATACAGAAGAGCGAGCAGTTTTGGTGATTGCTCGAATATCTTCCTTCCCAGTCCAGACACGAGGCATCGAGTCAGAATCATGGCTAAATAATGTTGAAAACCTGCCAGCAATTGTCCGATCAGTTCACACTGGTCGACGAGTATTAAGAAAAAACTCCAAGACATTGCTCCAGATCATGATATTAATGAACAGATCACACCACATACCTGTCTTTCATACGGATCAAAACCCTTCCAGCTTCTTCTTTTGCCTTTGCTTCTACTACCCCTCTCGCATAATCCTCCAACTTCACAAGCATTTTATCCTTTGTTATATCATCTATTTCAAAACCAGAAAGTGCACTAGAAAACCCACTAATGGCTGTTTCAGTCTCGCGATGAAGAAGCTTTCTTATTGCAGGCCATGTGTCATCACTGGCTCCATCTAACAAAGCCTCAACAGGTGCAGCCAATGCATCATTCAATTTTTTCTGCCCATGGAAACTATCAGTGGACAGTGGAAGAAACTAGACATAACATAATACGAAATAAAAGCTCACCAAATTTTCTGGCTAATATTATAATGTAAAACCAAATAACTAATTTAGGAACGTAGCTGTTTTGTGCTGATCTATGAATAGATCATTCCAAATTTCATAACAAATCATTTCTATTGATATCTGCTTGCAGAATTTAAAAATGTATTAATTTGTGGCATAGGATGGATTAATACTATAAAACAAGGACTTCGAAAAGTCAAATACATAAGAAGACTAGATAAATTGGTCTGGGAAGCATTGTATACATACCTCAAACAGGGTAGTAAGATCGGACAACTTGGCAGCACGAACTCCCGCAATGTGTGCATCTATATCTCGCCTAAGCTTCTCCCTCACTTTAGAAGAGTCCCAATTCGTTTGACTAATGTGCGCGTCTACAAATCCAGCAGGGAACCATCAAATCAAGATACTCATACGAGGAACCAACAAATCAAGACACTCTTAATCACAACAGTCTACTCAGTGAAGCAACTTTTGGTATTAAAGATCAGCTCATTATTTATCAGACAAAATGTTCTAAATCTCATCAGGAACAAACCTATAGCTCTACTCATAAAGAACAAAATATCTCTATGCTGCTACTAGCTATAATGCTTATGTGCCTCGTTCAAATACCTTTTCATGTTCTTTTTCACAAGAGGAAAAAAAAGTGAAGCTTCTAATTTAGTCCCAAAAAAAAAAACTCATCCATCTACATCCAACACACATGGCATGATGGCATCTAATATGTATAGAACCATACCTGCAGATGCTTCATCAAACTGTGACATAAAATAATCAGTGCAGTCACGAGCAGCCACAGCAAATCCTTTTCCCTCATTCAAGGCATTATCAAATGCTTCTTTAAATCTATCCAAGGTTCCAGAGCGAATGTGTCCCAACATGGACTGGTATGCTGGTTGGACGAGCTATTTGTACAAAATAAAATAAAAAAGGTAAACAGTCAAAACAAAAAAGGACAAGACTGTTAATGAAACAGAAAAGGGGAAAAAAAGGAAGGAAAGGAAACTAAAACAGATAAATGGATGAGAACAAACATATTTACAAACTGTCTACACCCTAATCCCTCTATACACAATTAACTTTAATATGGAAAACTACCAATCTCAGGCTAACGAAACAGTACTAAGATTTGAGCCATGTATGATAGCTCCTGAAAATGTAAACCAAAGCATGCGAGGTTGCAAACAATAATGAAACTTAGGAACAATTACTTGCAAAAGCTTCTCTTCCAACTGTTTCCGCTTTGAAGACCTAACACCTTCATCAAAATATGTAGCCTCTGCATCATACCTATCAAAGGCAAGAATAAATACAAGTCAAATCAAAAGAATTAATTGATTTTGCTGGAAGTTTATTTCACCTGAATGCCCGCCAAAAAAAAAATTATGACCAATAAATTAACCCATTATTTAACTTTCATTGATAAATATGTAGAGAATGAAACATATTAAAGGATATCACCTAAGGTTCCTTAATTACTATCACACTCGTCAAAGGCTATAGTTTAGAAGTCATCTACCAACACAAGTGCTTTAAGATTGCAACAAATTGGTCTTTACTCAGGGCATAAAAGTTTTAAAAATTGCATCTTCAATGTACCATTTCAGGGGCAAACCATCGTAACACACTACGGATAATTGTAAAATTCTTCAGTAGTGACAAATACATCATGGCATGGCAAGTATGCATGCTTTAGAAGTAATTTACCAACACACGTGCTTTAAGATTGCAACATATTGGTCTTTGCTCAGGGCATAAAAGGTTTAAAAATTGCATCTTCAATGTACCATTTCAGGGGCAAACCATTGAAACAATCTACGGATAATTGTAAAATTCTTCAATAGCAACAAATACATCATGGCATGCAAGTATGCAGCTATAACTATCATGGAGTATCTAGAAAAGCATGCAGACAAGCCTTTCACTTACTCTGACAAGCAAACATCAAGAATAGAGCTCAGCTTCTTCCCAAACCCAGGTACAGGTTGCGACTGTACTATCTCTTCTAATTGACGCCATGCCTTCATATTATAGGCCAAATAATCAATGAAATGCTTGAAATAATATCATAGCACAGCTCAATATATCCAGTAAAACTGGGAAAGTACCTCATTCTCAACAAATGACGAAAACTTCTCATTTGCAATCTCTTCACAGCGTACAGTGGCAACCATGACCTATGAGTAAACCATGAATTACAGGAATGGAATTGCCTGAACAGTTTTGTGTGGATTTGAAAAGGATATTTAGTTCAAAACCTTGTGAGCAGGCAGGTCAAGGTCCTTATTTTCTTTAATGACCTTCCATATCTGTTGTGCACTGAATGAAAAGCCCGAAGCAGGCACCACACCACGCCTATCCCCAGCAAGTCCACCAGGTGCGATAGAATGGAAAAATCGTTGTCTTAGATTTGCCACCTTCAACAAAAACACATAATAATAAACAATATTAGATTCGTATCTGCAATAAGAAAGAAACTGCCCATTCTTCCCCATACATTCCTCAGTGAGCACAAGCCTTCGATATAATATCAGAACAGCTTAGAAGAATTCAAACAAGATCGTGAAAGATCATGAACCTGCTCTTTAAATTGTTCTTCCTTCTCTTCAAAACTAGAGAGAGCCACAACCTCAACCTGCAATTCAATCATTTAACAAAAGAACTACAGTAAGTTTTACACACTTACAACGACGGGATAGAAATTATTAATCAGCAACTTCTTACATTGAAAAATTCACTTAGTGGAGTTTCCTTATGAGCTTGTGGCTTAGGAACAGAATCCCATATCTTCCAAAGAGTAGGCAGAAGAAGTGGAATAGAGGAAGAACATTAGAAACCAACTGCAACAAAACCCACAAAAAAATATAGCTAGAAGCAGAGCATATGATGTACCTTCTGGATGTCTTCCCTCAAAATCGGCTCCAAGTTCTCCAATGGTGTCTATCACAATGCAAAATAACAATAATATTCTTGACAATTAATTCAAAGGAACAAATGCACCAAATATCTTGATAGGCTGAAGAGTCAAACAAGCAACATCGAATGATAAACAAAAGGGAAAACATACCCTTGTTTTATCCCGAATAACAAACATCAAAGTTGTCTTACGAGGACTGAATAATCTCATCATAACCTGTTCATAGTATGATAGTAAGAGATAAATCACCAGATCTATCAGAAAATTTAAGTATTTGCATAAAGAACATTGATGGGTCACCTGAAATACAGTTTTTAAGAGGGGTTTATTTGCAGCCTGTTCACGCCCAATATCATGACACCACCTGTACATAAGATTTTTCCTCTTAGCATCTTCGAAAAAACACATCTATAAAACTGTTACGACTGGATCAATATTAGCTTAATAAAAATTATAACAATAAGAACCAGTTGAACCAATAACAACAACTAGATCACTATATGTGCAATCAAGACTCTTACATGTTTATGAGCACTATGTCAGAAACAGCAAGAGCAAACAGAGCACTCTGCTTTTCAAATGCAGTGTCATCCTGAAAAGAAAAGAGACAGATGGTTATACCCGAGATTATAAAAAAAAAAGGAAAACACACACAAACAGAAACTAGAGCTAATAATAAACATATTAGAACAGGATTTCCTATGGATACAATCAATAGGTAAATGCTAGGTTCCAATTGATGTCTCAAAAGCTTAAAGAAGATTGAGGGTGTGACAACACATGATGTGCCCGGGAGCAAGATCATCTTTCACAAATCCAGCTTTACAAATAGGTAAATTCCTAGGGTTTACATGATGTCTCAAAATCTTAAAGGATATTGAGGGTTTTGAACACCAAAAGAAAAAAATTTACTAAGATAAACTTTCACAAATCCAGGTTTACAATCATGAAAGAACAAGGAAGGTATAGGTGAAAAACCATCAGAAGTTTGGAATAAGAATAGCATTGCAACTTGACTCAAAATTAGATAGCTCAGCAAAAATCAGCACCAAATGGCATGGATAAAATCTCTCAAGATCTCCAGTAGTACAGAAGATAAACCAAATCAATGGATTCATGTTAAGTCGACAAATAGAAATTCAATAGCACCTCTCCTCTTTCTCTTCCATCGCTACCCTCTAAATCCATTACGATAGTACAAGGCTCAATGCCAACACAGTGTGCCATCCAAATGCCTTTTGTGGTTTGTGACCTGAAAATATCTAAATGTTAAGTATTCTTACAGCCGAATAAGAAAAGAAGAAAAAAAAGTGAGGTCAGTCAAGAGGTGCGTGCCTCCCCCTTAAAGCATCCATTTCTCTGAAATTTGTGCCAAACAGGTGATTCAACAATGTACTCTTCCCTGTCAAATTTCATGAAGTATTACAAAAATATTCATTGATGAAGTTTGTAGCTAATTTAGCATAATCCATACCATAATCGCCAGAAATATAAAAAGGCAGGCTTTTTAGAAAAAAACTCTCCAAGTAGGCTAGAATCCATAACAGAATTGAACTGATTAAACAATAATATGAAAGACTGGGTTTGAAATTTAAAATACTTACCACTACTCTGAGGGCCCATGATGGCTACAACAGCATAAGATAGCCCACATTCAGCAAGTTTAACTTCCTTAACAAACTTTTCAACTCCAGCAACATTGAAAGTACCATCGCCTTCTATGAGGTGAGTTGAACAACAATGGTCTTTTGTATCTGGAAAAGTAAATGAGTAGTTGTATTAGCATGATACAAAAATTTAAGTTCTGCAAAATCATTCACTTATTAACAAAATATCTAGTTAATTAATCAGGAGTTGCCTTCAGTGCCATAAAGCAATCTCAGAATATCATGAGGTGAAATAGAAGAAACGTAAAACAAAAAAGAGAAAGAAAAGGCACAAAAACACAGGAAACCCAATGAGAAAGCAACAACGTTAAGTTACATCTACATAAGTTCCTCTAAGGGACAGGAAACTCTACTATATTCTTTTCTCGCCTATATCAAAAGGTACAAATTCAATTTAAGAGAAACAAATGGACAAAGTAAATAGACAGCCTGAGTAATTGATCCACAAATTAAAAACAACTAATCAACGTCCCACCGAAACTTAGTCGACTAAATGGCACTCCACATCTCCATTACTTTCCACCATCTCCAGTATTCAACATTCACATCCAAATCTAAACATCTCAAGCAACCAAATTGCACATCGCACATGAGTCCAATCATGTTCAAAAACCAGAGAATAATAGCCAATGGAATATTTCCGAACCGAAATCCAAGCGATGAACTCCATCCCACTCGCTCAAACAATCACCACACCAAAACCCTACTTCTCGAAAACAGTTGAACTCAACAGCCACCAAAAAAACAAACCAAGAGCAAAAAAGCAGACAAATTTGACCTATTTTCAACCCAAGTCGCACAAACTCAAAATCAGTCATGCAACTAAATTAACAGATGAAATTTGCTAAACCCGTAGATTGCTACTCTGGCCACCAACAAATCACTTTAAACTTGATAAGAACAGATCACTGAAATCAAACAATCCGCTTTAAGAATTAGCTCGGCAGTAAATGGATCGGAAACCTACCCATATTGATCGGCGAGTAATGAGGAAACTCCGATCAACGGCGGCGGCTTGCCGGAGACGGCGAGATCGAGAATTTGAGGAGGAAAAAAAGGAAGATGGAATATCAGTTGATGATCTCAACTGGGGATTAATTCATACAAATACTGTGTGATTGTGTGTGTACGCTTTTATATATATATATATATTTCTGTGTGTGTGTATATATATAGTAAAAATAAAATAAAAATTTGAGAAATTTGAAAAAAGTAAAAAGGAAAAAGAATATGTGAAGAATATTTAAGAAATTATATTTTTTTTTTATACTGATTCTTAACTCTTACGTAAATAAGCTGATAATGTCAAAATAAATAAAAATAAGTTTATTTTCATTTCCAACAATTCATTCTAACCGTACAAATATTTATCTTTTCATCTTGACCACAAATTCAAATAGAAAATATAATCAATAAATATATTTTCATTTTTCAAACCAATAACTCTAAACATTAAAATCATTCATTATAATAAAATCATTACATTTTTTTTCAAAAATCAATACGGCTCGTAAATTGAAATGGAAATTCTGAAAATTGAAAATTAATATTGAAAATAAAATCAAACACCCCCTGAACTTTTTACTAGTTTTAGAAATTTGTATGATGAAAGTGGAAACTATTTCTTTATTTTCTTACACTTTTTCAACTTTTTTATTTTATGATAAAAATTTAAAAGATGAGAAAAAAAACTATCTATTTATTGCAATTTTCCTTATTGTTTGGTGGGAAAGGTAATGGTTTCTATAATTATGAATATGAAAAAGTAATATTGGGATTCTAACAAAATTTAATATTGGTCAAAAAAAGTTTGTGTTACAATTGAAAGTTGTCGTGAGATTAGGGCATTCATGTGGCTGAATCATATCAAATCACATATAATTAAGACTTAGGAGGAGACTTAAATTTTAGTTGGCCGAAATTCAAACTTCATCAAAATAGTTTTTCAATTTTTTGACAATTAGGGTCAAGATTCGTATTAAAATCCATATTTCATGTTATATTTATAAGGATAAATTATAGTTTGATACCTACATTTTGAGCATTTTTAAAAAAATGACTTACTTTTCAAAATTAATAAATCAGCACTCACTTTTCCAAAAAAATGTACAAATATAACGTTCAATCAATTTTACGCCCTGATAATTCTACGTAATTGATTGTATTTTAATATTTATATTTTCCCAGTCACGTAAAAAAAATCCCACAACCAATAAATATTAAAATACAATCAATTACGTATGATTTTCGGGCTATATATTTGATTAAATGTTATATTTGCAATTTTTTTTAAAAAGTAAATATTGTTTTGCTAATTTTGAAAATGTTAGTCATTCTTTTTAAATTGCCCAAAATGTAGGTATTAAAGTGTAATTTATCATATTTATAAATTTGTCGATGTTTGACTGTCTTTAAATTTGAATCCTGGCCCGTTTTATGAATTTTAACCCGTAAAACGGTCTCATGTTTCTTATTTGAGGGTTGAGGCATTGATTGATAAACATTGCAAGCCTAAATTTATTTATGATTTTATAGTTTTAATATTGAAGTATAATGTATAGGTATGTACATAAAAGATTACAATTTGAACTCTGAATCAATATCAAATATACACGTTCTATAGTAATATATAAAAATATTATTTATTTATGATTTGACATAGTTTGGTCAGCATTGTATATCTTAATTTAATTTAATCGGAGGCGTGCCCACATCTAACCAAAGTCTAATTTAGTAGTGCATTCAACAATCTAATGCTAAGAAAACAAAATAATATTTATTTATGTGCTTAGACTTGGGAAAGAAAAATGACTTCCTTTGAATTATTAATTCATTTTTTTTTTTATCGCGAAGTAACCTGTAGTCGCTACACGAGTAATAATTCAAATTATGAATTTAAGTTGAATATAGTAAAACTACGAAAAGCTGATTATGATGTGATGGGTAAATTACACTTTGATATTTATATTTTGAACATTTTTTCAAAAATGACCCATTTTTTTTTTAAAAAAAAACAATAGCCACTTTTTCAAAAAGTTTGAAAAATTAACATTTAATTAATCAATTTTACGATCAGAACACAATACATAATTGATTGTATTTTAATATTCCTATTTCCACAAATTCCTCCAATCAACAAATATTAAAATAAAATCAATTACGTATTTTTTATTACCGTAAAATTAATTAAATGTTATTTTGTAAACTTTTTTAAAAAAGCGCTCAAAATGTTGGTATTAAAATAGAATTTATCCTTGATTTTATTGTAGAGTAGGTGAATTCATAATTAATTAAAAGACAGAGTTATGATCTACGAAGTATTAGACTAAAACTTGCGATTCACCGATCATATTACTTTACTAAAAAAATTAATTATACAACAAAATTATTTAGAAAAATATAAAATATGGTCAAATGATAATTATATTTAATAAAAACGATGAGACGGCGGCGGTGGGAGTAAGTGCGGCGGCGGAGCACGGCACCGACTGGTGGCGCCCACGAAACCGACCATCTTTTTTCTCACAAAAAGAAAACGCCACACTTTTGTCATCGGCTAGCTAATGTCGTCACAGCGTCATATCTCACAGGATCCAATGATACCAAATTAAAATTAAATAAATTAAAAAGTTATAATATAAAGTTGTTAACATGTGACAACAACTGGAATCGAGAATATACGTCCATTTTTAATTTCGTATTTAATTACATATATTTAGTGTAAATATTTGTATCGTCAAAATCAGTATCAATCATAACACTAAAAAATATGGGCTGGTCTCCTGTGCATAAGGTGCATGCGGTGCCCATGAGACGGGTCGACCCATGAACCCGGATCCAGCTCATGCCTAACCTAAAAAAAAAAGGAAAAATAGAAAAAACAACGCGAGAGAGAGTGAAAGAGAAGAGAGTCGAGAGACAGCGCAGAGGACGACCACACAACGGCGAGAGAGGATCGACGACCTCACCCGACCGCCGTCACCATCAGCGCCACCGCCGGAAGGCCAGCACCACCGCGTCGGAAGCTATGACGGAGACATTACATTATATATTGAAGAAATTCAATTTTGATTCAATTTTTTGTCAAGCTCGAAAATTTCAAGGTAACACTCTAGAATTCAATCAAACCTATTCAATTGTGGCCATTGTAGTTGGGAAATTTTTTTTTTAGATTCTTAGAATTGAATAATTTAGATTTTCAAATTTTTTTTTGGGAATTTGAAAAATATACTTGGATGTGTATATTGCTTAGGATGGATGAAATTAACATGAATGTGGGAAATTATTCGAAAGCTCTTGTGATAATTGATGATTCTGACATTGAGGCAATCCCCATACGAGCACAATACGGAGGTAAAATTTTTACATAAACTGATCAGGTTTTACCCCCACGACTCTGATACTGTACAATATTTTAATTGATACTTTCGTGCACATTAGGTGATACTGTGACCCTGTCTGGATCTCTGATTGTTGAATTCGAGTTCTTAAATTAGTGTTGGTGAATTATGCTTATTTAATCGAGTGTTTATGTTTGCTGAAATCACCCACAATTTTGCAGCTCAAAGCATTTTAGAATGCACTCTTCTTAGAATTAGAGCAATGAATACTACAACTTGAGATTGATGTAGTTGCTATTTCAATTCATTAATAATTAATTCCCCCTATATGAATATGAATTCAATGTATTCATCATAATCTTGAATCTTCAACTTGTTATGGGTGATGATGTTGTTGCAGGTGCAAGTTAAAAATGTCGGGCATTATCATTCCTACACACTGCTTACTAAGGATATTAGCTTTGTATTTTAAGTACAATTTTTGGTTGCTCTTTTGGGTTATTGCTTAGACAGAAATGAGAGGCTGTTTGTGTATGAATACATGCCTCAGGACACACTCAGCAGGTTTCTGTTCAACTGGAAATATAGAATGCACTTTTCTTAGAATTAGAGCAATGAATATTACAACTTGAGATTCATATGAGGGCTAAAGTAGCATATTTCGGTCTTGTTAGGCTTGCTCTTGATGGAAAAGCTTCGATTGCTACTAAACTGGCTGGAAAGAAGAAGAGCAATGTTGGAGGAAGCTCAAATTAGTTGAGTGAGTTTGGCTCCAAGACTCCCAACCCTCGTTTGTTTTAGATCGATATCAGGTTGGTACCTGTCTTCAGCATAATTGATACTTTCATGCTTATTAAATGGTACATGTTCTATCTGACTGACTCACTTGTTAAATTTATTTTGCAGATTATTGGATTGAAGATTGCTCATTTTTTTAAATTTATCTTGGGATGTTTTAAGAGTTCAATTTGAATAAAAAAATGTTGATTACTCTTGTGAAGTTTAAGAAGAAATGGAACTTCTCCACATGTAGTAGAAACTAAAGCTACAATGGATGCATTAGCTAGTAGCAGTTGCATTTATTTGTGTTTTGTCCTTTTTTGCACTCCTGTGTAGTTAGGTTGCAATGGTGTTAGGTGATTGATTCTAGCCTGCTTTGTTTTGCACATTCTATATGTATGAGCTGAAAAGAGAGTCCTTTAAACTTGATATATTGTGAAGCAAAAAAGATACAAGACACTATTTCTCTGTCTGTGATTTTAAAATCCTCCTTAAACTGATATTATATTTGTTTCTAAAAATGATACGTTTTTGTTTTACAATTGATACATTTACGCTAAATAAATGATACTCTTCAGGATGTATTGTTACTTTTTTTAAAAATGTGATGCTTTATAAATACACGAATGATACTAATATCATTTCTGAAAATAAATTTGACTTTCCTTAAAATCAATATACGTATATCAAAATTACACCTTAACATGGAATCAACAGTTACTTTTTTAATGAAGATTTGATACTATATAGATTAACAATTGGTACTGCGATTGTATGTGTGAATAAATATAGGTCTTGTTTAATACAGGTTATGCTAGTTATTAAAAGGACAAAATTCAACATCAACCTGTAAACTACATACAAAACCACCATTCCATTCAATCAAAATAAATAATACAAAAACATCCATTCACCAACATACATCTGACAAAAATAAAACAAGAACAATATTTCAACTCATCTCCAACATTATAACCAACTTCATGTAAACAAACCCAAACCACCAAATCCAAACAACCAAATCCAACACATCTAACAAATCCAAAGTACCACATCAAAATATTCCTAAGTTTTGATCAAATATCCAAAAAATACATATAAACTTCTCACTCACTTCTTCTTCCTGTTCATGAATGCAAGCACCATCTTATATACTTCGAATCTTAAATCAACAGACTTCACGATAAAAAAAACCCAAAACATAAAACATTAAACACTTCGCGGTGACATTCACACCCTTGGAAGCTTCTTGCTTCTTGGACACTTTTTTCTTCATTGAGCAAACCTGATATAAGTCAATGAAACCAAATATTAAAACACACAAACTATGAAAAATATAGATTACATAATTACTGTATGAAATAGTTTGATACTACTATGCATATAAAATGGTACTAATAAGCATACAGAGTGATACTACACCACACGATGATAAAAATATAGACATATAAACCAATAACACTAACTAAACCAAAATGTATATAAAAATCGAACCCATACATGCACATATAAAAAGCACACCATACTATACAACACAATACTTCAAATTTTGATACATACAGTCAACTCAAATAGTACAATTCTGTTTCAAGATTGATACTCCATACAAAAAAATTGTAAATTGCACACAGATAAAACATAAAACAAAATCTGATACTTGTAAGCATATGATTTGGTACTAATCAGCATCAATATTGATACTCTATAAAAAAAAACACACAAATAAAACATAAAATAAAATCACTCTATACATAAAACACGAGCATCAATAAGAAAGGGCAAAAAACTGAAAAAATAAAAAAAAAATAAAAAAAAATCTAAAGGTTGTAATTAAAAAGAGATTTGAAATTAAATCCCAAATTAGGGATGATATTCCCATTCCATTCAATTGATGAAGAACGATTTTAAAAAATGGAGGATAAATCCAGAGAAAGACAGAGAGATATAGAGACAGAGAGAGACAAACCTGAGAAGCGCAGTCGTGCGGCAAACCACCGAAAGCCGGAGCAAGTATGGACGCCGGAGAGGGTTAGAGAGGCGGCTAGGGTTTGGAATCGTGGAGGAGATGTCGCGGCGGAGATGAGGCGGCTAGGGTTTGGAATCGCGGTGGAGATGAGGCGGCTAGGGTTTAGAATTGCGGTGGAGATGAGGCGGCTACGGGTTGCAGAAAATGGTGAAGAATCGCGGTGGAGATGAGGCGGCTACGGGTTGCAGAAACTGGTGAAGAATCGAGATTGAGATTGAGATTGGGAGAGAGAGAGAGAGAGAGAGAGAGAGAGAGAGATGAGCGGCTAGGGTTAGTCACAGATGAAGGAGAAAAATGACTGAAATGAGGCAAAAAAAATATTTATACCCCAGGTCGCGGATCCGGGCCGGGTCGATGCGGGTCGGGTCCGTCTCATGGGCCGACCCATGCACCTGATGCACAGGAGATTTTGCGAAAAAATATTACTCAAAAGTCCAAAAGTATCATCTGTAAACGGATCGGCTAGTAAAAAATAACAAAAAGAGGTCAAAATCAGTATCAAGCGTAACACTAAATAATATCACTCAAAATTTAAAAAAATTCACCTCTATCTCTAAAAAGTATCGCCTGTTTTGACGGTATTTTCGTTGACCGTCTGATATGCATAGGAGAGTTGACGGAAAAAAATGTAGATTAATTAAATGTATCTCAGTGTTGAGAAGGTATTATATAAACTAGTAAATTACACTTTGATATTTATATTTTGAGCTGTTTTTAAAAAATAACCGATTTATTCAAAATTAACAAAACAGTACCTACTTTTTCAAAAAAATTACAAATTAAGCATTTGATCAATTTTCCGACCCAAAAAATCTTATGTAATTGATTAATTTTAATATTTATATTTCCTCAACTTCGTAAAAAAGAATATTTCAATTAAGAAATATTAAAATACAATCAATTACATATAATTTTCGAACCATAAAATTGATCAATTGTTAAATTGCCAAAAAATTGAAAAAATGAGTATTGTTTCGTTAATTTTAAAAAATGAACTATTTAAAAAAATCCAAAATATAAGTATCTAAGTGTAATTCATCCGAAATAAATTGCACAAGTGAAAATAATAATTTAAATCATACCAAGATGTCATATTTTATTTTAGTGCCACGAGGATGTATCATTTTTATACGTTTACTTATATTTAGAAGGTCAAAAAGATGTTTCCTAAAAAAAAGATTAAAAAAAATTAAAAAAAATCGTGCACAATAACTGCATATATTACCAATTTGTGTATATCGCTTAATTATTTTTATTTTTGAGTAGAGTGTATATCGCTTAATTTGAAACTCCCCAAAAACGAGATTTGTGGTCTATTTATTCGAATCAGATCCCATATTTTCATCCGTATTTCAAAATTAAGTTTTTCTATTTATATTTTATTTTTTAAAAAAATCTTAATTGAAAAATGATGAACTCTAAATAAAAAAAAAATTAATTAAAATAAATCATAAGAAATTAATTATTTAAAAATAATTTTAAAAAAATAAAAAATTAGAACAGAAAATGCAACAGGATTGTAATAGGTCATCTCATTTCCTATTTATTTTCCTAAAGTTGGACACAGTGCATAGAAAAAGTAGTGACACCTAACTCTTTTTATTTATTAATTTATTTAATTTATTGGGTAGTGAGAGCTAACTAATTTTTGAAATAACTCGAAGGTGGTCATTTCAATTAAAAAAAAAATAAACAAATTCCCAATAATCTAGCACATTTTTTTAAAAAATGCTAATAAAATAAAATTAAAAGTTGCACGAACTTGTTCCTCGAGAACACCCAAACAGTGAAAATATATGCATTGGTTTTTGCTTGCAAGATTGATTTGTTCTTTTGTTGTGTATTCGGATTCTCTCTTACCAATTCAATTACTCATCATATGTTCGTGAGATTGTTAAATATGGATTTGTTCGTAATTTTCATCATATGTATACGGAGATTAATATTGATGCCCATATTCTTGCACATTTTAGTTTCGGGTGTGATTAATTGTTCATCTAGAATGAATATTTCCATATTGAATGAGGGTGTTGATTGATTAATTAGTATATTAATTTTTTTCTTTCAAAGAAGAAGATATTTCATATTCAGAATTTACCGCTCCGTTTTCCCAAACTAAAAAGTAAATTCAAATTGTACGATATTGTGTTATGCAATAATGTCTACAATTAATTTCGAAATAAATCCAACATGTTATAAGCTCTAACAAAAATAATTGCGACCCTTTTCCGTACCTTTTCCCATAAATTATTCGAAACAAATATGAAGATAATCATGTATAAATAATTATTCGGTTAATATTTACGAAAAAAAAAAATCAAACTCTGGCATTAAAGATACTATTATTATTTATATTAATTGAATATCTGCAACTTATAAATGCACGTAACTCATTTGACAAAAGAGCCCACTCATAAAGTAGATAATTTCAAATGAGTAAAAATTGAGAGGTAAAATTCTTAGTGTAGTGGTGTTAGTGTGATTAAGAATTTCATAATTTGGGAGTATACCGATTAGTAATTTTGGTAAAATAAAAATTTATCTTTAAAATTAGTATCAAACGAGTGATGACTACAGAAAACATGACTCGTAAATATTATGAGTTAGAAACAAACAATTTGGTAATTATAGTATAACTCAGTTAGTGTGAGGATCGTATGAGTTCAAATTCTATATGCTAGCAATGACTTGGAGTTTAGATCGTTATAATTGATGTACAAGCATTCCATCAACATTTACCCATTAAAGCACATCCCACGAGGATGCCTTATACTAATCTTTAGAGACGAAACAGTATGAGTTCTCGAGGGCACTTTCATTGTTTTAGAACACAAGTAGGACAAAAATTTTCATTGGGAGGGCCGAACTATTCCAATAACCTTACATACTTTTTTTTTTTCATGAAAACTACATACCCCCGTTCCGCCCAAAACACAAGGGTTGATTGATAAATCACGGTTTTGATCGAATTTGTAATTTATACACAATTGTTAAAATATTTTAACAATATATATTACAGGACAAATTACAATTTAATTCTCAACATTTAAAGATTTTAACAAAAATAACCCAACGTTTTAATAATTACAATGTAATTCCTAACGTTTGGATATTCTAACATAAATAACCCAACGTTTGAACATTTTAACAGAAATGACCCGATAATTTAAGCTAAAAAAACCATTTTGGTCATTTTTCCGGCAAAAATGATAGTCCGTTATATGGGTCTATGGTTCATTTGAGAGTAAATGTGATTGAAATCATCCGAAATAGTTTTTTTAACCTAAAATATTAGGTCATTTCTGTTAAAATTTTCAAACGTTGGGTTATTTCTGTTAGAATATCCAAATGTTAGGAATAAAATTGTTATTATTAAAACGTTATGTTATTTTTATTAAAACCTTTAAACGTTGAGAATTAAATTGTAATTTGTCCTATATCATAATATCAGTTTTTTTAATTCGCAACAAATTCAACATTCCCAATTTTTTTCCTATGAACGACGCAGGTAGTTTTACTATTAAAACGCCACCGTTCTCTTGCTCATGCGATTAGAAAATGATAGATTTACTTAAAAAAATGGTAATATTATTAAAATATTTTTTAATTGTATCAAAATTACAAAAAGGATTATATATCGTATTTTATTTGACAATTAACCCGATAAACAACTATAATCCATGTCAAACAATAAACTTTGCTTGACTAGACGATATTTTACATCTCCAACAATCTCAACATTATGTTAAACTTCCCGTTCCTACGACGGGAAACTTCACCGGAGCCGTGCGACGGTGGTCGAGAACTCTGAAAAGGGCGGCGGTGAAGTCTCCGATGAGAGGGAAAACGACAACTTGCGGCGGCAATGGCCGATGCCATTTTTTCCGGCAGCAATAATTTCGTTGGTGGAGTAATTTAAGGGGGCATGCAATAATTTCACTTATACAATATATATATATATATATGTAATAATATTGACGATAACACATAAATGAAAAACCACAAGTTTATTACGGTTAGTCACACTTTCAATATTAAGATAGTAAAATATCGACTCTTTACTTATATTAGTAATATATTATTCTATTATGTTACTAATTAACTATGATGATTATTCCTTCCATTTGTCCAACTAAAATGTACTTATAATTTTTGTTTGTTGTGATAGCTATAGTCGGATTTCTCCGACAAAGACGGACGCAGGAATTCTAATCGGGGGGTGAAATGTAAAAATCTTAGTTTTGGGGGAGTGAAAAATAATTTTACAATACAAATAAAATTAAATTTATATTATAAATTATATATACACGTATATAAAAAAAATTGGACAAAATTTGAGGGGGCGGGTGCCCCCACCAGCCCCCTAGGTCTGTCCCTGTTCTCCGATCACATTTACATCAGAACGATAGTTCGGAGCATTGTTAACTTGCTTAAACAAGTAAAGAATGTTAAAGTTGATGACCGTCGGAAAGGGTGAGGATCATTCGACATCCGACGCTCAAATCAGCAACTGAAAAATATACGAAAAACTTCTGCTCAATGCATGGTTAGTATTTTTTTATAAGTGACTAATTTAGTCAAAATATCAACTATCTATTGAAAAAATTAAATATTTAGCATTTCATTGATCACAATCACTTAGGTAATGAGACTCAATTACATGATAGGTAAAACAGTATTTTAGATTCTTGTACTTTTAAATTTTTCTAGATTGACTCCCTCTACTTTATTTGGTTAAACTGAGGTCCTTGTACTGTTAATTTGGTTAAAATCAGGTCCTTATATTATCAATTTGGATAAAACAAGTTCCTAGAGACTTTATTTTAAATAATCCAAACTGATAGTATAGGGACTTAATTTTAATGAAATAGATAGTATAGTGATCCAATTCAAAAATAAAAAGTACCCTTTTAAAACATACAAATAAAAATCAACAAAATAATTAAATAAAAAATAAAAATAATTTAAATTTCTAAGTAAAAAATAAATTTAATTAAAAACTTTAAAATCACTGTATTTTTTATTTTTTATTTCTTATCTTTGAAAAAAATTCAAAAAATACTTTTATTTTTTAATCAAAATTTTAATTTAAAAATAAATAAATAAATTGAAAAAAATATTAAATTACTTTTATAAAGGGCTGCAATTTTATTTTAGTTTAAAAAAAGTAAATTAAAAAAAAATCAAACAATAGTTAAAAAAAATTCAATTTAATAAATATCAATTTTTTAAAACTATTGATTAAATTTTTACAAAAATAAAAAATCAAAATAAAATAAAATAAAATTACAGTGCTTTTAAAATTTCCAATTAAATTAAAATTTTATTTCAGTTTTTAAATAACAATTTGTATTTTTTTATTTAACCATTATTTCAATTCTTATTTGTTTATTTTTAAAAAAATCAAATTTTATTTTTCCCTTAGAATCGGATTCCTTTATTATTAATTTAATTAAAATTAAGTCAATGTACTATCAATTTGAATAAAATCATGTTCCTGAGGGATTTGATTTTAACCAAATTAACTGCACATGTATCTCATTTTAACCAAATTGATAGTAGATGGATTTCATTTTAATCAAATAAAACAGAGGAACCAAATCCGAAAAAATTTAAACGTACGGGGACCTTGCCAGTATGATATATATAGTTGAGTGAGGAACTTTTGCCAGTGGAAAAAATAAAAGAGGAAACTAGCAAATTTAACTCTTTATTTGTTTGGAAACTTAAAACTGCAATTTTGAACTCTAAATTGCAAAATGTGTGTTGTTTGAGAATTCATGGAAATGTGCATCTCACTGTTAAATAAACTTGGCATTTACAGTAAAAAAATGTATTTATGCACTTAAAAAATTTAATTATTACCCTTGTAATTATTTAATTCAATTGAGTTTTTCCATTACTTGATTTGATATTCACACTATGAAATATCTCACCAAAAATCTAAGACAAACACAAATTTTAACATTCGAATCAATTTTATAAATACCAAGTTTATTTGAATTTGATCGAGTATACAAACTCTAAATATCAATATTTTTTAAAAAATAATTAATTATTATTACCATGAAAATTACAATATAATTACTAAAATTAAATAATCAATTTTATAAATACTTGCTCGCAAGTTTATTTGAATTTGATAGAGCATAAAAACTCTGTAAGCACATACTTTAATTTAAATATCCATATTTTTCAAAAAACAATTAAATATTATTACCATGAAAATTACAATATATTTACTAAAATTAAATAATCAATATATTTATCAGTAATAAAGTACAAACTAAAAATAAAGTTAATAATTGTATTATTTGAGCTAGCTGATAAATAAATTGTCGAGTTCACTCAACTAACAGTCACACAATCAAACTCAAATTTACCAATAACCATTTTATTATAAAAAAAAAAAAAACTCAAATTTAACAAGCTTATATTAGGAAATCCCACAAAATGAGCTCAAAGCCTAACCAAGTTTTTATGGACCAAAAAAATCTGAATAACTCGCTAATGGTTAGATTTCATAGATAATTATACTTTAATACCTATATTTTGCAAAATAGTAGTAATATTTATGTTTTCAAAATTTGTAAATCTACAATTTTATCAAATTTACAGCCTGTAAATCGTACGTAATATGATTGTATTTTAATATTTATATATTCCCAATAGTGTAAAAAACATTCCCCGATTAAGAAATCTTAAAATACAATCAATTACATATGATTTTCGGGTCGTAGAATAGATAAAATGTTAGACACAGTAAACTTTTTAAAAAGTGTATACTGTTCTGTTAATTTTGCAAAAGTAAATAATAACTCTCTCCGTTCAATTTTGATAGGCGCGTTTGCATTTTTGGGATGTCTCGATATATAGACACATTTCTATATATATTTAGCTAATGTACTAATATATACCCATATTTAATATGTTTACATTAAGCATGCCAAAGAAATAAATATGGACATATTAAAAAATTTCTTGATTAATTGTTTTTTTCAATTTTTTTTTCTAAATCCCCGTGGTAATCTCAATTGACCTATTAAAATGAGGCTGAAGAAGTATTTGTGAAAAAGAGCAAAAAATGTAGGTACTAAAGTGTAATTTTACCTAGATTCATTTAGCTCTCTTAATCCTTTTTTTTTTAAATTTTTATATTAGCTATCTTAATCTATTGATTATGGATGTAAAATAGTGAATTAAATTTGGGCATAATGCATAAAAAGGAAATTAAATAAAAAAGTCAGTAACTAACAAAACTATTTGAAAATTTAACTTAATTGCTCGTTGCTTTTACGGTTTTTGAACACGAGTCAATTGAGCTCAACTGCACTATAAAACCGCAAAACCCCACACACACAACACACAGTGAGAGATACACTGTGAGCGAGCAGCAGAATCAGCCAGCTAGAGCTAGAGAGCGAGAGAATGAAGGAGAGAGCGGCGGAGCGTACGGTGGAGGAGCGCTACACGCAGTGGAAGTCGCTCGTACCTGTTCTCTACGACTGGCTTGCCAATCACAATCTCGTTTGGCCGTCCCTCTCTTGCCGGTAGATTTTAATTTTATTTTCCCCCATTTTTTATGTCCCTAGGGTTTCAATTTCGCTGTGTTTACTTTTCATTATGTGTTTGGAGACTGATTGTTTTTTTTTTTTGCGGTTATGGATGATTTTGTTCTGATTTTTTTTGGCGGTTTTTTTCCACCTGTTTAAAGCTGTGGAAATGTGTGAGTGAGTTTGGATTCATGATGCATGGCGAGGATTGTGTTGTTTGATTGTGAAGTGTTTGATTCATGGAGTGGTGCGTTGGTTTTGTGGCTATGATTCAACGTTTTTTGCTTGATTTTGGGAATTTTGGCAGTGTTTGCTGTAAATTGTGAAAATGCATTTGATTTTTTCCCGAATGCTGATGTGCACGGTGGTGCGCATCTTGTTTGATTGTTTTGATTACGGTAATTCTTTCATGTGACAGCCCCCATAGACAAACTCGAATGAGATCTGTTGGAGAAATTGAAATTAGGAGGGTCGGAATGAGGTCCTTTACAGACAGATAAAAAGCCGAACCTCTAAAATTGGTGTTTGCTTAATCAGTCGTAGTCTCTTCTCCATTTTTGGTTTGTCCGAAGGATTGCCAGGGCGGTGAAATGAGTCTGGATTATGAGTGTGCTCCCTAGAATTTTCATGGTTATTCAGTAAATTATAACCCACAACATTAATATTCAGATTAGTGCTTGCTAAGTTAAGAATGTTACACTGAATCATTTTTTGGGATTTTTCCTGGAAATTGTGGAAAATGTGGAGAGCTTTTAATTCATCAATGTGTGATGAGCTGGGATGCTATCTGTAATAGCTGATTATTTAATGATACGGTTATAGTGGAAATTGTGTAATAGTACATGAAAAGGTCAGAATGTTACAGTGAATCATTTTTGGGGATTTTTCTTGGAAATTGTGGAAAGTATGGAGAGCTTTTTATCCATTAATGCGTGATGAGCTGGTATGCTATCTGTATTAGCCGATTATTTAATGATACAATAATAGTGTCCGTTAGCTACACGACAATAAGGCTTATTACAAAGTTCCACATTGTCTAACTACACACTTGTATCCATTTCAAACTTTGTTGATTTCTAGCATTACTTTATAGTGGCTATGATTTCACATTTTTTTGCTAGATTTTGGTTTTGGTAGTGTTTGCTGTAAATTGTGAAAATGCATTGGATTTTTCCCCGAATGCTGATGTGCACGGCGGTGCGCATTTTGTTTGATTGTCTTGATCATGGTAATTCTTTCATGTGACAGCCCCCATAGACAAACTCGAATGACATCTGCTGGAGAAATTGAAATTAGGAGGGCTGGAACAAGGTCCTTTCCGAACAGATAAAAAACCGAACCTCTAAAATTGGTGTTTGCTTAATCAGTCGTAGTCTCTTCTCCATTTTAGGTTTGTCCGAAGGATTGCCAGGGCGATGAAATGAGTCTGGATTATGAGTGTGCTCCCTAGAATTTTCATGCTTATTCGGTAAATTATAACTCACGACATTAATATTCAGATTAGTACTTGCTAAGTTAAGAATGTTACACTGAATCATTTTTGGGATTTTTCCTGGAAATTGTGGAAAATGTGGAGAGCTTTTAATTCATTAATGTGTGATGAGCTGGTATGCTATCTGTAATAGCCGATTATTTAATGATACAGTTATAGTGAAAATTGTGGAAAATATGTAATAGTATGTGAAAAGGTAAGAATGATACGCCAAAACATTTTTGGGGATCTTTCCTGGAAATTGTGGAGAGCTTTTAATTCTTTAATGAGTGATGAGCTGGTATACTATATATATTAGCTGATTATTTAATGATACAATTATAGTGTCCGTTAGCTACACGACAATAAGGCTTATTACAAAGTTCCACATTGTATAACTACATGCTTGTATCCATTTCAAACTTTATTGATTTCTAGCATTACTTTATAGTAAAAATTTAGCAGGGAGTTTATTTTCTGTAATAGTGATCCCTCTTTTGGTAGCTGAGAACCAACAAAAATAAAAAGGAAATATAGTTTTTTTGGGTTGATTGCTAAATAAATCACCACATTTACATCCTTTTGCAAATTAGACATCACGTTTAAATCTAGTCAATTATAACACCACGTTTTAATTTGTGTGAGATTAAATATCCTAATTTTTCCGGCGAGTTAAATATGATGTATTTGGTCTAAAAACCACGTTGGCAGCCACATCAACACACACGTGTAACAAATGACGCCTTTTTGTTAATTTTTCTTCTTTTTTTTTGTTGGAAAAATCATTTTTTATATAATTATTTATTTCTAAAATATAAAATATATTGAGAAAACTACCAAAACCGACATCGTTCGTTATACGTATGTGTTGATGCGGCTGTCAACGTGGTTTTTAGACCAAATACATCATACTTAACTCGACGGAAAAATTGGGGATGTTTAATCCCACACAAGTTAAAACGTGATGTTGTAATTGATTAGGTTTACACGTGGTGTCTAATTTGCAAAATGGTGGAAACGTGGTGATTTATTTGACAATTAACCCTTTTTTTTAATTATAAATATTTTATGTTTTCATTTACCATCGCAGTTGGGGACCTCAAGTGGAGCAAGCAACGTACAAGAATCGTCAAAGGCTATATCTTTCTGAACAGGTAAGATTCATATCATTTTCACTATTACATTCTTATTCTGTTATAGTTTTACTTAAAAATTTATGACTTCTATAAAGCGGGTTGAATTCGTTTTTGGTCATTTTTAAAAATTTACTTTAAATTTACTTGTGCCTAAAGGACCAACATAAGTTTGTATCGGAGCATGTTTTTAATCAATTATCAAATTTTGATTATCTCTATTTTGCTTCTTTCCTCATGTAGACAGACGGGAGTGTTCCAAACACACTAGTCATAGCAAATGTCGAAGTTGTAAAATCTAGGGTTGCAGCGGCAGAGCACATAGCACAGGTGATGAATTTATTTGAGAGTTGAATGCATGAATGATGAATGTTTAACAGCTATATATATACACGGCCAATATCAATTTTCAAAGGGACCATGCAATTATATGCAACCAGCTAATGTTTAACAGTATATATATAAGGCCAGTATCATTTTTCAAATGACCATGCAATTATATAAAACCAGTTTCAGAAAATTTCCGGCTTAATTGTTTCTTGTGACCTGATTCTCATTCCTTCTATTTTACTTGCTAATGTTTCAGTTCAATGAAGAATCACGATCACCTTTTGTGAAGAAAAGCAAGACCATCATTCATCCTGGCGAGGTATCTTATGTACTGTTGTCTAAGTGTTGTCTAGCAAATTGTCCTAGATGTTTGCAGTTGGTACTTTTTTGGGTTTATGCGCTGGATCTACCTACTCCATGTTTTGTATTTTTTACTTTGGTCTGATTGTGGATACTTCGATTTCTGTGAGTTGAGAATCACACTGTTGAAGATATTGAATAAATGGTAAAAAAAAAAATGATAATCCTTTCTAATAGCTTGAGCTTTTTAGATGAGGTAGTCATTTAACAAGGTAGCAGAGCCAGGTAAATGAAAGGTTTTTGCGTTCAAATCTCACTATCACCCATTTATCCAAAAAAAAAAAAAAATACGGGCAAGGCTTTAGTACAAAAAGAAACCTGCCTGCACCATAGGGGGCGTGTTAATTATATTAATTAAATTTATAATTGTTATTCTTCTTAACTAGCTTAAGATTTTTAAGGTGAGATGGTTATTTCTGACAATTGATTTTTAATACTGGTTACTAAATTATGGCTAGTAAGATAGTGGTGAATGATGTCATCTGCTACATGTTTCAATGCTATATCTGTTGCTTGTTTTAAATATGATAAAAGGCAATATGCGTATAATGTGGTGAGGACCTATCATCTGCATAACATAAGCAGTTATCGTGCTCCACTAGATTTCCTTACCACTAAACTTTTGTGATTTGGTTATATTTCAATCTCGAGGTGCTCTTCTGGCTCGCTTTATCAGGTATTTCTGTATAATATGTGATCAAAATATAGTGGAAATTAAACTTCCTTGATTTACAAGTAAAAGAAACAAGAAATGCGTAAACAAAAAACTGGTACAATAAATTGCCCGATAAAATTTGATGTCTTCTATTTGCAGGTGAACCGAATCAGGGAACTGCCACAGAACAGCAACATTGTGGCCACTCACACCGACAGTCCTGATGTAAGCTTAAATTTTGTGCATAGCTTTCATTCGACCAATCTTCTTTAGTAATTGCATTTCTTCTCTTTATTTGGCATTTAAATTCAAAGAACAATTTAATGAGGTAATCTTGAATTGGGGTTAGGTTCTCATTTGGGATGTTGACAGTCAGCCTAATCGCCAGCCAGTTTTAGGCGCCACGCCATCACGCCCTGATTTGGTATGTCGTCAAACCTTGGATCTTGTACTTCTATATGAGTTATTTTGATTTGCTTGATGCCTGGATATAATCTAGCCTCTGAATTTCCGATTCTATCTTATACCATACTGGTGAATGTTGATAATGGTTAGATGTGTAGATTCTTAGATCTTTTGAAGCTGTCTCTTGTTTTCTCCATGTAGTGACCTGGTAGCTTTAGTTGATATATTATTTTCTTGCTCAATTATGATTCTTGAATATGGCGTTCTACAACTTTCGCATTTTCTTGCAGATACTGACTGGACATCAAGATAATGCTGAATTCGCACTGGCAATGTGTCCTACAGAACCATTTGTGCTCTCTGGAGGTCCAACCTCGAATGTTTCAATCAATCTTGCTCTGTGTGTCTGTGTGTGTCCATGTGCCTGCAATATATACTTGCAGATTTCATCATATATGTCAATGATACTAATTAACTCTTTCATGCTTGAAAAAATGGTCCGCTGATACTTGCATTTGGTTGATTTGCACTCCTTAGGTAATACTAACCTCGACGCACACACATTCTACTTGAATTAATGTTGAAGCTTATTATTAAACAGACCTTTTAGACTCAAACTAGTTTTCTAACATGACAAAAATATGTGGTTATCAACATAAATTAGCCATTGTTATTTGTTAATTGGTACTGCTTCAACTTATACAAGTAGTTAGTGCTTTTTGCAAAGTAGTGGTAGGCTTTGGTTGCTTTTTTACTGGGGACAGTATGTTGATTTTGTTGGAAGTCATCTTAACAACAGTAATCAGACTACCTCTTTCTTTAGCCTGTCTTCCATCTAATTTACTTCACTTATGCAAAAGTTGCTTTGTTCATCATGTTAACGGAACATTTGTGACAGGCAAGGACAAGTCCGTGGTCTTGTGGAGCATCCAAGACCATATATCGTCATTGGCTGCAGATCAGGGAGCTCATAAGTCTCCAGGTTCTAAGGGTAATTCAGCAAATGGTAAAGCTGGTGAAGGAACAACTATTGAAGCACGGGGGATATTCCAGGGGCATGAGGATACTGTTGAAGATGTCCAGTTTAACCCATCAAGGTAGTGCATAGTGATGCACTCTATCAAAAGTCAAAACCTGTTATCGATTTTGATAGGAAAACTAAGTAATATATGAAATTATTACTCATGCAATTTGAACCACATGTTTCAAGTTCCATCTCAGATGTTAAAAAATCTTGTTACATTTTGCTAAGAGTTCCTCTCAGTTATGAAGCATCTGTAGTATGAATTATTTATATCAGTTCATTGTATCAACTCGTGATACAGTGCACAGGAGTTCTGCAGTGTTGGTGATGATTCTTGCCTTATTCTGTGGGATGCAAGGACCGGCACTTCTCCTGTTGTTAAGGTAATTTTCTACCTTGGGTTATCATCAATTTGACGAAATCAGTTTGTATCCTGATTCCTGAAATGATAATGCATGTGGCAATGAGAACTTTACAAAGCGTCCATTGAAATTCTTTTTTCTTTTCTTTTCTTGCTGCCTCTTTTACATGAATAACTGAATATTGTTACATGGAAAGTACCGGTCAACCTGACAAGTAATATACATATATGAAGTAATATTGACATAATGAACTGAAATATGATATTTGGTTCGTTCCTATGATTATAATGCGTTTTATTCATCTTAATAATGCTTCACCTCAAGTAATATATTGGTGCATGTGTTCTGACGTAATGCACTCATTGTCCTGTCATTTTTATTTCTTTTTCAAATTTTGCTTGAACTACCTACTCTTTTTTCCTCTCACTTTGTATATAGACACAGCTCTCCTGTGCTGTTACGTTCACTAATATAGTCTTTTATATAATCTTTTTATGTACCAGCTGATTTGTCTTGGTTTTGGCCTTTTTCGGACAGGTTGAAAAGGCTCATAATGCTGACCTTCATTGTGTTGATTGGAATCCCAATGACGTGAATCTGATTTTGACAGGGTACTCCTTTACTTTAGATGTCCAATGAAAGCATTTGATCATGTATCAATGACAAAGGAATTGAATCTTCTATACTTTTTTCAGATCCGCTGATAATACTGTTCGCATGTATGATCGCCGAAATCTTACTTCTGGGGGAGTCGGAGCCCCTGTTCATATTTTCGAAGGCCATTCTGCTGCTGTTCTTTGTGTCCAGGTATTGGGGCCTGATTACAGAGTCGCCATTTGGGTTTTAGTTTGAATTTCTATTTTTATGTCCTTTTTTTCCCTGGACACTTCTGTTCTGTTTTAACTAGCAAAGATTACTGACGTATAATTTTTAGTGGTCTCCGGCTAAAGCATCTGTCTTCGGCAGTGCTGCAGAGGATGGCATCTTAAATATATGGGATCATGAAAAGGTGAGATCTTGAGTACTTCACTCTCTATGCATCATGAAAGTTCTCTCTGAACTAATCTAGTTATAACTCGGAGGTTCCAAAACGTGTAAATGGTACAATTTGGTCACTTTGGATAACAAAATCATTATTTTTGCCACTTTTTAAAACAATTTTTTCCCCACCTTTTTGGGTTTAAAGTTAAAATCCCGTACTTCAGAAATATCATTATTTCTTTTCTTTTTTTCTTCCTCCTTGAACAAAAATCACAACTTTTGAACATTTTTGATGAGAAGCACGAAACCATCTAATCTGATGGTGGAAGTGCTGCTTGAATAGGCGTGACATGGTTGATAGGATGAATCTTGATTCTGGCGAATTGCTACATGTCAAAGATACAGTAATTTTGATTATCAGTCACATGATCTTGATTGCCTGAATCTGACCGGGTAACTTAATTTGGTGATCGGGTAGCCCTTTAAAGGCATGTCCAAACAAAGCGGTGGATGAGGAACCCTTTATTAAGGATGTTTTTGTAACTTTTTGCCTCTTCTCTTTTAAATGGTCAAAGTAATACTTTAGCTATCCATAATGGTTGTTTATATGTTTGTGCCTTCTAAAAATCCATACGAATGTATGAAAAATGCTCCTGCCTTATCCTCTTTTAGCATAAAGTTGTTGACTAGAATTTCACTCATTGACAAATTCGCCTATGGTACAGATTGGAAAGGCAGAGAACAATGCTGGATCGGGAGATTCAAGTTATCCCCCAGGCTTATTTTTTAAACATGCTGGTCACAGGTTCGTTTCAATCGCCAAACCTATGCATTGTCGTTTGCAGAAAAATGCCCTCGCTCTCTCTCCTCCACCCTCCCCACCCCAACCCACAATCTCGAATAATATCTACTCTGAATATATGACAGGGACAAGGTGGTCGATTTTCACTGGAACGCAGCAGATCCCTGGACTATTGTCAGCGTGTCTGAGGATGGGGAAAAGACTGGCGGGGGAGGTACACTACAGGTAACACAAAGTTTTCTCGTGTTCGATGCACAAAATGCACCCGGTTTGCATTTTCATTACCAATCCTACTTAGTGTCAAATGCTCGATGTGATATTAAGATACAGTGTCAATAGCTTTCACAAACCTGCAATGCATGCATGTTTTCGTATTATCAAGAACGATTCTATATTCCATCACTATCAGTACTCCTCCATCTAACGCCTCTCTGCACGCTGCTCGTTTAGATTTGGCGAATGATCGACCTGATTTATCGACCAGAAGAGGAGGTGATAGCGGAGCTGGATAAGTTCAAGTCTCATCTACTGACGTGCTCCACTTCATCCAGCTCTTGAGCTCACTTCAGGGAAGCTTCGAATCCTAAAACTTTGTAACGAGCCATTAACGTGTTAAAACATGGTTTTTGTCGAGGCTTTGCTCTGAAATTCTTTACAGAAATTGGATGCTTTCTCTGTTGATTTGGCAAACTGTATTCTGCCTCTGCCATTGTATGACCTTCCTTATCTTTGATCTCGCTTTATTATTTGGGTAGTATGTTTTGAATGACATACTCTAGGTGGGTCCCCCATTTTGTTGGGGTCCCAATTTTTATTTTAATATTATATTGAAAAAGATAATTTTTAAAATATTTAATACAAGGTCTGATAAAAAATACATGTATCATCAATCTATTTATTTTTTGAGATATTACTATTTGAGTCTAACAATTTTCATTCTTCGAATATTATCAGTAAATTATAGATCGCTAACAACAAAATGCTTTGTATCATATTTAAAAGGGTTAATTACTATAAAATACACAAACTTTGACAAGATTTGCAAATTAGACACAAACTTTAAAATTTTACAATTAAAACACAAACTTATATTTTTTTGCAAAATAGACAAACTCAAAGCAAAATTTTAAAATCAATTGAATTTGAAAACCGCAAAGCCATAAAAGTTATTCACCTTTCGATTTAGATGACATTGCATTGGTTTTAATAAGTGAAAATGAATTATATGTCGCAAATTCTCATTTTTCCCTTAGTCCGAAAAACTTGAGTTTGTCTATTTTGCAAAAAAATGTAAGTTTGTGTTTTAATTGCAAAATTTTAAAGTTTGTGTCTAATTTGCAAATCTTGTCAAAGTTTGTGTATTTTATAGTAATTAACCCTATTTAAAATAATAAAGTATATTTACATGTTGTCTTTTTATCTCAAAATTTATGATGAAAATAATATTGAATTGATTATATTTTTTCAAAATTTAAGATGAAAACAACACTATTTTTTTTTTCAAACCACTCGAAAAACATATACTCCCTCCGTTTTGAAATGTTTGTTGTTTTATGTTTTTTTGTTTTGTTTCAAAATGTTTGTTGTTTTTTATAATTTGACATCCTCTCGCTCAATTTTAATCATTTTAAATTCTACAAGATTTCTTGATTCTAACAAAATGGAGAGAGAAAAATATATGGAGAAAGAAAATGTTGTTATTTTTTAGGAAAATATAGATGAATTAGATTTTATGGCACATATGAGGGATATGTATATTTGTCCATAAAATTAATTGTTAATTCTAGATAAAAAAACCTAAAATAACAAACATTTCAAAACGGAGGGAGTATATATATATATATATATATATATATATATATATATATATAGGGTATAGTTCACATGAGAACCAATCCCCATGTGAGAACTAGGAACTAATCTCAATCACACAATGTTTTAATCTTATTTAAACTTTAAACATCCATAACTTGCTCATTTTTCATTAGATTAACGCAAATTATATATCAAATTAAAGCTCTTTTCGTACTCTTTCATTTAAGATCCATTGTTTATATGTTTATCCGAGAATATATTTTTTCGTCCATAATAGCGTGATGTTAAACTCATAATAGCATGACAAAATATTCATGATAACATAGAAGTATACACATAATAGCATGAAAAAAATATTCATAAAACACATAAATTTTACTCATAATAGCAGTAGTAGTGTTCGTTAATAGTAAGACATTATATGTTCATACTAGCATGCATATATATATATATTCATATTAGCATGTATATATGTTCATAATAGCATGATAGTACTCTCTATTTAGCATACAAAATTTATAAGAATAGACAACGGTTTAAAGTGTTGTCTATATGATTTCTGAAAATTATGCTTAAATATTACAAGTTTGCCACTCCGCCTTTTATCAAAAGTTGACCAAATCTTAGCCATCTAAATCAAAAAAATGAATGAATGAAATGAGTTCCTAGTTCCCACATGGGTATAGGTTCTCATTTGATCCACCCTCTATATATATATATATATATATATATATATGGCCTCTCTTTTTTTGTTTTGCTATGGATCTCTAAAATGTTAAGAGTTCCACAACCACATCGATTGGGTAAATTGTGAGTATGATAATATGTTTCCAATAATAATGACAATAATAATAATAATAACATCCGCATATAGTTTTACACGACGCAAATGGAAAACAAAACAAATGGACAATTTTTTTTTATTTTTTTTAATGAAAGTCGTAAAGATTTCTGAGATAAGTTTCTACCATAATGCCAAAACTAGTATTTCTCCTGTGCGATGCACAAATAATAATTATTTTTTTTAGATTTGTTATTATGATTATTTTTTATTTTTATATGTTGTATTCAATTTTTAAAAATTAATAAAATGATATGCACATACGTTAATTAATTAGACAAGAAGATCAATTTTGTATAGTTATAACAAACAAAAAGAAAATTAAATTTTAGAAACTAAATGAAAAATCCATGTTAAAAAGATTTGAATTAAAATATTTCCAACATAAAGATTTTATAAATAAGAATGTATAATTGTCCACGATTATAGAACATTTGGTTTCTTTGATTATATGACATGTATAAAAAATTTAATTATTTAATTATTTTAAATGATGAAATTGAAATAGAAAAAATAACAAATTATTATTATTATTATTATTATTATTATTATAGTCAATATAAATGAAAGATATTTTTTTAAGCGACAAATGTAGAGTATTACAAATCATCCATCTATGCATAAAAAAATAAAATTTAAAATTCTACAAATCTCAAATTTCCAAATAAAAAAAAAACAATAAAGAAAATGGTAAAAATTTGTTAAAATGCAACAGTTATAATCTAAAGTATCATGAAAATAGGAAAAATATTCTCTCTCTCTCTCTCCCTCCTCTGAAGGGAGAGAGAGAGAGAGCTGCTGCTGCACAGCACAAAATAGGAAAAATATTCTCTCTCTACTCTCTCTCTTTCTCTCTCTTGGAAGAAATGGTTCGGATAGCGGCAGTGGTTTTCTGGTTTCTTCTCGTGATCACAACGGCGAGCTCCTTCCACCTCCCCACCACCGTTGCGCCTCCATTTTCAAAAAGTATCAACTCTTTTCTCTTTCTCGATCACTTTTTATATCTACTGTTTTTTATTTTCAGCAGATTAAGTTACTATATTTTTCCATTTTTGTGAGAGTTATTTTGTTTAATCTGAACTGGATTGATGATGATCAATGTTTTTGTGCTTTGATTTCCCTTTGTGAGTTTGTGGTTGATTGTTGGACATAAACAAAAAAAAGAAAATGCAAATTTAGAATCAAAATAATTAGAAAATATGTCCTAACGATTCACATAATTTTTTGAAATCATAATTCGCGGCATAATCAAAACGCAAAGTAATTATTGATACTTTAATATATACACTGAAAAAGGGGAAAATTTCATATTACTCGCGTTTGTTTAATAAATAGTCCAAAACTTCATCTCTCTCTCTCTCTCTCTCTCTCTCTCTCTCTCTCTTGGTATAATTCATCAAAAATACTCTCTTTTGGAGGCAGTGAAATACACCTGCTAAGAAAGTGCGTGTGATTTGTTTTTTTACAATTTTTGTATACATAAATATATTTTATATTATTTGAAAAATTATAGTATATGGTCAAACTATTATTTTTACAATATTTTTATTATTTTTTTAAAATATAATCAATATTTTAAAATAGTAGTTCGATTAAATATTATAATTTTTAAATAATATAAAATATATATTTATATTTAAATAATACAAAACTTAGGAAATTATCAAAATAGAAAAAAAGTAGCACTCTCTTTTTTAGCAGGGTAATTCACTCTATCCAAAAGGAAACTTTTTTGGTGGATTATACCATGACAGAGGGGGGTTTTAGAGTATTTATTAAACACAATTTTTTTTTTCGGGAAAACACTTGTGAGTAATATGAAATTTACCCAACAAAAAATTGTCCTTTGGCTGAAAAAGGTTGTGGACTTTTTTCTTTTCATTCCTAAAAAACTTGTTCTTTATTTCCCCACTATTTCCTCTTATTCTTAACCTAAAATCAATATATGCCTAAACTAAATAATATTTTTTATATATATAATTATTGAGCTTGTATTTTGTAATTTGAGTATATTAAAAATCATGCATGAATTTTTACATTTGAATCTTTTATAAAGAATTTTTTTAGTATCTCTCAGTTATTTATTTGAAGTTTCAATACAAAATTAGCTTTATTTGACATTTGGCTAGTTGTTGCATTTCATCATAGGAGCAAATGGCTGCTAAAACATATTTGTTTAATTCAATCTAGTTATCTTCATCCACAAGTTTGGGATTTTTTCATGTTAAAGTCATGAGATTGTATCTCACATCTATTTCTTCATTAGTAGCTAACATGCATGTTACTAGTTTTTCTTCTACTTAGCTGGTTTTTTGCTTTCTGCTCAAGAACTTTGAAGAACTTACTTATCTCTCTTTGCAACTTTTGTGATCACTTTCTCTGCATTCTCAACAACAGGGTGATGAACTTCTAGTGAAAGTGAACGAGCTGTCATCTACGAAGACACAGCTTCGATATGACTTCTACTACTTGAGATACTGCAGACCAGTGAAAATCAGAAATGTCATAGAAAACTTGGGAGAAGTCCTTCGGGGTGACCGTATAAAGAATTCTATTTATACTGTAAGCATCTCTCACTAGTCCCTTATGTCTATGTAGCTCAGACATGCCATTCCTTTTTTTCTTTCTTTTTTTCTCATTTCCCTTTTATTTCTTGAGCTTTGTTGCCCATATTTGCTGATATGGATCTTTGTGGGGTGGGGGGGGGGGGGGGGCTTGAATTAGTTTCAAATGAGGAAGGATCAACCCTGCACAATGGCTTGCAGAATTGTGCTTGACGCTCAAGGGGCAAAGAATTTTAAAGAAAAAATTGATGATGAATACAGAGCCAATATGTAAGATCTATATCTAGTTATCTACTCCACCTTTGATCTTGTTGTGTTAACGTGAGCACTGCACCTCTTACCTTTTGTGATGTGTTCGTATTGTGCTATGAATATCTCCGTATAATGCAAACACTACTGATCTGCTTATGCTTGAAACAACATGCAGGATTCTAGACAACCTTCCTGTAGCTGTACGTAGGCAAAGTTCAGACAGAACTTCAACAATCTACGAGCATGGTTTTCGTGTTGGATTCAGGGGGAATCACACAGGGGTCAGTGTTTCTTTTCTTGCTTCTCTTGAAGATTCGTGTTGTCTTAACAATTGACAAATGCATGCATGCATGCATGTATGTACGTATGTGCCTTCTTTTGCAGAGCGAAGTGTATAAGTATTTCCTCAATAATCACTTGAGTTTCACTGTGATGTATCATAGAGATCCTGAAACTGATTCTGCTCGAATTGTGGGGTTTGAAGTTGCTCCTAGCAGGTTTACCTCTTTATGTTATTGGACCTGTGAAATAGTTTGTTAGTTGTGTAGCATCATCACTTGTAGAGGATTTGATTATTGGTTTTTCCTTCGAATTATTCGAACAGCATTAAGCATGACTTCGAGTGGGATGGCAATATGAAGGCGTCGACATGCAACCAGAACACGAAAAATATAGTTCAAGGGGATGCTGCTCTTCAGGAAGTTGATGCAGGCAAAGATATCACATTTTCATATGATGTTACCTTCAAGGTTATCCCCTTTCTAATCTAGCTTTTTCTGGAATGGTTTCGTTTCTTTCGTAAGAATCACACAGCAATCTCTGGTGCAGGAAAGCGAAATCGAGTGGGCATCAAGGTGGGACGCCTACCTCCTGATGAATGACTACCGAATTCACTGGTTCTCAATTGTCAACTCCTTGCTAGTCGCTCTTCTCCTTTCTGGTATGGTCGCCATGATCATGATGCGAACTCTGTACAAGGACATTGCAAGCTACAACCAATATTTGGAAACCAAAGACGAAGCTCAAGAAGAAACTGGGTGGAAGCTGGTCCACGGAGATGTTTTCAGGCCGCCTGCGAATTCAGAGTTGCTGTGTGTTTATGCAGGAACCGGAGTTCAGATACTTGGAATGATGCTCGTGACAATGATCTTCGCGTTGTTAGGCTTCAACCGCGGGGGGCTCATGACTACCATGGCTCTGCCATGGGCTTTCATGGGATTCTTTGGCGGCTATGCATCCGCTCGTCTCTACAAAATGTTCAACGGCACAGAGTGGAAAACGAACGCCTTAAAAACGGCCCTCCTCTTTCCAGGCATTCTCTTCGCAGTCTCATCTTGGGCCGTACCCTTTGGAACAATGCTCGCTCTTGTGTTCTTGTGGTTTGGAATTTCGGTTCCATTAGTATTCGTTGGTGGCTACTTCGGTTTCAGAAAGATTGCCATTCAAGTTCCAACGAGAACCTACAAAATCCCGAGACAGATACCTGATCAGCCGTGGTATCTGACTCGGGCCTTCTCTGTACTAATCGGGGGCATTCTCCCTTTTGGGGCCGTTTTCATCGAGCTCTTCTTCATCTTGACCCCCGTTTGGCTGAACCGGTTCTACTACCTCTTCGGCTTCCTCTCCATGGTCTTCGTGATCTTGATGATCGCGTGCGCGGAGATGACGATTGTTATGTGCTATTTCCAGTTGTGCAGTGAAGACTACAACTGGTGGTGGAGGGCTTACTTGACTGGTGGCTCCTCTGCATTGTACCTTTTTCTCTACTCAGTTTTCTACTTCTTCACCAGGTTGGAGATTGCTAAGCTGGCTTCTGTCATGTTGTGCTTCGGGTATATGCTCGTCGTGTCGTGTGCTTTCTTCGTGCTCACCGGCACCGTCGGCTTCTACGCCTGCTTCTGGTTTGTCCGGACGATCTATTCGTCCGTGAAGATTGAATGATGTTTCGAACACCAAGTACGTCTAGTTTTTCCGAACACGAAATGAGACACGATTTCGGACACCAATTATGGACCGGAGGATCTCAAATGAAGTGTGTGTACAAAAAAAGAAAAAGAGACAAATATAGAAATCGCAGAAATCACAGACTGATAACTCAAAGGTTGGAATCTCAACTCGTGATATGTGTAGCGAACATAGTTTAATTTTGTTCCATAGGTATTAGATGTATGTAAGCTTTGTAATTGTTTCTTAATGTAATTGCAAAAATTGTATGAGATTGTTTTGTGATAACTCATAAAAAATGTGAACAATCAATCGAGTAAATGAGTTTATAATTACTTTTTATAATTTAATTTTTGTTTTTTAGTTAATAATTCTTTATTCCATGATTGAGTATATACTTTTTAAAATTTTAATTCTTAGCAATAAACGTTAATGATTGGTCAGATTATAATAATTAAACAAACACTTCCATGCACTTATTGTAAATAACACTATATGAGACGGGTCAAATCAACCCGTGCTTTGACCCGGTCAACGCAGTCAAATCCGCCCTTTGACCAAGTTTTTTTAGGGTATTTTTGGTGTTTTTCAGAGTTTTTTGGGAGGGTTTTTTTAGGGGTTTATTAAGTTTTTTAGAGTTTTTTAGGGGGTTTATTTTATGTTTTTAAGGGTTTTTTTGTGGTGAAATCGGATAAAAAAGTAAAAAAAATTAATAGAAAAAAATAAAAAAAAATAGACCGGCGTGTGGGCCCCACACGCCGTCTGAAATAGTGTTAAATGAGACGGGGTGCACGGAATACCAACTCTAATAATTTTTATCTTTTACAATGAATTTGATGATGAGACAAAAAATTGAAACATAGAAAGCAGATTAGAAAAAAAAGAGCCAAACTCAAACTGAATTTGATTATTTTATAGAAAAATGAAAGGTATGTGGGTGAGCTGGCCAACTAACTTTTCTATCCACAACTAACTCAATTGTTGTGAATTTACAAATCTACCCTTTTCCTTAACAGCAGATGGTCTATGGACTTGACAGTGTGTTGTATATATGTACAACTTCACTCACCAAAGCCCCAAGAAACAAAACAATCACATCCTTCAACTGCACACCACCTCCACTGAGAGCTTCTTCTCGACTCGTGGGCACGGATCGCCCCCGAAGTTCTTGATTGCAACGGGCACTGTGCACGACTGTCTTCCGATGCAGACCTGCAGAGCGCCCGGTAAGGGTTAGAGAGAGTCGAAATTCGAAAATTAGTTCAAATGGTGAAGAACTTGAAATATCGGTACCTTGTTGAAAATGTCGTAGGAATGGAACGCGTGGCAGCTCCCCTGTCGGAAGCTGCCACACGAGCCGTAAGGCGTGCCGAAGCTAGCAAATCTGATGAATGAGATCTTTTGACCTAAATCACATGAGAGGTGAGCTTTAGGCATTGATAATGTTTTGTTGCCTTTTCTCTTCCTTGATGCTTTTTGATGCCACATCTCTATGCTTGTGTGGTTCTCATGTATCTCCGCGCATACGCTCGCTACTTCCCGTTTCGTGAGGGCAATGCCGGCCGGATCCCCTCCCCATTCCTCGAACACAACAAGGAGATTCCCTGTTGGATTGAGCCAGGATCGAGGAACGTGATACCTGAAAACACGAGATGTAACACGAAAATGTAAAAACAGATGACTCAAACGAGCATTTGAGGTTTGAGTGACATAGGTTTTCAAATTCACCATCTCTGAGAAGCTTGACCGCAGTTTCTGAGACATTTCGTCTCAGTGAACCAGCCGGCATAGCTGCATTCGCTGCAGTTACCGGCTGCCTTGTACTCGTTCCAATACCGTCCAATGCTTTCCCCGTTGATCCACGCCTCACCTTTACTCATCGTGTTCATATCCAAAGCCAATGGCTCGTTTCCTCCCGGAGCATTGAAAGTCATCTGTCAACAACCAAACCACGCTCACATCTAAACCAGATCAATCAATCAAGCAGTCAAAAATTTGTAACAACCAAAATATGCTCTCACCTTGTACCATGTCAATGGCTGCCTTTGCACGACAGAGGAACCTCGAATCCACTCAACATTCAAGATCCCTTTAGGCGAATGAAGACTTAGAGACTCCCCCTTCAGACCAATCTGTCCAAAACCGCGCTTCAACTGATGAAAAAAGGAACTAAGACGAAGAGAGGAAAGTGTTGAATGTGGTTATAAACTTACCTTGTAAGTCCATTTTTGCCATGTTAAGTCTCTTCTCCCTTCATTGAGACCACTCAGTGAAACGGGGCCTAGAACACCGGCCTTCTTCGTCTCGAAATGAGTACCGACGTTCTAAGCTCATCCACAAGAAAGACATACATCGAAAGTGAATCTCATGTAAAACAGCAAATGCAAAAAAGAGAAATGTAAGTTTGCTCGAAAGATAGGGAAAAGAGACGAACGGGGAGCCCGACAGCAATGCTCAGCAGAGAGATTTTGTTAACTCCGGCTCTCAGATTCACTCCTGCTTTGAAAGATAGTTCAGGGCTTTCTAAATGTCCATAGGCAGTTCCTGCAAGAAAGTACGAATATGTAATGAAAATACGAGCTTCAATCAGAGCAATGATTTGTAGATTTTATTATTGCAGGTAAGTACCGGATAATCGGCCATTGATGAATACATGCAAGGCATGGCCAGCAGACTCGACTGCAAGAACAGGCCACTTGCCACCTCTCAGAAATGCTTCACCAGAGTCGATCTTCACACTGCATTATAGCAACAAAACGAGGCAAGAAAAGGTCGATTCTAAGGGTGAGTCCCCGTTGCAATCTTGAAATGCAAATGATCACTGCAAGTTACATATATTTGCACACACTTACTCTGTAGTATACCACAAGTAATCAGTTTTGTCCCACGTCGTATTGATCTGCTCACGCAGTCCAATCAACATAAATGACTCTTTGTCGTAGGCTGATGCTGTATCTTCAATGTATGACTGCCATTCAAATCCATGGCTAACAGAGGTCATCTTCATTTGCGCAGTTTGAGCACCAATCTTCACATGGCATATTCAAAAATGATATGAATCTATAAACACATTCTTGAAGCAGAAAACCACGAGTAATTACATCAAACGGTCCTTTTTTTCTTACCCTTGCTGTGTTGTAAACGCTGTTCTTGCAGTCGGGGAGGATGCTGATGGACCAAGGAGGCAACTTGTAACGCTTGTTCCAGAGGGAGACCTTTGCAGCTGAATGCTGGTCGTAGTTTGCAAGAAAAGCGGCGCAAGAGCCATTGCTCGATCTGAAAACACGAGCCTGCACGAAAAGGGACGGATGCACATATATCATTGCAAATCAGATTCCAGCAAGGAGAAGAGAAAGCGAGCAGAAACAGATTCGAACCTCCTGCTTTTTTCCTAGTGACCAAACTGTGGGATCTCCAGATATCAGAGCTGGCTCACAGAGTTTAATTGCTCTATGCAGATCTTTCAAATGCCCCCATTTCGGCTGCCTCAATAGTCCTACACGAAAAAATACGACATTACTATCTTTGCTCCTCTTTTTCAGACAGATCATAATAGAAACTCATACATATCAAATGAAGCACATGAATTTGCATACCATACTCATCAAGGGGTGCATCATAGTCATAACTCGTAGTAATAAATGGGCCACCAGCAGTCCTGCCAAAGTTCGTTCCACCATGATACTGAACAAATCGAAGATTTAGAGATGCATTTAGCTAACTCCATAACTCATTGCAGTAAAAAAACTAGCACAGTCAAATTTACCATATAGTAGTTGATGAAGGAGCCTCCCGTTTGGATAAATCTTGCAACAGAAAACGCCATATCTTCAGCTGGCCGGTATGGAACTGGACCACCAAATTTAGCAAACCTGCAAGAAAATGTTAGAAAATACTGAAATTTCACGAGGCCAGTTTCGAAACTTACCAGCCGGTCCAGGCTTCAGTCCAAATCTTTGGTTTATAAGCCTTATTTGGAGAGAAGTAATCACAGTAGAAACCATTACAGGTATTGATCTGCATGATTAAGTAAAAAAAAACAGTAACTATTCAAATTAGTCGAAGCAACAACAATTGGCACGAAATGAGGAATGCAAGCCATATGCAGGAGGTGACAAGGTTTCAAATATGTTGATAACACACTATTATAGAGCAAGAATCTCACTACTGAGCAAGTTAACATTATTACAAGAAAAGCACTGAAAATCAGATTTTTGGAGTCGAAATTATGCTTACAATCGGATCAGGGGCATCGACTTGCTTGCACATGATCCATGGAACACCGGTGCCAAGATCCACGGCCATTTTGGCTGCCCATTGCGTGTAAGCTTGACCGGCTGCACCAAACCCCGATTCCAATGGTCCATACTCATTCTCAATCTATCACAATAGAGAAATTAAAGAAGAAATCCTTCAAATTATTTACTATTGCAGAAACACTAACAAATATTGATTCTTGCAAGGTAAGAACAGAAAAACACTACCTGTGACAGTATGATCGGACCGCCTTGAGATTCGTACAACTTCTCAAATTTCATCATATTCACAATCTTGGTTGTGAAGTTTTGCATTGCATCCTTTCATATATACACCAAAAATGGAAACACAGATCAGACAAAAATAAACTCCAAGAATTAATATAATTAATAAATAAAAGACTTTATTACAACCTTAAAAGGCCCATTGTCTGTCCTCAAACTAATGCCTGGAACATGATTCAGCCAAACTGGAAAACCCCTGAAATTGAAAAAAAAAAAACAAATATATTGTCACACTGTTAAAGAAAGATGGTTTTGCTTTTTAAAGATTTTTTTTTGTTTTAACATTACCCAAAATTCCATTCTGCACAAACATAGGGGCCAATTCTGAGATTAACATAAAGCCCTGCATGTTGCACCAGCTTAACAAACTTCACCAAATCATACCTTCCCTCAAAATAATACTACAAAGAGTGAAAAAAAAAAAAAGCAAATATTATTACAACAATTGAAACCAAAATTTAACAAATGATGCAATAAATTCTCCAAAAAAGATGGGGAAAAATAATACTAACTTTCCCAGGTTGAGGCTCATGCCCATTCCAGAATACATAAGTCTCTATTACATCCAAACCTCCATGTTTTGCCTTCTGAATAAGATCAGGCCACATCTACATTTCCCAATTTAAAAAAAAAATTGTTAAAAGCAATCTTAAAAATATTTCATTTTGAGAGAGAGAGAGAGAGTACTTCAGGTGTGCTCCTTGGATAGTGAATAGAGCCAGAAATGTTAAAGCAATCTTAAAAATATTTCATTTTGAGAGAGAGAGAGAGAGAGAGAGAGAGAGTACTTCAGGTGTGCTCCTTGGATAGTGAATAGAGCCAGAAATGAGAATTTTTCTCCTTCCATTGATAGAAATGGCCTTATGATCATAAGAAACAGAAGCTTTCCCACAAGAAATCCAAGAGCTCAAAAAAAGCAACACACCAAATAAAAATGCAATCTTTAAACTCATAATGCAAAACCCTCTTCACAAAATTGCAACTTATACAAAGAAATGTCACTTTTCTTCACCACCCCACTTAAATTTTACTGCATTTTTTTTTAATTCTTCTCCTTTCCCTCCTCCACTTTAATATATGCTTCTTAAATGAAATGGGGACTTTAAAAAATCCAAACTTTATGATCACACAACCAAGAAAAATATGGCAAACACCATCCCTTTTAATTTCTTTAATTCTTTTTTAGTTTTTTTCTGTTTCCTTTCTTAAAGATGAGAGAGAAAGTACAAATAAACACAGTGAGTGTGTTTTGTGTTGCCGTAAATGAAGGATTTTTGAAACTGCAAAAATTGGTGCTTCTGCTTTGTTTTAAAAGGCCGATGAAAATTTTGTGAAGTTCGAAATTTGGAGGGGACTCTTCAACAAATGGGTCCCAAAAATTTATATACTTTTTTTTAAAAAAAATGGTAATTGATGTATATTGATGTGAATTTTCTATATAATATTATAATTTATAATATATTATGAAATCTCTCACTTCTAATTTAATATAAAGCTAATTTCATCTAAATTTCTCGTATATGAATATGAATGTAATATATCGTTACAAAATTATTTAAAAAATATGTAATGAATTTATCTCATACGATTTTTTATATATATTCCAAAAATATATTGCTAGAAAGCTCCGAAAATCTAGTGCAATATAAAACAAATATTTTTCACAAAAAAAAAGTTTGCATGATCTGACGTGTCACGTAAATTATGATCATATGATTTTCAGCCTTTTTGTTTAATTTTCAATTTTTTAAGAATTTCGGATTAATTTTTAGATTTACAGTTTTACTTTTTCTTGCATGCACTTCATTTATTTTCAGTTAATGATTATTAATTTAGGATTAATTCTTCTTTGATTAGACTTTTATTTTATTCATGTTTCAAACAAGAGGTGGTAAATGATACTATCCTCGACGATAATTATGTTTTTCAATATAAATTATTATTATTAAGAGAATTGCTCTTACTATTATCCTAAAAAAAAGTTGAGTTTCCTTCATTAATTTTAGGCTGAATATTGATATAATTTACTAAAATTTAAATTTCTATATTCAATTTTGAGAATGGAAGTGCAATCTACCAAACCCTCCAAAATATAAAGTAATTCGTTTTCCGATTCATTTTTATTTTCATTTCCGAAATTGTATTGTATTTCGCCCGTTTCTGAATAAGTGTCATTTTAGATGAATGCACACATATTAATAAAGATATTAATTAGATAATCAAATTACCTTATACACCCTTCTGTTAATACATTCAATGAATTTACTATGAGTATTTGAATGCATCAAATGAGGGCAAATATGAGAAAAATATGAATTTTTTACCTTGATTGTGTAGAATGATATTTTTGTGAAACGGAAGGAGTATATGTATTACATGAAATTTAATATATCCCATGAATTACTACTCGCAAATAGTAAATTACTACTCCCTTTGTTTTATATAGTTCAGTTTCTCCTTGCATGTAAATTAAAAATATTTATGAAAATAAAATATTAAAACTTAACTTTTAATATTATCCTTATTTAAAATTAATGACTTTAATTTTTTAAAGTGGTTGATTTTTAATTTCTAAAAACTAGTAATGGTATATTTGTACATTATTATGAAAATTAATACTATTTACAGTTATAAAACTATATAATTAGGACATCTTAAAAAAGTAAAATAAATTATATAATTGTGACGGGGGAGTATAATATTTTTTTTACTTAAGAGGTAAGATAGAATTTTCACTTTATTATGAATGTTTTATTGTGAGATGTGACCCACTTTAAATGCATTATTGTTAAATTTGAAAATGTATTGGTAACATAAATCGATATTTACATTGAGTTTGCACATTAAATTCCATTGCTTTTGTCACTTTCAAGGTAATTATTAAAAACTTTTTGTATTATTATTCCAGGCCCACTAATTATTTTTCTCACAAAAAAGTTTGTGGGAAACATTTGTGCTTGTGTGTGAGTTTTTACACATGAATATGGGTCCATGTATATTTTTAATATTTTTTATAGCAAATAATTAATATTGTATAAACTAGGTCAGGTAATTATAATTTGCTACATGACCTTTTAATCTTTTAATAAAAATGATCCGATCTTTATATATTTATAACTTGATATTTTGTAACTGTTTATCAAATATATGTGAAGATCAACTATTTGGTACCTTAGAGTATACACATAACGGTAAACGGTAAACGGCTAGACCTACGGACTTCAAAACCCAATTCCACTTAATATATCAAAACACCAATGAAATAACATCGTGATTTCTTCATGACTTTTGGTGTGATTTTTTTAGAATCTGGCATAACTATGTATTTAGGCATAACTTTGCCCACAAAACTCCGATTGACATCATATTAAAATTAAGGGTTAATTGATTTAAATATCATGAACTATACACAAATTTTGATTTTTAACATGAACTTTAAAATGTTCAACGTACAATATAAATTTATATTTTTTTGCAATTATAACATCATTTTGAATTTCGACCAATTAAAATTGATGTAGCACCTATGTGTACAAGTGTGATATGCATATGTCTATAAATTCGTCTCTTCAATCTCTACTTAAAAAAATGTTCAATCAATTAAATATTTTGCATAATTTTCGTACGTGCAATTGCACTCAATTTTGAACTGATGTTGTAATTGCAAAAATAAAAATGTAAGTTTATGTTGTAGAGGTAACATTTTAAAGTTTGTATTAAAAATCAGAAATCGTTTATAGTTCGTAATATTTGAACCAATTAACTTAAAATTAAAGATACGATAATAACCTACAAGAATCATATAAGATTTCTATAAAAAGTGGATTAAGAAGTTCATAATTTCATGAGTTTATAAGTCTTATGATTGTGTCCGTCGTGACAGATGAATATGGGTTTTTCATTTACAGTTTTTTATAGAATTATAATTATGTTTTTATACTAATTTACAATTTATCAATATAAACGTATGTGAATTTTTTTAGGATCGGGTTGAGCACATTATGTTTGATCAACGTTTACAAGTTATATCGTGCTAGAAAAACCCAAAGAAGATAAAGGAGAAGTATACATTTTCTAATATTTTCAATACTTAATTTGTCTTGAATTTTGCATTTCCTTGTTCGGTTTTCTTAAAAAAAATTAATCCAAATTCATTTTTATCATCTAGATAATAAGTAGAAATCATGTTTCAATCCGTTCTAGTTTAGTAAAGTTTTTCTTTACGGTTCGATGCCGTTTCACCATATACTATATCGTACCTGTCCACTTATAAGTATAAAATGAGTTAATTAAAATTCACATCAACGAGTACCCACATACTTTACTCTTGCGAGAGTAAATGTATATCATACTCTTAATGTAGTACTTGTATATCATATACTTACGGTAGTACCCATATACTATACTCTTGCAAAACAGTTACTATGCTATTTTCATTTCTTTTTTAAAAGATGGCATTTATAAGACCATAATTGTAATTCTAAAAAATTTGTGGATGACAAACTCGTGTTCGTCTATCATGGGCATGGCTCAAGTCATAGTGGAATATAACTGTTTGATCCAGTTGTTAGTGAAATAATACTGAATATAACTGTTTGATCTAGTTGTTAGTGAAATAATATTGAAGGACACAAAAAAGTATTACTATCATAACTCATCCAGAAAGACATCGGTAAAACTTAAAAGAAGAAAGCACAACTATTTCAACGAGTGTTGAATTGTGTCACATTTCATTCGGAAAATAAAACACTACATTCTTCACATCACTCACTTTCATCCCTCTCTTTCTTGAATTTTGAATTTTACATTTTAATGGCAATCATAAATGTATATTACTTCAATAGAAGGTGTTCATCATCTATGTACATTACCTCAATAGAAAATAAATCATTTTTAATTCTGTTCTACTTAAAATTCAAGTCTGATAGCAACACAAAATTATATATGTTTTTGAATGGAACAATTTTATCTAGCTGACAGGAGGATTGAAACATATATGGAAAGCTTCATATTTGCTTATTATTATTTTTTTTCCACTATTTTTCAAGAAATAAAATTTACGATATTTAAAATACTTAAAAGGTGAACTTGCATTAACTATATTACTATAACTATTAAAAATTTCATATTTTTTTGTTATTTTCTAACTACGTCTATGTGCATAATTGAAATAAGTATTATTATTCTTGTGTTTATTACAAAAGTACATTCCATGTGTGTGTATATATATATAGATAGTTTAAGTCGATTATTTCTTTTCCAATGGACTAATCATGTGGTTTAAATTCATTTATAGAGATTTCTTCTAATTTCTTATTCATTTTTACACCTTCCCAATTTTTCTAGATTAGAATGCCACATACACTCTCTAGACTCTTTTTTAATTTTTAGTTATTTCTAGATATTCTTTTATTATAAAATATTATCTTTAATTACATAAATCAAGTTTACTCTCCAACAAATAGTCACTTTAGGTGTATAATTACGCCGTTTTCAAGGCTAAAAAATTGATCAAATGTTAAATTTATATTTTTTTTAAAAAATGAATTATTTTTTAAAAAGAGATCAAAATATAGATATCAAAGTGCAATTTGCACTATCTAAATTGTCTAACATTTAACGAAAGTAATACAATACACTTCAAGCGAAAAAAATTACTTTTGGCCCAAACGCTCCGATATTATTATGTACTGGGAGAGCTTCCATCATGCTTCCGATTTTTGGTCAGAGAATATGAAAATTTCTAATTTCTACTAATTTTGATTATGAATGAGAATAATATATTGGAGACACTAATTCTTATGTGTACTAGGTGTACATCAGACGGTCAACGCAGGTGAATGCATTAACCGGGTCAACATGCCAATTTTACTTTTGAATAATATTTTTTAGTGTTACGATTGATACTGATTTTGACAGATTTTTTTACGTGTTGACCGTCTGATATACACATAGTGCACACAAAACTAACCCTATTGGAAAAAGGGAGGGAGCTATAGAAACATACTAGATTTCTCTAGTTGTTTCACGTTTTATATGGGATAAAATGAATCGAGTTATGATAAATTTTGGGTGTTGGAGGCTAAAGGATAAAAATGTCTTTTCACGTTATATTTATATTTTCTAAAATAGTGAGGGTTATAAAGACTAAAACAAGATTGAGTTTAGAATTTCCCGTACATAAAATACACTTGAAAATATTAGATTGTGTATATCTTAAAATACTAGTGTCCAAGTGGATAGCATCTCTACTCTCCTCCAACTATGCGACATTAAATGATACTAAAACAAAATAATAACTTTGATAGAGAGAGCTCTGATATGAGAGTTTTATATCAATAGAGTTGCAATACATAATTTTCTACAAAGGTGAAGCAATGAAATGATTGCTTCATCCACATTAAAACATGCAAATATCTTGAAATAATGCAAGCCAAGAGAGCTTGGATCTTGTTCTAAACTAGAAGAGAGATGAACACACATGGACTCACTTTTGTCGTCTCGATGCGCATTTCATTCCCATCTCATTCTATCACCAAAATCAAACTATATATACATACATATTATATGATCTTGAAAATCTTGAAGGCTTTGCACTTGATGGTGTGTTGTATGTATGTACAACTTCACTCAGCAAGGCCCCAAGAAACAATCACGACGAACTACGAACAACCTGCACGACGTTCCAAGTGGAAAAGTAGTGTTGTGTGTGTGTGTCTTAACTGCAGATGACCTCCACGGAGAGCTTCTTCATGAGACCGGGGCATGGATCACCCCCGAAGATCTCGGGTGTTACTGGAACCGTGCAAGATTGCTGGCCGATGCAGTACTGCAAAGCCCGGCAAGGGTTAGGGAAAGTCCAAAAATAGGCACAAGAAACATCTTATGATGATGGAGAAGTAACATTGACTCATTGAGAATGAAGTGTAACTACCTTCTCAAAAACGTCGTAGGAATGGAACGCGTGGCAGCCACTCTGGTGGAAGTTGCCGCAGACACCTTGAGGCGTGCCGAAGCTAGCGAATTTGATTGAAGAGATCTTCTGACCTGCATCACAGGAGAGGTGAGCTTTAGGCCTCAATGGCTTGTCCACTTTCCCTGATGCTTGTAGCTGCCAATTCACTAAGGTTGGCTGCCACTCGTATATATCCGCACAGACGCTTGCTACTTCTCGTTTAGTCATAGTGATGCCGCTCGGATTTCCTCCCCATTCCTCGAATACAACCAGAAGATTCCCCGTTGGGCGGAGCCAGGAACGAGGAACATGATACCTGAAAGGTGGAAAATAGATTTTCTGTTACACTTGCGCATTTTGTCTAGTGTGTTGAATTTAGTATCATTGTATTGGATGACGTAATACATATATACATCGTGTCTGTTAATGAAATGAAACACGAGATGCAACATGAAACGAATATTTGAGCATTATAGGTTTTTCGTGTTTACCATCTTTGAGAAGCTTCACCGCAGTTTCTTAGGCATTTCTTCTCACTGAACCAACCAGCATAGTTGCATTCACCACAGTTGCCGGAGGCCTTATACTCATTCCAATAGCGTCCGATGTTTTCACCGTTGATCCACACCTGACCTTTGCTCATCGAATTCATGTCTAAAGCCAATGGCTCGTTGCCTCCCGGAGCATTGAAAGTCGTCTGTCAACAATCGACCATGGTTACAATGACCGAACCTTATATAAATTGGAGCAACCGAGTTCTCTAGGTTAGCAAAATGTACTCACCTTGTACCATGTCAATGGCTGCCTTTGAGCCACGTCGGAACCTTCGACCCATTCAACGTTTGAGATTCCACTGAGTGAATGAAGATTTAAAGCTTCCCCCTTCAGACCAACCTGTCCGAAACCACGTTGCGACTGAGAAAACAGAACTACGATGACAAGGACATGCTGAATGTTCACAAACTTACCTTGTAAGTCCACTTTTGCCATGTTAGGTCTCTTCTCCCTTCATTGAGACCACTGAGTGAAACGGGGCCTAGAATGCCAGCATTCCATGTCTCGAAATGAGGACCGACATTCTGAGTTCATGCATAAGGAGGAAACATCGAGAAAATGAATATCAAGTTTAAGAACACATGACCAAAAATAATTTTCTTCAACTGAAATGTACGTTTGTTAGAAAGATCGCCTAGCATGTTGACACGTGATTAAGAAAGTGAAAAGGGACGAACCGGGAGCCCAACAGCAATGCTCAACAGAGAGATTTTGTTGACACCAGCTCTTAGATTCACACCTTTATTGAAAGTTACTTTGGGACTATTTAGACTTCCATAGGTAGTTCCTGCCAGAAATTACGTCTATGTGTGAGTAAATGTACTCAGATCAAGCCGAAGAACACTCGTTTGGTTCAAAAACGGTTGCGTAGAGGGAGGTATGAGCTTCAATCAAGGCATTGACTTGGCTCGATCGTTTATCCATTAATTTCAAGCAGAATTTAATAGATAATGATTTTAAAATTTTATTGCAAGCTGAATAGCCTACCTGATAATTGACCATTGATGAATACATGCAAAGCATGGCCAGCTGAATTGACCGAAAGAACAGGCCACTTGCCACCTTTTAGAAATCCTTCACGAGAGTCGATCCTCACACTAGATAATAGCAACAAACAAGAAAAAATAAGTACGAGAAAATGAAACAAAACTGCATATTTCAACGCTAGATTTCGCTGCATGAAATGAAAATGATCACTAAATTTACATGTGCACTTACTCTGTAGTGTACCACAAATAATCAGTTTTGTCCCAGGTTGTATTAATCTGCTCCCGCAATCCAACAAGAGTAAATGAACGTTCGTCGTATGATGATGCTGTATCTTCAATATATGACTGCCAATTAAATCCTCTGCTAACAGGGGTCATCTTCATTTGTGCACTTTGAGCACCGATCTTCACATGGAAAATTCAAAACGATATGAATTATGAAGGCATTCTTAAAGCATAAAACACAAATAATTATATCAAAGGGTCTTCTTTTCTTACCCTTGCTGTGTTGTAAACGGTGTTCTTGCAGTCGGGAAGGATGCTGATAGACCAAGGAGGCAAGTTGTAATGCCTATTCCAGAGGGAGACTGTTGCAGTTGCATGTTGGTCGTAGTTTGCAAGAAAAGCAGCACAAGCTCCATTTCTCGATCTGAAAATGTGAGCCTGCATGGAAAGAAATGGATGTGCACGTCAGGATTAATTATAATTGCACAGAAGATTCCAGTCAAAAAGGAAAATAAGCAGAAACAACATCGAACCTCCTGGTTGTGTCCGAGTGCCATAACGGTGGGATCTCCAGATATCAGAGCTGGCTCGCAGAGTTTAATTGCTCTATGCAGATCTTTTAGATGACCCCATTTTGGCTGCCTCAATAATCCTACACGAAATGGAAGATATTATTAGTTTTGCTCATCTTTTTTTCTGAAAGATGATCGGATACGATGCTAGTTACATACATATACAATGAAACACACAAATTTACATGATAGTGACAAGAAAATTCACGGACTAATCCATCTCGACAGTCAAAAAGATACGTTGTGGGAAAGGAAATGAAATGAAAAGACCTGTACGTATACATGTCCTTATCAACTTTTGGCCCGATGTTTCAAATTAGACAACGTGTCTCAGTATAAGATAGTTATGCCACTTTGTCATCACGCATGAAAACCACAGCTCACGATGGCAGTGATATTGAGTGTTACAGCCATTATGTTGTCATACGAATCAGACTCTCCCGATTATTTGTTAATGAAGTCGAAGTCTAATGATGTGGCAAACTACTGCTGAATTGACAGATAATGCATTCTTTTTCTTTATGTTAGGAAAGATGTTGTATTTAAGTATAAAATAGTCAACTCCCACTTAATTCATTTCAAATTTAGATGGACATTGTCAGCAGAATATTAGGAGACATCATGCATGGCTGCATGCAATATTAAAGTAATTGCCAACTTAAAAAATAAATAAGAAAAACAAAAGTGAATCTGATTTTGAATGCATACCGTACTCATCAAGAGGTGCATCGTAGTCATAACTCGTAGCAATAAACGGACCACCAGCTGTCCTGCCAAAGTTCGTTCCTCCATGATACTGAACAAAACAAACATTGTCAGATATATTTAGCAAAATCCATGATTAATTGCATTCAACTAGCAAATTCCTCATGCAATTAGTTTACCATATAATAGTTAATGAAGGAGCCCCCCTTCTGGATAAATCTTGCAACAGAGAACGCTAAATCTTCGGCTGGTCGGTATGGAACTGGACCACCAAATTCAGTAAACCTGTAAAAAATTGTCAGAAATTATTATTTCAAGTTAATCAAAACAACTTTTAGATAGTTTGAACATAATGAAATTTCACAAGATTATTGTCATCACGAAAACAGCTTGGATACATACCAGCCAGTCCAGGCTTCAGTCCATATCTTTGGTTTATAAGCCTTGTTTGGAGAGAAGTAATCACAATAGAAACCGTTACAGGTATTGATCTGCATGATGAAAGCACATGTCAAACACGGATTCGGGGTAATAATTACTCAACAACATGTTTTTGAAATATCCAAGTACAATAGAACACAACACAGAATTGCTACTTCAAAAACAAAAACAAAAACAAAAACAAAAAAAATAAAAAAAAAATCCAACTTGTTGGAGCTCGAATTAGAAAGACATGCATAAGATGGAGATATTTGCATAATAGTTTATCCAGAAGCAATATTCAGATGTCAGTGAGTATTTAATTTATTCAAAGCAAAAACAATTGGCATGAAATAAGGAAGGCAAGCCATGTGCAGGAGGTGACAAGATCTCAAATATGTTGCTGACTGTACATTCAGATGATACAATATATAACAAGAACCCCACCACTGAACCAGGGAACATTACATGTAAAGCATTAAAAATCAGATTCGAATGAAGGTCCAATGCTTACAATTGGATCAGGGGCATCGTCTTGCTTGCACATGATCCATGGAACGCCGGTGCCAAGACCAACTGCCATTTTGGCTGCCCATTGTGTGTATGCTCGTCCAGGTGCACCGAGCTCATATTCCATCGGTCCATACTCATTCTCAATCTATCACAAAACAGGAAAAATAAATCTTTCAATTTATTGAGCATTGGCACAACTAGGTAAACATAGAAAATAGAAAATTATAAGTAAAAACAGAGCACTTGGACTACCTGGGACAGTATGATCGGACCACCTTGAGTTTCGTACAACCTTTCAGCTTTCATCATACTCACAATCTTGGTAGTAAATTTTTGCATTGCAGCCTTTTAGACACCATAAAATAGAAACAAAAATTAGATAAAAACAAAAACTCCAAGAATTAATCAAAACAATTAAAAGACTTCATTATTACAAGAAATGACAAAGCATAGATCTCCAAACCTTAAAAGGCCCATTGTCTGTCCTGAAACTAATGCCTGGAACATACTTCAGCCAAACTGGAAAACCCCTGAAATTAAAAAAATAATAATAAATAAATAAATAAACTTTATAACACTGTTTAAATTTGCTTTTAAAGGAAAAAACATATATTAGCAATTGCTATGGCATTATTACCCAAAGTTCCATTCAGCACAAGCATAGGGACCAATTCTGAGATTAACATAGAGCCCTGCTTGTTGCACCAGCTTTATGAACTTCACCAAATCATACCTCCCCTCAAAATAATACTACAATAGAAAAGGCATATATTATTACAACAATTGAAACCAAAATCTAACAAGTGATGTAATAAACTTTCAAACATCCAAAAAAGATGGAAAGACAGAACTAACCTTTCCAGATTCAGGCTCATGCCCATTCCAGAAAACATAAGTCTCAATCACATCCAAACCACCTTCTTTTGCCTTCTGAATAAGATCCGGCCACATCTACAATAAGGTGTAAAAACAATCTTATATATCTCCTTTTATCCAATAACAAAAAGTACATTCAATGTAAAACCAAAAACTAAAAAGTGTGTGTGTGTGTGTGTGTGTGTGAGAGAGAGAGAGAGAGAGAGAGAGAGAGAGAGAGAGAGAGAGAGAGAGAGAGAGAGAGAGAGAGAGAGAGAGTTCAAAACACTACAAGAAAGTGCATTGAGCTAAAAACATACCTCAGGTGTGCTTCTGGGATAGTGAATTGAGCCAGAAATGAGAATCTTTCTCTGCCCATTAATGGAGATGGCCTTATGATCATAAGAAACAGAAGCTTCTCCACAAGAAATCCACGAGCTCAACCAAACCGACACACCATACAAAAATGCAATCTTTAAATTCATAATGCCAAAAACCCTCTTCACAAATTTCAACTTTACAAAGAAATGTCCCTTTTTCTCAACACCCCCCACTTAATTTTTTCTATATTCTCTGATTCTTATTTCCCTCCTCCACTTTAACATATGCCCCTTAAACGAAATGGGAGCAAAAAAGATTCAAACTTTAAGAACACACAACCAAGAAAAATATGGCAAACAGAATCTTGAGTTCTTTCTTCTGCTTTTTTTTTTCTTCTTCTTCCTGTTCCTTTCTTGGGTTGCTTGGCCTTTCCCTCTCTCTCTAGCTGTAGTAATAAAGAATGAGGGAGAAAATAGACACACAGTGAGTGTGTGTTTGTGTTTGTGTTGTGTTGTAGTAAATTGTGTGGGATTTTGAAACTTGTAAAAATTTGGTGGCTCTGCCTCTGCTTTTAAAGGCTGAAAAAAAATGGTAAGTTTGAAATTGGTGGGACCCCTTTTACTCTTTCACACCAAATGGGCCCCAATTTCGCAATCTAACCATAATCTCTTTTTTATTTATTTAATTTTTTTTTATTATGAACTTTTTTTACAAATTTAGTCGTGTAAATTTTGATTTTGATCCCGTGGTATGCACGTCTGTTCATTTTTTATCCTAATATTATCATTTTTAGTTTTAAATTGAGTAAATTTCGATTGTAATCATGTTTTTGGTATTACGAATGTGAGACCGAATTTGAAAATCATAAATTTACAGGATTAAAATTGGATATTTATTTTTAAAAATGACCAGAAATAATAGTATTGAGGCTAAAAACGGACTAACGCGTATCCTACGGGACTAAACTCAAAATTTACTCAAATTTAGCATGTAATCAATTCAAATACTTGATATTCTGTTCGTGATTATTCGTCCGAGCTCCGTTCGATAAATATACCAAACGAACTTGAGCATGAATTCATGTTTGATAAGATTTAAAGCTCAACAAAAAAAGGCTTCATTGATAAAAATACAACAAACATGTATAAGAATATTAAATTATTCGAACCGAACTCGTATTCATCTCAATTAAAAGATTTTATAATTCGAATCAACGAAACTCAAACATAAATTTTAAAATTGGATATTGTTTCAAATAATTAAGGGGCGTTTGGATGTTAGTAAAAAGGCGTTTCAAAAATAATTTAATTATAATTCGTGCGCAAAGATTCTGTGCGGTAACATCCCAATGTAGTCGGTCCAATAAATTATTTTCTTCTTTTCCCCAAACGCGGTCTGGCGCGTGCTACACACGCTTCAAGATTCAGCGATTGTGATTGGGCTGTGTTTCCACGCGCTTCACTCTCGCGTGCGTGCCTTGTTGATAATCAACTCTAATTTTCTAATTAACCACTAAATCTATTATTGACTCCTTTTTTTTTAGTTAATTATTGTATAATCACATTTCTTTGAAAAATATTTGAAACCATATGTTTGTCACGGGTGAGGTTTCAAAACAGTTTTACCCGTTATATATAGATACTCGTTCCGTTTCATTTTGTTTGTTGTTTTATAATTTTAATCTAAAATTAATAATTAATTTTTTAGACTAATATATCCCTCTCTTTTATATTACATAAAATCTTATTCACTTATATTTTCTTAAAAAATTGAAAAAAAATTCTCTCTTCATATATTTGTAAGGTTAAATTTGAGAGAAATGGTATCAAAATATATAAAACAACAAACATTTAGACATAAAAAAAAAAAAAAAAAAAAACAACAAACAAAAAAAAAACGGAGGGAATATATACATAAAAGACAATGATTGATTGAGTCTAAATCATAAACTTCGTGTGTTTTGCATAGTGAAAATGGGTAACTAGAGTCTCGAAATTAAAAAGATTTGAATGATATTTTTTATTCTAAAATGATATTTAATCTCATATATTATATGTAGAACCTTTGCACCATTTTGTAATTTTAGCATAATGTTTTAAAACTTGTACTTCTGTCATCCCGATTATATAGTTCAATTTCTAATTACACATAGATTAAAAATATTTATGAAAACTAAATATTAAAGCCAAACTTTCAATAATGCCCTTATTTAATATTTATGATTTTCAAAATTTAAGTAGTTAGTTTTTAAATTTTCGAGATTCAACAAGGGTGTATTTGTATGTACATTACTATGAAAATTAATAGTAATTATAGTAGTGAGACTATATAATTGAGACACTTTAAAATAGTAATACGGACTGTATAATCGGGACAGAGGGAGTAACTCATATCACAACTTTTAATATTTTTGTAATTGTAACATCCCAATATCAATTCAGCTGATCTATCTTACGTGTTCGATTTGTAATCCACGTGTACTGCTATTTTTCGGCTACCTAAATGACGTCGTTATATGTATTCACAATAAACAACAAGATTCCCCCAGTTTCATCTCCATGAAATGTCGTTTATGCCGTATTAATATTGAGATATTACAATTGCAAAAATATTAAAGGTTGTGATATGAATTACAAATTTTTAAACATTGCGCGAAAATTGCAAAATAGTGACAAACGTTGTGTTAAATTCTGCAATTAACCCCTATATATATATTATGAATTATATAGCTAATTTTTTTCGTAATTATTCATAAAAAATGATTAGTAAAAATTATGGCTTTTTATGAATCGTAGCGGTTAAACGTGTATCATGAATTTATCAGCTTGATCAATAATTTAAAGTCCATTTTACTGGTTTAACTTTTTTTCTACATAAAATATTCTTAATTAGAACATTTATTCAAACTCTTTGACAATTAATTAAGATATATAGATGCGTGTGAAAAAAATCTAATCTCATTTGTGCATATAGAGTCATTTACTTTCTTTCTTCTTTTTTTCGGTTACACTCGTTTTTTCTTCCAATTTAGATGTTGTATAAGATTCTTACTTATAACCTTTTAATAATAAGATCGTCACTCAATCGATTAGAAAGTCATTCGATCTGGCTTCTTCTCTTCGTTTCTTTACTCTTATACCCTTTTCGATCAATTGATTACTCATCCACTGTTGATATTTATAAGTAAACAATTTACCCTTCCATTAGAGTCTTGGATATGATAAACACATGTCCTTTTTAGATCTTCAAATTATTTAGACCACTTTATGAAATCAAATGTTCATGTAACTTTAGATATAATTATTGCTATAAATAATTGTGAAATGGGTTAGGACATGTAATGGAAAGTGACTTTCTGTTACTCCTCTCTAATTAGTTAATTGTCTAAATTTGATTTGGAAATGGGAAGAATATTAGTTAGTTTAGAAGTCACAGTCACGATTTCATCATGCACTAATTGAAGTGATTTATTATTATATAAAAGCCATAATAATATTCAAGATTAATGTCAAAATTGAAACATGTAAAGTAATGTTTAATTCAATTTTATTTAAAACTTTGAATTAGGTTTAGGTGTGACAATTTTGATTCTGATCCAAACCCGTGTTGTCCCGTTTAAATTATTTAAATATTTGAATTAGGTTTATTTGGTTTTTTAAAAACTATGAAAGACTAATAATTAATATTGTTTTAATTAGTGAAGTCTAATGGTAATTTAATATCGAGTAGCCAAGACATCCCGACAATATTCGAACTAATTTTTGTTTCAGTTAGACCTTTCAACTTTGAAATTCATCTCAATTCGACACTTAATTTCCGCAACAATGTAGGGTACAATATGATCTTATCACAATTTTTACATTTTTTTTACAATTTTAGCATAAATCCAAATTAGAATCTTATTAATTTGTTTTACTATCGAATTTGAAGTGTGTCAATTCTAACCATAACAATTTAACAATAATAATTTTAACATATATTTACCATATATATTATATAATTTTCATATTTAAAGAAATAAATATTTAAAAAATAATACATATTAAAACTTACGAAATTATCACAACAACAAAAATTAATAGTTTGACCAAATAATATAAGTTATAAATAATACAGTATAAAATATATTTATACTTAATAAACATGGTTAAATTGTCTTTATATATAACAAAAATGGTATAAAAAAGCACAATATGTCTCCTGGCAAGTGTAATTCACTCCCCCGCGCGTTTTTTTTTTTTTTTTGAATTTACCATAACATAGCGGGATTTTTAGACTATTTACTAAATATGAATGATTTTTTTTAAGGTCGTGAGTTATATGAATTTTACCCTAAATTTAATTATGGTACGACATCTCAAAAAGATTGATTAGTGTACGATTTATATATCTTAGCCTTTAGCATATTTATCCAAATTATTATGTTTTGCCCCCCCCCCCCCCCCCCCTCTAAAAAAACACCATAATTATGAAGTGTTTTGATGGATTGGAATACTAAATCAATTCAAAAATGAATTAATTGTAACAAATTTTTTTGGAAGCTAGTCTTACCATCACATATTAGAATTGTTTAAATGAAGCCCACAAAATTTGACCCCTCCCTGCAAATTCAAGTTTCCCCAATGAACAAACAATGAACATCATTTGCTTGAATTAATCATGAGATTTGAACCACATTAGCTCTTTTTCATCAAATGCTTAGGTAGGCCTCACACGCATGTGTGTGTGTGTGTGAGAGAGAGAGAGAGAGAGAGAGAGAGATAATACTATACCTTTTAATTTCATTAATGAAAAAAGAAGAATATGATCATCCATCTGGTGAGTGAACATATTATTCGAAAATTACGAACTCGAATCTCATCAATAATTCTTAGGTCGAGTTTATCGTTTACGACTCGTCGTATGAAAAAAAAAAAAAAAAGAAAAAAAGATAGCTTGATGATGGGAAAAAGATGGAGAAAGAAAGAAAGAAATTTTCTTTATGGAAAACAAGACGTGTTGGATATTGTTGCAAACCCAACAAACAAAAGCAATGGTGTTTGCTATAATGCGCCTCCCCACCCCCACTTATCACAACCGAAGGTTTGGTAAGAATAACGATATTTTTACACATGAACGAGATTTATCAAAAGTTATCGATAAATAGTGATTCAGATTTTCTTCATCATCTAATAAAATTGTAATAATTATGTGTTTAGTTTAAACAATATATACTTTTTCCGTCCCATTTATTTAAGTTTGTTTTTCTTTTTTTGGATGTGTCCCAATATATACAGATTGATATATAATTAATATGTTTACATAAAATATTAATTAATTTAAAATTGAATAGAAATAAATATGGGCATATTAGGAAATTTACTTGTTTAATTGTCTTTTTCAATAATTTTATTACACCTATTGAAAAATCATCCAATATTCAACGTATATAAATTAATGGGATGGGGGGAGTATTTCGTATATAAACTAGTTTATATATGGATTCATATATTCATGCATCATCTTACAAATAAAAAAATAATATTTGTGTTATTTCAGAACTAGTATTTATCCAACTCGTTAATTGAGATCCTATATTTTTCATGCGTTTTTGTTGTATTTTTTATTTTTTTGTATGCTTTATTTCTTAATTCGATATATGCCGCTTGATACTTAATAATTAATATTATAATTTACAATTATACATGTAATATGCATCGATGATAGTAAAACAAAAATAAATCACTTAAAAATACTAAAAATTCGAACTCTCACGTTACTAGTAGCCCATTACTAAATTAAAAATATTAACACTTTAAATAAAAATAAAACATTATTTTCGATTACATATTCACCATGCATTTACTTTCGTGGTTTATTACATATAATGTATATTAATATATATTAAAAATACAAACTAATAGTTTTCATAATTACGTGCAACTACTTTACATTATTATCTAATTAAATATTAATGTGAAAATCGATCAGACAATTAGAAATGCAATCATAGTCGTACGTCCACCATTTTATAACAAAAAATAAAATAAAATATAATAATTTGACCTAAATGCTGAACTGCATGGGGAGGGAGGTGAATTATTTAAGATATTATGATTTTATAACCGATTCAGATTTAGCTTCCACGAAACATCATATATATGAAAATAGTACGAAATTATATATATATATATATATATATATCATATATATATATATATATATATTACAATTTCTGGATATGGGCATATCAATATATAAAAGAAAAAATGGATGTTAGTGCTGAGTTGTTGAATTATTTTATTTTCATGCAACAACGTTAATACGCACGATGAAAATAAAAGTCAACATGCATGTTAGCTGTTAAATAATTTCAGAACATTTATATGAATATTTATGTGTGTGTGTGTGTGTGTGTGTGAGAGAGAGAGAGAGAGAGAGAGAGAGAGAGAGAGAGAGAGAGAGGTAAAAGACTCGTAGCATTATTAAGATTTGACAGAAATTAGTTCATGCATACACATTATTGTGACTTTAAGTTTTTCAAATTTATATATCACAAACGCAAATTATAATGTTTGCATGTAGTAATTACACACACACACACACACACATATATATATATATACAATTATCTATCTTGAGAAAATACAACAATAAAATTTAATTATCGGACAACAGATAACTCAATAATTACCAATATTAATTCCACTTAAAAAGTTTGTGAACGGAATCAAGCTATATAAACAAAAAAAAAAAGACATACAAATACAATGATAATTTCCAGCTTAATTAATTAGATTAGAGTTCCAACTAGCTAATTATAAAATAAAATAAAAAAATCTCGATAATCAATGAATTATTAATTATTAATTGTTTGTTAGATTTAGAGATAATTAATAGAGTGGAATAATTGATTATTTAGCTGGATCTAATGGAATCAAGCTGTTTTTGCCAACAAACATGGGACACACATTTAATGTTGCTTTCAGCTTAACAGTTAACAAATTTTTGCCATATGTCCAATTAAATCTAACAATTGTAAACCCCATAATTGTTTGTGTCTATCTCACTTCTAAATAAATATCTATATCTAAAAATGAAATAAAAAACATAAGATGATATATTATGTACATATATAGTGTATATTAATGGTTATTACATATACACGATAAATCATGTGAGATTATTCTATGTACGGGTCGGAATTTGTAAGACAGATTAAATTAGGATTCACACTCGTATTAAATGATATATTTATAATTTTATTCGCCACCGATGTTTTTGAATTTGGATACCTATTAGAATATTTGTCCTACATGTGTGCTTAATTAAATAAATATCATATTAAATTATGCAAATTAAAGTGTAAAGATTTGAATTGTACCATTTCTTTTTGACAAAAAATGTATATATAAAAATGAAAAATTGAAATCTAGCCAACAGTACATGTAATATGGTGAGTTCCCACAAAAAAAAAAAAAAAAAAAAAAAAAAAAACACTTTATAGCCCCACAGACAGCCCTTTTATTTCCAATTATTTTACAGTTGTTCAAACTGTTTATGTATAGAGACATGAAATGAAAGCAATCTTTCTTCTCAAAGGTCATGACATAATATTATTGATTAACATATATAAGCAAAAAAACATTAATTTTCATATGCTTGATTTAATCACTCTACTTTCCTAATTATCATGGAATTATATATCCACTATTGATCATACGTCCTTCGCCGTTTCGAGTTCTTGATATAATTTACATCGTGTTTCAATCTTATATTTTACTTAATCAATGCATTCTACACGTATTACCTGATCTAATACTGTCCTATATTTATTTCTTATCCCTTATATTAACTTATACTCCCTTCGTCCCAATAAGATATGCTGATTGAGATTTTCATGAGAATTGGGAAAAATAATTAATTAAAAAAAACTCTAATATGCCCCTATTTATATCTTTGACAATGAATTAAAGTTTAATGTAAATGATTGGAATTTCCTGTTACACTTTCAAATTTATGAGTTTTTCTTGTACTTTTTTTCCTTCAATTTTTTTTTTGTGATTTAGTTTCATTTTATGATTGTTTTTAGGATTCAACCCACCCAATTTGGGTTTATAATTATTTTTTAATATTTAATTTTTGACTTCTAATTAACAATTCATTATTATGTTTTATAATTTTTTAATTCATTTTTTTGTTGATAAATATTGACTATGATTATTTATGTTATAATTAATTTTTATTTTATAATAAATATTATTAAAATCTGAAATTTAATAACGAAACAAGGAGTGAAACACAAGAAACTGTAACAAATAGTTAAGTTAGTAAATTAGCTAAATATATATAGAAACCAGCCGATATATTTAGTAAACATGTTAAACACGACTATATATCAGTAAATTAGTTAAATATATATAGAAACCAGTCAATATATTGAGACATCCGAAAAATGAAAACGATCATATAAGAATGAGACGGGAGGAATACTATATTTGCAAATTAATGTTTTGATAACTAATAGTTACATTCCAAACAAAAACAAAAAACACTATAAACATATGTGATAATATTATATTTAATTTTCTATTTCTAGAAATATTGAAGTTTTGCATTGATCCATTTCAAATTAATTTTCTTGGCTAAATTCAAGATGAGAATATCTAGTCAGCATTTGGTTAGGCCTTAAAGATTAGGATGACACATCATCAAAAAAGTGGGACCCAATGCAGTGTAGACAAAAGCACATCCAATCAAATTGATAGAAATTTGGGCTTTCCACATAGGCATAAATTTCATCCAAAAAAAATAAGTGGCTGATGATTATTTTCAATTTTATAAATAAAAAAATACACAAAAAAAAAAGAAGAAAAGAAAATGAATTTATTATTTATTAGTGGATTTAGTGGGCCCTTTCTTGATCCAGTACAAACAGAGTTCAAGGGCCCATTTAATGCAAATTCTCACATTCTATGAAATGGGCCAAAATAAGTAGCACACTTTTTTTGGAATTAATTATCAATATTTTTTTAGTAATTATCAATTTATCATAATAAGAAATTATATCGTTTAATGTACTTTTAGTTAAATCAAAATTTCAAACCAATAATTTACCCCTCATCCAAATTATATATATATATATAGCATTTATAATATATGAATGTTTCATATTAATTAAATGAGTATCTTTAGTAGTAGGTTATTTAAATCTAAGTTATTTATTAACATATATTATTTTTATTAAAATAGTGTTAAATTAAATTACTAGTGAATCGTGATTGATTTTCCTTATTGAATTGTTTTGATTTTATTTGAAATTATTTATCTATGTTATTTGCGTAGTTTATTTTATAAATTATATATTTTTTAACTATTATGTCACTCTTTAAAACGTCAATTTATACTTTACACATCAAATGATTTCTACCAATTTATTGTTCCGAATTTTATTTGCCGGCATAACTAATTTAATTACGATTAATGAATAAGATTTAGAAAAAAATATTTCAAACCCACTTTATCTAATTATTATTTTCAATTATTTATTTTAATAAACAACAACAATCTTTTGCATTTATTTGGGGAAGGATGAATAAAAATGTCATTTTTCACTAAAGAAAATAAGAATTTTGAGACGTCGTTGTTTCACTAACACAATAACAAAAAAAATATGAAATTGAATGTATACGTATTAGCAATCGTCCCCCTACTACTGTTCTTTCTTATTTCTTAGTTGCACGAGCAAACAGAAAGTGCGAATTAAGAGCGGCCACTCCGCCCTCCCCGCCCTAAAAAGAACTTATAGATCCGTCAATTCGTGCAACGTTCAATAATTTTATAAATAACTCAAATGTGGACAAAAATATAATCAACTTTGATAACACACACACATACATATATATATATATATATATCATGAAAATTAAATAAAATAACATATAGTCTCGTCATTATGTAGTATTGTGAAAGCAACGTTAGGATATATTGCATGAATACATCATAATACAATGAATATAATTAAATTATAGATAAGTACAATCAACTGCTCTAATATAATACAACAAAATAATCATTTTGTAGTTTTTTTTTTAATGTACCTAATTTAATTGGCCGGTTAAAGATGCAAAGTTGAGGTCTCTATCATTATCATTTATCACATTGAAAAAAAGTAAGCAAGATTAGATGCTTTCATCCTACCTTTTTCTTTACTGTATAATATGCACATTACAATATTACTTTATTACATCATTTAGATTAATTTATTCAAGTACTTGGGGATATTAATTTTGTAATATATAATTAATATAAACATTTTATTATATTTTATACAATTAGTATTATATTTATAATTTCTATATTATTAATTGATATTATTAACAATACTTATGGGTCAATTATTTCATATCTGAGTTGCATTGATATTTTTGCCTAAATTCTAATGTAGAACACATGCAGTGCATCACCCATCCCAGCAAGTGACATGTGTCACGAGCCCACCAATTTTCAAATATTTGCAATCCTCTTTTTATTGTCTAGAAACGAAAATTTCGGCCAAAAGTTTCAGCCGATCGAAAAAATCTATCGTGACACTTTAATTAATATATTGTGACACTTTGACTATCTATTGTGACACTTAATTACCTATTGTGATAATATAAATTAAACCAAAATTATTTTATCGGTTAGCCGATAATTATTGAAAATAGCCAAAATGGGCTATAAATAGGAGGGGCCACCTTAGAATTTTCCGATATTTTGAAGAGGCAAAAACAAAATTTTCCATAATAATTTATTAAATTAAGGGGTTTGTATATATATATATATATATATATCGTTAATAATTTCAATTGTGATATGAAAGAATATGCAAAAGTTCTTTAACTCCAAATTCATCCATTAAATATCCATTTAATGAACCAATATATATGTGATGGCAATTCACTATACTATTTTTAATTCCCATGTCAATGATTAATATATATTCCTAACCAATTTTAGATAAAAATCATAATAGGTGTAGGTGGAATTGTTTCTTAGGAGTCACTAAATATTTCACCAATTCCTTATTAATTATTGCAATTTGACCTAGATAAATACACCTAGATAAATACATGGCTCTTGGTGAATTACCTTCCATTTATTAAGACCTAACTATAGTGAGGACCACTCTATAAGTTTCCTTTCAATGCAAACAAAACATTTCAAAGATTTCCCCTATAACACATTACATTAACTATATTATATATATATTGCACAAATATAAATTATTTTGTTATATTAAATAAACCCGATCTATTAGGTTCACGAGCTTTCTTGAAATTGTAAACCTGACCTCTTTATATAAGTAGACTTCTTGAAAGGCCTTTTTATGATCTATTTATTGAATAAGTCAGACTTATGTAGACCTAATGTATGTCAGATCGTAAGTACTTATCGAATTGTCTGACCTATATATTTTCATCTCTAAAGTATTTTCACCTCTAAAGTATGCACCGAATATAATGAGATCCAACCACCCGAACTTACTTAGAACCACAATAAATTTAGGTTAAACATGGATTGCGTATTGTTGATGTTGGTTGAGATGGGACCAAAACCCCCATGTTCGATAAACATTGTCCCATTTTGGTCAAATTGTCCAGCTAGCTTTTATGGGGCCAAATAGTTTTATTATTAATGGATTTATTTATGTAGATAATTTGAGTTTTTTCAATTTTCATGACTAGGATATTATCTTTCTGTTGGGATTCAAAAGGGCCGACCACTCTCTCTCTCTCTCTCTCTCTCTCTCTCTCTCTCTCTCTCTCTCTCTCTCTCATATAACTAATATATATATGATAATAATTAATTTTTTATTTTCAAGAAAGCATTTCAACTGTTATGTTAAATTTATTTTTAATAAAATTAAAAATATGGGTATATAAATATTGAGACCAATCCATCGTGTTGTGAGTCCATCACTCTAAAACAGTTGATTGAGTGGTGGACAATATTAGATGGATTGTTACGAATGAAGAAATATTTGTTCTTTATTTTTATTTTTGATAAGGAAGAAGTAACACACATTTCTCTGTGGATATCATCATATATTCATATTATCTATTTATATTATTATATATATGTATTATACACACATGGCATTATACTATTTGTCCACAGAACTTTCTAGTGTATACTAGAGTGATAAAGATTAATAATTGGTTTGTAATCAAATCATATCCAAGAGCAATATATATATATATATATATATATATAATGCATTTAAATTAATTTGTTTTAAGCTACTACAATTGTAACTCATGGATGTACCCTTTATAATTTGCGTGAACTAAAAATAATTAAAAAAATAATGCATTTGAATCAAATTTGTTCTTACTATATGAATATAATCATATATATATATATGTATATTATGAATATTAAAACCTAAAAATTATTGACATAATCCGAAATCCACGACCTAATTAATAATGGACCTAATTAAATATAATAATATTTTAATTAATTATGAACCTAATTAGGATGAGAATGAGACCTAACCACATGCACTTTCTAATTAGTAGATTTTTGTAAGATTATAACTAAATTAAGATTATATTTCTATTATCATCTGTATCACCATCAACATTATCAAATATATATATATAGCAGCCATTTTGATCTTATCATCAAATCCTAGTCATTTTTATAATTGGGCTTTCTTTTATTCTCTTTTTTTAGCCCCTGCATTCATTGTCACCAATCAACATCATGGGCTTAAAAGTTAACCAATAACCAATACCAAAGTTCATCTCTAAACTTGATCCAAGATTTCTCAAATTCTTTCTAAAAATTAAATCATTTCTCATAAAAAAAAAATATATTTCCATACAAAGCCTATCAATTGTAAGGTGATTATATTTAAAGCAGAGCAAGCTTGGCAAGTACGTCTCGATCGAAATAAATAATTTTTTTTAGTAGAAACACACACAACTTATAACCAACACGTCAAACTCAAAAGGCTATCGGCGTGTGGGGTTCGTATAATTGATTATATAAGTCAATCACATTGGCACGTACATATTTTATTAATCATTACATGGAAATGGATAAATTTGCCACATATTATAGAATTTGAGATATTCACAAAATCCATATCCAAAAACATTTTGCTAGGACCCTTAAAAAGGGGTGCTTTTATCCATTTGAATAGTCCAATTTTTTGTGCGCCTAATTCCTCTCTTTCTAAGACACACGAAACCAAAAAATGAAATAAAATAAAATAAAATTCTACTTACCACACAATTTCTCAAAAAAAAAGAAAAAAAAAGAAAGAGGCTTCTTGCATGTGGATGTCAAATGTTTTAAAAAGATTTATTTGTTGCCTTTTGACATATCTAAACATTCATCCATCTCAATCTCCATCACTTTCTTGATGGCAAATGGCAATGACAATTGGAAAACGACAATTCTCTCTCCTAATAACTTATGTTGATAGATTATAACTATACTAGTCCATTCGCCTTCGTCTAGGTGAAAACTAATTATAGTAACAAGTTTTGTTGATTTAAGATTCGATATATTAGTTGTATCTAGGGCTGTAAACAAACCGAATCGAGCCAAACACTCCAAAGCTCGAGCTCGGCTTGTTAATGAATATTTAAGTTTGGACTCGGCTCAAACTCGAATCGAGCTTTTTTTTCTCTTGTTCAAGCTCAACTCGATAAATATTTATCATGTTTGAATTCAATTCGAACTTGACTCGTGAAATGCTCGAAAATATACTAAACGACTCGATTAATCGAAGCTCGAGCTCGGCTCGTTTAGAAAACGAACGAGCTCTTTCCGAGCTAAATTCTGAATAGCTCGTAAGCAGCTTTGTTCATTTACCGCCCTAGTTGTATCTATTAATTCGTGACTTTGAAGACGAGATGATATAAATTTAAGGCCCAAATAATTGAAACCGTCAACATAAGGCAAAAAAAAAAATCATGTTTTTTTTAGTTTTTCTTTATTTATTATTATTTAATTTTAATATTTTTTTTCTTGAATTGGGATGAAGCGTTTGTATATAAAAATTACTAAGAAAAAATCAGTTTTTTCTTAGTTATTTTATAGAGTTTTAGTCATTCACGCTCTAAACTGATTGTATTTTTCTTTTTGGTCAGGTGTTGATAAATAACTTATTTTTGGACTTTCAATCGATAAAATTTCGTATAAAAAAAAGTGACATTGAAATCCTATTAATTTGTCACCCAATTCAAGACTAGTTTAGCCAAGCTTGCAAAGCTTTTCAAATCAAATTAATTAGGGGTAATATCAGATTTCAGCCTGACTTTTTAAATAATTCACGAAAATGTCCTGACTTTTTATAAATAATAATTTAATACATGACTTTTTGGATATACAACAAATCTAGTTTGAAATTAATTTTCAGGTTTTTAGTTGCCAACGTATATCTTTTTATCTGAATTTTTTAATGACGTGGAAAATATTTGTGCCACGACAATTGATCAAATAAAATGAAAACAAAACTATATTTCACTCCACACAGTATGTAAAAAGATACACATCGGCAACTAAAAGCTTGAAAATTAATTTCAGGCTAGATTTGTTGTATACTCGAAATGTCAGGTATTAAATTGTTATTTATAAAAGATCAGAATATTTTTGTGAATTACTCGAAAAGTTATACTAAAATCTGATAATACCCCAATTAATTAAGACGTGTCCGGTTCGAGACCCAACAATCTCATTTTCACAACTAATATAAACAAAAAAAATAAAATTCGTAGACGAGTAAAAATAAAATAAAATTCAAAGCTGAGCTATATTAGCTACGAATTTGACTCCACCGAGTAAGACAAAATATATGTAGAATGTATAGAAATATCAAATTATACAAATTTCGTTCATATCAGTTTGATTAAATCTTATCAAAACTCAATAAACAATTAAACTAAAATGAATTTAAATGACAATTCAACAAACTAATATGTATGGAGATTCTATTAATTAATAACGTATTCATTAATTCGAGCCCTTTTGCGAGGCCCGGACCGTAATTAATTTGGGCCTATTTTTTGAGGCCCGGCCGCCGCGGACCTAATGTAATTTTATGTGTTTTGGGTAAAAACTCCGGCCCGATCGGGGCTCTCTCATTTTCAGGCCGGGCCGACAGGCTCGAAATTATTTCGGGCCGAATTTTTTTTACCCTGTCCGTCCCGAAATTAGTTCGGGTCTAGTTTTTTTTAGCCCGAAAAGCTAGCCGGGCTGGGCTAGAATTGTCGGCCCTACTGTCCGGTCACCTTTTTGCTTATTGTCATACTCTCCTTGATAGAATACCTTCTTATTCTTTGAATTTAGTTCGTCATTTTGTCAATATTTTGACACACTATTTTACTAGGACTTCTCGTGATTTCCTGAGCCTCATCGTTGGGTCTCCTAATAATCTCCTAATAATTTTTTAAACATCACAATTGGTAGATTCTAGACATAGAATTCAATTGGTAGAATCTAGATATATAATTCATTCACCGATTGGAACATTAAGGCAATGTTTGGTACACTGATACGGATATACCCACATTAATAAAGTCTGGATTGCTTTGAAAGATAATTGCGTATTAGTTATTTTAATTATGTGTTTGGTTATTAAGATAAATATACTGGATTGCTTCACACATCTGTTTGGTACATTGTTTTAATTGGTAGACTGAGGAGGCGTCAGATACCTTGTCTAGAAACTGTAACCGAGGGAGGCGTCAGATACATTATCCAGTCGAATCAGTAAATTACACCACGGGCCTCATGTTAGGACCGGGTCTCGCGTGAACAAGTAATGACTACCAAACACACGGTTCTTGTTGGATACCTTTATTAATATGCCTTTATCCAGACTACCAAACATTACCTAAATAATATACATATCATTATATCAAAGTGCGTCCACGTGACCAAAATTTCTCTAGTTGTTAAATAACTTACTTTACAAATTGTAATGAGGTGTTTGGTATAAAATTTTTTTTGGATTGGCCCAATTTCTGAAAAGGCCACGTGCTTATAATTTAAATTGTTGTTGGATCACTTTAATCTATGGCCCATATATTGTTGGTTGAGAATGTTGGTCTCCAACATTTTGAGCGGTTTGGGATCAACTCGAAATTTATCGAATAGAACTCGAGCTTGAGTTATTCGAGTAGTTATTGAGCTTGAATTTCATAATAGTGAGTTCAACAGGCTTGCGAACCTTATCGAGATTAATCGAATTTTAAGACAATTATAATTTTATTCTTAATAATTTACATATATATCATTAATAATTAAATTATTTTTATTTAAATTAAATAAATATAATTTTTTATTTAATATTTATATAAAATCGAGTTGAGTCAAGCTCGAGCTCGAAAAACAAAGCTCGACCGAGCTCGAGTCGATGCGAGCTTCGAGTTTTCTTACCGAGCTCGATAAGACTAATACTCGACTTGACTCGGCTCAATTACAGTACTCTTAGAGTGGACCATCTATAGTAAAATAAGAATTTAATTTTCGTATTAGAGTTAATATTAATTTTATAGTTAATTATTTCATAATTAAGGTATATAATTTTTAAAATTTTAATTCTTAGCAATAAATTAAATGTTAATTATGATTGGCCATGTTATAATATATTTTTATTTTTATAATAAAAATAAAAAATTCCTGTTACAAATAGTTGTTTGTTTGTATGTTTGCTTGTTTGATTTTTTTTTTCAATTTGATTCTACTATAAATTTTATTCATCAATTAAACTCCAGTTTTTTTATTTTGATTTGCATTAATATATTTTTATATTAATTATAACTTTAGTCCTTTCACATTATTTTTGGAATCAAGAAATTTACCTATGTATTAAAATAATATAATGTCACACTATATTAATTAATTAATTAATTTATGCCTAAATTTATATTGGTTGCTGCTGCCCATGCACCACCCTCCAATTCCGCCCAAATTCCCTCTCGCCGCCGCCGTCAACCGCCGCCACTACTATTCAATTGAGCGGCGCTCGACAACATAATGACTACCTACGGCACCATTCCTACGTCGTCACCCCCCGCCGTCAACCTCGACTACGTTTCGGTAGCCAGGGAGCGCCTCCACGCCGGCCTCGCCGCGCGCCGCCCGTGGCGGCAGATGTTCGACGTCCGCTGCTTCGAGCTCCCGAAATCCGCTGCCGAAGCGGCGGCGCGTGTCGGAGCGAACGCGGCGTACTTCCTCACGAACTACGCGATCGCCGCCCTCACCACCCTCCTCCTCAGCCTCCTCTGGCACCCGATCTCGCTCATGTTGTTCATCGCGACGATGGCGGCGTGGCTATACCTCTACTTCATGCGCGACGCGCCGCTGGTGGTTTCCGGCCGCACGATCGACGATCGCACCGTGCTGATCGCGCTCTCGGCGGCGACGATCGCCGTCCTGCTGCTCACGGAAGCCGCCGGCAATATCGTGGCGGCGCTGATGGTGGCGATGGCGGTGGTGCTGATCCACGGCGCGGTGAGGAGTACCGACGATTTGGCGTTGGATGCGGCGGAGACCGGCGGTTTGTTGAGGTCTACCGGCGGTCAATCTTCTTCCTTTTGATTTTCATGATGATATTTTTTTTTAATTTTTAATTTTTTTTCCTTGAAATCAAATTATTGATGGATTATACAAGAAATTAAATTAAGCACAATATTTTTTTTTTCCAAAAATTAAATTAATATGAAATGCATTTTATTATTATGGCAATGCATAAAATATGATTTGAAATTAATGGATCGGATGAAATTTTATTTTTCAGTGCATATAATTTACATTAAAATTTTATTTATGTTACATTAAGTTTATGAACTTTTATTTCCAACTTATTTAACAAAATGATAATATAGAAGCCCAAGAGTTCGACTTGATGAAAATAAATGTTTTTTTACTAACACTCGATCTGGTGGTATTGAGGTGAAAATAAATGTTTGAGATAAATCTTTTATGCTAAAATTATTTCTGCACACGGAATCGTCTATTGCACCTAGAGCTGGCAAAGCGGGCCGCTCGGCCGGGCTCGAACCGAAAATTTTCAATCTGGCCCGAATGTATTATGTGTCTATTTTTTGAGGCCCGACCCACCTTTCTCATATTCGGCCCCGCTGGAAATTATTCAGGCCTCATTTGGTTCAGATGATGAGATAGATAAGATTGATAGGATAAAAATGATTGCACTGTTTGGATAGAAATAATATTGTGTTTGGATTGCTTGATTGCAATTTTAATGATGTAGGATTGATTGTCCATATTCTGTTTGGATTGAATGAGTAAGATTAAAATGTTAAAAAATACCTAAATTACCCTTCATATAAGTTATTTGTTTATAATTATTAAAGTTGTATTTTTTTATTTAAAAATAATTGAGATCATGAAATTAAAATAATTGAGGGACAAAAATAATTTACCAAATATTGGGAAATAATAGATGCATAAAAATAATTAATTAAAATAGTTTCTTCTTCGGAAATTCTCTTTTAATTACACGCTAGTATTATATTTATGTATCAACATAGTCAATAATTATTAAAATTGTAGTTATTTTTATTTATCATCCAATAAATAATGTAGATAAAAATTTATTTTTTATTTGACAAGATGATATATGGGTAATTTTATAAATAAGTGTTTTGTTGATTAATATAACAACCCTAAAATTGGATGGATGATTAATCACTCAAATAAGTGATTGGAGTCCGGGCTCATCATTAATACCGGGCTACAATCATTTATCACCCAAACCAAACTAGCCATCCGGGTCTAATTTTCTTTGGCCCGACCCGACCCGAAATTGCCAGCCCTAATTGCACCTCATGTATTGCATTTCCAACCGCACATTCGATTTTTTAGTTCTTTTTATTATTTTTTCTTCGATTTTAATTTCTTAGTACTAATTTTACACTTGTTATTTAGAGTTCACCCTACCCAATTAATTAAGAGTTTTTATAATTTTTTAATATTTACTTTTTCAAATAATCAATTAATAACTAAAAACTATAAATTAAATACTAAAAAAATATGATACACCTTAATTAGGCAGAATGAACTCTCAATAACAAATGTAAAATTAAATTAAAGTAAAAGAAATTAAAATTGAAGAAAAAAAAATCGAGTGTGCAATAGTAAATGCAACACTAAATGAACAATATATGATTTTATCCCTTCTGTTTGGAGCAAAGTACCTAATTTTAAGATAAATTAAAATAAAATGATATGATTCTCAATTATGAAAGTAGGGGGATCTAGATATTATACATGGACCTAGATTACTCAATTTTATTTGTGTTGATTTTTCATATTTTAAATTTAATTTTTAAGAAGAATAATTTTTGGTGTGTATATATATATATATATATATATATATATATATATATACATACAACTCTATGCATTTTATTGTGATCAATTTTGAATTAAAATTATAATATTATACATCACAAAAAATATTTGAGACCTCTTATTTTTATTGATCTCCATTCTCCACCGTTTAAATGTTCTCGAGAAAACTAATTCAATCTCCGGTTAATTACCAACCCTTTCAATTAGATTGTAAATTTTATTTATTCATTCATGAACTAAAATTAGTATGAAAATATTATATGTATATGTAATATAATCTACAATTTTTGTAATTAATATATAAATCGAGTGTCCCAAAAACTTCATTCACTACTAACAAAATGTGTGGGCTAACAAAGCAGACTAACTCTCTGTGGGCTCTAAGGCCCTTTGGGCCGGGCCGTTAACTACCTATTCGGCCCGATTTTTGTCCCATTTTTACAGAAAAATATATAGAAAAAAAAATTGAAATTTGATCGGAGCTGCAAGTTTACATATTGTTTAATTTGTTGATGAAGTTCTTGAATTTCACACCGAGTCGAGAGATTGCTTTGCCGAGCTGTATCGTCGCGACGAGTCATTCGTCACTAAAATACAACGTACCTGTTGTAGCTGATGATCGGACCATATCCTATCGCTCTGGCTTCCCACGTCGCTCCCGATTGTCGAGACGTGGCATGAGTCGATCATGTCACCTTCAAGTATCCGAATCACCTATTATTCGAGACGGGAACAAATAAATTGTGACTAACATTGGATTTTATATGAAGTTAGGACCTACTTGCTATAGGTTCTATAGATGCTATACCTGATGAACTATGATACTTAAAAAAAAAAAAGTATATAAAACACAGGGCGGGTGGGGGGGGGGGGTTCGTTGGTACCTGAGACATTCGAGGTCTTGCAAGAGGATCCCTACGAAGACACAGAGACGCGGCGTGCAACATGAAGTACACGTCGTGGTCCAAGTACTCGGTTCCCAACCGTGGATCGACGAGCTCACCGAAGGTCTGAGCTTCGAGCAACGGCCGAGCCTACATCATCACATAAAAGATCATAGTAAGGTTTTTTTTCTCCCCTTTTCACCACAAAACACGAATTGCTACGACAAAATAGAGGCTCGGCTCACCCATTCTGTGAGACACTGCTGCCCCTTCGGCCTCTTGAGGTCCACGGCTTTCTGCCCGGAGACGAGCTCCACCAGCACCACGCCAAACGAGTAAACGTCGGCCTTCTCCGTGATCTGGCCACTCTGAGTATACTCAGGAGCCAAGTACCTAAAGTCAGAAGCAAGCAATGCACTTGTTAAGTTGGGTGTTTCTGATCAGCATAGACATGTAGGGCACTCGGAAGTTACCCGAATGTTCCGATAACCCTAGTGTCGACTCCTTTCTGACCGTCGGATTGCCATCGAGCTAGTCCGAAGTCTCCCACCTTCAAGAAAATTTGTCAACATAGAGATCAAGTAAAACATCATCCAACCTCAAATTGCTGAGGAAAGCATGCTAGCACATGGAGAGAGCATTGGTTTCTAGAGCTTATGGGAGTCTAGCTCCCTCGAAGCTTCTAGAAAACGCGGCTAGATCTTTCATCAACGACGTATACTAATGCACAACGCGGTACATACACACACACACACATATACACACACACACACGATGAAGCAGTATGCAATCAAAAGGCTCAATGTACCAAAGGCTCAAAATCATGTGTGATGAGAATGTTGTTAGGCCGCATGTCCCGGTGCACAATGCAGCCGACTCTGCATTCTTCGTGAAGATACCTCAGCCCTCGGGCTGCACCAACTGCAATCTTGTGACGAGCGCTCCATGGCAGCGTATCCTGATGCCGCCCTGCAGATGACACGTGCATTCGCAAGATGAGGGAGGGCGAAAAACACGAAAAAAAGTTAGATCAAGTTTGATCAAATACCATAGAGATGAGAATCAAGAGCTCCATTGCAGATGTATTCGTAGACCAGCAATCTCCTGCCATCTTCGATGCAGAATCCAATCAACATCACAACATTGCGGTGCTGAGCACAGCTCAGCACTTCCACCTCCGCGCAGAACTCTTTGTCGCCTTGACTGCTTGCCAACTTGTGCTGCTTGACAGCTACAGCTTGGCCATCGGGAAGTACTCCTCGATGCACAGATCCATACCCTCCTTCGGCTAAGAAGTTAGCTCGTGAGAACCCCCCGGTGGCAAGCTCGAGCTCTGCATACGTGAACCATCTTGGAGGCTTCCCGAATGAGGGAGACTCGTGTTGGCATATGGAACACAACGGAGGAGGTCCGGGAGGTGCTTTTCTTGACAGGGAAATCACTTCTCTCAAACTGCCGTTGAAATCCATGTTACTAGTATAGCTCGGTGATCTGAATCCTGCTTCGTTGTCTAGCCTACCGATCTTTCCTGGAGTCATACTAGATAAACTGCTATACTCGAAAGACTGACCATCCGAACCAAAAAGATGCCTAATCCAGGGTTGGACCTTCGAGTTTTTCCCCGTGAACAAACTTGTACCGTCCGAACCATATTCATCAAGATTTGGACCGTGTTTCATCACCAATCTTTCCACATTCTTAGGTGGTGTGCTCGTTATGAGGGAGAGCGGTGAATTTCCCGGATCAGAGCCTGAAACTGATAGAGTTCCAGCTTCTGTGGCAGTGAATGGCTCGGGACTACTAGCCGGGGTAACTTTACACGACTGATCATTGCCAGAGGCTGTCGCCTCTGGCTGCCTTGCAGCCAATCCGACCAGATTTAGTCGGAGCACCTTGGGCTGGGAATGCTTCATGACTACAATGTTGCATTGCAGCTGTTCCATGCAATGCTTCTTCTCATTACTAAGCTGCCTGCAAGATTTTGAAGCATGAAAAACAACCCCGGTTTTAGACTACACATTATGCAGCATTGTGTAGGTATTACCTATCCAAAACAACCCAATTAGCTAGGGTGGCCTTCGCCTCTGCAGCCACTGCTCCACACGGGATATCGGAGATGATTTTTACCTTAATATTGGTCTGAACACATAACCATCATAACCATACATCATCAATACATTCAAGAATCAGCACAAAAGATGCAGAATTAGCAAAGCCACACACCTTTCTAGCATCACAAACCTCCTGGAGCTGAAGAATCATCTGAGAACAGCAATCATTAATCTCCGATTTCTTCTCTGCACTCGCCATTGATTGTGACCTCCGGTGGCGGCTGCCACAGTCTCCACCCAGGCTAGGGAACCTCCTAAACAGACCTGTTTTAAGTTCAGAGCAAAACCTTCAACTATAGCACATTCATACAATCGAGCAATAGACAACAATCCTATGCTTAATGTATGGATTTCACAACTACAGATTAAGGCCTATACATCAACATGATTCACTATTCTTCTTGCATATTCATGCCTATATAAAGATGAATTGAATACGAGCATTCGTACAAGAAACTCTCACATTGAGCTTGTGAAGACACGAGCACGAGAAGGGTAATGCAGTCCCCGGGCTGAGCAACATGAGTCAGTGCCCAAACCAAAGCAGTTCTAGGAATCTCCTTTGCTGCCTTAACAGCCACCAATACCTTGGCAGCATCAGAAACCTTGTCCTGTTCCTCTCCTCCTTCTCTACTCATCACGAATAAAACTATCGAAGCCCGCTTCAAGAAGCGTGCAAAGAATCACACTGTCTCTTGAGAGACACCAAAATTCAAAAACTATTTGAAATTTTGCTTACAAGAAACAACTACATATCATGTATTCATGTGCATTGTTATGCCTCGAAACGAAATGCCCTTTTAGTGAAGAATCGAGTTTTTGATGAAGATTAGAAGTCCTCAAGCAACAATAGTTGGAGTATCATTCACCATACAAAGCACTGAAAATCAACAAAAAAGTATGAGTTTAACCAGAGATGGAGCCTTGAAGCACAATATTTATCTGTTTGGCACATGAATTTGCACAACATAAACGACAGAAACATACTTCCATTTCTTTCATCACCATAAACAGGAAAATCCAATAATAGGCTGCTTTCAAATCAGAGATTTCAGAAAAAAAAAAGAAAAAGAAAGAAAGAATGAAATGGCCTTGGGTGAAATGAGCTGTTTTATCAGACTGAAAATCAGAAGACTGTCCTCTCTCTCTCTCTCTCTCTCTCTCTCTCTCTCTCTCTCTCTCTCTCTCTCTCTCACCATTACCAATAATTGGAATGCTGTGAAATGTGGAACTCAGATTCCTTTGCAAAATCCAAGACCATTCTTTTCTCACTCCAAACTAAAATAATTCATCTCTTTGGCCTTTCACATTAAACAAATGCTCACTCCCATCCAAACTCACTAAAATCAATAACCCATAAAAAATAAAGATTGAAAATTTGAGTTTCTGAGTTATCACTTATCAGTGAATGACTCCACAATCTTCTCTAACAAAAGCCCAAATCTTAACCATTGCCATTTCCTGCAAAAACCCCACATGCTAATTGGCATATATACTGCACTGCACATATGTGAACACATAGATGCATGTAATAAAGGCCAAACATCATTGGGACTTTGCTGTCTGTATGTCCTTTTTCTTGTATCTTCTTTCACATCACAACAGCTAAACAACAATGACAGTCATAACAAAAGATAGAATGGGCTCACTCTGTGTGTGTGTGTGTGTGTGTGTCTGTGTGTGTGTGTGAGAGAGAGAGAGAGAGAGAGAGAGAGAGAGAGAGAGAGAGAGAGATGTGGCATGGGATGAGATATCAAGTTGAACAACCACAAAATTGCTCTAATGTATCATAAAAAACAAACACAAAAAGCCCAGATCAAATAATGCAGTAAAAATAACAACTTTTTTGTGTTATGACGATTCTTGAAAGATAAAAAAGAAAAAACAAAAATTCCCACTTCCCATCTCTCTCTCTAGAAGTGAGAGAAGGCCGGCAATGCAGTTACAGTAGAACTGTACAAGTAAGGGGTATGAAATTCTTACAATTATGCCTCTCCTTGTCACTGATGATTACTGTTTTCAGACAATGTCGCAGCCCTCAATGTTCTTCTTTCTTCGAGAGTTTTTGTCTCTACATTTCCATTAAATCAATAATTCTTGATTTTCTACTTCAATAAAGGAATCAAAACTTTTTTTTTAATGATTTTCTGATCCCGCTTCTGTAAATCTGCATGCTATTTTATAATTTTTATTACCGATTCTTGAAATTAACCTGCCAAAAAAAAAAAAATGTAATGTAAGGGGGATTTTTTTTTCATTAAATAAATTTCCAAAATCAGTATCGAAATTTAGAGAAAATGATGTTTTGACTCTGACTGGATTTTACTTACCTTCAGAAAATCTGTTGAAAATATGAAATTTAATTTCTCAATGTGCTTGTGTGATTTAATGGTTATTGCAGGAAAATACGCTTTTTTTATAACACAATAAAGAGGATTTATTAAATATTATTGAAATGAAATATGAAATATAACACTAGGGAATAAATGTGGCTACATTATTTTATTTATAAAAAAATTTATATTTAATCATTTTTTTAAGAAATGAACAAAATCACAATTACATATGACTATTAATTTCATTTTTTATATTTTTTTGAACCATTTTTTGATAGCTACAAAAAAAGAAAAGAAACACCATAAAAAATTTATACCTATAAACTAATATATTTTGGCTATGATTACGAATTTACGATGCAATCAAATTGTCAAAGCAAATTTCATATTAAAACAAGTAATTTTTTTTTTAAAATTTTAGATTTTTAATTTAAAATTAAGATAAATGACCCTTTTCATATATTTAATCAATTATTTTCCAAATTAAAAAAAAAAATGGTTTTTTAATAAAGGTCTGTTTGGATGGCGGACAATCACTGCGTTAGAATCAGCTTTAGACAAAAAAAAAAAAAGCTGAAATCATTTAATCAGATTGTGACATGAAAAATTAGCTTATTTAAGATTTGGAATTTTATTAATGTCCCCACCAACGTTAGCTTTTGCATTAATATAATAATAATATTTGTCTTTTTTTTGGGAAAGTTGATTATTTATTACAACGTTTTATAGTAAGAAAAAAAAATCTATGATTTCATAGTATTATAGGTCTTAAAAGTTTGGATCAAGAATTTTGATCATTTGATGTAAAAAAGGACAATCATTCATTCTTAGTCAAAACAATTTTTGAAGTGATATCCTACATTTAATTAATATATAATGGCTGTAAGTAATTAAATATAATTAAGAATATGCCAATGCACCGCGAACTCATTAATTCAAAAATACATCCATGCATTAGGTATAAAAATTACAATTTGTAAACAACTCGGGTCAACCCGTAAAAAAAAAATCTAAAGAATCACTCGCATAATTAATTAAAAAGTAAGGCGCCTGGTCATTATTTTATACTAGTTTATTTAGTTCAAATTGTAATTTTTTCCATTCCAATTAATATTTAGAGTTCAGGTTTATTTAGGATTCATGAATTTTTTAGGAGTTTATTTTGTGTTTTTATATCTTTTTAGTTTTTTTTTATGGTTTATTAATTTCATTTTAGGGTGTAAATTTATATTTATTTCAAATAAATTAAATCAATTCATTTTATTTTTAGAATTCACTAATTTTATTTTAAGGTATAAAATTTTTGAAAAAAAAACAGAAAATAAAAAAAATTGACAAAATAATAATAATAATAATAATAATAATAATAATAATAATAATAATAATAATAAACAGCCCAGAAAAAAAAAAGAACGTGCCCATAGAAAATAGTGATGTATATAGGAGGGAGAGATTGGTATATGGAAGTCATGCTCTTTTTAATTTACGTGTTCGAATCTACTCAATACCAAAAGTCGGGTGCGTGAGTTAAAAAAAAGAATATATTACGTTTATCTAATATAATTTTAACCAACCTACAATTTGATCGATCAATTAATTTAATTTATTGCTTTTTGGGCGTGTGTATGTCTATTTTATAATATTATATATATGACAATTCAAAATTAATATTTTATTTTTTGTGTTTCATTACATTGTGATTGTAACACCCACGTATATACATTGTGATCTAGTACTACTACCACATACTAACGATTAGATTAAATATCATTTTACAATAAATCAAAGATCTGATCTAAATTAAAATCCAAAAAAATACTTTCTAATTTTGGATATATCTCCTTGATTCTAGGACAACCTCAACCACAACATCCTTCAACAAAAATTATGTGTTTTTCCTCCACAAACATTAAACTTGTTCCCTCACTTTCCATTGAATTTTTCCCTTTTTTTTTTCTAACATCAATTTTTTTTTCCCAGCAAGAATCTCCATTATTCAATTAATCTTGCACAAACACATTAATTTGTCCAAATTTATCCCTTTTCATGCCATAATTCTATTTCATTTTCCCCTTTTTTTCAAAAACATCTTCATTAATTTCAACCTGGTCTTGATCCCAGGTTTGATCCACCACCTTTCTCAATTCCCCCGACACGATCACATGATCACATGTTACACGTGATACGTATGGGTGAATGAGAAAATCGAATCAAGATTGAGAATTTATTTTCTCCTTGATTTGGGAAACTGGTCAAAATCAGCCAATGGCTTACAACATGGGGAGGTCCCCCTTGTTGGCCCCGTACGCGTCGGAATCGCCCTCGCTCCAAAGCAAAGATCCGGTGACCCAGAAAGCCGCGCTGACCTCGGCCACGAGCGTGTACCAAACGCACATGTTAGGTTATTGGCGCAACGTGACGGTCACGTGGTGCAAGAACCACATGAACTACTCGTTGACCATATCGGTCGACAGCATTGACCAAAACGACGTCGCCTACACGTGCAAAATCGAGCTAAAACCCTGGCATTTTTGGGCCAGGAAGGGCTACAAGGGTTTCGAGATTGAGGGTAGCTATCAACTCGAAACCTATTGGGATCTAAAGTCCGCTAAATTCTCGGGGAGTCCCGAACCTATCTCGGATTATTATGTCGCCCTAGTAGTAGAAGACGAAGTCGTCCTGCTACTAGGGGACAACAAGAAGAAGGCCTACAAACGGACCAAGGCCCGGCCCGCCCTAGTCGAGGCCGTGATTTTCTACAAGAAGGAGAACGTTTTTAGCAAGAAATCCTTCTCGACTCGGGCCCGATTCGATCAGAGGAAGCGTGAGCACGACATCGTGGTGGAGAGCTCAACGTCGTCGGAAGAGAAGGATCCGGAGATGTGGATAAGTGTGGATGGGATAATCTTGATTCACGTCCAAAATTTGCAGTGGAAGTTTAGGGGGAATCAGACGGTTTTGGTGAACAAGCAGCCGGTGGAGGTGTTTTGGGACGTGTTCGCGTGGCTGTTTTGCGAGCCCGGGTCGACACACGGGCTGTTTATATTCAAGTCAAGCGAGGCTGAGGAGGACGAAAACGAGTCGAGCTTGAGCCTGAACTCGAGCCGTTGCAACGGCAGCGAGTGCAGTGGCAACAGCAAGTATTACTCGGTGGTGGACTGCGCCAAGGGGTCGGAGTTTTGCCTTTTCCTCTATGCGTGGAAGCTCGAGTGATCGAGGAAGGAGCTAGCTAGCTAGGGTTTTTTTAGGGTTTTTGTTTTGGCGGGAAATGTTCTAGTTCATAAAATGGTTAGGGTTTTGTGTATTTTAATTGGTTGATATATGTATGTATATAATGTGTTTGTGTGATTGAACAAACATTTTGTGAATGAATGAATATATGAATTTGGTTAATATAATTGTCTATCTCATGTGAAATGTGTGTATTAATTATTCGTTCTCGTTTTGGAGGTTGTTCGATTTATGGGGTTTGTATTGTACAGTAACGAGATTTATCCAAGGCACACAATGATAACTCCAGGTTAATTTGATATTTTCGTTGTGAAAAAAAAAAAAGATCTAAACCAACTAGATGATAACTCTAGGCACACAACTGTTTTTTTTTTTTTTCAATTTTACTTCATTAATTGTATGCATATATATGTAACTTTGTTTTGTGTAAATAAACAAGATTTATTAGGTTTATAACAAAATATTATAGCTCAAAAATTAGTATAAAAATAATTAAAAAGTACAAAGAAATCAAAATTCATGATTTTTGAGGTTCTAGATTGACAATTATCATCTTTCAGATCCTAAATTAATGGTGATAATCTTTCGGGTCCTAAATTGTCATGTTAATTCATGATAGGGGTTTATTTATAACTTGAGCAGTCAATGACAGTATTAAAACATCTTCAAAAACAAAATTATTTCCAAAATATGGTGCAACAAAAATTCAACATCTATGAAATTTTGCATGCATCAATACACTTGATTCATTCATGTATAAAAAATTGATGAGGAACATTATTGAAACCTCAAAAAATAAAATAAAATTATTCTATGTATAATTGAATGACTTGCTCTCATCCAACTTCTATTCTACTCTTCTGTGTGTATGTGTATTTACATTACATAAACAATTGATCAAAAAATAATGATCAACAAGATCACTTATGCATTGTAAAGAACATGAATTTTCAAGAGAGTTGATGAGTAGTTTACTCGTGTTTCAATCTCCTCTCCTCTTGTATCGACTGGAAAATCCGCGCGGCTGACGCTGATGCTGACATACGGTTGTGGGGGACGACCTTGATTGCGTGCACCCTCTGCTCGTTCCTCGCCTGGAGCGAGGGCGTGGTGGGGAAGAGAGAGAGAGCATCTCCCTCCAATAATCTTCTCTCAGGTGGACTAGTTTCTGTGCTGCCCTGCATTTCACTTCCATTTGATCTATGCAGGTTCCCACCACAATCAGAAACTACTGCACTCTGCTGGCTCGACACCTTGCACGGGGTGGTCTGATGTGGCACGAAGAAATTGGAAGACGAGCTCTTGTCAAGCTCGCCTGCCTGAGCTCCGGCTGATGAGATCACCTGCTTGAGTTCTTGATTCGAGCCACTTGGCATGGCGTAAGGCTGCTGCAGGTAGCTCTGATTCAGCTCAGTGCTGCAGAAACCACTGTTTCCATGCTTGTTGGGAGGGGGAACGCCATAAGTTGCCCCTCCCAACGGGCTTAAGCTTATGGGGGCGCAGTTCCCATAAACGGGGGCCATGTAGCCAACACTTGGGAAACATGGCCCAGGATATGGTTTGTAAATCAGTCCCTCTGAAGGAGACCTCACGGGGACTAACCACTGATTCCCCGTTGGCACGGGGAAACACCAAGGTGCTAGTTTAGGGTCAACAGCTGGATTTGGTAAAGATTTCGGTGTTGAAGGCTGAGGAAGATGCCCTTTCTCGACATCATTTGTAGGCAACGACAGCAGTCCCGTTTCAAGATTAGACTTCAGAGTGTCGGTTTTTGGTTTAGCAACGGCTGGGGATGGATCCAGTGGAGACACATAGAGCAACTTATTGATTGGGGGAAACTTGATGGACGGTTTGTTAGGGTCGAAGCTGTTGTTTTCGTGCAAGATTTCTGGCGATCTGGCTATATGTCTCTGCACCTGTCACACAGCATTGGACAAAGATTAGGATACGGTGCAAATGTGGCCTCCAAGAGAAGCCGGCTTCAGCAAGAGACGAGCATGAGCATACCGTTATTAGTCTATGCAGCTCGAACATCTGCAAAGAAAATATTTTCTGTTGACTGCAAGAATGTGGATGAAATGATTTGCATTAATATATCTATATATATATATATATGTATATATCATCAAATGAGGAAATATTTATCTAAGAAAACAATCAGAAATGCTTACTGGACCATTGTTTTTCTTGCTTTCAAGTACAGTCTCTGGCCAATAACTCTCACAACTTCATCAGGAGCTAAATCTAGGCCTAGGATAGAGCCTTCGGTGTAAGTATCCGAGGTGGTTTCTTCCCTTTTGACGGCATCTCCTATTTTCAACGACAAACAATCCCCAGCTCGTGGGGAGGAACGGGCTGAATCCTCCACTGCGGAAGTGCTTTTCCTCATGGCTGTTCCAGATATCACAGACATACCATCAGCAACAGTCTTACTTCTGTGCAGACTCTTGAGCTCTAGGCATAGCTGCGCCCGAGGAAAATTTGATCTGCTCGTCTCATCTCCCCTGCTGCTTTTCTTAAGAAGGTTACGTTGTATTGCTCCAATGCCCGGCTCAGATACCCTATTGCCAGCCAGATCATCTAAGTCTTCACCAAGATTTCCATGATGCCCCATGGCCTGATCTTGACCTTTTATTTCCTTCGACAGTTTTGTGCTAGCACCATGGAGTTTACCCAAAGAGACTGAACTAAAGGTGTCGATTTTTTCCTTTTTCACATGCAGCTGAAGATTGCCGTAGTTGAGAAACTTCCCAGATTGGAGAAAAGATGAAACTGCAAAATCATTCTCATCTGTGCAACGGTTACTATAGCTGGAAAAACCACACGGTGGTTGAACCGGGATACACTTGGCTTTCATCATCAAACTAGACGAGGAACTCGAATTCTGATAACTTGCTGCCCCCGACAATCCACCAGATGAACAATGAGAATAATACCACTCTGTCGAGTGAGGGCATTCGTTCATGGCAGATAATATGGGCCGCACTTTCCGTTTTACACCAGCAACCTACAATGGTTCAAGAATTTGAGAGGGCGATATATTGTTGATTCAAGCAGCATCTTTGTTTATCAAGTGCTTGTGTAAACTCTAATCTAAAATAACAAGCCATTTCGGAGCCCGTTTATCACTGAGAGGAAAGTATGCATACAACAAGAATTTTTGTGTAACAAACATCATGAATATTCAATTTAACAACTGTAAATAATCTACCAAACAAACTTTCACTTTTTCATCATGATTGAGTACATTGATATGCTCCTTATCTTCGTGTTTCTAAGTTATACACTAGGACTTTTTCATTGCAGCTACTTAGACAAGGTTGTCAAGAAACTCAACTGATGAAAACTAGAATGAGCTATCATGTGGAGTAATCAACTTGTCCTAATACTGTGTGCTGATTCTAAAACAAGTACGCAAGCAACCGAAGATAAAAAAGCCTCGTGCATAAATATATACTCATCACCTCGGTGTTCCTAGGTTACGTGACAGAGTCTTCACCTCACCACAGCTACTTACAGAATGCCTCAAGGAGATGCTATGCACACCATTCCACTAAAATTGTGAGAAAAACAAACTCAACTAAATCCGAGAATGAATGCATCAAGAATTCTTACATATTTGGTCGAGTGCAAGTGTAACTAGCTTACTGAAAGAAGCACAATCTACTAATACATCAACAACACAAAGAGCATGGATTAGAATGCAAGTAACCGTTCTCCTACACACGATTCAAGCACAACATTGTCTATAGAGGGTAATGTAACTAGTGACTCATGCTTCGGATAAAATGCACAAACGTTTCTCCAACTCACATTGCTTGAAGATGCTTGTGAGACGAAGTTACTACAACCATTGCCCGGTGGTACAGGCAGCAACGGCCTTGGTCCGGGCCTGAGCTCCGGGCCTTGAGAATTCACACTATACTCTTCGAAAAGAGCCATCTTATTCCTAGGAGGTGCCCTAGGCCCTCCTTTATCTCCATCACTAACATGAAGCCCAGGAAACAGAGGAACCATTTGCTTCCCTTCATCTTTTTCTCCTTTCATTCCACTCTTTCCTTAAACTCCTAAATAACAAAATCCCACTTATTCCAACCCATCTTAGGTAATGATCCTATGCCGAAATCGAGAGATCCTTAAGAACATCAAGAAATGCCTAAGAAAAATGGTGAAACCTATTCTAAGCAGCACCCCACCTCAAAAGAACAATCTTTCAGTGTGGGAATCCATAACCATGAGCAACAACACATGGAATTTATTCACCCCACAAAAAAAAAACATTGAAAAAATGCATAAAGATGAAATCTTTAGACACAGAGTGTTAACATAAACACATCAAATTTACTATATATCCTTAAACATGCATAAGATGAAATCTTTAGGCAGAGAGTGTTAACCTAAACACATCAAACTATGCATGAAAAATGCAGCACACTCACTTCAAGAACAAAAAAAATCCAACTAGAAATTTCAGAAAACTCGAATTGCAGCAACCTAGAAACAAAGAAACAGCAGAATCCCACAAATGCACATGAGATCGAGAATCAATCAACCAAATACAAGAAAATCAAAACTCATTAACTGAAATCCAGGTGAGGAGGAACACACGAAAAGGCTATATAACACAGAACAATACATGATATGATGAGAGAGAAGGAGGAGAGAGAGTTAAGGGGTAATGCCACAGGTGGTGAAGATAGATAGATTAGAATCAGCGAAACAAGAGGGTCACCTCATAATCTCAAAAGATCGCATCAGCTAAAAATTGGAAGAGAGATATCAATAGAAACAACATACTTTTTGGGGTCAAAATTTCGATCTTTGGGCTACAAAATAGAGTTATATTTGGGGGGTCAACTTAAATTTCGATTTTTGGAAAACATTTTTCTTTTTGGTTACATGCATCAAATATATCAAGGATATTTTGTCTGAACATCTCTCCAATTTAAATATCTCCACAGTCTCACACCGAGATCACAAATGATTTTATTCTTCGTTTTTATTTTTCAAGAATATTTTTGAAAACTTGTTTTTGCCTCTTCCTCTAATGGGATTCTTCTATAGTTAATGATTTTTATATTTTTTATTTTAGTGCATATCAATTATCTTTTTTATAATTATTTTAATAAGTATATCAGTTATTCTTTCACATTATTCGCCATATAATATTTTTAATAAGAAAAAATGAAACGAGTTGTTACATACTTAAAAGTTAAAAAAATATTTATATTATAAGCACATTTGCAACAATTTTGATGTGTTTAAACTCAAAATTTTAATTTATTTAACATGATATGCTACTATATCTTGTGGTTAGTAACATATAACATCTGTAAAAATTGTACACAGTAGAATGTACATAATTTAAAAAAAAAACATATTAGCAACACATATAATGACATGTATAACAATAATAAAATTGTTAATATGTACATTATAAATAATAGTATTAAGTAGATAAAAATCACACTATATCAACATCTCTCTCTCCATATATATGTATATATATACTGTATTATATATTAAATAGTGTGTATACGGATACAATACTCCTTAAATGCTGAGAATATAGTCTCATTCCCTAAAATGTATTAGATTCAAATTACATTTTTGTTTCTATTATACATTTATTTACTTATCATAGTAAGAAACGTCAAATTTAATTAGCGCACATCAAATACACAAAATATAATTTTGGATATGCAAAAAAAGGAATAAGAGACCGAGCTATGGAGTACTATATAGTTAGTCAAAAATTTAAACATAGTAATATATTACTTTTCATATATGACAAAAATAGTGGGTGAATTTGGACAAGAAAATAGGGGTTTTCATTTTTTTTTTGTTATTAATACACTCTCCCTTTTTTAATAAGTGTCATTCTGGATTAATGCACACATATTAATAAAATATTAATTAGATAATCAAATTAACTCATACACCCTTATGTGAATATATTAAACGAGTTACAAATATGAGAAAAATTAGAAAATTTTACCTCAATTATGTAGAATGACACTTATTGTGAAATGGGGGGAGTATATCATTTGTTTATATTTATGAACATCGAAGTCACTCTTATTATTTTATTTTATTTATTATTTATTTACGATATTGTCAAAATATATTACTTTCTCCATTTCGTTTTATTTGTTGTTTTAATTTTTTCTTTTGTTTCAAAATACATATTGTTTAATATTTTTTCAAACACCCTCTCTAATTTAATCCTATCACAAATTCTATTTTAGAAAAATATACTTAAATAAGATTTTGTGGCATATACGAGGAATGGATATATTTTTTCACAAAATTAATTATTAATTATAGATAAAAAAAACATAAAATAACAAATAAAACCAAACGAGGAGTATCATTCTAGTTAATGCATGAACATAGAATATGAAATAAAATCACGTATATCATAATTTAGATTTGGTGAATTACAACACAAACAATCCGAAGCGTAATTGGTGAATTACATAAATCTTGAGTTCCCTTAAAATTTTTAATTCGTCCACATTTTTCTCACTTTCCTAAAATCCAAATCCCACATCATGAAATTCTCTCTCTCATCATCACTGCACTCTCTCTCATCAATGTTGATTTTAATGCCCCAAGAGTGCTGCATTTCTTCTGCAGAGAACTGTTTGCAACGTTTTGCGCAGGAGAAATTTAAAGCGCCAAAGCTGGGAGCAGTTTCATTGTTGAATGTTCAAACACAAACGCTTTTTCTCATTTCTTTGATGAATCAATAAATTCTTTCTCATTATTTTTTGTGCACATTTATTTCATCATGGCCAGCAAAAAACACCCCATTTCCCATGCCCATATTTAAATCTCAATTCTTTTCTTTTTTTTTTGTTACCCCACTTTCCTCGTACCTCCAATGGCATCTGTTCCAACATTTTTGGTAAGAAAATCAGCTGCAAGATCTTGGGTTTGAATTCATCCCATCCTTCTTCGTGTAATGTTTGGTGCCTTTCTGTGAAATCCCGTTATATTCTTGGTTGAGATTATTCAATTATTGGTGTAAAGATTGAATTTTTACTCGTTTTCTTGAATGCCCATGTCCTGAAAAGTGAGAATTGCTCCTTTTCTTTTCACAATTCTGTTTAGTTACACCATTCTTGAAGTTGTAACACAGAAAAAACAAATTTATTGATTATTTCACTCATATAGTCATATATATACATGGTGATGACTGATGTGAGAGTGTGAGAGGCTAAAATGTTGCATCTCTTAACCTAGGATTTCACAATCTCCTTTTTTATGTATTAGCTCTGTTCATGTCTGGATTAAGATCAAGATTGTAAGAAAACCACAGTTTCCTAGCATTTGAGGGTTAGTTTTTTTAAGGTTTTAGATTGAATTTAGTCATCTAGAGATGCAATCAAGAGTGGGAAGTTTTAGCTCTTTAGAGGAAGGCCAAGTAGTTCCTCATAGGATTATGCACCAATACAGCAAGATTTTCCCTCTTAGACTACTACTTCTCTTCCTCTTGTTGGGAGTAGGCATAGTTTTTCTGTATATCAGCATGTACACATATCGGTTTGTTAGCATCCACAGTGTCGTTTCCCCGACTCCCTCGAGGATTCAAACTCATGGCTGTGTTGAAGGATCAAAGAATTTAGAGGGTTGGATTAAGCCCCCATCAACCCTTATGCATGAAATGAATGATAGTGAGCTCTTTTGGCGCGCCTCATTTGGGCCGTTGATTGAGAAGTACCCCTTCAAGAGGACTCCCAAGATTGCATTCATGTTCTTGACAAGAGGGCCTCTGCCTCTTGCCCCTTTGTGGGACAAGTTTTTCAAGGGGAACGAGAAGCTTTACTCGATCTACATTCACTCGTTGCCCTTGTATGAGCCGGAGTTTCAGCCTTCTTCAGCCTTCTATGGCAGGCAAATACCTAGTCAGGTATTGTGATCACCTTCTCTCTCTTATAAGGTTGTGTTGGATGATTATATGGTTTTGTGTTTCTTGTTAATTTCAACTTTATATCTTTGTTTGTATGGAGTTATAAGCTAGTTTATGCTTCAAATGGAAATATTTGGGATCTTTTTTACTTTAGATTTGCCTAGAACTTCATGGATTTTACATGATTGCAAAATGGAGGGATAAAGTGAAGCTCCCTCTCTCTCATATCTGCTTCTCTCACTTAATTCTTCATGAATTGGATGTTTTCAGAAAGGTGCAACTTTCTGTCTGAAACTTCCCTGATTGGATACAATGTAGTCTGAAACACAACATTCTTGTTAGAACAACTTTGTTTATGGTTTATGGCTTATGACACAGTTTTCTTGATCTTGATCTTGATCTTGTAAGGTTGCTGAGTGGGGAGGAATGAGCATGTGCGACGCAGAGAGGCGGCTCCTAGCTAACGCGCTGCTTGACATCTCCAACGAGTGGTTTGTCCTCGTGTCTGAGGCCTGCATCCCCCTCCGAAACTTCACCACCATCTACACCTACATCTCCGAGTCCCGGTTCAGCTTCATTGGTGCATTCGATGAGGATGGGCCGTATGGAAGAGGGCGGTACAACGGGCACATGGCACCCGAGGTGAACCTCTCGGACTGGCGCAAGGGGTCCCAGTGGTTCGAGATAGGCCGGAAACTAGCAGTGGACATGGTCCAAGACACCCTATACTACAGCAAGTTTGATCAGTTCTGCAGGCCTCACAGCTGCTATGCTGATGAGCACTATTTCCCAACCATGCTGACCCTCCACTCCCCTCACCTCCTTGCAAACCGGACCCTCACGTGGGTCGACTGGTCAAGGGGCGGGCCCCACCCCACCACCCTCGGTGAGAACGACCTCACGGAGAGGTTCTTCACCGAGACCATTGGTGGTGGATCATGCATGTACAACAACCAGCCCACCAATCTCTGCTTCCTGTTTGCAAGGAAGGTTGCTGCTGCTGCTTTGGATCATCTGTTGGAGAATTCTTCGAAGTTTTTCGGAATTTGAGGGGTTTTTGCTTGTGAATCGAAGAATGTTTATGATGATCAAGAGATGGTTGGATGTGTTGTGAATTGTGATTTGGGATTTATAGATGAAAAAATGCAGAGACTATATATAGAGCTAGCTAGCATACTATGTTAGTTGAAAATCTTGGTTGTGTAATGAAATTTAAGCTTGTTTTATAGTATTTAAATTATATAATAGTTGTTGCTCAAACATTTTGTCACACACAACAAAAAGAAATTCAACATGGATGAATATTTACATTATGTTATAAATAAATTATGATTATCAAAATAATTAGGAAAACTCTCTAGGTCTCCTACAAGGCTACAACCATGCTAAATTTCAATATACTAAACATTTAATAAGAGATTATGTCTTTTATTTCAATTTAAACACCTTTTTGTTTTTTCTATTTTTAAAAAGTTTAAGATTTGAAATGTAAAATTTAAAATTTTATTGTAACCCTAGAAATGACCTAAATAGATTAATTCGAAACAAATTTAATCCAATATTACTAGAATCAACCTATTTTATTTTACAATTTGTGGGGATTTTAATATGAACCTAAAATGATTTAAGGACTTTTACAAAATTAAAATCGATTGTAATTCTTATAAGAAAAAATGTGTTTCTTAACATAATTAACCTAAAAACAATGCATTTTTAATGGTCTATCACTCTATATGTATTTCTTCGAGTAAGTTTTAATTTTGAGAAATTGAATTGAAATTATGTTAAATTTACAAAAAAAAATTAAAATTGTGGTTAACCCATTTTTGTAACATAACAAATCATCTATTGCATTTCATGTGACATTTCCTATTTCAAACATTTGGTTTTTAAAAAAATATATTTTTTAATTAATTATGGTTTTTTTATTTAATAATATACCCAATCGAGATATGTTAATTTAAAAAAAATATATAGTTATGAAACACCAAGTGGAACAAAAATGACAATGGATAATTTGATCCCTTTTTTGGTGTATTTTTTATTTTTATTATTTTTATTTTTATATTATTATTATTAGGGGAATTATCGATTCAGGACCTGAAAGATGGGTAATCTATCGATTTAGGACCTGAAAGATGTCTCAATCCAGGACCCAAAAGATGAAAATTCTCAATCCAGGACCTCAAAAATCACGAATTTTGATTTTTATTTAATCCTGGATCGATAATTCTCCTAATTATTATTATTATTATTATTATTTTTATTATTATTTTTTTGTGCCGCATTTGCGCTTATTACACCATGCTCCAATTTAATCGGAACAAAAATTGAATCTTTATCAGAAAATCGACGATGTGGCGGAGGAGAATGATTTGCCGATTCATTCTACCTAGGGTTTACGATGCCAAGAAATCAAGAATCGGGCGGCGAATTGATCGGAATAATTTGAAATTAAGGGCATTATTAGGGTTAGGTTGCGAATTGGGGAAGCGGAAAATAAGGAAGAACCGAAAAACTAATATGGATGAAGTTAGAAAAAAGCGAAAGATCGGCGGAGAAGATGGGGTTTCCGATCGGAATATCGAGATTGATCGGATTTCGTTGTTGCCGGACCCGATCATCCACCACATATTCAGTTTCCTGCGCTGCGCGAAAGACGTGGTGCGAACGACGGTTTTGTCGAAGAGTTGGAGACGCACGTTCGATTCGTATCAGTCTTTTGATTTTGATGAGCGGTGGTTTCGGGTGAGAGGAGCCATTGATCGGAGTGAAGAGAGAGAAGCGCAGATGAAGAATTTCAAGGCATATGTCGATCGATCAATGGCGACGAGGCTCGATCGCGTTGTGTGCATAGATAAGTTCAGATTGTACGCGGATAACGTTGATGTGCCGATGATGATTTGCATCTTGCGCTGGGTTCGTGCTGCCATGGCTAAGAATGTGAGGGAGCTTGATGTTCAATTGTATACATGGAGGGAGGTTCGGCTGCCCGTTGGTTTGACTCAGTCGAATGCGATAACTTCCTTGAAGCTGGCGGGTGATTCGTTCTATGGTTTAACTGTGATGAAGATGTGTAATTTGAGAGGGATTTTGATTAAAGATGCTAAGTTTCTTGATGTGAATGTGGTCAAGAAAATTGAAGAGAACTGCCCATTGTTGGAGGATTTGAGGCTTGTTGGTTGCCCGAGATTGTTATATCTAGAGATATCGGACCTCGTTAAGCTTAGGAGGGTCGAGGTACAAGAATGTGTGAGGGTTAAACGCATTGAAATCGCCTCGTCAAAACTTGAAACACTTTGGTATCATGGAAAAGGGAATCAGAGGTGCAAGATTGATCTGAGAGGTTCAGAAAATTTGAAGAATTTAACGGTGAAGGACAGGATGATGAGTGAGTCTGCATTCGAAGAGTGCATGTTCATGTGCCCATTGCTTGAGAAATTGGTTCTGCAACACTGCAAGAGGATGGAGAAACTTAGAATTTGCAAGCTTGCATTGAAGAGCTTGACATTGACTCAATGTGTGAAGTTGATTGAAGTTGATGTTGATGCTCCAAAGCTACACTCCTTCCAATACGACGGTCGTGTGATGCCTTTTCCTTCCATCAATGCTCCGCGCCTCTCTGAAGTGAAGCTCTCTTTCAGCAATCCCATTAGGAAGAGATCATATTATAAGGATGAGAACTTTCTTTGGAACTTTGATGGATCGAAGGGATTCAAATTGATTCGGTACACAAAGCAGGTACCGCGATTTTCTTGCTTGTATTAAGCGTGTGAAGCTCTTGAGTTTTTGCGTGCTTTCTCGTGAATTTACATGGTGTGTTTGCAGGATATGAAGATTTTCGAAGAGCCAAGAGAATCGGACCTGTTTGAAGAAGATGATTTGAAGATAGAATTGACTGCAACATCATCAAAAGTAGTTAAAACTGTTGACAATTGGTTGAGGGAATGCCATGGAAAGAGTCTTGTGCTGTCATCGTCCAACGGTGAACTACTAAAGGTAAAAATGTACACAATTATGCAATACATTATATATTAGTTTTGTTGTTGGTTTGTATATTCTGATATTTCATGCACTTATTTGTTTTCTTAAGCCAGTAAATGTGCAAATGAATAATCTTGTTGGGAGGCAAAAAGATGATATTCCTATTTGATATACACAAAGATAATACATTTTGATTCGATATACAATAGATACACAAAGTTTATAAGGAAAAAACTCATGCCAACACTCTCCCTCAAGTTGATGGATAGATGTCTTGGATGACTAATGATATAAGTTAGTTGTGTAAGCTTTTGCTAGATACAACCTTTGCAAGAATGTCTGTTACTTGATCTTCCAATTCTTCAAGGAAAGGAAGTCTTGGAAATTGCCTTTTACATAGAAATCTACTCTTGTTATTTGCTCTTTTGTTCTGGACTTCTGGGACTTTAAGCTCTTACAGAAACATGCAGACGACGGCCTTCTCTAGTACGTGCTCTAATTATGTTGCTCGTGGTTGCAGTTAGTGAGCACACTGGTAATCGACAGAGGAGATAACCCGAGCTGCTGCGAATTCTACTCGAACAAATGTTGGAGGCATTACATTGAAGATGTTAAAGTTTCAACCCTGGAGGCTGTTGAGAAGACATCTTTTTACTTCACATGGAGATCTAGAATAAAGGAGAAGGATTCTATGAAGATCACGAGCAAGGGTACAAGTGAGTCGAGCCAACTCACGAGCTCCTCGGGATCGACTCGGAAAAAACTCGAGATCGACTCGAAGATAGTCGGGTCGAGCTCGAGCTCAATCATACTAGGCTCGAGAGCCTAATCGAGCTTGCATTAATTTTACCATTTACCCTTAAGTACTACTCGGCTAGACTCGGCTCGTTTACACCACTGATCATGACAAATAAGGTTCAATAAGTTGTTTTCAGGCATAGAATAAGACAAGACTAATTCATAGTTCTTTAATTTTTGGAATTTTATACCTTACTTTTTATGTTAATTGTAACTCCATAGTTTTACAAATGTAATCAAATATGTCAAATAGTCATTCTCTTTTACTATATTAACCTCATTGAGTAAAATTAACACTGTGTAGTGTGTTTTTACCTTCAGTAAATCCAAACCCACTATTTAAATTGGAAGGCTTAATCATAATTTGTCAGATGAATTATGCTTATCAATAACTAATGTGACATAATAATATTTATTGGCTCAATATTACAAGATACATCATAACTAGTTAAATAGAGAATTATTACTATATTTTGATTTTTACCCAAGAAATTAGCAACAAGATATCCACAATTGTATCATATAATCAAGATTCCATTTCTCAATTTTCACCCAAAATTTTAGGTTAATTCAAACAATGAGGTAAAAATAGTAATTCAAAGCCTAAAACAGAAAGTTGAGAATCAATAATAAAGCTCATTCATGCACATTTCAAAGCCTAATAAAGCACATTTCTACTGAAAACAAAGTATGCAGACATTACACAGCAGAATTTTCACATTCTGTGATGACCAAATTCATGCTTATCTGATCATATGAGCATATAAGATTCCTAGTATTTTTCTTCATAATTTCCAGCACTAAATTTGAAAGCCAAAGTTACTCTATATTATCACCCTCCTCCTCCCCTAGCTCATCTTTCTTGCATGGTTTGTCTATCAAAATCCCAGACTCTCATACCTTAAAGATTCTGAAGGCGCGGTTGCTCGTGTTCGAGAGAGAAACATACGCGCCATTTGGAGTAGAAACGGGATCACCATTTTCTCTTCTAGTTGATGGAGGGAAGACTGTTGGTAATTTTAGAGGAAGTATGAGGCTTGATCATATATAATGCCACTGGTTTTCACACATCTCCAGCCAACTGTGTGTGTTTAATTTCTAGTAATTGATTCTGTGTAAACTGTGTATTATATATATATATATATATATGTGTGTGTGTGTGTGTGTGTGTGTGTGTGTGTAGCCAAAAAAATGGCATCATATAGATGAAGATGCAAGAACACATTAAATTCCATTACTCAATTTTTTTTTTCTCAAATTTCATAAAATTTCATGGTGAAAAGAAAGGTATTGTAAGTTTGTAACTTGCAAGCCTAAAACAGAAAGCTAAGCAGATATTTGGTTTTATTTCCAACATTATTTTCGGTTTTCAGAATTTTCATTTCAGTTTCACGAGGGGTGTTGGTTTTTGAAAAAAGTGTAATGATTTGTTGTGATGAATGATTTAATGTTTAGAGTTGTAAGTTTGGAAAAATAAAATATGTTTGTTTGATTTTTTTTTCAATTTGAATTTATGGTTGAGAAGATAAATATTTGTATGCTTATGATTTAATGTTTAGAGTTATATGGTTTGGAAATGAAAATATGTTTGTTTGATTATTATTATTTTTTCAATTTGAATTTGTGGTTGTGATGAAAAGGTAAATATTTGTATGGTTATGATTGATTGATGAATATTTAAGTGACGAGTCTTTATATGATTAAAATAGATGATATAGGATTAGAAAAAGTGAAAATTGAAATTGAAAATGAGTAAAACGCACGTGTTTTTTGTGTTTTGAATAGTAAAAAATGGAAAATTTCCATTTGGAAATGAAAACAAACAAGGCCTGGGGATCCGATCCTGCATTCTTAGGTGTCAAAATCAATATACACCACTCAGTGCACGGCACCGTTGTGTGACAAAATATTCGAATTTTTGCCATATATTTTCCAATAAGAAGTAATTTTCAACAGTTTGACACGAACACGAACACGAACATGAACTCGAACTGTGATAGGAGAGGGAATATATCCTAACTACCTCGACACCGTTGTCTAAAACTTGGTGCTCATCTAATCATCTAAGCACAGATTCAAAGTGTTGTGATAGGGAATTCAAACCACTAATGTTTGAAACTAAAATGGGAAAGCCAGCTTTATTCCCCTTGCTTCAAATGGAATTAGATACTACAGCAAAAGAGAAACATTCCCTTTTTCTGTTTTTGATTCACTACTAATATATATGTATTGGTGGTGTATTGGAGCATTACACAACACTTTCTTGCAGCTAGCTAAGCCCTCCCAGGTTAAAACATGGTAATGCTATCATCTTGCTTCTTTGGTAACTTTTTTTTTTTTTATGAATGTTTGAATTTATGGTGTGTTCTTGATCTTGTAGGAAGGGGAGAAAGGCGACAACGACGGGAAGGAGATTGTTGTTGGTCCATGGGGAGGAAATGGAGGGAATAACTGGGATGATGGGAGTTACAATGGAGTGAGGGAGATCACCGTCGTGTATGGCCGTTGCATCGACTCGATTCGTGTCGTTTACGACGGGAATGGAAGGGCAGTTTCAGCAGTGAAGCATGGAGGTGGTGGTGGTGCCAAAACTGCAGAGGTAATAATAATAATAAGGGTTAAAATACATAAATTTTGGAGTGTTTTTGGTTCTTCAAACGTTTTAAAAAAACGTAGTTTTAATAACATGAACTTAACACTTGTTTGGTTTATCACACGATTTTCAAATTTCGGTCAAATGAAGTGATGTGGCTGTCGGAGATTTCCGCGTGTACAGTGCGTGGATACCAAATGATCTTAAAATACACGGATTTTCGATTGATTTTGGTCGGATTAGAGTGCGCGAATTTGAAAATCATGTGAAAAATCAAATAAGTGCTGAGTTCATATCATTAAAACTACGTTTTTTTAAATGTGTGAAAACCTAATAATAATAATGCATTCTCAAGAAGGTTAACAAAAAATTGTTCAGAAACTGATCACTTTCATGAATTGGAACCACAGGTGAAGCTGCAGTTTCCCGACGAGTACTTAACGGGGGTGTCGGGCCACTACTCCCCGGTGGTGCACGGTGGCAGCCCTGTCATCCGGTCCCTCACGTTCAGGAGCAACCGGAGGACGTTTGGCCCGTTTGGAATAGAAGAAGGAACACCGTTTTCCCTCCCGATGGAGGGAGGGCAGATTGTGGGATTCAAAGGGAAGTGTGGGTGGTATGTGGATGCAATTGGCTTCCACATAGCAAAAGTTGTGAAAGTGAAAGTGAAAGTGAAACCATCGCCACCGTCACCGCCCCAAGCTGCGCAGAAGGCGCAGCCTGGCTTCTTCAGACGACTCACCAGTTCTGTGTCACTCGCGCCTCTCAGAGATGGAGACGAAACCCGAGCTAGATCAGTGAAACTTCCTCCTTAGATTAGTTATGAGTTGAGCCACTCACTATCTATAGACTATAATCTATGTATGTTCAAGATTTTCACTCTACTTAACTACAATAACTTGATAATATGCAGTATGGCTTGGTTTCTAGTTGAGTTTCTGGCCTCAAAATGCTTAAACCAACTAAACTATGCAACAAACTCAGCAAAAACAATCTCTTCTCAAGCAGATAACAAGATTACACGAGGTCTAAGAACAGCCACAGACGCGTGTAGATTCAGAAACGTGAGCTTGCTAGCTCGTCTTGAATCATAATCCGATCAAGAATTCAAGTTCAAGATTCATGTAAGCTACAATAAGTTGATGTAATGCAGTCAGTGTTCAATGTTCTGGCCTCAAAATGATTAAACCGACTAAACTATGCAACGAACTCAGCAAAACGATCTTCTCAAGCAGATAACAGGATTACAAGAGGTCTATGAACAGCCACAGACGCGTACAGATTCAGAAACGTGGGCTAGTTAGCTCGTCTTGAATCATAATCCAATCAAGAATTCAAGTTCATGATTCATGTACTTAGCTACAATAAGTTGATGATGCAGTATGTTTTTGCACATGATCTAGCTTCAAAAATCTCAACACAACTACTCTATGCAACAAATTCTGCAAAAAGATCAGATAACAAGACTATAAGAGGTCTATGAACAGCCATACACGCGCATAGATTCAGAAACGTGGACTAGCTAGCTCATCTTGAATCATAATCCAATCAAGAATTCAAGATTCATGTGCTTAGCTACAATAAGTTGATAATGCAGTTTTGTTTCAGAGTTCCATGTTCTGGCCTCAAAATGCATAAACCAACCACACTTTGCAACGAACTCAGCAAAAACGATCATAACAAAGATTATAAGAGGTTTATGAACAGCTACAGACGCGTATAGATTCAGAAACGTGAACTGGCTAGCTCGTGAATCATAATCCAATCAAGAATTCAAGTTCAATATTCATGTATACTGATACAATAAGTTGATAATGCGGTATTGTTTCAGTTTTGGCCTCAAAATGCTTAAACCAACTATATACACTATGCAACGAACTCAGCAAAAGCGATCATCTCAAGCTGATCATAACAAAGAATATAAGAGGTCTATGAACAGCCACAGATACGTATAGATTCAGAAACACTCTCTATATAGCTACAATAAGTTGATAATGTAGTATGGTTTTGTACATGCTCTAGCTTCAAAAAGCTCAACACAACTACACTATGCAACAAACTCATCAAGAAATCAGATAACAAGAATATAAGAGGTCTATGAACAGCTATAGACGCGTATAGATTCAGAAACACAGACCAGGTAAATCGTCCTGAATCATCATGCAATTGGGAGTAGATGAGAAACGAAATCTGTATAACCATGGGATGATGATCATCACCTGAGGGAGAAAGGTTATCAGCAGCAACAATTCCAATTTCCAAGTATCTAGGCCACCTCCACAGCTCCATAGCAATGAATTTCTGCTAAAACGAACCCTACAAAATCGAACATAAACATCATAAACATAAAGATGAACATGTCAAGGCTTAATTTTTCATGTTTGATGCAATGTAGAATCTGTTTAAGACAAATATGATTCAAAACCTAAAACTGCTGTCCAAGAAATTCGACTGAGATAGAAACTATTCAAATTTTGCACAATTATAATTATCAACATATTGATCGAAATCAATCATGGAAGCTAATTCAGTAACATTATTTGCAGAAGCAATGATTTCAGCAAAAAAAATTCAATGATTTTTTTATCCCATTGCATTCCAATCCCAAGCTCCAATAATCAAATGAATGATTAATCATTCAGACAAGCATTCCTTTCTCAATCTATATAAATACAAACAAATCAGTTCTCATAAAAAATTGCAAGTCCAAACATAATCAAAGTTACAATTCTTACAATTTTCCTCAAGAATTCACAAAAATTATGCAAAGAAAACCCAGATAAATAACTAAATCAACAGATTCAACACCATATAATGGGCCGCTAAGAATTCTCAAGAAATGAAGAAATACACAAAAATACAAAGAAAAACTCATTCCATTATTCTCATATTCAATTCTATACATACAAAAACACACAAAGTTTTGAACTTTTGATATAATTATAGACAAACTACTGCCAAGCAAAGAGCCTGAACTTGAAAAATTGAATCTTTACTACCAAAAACTGATATTTTTTTTTTTACTCAAGTAGACCCGAGGCATAATTTAGTTGGATTTACACACGTGAATTGGACTTCAACTATTTGGCGCATAACGTGATTTATTTATTTTTCGCAAAACTCTAGAAAAAAAAATGAGTGAAGAAAAGAGAGCCGAAAAAAGATCCCAACTTTAGGAGCAGCACATTCATTTCATTTCTGGCTTTTTAATGATTTTTTAATTAGAAGATTCTTCTTCTCTCTCTTTCTTTAAAGAGGAAGTTGCACAATAGATTATTTGATGCAAAAAAGGATTTTTTTTTATTTTTTTTAAAACGACCAAGTAAAACGTTTGGATGGCATTGAAAACTTTTGGTGGGAGCTTTTAAAAAAATTGAAAATTTTATAAGAAAATTGTTTTTTTTCATGTTTTTTTTTTAAATAAGCAATATTTGTGTTAGAGAGTTAGAATCATGTAAAATAAAATGGAGGGGAGGAGAGGAGAGAATCATAATATTACTGACTTACTGTCACAGTAAAAAAACATAAGAGAGTTAGTGTTTAATATTTCTATATTGATTTTGTGTCAACTTATTATTAACGTGTAATATTTTTGCTATTTTTTTTCTAATCATTTTACGTTATTATAAAGAACAATGTGTTTGTGTTCACGTCAACATATGAGTCATTATTATGCATAATTGTATTTACATATATAGTATGATTATCTCATAAAAATCCTCCGAAATAGAAGATATCGGGTAAATTTAATTATTCATAATCTAATATTTTCAAGTAATTTTAAAATGATATTTTATATGTACATATATATACGTACCATATTTTTTTTTTTTCAAATGATATCGTAAGAGTTTTGTAAAATAATATCAATTAAGTATAAAGATTTGGAAGCTAGATGCAGTGATGCAGTGCATGGAGGCAGGTATGAAAGTACTAATATACTAGTTGTCTTGCCTAAGCTAAGCTCCTTTCTTTTTCAAAAAATTGTTTTTATTTTCTCGTTGGATTTTTCTATATAATAGAGAGAGAGAGAGAGAGAGAGCGAGCGTAAATGCGTAATAGGTCATAGTATTTTCAAGAAAATCCCTCTCTCTCTCTCTTCTCACGTTTTCTCTCTCTGTCTTGAGGCCTCTCAGAGTCTGTGTTGGCAAATAAAGATACCAAAAAGGTACCGTTCAAACTTCAAACCCATTTCTTATTTATGCAGCACCGCACTCTCAGCTATGTTCACTACAGACACACAACACACAGTAAAATTGCGTACGAGCTGCTCTTTCATTTCTCGTGCTCTCTGAATGTTAAATGACAATGGGTTGGTTGTAAAAATCCATTCTTGTTGAAGTTCACCATAGAAAAAAAATGAGGACTTTTTTTTTTTTTCAAGAATGCTAACCAAAACAATTGGGAACAAAGAAAGAATAAATGGGGTTTGAGTTTTCTTGAAAATGAGTGAGAGCTGAAGAAAAACTAAATCTTTGCCTTTTTCAGATCTATCCATCTCTTTCTGCCCCAGATAAACCCTGCTCTGAGTTTGTTTCCCCACCTTTTTTTCTATCTCTGATTTTCTCTCCTGTTTATGATTTTGTGAGCTTCCATCTTTTTTGTGTAGATTCTTCTGATTAATGGCTACTTTTTCTTGGTTTTTTCTTAGATGCATGCTGCTGCTGGAGGGTTTCTGATTTTTTTTTTCTTTTTTGAGGGCATTTATGTGCGGCCTTGAATTGAATTGAATTGTTGGAGAAATAACGATGGCTTTCTTTTATCTTTTTGCTTGTTCTGTTTAAAAACAAATAATCCATTTTTGTTTTGGCTTGTAAATGGGGACTTCTGGAGAAGAACCAAATAAGGCCATTGATGCAAAGGCTGGGGGGTTGGTGTGGGTTCGTAGGAGAAATGGGTCGTGGTGGCCGGGCAAGATTCTTGGGCCTGAAGAGCTGCCCGAGGGCTGCGTGTCTACACCACGAGCAGGGACCCCTGTAAAGCTTCTTGGTAGAGAGGATGCTAGTGTGTAAGTGTTGTTTTTTCGGCCATTTTAATTGTTGGCTTGATTTGGTTATGTTTACAGCACAGAAATGTGTCGAGCTTGTTTCTTGAAGCAGTATAATTTTTTTAGTTGGTTGTTGTGATAATGGAATGTTAGGGTAATCGATTCTATTATCTGCCTGGTTGTCCATGTTGAGAAAAGGAGCTAGTAATGGCTAACCAGATTATGACCTTCTCCTGTTTCTCGTACCATTTGTGTTCTTTGGGACAGGGGGTGCGACAGGCTGGTTTTACGCTGATCTTGATAATTCTCGTTTTAGTATGTAGGCCCCTTATTTAAGTTTATCTTTTTCTTTGATCATTGTTTCCATAAGAGCTAGAATCTTCCTTCACTAGTTGTTTCACAATGTACTTGCCGTTGGAAGATGCAATTTGATATGAGTGAAATCTTGCATTTAAGTATCAACATAACATTTGACCACAACATTAAGCTTGCTTATTTTTAGTAATGTATCAGGTTATGCCTATTCTCTCTACGTAAGAGGGCTTATATGTGTTTTAAGTATAATCATGCTGTGACACCTCTGGTTCTGTTTGTATTCCATATCAGAAATTCTAAATTTCACTTCATATAAAACAGAATCGGGATGTGTAGGCAGAACTGTTGAAGATCTACATATGTAGTTTGATTGTAATGGATATGCTTGCAAGTTGAGTTCTTTATTTGTCATCTCGTTGAGATTTGCTGATTTTTTTTTCCTTTTCTTTTATCGAAGATTTGATGATCATATTGAAATGGGACACGTGTTAATAGAAGAAAGTTGGCTAGAAGTTGATTAGGTTTACGGATCACACATAGTTAGGAGGTGTTAAATGAACCATTTATGATCCGAAAATTTAATTAACCGAACTAACAAACTGTACTCATTCCGGGCCTTGCCATTTGGCATGGAAAAATTAAAGGCTGACTGGAATATAGCTGTTCAACTTGATGTTCAAGAAAAAAAATCTAAATAATGATCTAAAAATCATTAAAGAAGGAGCCAACCAATGCTGACAATGAGTAAATCAGGTTTTGGATGTAGCAGGCAAGCTTTGTCTTATACGGCGTAACGGCCTGTTTGTTTGTATCAGTGAGGTCATGACGTGAGTCGTGAGCTAATTTGTTAGTGATGACATTAATCTCACATGTCTGAGTTTTCATTTTTCACAATTCTATAATGCAATTCTGTAACAAACTACTAGAATTAAATTGGGTATCGAGCTCAAATTCTATATTGAAATTTCAGTTAGATTCCATTGATCTCTCAATCCTGGCGCGAAAACATCGTTCTGTGTTAATGAGTCCCATTATATATTGTTGATGATTAACTTGGTCTTGTTTGTCTTTCTATCGTGATCCCAGTGTTGAATGTCCTTCTATTTTCCACTCAAGGCTTTTCTTTCTCTTAATATCTTACTCACTGGAATGCCATTTATTTATGTTAATCATTACTATGATAACAAAATTCCTCCCCCCCTTCCCCCGAAGCATTAACTCTTTGAGTTTCTTTCGTACCTACTGTAGTTTGATTCGAGTTCTTGTCATTGCACTTTCAGTGACTGGTATAATCTGGAGAAATCAAAACGAGTGAAAGATTTTCACTGTGGGGAGTATGATGACTGCATTAAGAAAGTTAAGGAGTCAGCATCTCATCTATCTAAGAAGGCCGCTAAGTATGCTCGAAGAGAAGATGCCATTCTTCACGCACTTGAGCTTGAGCGTGCTCGTCTTGGGAAAGACTACCCAGACTTACCGGCTGCACCAGTTACTCAAGATGGGGAGCATGAACATGTCGATGAATCACCTTCTGCATCCCATCCCAGTGAAGAAAGTGAAGATGCCGGTGAGGATCTGAATAGCTCCGGAGATGATTCAGATTTATCCCAGGAAGTATCCGAGTCTGGCCTATCATTTGGCAGACCCGATCCTGTTGATTTAGCTAGGGAAGAATCTAAGCAGAGGAGAACTCCAAATGATTCGGAGGAGGAGGATGGATACGAAGGAGTAAAGCGTATGAGAGGACTTGAAGACCTGGGAATGGGTGTATCATCGTCACTCAAAAGGAAAAGATCCCAGGTTGCTCATGTTCATGAACTCTTAAAAAGGAAGAATCGGCATCGTCCTTTGACAAAAGTTATGGCGAGTGCTACAATGGTGTCTGTGCCAGTATCGTCGGATTCCAAGGTCTCCGGATTAGAATCTAATGAATCAAAGAAAAACAGTTCAGTTGTGATCAATAACAACTCAGATAGCAATGGAGTCTCACACGAGAACGGGACATTATTGAATGTGCGTAGGCATGCTAGCGATGCTCCACCAAAATGCCAACAGAAGGATAATGAAATTTCTAGTCGACCGGGAGATCCTGAAAATGGATCTTTTCAGAAGTTGTTTGACGTGCCTCTTGTTTCTGAAGAACAGCACTCAGCAGGTATGATCGATCTGATCTATACATATTAGCTAGGGCTTTCGTTTCACTTATGAAACTCGTGTGCTAAATCTCTTTTTCCAAATGTGAAATACATTTCCTAAATATGGATTGAATTGAAACTGTAGAATGCCGACTCTGGCACTGTTTTATCACAGCTTATTAATAATCCATGAGCTGTATATGGTCACTACGGATTTACTTCTTGTTTTCATACGCGGTATAAGGAATAGTTCACTACGGATTTACTTCTTGTTTTCATACGCGGTATAAAGAATAGTTCACAACATTTTCCCTCCAGAAAACACTATATGTGCCGATGTATTGTGTTCCAAAAATCCTTGCCGTGTACTTTGCATATAATGGAGCATATATATATTATTCTGATAAGTCAATCTTGTGCAACATTTTCACTTCCACAGGCTTTTCTGCTGCTGTTTCTGATGCATCACAGCTGGCTCATGTTGGTGCTAGAGCCCATTCTAGCCAAAGTAGTCATGTTGAAGCTGGATCTTTGGTTAATGACGAGCATAATGGATCTGGTCCAATGAGTTCAGGTACTGCAAATGTCCATGGCATAAGCCAGAGCATCGAGAAAGGTTCTTCTGAGTGGCGGTTCAAAGGGAAGAGGAATTCTAGGTCGAGGAAAGTGGATAACGAAGCTGAAACACTGGTGGCAGGTGTTGATCGGGGAAGCTTTTCGACAGCTTTCAGTAGAAATGTAGACTCCAAGAATCACGGTCAGTCCCTCGTTTCAGAAAATGGAGGCTATCATGTCAAGTCGAGGCCAACTGCAGGAGTTCAAGAATTTCGTGGTTGGAGCTGGAATACTCCACAAAGAGAAGCTCACACACAAGGACCGACCACAGAGCAGACGGTTCCCCAGAGGCTACTCCCCTATCGCCAGTCTCGTTTCACGGTAAACCCAAAGTACGATGATTCGGATTTTTCTCTCAGACACCACATTGCTGTTTCTGGCTTGTATGATGTCACTGTCCAGGTGAAGACCGGCTACCGGCCCCAGCACGTTCCGTATATCTCTCTCATGAGCAAGCTAACCGGCCGTCCCATCATAGGCCACCCTCTCACAATCGAGGTGTTGGAGGATAGCTTTGCTGATGATATAATCAGCAACCCTGAATGCTACAGCAGCTGCTCTGAACTGGACTACAATCACGGCAAACAAAAGCCCAGAGGGAGGCCCCCCACCAAGCCAGGCCCGTCTCGTGCTCGCAGCTCCCTGTCGAAGTCTCCAAAATCAAGAAGGAACGTGCTTCTGTCAAAGAAGACGAGGAAGCTGTCTTCACTAACAGGCTCTCACAGACTAAGTCGAGAAGAGACGAAGCCAGTAATGGAGAAGCTCAAGGGTCCTTCAATAGCTTGTGTGCCCTTAAAGGTAGTCTTCAGTAGGATCAATGCAGCCCTGACTAGCTCCGTACGAGCCCCGCCTCGTTAGAATGCAACGAGCACTGTGTGAAGTAAGTTTGCGACCGGCTCAAACACCGTTTTTTAGCTTCTGGGAAAATTTTGGTAAAATTAGGCAGCCAGATTCTTCTGCTGAAACCATGGTTACCTGCATGTACATTGGTAGAGATTCTTTTTTTTTTTTTTAAATAATGGTTGCATTTCTTTTTGCCAAATGAACTATAGTAATGTTGTAGAGGTACTGCTTTTTTTCTTGAAATTAGACTCTGTTTGGATCTGTGTATATATATATATATATATTGTAGATTAGATCAGACCTGATTATAATCTGTCGCCAGGTTTAGCAATCTGATGATTTATTGTTTGTAGACTGATGTTTAGATTATTGGGGGATTATCTTTAAAATTATTTAGTCAAGCTATAATTTTTGTTTATTTTATTTCCCTTTTTAATCGCATAACTTGTTGGATTGTTGTTGTTGTTGTTGTTGTTTGTTTTTTTTTTTTTTTTTGAGAAAATGCTGAATTGTTGTCTTATGCTCTCTTTGTTATCCAAAATTTCATCAGAATTGAATGGTTTTTTTTAATAGATAAATTAGGGCTCTTAGTTTTATTTCATAGTTCATAGTACTTCCATGTCTCACATTTTCAAAGTGGGAAATGTGTTCCAAAAATTCTTTATTGGGTGTTTCTAAACACAACGATATTTTTCTTGTATACAATGGTAATTAAAATAATTCAAAAGTAATTATTTATAAAATTACTTAAATACTCTTATTAAATTAAAAAATTAAAAAAAAAACAACAATATTCTAACTTTCTTCCCCAGCTTGCCTGTTCCCTCATCTATTATGTTTGTTCGAAGCAATCATGTTTACCAGCTCAATTTCTCCATTAGTTGGTGATTCAAGCATTCAGAAGCTCAAGAGGGGGACTCACATAGCCTTTGTGGGAATGGACAAGTGAACAGGTGCCTCGTGGCCTAAGGTAGATGGAGTGTAAGTTCTTGAGGGGGGAGCACATGCTATGTCCGGGGACGGCCACAAATCAAGTGAGGGAGGACTTCACGGGTTGCAAGTTGCTTTATCACACCCAATCCTCCTGAGGCTCGGATTGCCGAGAATTGCGACTGTGAGTCCGTGGTGCATGGGAATGCACGTGAACGTACTCTGATCGAAAAGATGGATAACGGACTAGATGTCTCATTGAGTTCGGTTGGAGGACATCATCTTAGCCACAATTAACTCACATGTGGCTTGGGTCTGCGACGAGACGTATAACTTCAAGTCTTCTATGGGTAAATTCACAAGAATCAGAATTCTACAATTGAATTCTTGAGAGAGTGCTTAATGGAAAGTTTTTCCATGGTAAGGATTGAAGAGGAGAGAGAGACGGCGGTGTGACTGTGAGGGTTGAAGAGAGACGGTGATTCAGGGAGATAATAATTTTAGTGAGTTTTAATTTGTTGAATAAGAGGAGAAAATACTTTAAAATTTAGCTAATTTATTTAAGTACTAACAATTCATTACTAATTTACCCAAATTTCGCTTAAACGTTAGTTAGGACATCGTACTACATTTATCCAAATGTTTATGCACATAAGATAAATTTTTAATATATGTGCTAAATTGAAAGAACTGATTTTTAAGCTTCTAAATAAATAGTGGTTATCTCCGGCGTCATTCTCCTCATCGAGTTGATGTGTCTGGGATCCACGTCATTCAGTTCATACTTTTTAGCATTATTGTGTTCGCATCACTATGCGCCATCTTCACATGTATGAGCATTTAGACTGACGATGATGAGGAATGTTGATGGGTTCAGTGACTTGTTGATGGTTACGAGCATTTTGATCAGTGAATGTGATCCTCAAGAACCAAAAGTTGGATTAATGTGAGGTGTCGTCGCTTGGGCAAAGCAGACATGGCACACGGTGTTCACGATACTTACAATATGCTTTGCCATTGCAGCATTTGTGTTTGCTCTCATGAAACAATATGGACTGATACACATGATGCCCACACCGGTTCGGGTCTCCTTCTTACTTCCACTGATGCTCGTTCTATGCTCCACGTACTGGTACACATGATGTCTACACTGGCTCAATCTTGCTCTTACCGAGACTCGTTCTCATGCTCCACATACCGATACACATAGTCCATGTTCTAGCGAGCCTCGTACTTCCACTGATGCCCGTTTTAGCGAGGCCCGTTCTAATGTTCCACACACCGGTACACGTGATGTCCACACCGGCCCCAATCTTGCTCTTACCGAGACCCGTTCTGATGCTCCACGTACTGATACACATGATGCTCGTTCTAGCGAGGCCCGTACTTCTACTGATGTCCGTTCTAGTGAGGCCCGTTCCGATGCTTAAAAGTACTGCACTATTAACTGGTTTCAAAGGCTATCGATAAATCTTTTTGAAGGCATGTGGAATGATCTTTTTGAGTACTCATATAATGTTTTACTTATTTCATATGTGATTTTTTATTTTGAGATACGTTTGATGAAAAGTCATTGTTGGGTATAATTTTAAGAAATTTTGCTATATTGTTTAAATAGTATAATCTATCACCATCACATAATAGATATTTTTAGTAAAAATACAATGAATAATATTAAATTATTAAGAAACAATGAATATTACTTATTAATTTTCATTAATAACATGTAAAATGAATTTATTTTAATTAATTTAATAAATATGATACGTAAATTAGTAAAATAAAATGACTTTTAATGTAATCAAAATTCAATTTGATTGAATTATGAAAATACTCTTTAAATTAATAAATACTAATTTATGGATTAATTAATATCACTATAAAATAATAATATTGCATAAAATCTCATGCTCTCGATACTATTACTTGTTCTATATTTTTTTAATAGATGGCGATCATGGATACCACTCTATCAACCATTGATGTGGTTATCTCTGACGGCATTCTTCTCATCGAGTTGATGATGTCACCCACGTCATTCAGTTCGTACTCTCCAGCATCGATATGCTCGCATCACTATGCGCCATCTTCACATGTATGAGCAGAATTTTCAGAGCCGCTCCCCTTAAATTGACGATGATCAAGAAGTAGAAGTTGGATTCATCCCCTTAAATTGACGATGATCAAGAAGTAGAAGTTGGATTCATCTTAGGCGTTGTAGCTGGGCAGAGTGAGCAAGTCGAGAAACTCCCTCTTTTTTTACGATGATCAAGAAGTATTGCAGCATTTGTGTTTGCTCTTGTTTTTTTTACGATGATCAAGAAGTATTGCAGCATTTGTGTTTGCTCTCGTGGACCTGCATTGATCCCAAACTCCCTCTTTTTTTTTTTTTTTTATTGTCGAAGGTAACCTGCAGCCGCTACCGAGGTGCGCACTGGGTAAACCCTCTTGTGGAGACAGCATATACTGATACACATAAACCCTGCATTGATCCCAAACTCCCTCTTTTTTTTTTATTGTCGAAAGTAACAGCCGCTACCGAGGTGCGCACTGGATAAACCCGGCCACAGAGGAGGGATACGATGATCAAGAAGTATTGCAAAACTCCCTCTTTTTTTTCACATTTGGCAAGCCAGGTGTGACCCTAGTGGTGTTGGTGGGATTTGAACTTGAGATCTTTGGCCTCAAGATATCACCATTCTTAGATATCACCACTCCACCGCTAGGCCATCCATTAACTTATTATCTTACAGGGTTAATCATCCCTAGTTACAATTTATTAGCTTTATTTTTAAAAAAAATATATAATTAAAATTAACCCACCTGATTAGCTTTACACTTTAATTGAACACGATAATATTGAGAGATTTGTAATAGGCCATCTGAACGAGGACTCAACAAACTATATTGGAGATGCCCACATTGGTTTTTCGAAAACAAATATGTTGAATTCACAACAAACTTTTATAAAACATGCATGAACAAACGCATAATTTACAACATTCACAATACTTAATATATTACTAATATTTTTGTTTGTACATATGAAAACACAAAATTATTTTGTAACATTTCTTACTACTCCCACTCTCTCTTAAATATATGAAGAACTAATGTCTATTTATAGATCTCAACTGTCATCGGATTAACCGATTAGACAATGCTAGGGAATTCTAGACTAAAAACTAGTGCCATTTGATTATAATATTGCAACTTCTAAAATGCTCTAGGAAACTCAAGTGTCCTATGAAGTAATATATTCTTAAATATGAATCACAATTTCCCATCACAACTCGAAAATAAGAGAAAAAAAAAGTCTATTAGATTCTACAAAAATATATAGCAAGTGTGTCCATTTTTTTTTTAAATTGTAGCAAAACTAGCGCTCCCAATTTTTTCTTTCCAATGATCAGAATTATAATATGACTGTTTTTTCCAAGTACATAGATGAATTTAATTTTGGGTGTCAAGTATGATAATTTTTATTATGCAGCGTGAATTTTCTAATCGTTAGAATTTTTTGAGTGTTTAATTTGTTATAAATAAAAAAAAATGTGTTATTATTACAATGATTTAAATGTTGTGTTTAAATTGTAAATTCGTTCAAAAGTGCTAAATTTTTTATTTAAACGGGCCTCCGACAAAAAATGGGCTATAATATAATGAAATATATATTAGTAATAGTTAAAAAAAAAGTAATTTTTACATTAAATTTTATCTCTCTCTCTCTCTCTCTCTCTCTCTCTCTCTCACACACACACACACACACACAGTCTCCCCTCACGAACAATTTGGGGTAAAATCCATGGTTTAGGCAATTGCTACAGTCTCCAACACTACGCCATGTCTTCGACGCTGGAAATCGAAGCTCGAGAGTAAGCTATGCTCTTCCATTCAATTGTTGAATATCTCTACTTCATGCAACCTTACGTTTATTGTTTTTCTCCATGTCGATTAAAATTGTATGAGCGCGAAAAGCTCCACACTTTTTTGATGGGTTTAGGGTTTTATTATCGGTCGTTTATATATTCTGAGCTAGGATGGTATTTGGGAGTAAACTGTAATTTGGAATTGGCTAGGTTTCTGCCTATATATTGTCTCCATGTTTGAAGCTCCCGCAAACGTGCCATCCTGATTAATGTTTGGTTGAATGCCGAGCCAGCTCCTTGCTCTCAATGCGGTTTGTGGCTCATTTTAGGTTTCCTCCTCTGCGCTTTAAAGGTGTTTCAAGTGTTATGGTTTCTCCATTGCACAATGGTGTTTTGCTTGAATCTTGCATTTCAAATGGTTGTGTTGTATTTTCTTAATTGGATGAAGATTGGATTGCTACATGATTGTGTCCGCATTTTTGTTAGAGGTTATCCATCATAATCGAGCCATTTTACCTTAACATCTTTATGCTGGTTTTGAGCTTTTATGGCCAATTGTTTGATGGCTATCATATTGCAAACAGTCTTCAATACAGTTTTTTTCTTTCGATTTTTTGTTTGTAGTGTGATCAAGATTGTGCTCCAATTTTGCAAAGAAAACTCCCTGCATCAGACTTTTCAAACACTGCAGAATGAGTGTCAGGTGTCTCTAAATACAGTGGATAGCCATGAGACGTTTGTTGCTGATATCAATAGTGGGAGGTGGGATGCAATCTTGCCTCAAGTTGCCCAACTTAAACTTCCAAGGAAGAATTTAGAAGATCTATATGAGCAGGTAGTCTTATACATGTCAAAGTGTCTTCGAACTTATGTCATTTGTTTCCTTGGCAATGCACTCTTATATCACATTATCCTTTATTCCTTTTTGAAATTTGTATAAACTATAAAGTCTTAGATTCAATAGCAGAAACTTTGAAAATTTGAGAAGAATTGAAAAACCTAATTATTTGCATCATTTTGCCACAGTTTCAAATTCATAGGTAGAATTCCTATGCAACAGTTTAAACTCAAGATTTATTTTGGCTTCAGTAGTTATTTCATAAAAATGGAGTCTGAAAGTAAGTGTGCTAATTTTGTTGTGGCTATTTTACAATTAGTAAACATGCGACATGTTTGAGGATTCTAGTCTTCCTTATGTTGGAATTTGTAATCCTTCTCTCTTTTTCCCCATGTTAATAGATTGTTCTAGAAATGATTGAGCTTCGGGAGATTGATACCGCCCGTGCTATTTTAAGACAAACCCAGGTGATGGGTGTCATGAAACAGGAGCAACCAGAGAGATACTTACGACTCGAGCATCTACTGGTTCGAACTTACTTTGACCCAAATGAGGTATGTGCAGTTGCTCCTTGTTATCAAGGTTTCCTTGCCTCTTATCTTTGATCTTGGTATTTCACCTTAGTATATATTGCTATCAGAGCTTGAAGCTAACATATGACCATACTTTTTTGAGAATTGTGTATCCAGTTCCTTTGACAATTTTGAAGAAAACTTCTCCAGGATAGGCATCTTCTTGCTAGTTTACATTTTTGCATTGTGTTTCCTTTTTAAAATAGTTTTAAGTTCATTATTAAATATAATCATTACTAGATTTGAGTGATCTGCTTTGCCATTTCTAGCAAAAAGATAAGTATATGCCTTTTCACATTTGTTGAGACTTTTTTTTGTTCTGTAATTTTTAAAAAATTTTGAACTGATGCCTTTTATGTTGCACTTACAGGTGTATCAAGACTCTACAAAGGAGAAAAGACGTGCACAAATTTCCCAAGGTTCTATTCTGATTTTTTTTAGTTTATTTGGTTTGTTCTATCGTATTCGTTTTAAATGTTGTGAAGCGCGTGATGAATTTCATTATGTTTTTATTTGCTCCTGTTCAGCTATAACCTAAAAGATTAGTTACAGAGTAATTGATCAGGAATACTCACACTACTTGCAGAGTAATTGGTTATAAATTTAAGTGATGTGTTAACAACTTCACTGATATCTAAGTATCTGGACACTTGTCATTGAACTTGTAGTTAGCAACTTCTCCCAATATTCAATTCATTTTCGAGATATTGCTATGGAAGATTCAACAATGTAATATCACCGCATTGATTCAAAGTCGTTAGACAGCTAGGCCTGGATGGGATTGGATTTTCTGTACGGCTTAGTTTCTGATTGTGATGTACGTTCTTACTTAAATTGTTCAACTATATTTTCAGCTATTGCAGCTGAAGTTTCAGTAGTTCCACCTTCACGATTGATGGCTTTGATTGGTCAAGCTTTGAAGTGGCAGCAGCATCAAGGTCTTGTATATTGTCTTATTTTCTGCTGTGTGTTTGTGTTAAAAATGCAATTGCTAAGCAGCTTATTATTGAACAAGTGGAAGAGGAGTCTGGTTTGGCTTTCGTTGTTAATTTGTGGTCCCAACTCCCAACACTTCTTATGATGTCATAGGAAAAACAAAAACCTTGTTACTCGATGTATGCTGTTGTTTTGAGATGTCTATTTGGGTCAGTTCATTTCAAGACTTTTCTGTACTGCACACAAACACAATTATCAGATAAGTAACATAATTATATGCCACTTTTGGATGACGAATTGTCAACATGAAAACGTGTGATCCTAGGTATTTCAAACGATGTTCATAGCACTTTTTCCTTAGAGGAGATGTGATTCTAACATGTCATCCTTGTGTTGGAACTATTCATCCATAAGACTATTTGAGTGTCTGTTTTTAAACTGGCCACAGTTGAGTTTATGTTCCACATAGATTCTGTATCCAGTAACACCATTCTTTGACTTTTCAGGCTTGCTGCCACCTGGAACACAATTTGATCTGTTCCGAGGAACGGCTGCTATGAAACAGGATGTAGAAGATATGTACCCGACAACCCTTGGGCACACTATAAAGGTAACTGGTCCATCTAAATTGAATTTGGATGCTGGTTTCATAAATTATTGTTCTTCTTAAAAGTGGGCTTTGTATTGGACTGCTAGTTTTATGGAACACACTCTCCATGACACTCCATGGCATATCATTACCTTGTTAGATGCCTTGTTAAAATGGAAAATAATTTATTTCTGAATATATATGCCATCTTTAACTTCTTTTTCTCCTATTACCTCTATGCGGTCTTACTTTTGAGATGCGTGATTTTTCATGGTTAATGATTGCAGTTCGGGAAGAACAGTCATCCAGAGTGTGCTCGGTTTTCTCCAGACGGTCAATTCCTTGTTTCTTGTTCAGTTGATGGATTTATTGAGGTTATTGGTTATGAAGTTTCTCATTTTGTGATTCTGTTGGAGTTAAGGTTTCGATTGCTCATTTTAGTGCATTTCAGGTTTGGGATCATATAAGTGGGAAACTGAAGAAGGATCTCCAGTACCAGTCTGATGTGAGTTGTGAACTACCTTTTTTCCTTCATGTTTCCATGGTTCATTTATTATTCTTCCTCCCTTGTGCATGGATGGTAAATCAGCAATATCCTTGTCCAGAGGAGTGATGTTTCTTTCTTCCCCCTTTCTTTTGGGGTTGGGAGAAGTGGAGGAAGTGAGTGATTTGGTGGCATAATAACATGATTAGATGCACTATCACACTTTTTGTATTGATGCAATTATAGGTGTTTGGATGGGTGATGCGAAATATGGACAATAAATGTTTTCACATGTTCCTCACTTCTGCTCCTATTATCTTGGATCTAGTTCTGAGTGTATTAAAATGATTAGCTCATGCCATTAATATGGGAAATAAACTTTTCAATTCTATTCTTTTTATGGTCATTTATTTATGAGCTTGCAAGAACTTCAACACTCCACTTTATTTGATGCATGTTTTATTTGGTGTGTGGAGATAAGTGCACGATGGTCATGATTCATGAATGCCAACAGCTTAGGTCAGTAGACTTGATTATAACACTATGCTAGTGTGCTCTAACTGGTGATAAATTGGCAGGAAACATTTATGATGCATGATGATGCTGTCCTATGTGTTGATTTTAGTAGAGACTCTGAGATGCTTGCATCTGGATCACAAGATGGAAAAATAAAGGTAAGGCGCAACTTGGTTTAATATGGGAAGAAAAGGGGAAGAGATTTTATAATTGTTATGGTTGGATTGCTACTTTATATCCACCTATTTCTATGATAGTTTGCATATCATTGCAAGGTCCTAAAATTTCAATATATAATGTATATTTATCAAAGAAGATGAACTTCAAAAATTTTTAATTTGTTTGTAGGTTTGGCGTATCAGAACTGGTCAGTGCTTGCGCCGGCTTGAACGTGCACATTCTGAAGGTGTCACTAGTGTCAGCTTTTCTCGAGATGGAACTCAATTGTTAAGTACATCATTTGACACCACCGCTAGGTTTGCACCTTATTCTCTTGGCTTAAGCTTATCTTTCCCCCCAAGGCCACTTTCTACAGGATGTAATCTTGAAAGTTGGAATACTAACAGTACTTTACGTATGGAGTCATTGCTTTAGTCACTCATTGATATTCATATATCATACAGAATTCACGGCATGAAGTCAGGGAAGATTTTGAAAGAATTCCGTGGTCATTCATCTTACGTTAATGATGCCATTTTTACAGCTGATGGTTCTCGTGTTATAACTGCATCCAGTGATTGCACCGTAAAAGTATGCTATTTTAATTATTTCTTTTTCAGGGTTATATTTGTGGGCCTTTTGACCTTTCTGTTTGTAATGTATGTCTAATATGACATTTAGGTTTGGGATGTGAAGACTACAGATTGTCTGCAGACATTTAAGCCACCACCTCCACTAAGGGTATTTATGCTATTAGTTTGAGCTTGAAATTTTTACTGAACATACATATTTTTCTTGTTCAGTTATTTTGAATACTTTTTTATGCTGCCTTCATCTTATATGCTACAGGGAGGTGATGCATCTGTGAATTCGGTTCATCTGTTCCCAAAAAATACTGATCACATAGTTGTGTGCAACAAGACCTCGTCAGTATACATTATGACACTTCAAGGGCAGGTAACCAATATTGCTTCCATGATTTTTTAACCGTCCTAGGAAAATGGAGAAAAACAAATGAGATGAGTTAGTGAAAAATAAAGCGAAACTCCAAAGAGTCATTCTTTTTTAGTTAAGGGAATGAGATACCATTTTCGATGTTTATCATGCTGTGCCTTGTCATTGCAATACAACGCATTTTCCTTATTGTCTATATGCTAAGCCCGCATGCAATTGATATCCTTCACATATAGATGCCATAAGGTCTTCGATTCTGACCATCTCATGATTTGTATCAAGTTGGCATCTTTTAGGACTTCTGATTACTGGTTTCATCTAAGTTTCTCGTGACTTGTATCGAATGAGAGATCAAAACTAATGTTGCTCTGTTCTAATCTGCATTTCAATCTCCCCTATTGAAGGTTGTGAAAAGTTTTTCTTCCGGTAAAAGGGAAGGAGGGGATTTTATGGCGGCCTGTGTATCAACCAAAGGGGAGTGGATATATTGTGTCGGTGAAGACAGGTAAGGCTGAAAATGAAGTGCATCTTTTTTTAGTAAACCTCGTGTATTCTTTGCCACTTCACTGTGTAGGCATTGCAAATCTTTTTTTTTTTTGTCACGATAACTATCAAAGAGTGCAACTACGCTAATTTTAAGAGCGATAGCATAATTTTAACAATAACAATCGACTAAACTCTTCTCTCCCAAAATGCACCTCCCTCCGACTCCCTTTCATTCGCTCTCCTGTTTTCTTGAAAGGCTATAAGTTGCCGTTTTGTCAGAAATATATTCATTAACATGTCTGAAATTTGGCAAGGTGGATGCTTAAAACTAGCACAGAATATTTATTGCTTGGTTTTATCACTGAATCTTGTATATACTTTCTATTAGAGTATTTGCTACTCTGTTACTCAAGTTATCGCTTCATTTTTTTGCCCCGTTTTGCTGTATTGAGCATAATATTTGTTTTATTATCTTCTCTTCCTTTGCTAGGAAATTTTCACTAATTTATCCAAATTGTATGCAGAAATTTATACTGCTTCAGCTATCAATCTGGCAAGTTAGAGCATCTAATGAAGGTAGGCTGCTTTTCGAGTTTAAAAAAGATTTAGGCCTTTTATCATATTTTCCTATGTCTTTATGTTATGCTCTAAAAACATGCTTTTCTATACTAGACAAGTTGTTATTATTTAGGAAAATGAGTTATTCAACTAAACTTTCTACGTTGCCCTAATTTGGGACGGAGAGAGTATAATTTTTTCGGGATTCTCAGCTCGTTCTTTTGGCTCGTTCCGTCATAAATGAATCGCGATTTGTTGTGATGGCAGGTACATGAGAAGGATGTGATTGGCATCACTCACCATCCCCATATAAACCTCATCGCCACTTACGGCGAAGACTGCAGCATGAAATTGTGGAAGCCATAACAAACTTCTTTGAAGCTTCTGAATTTATTTTTTCTACTGGTTTTAACCCTATCATTTTGTGCTTTCATTTTTCCAGATTTTCTAGGTTGTTTGTAATGATATGTATATCCCATCTTTTTAATTAACTCACATTTGAACTTTGAGATTTAGGTTAATTTCATCAATGGCCATTAAACTATGTTTCTCGATTAGCAAGGGCTTTTTTTTTCCCCAATAGTGTCGAGACAAAAAGGAATGAGGCCATTTATTACAAATATAAGCATCAATTTTGAGAAAAAAAAAATACTCCCTCGGTTTCTAATTAAGTGTTATTTTGGATAAATGCACACATATTAATAAATTAATTGAATTACCTGATACACTCTTGTGTGAATACATTAAATGAATTAAATATATATGTTTGAATGCATTAAATGAGGGTAAATGTGAGAAAAATGTAAATTTATTTTGAAATAAAATTAAAGTGCTAGAATGACATTTAATTACACTTGTCTTGTTAACACTTTTGTCTCGATGTTTTAAAAATTAAATATTGGTATCCTAACGTTTGCATAATATAACTTTAGTTAGGATAATGGTAAATTTTTAGTATCCCAAATCAAGAAGATTGGAGTATTTTATATGGTTATACATCAATTTCATTGATTTCAATTCATCAAGCATAACGAAATTTGCTCATGTCCTATATTTGTTTGATTATACAAACAATGGGTTTTAGTATGTGATTTTTAAATATTGGGAAAATTATCGATCCAAGACATAGGGTAATGAAGTGTAATCAACTCGTAAAATATGTTGGTACCTATTTAAGATACAAGAAAAGGTAACTTTGTTATCTATAATGCTTATGTTCAATATTCATTTAAAAAATATAAGTAAAAAATATATTTGAGTTCCTGTATTTTTTTTTTTTAATTGGATCTCTCTATTTTAGTTGGTGAAGTTAATTCCATGTGCTTACATTTTTGTTAAGTAGGGCCCTACTTACTTGCATAACAAAGTCTTCATTTTGTAATTATAATATCACATTTATAACTATAAATTACAAATATCATTTAGTACTATATTTCTTCATTGTGAATTAACAATTTAACAATGCAATTCAACGGTCCAGGAACCTAGTTTGAACAAAAATATAGGTATATGGACTTGATTTTATCCGACTAGAGTATCGATGCCAAATTCAAAAAATCTCAATAGTATATGGAAAAATTAATATTCAATTTGATACAAAACACTCATTTATTCGATTTAATATTTTTTTTATAATGCTATCTTTCATAATTTCATTATGTGGAAAAATATAAAATATAATGTTTAAATATTTCATAATTTCATAATTAATATAATGTTTTAATGGCTCGATGACGGTTTTTTTTTTTTAAAAAGATTTCCTACATATTTCTTAATTTCTAGTAATTACTATGTATAATAAATTGCTGTAAAATACACCTTAACAATAAAAAACAAACTAAGTATTTAAAACCCGTGCATCACACGGAATAATAGCTAGTTTATAACTAAAGTTTTATTGTCTTCGTTTTATTCTTGTGTAGGTTATACACATAATTTGATTTTTATGTTTTTCTCAAAAAAAAAAAAGATTTTTATGAAAAAGATTAACTAATTCAAAATATTTAGCACTAATTCATCACCACTAATTTCACACGTGCAGCTGAAAACATACGTTTTATTTCATCAACAATTGGTCCACCTATGATTCTTGGTCAATTTTATATATTTTTCATCTTTTAGTACTAAATATTATAATCTCATGAAGTCATGATTTTGTAGAATTGATAAAATCGAAATGCTAAATATTTCTGAGATTATATAATATTTTATTAATTATAAAAAAATTTGAACCATTTTAGCCATTCTCCATATCACAAAGAACAAAAACTATACCTAAAAAGTAAAAAAGTATATATATTTGTAGCACTATATGTATATATACTGGTGTTGCATGATGCGGCCTAGGCGGCCGTCTAGGCGCTCGACGCTACCCTTCCGAGATGAAAACTCTATAATTGGTCCTCTCATGCGGACTAGCCGCCTAGGCGGCATTGTTCGGCGATTACGCGGGCGAGTTCTATCTAGGCTGCTGATTTTTTTTATATATATTTTTTAATATAATAAAATTATTTTTAATTTTAAAAATATTTTCAAAAACTATTTTTTAATTAATGAAGTTAGAGATGAATAGGGTGGTTATTGTGTCATGAAATATTGGTTGAACTTTGAATGTTATTTTGTTATGAACTTTGAATAATTTAAATATTCAATATTTGTTTTATTTTAAATTTTAGATGATTTAAACTTTAATTGATATTATTTAGAATGTTAAGATTTATGAATTTATACATGATTTTTTTATATTTATTAAGAAATATATAAAATAAAAAAAAACCTAGAATCCGCATAGGTCCCTTCTAGGCAGCCTCAAACGCATAGGCCCCTTCTAGGCAGCCCCGAATGCTAGATCCCTCTCGGTCGCCCGACTAGCGCCTTCTGCAATCTGAATATATACATACAAACTCCATATTAAGTTGGATAATATATAATTACTACTACTGCTATTATTATTATTAAAGGAATTACTCATGAAAGTTTTATAATAAAAAAATAAGTAAATTAATAAACTAATTGTTTGAAAAAAGAAAAAAAAATAGTGAAATGTGAATTTGGGAGGGGTATTTTTGTAACTTGCATCAGTAATAGCTAGGGTTTAAAACTTAACAATATATAGCGCTAATTCGCCCCTTTCAGTAGCTATCTCAAAGCCGTCGGAGCAAAACCCTAAATCTCCAATTCTCTCTCTCTCTAAGGTAAGACCTCAATCTTAATCGCATGGTCGTGATCGTGAATTATGTGTGTTTTACTGTCACAATTTAGGTTTTCTGTGATTGGGAAATGGTTGTTTATAGGAATCATGGTTTTTTTCTCTTACTGATGTGATTCGAGTGTTTTTTTTTTTTTTCAAATGTCTGTTCATTGAAATAATTTGCTGTATTAGATTTACGTTTTTTGAGTGAGAGCTGGATATTTATTGAAATATGTATTTTTTACCGTGCGATTTAGGGTTTGCGTGTTTGAGAAATGGCGGCGGTGCCGGGGCAGCTCATTTGGGAGATCGTGAAGAAAAACAACTCCTTTTTGGTGAAACAGTTCGGGAATGGAACTGCTAGCGTGAAGTTCAGCAAGGAGCCTAACAATCTCTGCAACATCCACTCCTTCAAGCACTCAGGTTGGCGGCTGTGTGTTTATTTTTTATTTTTGGGGCTTTTTAATAATTTAGATTATAATGCATTTCATTTATCTATAAGTATTATGGCTAAATGTGTTTTCTGGGAGATAGGGCTGAATTTAGAGATGTGATTTCACTTTTAAATATTCCGATTATGAAGATTATTTTAATTTTAATTATGTGCATCAAATTACTGCCTTTAGGAAGAGTAAGCTCGTAGTATTTTGGAATTTTCAACTGCTGCAATTTATTGATGCAGATGATCTTGGTGGTGTTGGTAATTTTGCATTATCTCTTGTAATGATTTTTATTTGTTACTCAAGTGAATAGAACTGAAGAATTTACCTAATATTGTAGAGTAATGTTGGGAATTCTTGTTTCGTCACTTTTTTCATTGCATGATATGTTTAAAGGCAATTGCTTATTTGGTCTTTATGAATAGGATTGGCCAACAAGAAAACTGTGACCATTCAACCTGGAAAGGATCAGACAGTGGTACTTGCTACGACAAAGACAAAGAAGCAGAACAAGCCCGCTAAATTGCTCAACAAGTCTGTCATGAAGAAGGAGTTCCACCGTATGGCCAAGGCTGTTTCAAACCAGGTAAATTGTTTTATGGTGCATTCATCTTCTTTACTTGCTGCTGCATTTGATTAAGTATCTAATCTTGATAATCACCATACTGTTGCCACTCGGATATATTTCATTCTTTATAATACATGGTTTGTGGTCAGTCTTTTTAATGCTCGAAAAATCCATTGAACCCACATAAATGTCCTCGCGTAGACCCCCAGCACTGCACATCCCAACCAATTACTTTAAGCACTTCAAGCTTTGCTTGGATTATTGGTCCTTTTGTAAATGGCAATCAACTTTTACCATCCCTATGATATTCATGTGCTCTGCGTATGCCCCATTTTCCCTTGACTGAATTTTTGTTTTGAATGAAGGTGTCAGACAACTACTACAGGCCCGACTTGAAGAAGGCAGCTCTTGCAAGGCTGAGTGTTGTGCACAGAAGCCTCAAGGTTGCCAAATCTGGTGCCAAGAAGAGGAACAGACAGGCGTGCTAGATGTTTTGGCACTGCTTTCGTATCCCAATCAAAATGTCTTTCCCCAAGCCTGTACGCGAAATAGAGTAACCAAAGATTTTGATGCTTTCCCTTTTCCATGAATTTTTCTCATTAGTTGATCTGGACACAAATTAGACAACAGTTTCATTGCCTTTTGCTTCACATATGTTCCTTGTGAGTACTGAGACTGAGTTTTATTAATGCAATCCTGTTTGAGAATCATTGAAGATTTGAAGCTCTAGTCATTGGTAGTTTTGCTTGTTGATTTTCTGGGAGTTTTAATTTTTTTGCATAATGTCTTGTATATTTCCAATTGTTGATTTGGTAGTTGAACCTTTGTTGCTGCCTTTTATTTTGTTTGGATCATTAATTTATAGTTAATAAATGATGCTAGGAATGTTTTTTTTATTCACTTCAAAAATATGAAGTAATTTTCAATTCTCAAAAATATTAATCAATTTTGTTAAATATCAGAATAATCTCATTTCACACAAGAAATAGACACTTGACCTTTAATAAGTGGTTTTAATGAGGATCAATCTTTTGGACTTTTTAAGTTTTTTTTATTGTTTTTTTTTTCATGTAAACTTTTGTTTCTCTTTTATTATATTCGTTTAATTAAAAAATGGAAAAACCAAAAAATGAGAAAGCAAAAATTGTGTTTGTTTATACACATCACCTGCTGGCATGTGTGTACTCAAATGTGTATGGCTGTATTGTGTGTAGATAAAATAGATATTATTATATGTTAATTACTATAATTAGTATAAAGCTTATGAAATAAATAGTTATATAGGTATTCATAAATACACACTTATATAATTGAAGAAATGTGTATGAGTGGTAAAAAAAAACATTATATTTCCATCAAATACATTTCACACACATGTACAAAATTGCACACCATCAATCAAAACACTAAAAAAACTTCACATCATGATTTAAAAATCATGAATTTAAATTTCACTGCCACATCTTAGGCTGATATATATATATATATATATATATATATATAATTATTAGAATATTAATTTTTAAATTTATTTAATATTGCAACCTATTCTAAAAAAATATTACAAATGATAAAATGTTCTAGCACATCACACCGACTAATAGACTAGTTAAAATATATCACAAGGGGCAGAATCTATTTAACTATGAAAAATGGCACGTTGCTTGTGTCCAAAAATATACAATTCCCAACGCAAATTAATAACTATATTTTGTCCCTTAAAACCAGCATGAGAAAAGCTCAATAAACTGCAAATATATATATATATATATATGTGTGTGTGTGTGTATATATATTAATCACAAAATTTATGTTTCGATTGCCAAAACCCTCAATTGGAATAATATTTATTTATCACATAAACACAAAAACAACAAATTATCAACCTACCAAATTAATATAACCTCTTAAGATAGAAACAAACTCTAAAAGTAAAAGGGAACAAGACAAAGGGCACTTTTGTCATTTTAGGAAAGAACATACCCTCCACCAAGAGTTACTCACATAAAATCTAAAAAACTAGGGTGTGTTTGGGGGAGACATGTTCTTTATCCAAAATGTGAGCATTTCTAATTTTATTTTACAATTATGTATTATACCATCTCAACGAGTAAATTACATTTTTGAATCCCGTAAGAATAGAGTCTAAATATTTTTAGTTTCAAAATGTATAATTTTGGTTTCAAATTAATTTTTGTGACAGTTTTGATCTCGCAGTTTATATTTCACCACTTTTGGTATAAAAAACTAACGAGCTATATTTAACATTCATTAAATACCTATTTTGGAGCCAAAATAGTACCTATATTTGTTGATCTTGTTGAATTGCCTAATTAAGGGTAAAAATAGAGGGTATGTAGTGAAAATTTCAATCTAAAATAGGTACCATTTTGGCTCAAAAATAGATACTTAACGGATGTTAAATATAGTTTGTTAGTTATTGAGACCAAAAGTGTTGAAATATAAACCGTGTAACTAAAAATGTCGAAAAAATTAACTTGGGACTAAAAATATTTAAACCCTATTATTACAGGATCAAAAGTGTAATTTACTCCGATCTCATTACTTAAACGTTGAGTTGTTTAATTTATTAATCTAAATATATAATAATTCACACCAAATATTTTGGCTAACACATTCATTATTCATAAAATTAAGATAATATTCTATCTTATTTTCATATATGGACTCGAGCACACAACCTTTCAAAAAAAAAAAAAAAACACAAGATTAACATCCAACTACTAAACAAAATTCGATATTTGAAATTATACGTGAAAAAATATAAATAAACAATACATTATTAATTAATATATATTTAATAAATACAATAAAATTATTCTATAGTATTTTTAAAATCTAATATTTTATAAAACTTACAAATTTGAGAAAAAAGTAATATTGGCCTAAATTAGATTGTAAGTGCATTCCCACGTATCACATAAAGTCATCCATGCATCTTTTTTGTTGTCTTCTCTATTACACACTCGAGTTTTTTTAGATTTTTTTTTATTATTTTCTTCGATTTAAATTTTATGTGCTTTAATTTAATTTTACATTTATTATTTAGGATTCACTTTTCCCAATTAGAATTTATTATAATTTTTAGTATTTAAATTTTCAAATAATCAATCAATTACTAAAAAGTATAAATTAAATACTAAAAAAATATAATACGTCCTAATTGGGTAGATGAACCTAAATAACAAGTGTAAAATTAAACTAAAACACAATAAATTGAAATCAACAAAAAGAAAAAGAAAAGAAAAACTAAAAAAATTGAATATGCAATAAAGAATGCAATACTAAATATGATTTCAATTGTCCACGCATCGAAAAAAAAAACTATATCAAATTTATAGCATTTTCATAAATTTCTTTTCTAAAATTGCTCCCCCCTTCGTTAAATGAAAAGTTTTGTATTACACATGAAACAAAAACGCATGCATAAATGATATCATTGATTTACTTATTTATTACTAAAAAAACAATTGTTTTTTGCTCAATCCCTTTCTATTTAATTTCTTTTTAGTTAATTCTCTTCTTCCCCTCTCCAAACACATCCTTACCTTACAAATTATAAGTCAAATTTATTGATTGAATTGCATATATATATACATACATACATACATATATATATATATATATATATATATAACTAAGGGTGAGATTAGCATCCCACGGCTCAAAAAAATTAAAGAAATTAAAGATAGAGAGAGAAAATTAAGTTATAAGTGTATTTTTAATTATGGAGTTTTAGAGAGAGAAACAGAGAGAGAGAGAGAGAGGCTATCACTGAAGTTAAAATAATAGAAACCCAATAATCTGAAAAGAAAAATAAATTCCTAAATTTCTCCCTCAGTCTATACATACACATACAATATATCTATACATCTAGAGAGAGAGAGAGAAAATCTGAATCCTCCATTTTTATTGTACTAATCGATGCTGCACATATACATACTCTGGAAAAATGGCCGAATCTGAATCCAAATTTCCGCTGTTGCTGCTCCGATCTTCTTCAATCTCTGAGCTCTAAATCGAGTTTTGTGTGTGTGTGTGTGTGTGTTTTCGATGAAGTGAAAAAATTGGAAGGAGGAAAGATTCAGTTGTCGTTTTTTATTTCGATTTTGTTGATTGTGTTCTGATTTTTGCCGATTGTGGGGGAAGAAATGGACAGTGGTGATGGTGGAGAGGTGGCATCAGCTGCGGCCGGTCCACCTACGCCGCTGGAATGGAAATTTTCTCAGGTCTTTGGCGAGCGAGCGGCCGGCGAAGAAGTGCAGGAAGGTAAAAAAAATGACAATTTGATGGATACGAGAGCAATTTATTTGCTTCGGGGTCGGATCTTGTGGTTAGGGTTTTGGTTTATGTGAATTTGATCTGTTGTCGGCTCATTTAGTTACTTGATTTAGTATTAATTATTGGCAATTGTTCGGGTTTGAGTGACTGATCTGTATGTCAGTGTGGTATTTAATTGCTAGAGGAGAATTAGTGTTGAAGTGAAGTGAAGTGAGTTCGATGTTAGTATGATTGTGTGTGTGTTTTTCTTTTCTTACTTCGTGCACTTGATTCTTTTTGGAAGAAAGTTTTATGCTGCGGATTTAGATCGTCGCACTCTTGTTTAGTGTGCCTTTCAAACTTTCTTTACCAACATGGAGCTCCCTCAAAGATTTAACTCAATGGCCTAAAATGCAAGTGTCCATTTTTATGGGGTGTTGGAGTAAGATAGGCTCGAGTAATCTATGTGTGCCTAATTACAGTGTAGTTATAGGTATATCTATAACAGTGCTTTTGGGGTTTGACTATATGCTGCCAACTGTTGTCATGGTGCCGTGCCTTTGTTTGGTCTACTAACGTAATTCCAACATATTGGAAAGGAGTTATATGCTATATGCCTTCCTGACTTCCTCTTCTTTCCTTTTTTGTGTAGTTTTAAATCATAAATTACAAACAAGACATGAAATTGTCCCTGGTTTCCTGATATCTGCAATATTCTCTTGGTTTAAATGTCCAAGGTCTTGCAAGTATTAGGCCAAAATGCGTTAGTGCTGACTACTTTAGATTAGTATGAGTTTCTGCAAAATCTGCTCGGCATGCATTGCCAGTATCCAAATTACACGGGGTATTAAGTGGAAAAATGACTCACCCACACCCAAAAAAAGGCCTAGTATCAAGTTTTTCCTAAGAAAAGGGAAGCCTGTCCCCTTTTGCTCTCAAGTAATTAATTAGGTTCCTGTCCATGGGACAAAATGCAACGTACACATTGGATGATCCCTGACCTACTGCACTGGTTTGCAAAGAGGAGGTGGATGTGGAGGAAAGGGCTAGAGAATGAGTTGACTGAATAATAACTTTGCTTTGCTAATTTTTGTAAGAACTCAGTTCGATTAATAGAGGTAGATTAGTTATCTCAGTCCTTAGATTTGAAACATGAGGTCATAGAGCATAAGAGATGACAAAGTAGCAATCATGTGGATTTGGAAGTCTTTTGAATGCTTATTTGGCTGTCAAATATGTTAGTCGGTGTCAATGGTGCTGCTCTTGTTTTGGCTATTGGCAGTTATGAACTTGAGCCAAATTTTAGGTTGTAATGAGACATTGAACTCTAAAATGACTGGGCTCTGGAAATTGCAGTGCATGTCTTCTCTGCCTCTCAGTTACTTTTATTCGTTTGTATATTTGTATCTTAACTTAAAGTACAGCATGATAAGCATGAAATATGAGAATAAATCCACCGATTTTATAAGCACATACGATGATCAGTTACTTAAGCTTGCCCAATGTTTTACCATATTTTCTTCCTTTTGAGGCTATGTGCAGAGATTATCAAGAAATGGGATGAATATTTACCTGTGTTATGAAAAATATGTGGATTTTCTGTGAACACATTCGGTATTCAGATATGTGCTTTGTATTCTCGTGTCTTGTTAATATCTGGTGGCTGTTTGCCTGTGTCTAAAACTTTTGATCGTTTCTCTTTACAGTGGATATCATCTCTGCCATTGAGTTTGATAAAAGTGGCGACCATCTGGCTACTGGTGACCGTGGTGGAAGGGTGGTTTTATTTGAAAGGACCGATGCAAAAGAGGTGAGGCTACATGAAAGATTCTATATGTTGATGTTGCATTCGTCTACTTAAATTTCTCTTCCTTCGGCAAATCTAATTTGCAGCACGGTGGAAATCGAAGAGATTTAGAGAGGATGGACTACCAAGCCTCTCGACACCCAGAGTTTCGTTACAAAACCGAATTTCAGAGTCACGAACCTGAGGTATTTATTTTATTTTTCAACTCCTGTTCTTTTTTCTCCTTAGGCCCTACTCATGCAATTTAAAAATAAAAATAGTTTCCCTTTCAAATTTTGGGTCTTGAACTCTTGACTTTATGGTGAGGTTTCTGTTTTCGAATGGGTGAGCTGCACATAAGCATCTCTTTCTTGTTTTGTTTTCTCTTAATCAAAAGTGAAAAGGTGTGTAAAGGAATTCTGAATTGTTATAACACATGCATGTGTATTCTTTTCTTCAGTTTGACTATCTCAAGAGTTTGGAGATTGAAGAAAAAATCAACAAGATCCGGTGGTGCCAGACAGCCAATGGAGCCCTCTTTCTCCTGTCAACAAATGACAAAACCATTAAGTATTGGAAGGTGAGGACTAGAATATCATGTTTTCAATTATAATAATTTTTTGCCACAGTGAAGACAGGTGCACAATTATTTTCCTATAATGCGTTTGACCTTTATTTCCTTACCTTGTTCTTTTTCTTTTTTCCTTCAACCTCTTTCAGAAGAGCCTCTTGGTCTATTTATGAGCACTGATGACTAACTTGAGGAATTTTTAATCTCAGTTTTTTTTTGTCTCTTTAACTAGATTATTTTGTCGATGTTTAATGTAGCCTTTTGTTCCCTGGATTCCTTGCATGGTATTGCGAAATTTTCATCTTTACTACAGTCTAAACTGGTTATTAACATTAATAAAAAAGAAAAAAAGGAAAAGAGAGAAAATTTAGATATATTTTTAAAGGAATTGAATGTAATAGAAGATATCATATGTCTTGAACAACACTCTGGATGTTTAATTACTGAAGATTCCTCCCCCCTATCTGGGGACCCCTCAGCTTTCTTCACTCATGCTAGTACTGAATCTTGGTTGGATTGAGTGTATGTAAGATTTATATTTTATTAGATGACCCTGTTTCATTTGTCCTAACAGGTCCAAGAGAAGAAGGTGAAGAAAATTTCTGAAATAAATGTTGACTCGGCTAAAGCTGCTGGAAATGGTGGTATTGCAAGTTCTAGTGTCTCTTCTAGTTCTAAACAGTTTCTTGCTAATGGCGACTGTTCAGATCGTTCTTACAACTCTTTGAGCAATGACATTTCCTTTCCGCCTGGGGGATTCCCCTCACTACGTTTACCAGTGGTAGTTGTACTTAACTCATCTAAAGTTCTTCCATGACATATAGAATTTCATTAAAATTCTCTATTCTTTGGATGTGTTTGGTACTTTGGTTGAAGATTTTGGAGAACTTATTTAGACTGGGTGGTGTCAGTTTGTCCCCATTTTGAATATATACGATTATGTCTCCTTTGTATGTGCATGTTCTGTTTTTATGGTCTGCTTGTATTTTCATTTCATAATGACCTTCTCAAATCTAATAAATATTGATTGATGAAACCTAATTGATCATAAGTTATTTTAAGGGTGCACTTATCAATCTTTATATCATGTGATATTCACAATTTGATGTGGATCTATAAGGTGTTGATGTTAGCATCTTCCACTTCCTTATGCTGACTGGGTCTTTCCTATGGCCCTTGATTATGCACTTGTAGGTCACAAGCAGTGAGACCAGTCTTGTGGCAAGATGTAGGAGAGTATATGCTCATGCACATGATTACCATATCAATTCTATCTCAAGTAACAGGTTAAAAACCTTATTTTTCTTCTTCTTCTTGCTAGCCTACAAACTTTTGTCTTTTGCAGTCTTTGTCAGTGCTACTTTTAGGCTTGTCCATTTAGAAATCGAGTATATAAATTGGTATACGAGATCTGTGGTTCATTCATTTAGCCTGTTTTAACTTCTCTGTTATTTATAGTTAGTGAATATGACTAATACACTTGTGATTGAGAAATTTATTATCTTTGGCTAAAGTGCACTATTTCATCACATGATTACATATTTACTCTGGGACCTGAAACTCTGATATGCTTTGGATGCCAAAACTTTATTTTGACTCTGTCAACACTTTATATATCCCTTTTTCTGTTTTTTGTGTTGTAAAAATTTACAATTTGTTTATATTTGTAATTTATTGCAGTGATGGTGAAACATTTATATCAGCTGATGATCTCCGAATAAATCTTTGGAACTTGGAAATAAGCAATCAAAGTTTCAATATAGTTGATGTGAAGCCAGCAAATATGGAGGATCTGACTGGTAAGATAATATATCTGTTTCTTTCCCTTTCTTTATTTCTGTATATCTTTTCTTTTCTTTTTTCTTTTTCTTTTTGGTAAGAAGGGCGGTTGTTTTGGATGAGGCATTTCATTTCCTCTCATCCATTTCTAATGGGATCTTGTGGCTTCCTAATACAATCAAACGAAGCCCTAAGATTTCCTTTAATCAATGGTTGATTGCCATAATTTGTTTCAATTTAGAGCAGACTGGAAAAAGGCTAATGCTGTGAAATTTTTGTTTATTTACGATAGATATGTTGAATTATCATAAACTCCTGTCATGAAATCCTTTGACTAGTCATTGTTGTTCCTTATTGCAGAGGTGATAACATCAGCAGAATTTCATCCTACTCATTGCAACACATTAGCATATAGTAGTTCAAAAGGATCAATTCGTCTCATTGATTTGCGACAATCTGCGCTGTGTGACTCACATTCTAAACTGTAAGCTCTTTAATGATCATATGTGTTTTAGGCACCTGATGAAATGCTCCTGCTATTTGTATCTACCTTGATATTGAAACACAATAATTTGAATGATGCATGGATATGAGACTTGTCAGTCCTTCTTTGTTTCCAGAAAACTGTTAATCAACGCCATTGTCCCTTGCGTGAAATACTGAGATATTGATTTTCACTCATAACAGATTTGAGGAGCAGGAGGCACCTGGCTCAAGATCATTTTTCACTGAGATTATTGCTTCAATTTCAGATGTTAAGTTTGCAAGGGATGGCAGATATTTACTGAGTCGCGACTACATGACCCTTAAGGTCGTACCTTTTGTATATTTCTAGATTTTGAGTATTGTTTGCTGCAAATGCTTAAATTGGTTAGATGCTTATGGTTTCTATTTTTGACCCATTTGCTTACTGCAAGTTAATTTAGAAGTTATGATGAATGATTTATGCATCATTTATTCTTGATAGCATGCATGTTGAAAGCAATCACATTCTGTAGCTATACTGGTATTGTAATCAAATATGTTTGATGTTATTAATTTTTTTTTACCATTTGCTATACTGTGAGTGGATCATTAGAAGTTATTTGCTGGGGGTCTGCGTGCTTAAATGATCTATTGTTATCCTTTGCTTGAATGATCCATTATTTCATCAATTTGCCAATGAAAGTTTTTTAGTTTGATTCCTTGTTGCTGAGGTACATGGCTGTAGCAACGTTTCAACGATATCCAATTTTCTGTAGTTCTCAACTGATCTTTCACTGATCCATATTAATTGGTTTCAGTTGTGGGATGTTAACATGGATTCTGGCCCAGTGGCAACATTCCAGGTTCACGAGTATTTGAGACCAAAGGTGAACTGCTGTTCTTCAGGCCTATTTTTGCCTGAATTTTATGTACAATTTTTTTAAGTTGATCAAATTATACTTTGTCTATGCACAGCTCTGTGACTTGTATGAAAATGATTCCATATTTGATAAATTTGAATGCTGCCTAAGTGGTGATGGTCTTCGAGTGGCTACTGGTTCGTACAGGTGTGTCCTAGTTCCACTTAAGTTCTAGCATAACTGTTATTTTGGTCTTTCTTTCTAACCCAAGAATGAAAATGTCAGCAATCTATTTCGTATATTTGGCTGTGGTACGGGAAGTACTGAGGCAACTACTCTAGAAGCGAGCAAAAACCCAATGAGGTAATCCTACTGAATTAATATCTCGACTTCGCAGTCTTTTAACTTTCTGTTGGAAACCTCAAACACTGTTCAATGGCATTTCAGAAGGCAGGTCCAGACCCCTGCTAGACCTTCCAGATCCCTGACCAGTAGCATCAGCCGTGTCGTGAGGAGAGGTATGACTGTTTCTTGTCTTTTCTAGCAAATCTTATACGCAATTCACTTTATTTTTCCATTTGTTACTTGGTTTCTCAACTCAAGGATGTTAGCATATGTTGCAGGTTCTGAAAGTCCAGGAGCTGACGCCAACGGGAATTCATTCGATTTCACTACTAAGCTGCTCCACCTGGCATGGCACCCATCAGAAAACTCGATTGCCTGTGCTGCCGCGAATAGCCTGTACATGTACTACGCATAAGAAGTCAGAAACTGGTGCTCGGTTAACATTTTTGGGTTGCTACGGGAGAAACGCTTCTTTCAGCAATATACATACGGCTCTTATCAATCTCACATCGAAGTGCTTCCTAGTCCTTTAGCACAGGCTGAGAATGTCAAGTTCCAGAAACGGCAATGGTGTGTTTTGCAAGCACCGGAGCAACGTGTCTCTACGTTCCTAGGCAGACCGCCATCCCCATCTTCACCCTTTTCTGCGTCGCCCCACCATATTCGTTTTATTTTTTTCTTTTACCTCTCACCTCAAAGGGATGGATGTGTTTCTGTTGTTATTTGTTGCCAGGTAGCTAATTGGAAGGAATGTGGTTGTAGCTCTCCTACAAACAGAAACTATAGACGTCGTATATTGTCTCTCTCTCTCTCTAGTTCTAAGGTAAATGTAGTTTCTCACTCCAAAAATCTTGATGCTGCTAACTTGCAGGCAATTAAGCTTTATTAACTTCCTTGGCTAGCTTAATACTTTTCTTTTTTACTTCGATCTATTGTAGGATGGTTTTGGCCCCATTTTATTCACTATAGATTTTTCATTGGATATTTCTCTTGTAAAAGTATTGAATCCTTGGCTTATATTAATTTGTAAAATATTTTCCATCTTCAACTCAAATGCACCTTTTGGGGCTCAGAGGGGAGGTTCTCTTGTGCCTTTTGAAACCGAGCAATTGTGTTTTGGAATGAGAAAATCCGAGTGGCTCACGAATAGTTGAATGGTGCGCATTAGGTATATTTCCTCTGAATATGGTTCATAAATTATTGATTTAGATGTTTCTTTATAGCTGTGTCTATGCGTGAGTTCACGAGCTTTCTAGTTTAGTGACATTCTTCAATGTTATTGTGAGTGATCCGAGTTCGATCATCAATTCTTCCTCTCTAACTTTTAAAAAAGAAAAGAATATATATATGTTTTTTTTTCTTCTGAGAAGTCGTTTTGTGAAATGGGATTTTAGGCGGTAATGGGATTTTTACTAAAGTAATTTTTGATCGAAAAATGTCTATCTAATATGGACATCATCTTTGGGTTTAGGGTTTAGATGACTCTTTCAAATGTGGTAAAATAATTAGGTTCCTTTCTCAAATATGGTAAAATTATTAGGTACCTTTTTTCAAATATGGTTGTTGGTTTCTTCCTTTGTGTTGCGTCATTCATACATTTTAAATAAATATCATCCTTATGGTAACTCATGGACCATGGTATATGTGGTGTGAACATTTATTTGTGTTTTTTTTTTCATTTTCTTTTAAATCAACATTTGTGTCATATGTAGAATGTAATAGTATCATTTGTATTTAGTACATATTGATAAAATTAAATATGACATAATAGATATGGATGGTGGGAATGCTAAATAAGCATTTTGGACTTGGTAGTAGGTTTCTATCAACAATTTCATTATAGTTTGAGCAATTTCAACGCAATTGTTTGCAGAAATGGTGACACCTCCCATTACTTCAATCAATCAATCAAATGAATGCATTAAAATCTATTTACATTTTTAACACGCGGTAAAATTGTCATGTGCATTCATATTTTGCTGTCTCTTTAAAAACAAATGCACACACATTAGGGGAAAATTCTACTGTAGTGGTTGGGTAGTATCGCAACCACTAATACATTATAATAATTTTTTTTATTATTTCTCTAATAGAGGAGTGGTAAAAAATTATGATTAGAGGAGTAATAAAAAAATTATTATCATGTATTAGTGGTTATGGTACTATCCTAACCATTAGGGTAGAAATTCTCCATGTTTACAAACTTATTATTGTGTGGAATTAATCCATTCGTACATAAGGGAAAGATCAGATGAGCCAACTCGGGAACTAGGAACTCATTCAATCATTCATTGTTTTGATTAAGATGGTCATGATTTAGTCAATTTTCGGTCAAATATGGTGGCAAACTCGTAATATTTGAGAACCTTAAAAAGGCTTGATTTTCAAAATTTTATAAACAACACTTTAACACCGTTGTCTATTTTTATAAATTTTGGTATGCTAAAATTGAAGCAATATAATGTTATTATGAACATATATAAATGCTACTATAAACATATAATGACGCTACTATTAACGAACAATGCTACTGCTGTTATGAGTAAAATTTACCTACTATATGAGTATTTTTTCATGTTGTTATGAATATGTTTTCATGCTATCATTAGTATTTTATCATGCTTTTATGAGTATAACATCATGCTATTATGGATAAAAAAATCTTCTAATAAACATATGCACAATGGATCTAAAATGAAATGGCATTAAAAAAAAAGCTATAATTTAATATATAATTTTTATCAATTTGATTAAAAATAAACAAGTTATAAACTTTTAAAGTTTCAACAAATTTTGTAGAAGCATGCTTACGTCATCTTTTAATTGTCGTAAATTTTAAGTTCCACATATTTACAACCATGTCACTTTTTTTTTTATCTGGACCATTAAGTTCAAAATTTTATGAGTTTGAGATGAGTTTCTAGTTCCCACACATAGATACATTCTCATATTAACAATCCCCTATATATATAATAGTACCTATTTGGTTCAAATTGTTATCAATCTTCGCGTGAGAACTAGGAACGATATTTATTTACTACAATTTTATAGCTTACTTTATTATATTTTAGTGCTATTTTTTTTAAAAAAATTATAGCTTATCTTGTTGTATTTCAGTGTTAGTGCTAATAACATTAAAATACAATAAAGTAAGCTATAAAATCATAATAAATAAGCACCGTTTCTAATTCTCACACGAAACACATTACTCATTTTAACCCACTCCTATATATATATATATATATATAGAGAGAGAGAGAGAGACCCACACAAACTTATTTTCAATTGTAATTTTGTTTTAGAAAGGGAAAAAAAATGAAATGATGTCAAATAAGGCAAAACTCTAGTGGGCCGTAAATTTAAAAAGCCCAAGTAGCTAAGCTGGTAGGGCCCACAAGATGATGGGAAATTAAGTTCTTAATTTGGTCAAACAAATTTTTTATACACATTTGACCTTGTTGAGTATCTAAGAATTTCAACGAATGATGTGGACTTAATCTAAAAAGTAATTAGTAATATTGTAGGATTGCTATGGAAATTGGAAAATAGTGATTACAATATTACGTATACGTAGTTAGCTCAAGGAGAAAAATTATACACATGCACCTAATGCACAAAGTCGTCTCAAATATTTTTGGGTCCCTGTGCTAATTATAAAGATTTAGGTCTCTTATATTAGAAAAACACACATTATTTTAATTTATTAATAAAATTAAAGCCCCTAATATTAAAAAAATACACTGGATTTTTGAGGGTCTTGTGCGGATGCTCTTCTCGCACACCCTCATCACCGACTCTGCTAATGCACGATGAACTACTTGTGCTTTGAGATATCCAAACGATGGAGATTCATGTATAAAAATGGGATGTATCAGTTTCAATAATTCTATTTAATACCCCCTCCATTTTTTAATAAGGCGATTCTGAATAAATGTACACATATTAATAAAGTAATCAAATTAGCTTATACACCATTACGTGAATGTATTAAATGAGTCAAATTTGAACTTTTAAATGCAATAAATGAGAGAAAACAAAACTAAAATGTTAGAATGATACTTATTCAGAAACGGAGGGAGTAAGATCGTATTGTTTTTATTTTTAAAACTTAGGTCTTCTTAAGATTTTTCTTTCTATACACTTTAGAATATTTTAAAATTTTAGTATTATTAATTTTTTTTGGTGGTGGTGCTTTGGTGCCTAACTTTATGTGAGGATTATATTCATCGTTAATCAATTGGACCATGCAAGATTTCAATCAAATATTGGGACCTTAGCCAACTCGGCTTCTTGCTCGTTGACAAGTGACAAAAGCCTGCAATTTTTTTTGGCATATTTTATTTATTTGTAATAGCTCGTAAATTGTTGATGTTTGGTGATCCGAATTTATTTGGGTTGAGCCCGAACAGCTCGCGGTACGACAAACTTGGATTTTTTCGTAACATAGTTGGAGCTTGAGGGAAATTCTGTTAGCCACAGTTCATGTGGGGGTTTTTGTTGGTTGATTATCAAATGATCTTTGTACCCGTTTTCGGCTCATAGTGAAATCCTCCCCTACCCGTGATTTTTCCCGTCTTGAATTTTTCACGTAAATCTTTGTGTTGTTTTGTTTCTTCATATTTTTTTTTTCCTTTTGTCATAATTCGAAACATAAATCATAAAATAATTGAAGAAGAGAAGCAAAACCATATATATCTTAATTAAAATCTATTCATTATAAAATCTTGTGAAGAATATTCGAAGTTGAATTATACTTGCATTAAAACAGAGAGAATTCTTTCTTCGTTTGCTCACCACCACGCAAAGTCAACCGGGACGAACTCGTGGTCGTTTTCAATGCCAAAAATAAAATAGAAATGGTGTACCTACTTTTAATAATTTAATTATACGTGACATATATAGTAACTCACTTTAATAATTATACCAATATATTTTAAATATTTTCGACAAATATCGGGAATTCGGGATTCAATGGATTGAGTCTAGTTATACAATATATATTGTTTCACTTAATTGAGAAAAAAAAAAAGAAAAGAAAAAAAAAAGAATAATGATTGTACGGCTGTAGTAGTATGAATATAGTCATACCGCACTACGATGATACGTAGTTGGGCTTGGGCCCATTAAAGAAAATCCACCTAGATCAACGGCTCTATCTCATTGCAAAATGGACGGTGGAGATTGCCTAATCCAACGAGATGATGATTCTGTGACGTCACCCAGTTTTCACGGCTTGCTTACAAAACTCGGCTCGGCTCGGCTCGACTCGGAGGAATGTTGGCTCATTACATTTTATGGATGTTAGTGGGGTTAATTCGTCATATACAAGAAACTGATCCAATCATGTGTAATAAGAAGATGGGTTGGAGAATTGAAGACAAGGAAGCCAGCTGAGAGTTGAAGAGAAAGAGAAGTCAACTGATGAAGATCAACTGAGGATAAGAGAGAAAGTCAACTATTATTAGATCAGTTGAGACGAAGGAAGCCGACTGAAGAACAAACATCCAGTCAAGAATGCATAAGTGAAGAAGTTAGTTGGAGCAGTCCAATTGAGAAGAGACGTTTGTAGAGCTGGCTAAAAGAGTCATTCTGAAAAGTTGCAGACTTGGACAGAAATGGCCGGACATGCAAGAAGCACGTCGCATGGTCAAACTAAGAAGTTACCACATGATATGAAGATTGTATTTAAATTCGAAGGAGTAACAACTAATTCTGGGATGAAGTCCTATAAAAAGAGATGTCCATGTTATAATTGGGATTTTTGTGCTTCTTTTTATTGCAACTTGGGGCTATTTCAATACCATTTTACGAACCAATTGTGTATTTTTTATGTTCAAACCCATATTTAATCTAAGTGTAAATTCCAGGTGTGATATAGAAGAAAGCTAACTAGTCGAGAAGCTGGCGCGATTTACAGCGTAGATCACAGTGCGAGTTCCCACTCGTGCCTTCTGGTGCGAGCTACAACACGAGCGAAAGCGTGACCCGAGCACTCTGACCCGGGGCGGTTTCTCCCGCGATGAGGGTGCGACCTACAACACGATCTTGAGTGTGAGTCTCAATTGTGCCGGGGGCGCGACTGATGCCGCTCTAACCCGGGACAGTTTCCATAGGTCACTCGGCGCGAGCTACAACAAGACTGAGTGCGTGTCACGCCCTGGTGCTCAGATACGCGGATTCTGGCCCATGATCTCCCTTCAATTATTGTTGATCCTTTCCATTTTAATTCTATTTAAATACCCAAACCTTTCTATTATAAGGGTATGCCTCCCATTTTGTAAAAATTTAGAAAAGATAGAAGTAGAAGATAGGGGTTTTGGCTTGGAAGGAGGAGTCCTTGAAGGGTTGAAGTGGAAGAAAGATCTTGTGGATATTTTGTACACTATATTGGTTTAATCTAATCTTTATCTATATTTTATTTACATGTTTATGTTTTCATTCTCAAGAGCATGAGTAGCTAAAACTTCTAGATTTTGGGGTATTGGATCCTTTGATAATTGGTGTTTGAGATGATTGTGTGATGGATGTATCTTCGCCTTTTTGTTACTTATAAATCAATGTGTTAATTTGTGAATGCTTTTGGATTGCCTCCATTTGGATTCATTTTTATGCTTAATGTGTTTTGAGATAAAGCCATTTGGTATGTGTGTTTGATTTATAAGTCCATCTACTTGTGGTTTTGAGAAAATGATGAGTATTTTGCCCACATGTTTAAGTTACTTGAGAAAGTACTTAGATAATCTATTGTCCAAATCTTGGAGTGAGAGGAGAGATATGTGATTCATGTGGTTATTGAGAATATCATCATTTAGGATTTAGCACCCTAGAACCTTTCTTTAATCATCTTTTAAATCATTCCTTTGAAGTCTTGACATTTTACACTGGTGTAGGACTTGTGTTATTTGATTAAAGTAGAAACAAACATTTCCATGAAATGTTGATTGTTTAAATAGTGAATGTAAATTGGGTTAACATTACTTGCATTGTTAAAATTATAACTCTTATTCTTTGAGGTTCGACTCGTATCATTGTTTGCTACATTCGTGTATACTTGCACTTGGCACGATTATTATTTGAGGTATAAAATACCGCATCAGAAAAGAGACTTCGAGATTTTAGGGAAGAAGGCATGATACCATAATAGATGAGCATCTCGGAAGATGAACTGAGTTGAAGATAGAGCTGCTGAGAAGAGCAAATAAAAGAGAAATCTTCAAGCCTTTAGAAATCTAGAACTCAATTTGAATTATGAGATAGATGTTGCTCTTTAGTTATGTAGGATCCAATTTCTACCAGTTTGTACAAACTTGGAAGATTTAAACACTGAACCCTTAAAATTAATAACACCTAATCTCTTAGTGAGAAACCGTGAATTGTCAGGTGTCTCCAACAATACCGGCGACAGCTAATTATTGCAAGTGTGAACTTCTAGTTGAGATAACACCCGAGCCTTTTGAGTAATTGAGAGATTGTCATGCTTGAAATAGAATTAGATCTCCAACAATATTAGATGGAGTTAGCATTGTAAGTGTGAACAATTGTGCAATCCGAATTGTAAATGTTGAACTATGAAAGCATAGTAATTACCTTCTAGTGGTGTAGAGTCAGTTTAAAACTCAAACCTCTATATATCCCATCTCATTACAACTTTCCTTAAATGTTTATTATTGAATACCCTACTGTATGCGATTATTTTAATTTGTCTAATTAGTGTTTATCAATTCAAATCATATACTTTTACAATTGAGCAAAATCAAGCGAATTAAAAATTCAACTAATAAGTTAGTAAGTAGAAAAGTACCTGAAGCTTTTACTTCAGTTGAGAAAGCGTTTATGCAAGTCAACTGACTTGACACTTCTGCAACTTTGATAATTCCACGAACTCTGATAATTTATTTAAGCATTTCGCAAAAATTTTATCATATCCCGTGGGATAGTACCCACATGGGATAAAACATTGTCATTTGGCATGTAAGTTGAATGAAAAAAGTAATTATATACTTGTCAAAATCATATCCCAAATGGATATTACCCATGGGATAGGGATAGAGAGGAAGTTCTCGATTTTCACCGTGATTATTCTTTGGGAGATGCTCTGAAAGAATAACTATTATTGGATAAGTGAGGTAGGATCCCTTAAAAATGGGTAATAATTTTTTCTTTTGAGGAGATAAAAACTTGTAATAATTGATGAGGGTGATTTTTTTTTTCAAAGATGAGTAATTATTACTTGGTAGATGAGTGTTAAAACCGTGGTTAATTTGTGTGTCAAAATTGGCGACGAAATGAATTTTTCTAGGAACTTGCATGAAGGATATTTTTGTAAGTATTATAAAAAATTATACTACTACTTATTAGAGTGGTTTAAAAAATATTTTGTTATATCATAATACCACTCATTCGTTTATATATATAACTTAAAAGTTCCAAGCAAATTGTGTATAAAATGAGATTACCCATAATTTATAAGAAAAAAAGTGACTAGTTGATGAAGTAGGGTTTAGTTTGAAGAAACTTGAACACTAATAATAAGATGTTTAATGTTGATTGTGATTAGTTTTTTTATTTTTTGAGAAAAAAATGTTGATTGTGATTAGAAGAGCACTTTTGACATAAATTGACCTTTTGTCTCTTCGTTCACATTAAAATAATCTTAATATTATTCTATTGGACCCCTTAGATTTAAATAATCTCAACTGTTTGAATAGATAATTCTACTAATTCGATCACTAACTACTTTTTACAATTTATTCCACACTTCTATTATTTAATTAAAATTTGAATTAATTACGAATAACTACATCAACTTTGACATAATTTGCAATTTAAACATAAATTTGAAGCATTACAATTAAAACACAATCTTACATTTATTTTTATTTTACAAAATAGACATAATTTGCAATAATCTGAAAACCAAAACACAATATATATTTCAAACTAATTTTTATTGTATTACTAAAATTCAAATCATGATTATGCTAAATCTATATAATCTTTGCAATATTTTATGTTATCTAATCGCTCCGTCCCATTCATATAGTCTGATTAGATTGTTAACTAGGATTAAGAAAATGATCGGAAAATACAATTAAACAAGTAAACTTCTAATATGCATGCTCATATTTATTTATTTGTCAATAAATTAATGTTTAATGTAAACATATTAAATATGGATATATATCAGTAAATTAGCTAAATATATATAAAAATCAACATATATTTTAGGACATCCAAAAAATAAAAATAACCATATATGAATGGGAGGGAGGGAGTAATAGTTCTTCAGTCGCTCGAAATTTTGGGATATCTAATTTGCAAAAGAAAAAGGTGAAATTATGTTTTAATTGTAACATTTCAAAACACGTATACAAATTGTGTTAAAATTTATATATTTAAGCATAATTAACCTTAAATCATGTGTATATAGAGAATAATTATTTAACAATATTCTCATCTGATATAATTATCATGCTAATCATCATTAACGATGTCATGTGTATATTAAATTTGAATCTCATATAGAAGTAGTGAACACGCTAACGTGTTTACCCCCTTCAAATGCTATTTAGTCAAATAAATTTAAAGCTAAAAATACATGTCAATAAGATCTACGATAATAACATAACCCGAGATACGGGATAATTTCATTTTTGATCTTATTAGAATATGATCAAAATATTTTTAGTCTCGTATTTAATTTTGTTGGTCTTAATGTTTATTTATTTGACATTTTTGGTCTCAAATTTAATAACTTACCTCACAATTATTCGAGGATGTTAATTTTGGAATAAAAGATATCAAAAACTAAAATTTAGGACAATAAAAGTCGAGAAAATAAAATTGAGGACAAAATATATAAAGATTGAGATCGGAAAACGCGTAGAGAATGAAAATATGATTGAATATTTTGTTGGAAAAATAAAATCAATATGTAATAACTATATTATATCAAACGATTGCAAAGCATGTAATATACTGTTCTCAACTTTTGTGGTTCTAAATTTTTAATTTTTTGATTTTTTTAGTTCCAAGATTAACATATTTAATTATTAAGTTGATAATTTTGATACCAACAAAATAAAAAATAAAAAATATCAGACCAAAAATATTAATTAAATTAACTTTTGGATAAGAAAATCAGATACAACACTAAATTTTTTTTATTATATTTTTACGGGACAAAAAGTGAAATTATCTTCACCCAAATATAATGAATCAAACAGAATTTATGCTGAAACAGCACATTCCACAACAGAGAATCTGATTAATATTTAAGTATTATTGTAATGAATAATTAAGAAATAAACCCCTCGTCTAATTAATTATAATAGAGGGAGGAGTAGTCATGTCACGTCAAGCCTTGGCCAGAAATTCCAATTTGAGAGAGACTGCAGTAGTGATTGTCAATTCATCTCTCTCTCTCTCTCTCTCTCTCTCTCTCTCTCTCTCTCTCCATCTTTGTATGTATTGTGTATGTATATATTATATGATGTAGGATCGTCTCTCTCACGCGGAGTCTCAGAGATCTTTCACATCAATAACATAAAGAAAGGAAGAGTTAAAGAGATCAAATTCATTTATTCTCTCTCTCTCTCTCTCTCTCTCTCTCTCTCTTCTGGTTTCTTCAAATTTCCTTTAGTTTATGCAGAACTTCTTTGATCTTCTTGTTCTTTACGACTGGTACAAGTTTTATGTGCGACTGTTGAAAAAAATCAAAAAATATCTTTAGGTTTTTGTCATTTCTTGATCAGCCAAGAACTCTCTCTCTCTCTCTCTCTCTCTCTCTCTCTCTCTCTCTCTCTCTCTCTAGTTTTTGGCTATTCGCCACTTCACACAAAACCCCCAATTTCCGAAACCCTTCTCACAGATCTCCAATTTCCCATCTTTCTCAAACTTTCCTCAATTTCCCAACAGTTTAAGAACAAGCCCACGTCAGAAAATCGCTCAAAATCATAGCTTGATTAAAAAAAAAATCGAATCTTTTTCTCACCAAAAAATGCAAAATTCATCACTGTATTCACAGATTCAAGCACAAGCGCAGCAGCAGCAGCCTCAATTTCCGGAGCAAGAGCAGCTGAAATGCCCTAGGTGTGACTCTGCAAACACCAAATTCTGCTACTACAACAACTACAATCTCTCTCAGCCGCGCCATTTCTGCCGGAGCTGCAAGAGGTACTGGACCAAGGGTGGCGCGTTGCGTAACATCCCCGTCGGCGGCGGCTCCAGGAAGAACTCCAAGCGGAGCTCCTCCTCCTCCGCCGACTCCGCCGCATCCAAACGCCCTGCTGTAGCCGCAGCCGCGGACGCCGACGCCGCCGCATCATCCAAACACAAGAAAGATGGCGATCGGGACAACGCCGGCGAAGTGTTCGACACAATGCCTCTGAGGGGAGAGAATTTTGGTGGGCAGTTCGAGAGTTTGAGTTTCAGCTCGTTGCTCGGGTCGGGTGGGGATCAGTACGTCGGTTTGCTAGACGGGTTGGGCCCGAACGGGTCGGGTTTGGATATTAATGGGCATTTTGGCGAAGCGGGTCCCGGTCCCAATGTGAACCCGGGTTTGGAGATTGGTGGTAGTGGTGATGGTGATGGTGATGGTGATGAATTCTTGAATTTGCAGGGTGGCGGTGGCGGCGGAGGTGGTGGCGACGGTGACAGTGGTAGTTGGGGCGGCGGCGGAGGCGGCGGCGAGTGGCCTGAACTTTCTATCTACACACCTAGCTCAAATTTTCAGTAGCATTAAGGTGAGAAAAATTCAGTTAGAAAGCAGAATTTGCAGAGGAGTTTTATCTGCTATTCTTTAGTTTTTTTTTTTTTTTTTCAAAGATTTGTTTTTTATTTCTTTTTGCTCTTACAATAGTAGTGTTGCAGATCTTTGAGGAATCTAATTATAGTATTATAAAATATGAATTATGAAATATGAAATACATAAGTAATGATGTAAGAGTAGTAATTTCTCTAGGTTTATGCCTTTCTAATTGCTGATTTTGTGTGTTTTGAGCTTTGCTATCAGCATTAATGATTGAAGGTATTAATATTATTCCAAGATATATCTTCTCTCTCTCTCTCTCTCTCTCTCTCTCTCTCTCTCTCTCTCAAATTTGCTGTTTTTAATATCTGGACAAATGGATTTTTGTGTCGGTTGTCTAAAATTCAAGATTTTAAATGTATGTTCAAACTTCTTGTATCTGCGTCGCATAATTTGCGTTGTTTATAAAGTGGTTAGGATTTTAATATTTTACATACTTCCATTATTACATTCCTTATGACTCATATCAAACGTGCAAATTTGTCCATAAATTATTAGTATTTTTATTACTAATTAGTGATTTTCAGTCAGATTCTGGCTGGCCAGAATTTTTTATTATTTTTAATAATTAATTAATTTAATTAATAAAACACTAATTATTTAATAAATTTATATTGATGCCCTCCATAATAATTAGGGTATCTCTATATGCGCTTCAATTCAGAAGAAATCGAAGATGGAAAAAAAATAAAGAAGTGAAGAAAAGAAAGAAGATGAAGCTGCGCCCCTTTCTTCCAATCCGCTTCTGGAATGATTTTAATAATTAATTACAAATCACTAATTTCATGACAGAAGAATAATATAGTAAAAACATAATATTTAATAATTAATATAATTAATTTATTAATAATACAGTTTTATTAATTATCAAAAAATTAGATTCTGGCTAGCCAGAATTTGACTGGCTAGCATTATTCTTAGATTATATCATGGATAAATTACATTTTAATATCTACATTTTATTTATTCTTTTTAAAAAATAGCTCACTTTCCCAAATTAACAAAAGAGTAGTATTTTTTTAAAAAAATTTCAAATCTAACATTTAATCAATTTTAAATTTTACCCTAATATCAAATGTAATTCACGATGAAATAATATTATTGTGATTAAAATAAGTTCCTAATTTAACAAAATCGAGATACCAAACATCTCTCCCTAAAAAGAATGACCGAAGTGACATTGGTTTTGAGTTGATGTGAAATTGCAGGCTTGACAATACTCGATCTAATAAAATCCAAATATTCTTTTTGTTGAAAAATGACTTCCTATATAACAAAAAAATTAATTGCAATTAATGTTATAGTACTTTTTTACTCTTTTCTTTTGGGTTTTATTTGCTTGAGTGGAAGAATTATTGTAGACTCAACTCAAATCTGCACATCTAAAAAGGAAATTTTGTTTTGGTTATTGTGAAATGTGATGGAGGTATTTCAAGTGTTTGGATTTTCTTAGATTGAATGCATGTGTGTATATGCATTACATATATACCCTAGTCAAGGGAAAAGTTGGAGTCTTCTCACGGATTAAGATTAAAACTAAAACTCGTGTAACAGGTCAAGATTCAAATTTAAACATAATTAAATATTAAATAAATTACAAATGTACAACTAAATATGAATTTGAATTCAAAATTTTGACCCCCGCATATGGATTTTAACTAGTCAAACAATCTCACGTAGATGATGAATTTTATGATTTACTTAACGATATTTTTACAACTATATACAAGTCACACAAAAAATCAAGTGTGATAGACTTGGCTTAGAAAATATAAGTAGAAATCACTGTCCACTACTTTTTATTTTTTATTTTTAAAGTTTGAATTATTTTGCTACTTTTATAATTAAAATTCGATATTTTTAGGCCCAAAAAGAAAAATAAAAAAATCCACACATAAGACCAAAAACAACTTTTACTCTCTTCATATAAATACAAAGAAAAATTGATTTTCCAACTCCCTCAAATAAGGGGAGTTAGAGAGAGAATGCCAAACCTATTGGGTTGTTATTTTATTTTATGAATTTATAAATTAATTTTGCATGCATCCATCTCAAGGCTTGATCTATCAATAGAAAGTACTTAATATTTATGCGGAAATTAAAACCAAAATAATTAAATCATTTACAAATAGACCATAAATATCCGTAATATTGATAATTCACACGATTTATAAACAAAATAATCAGTGAGAATTTAATATGCGTGGAGTGTTATGATATTTTGTTAGGATTTTAAATAATGTTGGTAACAGACAAATAATGTTTCTAATTAATATTCATATTTTATAAAATTGTGGGGTTATAAAGATTTTAACTGGAGTTATGAATAGAATCAATATTGAAATTTTAGTTAGCCTAAACAAAATTAGGATTTTTTTATCTTATACAAACTACTAACTAAAGTTGAAATGATCCCCTAAAAAAAGATTAAAGTTGAAATAAACAAATATTCTGGAACAATATCATAACTTCAACATAATAATTAAAAGAACAAACAATATACCAAACTTTGACCCGATAATTCGTTGTCATTCAATGATTTGCACTTGAAATTTCATATTACAGTATTACACTTTTTAATTATGAATTTTTAATATATTTTTTTTCTTCAATTATATTTTTTTGTGATTTAGTTTAATTTTAAGATTGTTTTTACGATTCACCCCATCCAATAAGGATTTATAATTATTTTTAGTATTTAATTTTTAATTTTCAATTAATAATCCATTATTATGGTTGATTTATTCAAAATTAATTTTTATAACTTTTTTGATTCATTTTTTTATTGATAAATGTTGACTATGACTATTTATATTAGAATTAATTTTTGTTTTATAATAAATATTATTAAAATAATATATTTAATAGTGAAATACGGAGTGAAATATAGAGAAATGCAACATGAAACTTGAACCCAATGATTTGTGTACAACTAGTACAACCTAATAATTATTTATAACACGGCTTAAAAAAAACTGTAACACTATAAATTTATAAATATGACTAGGAAAATAAATACCAAATCTCTGTATAAATAATAAAAAATAAACAAATTATATAAAAAAAAATTGATAACGTAACCTTAAAATTACATGACGCCACTTATTATTATTATTTTTAGGACTCCACTTAATTATTATTAACACCCATTTCTCTCTTCCTAAATTTGATTTTTTTTTTTTGAAAAAAAAAAGATAAAATCCAGTCTTACACAAGTTTACTCCCTACAAAAACTGAATTCATAGCAGTACATATATACACAAGTTATATAATTGAATTTAATAAAATTTCATTGATTAATTAATTAATTAATTAATCACCCTTTATTAACACCGAGCAACCAAGTGAACCAAGGGGTGACACTAGCCCATGCAAAGAATGCATAGCAGACTACATCACGTTCCGCAAGCTCCTCTGCCACTCCGCGAACCCGAATCTTGCCCAGTAAAAAACTGCTCAACGACGACGGTGATCTCCCGTAAACAACTTCAAATGCGGTCATAACAGTTGCCGTGTGAAAATTTGTGTTGTAACAAAATTCTGCCCAAGGCAGCCACTTACTCCACTGACGAGGTTCCGATGCAAAACAACAAAGATATATCACAAGTCCTGATTGTCTATTTCCGTTTGGCCATCTGTTTCCGGGTGATAAGCCGAACTCATCCGAAGTTTTGTTCTCATTGCCTTAAATAATTCCTTTTAGAAAGAGCTCAAAAATATTGAATCACGATCCGAGATTATAGAACTTGGAACTCCGTGTAGTCGCATAACGATATTTTTTGCCAGTCCTAATCGGAACGGAATCCTCTGACGTCCCCTCGTTTTCAGCTGTACGATAAGCGTGAATTGGGAAAATAAGGAGTGAGAGATATATGGAAAAGCCAAATACCACATGGGTCAAAATGAAATAACATTTTAATAGTAATATATCTCAATAAAATAAAATAAAATTCCTTGGAGTTGGATCTTGCTAGTGTTGTCTTCCTTGCAACCCAACCTTCTCTTTGTTGAGTTTTCTCCGTGTTAGGAAAAACAATGCCTTTGACATGTTCTTGACAGACTTTGGAACGAACCTTCCACAAGAAATGAAAAGACGAATTACAAATTAATCAAGACAAAAATAAAATACAGAAAATATCTCAAACTGGACTATATCTGTGTTTCTGAATCTGTTTTGAACATTTTCAGGAACTGTAACGTTCAAACTCGTCTTTAATACTTCAGAATTCATCTTTAATGAATTTGAACCGCTTCAGGTTCTCCTTTGCTGAACTTGAACATCCAAACAGGAATCGTGTTCTTCGACACGGTTTCTATCTGTCCCAAACAGATTCTCTCCATCGATTGTAATCATACATTACAATACTCCAGTTCTTGATCATATTGAACTGAGACATAGAACAAACAGAGGAGAAAACCACAAGATAAACAGAAACATATATACAAATACACCAGAACAAACTCGCCTTGTCGAGAATAGATTCTGAACCAGACTCAAACTGTCTTAGATAGAACCTGTAACAAACAGCAAACTGGTTTTGTATGAAATTAAGCCGAGTCGAGGAGACCTCTTTCTGCAAGACAATTACGCCCCAGCTAGTGCTCACGGTATTGGTGCTTGTCCCCAAAGATAAAACGGCTTCGTCCTACCCGGTAGTAGCACCACAAACCGGTAGGCTCCATCGAACTAGATAATGAGAGAACTGAGAAGCATAAGAGACTCGATGAATGATGCTAGATGCAGAGACTTCGTCTAAGAGAACCCTATAAGCTCTCATACAACAATCTACAACTCACAGACCACCAAATCTACTATTTCCTCTTCTTTTCTCCTACACTTCTCTTCTCCACAAACAAAGCATGCAAGAGCACCTACTTATAGGTACACATTCCACCTCATTTAGGATTAGAGTTTGGGCATTCAAACCAAGATGTAACTCCCATGAGTTACTAGTATGCATTCAAGCCCACATTTGTAACCTCCCATTTAAGATCCATTCAAATCCACATTTGAAACCTCTCAGGGGTTACTACCGTTGCAGTATTAACTCTCCACCATGAGTGAGAGTCGGTTACACTCCTGAAAATCAGGAGTTACATCCGTGTACATCAATGGGTTCGAACATTGAACTGTCCCCGAATCTATTCCTGACAAATTATACGACACTTGATCTGAATCCACTGGGAGGCCCAAATTCAATCAAGTTCAAATCAAAGTTCCCTGAAAGACCAATGCCAAGACACGAGACACTGTCACAGTCATTGTCACTATAACTGTTCATATCCCAAGAACGGGAACGAACACTGGCACTGTCGATCTCACGAGTGTGAACTCGAAGCTCACACACTTAGTACACATCAGATGTCACACTTAAGTGATTACACACTTAAGTACAAGCTTAACCAGCTTAGGCTTCGATTATGGGGTCTCTTAAATGTAACACGGTACATTCCCCCCAACAACATATATGCCTCTTTTATGTGACCAACTTTATGATCAATTTCTCACTCACCAAAAATTGGTTTTGAGAAACTAATATACCATGATTATCTAATACAACATAGATACATCATTCAACATTTAACTCCTCCAAAATTAAATATTCCGGTCACTGAAAATCGGATAAAATGAGATCACACACTCACTTTATTTAACCCAATTTTCCAACACTCCGTCAATCTTTCGGCTTTTTTTTATATATTTCGCCTGGTCTTTTTTTTTGCTGATCTTGCTGCATTGAGGGGAGATCCCTCTTTCTTTCGCAGCAGCGAGTTTCTAGGAAACCTGAGTTACAACTCGATTTGATTTGATTTTTTGGTTTGGTTCGATTTTGCACACCCCTAATTCGCCTTTGCACGAATCTGTTTTTATTTCTTGTTTGAACTCCAATGGATTTGTTGAAGTTGGCAAAATTAATTAGTTCAGTTTTTTCAATCAGAATAATGAATTTCTAGTGATAGTTGATTAAGTCAAATTACAAGAGAACAAATATTAGCTTTCTAATCCTGATTCGAACAAAAAAAAAACTTGATCAATTTGCACTTTTTCATTTTATAAAATTGTGGGGTTATAAAGATTTTAACTGGATTTATGAATAGAATATGTTGTAAACTAGAGAGAGACGAGAGAGAATATCAATTGTATGTCTTTAATATGAGGACCAAATGCCTATATATATAATAGTACAAGAGCTAGGGTTTTTGAGTTAGTAGCTTGACCATCACTCATATATATATATATATATATATTAGATATATTTACAACACTCCCCATTGAGTGACCAATCCCTAAAACAAATGTTGCCTCATTAAAACCTTGCTAGAAAAACCCAATGGCACAAAACCTAGTCGAAGGAAGAGTATAACTACTCCCCCTAATCTTGAGATCACTGTAGATCTTTGAGTCAGCGCATGCCGATCTTGTGTACCAGCTTTCTGAATGCTGATGTTGGTAATGCCTTTGTGAATAAGTCCGCCAAATTGTCACTTGAGAAAATTTGTTGAACGTTGATATCGCCACTCTTTTGGAGATTGTGTGTGTAGAATAACTTGGGAGAAATGTGCTTCGTCCTATCACCTTTGATGTATCCTTCTTTGAGTTGTCTCCATACAAAATAGTTCGATTGATCTTTGATGAAGCTAATCCGCACGACTCTTGAATGTGACTTGTCATATTTCTCAACCATACACACTCTCGACTTGCTTCATGGATTGCAATGATTTGAGGATGTTGCAGTCAAGGTTTGCTTCACAGACTTCTATGATATAGCAGTTCCACCACATGTGAAAATATAGCCAGTTTGTGACTTGACTTGATGTGGATAGGATAATAATCCTGCATCCGAATACCCTACTAGAGAAGAATCGGAATTTTCCGAATAATATAAAAGAATTCATCTTGATAATGCTAGTGAGTTTATGTCTCAAGCATGTCAGCATCAGTGATATTCTCTCCACAAAGTTTTAATTTTGAACTAATTCAGAATTATAAGCACTCACAGACTTAAAGTCTTGCAGTCTAAGATGCATCCACTCGTAACGAGCTTTAGGAAGGACGACAGTCTTTTGATGATCAAACCTTTCTTTTAGGTTTGTCCACAACTCACTCGGATCTTTGATGGTCAAATATTCCATCTTTAGATCATCATGAAGATGATGACGAAGAAAAATCAGCGCCTTAGCGCGATTCTGTTGAGATGCTTTGTTTTCTTCTTTGATTGTGTCCCCTAGACCCTTTGAGATCAGGTGAACATCAGCATCAAGAGTCCATGACATATAATTCTTGCCCGAGATGTCAAGGGCGATGAACTCAAGTTTGGCTATGTTTGTCATTCGTGCAATTTTTCTAGGATCGATGGATTTCTAGATTTGAAGGAGAGGGTAAAACAATCGTGCTGATAACATGTTGTAAACTAGAGAGAGGCGAAAGAGAATATCAATTGTATGTCTTTAATATGAGGACCAAATGCCTATATATATAATAGTACAAGAGCCAGGGTTTTAGAGTTAGTAACTTGACCATCACTCATATCATATATATACATATCTATTAAATATATTTACAACAGAATCAATATTGAAATTTTAGTTAGCCTAAACAAAATTAGGGTTTTTCGATCTTATACAAACTACTAACTAAAGTTCAAATGATCTCCTAAAACAAGAATAGAGTTGAAATAAACAAATATTCTGGAATAATCTCATAACTTCAAAATAATAATTAAAAGAACAAGCAATCTTACCAAACTTTGACCCGATAATTCATTGTCGTTTAATGATTTGCAGTTGACATTTCCTATTACACTCTTTGTGTTGCACTCTATATTACAGAATATAATTATTTAGTCCATTTTTCATGTCTCACTATGAAATTTAATATTTTAAAAATGTTTATTACAAAATTAAATTTTATTATAGTATCACAAATCATAATCAACATTTATTACTAAAAATTAAAAATTTTAAAAATTATATACTCTACTTTTGGAATAATCAACCATATTAATCAATTATATTAACTAAAAAAACAAGAAAAAAATAAAAAAAATTAAATATAAATCCTAATTGGGTGGAATGAACCCTAAATAATAATTATAAAATTAAACTAAGGCATAACAAATTGAAATTGATGAAAGTCGAATAAAAATCAAAATGGGACACCAAATGAGATAAAAAAAAGTGGGATAGAGGATTTCATTTGCTATGTTACACTTTCAAATTATGAGTTTTTTATATATTTTTTTCTTCAATTATATTTTTTTTGTGATTTAGTTTAATTTTAAGATTGTTTTAGGATTCACCCCATCCAATTAGAGTTTATAATTATTTTTTAGTATTTAATTTTTAATTTTCAATGAATAATTTATTATTAGATTTATTCAAAATTAATTTTTATAACTTTTTTATTTATTTTTTTTATAAATGTTGACTGTGATTATTTATATTAGAATTAATTTTTATTTTATAATAAATATTATTAAAATCATAATTTTGATAGTGAAATACGGAGTGAAACACAGAAATTTGAATCCAATGATTTGTGTACTCTACAACCTAATAATTACTTGTAACACGGCTTAAAAAAAACTGCAACACCATAAATTTATAAATATGACTAGGATAACAAATATCAAATCTCACGTATAAATAAAATTAAAAATAAACAAATTATAAAATCAAAATTAAAAAATAAATTGATAACGTAACCTTAAAATTGCATGACACCACTTATTATTTTTATTACTACTGCTACTACACCACTTAATTATCATTAACACCATTTCTCTCCTAAATTTGATTATTCTTTTTTGAAAAAAAAAAAGATAAAATCCCTAGAAAGAAATCAAGAAGTGGGACAACATTTCAACTGCACAACATAACAGCAAGAATTAGTTTGCTTTTGAGAGAGAGAGAGAGAGAGAGAGAGAGAGAGAGTTATCAGCAGATAGATTTTTAGTAGATAGGTTTTTAGTAACAATCTAAAGAATAAAACCTCACCAACAATAGGAGCATTGCATTATGCAAAGAGACATAGTAGAGAGTCACCTTCTCCTTCTTCTAAACAACTGCAACAAATTAACACACAATGATCACTACTAACTCAATTCACCATCAACAACAATAGACAACCAACAAATTCATAGATACACCACCTGATCCACTCACATGAACAACAAAACTCGGAAAGTCAGTGTAGAAGTTCAAGGCATGCTCGACATGGTCACCATCCCCTCCACGAGCCCTCAACACGACCTCCTCGCTAAACAACACGACGTGCATCAACCCCACGTAGCACACCAGCAACCACCATAGCTTCACAATCCAAAACTGCACAGGCTGCACACCCCCAAAAATCCTTGATTAATTACTAAATGCACAATACAAGACAATATATATGTGTTGATTAAATTAATCAGTTGCTTATGATTAACCTCATTCATCCTCGGAGCTACGCCAACTCCAGTCTTAAACCCCAACCAAACACCAAGCAGGGGCTTACAGAGCTGCACAGCCCTCAGATAGACGAGAGCCAACCCGTAATGCTGCAGCTTAGACACGAGCCAGAAGCAGCCGAAGACCACAGAAGCAGCCAACAGTTTACTCACTACAGAACTGAATTAATGCATAGTAGTACATAAATCATAATACACAAGTTATATAATTGAATTTAATAAACTTAGATTGATTGATTGATTAATTAGTTAATTAATTACCCTTTATTAACACCGAGCAACCAAGTGAACCAAGGGGTGACACTAGCCCATACAAAGAATGCACAGCAGACTAATTGACGAACTCTTGTGTTCTGCATTATAGAAACATTATAAAATAATTTGTAACGATTTTGTAATTGAATTTAGAGAAATTGAGATTGTAATATGAAATGTGAATACCTGTTGCGAAGGGGAAGCACGACGAAAGCCTCTAAACATGAGATAGGCTAGCAATGCAGCAGAAAGGCATCCGAAAATACCAGTGGAACAGAGGTAGGATCCTAGGGCTGAACTCATCGACACGAAAAAGAGTGTGGCGTAGAACTGTTTCATCATAATATTGTTAGTTTGTGAAATCTAAATGAACATGTAACGAATCAGAAGCAACTAATACGAATAATTCATGAAATTAATTATCAAGTAACACAAGAAAATCTGCAATCCTAAAAAAAAGCTACAACAGAGAGAGAGAGAGAGAGAGAGAGAGAGAGGAGGAGGAGGAAAGTACTCATTCTGTTTTCTTCTAAGAATCTTAGCCAAAACTCAAGTTCATATCACAAAATCTTCAGCATTGCAGAAATTGCACCCAGTAATTTCACAAATCATACAAAAAACACAAAAAAGAATAAGAATAAACCGCATCGACTTCAATCAGTATTGAATGGCCTCGTATTTCATCAAGAAACTCAAATCTACCAAAAAACGAAGCATTACGATCCAAAATCTAATCATCTCGGAAACTATATGCTTCTAACATCTCGGAAACTAGTTCCAGCTCTCTAATTCCTAAAAATTCATAAAAATTTCTTTAAATCACGATCGACAATACCTGACTCAGATGGCCGCGAATGATCGGCGTTTCTCCGCCGAAATCGAGCAGCGCAGCCGCGCCATATCCTCGGTTGAGGTAGTTCCCCATCGTAGCAACTGCAGAGTTTTGCAAAGCAGAGAAAAATGAGCTAATGACAGAGTAACTATATATATATATATATATATATATATAAGCATGAACGGTTATTTACTGTATTTAGACGAGGGAGGTTTGGACTTTGTAGGGGTATTTCGGGGAAAGCAGCTACTGCTACGCGGGAATAAAAAGTTTTGTTTGGACTTTGTAGGGGTATTTCGGGGAAAGCAGCTACTACTAGGCGGGAATAAAAAGTTTGTTTTGACATGCTAACTGATTAGTGCCACGTGTGATTAACTCAAATTTTAGCTCTTTTTTTCAGATAAATATTTGGGATGTTCAATTCATGCAAATTACATTTTATTACCTAAATTTTAATTATATTTTAAGTCATTTTAAATAATAACTTATTTTTTCAAAATTGATAATAAAATACCCACTTTTTCAAAAAAATTACAAATCTAATATTTGATTAATTTTACGGTCCGAAAACCATACATATTTGATTGTATTTTAAGATTTATTGATTTGATGATTTTTTAAACGGTTAGGGAAATAGAAATATTAAAATATAATAAATTACGTATTTTAGGGCTGTAAAATTGATTAAATGCTAAATTTATAAATTTTTTGAAAAAGTTGGTATTGTTTTGTTAATTTTGAAAAAGTGAGCTATTTCTGAAGAATAGCTCAAAATATAGGCTTCAAATGTAAATTACCCTAAGTTGTATAAGTTGAGATTTATCATCTATTGATACTTATGTTCAGATCTAAATTCATATTCATTATTTTGTTAGCATATTTATAGTTTTTTTTTTCATTTTTATATTTGATTGTGTTTGAATTTAAATTGATCTAAAAATAACATTTTTTTATTTAAAAAAATAGATAAAAAATTATTTATAATAGTGAAAACTTTATAGGCTTTTACTTAATATTATTTTCGTGCTTCTCTTTGAAAGTAAAAATTATACGTAAATATTCCCTAAAAATAAATAAATATGAAATTGTATATGAAATGAAAGGGGTCTAATCAATTGTATATGGGCCGTGGAGATATAAAAATGTTTTTTTTTTTTTATGGAATTTTATTTTTTGATAAATGATGGGAAATTTACTACATTTTTATGTTCCCCTAAATAAAAGAATAATCGACTAGGAAAATAAATAAAAAATCTCACATATATATAACTCCCACAGTAGGACTGGTAGCATGACATCTATGACATATTGAAATATTTTGCCGCTCAAATTTCGGTTAATTTTTTTTTGAAAAACTGGGTACTATTAATTTTTTTTTTTTAAGAACTGGGTACTATTAATTTTGAAAAGTAGATTATTTTTTACTCAAAATATAGATATCAAAGTGTAATTTGCATTACTAACTATAAAATAAAATTAAAAATTCCACTAACAATAAGGAAATTATAAAATTTAAATAAAAAAAAATATAAGAACATAACTTTACAATAGAACTCGAGAAACCTTTAAATTATAGGACATCACTCGTTAGTTATTATGAATATCATGACTCATAAATCTAATAATTAAAGATAAAAATCCCTAGAAGAAATCAAGAGTTAAAGTGAGAAAAAACTTCAACTAGAATCAAAAGATGAAGGGCTCCTAAACAAATTTTTGGTGTGAGAATTCTTCCAAGCCTCGGCAAATTTCAATAGTTCATCATTATTATCATTTTGGTCACCCTGCATACCTACTGCAGGGGACCAACTCGAGTCAAATTTCGTCAACGCCTCGATTCTATTTATAATAGTGGATGCGTCATCCACGTTGCTTCTCCGTGGGCCGTTGCTACTGCCCGCGGCCATGCTCTTATTCCCTCTAGAATACGACCTTGGGACGTCGAAAGACCGTCGGGACCCGCTCCTCGACAGGATCCTTGACGCCTTCATGATGTCGTCGTTTACGGCGTCGACAACCCTAGGTGACCCTGCTGGAAAATCACAAGATAAACGACCGGGGAGGTTGTCTCCTGACGGAGGTGGGGTTTGCCCCTGGCTCCGACGGGAGCTCTTTCCGAGCAATAGCCGCCGTAGCTTGCCGAATAGCTTCGGCTTGCCGGCCTTGTTGGCCGACGGGAGATCCGCGGGTAGCTCGTCGCGCTCGTCGGTCATGCACGAGGTTTGAGACGACGACCATTGATCGGATTCGAGGTAGTTGGTGTCGATCCCCTTAGCCTCCTTGTTGGCGTATTCGAGTATTAGCTTCTTGGCTTTCTCCTCGGATTTCGGGCTGAGGTTCCGGGCAATGTTCTTCCCCGCGGGTTGGTAGTTCTTTAGCTCGTTGCGGAGGCACGCGTTGATCCACCGGAGGAAGACTAGCTCTTCTAAATCCGTGCATCGGTCCGTTTTGAGTCGCTCGATCTCATCCTTTGATTCCTCATTCTCTTGTTTTAGACGCCTGCTCTCTTCTTTGACCTCGAGCATCTAATGTTGTGTATATCACAAGGAATTCAATTAGGACATTCAAGAAATCTCTCTGTTTTTTTTTTTTGCTAAATGTGACACTTTAACATAAAAAAGATGTTTTATAGCCATTCTCACAAATGATTTGAGCCTCACCTTTTACTAAGGGTAGCCTAGTCATTTCAAACTTGAAAATGGCTATAAAATATCTTATTTGTCCTTTTCTAAACTTGTGGCTAAATCTTATCACACTCGACTTCAACGGATGAGATCATCTATTCCAGATTCGGTGTTCCACGATTAAATATTTGAAGTTTTCTTTCATTTTTTTCGTCAATTTTAATTTATTATGTTTACTTTAATTTTATGATTATTTTTAGGGTCACCCCACCCAATTAGGGTGTTTTTTTTTTTAATATCTATTACTAAACTTGTGAATTCGATCGTGGAATAGAGAATCTCATCCCTGACTTCAATTAGACAAAAGACTAACATTCCCACATCGAAGAAGAACACGTACCTCATCATTGTCGACGGCATTTTCAGCGAGCATCTGCACGTACTCGAGCTTCTGAGAGAGCTCGATATTTTCCAACTTCAAAATCTCATTACACTTCTTCATCTCCTCCAACTCCAGCTTCAACTCGCACGCTTCCTCGAGCTGCATCTTCAACTCCCGATCGATTTCAGAGGTTCTCTTTTCCTGTTCCTGCATCATCATCAACTGTTCTTGAAGCTTCATGATCTGATCCTTGTTTCTTTCGCCTTCCGATTTGAGCTTCTTCCTCAACAACTTGACCTTGCTCTTCGCAGACTCGAGCTCAGCCGAAGAGTTTGCATAATCCGCTGCCTGAGCTTCGAGCCTCCGGTTATCGAGCAACAACGACTCGATTTTTAGGTTGTAGAGCTTCGCCTCCATCGTGTTCAGCCTCAATCGATTTTGGAGCTCGATCACTGCATTTTCTTGCTCCTTGATGCCGTAGTATTCGAGGAGTTGGAGCTCCAAGTTCCTCTCCTTTTCTTCGAGGATCTTGACTCTGTTGCGTAGCCTCCGAATCTCTCTCTCGTGCTCTTCCTCTTCGACACATTTGTAGTCGATGTCGTTGAAGAGGGAGTCTACATTCTTTTTAGGACAAAGATCGTTTGTTTTGGATTCATTAAACTCTTCTAAGAGAAAACAGTCTCTGTCTACACTGCGGCTTGAAGAAACATCACTAATTGAATTCTGAGAGAGAATTTTTCTGTGTGATGGTTTCTGCAGTGAAGAAAACAATATTAATTCACTTTGTATTTTAATCTCGAGAGTAAATTAAATAAGTCGTATCAAAATCGAGTCGAGCCGAGTCAAACATAGTATATATATAAACTAGTCAAGAGTCAACAATATTTTAAAATTTGGATAACTAAAGTTTGAAATAATTGGAAGTCGAGCAAAAAGTCATGATCGAGTTGAGACGAACATAATATAAAAGATACTATGTTGTTTTACTAGAACTATGACTTGAACAAATATATTTTCAAATCTTGAAATTAAATGAAACTTCCATCAATATAAGTCAAGCTCAATATCATACAGTCAAAAGAAATATAATTAGGGTAAAAAAAATGTATGCTATCAACAAAAACTTATAAATTAAGACAAACTTGATCAACAATATATGCTATTAAAATTTTGAAAATTAAATTAAGGCAAACACAATATTAATTAACAATTGATGGCTTCACCTGTAAATTAGCACGATCATTATTCTTGAGGTCACCATTTTCAGCTCTTGAATCAACGTGGCCTCCACGGCCTACGTCATGAATTCGTAAGATTTTCTATTTCAATCTCGTATTTTATTGCTATGTTAAATCATGAAACGACGAGATCTGATGTATATCCATTATTATTAAAGAAAAAAAAAACAAACCTGGAGGAAATTTGATATTTTTGATTCTATGATAGGTATAAAGGGCCCCACCGAGAGATAAAGCGACAGCCAATCCAAATTTCAAATTTGTGGAAATCTCCCTTGTATCTTTAACCTCCATTTTCAATCATTTGCAGCAAAAAAATACATATAGGTATAGAATCAAACATCATTCCACATTATTTACCCTCTTCTCAATCATGATCACCTCTCATCTGAGATAGAGAAAGAGAGAAACCCATGTTAAAAAATATATTTAAAAAAAAAAATTCAAGAATCCCTAAAAATTAGACACAAATGAGAGACTTACCAAAAATTTCCCCATTGACTGATTATCATGTGAGAGAGAGAGAGAGAGAGAGAGAGAGAGAGAGAGAGAGAGATTTATGGGTTGAGATTATGTTGTTCATTTTTTTTTAATGATTTTTTATTATTTATTTTTGGGCAAATTTCATATTAATTCCCTTATTTTTCCAAAAAAAAAAAAAAAAAAAACCATGTTTAATAAATAGTCTAAACACCCCCTCTGTCATGTATAATCCATCAAAAGAATCCCTTTTGAAGAAAGTGAATTACACACTTGCTAAGAAAGATATTATGATTTATTTATTTTTACAATTTTTGCTATAGATAAATATATTTTATATCATTTGAAAATTTTAATATTTGGTTATATTACTACTTTTTAGTTATTTTGATAATTTCCTATGTTATGAATTTTTTTCACATATAAATATATTTTATACTATTTAAAAATTATAGTATCTGGTCAAACTACTATTTTAAAAAATTGATTAAATTTCAAAAATAATACAAAAATTATAAAAATAAGAATCATATACTCTTTTTTAGCAAATGAATTCACTTTCTCAAAAATGGGATTTTTTTACAATTATATATAATAAAGGGGATTTTTAAACTATTTATTTAATACAAAGGATTTTTTTATTTTTCTAAAAAATACGGGGAAGTAATATGAAATTTGCCCTTTATTTTTTTGGTTTAAGGTTTCTTTCTCATGAGCAGAAACAAACGCGAATTTAGGAAAATTACCTTAAATTCCTTAATCAGTTGTTCTTTTTTCAGGTGGATTTTCCTTCTTTTTAGTAATTATGGATTGGTCCAAATTGGCCATAATGGAAGAAAATATAATATCTAAGCAACAACTGAATCTTTGACACTTTTTTGCCCTTTTTTGGTTTATGGAAAGTTTCAATAAGTGAAGAAATATAGTTTGGATTTTTTTTTATAAAAATTATAGTTTATCACACCAATATGACTGTTTAATAAATACAAAAACATTAATTGCTTTTAAACATACAACTCAAACTCCAACAAACAACTTAGTGAGTAATTGTAAAAAATTATCATTTAATAGTTGCTCATCTGTCTCATAATTGTAGTCTAGTTTTTATTTTATATTTTTGACTGTTCCATAATTATAGTCCACTTTCTTTATTTGATTTGCATTAAATTTTCATTTTACTTAAGATACCCTTATTTGATATTCTTTGAAATTAACTATATATCCTTTTATTTTGAATCATTAAGGAAATGTATAGTAGGAAATATTCATATAATTTTATCTTTCAAGTACATTAAATAATTTTTTTTAATTCGTGTAAGAGTTTGAGAGTGGGGGGGAGTATAATTATATGACGGAGAGAGTATAGGCTACTGCCCTCTTCTTCTATCGTAAATCATAGATCTTTAATAGTTATAGGTAGATTCGATGCTACCCCGTAGATAGTGTTCTAATTTTTTAGTCTTTTAATTTTGTTGTAAATTATTTAATGTTTTACATTTTTTTAATACTGTTCCTCCTAAATTTACCCCTATATATTACAATGAGAGAGAAATTAAGATATATTAGGAAAATATAACTTAATAAAGACAAAGATTATATTTATTGCATTTTTTACCTTTTAATTTTTGTTGTAAAACTTAAAATATCAATCTTTTTGAAACTGAGAGTCAGTATTTTTTCCTTTACTTTTGTAGTTTACTTAAATTAGTTTCTATGTGATATTTTGTATTGTCCCATGTTTTCAAACATGTTTTGTATTTATCCTTTTTCGGCTGTAATAATGTTGGAAAAAACTTGGGACAACACATAATATCACATAGAAATTAATTTAAGTGCATTAAAAAAAATTGTTTTGTATCTAGTTAACAATGTTGGAAAAACATAGTAATTAATAATGTATGGAAATTGATTGGAGTTATATCTAACCAATCGTAAGTCTATATATTCATCACATCCATTTTCACTTTTCCTATCATATATACCTCAAATTCCTTAATACTCCCTCCGTCCCATAATTGTAGTCAACTTTTCATTTTCACACAGATTAAAAAAAATCTCATTTAATATGTATTGAAAATACATAATTTACAATAATTATTCTATATATATATATTGTCCTTATTTTCTACTCTATTAATTTTACGCATACTATATTAAATATGATTATATTTCTAAAAAATATATTTTCATACAATCCCAATTTAGAATAAGACTATAATTTTGGGATATCTCAAAAAAGAATAATGGACTATAATCATGAGACGAGTGAGTATAAATCTTATAATTCAATTGTGCTTCTACAACATCTTCCTTGTTCATCTCATAGAGATACATTTGTAACCCTCCTCGAAGTTGCAGCAAAAAAATTACATATGGGGACATAATCAAATTAACATCATTCTACATGATTTACCCTCTTCTCAATCATGATCACCTCTCATTTGATTTAAAAAATGAATTAAAAAAAACAAGAATCCCTAAAAATTAGACACAAAATGAGAGACTTAAAAATTACCCATTGCTTGATTAAGATCAATTTGGTTGAAAATGGTGCGAGTGTAGTGGAGAAACTTGTTGAACGCCCCCATCCAAGGGTGGATGAGATTCTCGATTTCATACTTGGTATTGCAATTTATGTTCCACGATCGAATTTATAACTTTAATAATAGATATTATAAAAATAAAAATTGATTATAAATAATCAATCTAGTCACATTTATCAACAAAATATTAGAATTTTAAAAATTCTAAATCATATTTATAGAACAATCAACCATAATAAGCATTTCTTTGAAAAATAAATATAAATCATAATTGAATATAATCAATCTTAATTAATAAATGTAAAATTAAATTTAAACATAATAAATTAAAATTGATGAAAATATGAAAGAAAGATTCATAAATTGAATCATTAAGCACAAATTAAAATATTAAATGTGAAATAGAGGATCTGATCCGATTTAAGGGCCAGCCGTGAGTGCGTGTGCCTCATTCTCCTGAAGCACGAGTAGAGTTATAGGACCCACGCCGCAGCGGGGAGCATTCTTTTTTTTTATCATTCTTTTTTCCCTGTTTCTTTTATTTCCTTTTCCTTCTTATTTTCCTTTTATTTAGGCTCAAATAGTTGTTGGTTTTGTTTTTATTTTTATTTTTTACTCCAATTAAATTGTTCAAATTCCAATAAAAAATATTGGAATTAGTTCAAAGATCTTAAATTTATGGGTTGAGGGGGAATATTTTTTATATAATAAATTATACATAAACATGTATATATACTATAGTGTTTGAAGATTTGGGGCACCATCTCTGGGTATCGTGAAGGGGCACACATTTAGCTTATGAAGGATTATTTCGATACAAACCCACCATGAGGTCCTAATGTATTTCGGCAACCACTATAAAAAATCTGCGTTTTAGCGACGGAAAAAGTAAAAAATCTGCCATTAAACTATTTTAACGACGGATCCAATCCGTCATTTGTATTTCTGTCTGTCAACGATTTATACAAATGCATACATAGAGACATGACTTCCTTGAATGTTCGATATAGCCTTACTATATGTATTGGGAATGGAAGGATTGTTCGGTAAGTATTCAGTGATAACTACTTATAGAATACAATATTTCTGTTTGCTAACGATTTATACAAATGCATACATAGAGACATGAATTTCTTTGAATGCTCAATATAGCCTTAACTGTATGTATTGAGAATGGAAGAATTGTTCGGTGGCTTGAAGAGGGCAGTTCACTTATGGTGATCATGGAGTACCAACAATCTTACTTGAAGAAATTGTACTCGCATATATGACTTTTTTTTTTTTTGGTTGTGCAGATTCAAGTAATGATATCACCGTGTTAAACTAGTCTTCATTATTTAACGATGTTTTACAAAGATGCGAGCCAAATATTACTTTTATAGTAAATGTCACTCAAGAAAATGTAAGAAACTGTCAGAATGGATGTTGGACGAGCATTTGGGGTACTCCAAGCTCGTTGGACAATCATTAAATGTCTAAGTAATCTTTGGCAAATAGATAACGTCAAAGATATCATGTTTGCTTACACTATTTTTCTAATATGATTATTGAGGATGAAAGAAAAATGACATCCAATTGGGCCGACGATCTCAACATCAACGAGTCTAGTAACAATAGTGATCCTCAAAATTTTCAAGGCTCTATAAGAGCATTTCATGATTACCTCATAAGAGGTTCCGAACTACGTGATAGGAAAAACGTAAACTTCTAGCCAAGTTGATTGAGCACGTTTGGGCACGATACGAAAATAATTAGTAGTTTGTTAATTGTTCATTTTTTTAACTTTAGTTTGAGTTGTATTTTTTGTATCTTAATTTCACATTGTGTTGTGTGTTTACTTTTAATTATTATTATATTTTCTTTTCATTTTTAATTCTACAATGTGTAGTGTTCACTATTAATTATTGTTCATTTTCAGCCATTTTTAATATAATTATAAATTACATATATTAATTATTATAAATATTATTTGAATTTATTCAAGTAAAATACAGTTCATGTTTAGTTACACAAACTTAAATAAGAAAACAATTCAACACACAATTTCAAAATACCTTGTCTACTACAATGAAGGTTGACATTGATGGCATGACATCTTTTGTCTCGTATACGTGCGGTTCACTGTAAGTAACAACTATACACTAAAAAAAAAAATTATAGCATTCCGTGACTATAACATAATACCTTAGTACAATTATGTAGACAGTTACCCCAAGAAAACCAAAATCATGCATGGGCAACTTATCATCCTTCTAAGCTTTTCTTATTTCATCTTGTGCTACACTTGTATTTTTGGAAAGCCCTTCCATTCAAGAGGTGTCTTATCCATTCGATCTAAAAAAAATCTAAATAAGAGGCACCAAAAGAGCGTTAAAAAATGTTAAAATTTGATCAACAAATTTGAAGTACAATATTTACAAAAAGTAAAGCTTACCGTTAAAAAATAGGTGCATTCCTTGGAACCTATTGCATATCCGCTCTTATAGAATTTTTGGACAAATGTTCTCACATTATCCATCAAAAAATCAAACACCAAGATGCACTAGTCATACTTTATCACAATTTGTGCAAGTGTGACCAAGTGCCAGAATTTGAGGAGAGGCGGTGCATTTGGTGGGGCACAAAAGCTGCACAAAGCCCGCATCAAAAAGGCCTGTTTGAACTCCAGCTCCAAGCAAGTGGGACTTTCTACCTCTTTCACTAGAAACTCCTTATTGATTACTAAAATATTACGTGGTGGAAAAATATTTCTTAAATACGACAAACTCTGTTTGTTTCTCCTTACTAATTTCTTTCGGCAAAGCCTTGCCTTTTAATAGAAGACCTAATATCCAGTGCATGTGCACACCAGCTATTGGGTGCTGATTTTTGTTTAGGGCTATCAAAGTCTTAGTTGTTGGGTTGACGAGGGTCATTAACCAATAACAAAGTTTCCTTGGTAGTTGTTTCCCTACCGAATACAATAATGACTTGAAACCCATTTGAGTAACCCACTCTATCTTTGTCCTGTCAAACATCCCAACCACACAATCAAATTGTTCTACTGCACAATTCATATTTACCGTTTTTTCTTTTTTATTAGTTATGTGATTCTTTAAGTACCATTCCTTAATATTTGAGAGCCTCATTTCTTTCTTTAACACTACCCCTCATTCATGGAATCAACATTCGGGGGGACTAAGTTGAATTTTTATGATGAATACTTGGAAATAAGAAGTTAACTTTTGATATGATAGTGATGTGATATATATTCTTTAGAGTATTTCTCAACTACCGGACTTGCTCTTAATTAGTTGGTCTTTTTAGGTAGATTATTTTTCCCACTAATTATTGATTGGTCCAAATTGGCCATATTATATCTAAGCAACAATTAACTAAATCTTTTATCCTTTTTTATTTTATTTTATGTTTGATAATCTATTTTATTAAGTGTAGTATAATCTCTTATTTTGCCACACATATTAATTAATTTATATATGCATGATAATTAAACACAGCTATTGTATGTTATTTATAATCTTGAAATGTAAAAGAAATGAAATTCACTTCATTTATCTCAAATATCTATTATACTATTTTTTTTACGAAGATTGAGAAATATTTAACAAAATGAATTCTTCAATTAAACTTCATATACATCATCCTAATATTTATAATTACATATTTTAATATATAAAATCACATAAAGATATAGTTGTAAAGTAAAAAAAATATAAAGTAAAGATTATTTAATATAGAGAACACGGTTAACGGAATTACATAATCCTAGATATTAAGAACATAAGAAATAATACAAATCTCCTAAAAAAATCAAACTTAAATGAAATTAGAAAAAATACAAAAAAAATATAAACCCAACATATCTATAGATGATGTTGAAAAACCATAAAAGTTTTAATGGTTTAACTTTACTCATTTTGATTTTGAACATCTACGTACTATTACGTTTGGAAAATGAGCTATCACACCAAAGACTCTCTAGATTGTGCATAACACAAGATATGCTGATGATTTCAAGATTTGACAATTTTTTCAATATGCGCAAACCAACAGAGAAATAGTTGAGAAGTTCAAACACTCTCAAGCAATTGAGTGAAGTTATCTATTTTGGGAACTAGTTGTTCTTATATCGATCGGATCGTAGTCAAATCATTTTTTAAAGCACTTTAAACTCATTTACCATACCATTCTCACTTCTGCTATCATGATTATCTCGAACTCTTTAATATATATCTTGTCACTCAGTCATGTTTCATCAACATCCACATCATCTCCCTTGTTCCTCTCACACTGTTATATATGCAAGTTTTCTCGAAGTTTATTTCAATTCTTCAAATATACTAACATGATAAGGTGATGATCTCAAGGTTTGACAACTTTCCCAACATGTACAAACTTTCGTATAAATAATTGAGAAGTTAAAACACTCTAAAGTAGTTAAGTGATATGATCTATTATGGGAACCGATTATATTTATATTGACCGGATCGTAGTTGAATCCCTTTTGAAGGCACTTTAAGCGGTATTCACCATATTCATTCTCACTTATGTTATCATGATTATCTCAAACTTTTAATATATACTCAAAGATATACTTGGAACATACCTCAAAGTAGATTTAGATTCTTCAAATATCTCAACCTTATCTTCTCTCTGTCAGCCACAATGCAGTTCAAAGTTCAAAGGCCAGTTAGTTTGGCCAATCATTGATGAAACAAATATGATGTATGTACTAAAAGATGTGTAGGGTTTATTAGTTTGTATATCTGTTGGGGAAGTGAAGATAGTTCAAAGCATTCTACAATATCCAATATTTGTAGAAAATACAAGTCATACAAAGTATGTGGGAGAGATATTATGGAAAGATTTACCGGCTGAAGATATCTAGTATGAATTAATTCTCAATCTCTTATGACAAACCGATGCTCGCCTCTTAATAAAGAATTAGCAAACTCGTGTATTATGTCATGAATTATCATAAAACAATCATTTTTATTACAATCATTTAGTCTCACATCTTGAAAAAATGACCACATGGCTAAGTTTTGAAAATGCCAAAGTCCTTGTCTATGCTCTTTTCTCACATTCCCTCTCGAATTTAGACAATCGTGAGCAAACCAAATTTTAGTAGCTCTTCCTCGTCTATGGTTAAATTTTTCTGAAAGACGGCATAGTTGGTGAAACACCATTTGAGGACAGGAGACAAATCCTAATAACTCAGATATAAAATGCTCAATATGTCTTTCTTCACTGTCTCCAAATCCCACAATGGACACTTCAAAATTGATTTCCATTCTTCTACAGTTTCCTGGTTGTCTAACATGCTCCACATGCTCATTGCAATGAGCGGCAACCCCTAGCACTTCATTGCAATTTCCCTACCAATGTGTTCTAGTACTTCATGATCCCGGTTGCTTCTCTTAGAGAATTTACTTTAATGACTGATAATGGATCAGCAATCATCACTAGCTAGTAGATCCAATTCATGGATATCTCTTGCACAACTTCCCATCATTCTAGCTATTTTTTTATTTCTTGTGGTCACTAGAATCCTACTTCCTGGTAGGCTCTTAAGTATTCTCCTTAGGGGAACCCATTCATTATAATCTTCAGACCATACATCATCCAAAATGATCAAGAATTTCTTTCCCGATACAGAATTGAGTACATGATCTAAAAGCTCGCCCAGTCTGTCCTCGTTGGAAGGACTATTTTCTCTTGCAGTCTTGATGATCTTTTTGGAAATCATCTTCATATCGAAAGGATCAGACACCCAAACCCACCCTTTGAAATCAAAATTCTTAACCACTTCATCATCATTGTATACTAGTTGGGCTAAGGTCGTTTTCCCCAATCCCCCACTACCAACAATAGAGATAGTTCTAGTCCAACTATCACCATTATCTTCCCCTTCCTCACCCAATAATCAGCCCACCAATATCTTCTTATCATGATCCCCACCAAAGATTCCAGAAACATCTATCGGATCGAACTACTCATATCTAGTCTTACGTTGTCCAAAACCTTCACTCCCACTTGCAATAAAATTGAATTCTTTCTTTTCCTTAATAATTCCATGTATTTTTCTATGCAACTCTTTGGTTTGCAGAACAATATTTCGAGGGTTAATATCTTGTTTGAAGCATAAGCAACGATAATGAATAAAAGACTCGCCTTTTTTGCCCAATGACCATAAACATGGTCATTTCCATCAAATTCTTCCATTTTAGCTCTAAATTTGCAATCTTCCATTCATCTAGCATATGATCTGTCTCGTACAACAAATCTTGGAGCTTCATTACCTATCTTTCGAAATGTTGATCCGTCGTTCCTTTACTGCACCTCTCGGCGTCGGCCTCGCGTAAAAGTTTTTTCATTCCCATAAATTTGAATTCGAGATCATTTATTAATTTTTTTTCTCAAGTTTATATCTAGTTTCTTTACCGGATCACATAATCTCTCTAGTAAGGAAGAAAAAACCATGTTTGATCAAAAATGTAATGGTAGAGTTGTTTTCACTCGGCTGTTTTGGTGAGAACATATTTACATATGTATATATATATATATATTATATGTATAGCCTAATCAGGATTACTTTTATCTTTTCTTATAAATCTTATTTAGGAAGTGTCTAAAAGTTTACTCGGAAAATAAATATTAATTAAATATTTTTCATGGCGCGATTATGGTTGAAAATCAAATCAAATAGTTTGTTACTGGACTCGTATATCGTCCATTAAAAGCTCGTTTGAGCTCGATTCGATAAAAATATCAAACAAACTTGAAAACAATTTTGTGTTGGATAAGATTTAAAGATCAGCTCGAACTCGATCTCGATAAGTAAAAATTTAACAGACATTTGTAAAAATATCAAACTGCTCGAGCTCGACTCTTGTTCGGCTCAATTAATATTCGTATGAGCTTGACTCGATAGATAATCAAACAAGCTCAAATATAAATTTTACAACTCGAACATATGTTCAGGCTCGCGCCTCGACTCATTTACAACCCTAGACGCAATCAATTCAAAACCTAAAGGAAGATTGCATTACATTAAACATCAAAATGTGACTATAATAAAAATAAATACAAAAAAAAAAATCACACACCCGGTCACTATGGAAGGTCACTCGACTTTTCTTCACTATTTTCGGCCTTCCTCTTCATTTATGTGGTCAAGATTTTAGCCTAATTCGAAAATTCCTCCAACCACGGTTGAATTGCAAAAAAAGCAAAAGTATTCTCTTTTCCTTGTTTCTATATCATTATTAAATAAAATTAATAGACGTTACTATTTTGATCCTATACTTAAAGTCGCAAGTCTTTGAATTTCTACTTATATTTTGTTTTCTATTCAACCGAAAAGATGATTTTATTCAATATATTATAATCTTTTCAAGATTCGAATAATTTCCAGCAATGTACACGTAGTTGTGTGAAAGTGGGTATAAAATAGCAAAAAATGTCACATAACCAAATAATTACTAATATACACAAATATAAGTAAATTGAACACACAATACCGTATACTCGATTCATAAGAACTAGCTAGGTAATTTTTTTTTCAAATACACAATTCAATATTTTTCAAATAATATTTCATATATAACCGATATAATGTGGAGATCAAAATAGGTGTGGCCTAATCTTTTTTTTTTTTGTCTATTAATATATGTGCATACAATATTATTATTATTTTCAGCCAATATTGGCGGTTCGAAAATAATATTGGGGCACACATTTTTTATCGGAAAATTGTCGATTCAAGTAATATTTAATGTATAACAAATTTTGAGAATTAAAATAGGTGTGGCCTAATCTTTTTTTTTTTTTGTCTATTTAATATACGTACTGACGATATACATCTCAAAATTGGGCCGGTCCTGTCATAATATTCTCAAGCCCAACTCAGATATTTGGCCCAACTTTTTAATGCCTAGCATTACATGCGTTGAATATTCTATTTTATTAGTATTAATAAATAACACGTCTAGAATTATTACGTCATTCAATATACTTGATGTGCAAAAATTGATGATACGAGAATAGAAGTTAATTAGAAATTAACCTTTTATTTAGGTGAAAGGTGATATTTTATTTTAGCAATTAACTTTTTATTTTAGTTTTGCTATCTATATATTTTTTTCTCATATTGATGACATTCGAAAATTAAATCCCTTTGATCGATCAAATCCACACCCTCCTTTTGAAATTCAAACTTTTCTCATATTAATGTGAGAGGTTATAAAAATAATATATGTATATATAAATTAATATGAATATGAATTTCCTCGAGTCTCATAAATAAAGCTAATTACGCAGCTTGATGCATTATTTAATTCTTAATGGTCCCACTCAGATAATTAGATAATACTCCCTAGCGCTAGGGTTTTTATCTATTTCTTGAATATTTCTTAAAATAATATTCTCTTTTCAGAAGTCTTGAAATAAGATTCCTAATAATTAGACATTAATTATACAAGATATATGGGATAAAATAAAAAAGATGACGCTAGCATTAGCATATTTTTCTTGGATAAAGAGATTTAATTCTATAGAAAATTGATGGTCGATCGATGTTCGTGTCAAATGAGACATGCCACTTAATTAGGGTTAATTCTTAGTTTTTAATTATTTTTAGTGGTCTAATTTCAAACTTTTACTTACGTTAAGCTCACTTAAGTGTATTTAATATATTTTTAATTTGAATTCTCATATATATTTGAATTCATTTAGCTGATCTTGTATTTATTTAAAATCTTAATTTATGGATCTACACATAGCAAACGAGATTCTCTCTTTCAAAATTATACATCTTACACTCTCATACAATTATATATCGTCGCATTTATTTTGTTCAATTTTATTATTTTAGTAATAAAAATTAGAGTAAATTTCACTTTTGGTTCCATTAGAATAGGGTCAAAATACTTTTAGTCTAAAAGGTTATTATTTTTCGTCACAAATGATATTTTTTCAACAATTTTAGTGACATAAGATATTTTTCTGACAATCTTAGTCCCACACTAACTGATATTTTTGGTGCGGTAGACAACAAAAATTGATTTCAGATAAAATATTGACAAGATGCCTTGAATTTTGGAACACATGTTGTTTGTTTTCATATGCACGAGAGAAATCTTAGATTCATTAAAATTGTTAGTTTGTGATTAAAATTATCGAAAAAATATCATTTGAAATAAAAAAAAATAACTTTTAGAACTAAATTAAAATGTTTAATTTTATTCTAATGGAATTAAAAGAGAAATTCACCCTAAAAATTATGTAGTATTTAAATTATGCATTATCACAATTACAATATTTTAATAATATGAGTAAAAAGCCAAAAATAAAGCAACTAACTAACCCACAATTTTCAAGAGATTTCCCAAAAATCAGTCAAATCAAACCCTAATCATTGGTGATAAGAAATTTAAGACTTGATTTTCACCAATAATCTTTCACCATTCTTGTCATTTTTAAGCCCACAAGACGCCACGTGTCCCCTAAAAAACTGAAAAAGTTTGGCAAATTATAATAAGGTCCAAATTTTTAAAACTTTGCATTAAAAGTTTCAAAGAATTGTTTTGGGGTGAAAAGGTAAAGAAAATACAAAAGGTGGTGCTTTTTTGTACTTTACAAAAAAATAGAATCTAGCTTCACCCTTTTTTTACTTTGTTTATAGAAAGTATAAATGAAAATACTATATTCATGTTTTATTTTTAAGCCCAAATTCTCTATTTTTTTGAAATTTCTATTTCACTTTAGATTGTATATATCTCACAAATATACATTATATCTAATTTTTAAGTTTTACCATAAAATGCACTAAAACTTAAACATATGCCACAAGCTCACATATATGTTGAATTTTATCCTTAGAAAATAATGATCGACATATTTAAAAGAGATTCTCTATCGTGATTGTATCTAATATTATATCTATTTATCACATACTAACGTGGTCCCATCATTATATAATTTGCGTATTTTTTCAAAATCTAACAAAAGATAATGTATAGATAAGTATAACCTTAGCTACACTTCATGAATTTATTCAGATACCACGTCCATATTTCACTTTATTATTTTTTATCACGTACTTTGGGATGGGTATATAAATGAAATAGCTCCATTCAAAGATAAATAGTGTATATCCAATATATCATTTATTATATCTATTTATCACAAATATAGTGTGGTCCCATCATTATATAATGTGTGTATCTTTTCAAAATCTAACAAAAGACAATGTATAGATAAGTATAACATTAGCTACACTTCGTGAATTTTTTCAGATACCACGTCCACATTTCATTTTTTATTTTTATTTTATCACGTAGTCTCGGACAGATATATAAATGAAATGACTCCATTTAAAGATAAATATTCTTTTCGTTTCGTTTTATTTGTTGTTTTAGGTTTTTTCTTTTATGTCAAAATATCTGTTGTTTTATATATTTTGGCACCTTCTCTCTCAAATTTAACTTTACAAATATATGGAGAGAGAAAAAAAATTCAACTTTTTAGGAAAATATAAGTGCATATAATTTTATGTAATATAAAAGGGATGAATATATTAGTCCAAAAAATTAATTGTTAATTCTAGATTAAAATTCTAAAATAACAAACAAAACGAAACGGGGGAGTAGTGTATATCTATAATATCATTTATTATAAATTTAAAATATCATAAAATTTTGAAATTAATGTTATTAATAGTATTGCTCTGATAAAAACAGAAGAATATTCCTAAATTTGGTAGTTGGAATAAATTCACAATAGGAGAAAGTTTTGGTAAGAGATTTGTTGACAAGTTTGCTTTTACAAACATGAATTGGAAATTGTGCACTCAAATATTTGTGGGCCTCAAAATTCAACCTACGAATTGAGCGGGAAAAAAACTTTTGTCACATTTCAAATTCTTTTATTAATTTGTGTCACATTTGTATTTTTAATATTGAGTAGTGTAATTTAATTTATGGAATTAATTCATAGTCTATGAATAAAGAGTGACTATGAATTTGTATAAATAGTTTTTAAGTTCATTTTAATCTCAAACTCTGTCCAATTTGATTGCAACATTTCATTTAGATTATTGTGCACACATTCTATGCAAATTATTTTAAGATGTGTTTTTATAGTTTCTTTAGTAATATTTTTTTTTCACAATATATTAATATTGTTAATGAATCTGATTAGTCCATGCTTAAATAAGTTAATTATGAAATGTGGGGTACTTTAATAAAACCACTCAAGATTATTATACATATAAGTTTGATTGGCTCATCAAAGTCACATTTCAAACGATATATATATATATATATATATATATATATATATATATATATATATATATATATATATATATATATATATATATAGATGGTGACTCCGGACAGAACAAAAATACAAATAAGTTCGAATTCTACATAGAACAAATCCACAAATAACGATTATAAATATTTAAAATGTAATACTAACCCATTAAACTCTCATTATAGAACTGATAAATTTAAAAATGAAGTTCAACATAACAACATTAGAGATTATGAAATCAAATTTTACTAACAACACACTCACAAACAAAAAGAAATATTATATTGAATAGTAAATATGAAACAAGTCAAAAGAAATTACACCCCATTCATAAAACTTTGATCAAACAACAACTTTTCCAATAAAATTTACATTATTTTCTATCTATTGTAAAAAAAAAGAACCATTGGAAAAGAAATCCATAGACAAATTTTATGTTAATTCCCATCTCTATATGCAACAAATTCCAACCCTATGGTTCTTCATGACCTTCAACTATCACTATCACTATCACACACAAAAACACACACTAAAACTCAAAATCTTCTTCAACCGTATTGCATGATCTCTGCATTCTAACACCAGTGAAGCTAGTTCTTGATGCCACTATTTCGCCCAACGTAAGCCGCTTCTTCGGGCCGGTCTCGGGCCTCTGCTTCGGGGCGCTCTGCGACCTCACCTTCGCCTTGAAGGACTGCGTGTTCGCCATGTAGCTAGGGCAGTTCGAGTACGGCCCGAGGAAACTGTCACCACACACGCTCTTGGCCTGTGTGGCCGGGCCATCAGCCAGGCCCGAACAACCGAATCTCGGAGTGTTCTGTGCTGTCGCGAACTTGCACTCTTCTGGGACGAATCCCCAGTCGAAATCTTGAAGATGATGATGATCAAGGTCGTATTTCTTAGGAATCGGAGATGGAAGAGGCGAAGAGATCGCTTGATAGTACTGATCAGCGATGTATTCGGACAAGCAAGCGCTGCTGCTCAGTCTCCTTGACCTTGATTTGGGCCGGCCCGTGTCGATTTCGACTATTTTCGGGCTTTCGTCCAATGCATTTAAAGAAGGATCGAAACAAGCGGGAAACCTTTTGCTATGCAACTCGCTTCTACTTTCCTGCATTTTCAACAACAAAGAGATCATAACTAAGCTCAATTCATTAACCATGAAATCGAAACACAAAGGCCCGAGTTTCGATCTTACAGTAGACTTTCTAGATCTCATTTCGGGCTGGAACTTGCAATCGTTGTTCATTATTACACGGGCCCTCCGCAATCGGACCCCATTTTGAGCCCGAATAAGAGCTTGCATGCTGTGAAGAGTTGCAGCAGTTCTCTTTCTTACAAGGTAGCCTTTAACAAGGGCCTGCAATTTCACCAGCCCTTTTAGAGCTCTTAGTGCTTTTCGGGCCTGCAATTTCACCGCGAGGTTGATTCAAAACGAGGTTTACTCAATGCACACCCTCGATCAGCAACTAAAAACTAAATACATCCAACTTAATAATATAGGAAAACACAAGCAAAATGGCGTAAAATGATCGAAAATTGTATTTTTTTTTTAATTATTATCATTGATTCAAGATTATCATCATTGTTAAACTTATCCAAATTTGAAATTTGCTATAGCTAAAAAATTCAAGAAATGTAAAAAAAAATATTACCAAAAAGCCTCTAAAAACTGTCTGAATTTTGACAGCAGCCAATCTCTCTCTGCCACCACTAAACAGAGCCCCTCTGCCTTGGCTAGTGAGCCTGACCACCGCCACCGCCGCCTGAGCGGCGGCAACGGCCGCATCCGCCGCGGCGGCGGTGGCGGCCGCCACCGCAATCGCGTGCTTGTTTTGCTCCCTATCTGAATCGGCAATCAAAGATCTCAGCCACGCCGTGTCGGCCGCCGGAATCTCCCTCAACCCGCCGGAATCTTTCCCTGATTTAGCAAAGCTCCACCGGTTCTTCTCCTTTCTCTCACTAAAATTCGAGTTCTCAGCCACGTTTTCTTTCCCTCTCTTCATTCCAAGCAGCCCTCTTAGCCACCTCGTAGCTTTCCCCATCTCGCTCACTGTTACAGTGTAAAGATTGCAACTTTTTAGTGAGGAATTTTTTCGAACATGGTGTAAACACTAAACACACAGTGTGAAAGCAAGAATTTTAAACCATAAATTAACGTCGAAAATCTAGGCCTTATAAAAAAGAAAATTCCCTTTTTCTTGATTCAATTTTTGAAAAAAAATTATCCGACATTACCTCGTGAGTAACTGTTTAAAAGACAAAAAAGGCATGACAGCAAGGAACATGTTAAAAAAAAAATATTGGAAAAGAAATTTACAGACAAAATCAGAAGAAAAGTTTGAAAAAAAGAAAAGAAAAAAAAAGAGATGCATAATTAAAAGTCCCACTTCTACCAATCAGAAACTCGAGTATTTCACAGAAGAAGAAAAAAAGCACAATCATTTTCTTACAGCCTCAAATTCCACGAGTTGTTAAGATTTCATACAAAATTCAAGAAAAAGCGAGCATTATGTGCAATAATCACAAAAATATTCAAATGTTTCTTGAAAGTTACTCAAGAACAAACCTTCCTCAAATTCAAAAAAACACTAAAAAATCTCCGGCCTCTCCAGAAAACCTGCAACTCGACTCTATCTCTAAATCTCTCTCCTCCCTCTCTTTCTCTCTCTTGCTTTCTGGAGCAACGTGTAGTGAGAACAAGAAATACCGCTGCTCCACTCAGCGTTCACCGCAGCTGACACCATTTATAGAATATTTTATTCCTCCATCACTGCCACCTTTTTTAATTATTTAAAAACTGATTATGGTTTTTTGCGAAAGATTACACCTGTACGAACTCTCATTCTCCTCTTGCCAAATCATTTCAACCTCTAAATCCCTTTTTCCCAACCCCGATAAAAAATAAAAACCTAGTATTTTCGTGTGTGTATATATATATATATATATATATATTTTTTTTTTTATCTGAGCCACAGTAAAAAGATGGAAATATATATATCAAAATTGTGTGAATTTTTCATCTGTGCCAGCACTGAAATGAGGTGGTTATGGGAAAATCTTGTGGGATTCGGAAATCTGTGTTTTCTTTTGACTTTTGAAGGTGAGTTAGTTTTGCTCAGAAATCTCTGCTATTTTGGGCAGAAAATCTTTTGATGAAGTATGTAGAAAAGGTCTGCTGAGTTGTGTTTGTGAAAATGTATGAGAGAGTGACAGTCGTGAAGTGGTGAAGTTCGTACGTAAATCTTGAAAAATGGAAATTGAAAAAATAAAAAAAAATTATATATATATATATATAGGGCTAATTACTAAAAAAAATCATTAAGTCATGCCTTTTAAAATGTTACAATAATAACTGAAATTTTTAATTTGAATCATAATAAACACGTCAAAAAATTAGTCACTCTAAAGTTGAATTATTGTCTACATATGAAAAAATATTGCGATATCATAATAACACTGATCGGAGGAAATTCGGGGGGTCGAATTTGCTATAACTTAAAAGGATGGATTATTCTTGTAACGTTTTAAATATCATGTTTAAATTGTAAATTCGTTCAACGGTGGTGAATTTTTTAACAATTAACCCTATACATATGCATGGGGGAAAATGTTTATTTAGACAAAAGTAAATAAGAAATGGGAAAAAACATCAAGATTTAAAACATAGGTGTTATTTCGACACTTTGTACTTGTTTATTAAAACTTTTTAGGAAATGGTCCCACAATATCAATTTTAATGGTAAAAAACTGACAAGATTCTACAAGGGAATAAATTCCCCCAGCTTTTAAGTTAAAAGCCCCCACCACATAAAACTTAATCGATGCCACATAAAACTTAATCGATGTTGTATATAAAATAATCGATGCTACATAAAAATAATCGATGCTTATTCAAGGACCGTTTGGACTTAATTGATGCTTTTTAAAAAAAAATTGACGCAGTTAAAAAATATACACATAATCGATGCTGTTTAAAAATAGGCATAATCGATGCTGTTAACAAAATTAAAATTAATCGATGCAGTTAAAAAATTCAAATAATCGATGTTGTTTAAAAATAGGGATAATCGATGCAGTTAAAAAATTGAAAGTAATCGATGCTGAAAAATAAAAATAGTCGATGCTGTTAAAAAATAAAAAATAATCGATGCTGATTGAAATTAAAAATAATCGATTATGTTAAAAAAATTAAAAGTAATCGATTATGTTAAATTAATCGATTATGTTAATCGATTATGTTGAAATTAAAAATAATCGATTATGTTAAATTAATCGATGCTGTTGAAAAGCAAGAGTTTTGTAGGCAATCTTTAGAATTTGAAATTACACAGAAATTTGTACTTTGTTTCTGTCAAAAGTAACTGTAAAAAAATAGAATATTAATGGAGTATTCTTTTGAATTAAAACCGCCCACTCATGCAATAAATTGAATAACATAACTGCCCTATTTATGATTAGGGTTTTGAATCAAAACACCCTGTTGCCCGTCTCCATCTCTCTCTCTCATCTCCACCATTAATCGAGTCCCGTGACTCTCTCTCTCTCTCTCTCTCTCTCTCTCTCTCTCTCTCTCTCTCTCTCTCTCTCTCTCTCTCCCCCCCAAGATTTTAATAGCGAGTCCCGTGACTCGAATATTGAAGATATATAATTTTAAAAAAACGAAGATTACTTCTCTCTCTATTTTGGACGACCAAATTCAAAAAGAAAACCAGTTCCAGTTCGGCTGTGCACCTCTCTCTCTTTCACCGGCGATGGAGCAAGGAACGGCACCGGAGACGTCCACTTCTCAAGTAGGTTTCCGGCCCTTTTCATTAAAATTGTCGTATATCCATTCCTAGATTTAATCACCGTATTTTGCAATTGGTTTTTGTTTATGTTTGCAATGGTTGTGGTTGTGTTATGGCTTTAGAACTAGGCCTGTTATGTTAATAATGGATTTGTATGTTAATCTTGACTTGTTATGCTAATCGAGGCTTGTATTTGATAATCGAGGCTTGTATTTTGTTAATTTACTACTAATCGAGAAAGTTTAAAAAACCTAATTCAATACTAATCGAGTCCTAAATAAAACTAATCGAGTCCTCAATTAATTTAATACAAATCGAGGCCTTCCTCGATTAATTATAAAAAACACAAATTAATCGAGGCCTTCCTCGATTAATTTAAAACAAATCGAGGCCTTCCTCCATTAAATTAAAAAAATTAATCGATTAATTTATGACTAATCGAGATCGATTAATATTTAATTTAAATCGATAAATTTCATACAAATCGAGGCCTTCTCGAATAATTTTAAAAAACACAAGCTAATTGAGGTCTTCCTCGATTAATTTAATACAAATCGATTAATGTATAATGTAAATCGATTAAGTCTAAAAAAAATAATTGATTAATTTTTTAAAAAAAACTAATCGATTAATGTTAAAAAAAACTAATCGATTAATGTTAAAAAAACTAATCGATTAGTTTAAAAAACAAAAACCTAATAGCCTAAATAAAACTAATCAACAGGTAAGATCTGTTCGTTGCCGTCCTTCGTCACAGCAACAAAGAGAACCCCCTTGTTCTTTCCCTTCAGGTGGGTCCTATCGATCACAAGCACTGGACGAGCATACTGGAGAAATGCATTGACACACGCACCGAGAGCAAGGAATGAATGCTTGAACCGACCATCACTCGTGATCTCCATGTCTACTACAGTTCCCGGATTCATCAATTGCAGAGTGTGAAGGAAAGCGGGCAACTGTGCGTAGGACTTGTCAAAGTCTCCATATACCATCTGAATGGCAATGTTCCTCGTGCGCAGAGCGAAGCTGTAGTCGATGTGGATGCCAAACTCACGCACAAGCTCCGCCATCATCTCCTTCGGCTTCAGAACAACCCGCTCGTCCACCAATATACGAGCAAAGTATTTTCCGAGCACTCGTGCAGGTACCTGTTGCGGAGCAATTCGACCCATATCAAGATGGCATGTGTGAGTGCTGTTGAACTTGTATATTCTCCACATATGCCCATCAGCAACCGCAAAGCACTTGAACGGGCAATCACCGCCATGCTTGCAAACATAGCCCAATCATGACCTATTCGAGCGATACACGGCATACTCCACTCGATTTTGCATGTGATAGATACCGACCGCCAGGGCGAGATCATCCTTCGTCCGAAAAATAGCTCCCTGGTACAGTGTATCTGTTTCTGGTGCTGGTCCCTCATCCCAAGATAGTAGGCCCACAATGTCCCAATCAGCAAGGGGAACCACCCAATTGCTCGAAGGCCCGTCATATCTAAACGGAACACCAGTGGTAGATGGTGGGACGACTCCCGTCAAGCACAGCAATCTGTCTGTACGATCAACAGAAGAACGAAGCCAGCCACTGAATTCTGTCAACAGTGACTCCACCAACCTCGTTCTATCATTCACCTCTTCTTGTTCTTGTTCTTGTTCTTCTTCTTCTTCTTCTTCTTCTTCTTCTTCTTCTTCTTCTTCTTCTTCTTCTTCTTCCTCTTCTTCTCCTTCAGCCTCTTCTTCTCCATCTCCCTCTTCTTCTGCAGTAGGACCATGCGTCTCTGCATGTGAAAAGTAGGGAACATAGTCATCCCTCATAGATGGTCCGGCTCCAGAACCTTCCAACTGTCTTGAAATCACGTACACGACGAGTTCAGTAGTCTGCTCGTGAAGCAAATCAAGCAAATCTCCATCATCTTGCAAAGATGCTCTGATCCGTCTGCCAGTATTGGTGCTGGTGAGGTAAAATAATTCATACTCGATCCTGTTCGGGTCAGTCCGCAACAACTTGTGAACCTCCCTCACCAGTGAGTTAAAGCACAGCTTATCGGATGACATCGTCACGAGTTGTTCGTCCCCATCTACAAATTCTGATATCTCCCATCGTCCACTGTGACGTACAATAATGCGGCGTCTAACCATCTGGACAATTTTTAAATAATGCTACATGAGATCACAATTTAACCCTAAACCCTCTTAAACCCTAAACCCTATAAAACACTAAACCCTAAACGTAAACCCTAAAACCCTATAAACCCCAAGCCTCTATTAATCGATTAGTTTTTTTTCAAATTATTAATCGATTAGTTTGTTTTTAATTAAAGTACTAATCGATTAGTTTTTATTGAAAAAATTAATCGATTTGTTTGTTTTAATTAAAGGACTACTCGATTAGTTTTTTTTAAACTATTAATCGATTAGTTTGTTTTTTTATTAAACTACTAATCGATTAATTTTTTTAATCGATTAGCTTGTTTTTAATTAAAGGACTACTTGGTTAGTTTTTTTTAAACTATTATTCGATTAGTTTGTTTTTTAAAAAAATCTACTAATCGATTAGTTTTAATTAAACTATTAATCGATTAGTTTTTTTTTCAAATTATTAATCGATAAGTTTGTTTTTAATTAAAGGACTACTCGATTAGTTTTTTTTAACCATTAATCGATTAGTGTGTTTTTTTATTAATCTACTAATCGATTAGTTTTAATTAAACTATTAATCGATTAGTTTTTTTTCAAATTATTAATCGATAAGTTTGTTTTTAATTAAAGTACTAATCGATTAATTTTTATTAAAATTATTAATCGATTCGTTTGTTTTTAATTAAAGGACTACTCGATTAGCTTTTTTTAAACTATTAATCGATTAGTTTGTTTTTTTATTAAATAACTAATTGATTAATTTTTTTAATTAATCGATTAGTGAGTCGATTTAGTTTTTGTTTCTAAAATTAATCGATTAGTAACTAGATTAATTTTTTTAACTAATCCATTTGTTTTTACTTTTCAAATTAATCGAGGAAGGCCTCGATTGTTTTCTATGCTCCTCGATTATGTTTTATGCTCCTCGATTATGTTTTATATTTAGGTAAACATTATACAACCCTCAAAATCACATAAACATCGGCTAAATTCAAAACCAACAACAATTAATCTAAATTAAACATTATCAACCAATTCCAAAAAAAGGCCGTATCACTCTATTATTTTCAAAGTAAATCTAACAACACATGCAATACATAATCAAAATAATAAACATAAATATTTGCAAAATAAGTTCAAAAAAATGGAGTACAAAACGTACCTTTGAAAATTGGTTAAAATTTCCGAACACTATTTTTTTCTCCAGAAATTTTTTTTCTTTCGCACCTTGCTCGAAAAAAATTCTCCAACTTTTCCTACTCTTCGTCGATTTGTAGTAGTGTGAATAAAAACTTGTGTGATTTTTGTGAATGAGATTTGTATTGTACTGTGAATGAGCTCCGGATTCTACATCTATTTATTCAGAAAATTCACCTACCTCGTTATAAAACATTAGAATGTATTTAATTCGATACAACATCCTCTTCTTTTCATTAATTCGGTCCTACCTTCCCCTTCTTTTCATTTAATGAAGCCAACAACCTTTTCTTTTTATTTATTGAAACTAGTACCTACCTAAGACAAGAAATAAATGCATTCACTAAAAAAAAAGATTAATTGTAGGGAACATTGTCTCGATAAAATTGCATGATCACGGTTAATAACATTAATCAATAATGGTTAGATATTAATCGTCCATAGTTAATCGAGTAAGCAAATGTTAAAAAAGAAATCGAGGAGTTTTTTGTTAATCTATGCATATTAAATATTAATCGATGAAGCATGAGGATTTTTTCTTAATCTATGCATATTAAATATTAATCGATGAAGCATGATTAATACATATTCTATCGATGAAGCATCGATTTAAGAAGAATCTCATAAATCACCATAATTGAGGCTACCAATTAATCGATGCTACTAAATATAAAATCGAGGCTGTTAGGGTTTCATTTTTAGAATTAGGGTTTGGGTTGTTAGGTGCATTTAATGCCTGCCAAAAGTACAATGTGTCAATCATTGGGTGTGGGGACCAAGTGTAATATAGTACAAATTGCCTAACAAACTACCTATATTTAAAAGTTGTTGTTTTTTTTCCAATTATTATTTACTTTTGTCTACTTTTATCCATTTAGACCATATGCATGTGTGTAGTAAAAGTAATAGATTGGTCAGTTTTCAAATGAAAATCTGTTTGTTTGATTAAGGTGATTGTTGATAACTGAATAATATTTTTCATGTAGACAAATTAAATTAATTAATCAATCTTGTATAACTTAAAACTATCGAATTAATGTCGAAATTATAATTGTAAAACTTATAATTCTGAAATACAAAGTCTGAAATTTGGTGGAAAATAATTATCTAAATTGTTTTATCGAACTTACTGAATTCTGGGAGGAATTGAATCTCTTGCAGTCTAACAAAGAGTGAGACAATGGAAGTCAATGACGTGACACTTTATTTAGGCCAAAAACAAATGAGGAAACTAAAAAAAAAATATTCAAGTTTTGAAATTTGAATTAATGGCTTGAAGATTGAAAGGGATTGCAGTAATTATCAACGCCAGAGTTAGGCTGAAGTAATAATTACTAAAGAACATCGATCGCAATCATAGCAACCAAAATTAATTTTGAATGTTGTTTGAACATGATGTGAATTGAATGCAATTTGTTTATCTTATTTATTAAAGTTTTACTTGTAAGAATAATATTTGGCTGAGTCCAAATTTGATGGATTTGTTGTGGATGATATAGTTTTCTGGTTTTGATAGAGTGACGATTAGGGACGTGTAAATGATTGGTTCGGTGCAAAAACGAGCGAAATCAGCAAATCTAAATAAAAAATTCTTAAAAAAAAATTAAATCGAACCAACCAAAATAATATATATAACCGAATCAAACCAAACCATGATTCTTTCGTTAGTTTGGTTTGGTTTAACCGAATTTTCAATGATTATTTTTGTTTTTACAAACACAATTATATCTAACGAAAATAACATGCACTCAATAGATAACAAACTATATGTTAAATAAATAAATATTTTAAATATTCTAAAACTAGAAAATTGAAACTAAATAATAGAATTACTAATATTATTTAGGTATATATTACCTTTTAAATTTATTAATTTAGGTATAATTAATATTAGAATTATAAATAGTAAGTTATAAATCTAGTAATATATACATTATGGTTGGTTCGGTTTTAACTAAAATATTTTTTACTTAAATTGAAACCGAACCAAATTATATTTTGGTTTTAATATTCAAAACCAAATTAAAAAGTAAAGATAAAATGACCAAACCAACCAAACCAAATAGCTCGGCTTGGTTCGATTTTTTGGTTTATATTCGATTTTGCACACTTCTAGTGACAATCTTGTGACTGAAAGGTCGAGCATTTTAATTTCAGTTCCACGTCCTAACGGAGTGTTAGTGATTGTGAAAAAAGAAAATACTTTCAAAATGTAGTCGGGAAATCTAGAAATTTGTAGTAATTAATTAATTATTAAAAGAATTTGATTTTAATTTATTTTTTATTGATAAATGTTGATTGTGGTTATTTATATTATAATAATTTTTATTTTATAATAAGTATTATTAAAATTATAGATTTAATAATGAAATACAGTGTAAGACACGAAGAAGTACAACCGGAAATTTAAACCGTCATAAAATTACGACTTAATGGGCCATTAAAAATATTGATGTTTTGATGAAAATTTGTGATCTAATGGACTTCTATATTCTGCCCTTTATCAAATTTCAGAGTCTTCAATCAAATTGGGCCTTAGGGTTTAAATTTATTTTACGTGTTGTGTTAATTATAATGTCCATCTGTATATATATGTACATAGATTCATTATAGGGTTAATTGATTAGACTCTTTTTTTTTTGAGTCATTAATTGATTAGACTTAAACATGCATGTTGTCTATTTTGCAAAATGATCGGGCCCTGCTTGAGCCCACGGGCTTACGTTTTTTTTTCAATCCGACCCGAAATTATTTCAGGTCTAAAACTGAGGCTCAACCCGGCCCGAATTTTGGACAAAAATAAAAATTAATTATGACATAATTAACATAGTCACATTTATCAACGAAAGATTAAAATTTTAAAAATTATAAATCATATTTTAAAAATAATCAACCATAATAATCATTTCTTTGAAAATTAAATATTAAAAAATAATTATAAACCCTAATTGGGTAGGGTGAACCCTAAAAACAATCATAAAATTAAACTAAAACATAAGAAATTAAAATTGACGAAAAAATGAAAGGAAAATTTATAAATATAATCATAAAACGCAGATTGGAACACCAAATTTAAAATAGAGGATCTCATCTGATAAAAAAGGGGATAAAATTCATTAACCCCATATGTTTTTACTGAAAAAAGAATTGATATTTAATAAATAGTCTAAAATATATATTCCTCTATTAACTATTATAGTAAAATTCATCAAAAAGGCAATATTATCCTATTCATTAAATGAAACCATTTGTGAACCCCAGTTTGTTATTTTTTTTAAAACCATTTTTGCGCGCTATACAAAAAAGACAATATTATCCTATTTATTAAATGAAAATATATTTTATATTATTTTTAAAAATTATAGTATTTAGTCAAACTGCTATTGATTTTACTATAGTGATGATTTCATAAGATTTGAATTTTTCCAAATATATATTTATTTAAATATTAAAAGGGTATAATGAAAAATATATATTAAAGTCAATCTTGTTAGATTATTATAGTATTTGGGGAGATCAAGTGCGATGAGTTTGGGTTTTAAATTATTTATCAAACACTTTTTTTTTCGAAATTTTCCCTGAAAAATGGTTGGCATTTCTAGAAGATTTGGAAATATAAAACCAGTTAACGTAGGTTAATTAACTAATTAATTAATTAATCATCTTATCTAACACCACTTCCTATGTATGTTAATTAAAAAGGATCCATGTAGTCACAATCCAACTAAAGTTAATCTGACTCTTAATTAGCCCTAATCATGACTAAGATCAAATAATTAATCATATATTTTCGAGATTGAAAATAAGGGACACACACATAAGTGTGTGTAGTTATGCGTTTTTTAATTAATTCATAATATATAATCGGCCACGTAGATACATTGTATGAACATACTCTAATTGTAAGAAATTAAATTATATATCATCTTAATTATAAGTATAATCTTTACTCAAAAAGTTGGGTTTTGTTCTTATCAATACCATGCTAGCTTTTTTTTTTTGAGATTTTGACTGCTTTCTTTTTCCTAATAATATTATATAATTAAACACGTTTGTAGATGCACAAAATTTATTGAAATCCCACTATTTAACTTTATTGAAAACTACTTACAAAAAAAAAAAATCATTGAAAAAAAAGATTGAAAAATCAATTCCATCACGAGTATATATTTAAGGGTTAATTACGATTAAATTCATAAATTTTGATACGCTTTGTGATTTAGACTCATATTTTGAAAAGTTACAATTAAAACATAATCTTCTAATATTTTTGCAAAGTAGATACCCCAAAATTTTCATTGAACAACGAAAATTGATATATAACATGAAACATTGTAAAATGGCATAAATATAGTATACTCATAATTTGAATTTCATTCATTAATACAATAAAGATCGTGGTGAAATATATATTGTGTTTGGTTTTTATATTATTACAAATTGTGTTTATTTTTGCAAAAAAAAAAAGAATCATAAGATTGTGTTTTAATTGCAACATTTCAATGTTTGTCTCTAAATTACAAATTATTTCAAAGTTCATGTGTTCAAATATTGTAATTAACCCTTACGAATAAATGTACGAACTTTTACATAATATACTATTTAATTAATTAAACATGAATTTTGAGAGGATTGAAGACATTTTCTCTCCAAGATTTTTAATGATCGTTCTTGAGAAAGAAAATTCAAATGATAGATATTGAAATTAAGAAAATATTGAATTTGTATAGTTATATGTTTTTTTATTACATTAAATATTTGAAATTTGTGTTGTAACATTACGAACGTGTATATATATTCATAAAATAAAATGAATGAAATAATATATAAAGAAATTAAATTTAGGTGGAGTATCTAATTTTTATAGTATTAAAATCTCACACTTTACTTGCTCAATACATACTGCGTGCACACATCGCGTGTTATAACATGCAAAAAAGATAGATTAAATCAACACATGAGAACACTGAATTTAACGTGATTTACTAACAATACGTTGATTAGCTACGTCCACTAATAGAAGAGATAAGTCAAAATAACTCTAAAAACATACTAATTAGTCAAGATTAATCAAGATCCCCATCTAATTCCTAAGCATGAACAATTGTATGAATTATACATTAATTCACCTAAACAAAGAATCGTAGATATCTTTCCTATAGCTAGTCGCACTTTTTCATGACTAAAATATAGCATTTTATTTTTGATTTGTTGTTGTTGTTGTTGTCTATTCTCGTGTGTATCATTCAAGATTCATTTCACTAGTACATAATATCTACAATTAAATTAATCTGCAATACATAATATACATAGATGTGTGTTTGTGTGTTAAATAAATAAATAATAATGCTAGAGAGAACATGATATAGAAAATAAAGAATTCAACAAAACTATTTCAGCCCTTCATTACACAAGTACTTGAATAAAAAGATAAACGATGAAAAAGAAAGAAAGATTAATGATGATAGGCTCTCTTTTCCCAAATAAATGATATGCAAAAAATAAAAATAAAAAATATATCCTAATAGGATAGTGATTGAGGCAATCAATGAATAAAAGAAATAAATCATGAAAAAGGGTCACAAAGCAAGAAACTTTTGGTTGATGCACATATAAAAGTGAAGTTTTGAGCATTTTACCAAAATGGGTCTACACATATAGATCATCAAATTAAATGTATATATAATATATGTGTGTGTGGGTCCTACCCATCTCAATGCCTCTTTGTATCGTGTTTAAAAATATAGGGTTTCTTTTTTTTTTGGCTTGGTGGAAGATACACTCTTTTGATATATTCACATATATATATATATATATGAATGTTGAAAAACGTGGAATAAATCCATATTCTACAAATTGAACAGCAGCTTCTATCACCATCACCCTTCACCATTCACCAAGCATGCAATGTTACTTCAACATATCCTTCCCAACCACTTTCATTGTCATGAAAGAACACACACTAATTTTTTGTGCATGGTATATATACATACACAAATTCCGTCCACATGTTAGTGAGTCTCGTATACGCTACGGACAGAGACGCAGAAATTTTAATTTGGAGACGAAATGCAGAAAATTTAATTTTCAAGGACAAAAATAATATTATAATGCGAATAATATTATATATATATATATATATATATATATATATATGGGTGAGTTATAATGAGTTTCGTATTTCGTGTGAGAATTAAGAACAGTTCTTATTTATCATGATTTTATAGCTTAACCTCATTGTATTTTAGTGCGATTAGCACTAGTACTAAAATACAATAAGATAAACTATATATATATATATATATATATATATATATATTAAATAGTACTAAGACATAATAAAGTAAGCTAGCTATAAAATCGTAATAAATAAACACATTTTCAAGTTCTCATACGAAGACTAGTACACACACACACACACACACACATATATATATATAGAGAGAGAGGGGGGGTGACCGGTGAGTACCCCCACAAGCCTCCTAGGTCCGTCATTGTCTAAATATAATCTTAACCCTTAGGTTTTCGAACCAGCCCACTAAGTCATAAAATTTATGAAGAAATATTTAATATACAAAAATTTGTTAATTAATGTTGCCTAAATTTTTAATATATTTTAAAAAATTAGAGTCAACTATATTCGAGCCAACCTAATCAATTTATCCCTATGGAGTTGACGGACTATTCGGTTCGGCCCACGACTGGCTAAATCCCTTTCAGGCTAGAATTTTCAGATCCTAACCTTTTTTTCACAAGCTATTTGGATCAGCCGATCGATTTCTGGCTGAATTGACATCCACACATACATATATATATATATATTTGAAAATTTAATATTCCAAAAATATCATTCTCATAATTTCACAAATTTAAAACTCATATATATATATAATTAATTAGAATGATCCTCATAATTAGAAAGAAAATATATAATTTGACATGGAAAGCACAAGTTTAATTCATTACTTAGTAGGGTATGATGATAGAAAGAATTTAGCATTGTCACTTTTAGGAGGGTTGATTGGGTCCAAGATGGGATAGATTGATTTTTTTTTCCTTTTAGTGTGACATGCCTAGCTACCCACTTAGGGATTCTTTGTTAGTGAAATTGACATGCATTATTAACATAAGTTGGAGCTATGATTGAATAAAGGGCTAAAACATGCTACAAGTTAGTACACCACGACTATAAAAGTTGATGCAACGTAACGTCACTAATAAAGCAACCAATTCGAATGTCGACTCGCCTCGATTTTATCTTAATTATATTTATTTAGGGTTAATTACTATAAAATACATAAACTTTGACAAGATTTGCAAATTAGACACAAACTTTAAAATTTTGCAATTAAAACACAAACTTACATCTTTTTTGCAAAATAAATAAACTCAAAGCAAAATTTTAAAATCGATTGAATTTGAAAACCACAAAGCCATAAAAATTGTTCACCTTTCGATTTAGACGGCATTGCATTGGTTTTAATAAGTGAAAATGAATTATATGTCGCAAATTCTCATTTTTCCGTTAGTCCGAAAAATTTGAGTTTGTCTATTTTACAAAAAAATGTAAGTTTGTGTTTTAATTGCAAAATTTTAAAGTTTGTGTCTAATTTGCAAATCTTGTCAAAATTTGTATATTTTATAGTAATTAACCCATTTATTTATTAGTGAACTAGCCGGTGACACGAAGATATCAAGATTAGAACTTGATATCATATTTAGATTATATTTTAAATTTGATTGTATTTTATTGTCTATTTAGATTACGTTATAAATTAGGAATTTTATTTAATTTAGGTTTATATTTCTTATCTTCCAAATTAATTTCTTGTATATTATAAATAGATAGGTCCAGATTGTTATTGGGAAGTTGAAGTTTAATAAACAGTGTGACATTTACGTGGAATTCAATATTCTTATGAGAATCAACGATGTTATTTTCGTGTCTTTCCGGATATTTTCAGAATCAACGGATTATACTGCACGCTTCTATCAGCTGGGGTTTTTTTTTTTTTAACTTGACTCATTAATCATAAATGAAAGCTAGGTAATTATTAATATATATCACGTTTATATTATAGTTACTAGATTCCTTTTTGTTCTTTTCACAAAGAGCAAATGCTTGTCAATGTCAAAATTTTCAATATATACTAAGAAATATGTTTCGAATCAGATCGTTCATTATATAACTAATTAATCTAAAAGTGTTTGGTTAAAAGTTTGCTAGACTTCAATTCGATAAATATAGTACATAAACTTTATCATTTCAATCTATGTACATAAACTTTATCATTTTAATGGTGTAAATTCATTTATAACGAGCAATGATTTTAAAATTGGTTAATCACGATTAACTACATGAACTTCGTCACAATTTAAAATTTAGGCACGGACTTTAAAATATTACAATTAAAACAGAATCTTGCAATTCTTTTTACAAAACATACACAATTTGCAATAATATGAAAAATCAAACACAATATTTCATACATAACTTTATTGTATTAATGAAATTCAAATTACGATTATGTTATACATCTATACAATTTCACAATATTTCATGTTCGTTGAAAAATTTTGGGTACGCATCTGCAAAAAATTATAAGATCATATTTTAATTGCAATATTTCAAAGTTTGTGTCTAAATTACATTAATTGTGTCAAAATTCACGTATTTAATCGTAATTAAAGGGATAATGATAAATCAAATTACAATTTTACCCCACTAATGTATTATCAAATAAATATTCAATAATATTCTCTTGTGATTAAAATTCAAATAGTAATTTATTTGAATTGGTCTTCAAATACATATATAATGCGATAGGACATGAGATTATGATCTTTGTCTAGTGCGGTATATCAAATTCCCCATAAAACTATTCCTACCAATCCAAAAATGCAAGACTTGAAATAAAGTCGCACCAAACGGAAAAACACGACTTTCACAGCCTCCCAAGTTGCTCTTCTGATTTTGACAACTTATCACGAGTTGCCCCCCTCCTACCCCACGTCGTCTCTCATCCGTCGGATTTTTATTTCAACGGTCGAGATCAACTCACACGAATTCTTCGACACTGTAAAGTACCCGACGCAATAGTTGACGAGACGGCAAGATGCCCGGTGTCGCGTTTTAACTAACGAGTCGAGTAGTGTGCGAGTGACGAGTGTACGTGTACGTAGTGTTTCTCTTATGCATGCATCGATGGAATGGATGAGATCCTAGATTTTAAATTTGGCGTTGCGATCTGTATTCTACGATTGAATTTATGATTTTTTTTTTCTATTTTTTTGTCAATTTTAATTTATTGTGTTTTAATTTGATTTTGTGTTTATTAATTGGGGTTCATAATGCTCAATTATGATTTATATTTATTTTTTAGTATTTGATTTTCAAAGAAATGATTATTATGGTTGATTATTTTATAAATATGATTTTTAATTAATTTTTTAAATTTCATTCTTTTGTTGCTAAATGTGACTAGGTCTATAATGTTAAGATTACTTTTTATTTTTATAATGTCTATTATTATACTTATAATTTTGATCGTGGAATACGAGTTGGAACAACAAATTTAAAATAGAGGATCACATTCGGTGATGAAGCTAGAATTTTAAACGAAAATAGCCTAAAGTTTTTACCCATCATTGGAAGTTGCAACTATAACAATTGAATCTGCTCAAATTCTATATTGTACATTTGAATTTGATGTTTTATTTTCTATTGCACACTCGATTTTTTTAGTTTTTTTTTTTCAATTTTTTTTTCGATTTCAATTTCTTATGATTTAGTTTAATTTTACACTTATTATTTAAGATTCATCCTATGCAATTGGAATATATTGTAATTTTTTAGTATTTAATTTTTATTTTTTAGTTATTAATTAATTATTTGAAAAATTAAATACTAAATAATTATATTAAACTCTAATTGGGTAGGACAAACCTTAAATATCAAGTGTAAAATTCAACAAAAGTATAATAAATTGAAATCAAAGAAAAAAATTTAAAAAAATCGAGTGTGCAATAGAAATGCAATAAATGTACAATAGATGATTTTGGGTGTGAATTGAAATCTATAAAGTTTAACTTATAAATTAATATGTTTAGATAAATAACTCACACACACAAACACGCACACACATAGAATATAATATATGTCATATAGTCACATTTATCAAAAAAGATTGAAATTTTTAAAAATTAAAAATCATAATTATTAAATAGACAAAATATTATTTTGGGTTCCTGTAGTTTTAAATTTTTCCAAATTGAGTCCATTTACTTTATTTGGTTAAAAATTGAGGTCCATATACTATCAATTTAATTAAAATGGGGTTCATGCACTATCAATTTGGGACTTGATTTTAACCAAATTGCTAGTATATGGATTTCATTTTAATCAAATTGATAGTACAAGACCTCAATTTAACCAAATAAAGTAAATGGACTCAATTTGGAAAAATTTAGAAGTGCAGAGTTCGAAAAACAGTATTTTGCTTATTAAATAACCAACAATAACAATCAATTTTTAACTTAAAAATAAAATACAAAAATTAAATATTATGTCCAAATTTGGTAGAGTTAATCTTAAATTAAATTAAAGCACAAGAAATATAAAATGACGAAAAAATAAAAAATGACTCACAAATTTGATCATGGAATACGAATTGAAATACCAGATATGGAATAGATCAATGTTAGACTTGATAAGTTATAAATTATTAACCACATTCATAAAATGAAAAAAGAATATAAAAAATTCTAAAATTATTCATAAACTAAAAATTATTAGAAAAATGAGTGGAATACAAATTAAATTGCATAGATGTTTCAATTTTTACAATTTTAAACACTTTTTAACGAAGGTAACTTGCCACTGCTATTTCAACAATAATAATACTTATGAGATTACTTTGAGTGATAAATTAGATAGATTAGATTAATAAAAATAACGTCATTTCTCATGTACACTAGGTGCACATCACATGGATCAATGTGTTGACCCAAAAAACCATCAAAATGTGAGATCTCATGTACACTATACAAATTAAATTGCATAGATGTTTCAATTTTTACAATTTTAAACACTTTTTAACGAAAGTAACTTGCAACTGCTATTTCAACAATAATAATACTTATGAGATTACTTTGAGGGATAAATTAGATAGATTAGATTGATAAAAATAAAGTCATTTCTCATGTACACTAGGCGCACATCACATGGATCAATGTGTTGACCCAAAATACCGTCAAAATATGTAATACTTTTTAGGAATACATGTGATACTTGTGGGTTTTTTAGTGTTACGGTTGATACTGATTTTGTCGATTTTTTTTTTATCAAAGTATTAACTCGGCCAGCACGTATTGACTTTCCCTAAAAATAATATAGTATAACGGTCTAACCCATCACATACTTTGATGGATTGATCAATTTTAAAACTTGAATATTTCAAATACCCAATCACATGTATTGTCAATCTAATCCATCATTTAAAATAAACACTCCAAATTCATTATTTTTCATCCTTTGATATTTTTGTTTTGAGAAGGATTTAACTTTAATTTTTCCCCTCTAGAAAGTATAAATAAAAAAGCTCAATTAAGTTTTCTATATGAATTTTTAATCATAATTATAATAATTTATAATATCGCCGAACTTAGGGGGCACAAACCCCCCGACGGCCCCACCGCCACGCGCCGGCGCAGCATTATAGATTGTGACTCCCTGCTGCTGGCCCACTGCACAGAAAGAATAGTAAACTGACACGTGGCAACCGGAGCTGTCTGCAACGACGGAGTCTTTGCACGCAAAAGCGGCCGCAGCCGACCTCACATGCGCCGAGCTGTCTTAATCAAGAAAATTACGAATTCTCAGCTATTTTTAAATCACAATATTTAGTTTCATTATTTTATAATAATTTAAATATTGATGAATTTATAATAAGATGGATCAAAGGCATCGGCCGGAAATACAACATTCTTGGCTTAAAGTTATTTGATCGAAGTTTTATACTCCCTCCGTTTCTGAAAAAAATGTCATTTTGGATGAATTCACACGTGTTAATAAAGATATTAATTAGATAATTAAATTACTTTATATACTCTTATGTGAATACATTAAATGAGTTAAATATGATAATTTGAATGTATTAAATGAGGACAAATATGAAAAGAATGTGGAATTTTTACCTCGATTGTGTAAAATGACACTTTTTGTGAAACAAAATTAAAGTGTTAGAATGTCACTTAATTGTGAAACAGAGGGAGTAGAAAAATTAAAGCCTTCTTTGTTTTTATTTCCAACGTCAGTTTCTAATTTTCAGTATTTTCAATTTAATTTATGAGGTGTATTGTGTTTTTGAAAAAATGTAATGATTTTGTTATGATGAATGATTTAATGTTTAGAGTTATAAGTTTGGAAAATGAAAATATGTTTGTTTGATTACATTTTCAATTTGAAATTTGTGGCTGAGATGGAAAGATAAATATTTGCGTGGTTATAAATGAAAAATGCGTAAAACAAACGTATTTTCGGTGTTTTGAATAGTAAAAAGTGAAAAATTTTCCTTTGAAAATGAAAACAAACAAGGCCTGGATGGGGAGTGTATATCCATAATTTAATCAAACCAAAATAACATTGTAGAGCTTTTTGTTTATTACAAATTAAAGAATTAGTTTTCCACAATTCATGTAAAAACAATTGCCTAATTTCTTTCATATTCCACTTAAATTAAATACTTTTACACAACGTATACCACTAAATTATTTAATTTCAAACTAAATATGGTTATGATATACGAATAACGATATGCCAGTTGAAATTCTATCCCAACCAAACTAATCCATGCATGAATTAGATAATTTATTTAATTCATTGAAAATAGATAAATATATATTAATAAGAAAATAAAAATAAAAAAATAGCAAAAGTGGGAGATTGAGGGCTGGGTTGGGTTCATTTTTTTTTTAACTAATAACGTAACATGCTAAAATCTCATTCTAAAATAAAGACATGTGAAAAAAAACCCCAACAAAATAATGCAAATTGTTCTCTTTATCATAAAGCAAAATTAGTAATTAATATTCCTAAAAATTGATCATGGTGGTAGTCAAATGAAATCCTCTATTCCACATTTTATATCACACTTGGTGTTCCATTTTAATTTTTATTACATTTTCATCCATTTTTCTTCAATTTTAATTTATTTTGGTTTAGTTCAATTTTATAATTATTATTTAGGGTTCATCTTGCTGAATTAGGGTTTTTATTTATTTTTTAATATATATATATATATATATATATTTATTAGTTAATATAATTGATTAATAGGGTTGATTATTTCAAATTAGGGTATATATATAATTTTTTCAAATTAAATTTTTTAGCAATGAATGTTAATTATGGTTGATTATACTCTTATAAATTTTATTTTTATAATAAATATTTTTAAATATTAAATTTGATAGTGGGACATGGACTGTGAACTAGATGGTTTTATTTCAGCAATAGCTATATTGGGTATCAAGCCTAGTCAGGGGTTCACCACTTGGTTCCCAATCTCTTCGGTTCACCTTATAGCTACTCAAGTAGCTAGGGATCCGATTTCTTGAGTAATAAGTCAATGGGGGTAGTCTCAGAGTGTGAATTCTTTACAGACTAGGGCTTCGAACACAAGAGATAATAACTGCAACACAGATATAGTTAGAACCTTGCAGAATCACACAAAAGTCACAGCAGAAGCAGACAATATGAAGAATAGTAAAAGTAAAGGAATAAATCAAAAACAGAGAGTTGAAGGTGGAAGAAAAATTGTGTCTTAAAGACACTCGGCTCAGATCTTCCTGTCAGGGGGCACTGCAATTTCCGGCGACACAGACTCAAGCCACAAAAGAAGTTGGACAGTGGGATTGAAGGCGTTGAAGCCCTCTAAATCACTCTCACGGGTAGGGCTCACACTTATTCTCACAACACAGCCACTCAGAGATCCACGGAGCAGAATTCCGGCCAAAGAACAGAGAAGAAGGCTTTACAGAGCTTAATCAGTGAAGAGATCAGAGGTAGGGCTTGAGGAAGATGAAGGGGCGCGAGAGATTAAGTAGAGAGTGGGGGTGATCAGATTAGGAAAAATAGGGTTAATGAATCATATATAGAAATTTAGGTTAAACAGTAACTGGGCATCAACTGGGCCATAAAAGAAAAAAGGGGTAATGGACCGTGAGAGATAAAAGGACAATGAGCCAATCTCCACAAGCTACTAAGCATGTCTTAATCCAAAATGAAATTAAAATTCTCTTTAATGTATTTTATTCTCTTTATTTGTAAGATAACCATTACTAAACTTCTAATCTAACTATCTTAGCAGCGCTGCACATAAATTAGACATTAATTATAAAATTTCAATAATTCGCTTAAAATTGATAGTTACTTGAGAATTTACATTAAGCTGCACAAGTTTTAAGAATTTTAACTATATTAAGAAAATGTGATGTACATATTATTTATATTTCATCGTAGCGTATAATTATTATAATCATAATATCACAATTATATATATACATATATGTTGATAATTGAAGTTTTTTTTTTTTGGGCAAAGGTCCCAAAAAACACTCGAACTATATGTCTAATCCCACATAAGCGTACGAACTATTTTTTGGTTCAAATGCACACCTAAACTATTTAAAAAGTACAATCGACCTCCTCAACTATTCAAAATATATCAAATTTACACTTTTCGTTTAACACGTTTAACCTTTTCTGTTAAATAAAATACTCATAGATTTTCGAGCTAATTATGATTGATTCATACGATGATACCATGTATTGTGGTATGGTTAGAAAACTCTCGTCATGGGCTTTTTAATTATACTCTCAATTTATCAATCGGGTGTTTAATGATAGAATAATTATACTGATAAATATCAATGATGAGGGTTTGTATTATGAATTAAATTTTAAATCTCGATACCAATTCGATGTTGAATTTTGAAATTAAAAGAGGAGTTTGAAACTCCATAGTGTGGGCTATTTGTCCGTGGTTTTAATTTATCCGATCGGAATTCATAGGTGATAAAATCGAGTTTGACACATTTTAATTAACGGAAAAAACAAACGGTGTTAACTTCAGGTGTCAATTTGTTCATTTTTGAATAGTTTAGGGGGACGATTGTTCTTTTTAAATAGTTTAGGTGTGTATTTGGACCAAAAAATAGTCCGTACGTCTAGGTAGACTTCGACATATAGTTTGGTATTTTTTTGGCCTTTTGCCCTTTTTTTTAAATTGAAACTTCTCTCTCTATATATATATATATATATATAAATATATATATATATATATCAACCGGCCAAAACTCACAATCAAATGAAATATATTAGGTGGAAAAGAGGAATTTTGAGACCAAAAAACTATAGTCCAATTTAACCAAGGAATGCTCGATTGAGACACACACTGCACACATGCATCATTTTCTGTCATAACATTACAAATCTTGAAATTAAATCTTTGACTAAATCATAATTACACATCCACACACGTGGGGAAAAAATAATAATAATCTCAAGTCTTTCTCTTGCATTAATTTTTCCAATAGACAGTTTCTTGACTTTCTTAATTAATCTAATATAAATTAATACACGATGTAACTATATATAGGCCGGCTTAGTTATTTTCAAGAAGATTAACAAATTTGGAAATATATATTTCAAGTTGCTTAACTATGTGTCTTAGGCAGAGTTTAGAGTGCAAGTCAAGTTGCTTGACTTTGAGGGAACAATTCAACAATATATATACCTACTAATTCGACTAATAATAGCTTAATTTGTTGGTTGTCTCACAACTCATTGTAGACTTGTATTTATTTAATGATATATTAATAAAAAGGGCTTGACTTTTTTATTTTATTTTTTTATTTTTTTCATTTCTTAAAGGTGAAGAGAAATTCATGCGATGAAGCTACGATTTAAGTGTCGGGATGAATCGTGTGCTCTTAGTCTTGGAAGAAAATTCTAAGGTCAATTGTCGTGAACATTGTTTAGTTATGACTGCTCGTGATTTTCTGAGCATCTTTCGTGTTCTTGTGTTACTAATTAATTTATATTCCTTTTGTCCCATTAAAAAGTTATCGTTGCTAATGATTTTTCAACTATCTTTTGTGTTCTAATTGTGTTACTTAATGCTCCCTCCGTTCTATTTATATGGCTGATTGTATTTTTCATCAGAATTAATAAAATTATTGAAAAAGACAATTCAATAAGTGGGTTTTCTAATATGCCCACATTTATTTATTTGACAAGAAATTAGTGCTCAATGTAAACATGTTAACTTGGTGTATATATTAGTAAATGAGTGAATATATATGTGTATATATATATATATATAGAAACCTGCAGACTATATACTGAGACAATCCGAAAAGGAAAACAAACATATATGAGTGGAATAAAGAGTGTAAATAATAATGATACATTATATATTAACAAAATGATCAAGGAAGAAATAGTAAGCGTATTTTCATCATTTCAATATAATAAAATACAAAAAATAAGAAATAAGAGAAATATATAATCCATTAGTTCATTTGGGCAGCAGATACTCAACCCGTCAGCCGTCAACCCACTTTCAAATTCCTTTTTTTTAATCAAAGTTTTGATAATATATTTTAGTGTTAATTTATTATTAATTATTAGTTGGTAGTGTTGATATATATTTATTTTTAGTCTAATATGTGAATTTTAGTTTAGAGTCATGAAATTATTCTACGGTCAGCTTATTAAAAAAATGAAGATTTAACAAATGTATCATCTTTACATTCACACTCATATATAGTTTACTTTTTATGTTGAATTGCTTAAGTTAATTTTTTATATCATGAACTATTTGTTTTAATTTATTTCTTAATTATCACTTTATTGTTATCATGTGAATTATTAGAATATTACTGTTAAATATTGATTAAACATTCCTATTTTTTTTATTAGTTGTTTAATTCTTATTTATTTACCTCGTTAAAATTAAATTTAAATTTACAATAGACTTACTTTACACTTAAATTTGATTCTATTTTGTGAAATTTTAGATTTTTTTAATCTTTTTCTCTAGATTCGGGCTTGAATATTGTATTTTTTTTTCATTTGTCCTTCGCTTATGATTGATTCTAATTCTCTTTAAAAATACAAATATTTGATTTTATTAAATTTTTAATCTGTAATGCAAATATAACTGTGTTAACATATAAAAACTTTATCAAAGTTGTGATTAATTTATATTTTTATCTTAAAAATGATATGCAATATTTTTTTATATTAATGTTAATTGGCCCCCCTAATCAAAAATCCTGGTTCCGCCTGGCCCCAACCAATTATATATATATATATATTGCCGTCGCCCGATTTTGAACCTCTCACCGGCAATTGTATTTTATATATATACACACTATAGTGATGATCTAAATATTTCCGTCTGAATTCACGATTGAATATGATATACACGTGGAAAAATATATTATAATAAAATTGGTAATAGTTATGATCTAAATATTTCTTACACACACACACACATATATATATATACACTATAGTGATGATCTAAATATTTCCGTCTGAATTCGCGACTGATCAATAGGATATACATGTGGAAAAATATATTATAATAAAATTGGTAATAGTTATGATCTAAATATTTTATATATATATGCACACACACTATAGTGTTGATCTAAATATTTCCGTTTGAATTCGCCACTGAATAGGATATACACGTGTAAAAATATATTATAATAAAATTGGTAATAATTATGATTTAAACATATATATATATATGCACACTAGTGTTGATCTAAATATTTCTGTCTGAATTCACCACTAAATAGGATATACACGTGGAAAAATATATTATAATAAAATTGGTAATAGTTATGAGCCGTGCATGCGCAGCATGCAAGAAAAGGTCAAACAAACAAACATGAGTACTTCGGCAGCCGTAGGATTAAATGATGGTTTAATCTCTGCTGCTTTGACTTGTACCTTCAGATTGTACAGTTGTACTCTGCAAGCTATGGAGTGTGGACAGCAAGCCACCACCAGACAAGAACATGGGATATTGAGATGCATGTTTTTACTAACACCAGATTTTCTATTTCAAACGATGTTCAATTTATTGTTTTCGTGTAATAATTAATTATATGATAAATTTGGTATATATATATGAAATACTTTTGTAATAAAGGTAACTTGACTGGCCATGCAAACAAGCACACGCGCGGTTATAAATAATGTGTGTGTGTGGGTGTTTTTCAGCTTCAATATGAACGTGTAATCTTGATTTTTTGACTCTTTTGTAGTGTTAATTACGAGAGGGGAAAAGAGGGTGTTATTTTTTTTTTTCATAGATGAAAGTCACAATTCACAAATCACGAGCACTACTTTGTTTTTTAATCTTTTCTTGATTGACTTTAAAGGGGTTTTCTTTCGAGATTTATGTAAAGGGGGGATGTTTTTTGGGCAGTGTGCTATATTCTTGAGTCCTACTCCTGCATAGTACTTGTGTCACTGTTTCATTTGGTGAGAGAGAGAGAGAGAGAGCGGGGAGAGGGGAGAGAGAGAGAGGTCAGCACGCTTTGTTTAGTTTGGTTGCGTGCTTATTGCTCTAATCCTTTTCCTGTTTCCAGGGCACTCTTTGTTTTCTCCCTTATCTTGTTGCCAAAAATACATCAAACAATTTCTTGTTTTATTTTATGTTGTTGGGAAAAATACAACCAAAAAGGGCTTTTAAGCTTTAAAATATTGAAAAGGAGGGAGAGAGAGAGAGAGAAAGAGAGAGAGAGAGAGAGAGAGAGAGAGAGAGAGTATTGTATTTATGAGAGGGAGGGGACAGAGACAACCCATTAGTCTCATTCTAATCGCGTGCCGAAATATTCAGCCATAAAAATAGCTCTTTCTCTCCAAAAACTTCTCTTGCATATCCAGTTCTTGATTATTTATTTTCTAGGCAAGATTTGTGTTTGCATTTTGAAACGTTTATCACCGTGTGGGATTTTAGGAATCTAAGCTCTGGTTAAGCATTTCGAGGTAAGATTCTTTCTTGCTGCATATTGCACTTTTCTTTTTGGTTGAACATTTCAGTTTCTTGATATGTATATTTGCTTCTTTTTGCAGCACAAACATTCTTTTTTGTTGCTGATTCTGAGTGAAATCATTGCTTTCCTTGAAAAGAAATGGAGGGATATTCAAGAAAAGAGGAGGGGTGTCACCAGTTTCTTGATTTGATCCCAAAAGAGAGAGAATTGCATGAGAAAATCCATGGATTTTCAGAAGAGAAAAAGCTTGAATTGAGGCTTGCTCCACCAGGTGAAGATTGGACAAACAACAACAACAACAACAATTCCTCAAGATTTGGTCAATTTTCAGACAACCACTGTGCTAAAAATCCAGTCTTGAAATCCCCATGGCAACAGAAAGCATCTTCTCATTTTCTTCATCTTCAGTCACAGCCCTGTAGCAATAGAGCAGCAGCAGATTTGAAAATTTCAGAAAAGAACACATTTTCACCTGCAAATCCAGCTGTGCCCAACAGCAGCAGTGCTCAGAAAAGGTGATTCAGCTTTATTTCTTTGCATCTTTTTCTACTGTTTTTGTTTTTTAACATTGTTTCATCTCATGCTGTGGTCCATGCACATATTTTATTGTCTGCTGTACAATTGGATTTGCTTATGTTGTTCATATCTGTTTCATGTAAGAATCATCCCTTTTTTTAATGGTTTTTTTACAACCCTCTATTGTTTATTGCTTTTAGTCACATGAATTTCTTACACTGATTTATCATTTAGTGGGAATTAGGTTGTTTATATCATTATATGTATATGCAATTGTATAATTTGATAGTGCAATACTGCAATTAGGCAAAGTTGAAGATCTTATCACAAGCTTTTGTTGAACTGATTTATGTTGTTGTGACAATATTCATGAATGATGAATAACCTTAATTGCTACAAACTATAGGACTGCACCTGCTCCTGTGGTGGGATGGCCTCCTATTCGATCTTTTCGTAAGAATCTTGCAACTGGTAGTGGTAGTTCATCTAAATTGGCCTCTGATTCAGGGGATGTGGTGGAAAACAAGACTTTATCAGAACCGAAACCTAAAGAAAACTGCATGAAAACTATGTTTGTGAAGATAAACATGGATGGTATTCCCATAGGAAGAAAAGTGGATCTCAAAGCTTATGATAGCTATGAGAAGCTCTCATATGCTGTTGATGAGCTCTTTCGAGGCCTTCTTGCCGGTGAGCTTTCACCTATATCGAATCTTATAAAAATCTTGAATTCGACTATGGTTTGAGATAGTCCAATTCTGGTGTTGCATCTCGTTTTCATGTGTTGTTTTTTTGGATTGGTTTTGTGTAGCTCAAGGTGATGGTGGAGTCGAGAGCGATGGAGGGAAGGTGATCGGGGGCTTGCTCGATGGGAGCAGAGAATATACCCTCGTGTATGAGGATAACGAAGGGGATAGGATGCTTGTTGGAGATGTCCCTTGGCAGTAAGCATCCACACCTCTCTATGGATCTGATTCCATTCTTTTGCTTCCTCGATTATTCCTTTCACACGTTGTTTCATCTCCTGTTTCACTGCACCAACAAGTATGAAGCTACACGTATACGTGGTGCAACATCTTGCACCACTTGCTAAATATTCCTTGCCTAAATAGAATATTTCCCAATTGAAGTGTGGTTTAGTCTTTATATATAAGCCTTGTTGCACTGCAATCGGCCTTGTTTCATCTCGTGTTTCACTGCACCAACACGTATGAGGCTACACGTATATGTGGTGCAACATCTTGCACCACTTGCCAAATATTCATTGCCTAAATAGAATATTTCCCAATTGAAGTGTGGTATAGTCTTTATATATAAGCCTTGTTGCACTATGTCATTGTTTCATCTCGTGTTTCACTTCACCAACACGGTGTGTTTGAAACTACACGAATACTCTGCACCACTTGCTAATCTATAAGTCCATCTCCTTTTGGCTTTTCTCTGCACCTAAATATTCTTTTGCCTAAGTAGAATACTGTGGCATTTTGGCATCACCAACACTGATCAACTCATCTATACAAATGCCTAAAACCTTGCAGCATGTTCGTCTCAACGGTGAAGAGGCTACGAGTCTTGAAAAGCTCCGAACTCCCCACATTGTCTCGTGAGTTCTTCTCTCACTCGACATGGTTGCTCTCAGTTTGTATAATGAAAATGGCTTCTTACACCGGATTGTTCTTTTGCAGGTGGAGGTAAACAGAGGAAGCATCTCGTGCTCAATGCTTCTTCTTGAACGAAGAAGCCAAAGACAACGTCGTAGTGTAGAGCTATGCTTTCCTGCCTGCAATCAGCTCTTGTAAAACTGAGATGTTTTATCTTGAGACAGTGGAGAAATGGGACTTCAAATGTAGTTTGTTTGAATTCCAAGGAAGATCAAGTGTACGATAAAACTTTGTTTATGTTTGTGAAATCTTAGGTTTCTTGAATTCTGTAGAGAGAGAGAGAGAGAGAGAGAGAGAGACCTTGAAGCATATGTAATTGCAATGTTTTCTTGTCTAGATTCACTGCAAATTTTGTGTTACACTTTTAACTGTCTATTACTTTCTTGAATCTTGATCTAAATCCTTTTATTTTTAACTATAATACTGGTGAAATAAGCTGTGATAATTGTCTATAGGTAAATAAACAATAAAAAAAAAAAACAATCTTACATGTGTAGGCATGATGTAGGTGATGGTGTTCTGGCCGCTTTGTTCTTCACCAATAATCATATATATTAATATTTATTTCTTTCGAAAAATTACATGTAAAATTAAATTTTTTGGGACTGGGGAAAAGCTTCTTTGTTGGAATATTTCTTTCATTGTAAAGCAAATGAAATTAGTTACTCCACTTGGAGTTCCATTTTAATTTTTATTAAATTTTCATCCAATTTTTTTCTTTAGTTTTAATTTCTTTTAGTTTAGTTTAATTTTATAAATATTATTTGGTGTTTATATTTATTTTTTAATTATTAATTTTCAATTTTTAGTTAATATAATTGATTAGTGGGATTGATTATTCCATAATGTATATAATTTTCAAAAAAATTAATTTTTAACAATAAATGTTAATTATGCTTATATGCTATAATACATTTTATTTTTGTAATAACTATTTTAAAAATATTAAATTTGATAATGGGACACGAACATGATAAAAACTGTAGACTATAAAATTTCATCTCGTAAAGAGGCCATTCTGGTACTTAAAATACCGAAACGGAAGGCATTCGAACCATCAAGACCGGAACTTAAAATACACTTCAATACAACGAGTAGTTGGAATATGAGATGAAACACTTTTTTGAAATAGAGGATTCCGTCCGAGAATGTTTCGATGGAATCCTCATTGAAATTCAAAAGTTAGAATAATTCAAGGAAATAAAATTCATTAAAAATCCTCATTATAATCAATCTTCTTCATTTCTACGTCCCGAGCAGAACTAGTAATTCTGCATCAAATTCAAGCTATAAAATTGCAAGAAAATTAAAGGAAAAAAAAATCCGAAAGCATCGGCGGAGGATAGAAGCAGCATCATTGGTGTGTTGCATCTCACGACGAATTCTCATCGAGATAAAGCGAATGGGAAGCTGCGAGCAGCGCGGCGCCAATGCCCGAGCCGTCGTTGAAGTGCTCGAACGTGATGCTCGACCCACTGCACTCTCCGAGCATCTCGGCCATCGTGTTCTCCAAGCACTTCCTGTATTCGGTGTAGTGCTCGTACAAGCCGCCATCCATGGCTACGATCGTCTTCTCACCTTCCTTCGGAGTGTCCTTCCCCGTCTTCTTCAACACTCCCAGGATGCCGGCGGCTGCAAGCCGGGCGCCACGCGTGGCGATTATGTTGCAGAGCTCGACCACAACCCGCCTTTTCTTCAAGGAGGTGCTAGAGATCTGAGGAAAGACGAGATAAAACACATTGTCGATATACAGATCAGAAAAACATGTGGCTCGATGGAAGAAACGAGCATGCTCAGAAGAGCTCGTGTTCGTTTACTAAGCAACGAGCAGCTGAGGAGAGCTCAAAATGCATAGAAACTTAAAACAAGGAAACATAATGTTTACCTCCAATATGCTCTTCAGCTTCTCGTCGACTACCTTCAGATCAGACGACGTATCCTGATGCATAGCCGACATTTCCGGAGTCCTGCATGTTTCGAAGCTCTCCTATTAAGCTTTTTTTCGATTTTCAAGAAAAAAAGTTTTGTAATAATGGACTGAATGGAGAGAACCATAGAAGCTTCATCCCCTTTTCTCTACATCTAAGGTTTTGAGCTGAGAAAGATGAAGTGTGTTTCGATTTTCTGTTAAATCCTAGAACTGCAGGTTGCAGACGAGTAGCCATCGTACACATACCTCGTCTATTATGTTTGTCGCAGTTTATGAACTGGTGTAGGACACAACAATCGTGTCACTAGCATCACGATGTAAGAACACGATTCTCATGAAATACTACGGCAGATGACATAAATAAACTATGATAGTAAGATATGGATGAAATAATCATTTTAACTGATACACAGACTGATTTCTTCATTGGAGTACCTTAATATGAATGGAATCTTAAGTTTGGCCGGAACTTCATCGCCAAAAAAGGAAGCTTCTTCAGCCAACCTAAGTAAAACTCGACGTAAAATTTCCCCCAAGTACATCCCAGAAGTTAGCTTCTCAAATATCTGTATTAAGTATAAAGAAACACAGCATGATCAATAATGGAGTTGTTTAGGTGGAAATTAATAACGTATATTAACATATCGAGTGAGACGTAAAACTGCAAATAAAACAGCATCGTTTACCTGTTCACCGGGATTTAGGCTATCAGTATCCAACGCATGATCATACTCCGTCATTGGAAGATGTGACGACCTGAAGTTGCCCCACTCCATATTTATAACCTGAGTTGTATAAAATTCGAGTCTTTCAACTGATTAAGTTGGTATTTTTAGCTGTCTTTCGCATACGAAGACGAGCATGAAATAATTTGCTAACCATTTCTCCGGATTTAGGCAAAGGACCGTGCCATTTCGGAATGGCTTGAGCGCGTTCTACATATGCAGCATTAGTTCCGGTACCCAATATCACGGCAATGGAAACATTCTGATCATTATGTCTTCCTCCTGCTAATGTACCAATCGTATCATTAACCTGGCACAATCATCAGAAAGTTAAACGTCACTGGAACGAACAGTTGATCACATACAAAGCTTCAGACGTGATATTTTTCTACAAACTCCTCAAGAAACCAAAAAACAAACGTACCAAAGCTGCCACCCGCATTTCAACACCCTTTCGTTTCAAGGCTTTTGTTAGTTCAGCTACCACGTCTTGACCGACCTATAACGATCAATAGAAACATCAGGGACTGAAAACCGTTAAAAATGTATAAAACACGTAAATGAGCTCAAGATGGAGCATTACAGTGTCATCGATAGAGAATCCTTTCGTCCACCTAATTAGAGTTCCAGAATCTATTGAAGTTTGCATCACAGGGAACGAGAAAGTGAAACCCAATTCCCTCTGCTTCCCTTGAGGCTGTTCATATATCCGCTCTTCATCAGCAACAAATTCAGCAAGCTTTTCCGCAATATAATCGAAAAGAGCCTGAAAATATCACTTTGGGCATTCAGTAACGGCTTTAAAATTGGCTAATTACCGGAAAAATAAGTAACTTCTCACGTCTGAACTCCCACTCATCAGTGCTGGGGGGATTGATGCTTCGGCAAATTCCTGATGAACAATACCTTTCTCTCTGCCTCCCAATTCAACTCGCAACACACGGAAGTTTGTCCCACCGAGATCTAGAGCATAAAAGACTCCTTCCTCATCTCTGAGAAGGAAGAGTGATGAAAGGCAGAAGTATTTTAGTTATCATGTTTCCAAAACATGATGCAGAAAGCGAATGCACACAACACACACAGAAGCTAACGAATACAAAACAAACTCAAACGTAAGGCCATCAAGCAACTTTCACCACACTAGACATCAAAAGATTCTTCCCACATTTGAATTGTTGCTTCTAGCTCTGTTTGCTTAAAGAAGATCTCAGACAAGAATGTTTGTTTCTTTATCAGCATTCTCATAGCACAAGAGTCGTACCAAACACTAGTAAATTATAGTACATAACTTCAGATCAATATTTTTAAGAGGGGTGATCTCAACTCCACAAATTCAGATGCCGAAAAGGGGAATATCAAGCGAAGAAATCGTGTTCCAATGACTACTTTGTTGGCAATCCAGTGTTGGATCGGCCGATCCACCCACTCTCCCTTATGATCATTCTTTCAAACCTCACTTTCATGATCCGATATGCTAACAGTACTGATCATAAAAAGCTAGTTTTTGCCGACCTTCTAAGCGATACAGAACATCAAGAATCATTCAATTGCCAATAATTTCCACTCACAATCTCTCCACTCAAAACAAAAAACAACAAAAAAACACAACATACTCCATGCTCCATTCATAAACAGTATAAAAAATCACAATCCATCCATACCAAAACACACAAGATAAGAAAGATTCAAAATCACACGACACAGAGAGAGAGAGAGAGAGAGAGAGAGAGAGAGAGTACCCAGTGGGAAGATTATCAACAAATAGAATACAACACACTCCATGCTCCACATTCATAAGCAGAATCACAATCCATCCACACCCAAACACACAAGATAAAGAAAGATTTGAAATCAGAGAGAGAGAGAGAGAGAGTATACCCATTGGGAAGATTATCAACAAAGCTGATGAGCATCTTGAGCTTGCTGCCACCTTCAGATGCCAAACCAGCATGCATTTCCACAGTCATCGCATCTGCAATCTGCTTCAATTTCACCTCGGGCGTCGCACATTTCTCCTCAAATTCCTTCACCAGTGCCCTCACCCGGGCCCACCTCCCGGAACTCCTCATCCGCTGCCGCACCACCAGCGCCGCCGCTGCCACCACCGCGGCGGTCCCGATCACCGCCACCCCAACCGCCACCTTCCCCATCTCCTACTCCACTCGGAAAAAAATAAAAATTAAAGATTGAATCTTTAGAGGTTTCCTACACAGTTTTTGTGGTGCAAGAATCAAGAAACAAACGAATTAAAGAAATGGTTGGGAAAAAAGAAAGTTGGGAAATAGTCAAATCACGGGAAAATAGAAAAATTAGGATTTAGTCTGAATGAGAAAGAATGGAAAGAGAGTGTGGGAATGCATTTGTGGATGGTTTGTTGAGTTGAGTGAGTTTTCTTTAGTTTCAAGTGTCGAGGTGGAAGCTCCGCCATTGAAGCTTTGTCTCCCTATTTTCGGAGATCTTTGCAATTTTTAATATTCATTTATTTATTTTTTCCTATTATACTTTATTTTGTTACATCTATACATCAAATACATTCATTACAAAAGTTAATTCGATTTTATCCCAATATAAATGTTTGTGTAAGTCAACTTTTAATACCTATATTTTGGGCTCATTTGTTTTAAAAAATTAACGAAATAATACTCACTTTTTTCAAAAATTGTATAAATATAAATATAATGTTTGATTAATTTTACAGTCCGAAAAAATCATACATAATTTATTATATTTTAATATTTATGTTCCCTAGCGACCTAAAAATAAATCTTTGATCAATAAAAATATTAAAATACAATAAATTACGTACGATGTTCAGATAATAAAATTGATCAAATATTACAAAAAAATAAAATAAAAATAAAAAATGAGTACTATTTTGTTAATTTTTAAAAAAGGGCTATTTTTTTTTCCTAAAAGAACCCCAAAATATATGTATCAAACTTTAATTTACCCTAATGGTTCGTTTGGTTGCCAAGAAAGTAAAATTGTCTAGGAATATGGTTCTTATGAATGTGATTGAAAATGAATGTTACATATTATTTATTCTGTGTTTGGAACATGATAAAAAATTTATCATGATTCTCATTTTAGTATTTTTTTTAATCAAATTAATCAAGCATGTTTATTGAGATAATTTAATAATATTATTTATTTATAGTCTATAAGTTCGATCATTATTATCCTCCAGTTCAAAAACAAAAATGAACAATTAAGTAAATAAATAAATAAAGATAAATTAACTACACACACACATTTATATAAATACAAACATACACAAACCATTGACTATCAAAAAAAATTAATTACCTTAATTTATATATATTTAGTTGAAAATATTCAAAAATAAATTGTTATTGATGTCGAATTTTGTTGTTGATTCTAAAGTCTAGTTGCTCATTATTTTGAATTTGTCATCTATTTACCACCGATTACAAAAAAAAATGATAATGATATTTTAGTAAGATTTTTGTTTTTTCATTTTTTTGTTAAAATTCAAAACTTGATAATAAAAAAACTAATAATAATCCACAAAATAATTATATTTTCAAAATTTTTAATTTTTTATTAAAAAAATTATAAATACAATTTTAACAACAATTTTTATATAAATATTAAAAATAATGGATAAAAAAAATCGAATAATAAAAATGCTCTAACACAAGATTCCTAGAGGAAAGTAATCAAAATACATACTCCAAGCAGGTATTCAAAATCCACGAAATGTGTATTAGTTTCCTTGTTTTGATGATCCTGATTAATTTACAAAATTCTAAAAAATTGAACAAAACATAGAAATTTAAAAATAAGGAATCATATTATTTTCCAAGATTAGATTCCTTACCAACCAAACCAGGCCTAAATATTTTAGGGCAAAAGTATATTAAATCAATATATAAATATATATTTGAACACAATATATGCGGATAATTAAAATGGCTCTAATACGGTTGTTTTTATATAAATATAAATATAACATCGCTCATATCATTTTACCACATTTTTTTTATAATTTAAATAATGAGGTAAGGGTAATGTCGAATTTACTAAATGACAATTATATTATATATTTATTTTTTATTAAATTATGTTTCTATGAGTTTTTGTACATTTTACACATTTTCATTAGCTATCATTTTTTTTTAAATTTCATTATTTTTGAACGAATTTCTAACATGTGTTTATTGATATAATTGACATCATCATTTACAAGTACAAGCACGTAAATAAATAATGATAACATTTACAATAGTATCTACACTACACAATCATAAATACGATGCTTTTTTACTTAAATAAAAACGGATGACTAACCGTTGACCTTGAAAGGCAAGAAAAGTGTGATCATACAATACATTTGAAGCTTCTTAAAAAGCTACCCAAAATTGGATGGTTGACCAACTGCACAAATTGATTTCTCAGATCTGAAAATTTAGTTTGTGATGGCAGGTTCGGTTCGGTCCAATCCATTGCCTGCGGATCGGATCCTCGGGAGTCTCACTTCCATCCATTCCGGTTGCGTTTCATTATCTTGATTATGAATAAATAAGAGTGATGGATCGGATTAAATAATCAAATTAATTACACATTTGATTCAAATTACATAATTTGAACATAGCAATTAACAATAAACACTATTATATTATGGGTGAATTGTGAAATAATAAAAAATACATAAAACCCTAGCATTGAAATCTTTGAAGCATTTATCTTCAAATGATCAAATTCATAAATATAAATTCTTACTTCAACTATATAATAAATTAGACTTTTAAGAAAATATAAAATATAAAACATTAATGTGAATAAAGAGAGAAAAAAAAGAAAAAAAAACCTTACCTCAACTCCACAATAGCAGCCGACAACGACAATCGTGATTCGAGTAGACAAAAAAGAATGAAAGTTGAGATTTTAATCAATATTAACTATTATACATATATTTATAATATTTGGGCCATTATTAAATTAAGAACTTAATTTATCCTATAGGCCCACAATATATGGGCCAACAAAAAGATATTGTGAATGTGGGATATGACCTTTATTTTGGGGGGGGGGGGGGGGGGGAAACCTTTATATTATAAATTATATCTATGTATGTATGTATACTAGCTTGTTCACAATATTTGAGGGGGCGGTTGCCACCACTAGCCCCCCTAAGTCCGTCTCTGCTGCTGCTCGTGAGCTATCTAGAATTCAACTTGGAAAATATTCGTTTGAAGCTCGTTTGTTTTCTAAACGAGTTGAACATGAATCTCAAAGTTAAATGAATCTAAACGATATTAGTTTAAAACTTTGTAGTACTGAAGTTAAGATTCTATCGCCATGACAATCAGGGCCGATCCTAATATTTTGGTGGCCTGAGTCGGGGTAAAAAATGAGGCTCCATTTTTTTCTTATAATTAAATAAATAAATTAAACAACACACCATATACAAAAATATATATTATATAGTTTAAATACGACTTGCCTAATAATTTTAGCAGCAAAATTGTTAATTAAATTTTTATAGTCAAGTTTTTCCTAATGTTTCTTTCTAGCTTGTTTTGGGATGTTATTTTTAATATTATAATATATATTTAGATTTATGATTATAAACCGAAAAATAAAAATTGAATTGTTCTGTCGGTATTTTTCTTTCTATATTTTTTTTTCTTTTTGATATTTTAATATTATAATATAGATTTTTGATTAGAAATTAAGAAAAAGGTTGGTTATTGTTAGGTTGGGGCCCTTTCAATAGGATTAAATTTTAAAAAAAACTTGGAACTTGCGGTTGTTAGCTGCGGCTCATTTAATGGGGAAAAATTAAAAAAAAAATTAAAAATTGAACTGACAAACCCTGGAAAGGTGCGCAAGGGTTTCGATCCTGGGCCTTCTGCGCCATTTCAAACCTTCTAACCACTAGACTAACTTCAACTATAATCTGCTTTTACAACTATTTATATACATATATACACATGCTATGAAAAAATTGAGGCCCCTAATTTTTTCGTATTTTTCGGGGCCTGAGACGATCGACTCACTTGCCTCATGCAAGGAGCGGCCCTGATGACAATATATAGGATGTCAAGAAATATCCCTATAAAGTCTAGGAATATCCATTAGTAACTAAACATATTCAAATCCATTTATTCGGATTATAAAAATAATCTTAAATATTAATTTGATTGATCAAGATCATTAATTAAAAATGAACTGAAAAAAAATAATTAAAAAATACAATATATTTTGATAAATAAATTTGGTTTATTTCTGACTGGCTGATGGCTGAATAGACAATTTTCAGAACGAGGCCCAACAAAATAAAGTAGAAAGGCCCTGTTGAATAATATCTCAGATATTTGTCATTGATTTTATATTCAAAGCCCAATGTTGTTTCATCAACGAAATAAAATAAAAATACCTATTACCTATAGAATAATCAATGTGAAAATAATAGAGAATAAAATTATAACCCATTAAATACGTATGTCCAATCGACCACCACAAAAAAAAAAATCGAGGAAAATTGTGTAATTTGTTACTGTGAAATATAAGATTAATTGTGGTTTTTTATGCAAGGAAACACGTAAGATAATGAGGGTTAATTGATTTAAATATCTCGAACTATATACGAATTCTGATTTTTAACACGAATTTTAAAATATTATACGTACAACATAATCTTATATTTTTTTTTGTAATTATTACATCATTTTGAATTTCGGCCAATTAAAATTGACGTAACAGTAATACCGATGTGTACAAGTATGATGTGCATGCATACACCTATAAATTCATCTATTCAATCTCTACTTAAAAAAATGTTCAATCGAGTAAGTATTTTGCATAATTTTCGTACTTGTAATTGCACTCAATTTAATTTTCAACTAATGTTAAGCTGTAATTGTAAAAATTAAATAAATGTAAATTCGTGTTGTAGAAGCAACATTTTAAAATTCGTGTTAAAAATCAGTAATCATGCATAGTTCGTGATATTTAAACTAATTAACCTAAATAATAATAAATAATTCAAAATAGATGTTTTTTTTAAATATACGATTTAATTTTTTTATTAGTATATTAAGTTCTTAAGAAATTGAACCAATTTGTATAGTCCATGTTCAACGCATATCTTAAACTAGTTGTCATTAAAAATTGATGCGCAAAGTTCGATGAATGATATACTCAATGAATAAAAAAATTGAATCTCAAAATATTTTAATCGAAATTAAATGCTCCATTGTATTGTCGATGATCTGCATTTACAAAAATTCAACTCTTCATCATAAGAAGCCGCTCCTGCTTTATTTTTCTTTCTCAAACTTGAAAGAAGAAAAAAAAAAGATAATTAGAGATTAATTATCATAATTAATTATTTTCATACGATATATCATGATATATATTTATTTAAATAGTTTTATCATAACTGAACTCTATCCTATAAAATTGTACCAAATAATACATTACTAATAGATATTTCTTGACTTCCCTAGAAAAACATGTTCATTGACATCCTCTATAATGTTGTGGCCATAGAATTTTAACTTTGGTACTACAAAATTTTAAATTAATATCGTTTAGATTTATTTAATTAAGCAGTAATTTTTATTAATTTTTCACATCTCGGATAAAATAATATTAATATTAATTCTATTTATAATAAATATATAAAATTATCTATATACATCATTATTTTTCATCATGAATATTATTAGGAGTAAGAGTTACATACGGGTAGGTTCAAATAGGAACCAATTCCCACATGAGAATCTAAAAACCAAATAAATTGATACATCTTCATGACATGGAGGATAAAAAAGAGGTGAAATAATTATAAATATGAGAAATTTTAAAAATAAGGGTTTTATTAGAGATTTTTTAAAATAATGATGTTATCATATTTATAAAATTCTTAAAAACTTTAAACAATCATAACTTTCTCATTCAAATGTAATAGTAATAGTGAATAAATTCTCTTCAAATGTTTATACTTTTTTAGCAATTTTTTAAAAATGTTTTTGCAAAATTTTTCGGAGTCATATTTTACTTCTTGAGTAGATGTTAATTATGTTCATCTTAATTTTTTATTTCACCTCTTACTATGTAAACATCAATGATGTGATTTTTTTTCACACGATATTATTAAAAATACACATTTATATCGTTTGCATATTAAGAGGAAAAAAAAAACTATGACTAACATAATTAATATATACTAATATACTCATTAATTAATATCTCAATTATTTTTTTACAAAAATATTTTAAAAATATTTTTAAAAATAAAAAACACAACTCGAGCACGATACCCTCCTAGTGGCTATATAATAATCAATGTGAAAATCTATTCATATATTAAATCAATATCCTAGAGACAAATTTATAATAAAAAAAGTCAGCCCTAAAAACATTTTAAAAACTTGGTTGTTGTGGTCCTGTGGAGTTGTTTTATGGCCTTCTCAGTTTTCAAAACCATGAACGGAAAACTTGTCTACCATTTTTTTTCTGTTTTGCCTTTTTTTTTTTTTTTTTTAACTCACACACCCGACCAGTAGTATTGAGGAGATTCGAATCCGTGATCTTTGGTCTTCAAGCAACCTCACTCTACCACTAGGCCATCCCCACCGAAACTTGCTTTTTGTTTTTTTTAATTGTCCTTTTTCATCTTTTCTTTTATATCTATCCCTTTTCAATCTTTTTTTATTTAATATTTTTTAGATACATGACCAATTCCAACATTTATTTTGATAATTAATATCGATTCTATTTACTGTATTTAATAATATATCCCATTTATTTATTTCTTTAATTTCTTTTTATCATTTATGTATAATCAAGTCCATCATTTATTTTATTAATTAACATTAATTTTACCTATTTAATATTGTAATTGTTCTCTATTTTGCAATTGTTTGTTTTCAATAGGGAAAAGGTCAAATTTGGGGTAGACATTTTATTTTGATACCAAACCGAGATTTTGGGTATAGTTGTGGGATAAAATTGGACATTTTTCCTTCAAAAATTGGTTTAGGGACTAACAGGGGTATTAACATGATACTTTTAAAAAAAGTTGAGAATCGATTTTGAGTTAAAATTTTATTTTGGGACCAAACTGAGATTTTGGGTATAGTTGTAGGGGCGTTAAATTGGACATTTTTCCTAAATTTTTTAATAGAAAAACTTGCATGATTTTAATTTTTATTTTTTTTGGAGAATAGTAACATAAATCAGTAGGTAAGAACACAACCAAAAAAATGTTATGTCAAAATTGAAAGAAAGTCCTTATAAGATTAAAAATGGTTGCTACACCATAAATTAGTATCAATTTTATATACTATTTAACAAAAATTTGATCATGATGCTTAGGTTAAAAAATAAAGCATATGAAAAATATGAGAAAGTTAAATTGGGCCTATTTATTTTTTACTACTCAAGTTATATATTTTGTTCAATTAATATCATATTTTTATTTATTTTTACAATTATTGTTACTATTTTTCTATTATTTTTAGTTTAACTGATGTTGTGATATTTGATAAAGTTACATATATATTTCGTCAATTCTCCTGTGCACTAGGTGCATATCAGGCGATCAATATACTTTTTAGGAATACATGTGATATTTTTTTAATTTTGAGTGATACTTTTTAATAATATGGTTGATACTGATTTTGACCCCTTTTGCTTCTGACCGATACTTGTTATTGATACATATAATATATACTTTTGAGTTTTAGAGTGATACTATCATCTTTTTTAGTGTTACGGCTGACTGATATTGATTTTGACTTTTTTTTTTGTCAATGCATTGATCTGTTTAACACGCGTTGACCGGATCAACAAGTTGACCGTCTAATATGCACCTAGTGCACACAAGACTTACACTATATATTTATATGCTTTCAAATGTTAACAGCAATTATTAAGATATGTGAAAAAATCTCTAACCAACTATATGATATTTTTTTTGTAATTGCATATATAGAAATATTTTGAGTATATTTGACACCTACAATGTTTTCTCACTCAATTACAATGTGACCACAATCAAAATTTAATATATTAATTTTTTATTTATTTATTTATTATTATTATTTTTTTTACTCACATACCCGACTTTGTAGTATTGAGGAGATTCGAACCTGTGACCTTTGGTCCCTAAGCAATCTCACTCCACCACTAGGCCATTCCCACCGGGACATATATATTAATTTATAAATAGTAAAACCCGTGCAATGTGTGGTAGAAATACTAATTAGAAAATAAAGTTATAAACTATTAAACACGCATGTTCAATCGTCCACCAAAATGGAGGAAAATTTGTGATTTGCTGCTGTGAAATATAAGATTAATCGTGGCGTTATGTGCAAGGAAACGCGTAACATAATGGAAAATAATTCAAAATAGATGCCTTTTTAAAAAATCTATATATAGGGTTCAATTTTTTTATTAATGGATTATATAAGTTTTAAGAAATGGATTAAAATAATACAATGATTGATTATCGACCAAACAGTATAATCCATGTTCAACGCATATGATGTTTTTCAATTAATGATCATTCTTAACCAAACTTGAGTATACTCAACTATCATTTCGCAAGTCGTCGTTAAAAATCCATGTGCATGAATGGCACTCAATGAATAAAACAATTGAATCAAGAAATATTTTAGTTGAAATGCTGAAGTTCTGCATTTAGAAAAGTTCAACTCTTCATCATATCATCAACTCAATTTATTCTTACCAAGCAGCTCCTGCTTTACTTCTCTTTTTCAAACTTCAAAAAAAAAAAAAAAAGATAATTAGAGGTTAGAGATGGCTGCAACGGCTTATGCAGCAGCAGTTTCATTGTTGAACACCATGGATACTATCAAGATTCATCCTTTCCTTTCCACTTATTTCAACAAGTACTCGATCGAGTCTCTCCGAGAAAAGGTTGATTTCTTTGTGGATTTTGTGGGGAAGCATTCGGATGCTGAGAGCGAAGAAGCAGAGGATTTGTTGAGGCGAATTGCAGATGTAGCTCATGAAGCTGAAGAACTAATCAATATCAAAGCAGCTGATCGAATTCGTGATGGATCCACTAGAAGAAGGTACAGAATGACTCGGAAGCTGAAGAAGATAACACGAGAGATGGATTGCGTTAAGGAAAAGGCTATGAATGCTAAAGGGAAACCTGGATTCATAACTCAACATGAGGAATGGGTGAGGCAAGCTCTCAAGGAAATGCCTCCATATGTAATGGATTGGATGAGGCAAGGGGCAGATATAGCTCTCAAGGCAGTACCTCGCAAGCTTCAGAGAAAAATAAATAGGCATCACACATCTTCTGTGCCTTCATCATCATCAGCTCCTCCTGCAGCTGCCATGGTGGGATTTGACGGTTACGTGGATCAACTTTTGGATCTGCTCACTGGGCATCATTCTGAGCGGCAAATACTCCCAATTGTTGGAATGGGCGGCATAGGTAAGACCACTCTTGCAACACATGTCTTTCACAATTTACATATGCAGCACCATTTCGATATCCGTGCTTGGATTACTGTCTCTCAAAAATTCAGTGCTAGAAATATGATTTTACAAGCACTTTGTTGCCTAGGAAGATTCACTAGTAGCATAGATACATCTAAATCTGATCATGAACTAGGTGAAGAGTTGCGTGAAAAATTATATAATCGGAGATATCTAATAATATTGGATGATATATGGAGTACTGTTGAAGCGTGGGAAAGCATAATGTCTTTCTTCCCAGAAAATAACAACAGAAGCCGAATTGTTGTAACAACTAGGCTACAAGAAGTGGTTGATTACTTTGGCTCCTCCGCAGTTGCTGTGGATTTTCTTAATCAGAAACATAGTTGGGAGCTTTTCTGTGAGAAAACATTTGCTAAAGAAAGTTGCCCTCGTGAATTAGAAGAAATTGGAAAAGAGATTGTTGAGAAGTGCAACGGACTTCCACTCGCTATCACTGTGTTTGGGGGACTTCTTCGGAAAACACCCAGGACACGAGAAGATTGGGAGATAATTGCAAAAGATAAATGCTTGATTATGGATTCAGGGGATGAAAACATTAAACCCTTGAGCATTTTATATCTGAGTTACAAGCATTTGCCTGTGAAGTTGAAACCGTGTTTTCTTTACTTGGGATTATATCCTGAAAACCATGAAATTGATGTGTCCAAACTTATCAAACTCTGGGTTGCGGAGGGATTTATAAGGTCAAAGGCGGGACAAAGTTTGGAAGAAGCTGCAGAGAGTTACAGAAAAGAGCTTGTTGATAGGAATCTCCTTTTAGTTGGTGAATTGAGATTGACAACAAACAAGAAATTGAGAAGTTGTAGAGTTCATGATGTTGTAAGAGACTTGTGTATAAGGATAGTTGAGAAGGAGAAATATTATTGTGTCCAAAGAGACATAAATGAGATGCGTCATCTTATAGTTGATGAAGCAACGGCAAAGTTGTTCTACCCTCAAAAACATCAAGAAACAGTGCCTTCGCTTTTCAGTCCTCTAATGTTCCATGGGAAAATAGTGGCACCGTATAAATCTAGATTGTTGAGAGTGTCAGTTTATGATAACCTACACTATTCTTCTCAACAAGTCAACTTGCGGTTCATTTTGAATGACGGAAATTTCATGTCGCCATCAATATCGCTATTTTGGAGTATGCAAACTTTAATTCTTCACAGCTTTGAATCAATTTATGCACCGCGTGAGATTTGGAAGATGCCACAACTCAGGCATATCGAAATATTGGACTGGATCTCTCTTCCCGATCCTCATATTCCTACCTGTGAGGATGATGTCATTGTTTTGCACAATTTACAGACATTCAAGAGAGTGAAAAATCTTGTTTTGAAGGAGGAGGTCTGTAAGAGAATACCCAACATCAAGGAATTGGAGATTTCTTACATGTTCAATGAGGCAAGTTCGTGTTACCATCTGCACAATCTTAGCTGCTTCAACAAACTTGAATTGCTCGAATTATGTGACTTGGAAGGTAGTGATTTGCTGCAGAATGTGATATTGCCGAGTTCCCTCAAGGAGTTAAGGTTATCTGGTTGGAAGCTTATGGGGAGTGATATGGCAATGGTTGCTTCCTTGCCTGATCTTCAATTTCTGAAATTGGGAACTAAAGTAGTGGTGGGACCCACGTGGGATTGTGTTGAGGGTGGATTTCCTTGTTTGAAACACCTCTACATTCATAATTGTGATGATATGATAAGTTGGAATGCAGACAGTTCCAGTTTTCCAAAGTTGGAGACACTTTCTCTTGAGGGTTTATACAAACTGGAAGAGATTCCTTCAGATATCAGATATATACCCACACTTGAGAGAATGGATGTACAACAGTGCAGTGAATCAGTGATCATGTCAGCAATTGAGATATTGAAGGAACAAGTTAGTGATGAAGATGAGAGCCTTCAACTCACACTCAACTTCTACATTAAAGAAGATGCAGAAAAGTGGAGGCGGGAAATAAAAGAAATGGGCATCAAATTGCAAAATCTTCACATTGATTGCTTATGGTGAAGAATATATATTTATTTGTTTTTGTTGCACTGGTGGTGTACCTTGAATATTATTCAATGTATTTATGTCTTTGTTTATTTAGATAAATTAAATTTAAATGGTTCCTAGTTTTACGCAGAATTTCATAGTACTAAATCCACGATCTGTGTGTGGAGAAGAATTTCATAGTACTAAATCCATGATCTGTGTGGAGAAGTTGCAGTAACCGCTTGCTTATTTCCTGTACCCTTTAATTATATTTGGAGATTAATGAGAATTAGATATAGATTTTTTTTTTTTAAATAAAGTTACTATGAACTAAATACATGTTTTCAAATGAATGTGTTACTTTGAACTATATCTCTTGTGTATAATAAATTAGGAATTGATCGAATTCATTACATCTTAATACACACTTGAGATTCTCTAGTCCCAACTTGTGTGTGCCAACCGTGTGCCACACCTCAAAATTATTGCGTTTTCTTTTATTTTTTCTTCAATTTTAATTTCTTTTGATTTCGTATAATTTTACATTATTATTTAGGGTTTATTCTTCCCAATTAGGGTTTATAATTATTTTTTAATATTTAATTTTTATTTTTTAGTTAATATAATTGATTTTTGGGGTTGATTATTCCAAATTTAGGGTATATGATTTTTTTAAATTTTAATTTTTTGCAATAAATATTAATTATGATTAGTTAGGATAAAATAAATTTTATTTTTATAAAAAATATTATTAACAATATATAATTTTAATGGTAGCACACGGTTGGCACACACAAGTGGGACTAGAGGATCTCTACTCAATACATGGACGGTTATGATTATTTTTTTCTTAATATAAATTTTATTTTTAAATTCTAGAAAAGGACATTTTCATGATACAAAATAAATCTATATCCTAATAAATATCGAATCCCTTGATTTATAATTCTTTCCCTTTCTTGTAACCGTCAGTTTTATATTTTCTTTGTAAACTTGGTTTACCATCGCCTATGATTCGAACAATTTTTTATTTTTTTTAATTAAACCCAAATATTAATTTGCACTTTATTTTCGCCTATTATTTTTATATACAAACCCACTAAAATTATTTACCAAAAATTACAATCACATAATTATTCCAAATTAAATCATTTTATGAAATATTACCCACCACAAAATAAGCACTCGTAATCTTGGAAAAAAACTAATACTCAAAATAGTATACTCTCAACAAATGACACAATATTTTAAATAAAACGTTGTGAAATGCACAAAAGAACATGAATAAGAAAACAATATAAAAATAACACAAAGCATAATTAAAAAAAGCATTTTATATAAAAAAAACGCCTGAATTTAATCGTACTACACGTTGTGAAGAAGGCTTCAAGACAAGCATCAACATCAACAGCCTCCACAATCTCTGTACATCAAAAGATTCTATCTCATTTGGAGGATTGTATTGCCTTCAGTAGCGGATCCAGAATTTTAAAATTGAGGATACGATATACAAAAATGTATAAATAAATATTTTTCGATTCAGAGTTTAAAATCTTTAATTCAAATTATTATTCTTAATTTTAAATACCTAAGTCTAAACCTCAATTCAAAATCAAATCCCTTTCATACTTGTAAAATTCAAACCATATGTACATAAACTCAAATTTTTAATTTAAACAAAAACCTCTAGTTTAATTGAAATTTTAATTAGGCAATAAATAAATAAATATATAAGCAACACTAAACATAAATAAGAATTAAGAAATTTAATTAATAATACACATACAAAAAATCAAGAATGAAAGAAAAGAATAACATCAATCACTCGAGAGTGCTGTTTGTGCACTTCTTAATTTAAAATCTTGATGTATTTTTGAAATTGTTATGAATTGTATTTGAAGACTTGAATAATTGTACTTCTTATATTTTTATATATGTATAAGATTTAAAGAGGAGTAAGATAGAGAGTAACGAATTAATAATATATTATTGTTAATGTTATTAAGGGGATGATTCAGCATTTTTTTTTACGATAACATTATTCACCACGTCTCAATTAAAGTACTCAACCACCACTTTATTTTTCATCATTATGATCTTAGTTAATAGTCTCCAATAAGAACTTCTTCAATCTGAAGAGTTCTCAAGGCCTTCTGGTACTGGAGTTCATCCTTCACAAACCTTGGCTGAAACAACGGTCAAGGAAAGTGAAGACATTGAGAAGGGTAAAGGTCAAGCAACAACTGAAGAGAGGCATGAAAAAGAGGCATATACAGATGTTGAAGAGCTAGAAGAAGAAGAGGAAGTTGAAGCTAAAAAAGAAGAGGAAGCAAAAGGAGAGGAATTCGAGTTTGCACCTGAAGATGAACAATCTGATACAGACACATCTGACTGAGGAAAGCCTGAAGATGAACAATCTGATGCAGACACATCTGACTGAGGAAAGCCTAGCACGATGCTCCCTTGCCTTATATCTGGAGGAGTATTCATTTTCAAAATAATTCTCTCATGATCAAGCTCTTATATCATTTTTTTTTTGCTCTGATTTTTGTAATGCTCTTCACTTTGAGCCTTAGGATTTTTTTTTTTTTTTTTTTTTTTGTGAAGCTCTCTACTTTGGACAGCGTCATACTTTGGGGAAAAAAAATTATTAATATTAAACAAGCAACCATGCATACTTTAACCTAATTTGGTAAGTATAAATTAAAGCATCAACAATAATAAGTAAAGCATTAACAAAAAAAAATATTCTTGATGCTAAACATTTGAGGGCCATTATCTAAAACAATACTCCATTCGTTTAATTATGATTATTATTTTTACTCTTTTATTTTGTGACAAAATATTTGTTGTTGTATATATTTCCACACTCTCTTCCAATTTTAACCCTATCTCAAATCCTATTTTAGGAACATATAAGTGAATAAAATTTTATGTAATATATGAACGAGGAGTATATTAATCCATAAAATTAATTGTTAATTCTCGATCAAAAAACTATAACTAATCGAAACGAAACGAAGAAAATAATAAAATAAAATACAAGCCCCCATTATATAAGCCCTCATCTGGACAAAATTACATAAAAAAGAACACACGCACACAGTAGATTTGATCCCATGCCACCAACTAAAAGAAAAGAATAGATAAAATATAATATTTCTAAAATAAAAAAAGTCTCCAGAATATTCTAATATAATATTTTTAATAATAATAATAATAATGATGATGATGATGATTTTGACATCTTTGATAATGTACAGAGAAATTAGAGAAAACATGTTTATAAATTAAAAATAAATAGAATAAAATTTTGGTATAAAGATTGATTTTTTTACAAAGCTATTTTTTTTCACAAAGCTATTTTAGAATGGTAATAATAGTGAGAGCATGCACGTTATTAATTGCCAACATTAAGAGTTTATTTTTATAAAAAAAAAAAAAACTTCAAGGGCTTAGTTGATCCCCAGAAGAAAAAAATAGGGATATATTTGACCCATTTTCCTAATTTTTAATTATCTATCACATATAATTTTATTAATTTTTAAATAGTTTGAAAAGAGAGTTTAATTATCTATCACACTATTAGTAGTTAAGGTAGTACCACTAGAGTAGTACTATTAATTCCAGATATATGTAAACTTGAGAGACAGAATGCGTTAGGATTGATGATGACTTTGATCGAGTTATTGCAGATGAAGAAAAAAGTGTGAATATATGTTTCTAGCCAAATTTATCTTGTAAAATTCTTTTCTAACCAAACATTTCAGATTATTCTTTTCTAACCAAACAAATTTTCGGTTCCCATAATACCCTTAGTAACATGTGGGCCCGGTTTGTCTTGAATTGAACACGGGCTATAGAATTGTACACGGCTAATAATTCCAAAAAAAACCTAAAATTTGAATCCAAAAATTTAAATGTTCAACATTGAACACGGCTGTTTCCTTTAGAATGTACACGACACTCCTCTTAAACATTGAACACGGTGATGTACACGGCACTCTGCTCTAAAAAAATTATACACGGCTCATATACATTGAACACGGCAAGTTGCTGAGAAAATTGTACACGGCGGTGAGGATTGTACATGGCGGCGAGGAACGGCCACTACGACGGAGAGGAGACGAACGTCGTCGCTCACCGCCGCCGCTGACCGTGCGGACACCACCACCGCCGCCGACGCAGAGGAGACGCCGCCGAGTCACTTGCTGTCGCCCCCATCGGAAAAAATGGATACTCAACCCGCAAGTTTTCATTTCGTGTTTTTCTTCTTAATTAGAATGATTTGTTCAATGAATTAGTTAATTGATGTATGGGTACTTGTATTTTGATTGTAAATTGAATCAATTTTTGGTTGCTTGTGTATTTTGAGTATGATTGTATTGAATATTGTTGTGTATTTTGTCGAAGGAGCTGTGTAATTTGGGGAAATTATCACGGTTCTGGCAAATTTTTTTTTTTAAAATCTTTTGTAACTTTTGTGGAAAAAATTGTGGTATGTTTTTATTATCTCATTGATGTATTTAGAATTTATTTTGTTATGATTTGCATAAGAGAATTTATAAATTTTAATGAAACATTTTATGTCAAGATATTGCACGCTAAGCTTGAATTCGTAAGAAATATTAAGTATTAATATTTCTAATTAAATCCAAATAATTTGAAATTACTAATTAAAAAAAGGGAGAAACTTTGTAACATTTTATCTTCAATTACTTTGAAGATAAGTCGGAAAACATATCTAATTCGAAAAATAACCAATTCCATATTTTAAAAAATATCATGTTAAAGATTTAATTTTTCCTTTTCTCAAATAAAATAAAAAATAATTTATAAAAAAACACAACATGAATGATGACGTTAGGAATTAAAAAACTAGTTGAAACAAATTCCTATAGCCATTAAAAACTAATTAAATCGTAAATGAAGATCAAATTAAATTAAATCTAAATATCGATTAATGTTAGTGTATTTATATAGCCATTAAATTTTCGTTTGCAAATATTATTGGATTGATATAGCTGTATTGTGAAATTCATTTTATTAAAATATTTGAAAGATTAAATATGAAAATTAATCCAAAAATTAGTTATACCATAATTGAAAAATAATTAAATTGCAATTAGTTCAATTTGTATGTTGAAATCGTCATAGAAGAAAAAACTAATTAAATCCTATTTAATTAGTTTATCATTATTCGAGTAAAATTAAAAAATAATTTATGCAAAAACACAAGAATGATTATGTTATGAATTACTTTTATTTATTTATTATTTATTAAATGTTCGTTTGCAAATAGTAGCGTCATTAGGTGTGGAAGAGAGAGGCTATGCAGGACGTATCATGCTCGATTAATTTATACTGGAAGAATTACGCGTCTAGCATTGTTGACATACTACGGACTGTAGCGCATACCGGCGTTGATATGGTTCGAGAGTTTAGGGATGGACCTTTTGGTCTACTAATGAACTTTGTTGGAGGAACTAGTTGCAATACAGCGTTACACGCAGTCATGGCACGGGAGATTACACTAGATGGTGCTGTAGAGCACCAGGTTTGGTTCCATATTGGAGGAACCAACCTTAGATTTTCCCCCGTTGAGTATACACTAGTTACGGGGTTGATGTTCGGTGGATCTGATTTTGATCCATATGTAGAGCACCGCATTCCTCGAGACAGCTTTTATAGTCGGGTATTGAGTTGTGTGCCTATCTCGATACATGATTTGCATCATAGGTTTACACACTACATGCTGGGAGACGATGCTTCTGATTATTTGAAGGTGGCCAATGTGTTGTTCTTGTACGGTATGGTGCTCGGATATGACCCGCCGCGCTGCATAGACGATCGGGTATAGGTTTTGGTGGAGGATACACAGCGATGGAAGTTTTTTCCATGGGGTTCCTATTCATTCGGTGCCTTATTGCATTATATTAGTCTCATTCCAGTTGAATTGACGGCGAAGAGGAAGACTTACCATTTCTACGGGCCTGTCTGGGCCTTGCAGGTACTGTCTCAATTGTGCTTCTAAATTAAACTTTCTAAGTATTTCATACTGAACTAACAAACATGATATTTCATAGATATGGGCTTATGAGGCTATACCTCGTGTGGGACGGCATTGTGCCATTCTGGTGTCTGATATTGCAATACCGAGGTGTTTGAAGTGGAGGTTCAAAGATAAAGCGGTTCGTCTAGGCGCATTATTCACAGAGGGAGAGGTATGTATGATTATTTAATTCAACTTTAAATCAAATATTTTTTTTCTTTAGTACTAACTAACCCTATAATATTTTGGCAGCTTCTTTGTCATACATTTTTACAGTCGACCGAGAATGAGGATGATTTGCCCTATTTTAGAAGCACGCAACTTGAGAATTCCGTGGGCGTGCCTTATGTGGTGAAATTACAGGTGCCAAAGCGAGCACGTAAGGCTACACAGTCTAGAGCAGTGACTCCTCCTAGAGCGCTCAGCCCTCCTAGAGCAGTGACTCCTCCCAGAGCGCCTATCCCTCCTACAGGACCGACTCCTGCTACATCCGCTGCTCGGTCTACATCGAGGAGGTCCGCAGGTTGCTTACCCCGTACTTGTGGAGAGACTGGTGCAGTGGATACTGCCACGGGCCCTACTAGTGGCCGACATCGTGGAAAACGGGTCAGGGCATCCACATCATCATCTAGTACGAGTGAGGGACATGTTTGTTGTCGCCACGTGGATAGGTATCGAGAGATAGCTCGGGAGGCAGCACAGGAGACTGCACGCGAGTCACGAGAGATAGCTCGGGAGGCAGCACAGGAGGCTGCATACGAGACGTCCAGTCGCTTCATGGTTGAGCTAGAAAAGAGAATAGCCAAGTCGAATGAACGCGATGACACACTGTTCAATAAATTTAAAGACTTTATGACAGGGATGATCGAAAAGTTTGATGTGATGTCTAGGCGACATAATCGGAGGAATCGCAGCCACAGTCGCAGCCGCAGATCGGAGCTGAGCCCCAAGCAGATGGTGTGTATCTTTAATTGTTAGTTTATTAATTTCAAAATGTTTTGTGTCATTGACTGAGTGAATTTATCATAGGTTGAGAAGATTCACAGCCGATCTCACGAGATAGAGTTAGCTCCTGAGCAGATTGAGAGGAGACAGACTAGTCGTGGCCAGGAGGATATCATTCCGCATCTTGTGAGTCTTTTGTTTTTTAAATTATGTTGAATTCTTTGAAACATCATATATCATATACTAACTAACTTTCATGCAGGTTGAGGAGGTAGGGATAACCTCTGCACCTGTGGAAGAAATGGTGGAACCAGATGCGGATGATGAAAACCAGTGGAATCCTGCTAGTTGGGACCTGGAATCACAGAATAGTTCAGCTCGGCCTAGCATTTCTTCTCGGCCTAGCATTTCTTCTCGGCCTAGTACTTCTTCTAGGTCTATACCTAGGTCAAGACTATCCGGAGATGGCACCTTGAGTATCTTCAAGCGTATAGAACTAGCTTATGAAGCCTTTCGAGCCAAGGGTCCTGATGCAAAGACAAAGGTTGGAGGGGGTCAGGGTTTGCAATTGGATCTTGCATGGTTCGACCGTATAGAAGACATTGAATACCAGCTCGAGATGGCTGAAATGGATTTGTTACTGTGGACACTCCAGCGCAAATTATGGAAAGGGCGTCATCTGAGGGCTGGAAGAAATGATGAGAATACAGTCATTGTACAGTCAACCTTCTGGGTAAGTGTTTCTGCTAGTATTCCTAAATTGTCTCAAGGTGTTTATCATTTTTAAAAACTAATCTGTGTGATTGTAGTATCGATTGGCGGATAAGTGGAAGAAATGTCATCCGGAAAACCTAAATGGAAAAAAAGACTACTATCATGTATACTACTACCAAGACTGGAAGTGGAATGAGGATTTGATACATGAAATACAAGGGACTTTGCCATTTTCTCGTCCGTGGTGGAATGCTGATCGCGTAAGTAATTCAGTGCTTATTTGAATACCCGAGTAAACGTACGACATTTGAGTGATGATTTAATTTTTTACACCACTTATGTTTTCCCTTTTTAGGTCATCACGTGTTGTCTCATAAGTGGGCATTGGGTTACTGCACATATTGATCTCCGCCGCTGGAAGGTCTGGCTATGACTCACTGTACCACACGATAAATGATCTGAACGATGATGTCACGTATCACTACCGTGCCCGTCAGCTGTGGCCATTGATGAACATGCTCCCGCCACTGTTGCTGGCCAGTGGCTACTGGGGGCATCAGCGTCGACACATGATAGACCAGAAGTTGTGGTACGAGCGTGCTGACCTGCGGTATCAGTACAGACAGACTGATGGTGTCAGTTGTGGTCCTTTTGCGCTCATGCAGGTTGATCGCCTTATCTCCGCCAAGCCGCCGCCATTGTATTCGTCTACGGAGTTTGTGCAAGCATACCGACATCATCGTGCTGTTAGACTTTATCGGTTCTGTCATGATATGTCATAGTTTACTTATTTTGGGAATCTAAGACGTAATCGTTTGGAATATTCTATGGAGCTAGATTGAATATTATTTAGAATTGTGTTGGTAGTTAACTTCAATTAAAATAGATAAAATGAGAAATACAAACATAATCCGAATAACATCGAACATAAACTAAATAAAGCACAACAATCCAAGCAGTGCGGAATAACGAATACAAACTTACATTACATGAAATTCAAATTAACTTTCATTAACTCTCAAAGGGAAAGTTCTTCTGGAGTGGCCAATTTCACCACAAATCCCGCATCTTCTGGGTTGACGCTGCCCTTGGGTTGCATTTGCCTCCGAGTATTCAATAGCATGTGGGGCTGTACACTTGGACTTGTTATGTCCGGTACCTCCACATCTTGAACATACTTGCTGTCTTCTGGTCCTGGAGCTTGAACCTTCCATTGATGAACGGTACCGCCCCTCTTTTGGCCGTCCAGCTTGGCGAACCGCTATAGGAGGGAGGAGTGTGAAGGAGGCTTGCTGGAATGGAACAGTCCATTCATCATCGTTTGGTACGGAATAGACACGTTCATGATATGTAAGACACATGTTGACCTGTTTGTAATAGTACTCAACATAATCATACATGTTATGTCCAGCACTCCTGCAAGCATATAGTTAAAAGATATTAGTAATAACTATAGATAATATAAATACAAACGACACATTTAAGAATGTATTTATAGAGGTACCGTATAGCAGCTGTTGCATGGGAGCAAGGCATCTGATCCAGCTGGAATTCTCCACAGTCACACGTATGATGTTGAAGATCAACCACAAAACTCCTCTCAGCATCCGCCACTGTGTAAGTATATGCAGTGGTTTGACGAGACATAAAGTGACGTCCCTTCTCGACTTGTTTGGACAGTTTTTGGAACGCCCCTTCTGTGATCACGTGATCCCCAGACACTGCCAGTTCCCATCTCTTATCGAACCATCTCTCGGTCACGCTCCTGACGACCTCAATCAGTGAGCATATGGGCAACCTCCTAGCCCACAGCAAGCGTGCATTGAAAGATTCAGCCACATTAGATGTCATGAAAGCGTAACGACGCTTGGAAGATTGAGAACGGGCCCAATGATGAACACCTATACTTATTAGGTTCGTGTACGCAGCTTCATTCCTCGCAATCATTGACATATACTTGAGAAAACTCTCTTGTCTGTATGCATATGCAGCTTTCTTGAACGCAGCAATGAGATGCTTCCCTTGTCTCGCGTGATTCTTTGCTATGTGGTAATAGCAAAATCCGTGGTGGGCCTCTGGGTACACTCTGGCAACAGTATTCTTGATGCTTTGATGTTGGTCTGAAATAATCACCAAATCATCTCGAGTTCCAAATCCCATTCTGAAACGCTGCAAAAACCATGTCCATGACTCGTCATTCTCAATAGGACCCACACCAACAGCTAGTGGAAAACACCTCTCGTTACCGTCCTTTGTGACAGCGACAAACAGAACACCCTTGCTCTTCCCTTTCAGGTGCGTACCATCAACAACAACAACTGGCCGCATACACTGTCTGAATGTCGATATGCAAACTCCAAGTGCAACAAACATGAACTTGAAACGATGATCGCTCGTCCTGTGGATATCATACACGGTACCAGGATTGTTTGCCCTCAACGTGTATAGATATGCAGGAAGCATCTCAAAAGACTTGTCATGGCCGCCGTAAACCATCTCTACAGCAAGATTCCTGGCACGTAGAGCAACACCGTACTCAACCTCAATACCATACTCTCTCAACAACTCGGCAATCATTGCTCTAGGCTTCAACACAGCACCTTCGTACCGTATCTTCTTCGAAAAATAGTCAGCCATCACCTTCGAAGACATTTTTCTCGGCGCATTACGTGTCAAGTCAAGCCGACACGCATGATTATCCTTAAATTTTTGCACTCTCCATAATCCGTCCTTTTCTTTTGCATATAATCTAAAGTCACATATATCTTTTCTCTTACAGGTGAATTCCAGTCGGCTCTTAGTCGAACGTGAAACATAATACTCCACTTGCTGCTGCATGTGCCAGTTTCCCACAGCAATTAACACATCATCCTTCTTCAAGAATGTATTCCCAACCGCAAGGTCCTCACCGGCCAACTCATCCTGATCATCGTCAATGATTGGGCTGTCATCATCAGTGTGGCCCACATGGATCATCCAACAAGTGACAGGCAGACCCTCTACAGCGGGACCTTCTTCATCAGGAGCAACAGTTTGAGAAGACATGTTGTGAGGACCGCCCTGCTCCAGGATGGACACAAACTCATCAAGATTCCCCGTCTCACGAATCCATTCACAGAACTCAGAAATTTGAGTGCGCCGTAATTCACTCTCATAGCTATCATCATCATCTTCATCCTCTTCAGCGGACGACTCATCCATCTCGTGATCCGAATCATGTGTATATACAAATGGAGGCACTTCACTTGTTGTTGGAATTTCTTGAATACTCTTCTGTGTAACATACACCGTAGGCTCATCTTGCTCTTGGACTAAGAGAATTAAATCAACGTCTGTCTTAATTAGCCCCTTCAATTTTCTTCCATCACCTGCCCTAGTCAAATAATTCAACGTATACGAAGTAGTGCTTGGAGATGTCTCCATAAAGTCATGAATCTCCTGTATCAAACTATCACGAGATAACGAATTGAATGGAATGTGCACAACTTGATCTTCACCATCTAAGTACTCTAATCTCTCCCATCTACCACTGTGTTGTACAACTACACGTTGCCAAGCCATCTGCAGATCAAGAATTGAGATTCTAGTTAAAAAAAATAAATTACACGGTTCACCGTGTATTACACGGTTCTTCACCGTGTAGTACACGGTCAAATGTGTAGAATGCATTACACCACCGTGTACTACATGGTGGACAACCGTGTAGTACACGGTTCACCTAGAATTTTTTTTTTTGCATTTCACAATTTTAATTTTATATTTCTATTGGCAATAGCTATGGATGTTCATATATACATGCTAATATATTTGTAACATCTTACAATAAAATTAAAAAGATAAAAAATGTATTTCATATCTTAATCATTTAAGAGATACAACTATTTTCTAATACGAAATATAATGTGGCGGAATTTCACATTTCAACCGGATGATTATGATTTTTATCAATATTTTTTCCATAAGTGATAAAATCTAAACAATTTAAACCATAAAAAAAAATGAACATACCTTGCAATGTTTTTGCCTTTTCGGATTTTTTCGTTCCCAACTTTTCAACCAAAATTGTCCCAAACTTTTCGACAAAGGAGTATAATGGATTTGAAGTGCTAATTTTCCCTTACTCAACAACTATTATGCCCGTTTGGTGTGTGTTATTTAATACGGCTCATTTAAAATCCAACTACACATCACTGTAAGCATTGAATTGAAAAGATGAAATAAATTAAAAAATAAAAATTTACATTTTCATTTAAAATCCAACTACCCAACACTGAGAGCTTTGAAATGAAATAATGAAATAAATCTCATTTATTTACATTTTCATTGGCCGTGTATAAAAATTTTTGGCCGTGTAGTTCAATTCATTTTTGGCCAAAATTTTTTGGCCGTGTAATTAAAATTTTTGGCCGTGTAGTTCAATTAATTTTTTTGGCCGTGTACTTCAATTCATTTTTTTGGCCGTGTATATCCTTAATTTTTTTGGGCCGTGTATATTTAAAAATTAAATTAAACAACTTTGGCACCGTGTATATTTTTTATAAAATTAATCAATTTTGGCCGTGTACTTCAATTCATTTTTTTGGCCGTGTATATCCTTAATTTTTTTGGGCCGTGTATATTTAAAAATTAAATTAAACAGCTTTGGCACCGTGTATATTTTTTATAAAATTAATCAATTTTGGCCGTGTACTTCAATTCATTTTTTTGGCCGTGTATATCCTTAATTTTTTTGGGCCGTGTATATTTAAAAATTAAATTAAATAATTTTGGCGCCGTGTATATTTTTTATAAATTAATCAATTTTGGCCGTGTACTTCAATTCATTTTTTTGGCCGTGTATATCCTTAAATTTTTTTGGGCCGTGTATATTTACAAATTAAATTAAACAATTTTGGCGCCGTGTATATTTTTTATAAAATTAATCAATTCTGGCCGTGTATATTTTTTCTAAAATTAAACAATTTTGGCCGTGTATTGATATAGCCGTATTATTCATTTTTAGTTACCAAGTGAGAATATTCCAAGTGGAGCCTTGGCCGTGTACAAATCTGCCTTGGCCGTGTACAAATCCGTATTGGCCGTGTACAATTCTAGCCGAGCCGCTCTTTTTCAAATTTCATAAAAATGAAATAAGTTTGGCCGTGTATATCTTTCTATGAACGTGTACAATTTTTTTTTGGACCCACATTGTGGCAAGTCTGTCATCTTTGACTTTTTCAAATATTTACAAAGGGCAAATTAGACTTTTACATATCTGTTTGGTTAAAAAAGAAGACTTCAAAATTCTTGGTTAGAAAAGGATATTACAACTTTAATTTGGTTACTTTAAAATTTCTCCCAAGAAAAAATCTGACATGTTATTCATTTATTAGGATTATAAAAATAATCTTAAATCTTGATTTGAATAAGATCATGCATTAACTAAAAATGAACTCAAAATAAAAATAAGAAATTCAAAAATACAATAAAATCTGATCAATAATTTTGGTTTTGGATTTTTTTTTATAACTAGTTTATGACTGAATAGATAATTTGCGGGAAATTCTAAACATAATCCCCATTTTTCTTTTTACAACCCCCATTATTTTATAATATACTAATATTAATATGATTAGACTTTTTTAATCTTTTATATCCCAACAAATAAAATCATATCATAACCCTACATTATAGCCCTCATTTTATATTAAATAAAAAAGAGAAAGAACCGCACGTAATCAAAGCCTCTGCATCCCATCCCTTCCTTATAATTTAAGAAGAGAGTGAACGAAACTAAGGGGGTGTATTGGTTGTGGATTTTGATGGATTTCATTGGACTTTTAAAATCCGGGTGTATTCAATCTAGACTTTTAAAAGTCCAATGAAATTTTGGTGTATTCAATCCAGACTTTTAAAAGTCCAATGAAATCCTGGTGTATTCAATCCAGACTTTTAAAAGTCCAATGAAATACTGGTGTATTCAATCTAGACTTTTAAAAGTCCTTTAAAATTCTGAGGTATTCAACAATCCACGGACTTTAAAAAGTCATTGACTTCGTTGGATTTCGGCTGGATTTCACGTGAAAATTACGAAGGATGAAATTCGACCTCCAGACACGAGATTTCGATGGATTTGGAAAACCCGGCGAGCGCGGTGTCCCAGCAGCCGGTGAGGAGTTGAAATCGGGCACCCCCGCCGTCACCCGACCCAGCGGCCGCTGGCCTTGCCGATGAAGGCACTCCAGCGGCCGCTGGGATCAAGGCCGCTCGATTCCAGCGGCTGCTGGGTTCAATTTTTCTTGCCGGGTACACCGATCGTTGTGTTCCAACGAGCGCTGTCGAGATGGATTTGAAATCCATTGAAATCGTTCAAAATCGGTCTGAAATCCATACGAAATCCGCCAGACTCTGCGTGGAGTTGGGAGACTCCATGTGGAGTCTATGGATTTATAAAATCCATAGAAATCCATGGACATTTTAAAGTCCAATAAAATCCATCAAAATCCCAATCCAATACACCCTCTAAGATTTTAAGGCCTTTTAATTAATTACTTCATCTTATCAGTACCATCGAGATATCGTTTAATAATTTTAGACCCCCTATGACATTCTTTGTTATAAACCATGTGCCAAGCTTTTTTTATGAGATAATGACACATAGAAAATGATATAATTAAAATAGAGGTACAATTTTAAACATGCATTTTATCTTAATGAAAAATGTTTCTAGTCACTATTTAAAAAAAAAACATGTTTCTAGCCACTTGGACAAAATAAGCCTCTGTCGTGCACCCTAGTCGTGCAATAATGTAAAATCTAAGTGCTGCACGAATAGACTTAGTCATGTAACTCCATTCGTGTAGTAGTGTAAATTTGAATTGTTGCACAACTACGTTCAGTCGTGTACCCTTAATTCATACAATAGTATATAAATTTATAATGTTGCACGAATAGATTTATTTATGCACCCCACTCGTGTAGCAATATTAACTTATAATACTGCTACACGATCATATTTCATTCGTGCATCCAAATAATGCACTCTAGTCGTGCATCTTACTTTTTAAGTAGATGTTAATTTATAATGTCTAATGCTATTGGATCGGTGGAAAAATAGCTTCGAGTACAAAGAGAACTAAACCCAATTGATATTATTAGTGATCTGGAGTTGAGAAAATCAATTGAGGAATTTGATGTTTCTATTCGAGATTAAGTACGAATGGAGTATTTGACTAAGGGTCTTGCCAACCAGTGAGTTATAAGTATCAAAAAAATAATTTTGGTGCCTATAACAAATGTTTTGAAGATGTTTTTGAAAATGATTGGTATACAATTCCTTCTTACTGAAATTTGTGATTTTTTTTATATTATGTTATTAATGTATATTTATTTGAGTGCGTGATTTTATTTTTATAGACTACAATATCGCCCCCAAATATTTATTTCTGAATCCGCCACTGAATATGATGTATATTGAAAATTTGGTGGTGCAAATATCAGCACCCTAAAATTATAAACCATTAAACACGCATGATGAATCCACCACCAAAAAAAAACACAGAAAATTGTGTAATTTGCTGATGTGAAATATAAGATTAATTGTGGTTTTTTTATATGCAAGGAAACACGTAAAATAATAATAAATAAATCAAAATAGATGTTTTTTTTTTTTAAAATATAGGATTTAATTTTTTTATTAGTAGATTAAGTTTTAAGAATTTGCACCAAACTGTATAGTCCATCTTCAACGCGTATCTTAAACAAGTTGTCATTAAAAATTGATGCGCAGGGGTCGATGAATGGAACTCAATGAATAAAACAATTGAATCTCAAAATATTTTAATTAAAATTAAATGCTCCATTACATTGTTGATGATCTGCACTTACAAAAATTCAACTCTTCATCATAACATCATCTCAATTAATTAATCATACCAAGCAGCTCCTGCTTATTTTTCTTTCTCAAACTTTAACAAAAGAAAGAGAAAAAAAAATTAGAGGTTAGAGATGGCGGCAACGGCTTATGCAGCTGCAGTTTCATTGTTGAACACCATGGATACTATCAAGATTCATCCTCTCCTTTCCCGTTATTTCAACAAGTTCTCGATCGAGTCTCTCCGCGAAAATGTTGATTTCTTTGTGGATTTTGTGGAGAAATATTCAGATGAAGAGAGCAGAGAAGTAGAAGATTTGTTGAGGCGAATTGCAGATGTAGCTCATGAAGCTGAAGAAATAATCAATGTCGAAGCAGCTCATCGAATTCGTAAGCGCAAGAAGATAACACAATATGTAGAGCATTTGGTGAGGCGAATGGTGCCTTCATTTATTTTATCAGTTCCTGCACTGCGGCTCGATCTGCAGAGAATAACAGAAGAGATGAATTGTATCAAGGAAAAAGTTAGCAAGCTTAAAGAGAGAACTGAATTCATGATCCCGCAGCCCACATATTCTTTGATGCCTACTCCTCCATCATCATCAGCTCCTCCCACAACTACCAAGACTGCTACCATGGTGGGATTTGACGGCTACGTGGAGCAACTTTTGGATCAGCTCACCGGGCATCATTCTGGGCGGCAAATACTCCCGATTGTTGGAATGGGCGGCATAGGTAAGACCACTCTTGCAACTAATGTCTATCATAATTCAAATATCATGCGCCAGTTTAATTGTCGAGTTTGGGTTACTGTATCTCAAAAATTCAGTCCCAGAAAAATTTACTTACAAGCACTTTCTTGCCTGGAAAGATCCATTGATGACACTGATACTGATCAACAACTAAGTCATAAGTTATATAAAATTTTATATAATCGGAGATATTTGGTTGTATTGGATGATGTTTGGAGTATCGATGCTTGGGATAAGATAAAGTTTTTCTTCCCAGAAAATAAAAATAGAAGTCGTATAGTTGTAACAACTAGGGAATCGGAACTAGTTCATTACTTCGGCTCCTCTGCACTTGTTGTGGATTTTCTAAATGAAAAAAGTAGTTGGAAGCTTTTCTGTCAGAAGACATTTGCACAACAAGGTTGCCCGCATCCTGAATTAGAACAAGTTGGGAAGAAGATTGCTAAGAAGTGCAAAGGACTTCCACTCGCCATCACTGTAATTGGAGGGCTTCTACGGGAATCACCCAACACCCAAGAGTATTGGGACAAAATAGCAGAAGATAGAAGCTTGATTCTCGATTCAGGGGATGGCAACATTAATCCCTTGAGCATATTATATTTGAGTTACAAACACTTGCCTGTTTGGTTGAAATCATGTTTTTTGTACTTGGGGTCATTTCCAGAAGACCATGAAATTGATGTGTCCCAACTTGTCAAACTTTGGGTTGCAGAGGGATTTATAAGATCAAAGACAGAGCAAAGTTTGGAAGAAGTTGCAGAGAGTTACACAAAGGAGCTTGTTGATAGAAATCTCATTTTAGTTGGTAGGTTGGGACTAAACAAGAAATTGGAAAGTTGTAGAATTCATGATGTTGTAAAAGAGTTGTGTATAAGGATAGGTGAGAAGGAGAAATATTTCTTTGTTCAAAGGAACATAGATGGGATGTGTTACTATATAGTTGATGAAGCAACAAGAAGGTTGTTTTATCCTAGAGAATCTCACAAAACACTGCCATCACTTTATCATCCTCTAATATTGGAAGGGCAAAGTGATATAATGCCATTTAAATCTAGATTGTTGAGAGTGTCGTTGGTTCCTACGAATTATCTAGAACAAGTCAATCTACGGTTCTTAGGCAGTGCCAGAACATACACCTTGTCCTTAATGAACATGCTTCATTCATCAATACAAATGATTTGGAGTCTGCAAACTTTAATTGTTGATAACATTAAATCATTTGATGCACCGTGTGAGATTTGGAAGATGCCACAACTCCGGCATATTGACATGAAGTTCATCTGTCTTCCTGATCCTCCTAGTCCTACCCGCAAGAATGACATCATTGTTTTGCAAAACTTACAGACACTCAAGATAGTACGCAACCTCGTTTTGAGAGAGGAGGTCTGTAAGAGAATACCCAATATTAAGGAATTGGGTATTTCTTACAGATTCAATGAGGCCGAGGAGGGAAGTAGGTGTAACTACCATCTGCAGAATCTTGGCTGCTTCAACAAACTTGAATCGCTACAATTATGTTATCCAAGTGGTGATTCATTGCAGACGCTGAAATTTCCCAGTTCTATCAAGGAGTTGACATTATATGGTTGCAAGCTTGTGTGGAGTGATATGGCAATGGTTGCTTCCTTGCCTCATCTTCAATTACTGAAATTGTTTTATCAAGCATTTGTAGGAGCTGAGTGGAATTTGGTTGATGAGGAATTCCTTTGCTTGAAAGGCCTGATAATTGTTGCTTGTGATGATCTGATTTACTGGAATGTTGCGGACAGCTCCAATTTTCCAGTGTTGGAGACACTTTCTCTCTCATCATTATCAAAATTGGAAAAGATCCCTTCAGATTTTGGAGAGATACCCACACTTGAGAGAATGGATGTGGAAGAATGCAGTGAATCAGCCACCATGTCAGCAATTAAGATACTGGAGGAACAAGAGAGTCTTGGACTTCAACTAACACTCAACTTCTGGGATCACATTGATGTGGAAATTTGGAGGAAAAAAATCCTACGATGGGGCATCACAAGCCAAAATCTTCACATTATTCAGAAAATATAATTAATTTTTTGTGAGTTATCTTTAACTAAAGTTGAAATACTTTTGAGCTAAATGAATGATTAAATAAATGTATTCAAATATATGTTGATAGAGAATGTGGTGTAGTGAGGTTGCTCGGAGGCCAAAGGTCACGGTTCGAACCTCCTCAATACCACAGGTCGGGTGTGTGAGTAAAATATACACACACACACGTTGATAGAGAATATATATTTAAACTAAAAGTATTCTGTTAATGCATAATAATAATTTAATAATATGCCAATGAATTGAGTTGAATCCACCATATCAATATTTTACTTATTGAATATTATTCGGATCTCAAGTCCCGTATTGAAAATTTCAATATTAAGACATAATCTAAACAATTAAATCAAAACTAATTAACAGAAGAACTGAAAATAAAAATAAGAAATTCAAAAATACAATAAATTTTGATCAACAATTTTGGTTTATTTCTAATAGGCTGATGGCTAAATAGACATTTCGTTGATTTCATAATCAAAGCCCAATGCTGTTTCATCAATAAAATAAAATAAAATAAAATAAAATAAAAATACATATTAACTATATGCAATAATCAATGTGAAAATATTAGAAAATAAAATTATAAACCATTAAACACGCACGATCAATCCACCACCAAAAAAAAATTAAGGAAAATTGTGTAATTTGCTGCTGTGAAATATAAGATTTATTGTGGTTTTATATGCAAGGAAACACGTAAAATAATAATAAATAATTCAAAATAGATGTTTTTTTTTTTAAATATAGGATTTTTTTTTATCAATAGATTAAGTTTTAAGAATTGATTAAAATAGTACGATGAATGTTTTTTAATTAGTGATCATTCTTAAACAACTTTAGTATAGTTAATTGTCATTTTGCAAGTTGAATCATGAATGGAAATGATCAATGATAAAACAATTGAATCTCAAAATAATTTAATTGAAATGCTCCCTTCTTGAAGATCTGCATTTAGAAAAATTCAACTCTTCATCATAACATCAACTCAATTTATTCTTACCTAGCCCCTCCTGCTTTAATTTTCTTTCTCAATCAAACTTGAAAAAAACATTAGGCGAAGAGTTATCTAAAATTATCCAAATATGATTCTCAATTAGGCGAAGAGTTATCTAAAATTTTATATAGTGGGAGATATCTGATCATATTAGATAGATTATAAACGAACAGACGCTCGAGCTATTCACAACTCGACTCTAAGAAAAAAAAACTCGTTCGAAACTCGTTCGTTTTCTAAACGAGTCGAGCTCGAACTCAGAATTAAATGAATCTGAACGATATTAATTTAAAACTTTGTAGTAGCAAAGTTGAAATTCTATCGCCACGGCAACATATAGGATGCCAAGGAATATCCCTATTTTCTTTAGGGAAGTCAAGGAATATCCATTAGTAACAAAACATATTCAAATTCATTTATTACGATTATAAAAGTACTCTTAAATATTGATTTGATTGATCAAGAACATTAATTAAAAATGAACTGCAAATAAAAATAAGAAATTCAAAAATACAATAAATTTTGATAAATAATTTTGGTTTATTTCTAACTGTCTGATGGTTGAGAAGACAATTTTCAGTATGAGGCACAACAATATAATGTAGAAAGGCCCAGTTGAATAATATCTGATGAGATTGTTGTCATTCAGTTCATATTCAAAGCCCAATGCTGTTTAAAATAATTCGAGGAAAATTGGTGTAATTTGCTACTATGAAATATAAGATTAACTAGAATTACACCCCCACCGTTGCGCGGTGTGATTTAAGGTGATGATATATAGTTCATAATTGGTGTCACACCTTATATCTGATTCTATATTCTAAAGTTACTCGCGTGCGTTGTGTGATATGATCCATAATTGATGTCCTATTTTATCCCATTTTATATTTTTAAGTGTTAAGTAAATTTAATGAGTATAATTTCAATATAATTAAAATTATAATCTAAGAGTTTTTTAAAAATAAAAATAAAATATTTTGGAAGGATAGACCAAAAAGTAAGGGATTTGCTGCCCCAGTTAGAGCTCTTTAAAATACAACGAAGAATGACGCACTTAGTGATCAAGATTCTAGAGCTAAAAATAATAAAAATATTATTAAAAATATTAAAAATCTTCTTCGACGAGACAATGATGCAAACGCAGCGTGGAGTTGGAAATTGATGTCTTCTTCCACAGCGCCGTCGAAGAAAAGCTTGGAAGATAATAGGGAGGGTTTGGAAGTGAAAATAAAATTGAGGGAAAATTAAAGTTGAGGGAAAATTAGAGTGTACTTTAAGCGGGACTTTGAAATTTGCCTAAAATTAAGCCCGAATAAAAATTTATTCCAGCGGTTTGTTAAGCCCGCATGAATTTACCGTTGGAATATGAGGGCCTCATATAAAAATTCCAGCGGTCATACAGGTTCGCTGGAATTCCCGATGGAATTTCATTTTAATTCCAGCACTAAAGGGGCCCGCTGGAATGTTTGTTGGAATTTTATTTAATTCCATTGGTACACGGGTCCGCTGGAAAAAGTCAAATTTCTAGTAGTGTATGAGACTTTTACATTATTTCTTGAATAGAAAAGAATTGGTTATAGAAGTGGGTTAGAAAAGAAATTGTTATTCTAAATTTGACTATTTTAATTTTTCTCCCTAAAATTAAACTAAAAAACAATAAATTGAAAAAGAAAAAAAAATGAAAAAAAAGGAAATTAAATGTACAATAATAAATACAACACAAAAATATACAACGCATATGTTGTTTGCTAGCGATCATACTTGAACAACTTGAGTATAATTAATTTTTTGCATTTTTTGCAACTTGCCATTCACAGCGTTATCTTGTGCAACCCAATGACTCTCGAAAAAAAAAAAACCTCTTCATCATAACATCCACTCAATTTGTTCTTCCTATCTCCTCTTGTTTTTCTTTCTCAAACTTGAAAGAAAAAAAAGATAATTCGAGGTTAGAGATGACTGCAAAGGCTTATGCAGCTGCAGTTTCATTGTTGAATACAATGGATCAGATCCAGATTCATCCTTTCCTTTCCACTCATTTCAACATTAATTACTCCATCGAGTCTCTCCGCGAAAAGGTTGATTTCTTTGCGGATTTTGTGGAGAAGTATTCAGATGCAGAGAGCGAAGAAGCAGAAGATTTGTTGAGGCGAATTGCAGATGTAGCTCATGAAGCTGAAGAAACGATCAATGTCGAAGCAGCATATGGAATTCGTGTTGGATCCAGTAGCAAAAGTCGCATAATGAGTCGGAAGCTGAAGAAGATAACACAAGAGATGGATTGTATTAAGGAAAAGGCTATGAATGCTGAAGAGGAGAAATGTTCATATGCAGAGGATTTGGTGAGGCGAATGGCAGCCGTAGCTCTCAAGGCTATGCCTCCCAAGCTGCAGAGAAAAATAAATGTCATGGATTCTAACAAGGAAAATGTTATCAAGGGTAAAGAGCAAACTGGATTCCTAAATCAGCAGCTCACATCTTCCCTGCCTTCTTCATCATCATCATCAGCTCCTCCTGCAAATGCCAAGGCTGCTACCATGGTGGGATTTGACGGCTACGTGGAGCAACTTTTGGGTCAGCTCACCGGGCATCATTCTGGGCGGCAAATACTCCCAATTGTTGGAATGGGCGGCATAGGTAAGACCACTCTTGCAACACATGTCTATCATAATTCACTGATGTTGCACCATTTTGATATTCGTGTTTGGATTACTGTGTCTCAAGAATTCAGTGCAAAGAAAATCGCTTTACAAGCACTTTCTTGCCTAGGAGGATCCACTAGTACCATAGATACATCTAAATCTGATTTTCAATTAGGTGAAGAGCTATCTAAAATTTTATTTGGTCGGAGATATGTTATAGTATTGGATGATATATGGAGTGTGGAGGCTTGGGAAAAGATCAAGTTTTTCTTCCCAGAAAATAATAATAGAAGCCGAATTGTTATAACAACTAGGGAATCGGAACTGGTAGACTACTTTGGCTCTTCTGCACTTGTTTTGGATTTTCTAGATGAGAAAGATAGCTGGAAGCTTTTCTGTAAGAAAACATTTGCAAAAAAAAGTTGCCCCTATCCTGAATTAGAACAAGTTGGGAAGAAGATTGTTAGGAAATGCAAAGGACTTCCACTCGCCATCATTGTAATTGGAGGGCTTCTCGAGAAATCAGCTAAGACACAAGACTATTGGGAGAAAATAGCACAAGATAGAAGCTTGATTCTTGATTCAGGAGAGGACAACAAACCGTCGAGCATATTATATTTGAGTTACAAGCACTTGCCTGTTTGGTTGAAATCATGTTTTCTGTACTTGGGGTTATTTCCAGAAGACTATAAGATTAAAGTGTCCCAACTTATAAAACTTTGGGTTGCAGAGGGATTTATAAGATCAAAGACAGGGCAAAGTTTGGAAGAAATTGCTGAGAGTTACACGAAGGAGCTTGTTGATAGGAATCTTCTTTTAGTTGGTCGGTTGGGACTAGACAAGAAATTGGAAAGTTGTAGAGTTCATGATGTTGTAAGAGAGTTGTGTATATGGGTAGGTGAGAAGGAGAAATATTTTTGTGTCCAAAGAGACATAGATGAGATGCGTCACTTTATAGTTGATGAATCAACGGCTAGGTTGTTTTGCCCTCAAGAATTTCAAGAAATGTTGCCATCAATTGTCCGTCCTCTAATATTGGAAGGGCAAAGGGCAACACGGTTTAAATCTAGATTGTCTAGAGCATTGTTTCTTCATAATGTTTACCTCGACTCTTATTCTCAACAAGTCAACCTGCGGTTCTTATTCACTAAGGGAGATGTCAGGCTTGATTCATCAATACAACTGCTTTGGAGTCTACAAACTTTAATTGTCACGGGTACATTTAATGCACCACGTGAGATTTGGAAGATGCCACAACTTAGGCACATCGAAGTATTAGAGTCAATATCTCTTCCCGATCCTCCTAGTCCTACCTGCGAGGATGATGTCATTGTTTTGCAAAACTTACAGACACTCAAGAGAGTACACAACCTCGTTTTGAGCGAGGAGGTCTGTAAGAGAATACCCAACATTAAGGAATTGGCTATTTTTTATGAATTATTCAATAAGCCATGGGAGGCGAGTTCATGTTGCCGTCTGCATAATCTTGGCTGCTTCAACAAACTTGAATCGCTAAAATTATACACTCGCTTTAAAGAATGGGAATATCTAGATGGTGATTTGTTGCAGAAGTTGGAACTGCCGAGTTCCCTCAAGAAGTTGAGTTTATCTGGTTGGAAGTTTGTGTGGAGTGATGTGGCCATGATTGCTACATTGCCTCAACTTCAGTTTCTTAAATTAGAAAACAATGAAGTGGTGGGACCCAAGTGGGATTGTGTTGAGGGGAAATTCCTTTGCTTGAAACACCTCTTCATCTATGGATGGGATGATACCATAAACTGGAGTGTTGTAGACAACTTCAGTTTTCCAGTTTTGGAGATATTTTCTCTTGCAAGTTTATACAATTTGGAAGAGATTCCTCCAGGTATTGGAGATATACCCACATTGGAAGAGATGTATGTGCTTGATTGCAATGAATCAGTGATCATGTCAGCAATCAAGATACTGGAGGAACAAGAGAGTCTTGGAAATGAAAGCCTTCATCTCACTCTCAGCTTCCAGAATGTGACTAGAGCAAGAATGTGGATGGGAGAAATCCAACAATTGGGCATCACATGCCAAAATCTTCACATTGATAGCACACAGTGAAGAATATAATTGTTTGTTGCAAGTTATCTTTAACTAAAGTTGAAATACTTTGAGATAAATGAATGATTCAATAAATGTCTCTATCTACTATATATATATATATATATATATATATATATATATTCCTTAGGTGGTTTTGGTTCTGGTGAGAAATGAGAAAATGTATATCTTATTGTAATTGACTGCTTAATAGGTATAATTTTATTGCATAATTATTTTGTCCCACGTGTGCAATGAAATTATAGCAATTAAGCAATAAATTGTTTAAACAATAAAATTATGGCAATTAAGCAATTAAATACAATACGATAAGCATTTTTCTCATTTTTCACGCCAAGATCTTTTCTCACTTGAACCCAACCCTTCCTTAGGTTCTGTTAGTTTCCATCTAATATATTTTTCAATGAGAATTCTCAAAATCATATATTTATTATTGAAATTAATTAACCAATCCACTATCAATTGTCAAAATGATTTTAAATTAACTTTTAGTATTTGATATATATCAAGTCAAATAAACTTGCATGTCACACACACACACAGGGAAGAGTTCTAATGTAAACCTCGGTGTGTAAATTAGGGATTAATCCTATCTATTAGATCTTGTTATATGTACGATTATGAATAGTTTTTATTTAATTTATATTTTACTTTTATTTTATGAGAAAGCTCATTTTTGTCATTGTTAAATTATTGCATATCTTAACATGACATTTCTTCCCTTGATTCATGCATCCTCCATTTCTCCGACCAACATATTTGAAAATTTTCACTAGCATTTGTCAATTCATTAGTGAAGCATGATGATTAATTTTATTGATGGATGTAATGATTATATCATATTATCGTACGTATTGATGATTTTAATTTTTCATTTAGTTTTTATTTTTCATAAGATTTAATTTTCGTAATGATTATCCTGATGATTTTTCATTTAGTTTTCATTTAACTTATATTTTAATAACAATAAGGGATTTTCGGGTCTTCAATGTGGATGGATGCTTTTAATTCAATGTGAAATTTGAACCGGATATTAATATTTTTTTCCGAGTGAGAATGCTTAATTTGTTGATTTTGATGCTCAATTATGTTAGAATATTGCATAGTTTTTTTTTAATATTTATGCATTTTAAATTGTAATAATGTTTTTTTTTTTCCGTTGGTAATGCATCGTTGAATTTTAGTTTGATTTTTTAATTTGCTTGTTTTATTCTACTTATTTATTTGAGCATATTATATATTAAGGCTTTTTTGAGTGTTTAAAAGCATATTTGTTTGTAGTTTTAATTCAGTTATTTTGTTTCTTAATTTATAGTTTTATGGATTAAAAAAATTACTAAGATTTTTTTAAAATAAATTAAATTCAGAAATAAGTTGAACATAATATTATTATTATTATTTTTTTGTGCAAATGCTTAGTTGTGTTTTTTTTTTATGCTTCATAAATTAATTAGGTTAGGCGGTTTGATACAAGACTCCCAAAATTTTAATTTATTTTTGGTATTGATTATTTTCGTGTTGTTTAAATTTTGGTCTCTTTTTCGTTATTAATACAATTCATTTGAGAGAGGCGGAGAAACAATTGGATTCTCCCAAGCACAAAACATATTCAAATTTATTTATAAGGATTGTAAAACTAATCTTAAATGTTGATTTGATTGATCAAGATCATTAATTAAAAATGAACTGAAAATAAACATAAAAAATTCAAAAACACAATAAAATTTGATAAATAATTTTGGTCTATTTCTAATTGGCTGATGGCTGAATACACAATTCTCATTAGGAGGCCCAACAACACTATACAGAAAGGCTCAGTTGAATAACATATCAGATATTTATCGTGGATTTCATATTCAAAGGCCAATGCTGTTTCATCAACAAAATAAAATAAAAATACCTAGTGGCTATATAATAATCAATGTGAAAATCTATTCATGTATTAAATCAAAATCCTAGAGACAAATTTGTCATAAAAAAGAGTCAATTACAACATAATATTTCTGCAAAAGAAATTTTAAAACATGATTGTTAAGTAGTGGTTTTATACGGAGGGGATCTTCTATTCCAGTTTGATGTTTCATCATGTAATCCAACCAATAAATTTTGATAAAAAATTTTGGTTCATTTCTAACTGGTTGATGGCTGAATAGACATTTTTCTGTACGAGGCCCAACAACATAAAATAGAAAGGCCCAGATCAATAACATCTGAAAACCCAATACTGTTTCATCAATAAAATAAAATAAAAATACATATTAACTACATGCAATAATCAATGAGAAAATATAAGAAAATAAAATTATAAACCATTAAACACGCATGGTCCAATCCACCACCAAAAAAAAAGAAGGAAAATTGTGTAATTTGCTGCGGTGAAATATAAGATTAATTGTGGTTTTAATATGCAAGGAATAATAAATAATTCAAAATAGATGTTTTTTTTTTAAATATAGGATTTAATTTTTTTTATCAATAGATTAAGTTTTAAGAATTGATCAAAATAGTACAATGATTGATTATGCACCAAAAACAGTATAGTCGCATATGTTGTTTTCTATTGATCATTCTTAAACAACACGAGTATAATTAATTATCATTTTGTAAGTTGAATCATGAATGGCAATTGAATCTCAAAAAAACTCGTTCGAAACTCGTTCATTTTCTAAACGAGTCGAGCTCGAACCTCAAAATTAAATAGATATTAATTTAAAACTTTGTAGTAGCAAAGTTGAAATTCTATCGCCACGACAACATATAGGATGTCAAGGAATATCCCTATTTTCTTTAGGGAAGTCAAGGAATATCCCAAATTCATTTATTACGATTATAAAAGTACTCTTAAATATTGATTTGATTGATCAAGAACATTAATTAAAAATGAACTGCAAATAAAAATAAGAAATTCAAAAATACAATAAATTTTGATAAATAATTTTGGTTTATTTCTAACTGTCTGATGGTTGAGAAGACAATTTTCAGTATGAGTCCCAACAATATAATGTAGAAAGGCCCAGTTGAATAATATCTCAGATATTTGTCATTGATTTCATATTCAAAGCCCAATGCTGTTTAAAATAATTCGAGGAAAATTGTGTAATTTGCTACTATGAAATAAAAGATTAACTAGTATTACACCCCGCCGTTGCGCGGTCTGATTTAAGGTGATGATATATAATTCATAATTGATGTGTCACACCTTATATCTGATTCTATATTCTAAAGTTACTCGCGCGCGTTGTGCGGTATGATCCATAATTGATGTCCTATTTATCCCATTTTATATTTTAAAGTTTTTTATGGAACTATATTTTAAAGTGTTAAGTAAATTTAATAAGTATAATTTCAATATAATTAATATTATAATCTACGAGTTTTTTAAAAATAAAAATAAAAAATATTTTGGAAGGATAGACCAAAAAGTAAGGGATTTGCCGTCCCAGTTAGAGCTCTTTAAAATACAACGAAAAATGATATACTTAGTGATCAAGATTCTAGAGCTAAAAATATTATTAAAAAATATTAATTCATATTAATTAAGTTGATTCAAAATCTAAAATAATATAGTAGGTTAATTTAGTAATAAAATGAAGAATATAATACCTTAATATTTATTGATACAAACTCAAAGAATTAGTTATTTGTAAGAAAAATATTTAAAAATATATACATTATTTGATACACCAAAATTACACAAAATTTAAATAGTTTTTTATTTGAAATTTGAATTTCAAATTGGCAAAGCCCATTTTGTGAAATATTTTAAAAATATTAAAATAAGTTTAAAATGCAATTCAGCATGTGCGAAAACTGTTCATGCAAGCATGTGCCATGCATGTTTTGGCGGACAAAATGGGCAAATGGGCGGGAGCTGTATATAAACTACTTCACTTTTATATACAGTATATAATAGATTATGGTTTTATAAGCAACGAAGCGCGTAAAATAATAATAAACAATTCAATTTTGTTGTTCAAATATAGTATTTAATTTTTTGTTAATAGATTAAGTCTTAAGAAATGATTAAAATAGTAGAATGATTGATTATGCACCAAACTATAGTCCATGTTCAACGCTAGATCATAATATATTATCATTTTGCAAGCTAGCATTAAAAATTGATGTGCAGGGATCGATGACTGATAATAAATTAAAAACAATTGAATCTGGAAATATTCTAGTTGAAGATCTGCATTTAGAAAAATTCAACTCTTCATCATAACATCAACTCAATTCATTCTTACCAAGCAGCTCCTGCTTTAATTTTCTTTCTCAAACTTGAAAAAAAAAAGAAGATAACTAGAGGTTAGAGATGGCGGCAACTGCATATGCAGCTGCAGTTTCATTGTTGAATACAATAGATCAGATCAAGATTCATCCTCTCCTTTCCACTTATTTCAACATTAATTACTCCATCGAGTCTCTCCGCGAAAAGGTTGATTTCTTTGTGGATTTTGTGGAGAAGTTTGCAGATGCGGAGAGTGAAGAAGCAGAAGATTTGTTGAGACGAATTGGAGATGTAGCTCATGAAGCTGAAGAAATAATCAATGTCGAAGCAGCAGATCGAATTCGTATTAAGGATTGTGTAAAGGAAAAGGCTATCAAGGCAGAGGAGGAGAAATGTTCATATGCAGAGGATTTGGTGAGGCGAATGGCAGCTGTAGCTCTCAAGGCTATGCCTCGTAAGCTTCAAAGAAAAATAACAGAAGAGAAAACTGCAGAGTCATCTTCTGTGCCTTCATCATCATCAGCTACTGCTGCAGTGCTGCTAGGTCTGCAGAGAGTAACAGAAGAGATGAATTTTATCAAGGAAAAAGTTAGCAAGCTTGAAGAGGGAACTGGATTCATAATTCAATCTTCCATGCATGTTCCATCATCATCATCAGCTCCTCCTCCAAATGCCAAGACTACTACCATGGTGGGATTTGATGGCTACGTGGAGCAACTTTTGGATCAGCTCACCGGGTATCATTCTGGGCGGCAAATACTCCCAATTGTTGGAATGGGCGGCATAGGTAAGACCACTCTTGCAACTAATGTCTATCACAATTCACTCATGCTGCACCATTTTGATATTCGTGTTTGGATTACTGTGTCTCAAGAATTCAGTGCTAGAAATATTATTTTACAAGCACTTTCTTGCCTAGGAGAATCCATTAGTAACACAGATACATCTGAGTCTGATGATCAACTAGGTGAAAAACTATTTAAAATTTTATATGGTCGGAGATATTTGATTGTATTGGATGATATATGGAGTGTGGAGGCTTGGGAAAAGATAATGTTTTTCTTCCCAGAAAATAATAATGGAAGCCGAATTGTGATAACAACTAGGCAATCAATATTGGTTGACTACTTCGGCTCCTCTGCCCTTGTTGTGGACTTTCTTGATGAAAAAAATAGTTGGGAGCTTTTTTGTGAGAAGATATTTGCACAACAAGGTTGCCCTCATCCTGAATTAGAAAAAATTGGGAAAAGAATTGTTAAGGACTGCAAAGGACTTCCACTCACCATCACTGTAATTGGAGGGCTTCTCCGGAAATCACCTAAGACGCAAGAGTATTGGGAGAAAATAGCACAAGATAAAAGCTTGATTCTGGATTCAGGGGAGGGCAGTGTTAAACCATTGAGCATTTTATATTTGAGTTACAAGCACTTGCCTGTTTGTTTGAAACCATGTTTTCTTTACTTGGGATTATATCCCGAAGACCATGAAATTAAAGTGTCCCAACTTATCAAACTTTGTGTTGCGGAGGGATTTATAAGACCAAAGAGAGAGCAAAGTTTGGAAGAAATTGCGGAGAGTTACATAAATGAGCTTGTCGATAGGAATCTGCTTTTAGTTGTTGGCTTGAGACGAGACGAGAAATTGGAAAGCTGTAGAGTTCATGATGTTGTAAGAGAGTTGTGTATAAAGATTGGTGAGAAGGAGAAATATTTTTGTGTCCAAAGAGACATAGATGGGACGCGTTACTTTATAGTTGACGAACCAACAGCAATGTTGTTTACACCTCGAGAATATGAAGAAACTCCGATATCACTTTTCCGTCCTCTAATAATATTGGAAGGGCAAATAGCTACACCGTTTAAATCTAGATTGTTGAGTGTGTTGGTTTCTGATATTACTCCTCTATACTATTCTTCTCAACAAGTTAACTTGCGGTTCTTATTCGGTAGCATTAATTTTGCCGTGTGGTTAGAGCTCGGGCTTGATTCATCAATACAACTACTTTGGAGTCTGCAAACTCTAATTATCAATTCATCATTTAACGCACCGTGTGAGATTTGGAAGATGCCACAACTCAGGCATATCGAGATGATCAGAATCTCTCTCCCTGATCCTCCTAGTCCTACATGCGACGACAATGCCGTCATTGTTTTGCACAACTTACAGACACTCAAGAGAGTACAAAATTTCAAGCTGAGTGAGGAGGTCTGTAAAAGAATACCCAATGTTAAAGAATTGGGTATTGAATACGAATGGGAGGCAGGTTCGTATTACGAGCTCCACAATCTTGGCTGCTTCAAAAAACTTGAAACACTAGAAATAGAGTTGTTATATTCCAATAGTAGATGGAAGTATCTAAGTGATTTGCCAAGTTCCCTCAAGGAGTTGACTTTATGGAATTGTAATCTTGTGTGGAGTGATATGGCAATGATTGCTTCAAGAGCCTTCAACTCACACTCGACTTCGACTATACAGATGAAGCAGTAATGTGGAGGGGGAGAATCCAACAATTGGGCATCACTTGCCAAAATGTTCACATTAAGGGTAGATATTAAAGAATATAATGGGGAAAAAATAGGGAAGAACAACCTCGTTCGAGATGAATCCAAATCACAGAAAGTCTTTATTTTCATCTTGATTTGTTCTGAACGTGTTCTCTCTTTCATGTCCACTGTTGGGGTGTTGATCTTCTTGAACGCACACTTTTTTCACTCTTTATTGTATTGTAATGGTAATGAGAGTTATGATAAAGAGGGAACCCATATAAGAGTAGTTGAACCATCTTATTCTCTTTGAATCCAAAATCATTTTGTTTAATTTTCTGTTTTTTGAGGGATGTTCGAATTAGATTTTCTTTAAATTTTGACAATGAAAGGGTGCTGTTGTTTTTTTTATGTGATATGCTACCATGTAATTTTGGGGTTTAAATTTAGATTTGCTTCAATTTTTTTTTGGTAGTGTTCAAATTTAAATTTTCGTTAAATTTTGATAGTGAAGGGTTTAAATTTTAAGATGAATGTTCTTTTGAACATGTAAATACTGATCCAAACCACGATGAATTATTATAAGAGTAGATGAATTCAAGTAGGAGGATTTCTAGAAAATATAATTTATATGTGATTTTCTTTTGTGTTTGCCTAATGTTTTATTATTTAGAGTGTTGCTTTCTGATATTGTAACGTTCCGGTCCCAAAAGGATAACAAATGAGGGACGAGGGTGTCAGAAATTTGGGCAACATAACCTCTGTAACTAGGATAAATTCCCGTTTTAATAACGACTTATAAGAGTTCAATTGGGGTGGCAAAATCCAACAAGTCCGTACATAGACAAATAAAGGGATAAACAGATACCAATAATTAATGATCTATTCATCAGAGTCAGATAGAAATGTCCCACTCATAGGACAGAATCAAAGTAACATATAAGACTCATTCATAGATCAACTGAAAGTGAACAGATACTAACGTGTACTCAAGTATGACATTTTAATAAGTCGGAACCAATAAAGGAATAGTTTTCATGGCAAAGAATGGGTTTCCTCTTCTCAAAGACTTTTATTAATATGTAGAAATTATGTATTAATAGCATAATAGACATGCTATTATCAAGTATCATATATCAAATATTAAGATAAAATACTAGATGCCAGAGTATTCAACAGAAACATAGTGAAAGAAAATTATATAGTGGCCCAGTTGAATAATATCTCAGATATTTGTCATTGATTTCATATTCAAAGCCCAATGCTGTTTCATCAACAAAATAAAATAAAAATATCTATGGAATTGTCAACAATCAATGTGAAAATATTAGAAAATAAAGTTATAAACCATTAAACACGCATGTTCAATCCACCACAACAAAAATGAGCATTGTTAATTCAAGACCTTAAAAATGAGTAATTTATCAATTCGGAACTCGAAATATGAAAATTATTAATTCAGGAAATAAAAGATAAAAAATTGTTAATATAAGACTTCAAAAATATTGTGTTTTGATTTCTTTTAAATTTTTAATTATTTCTTTACTATTTTAATAGATATTTAATAAAGAAAATTTCATTAAAATTAATATTAAAATAATTAAAAAATTAAAAAAATAAAAATACATGAATTTTGAGATCATAGTTTGACAATTTTTATTTTGAAGTCCTAGATTGATATTGTTCATCTTTCAAGTGTTAGATTGATAGATTACATATCTGGTCCTTAATTGACAATCTACTATCTACTACTATAATAAAAGTGTGATGTTTTACAAAATTTGGTTTACCTATTATATCCTTATTACAACTTTAATTTAAGGGCAATTTTGCAATATAATATATAATATGTATTTATATTATAAAATCTAATATACTATATTAATTTCCATATGAATCTACTTCTATATAAAAAGAGCTTTATTTTACAATTTGAATTTACCTAGTATATTCTCATAATATATTTAATTTAAGGAAAATATGATAATATATATTAATATCTCAAATACGCCTCAACTCATCGCATAGAGTTCATAATAACATTGACTTTGAAATCGAAGATTAGAGAGAGTGTTTTCGAATTGAGAGAGTCCAGTGACTGTATTTTTCAAATCGATGGTAGAAGAGAGAGATTAGTGAGTGTTGTGGTATTTTTCTAATATTTTCTAAAAGCTCAAATAGGAGAAAAGCAATATTAGTATAAATGTTGAGGTGTGTGTTTGATCTATATAAAATTGTATTTCCTATATTATAGTGCTTGTTACACTTACATATAAGACAACTACATAAAAGCGTCCCATAAAACTAATAATAGGAATTTTATAATGGAAACGTCCCAATATAAGAGTTCCCATAACTATATTTTGTTGTAGTGAATAATAAATTTACATGTATTTTTTATTATATATCATATAGTAGCTGATATAAAATTTCTTGTGTGATTTTTGTGTAAATAGTCATTCATTTAATATACATATATATGGTAATAATTAAGAAGTATTATTATTGACTTCCATAATATTATATTAAAAAATATATATAATTTCAAGTGGTACGTCAAATAATTTGATGTGTGTGTGTATGTTTCTAATTTCAACTAACATATTCTTTTTTAAATTGCTAGGCAATTCATTAATATATTTAGATACCAATAAGATATAAATTATGATTTAATATATTTATTACAATTCCTATCACATGCATTCACGTCAATTATTTTTCTTCTTCTTTTTTTATATGATGAATTCATGTTATAATTTATTTTTAGCAATAATTTAGCGATGTTATATTTGCCATAATTCAAAAGACACTAACATTATTGAAACATTTTAAAAATCATGTTGAATTGCGAAATTTATCAAATATATTAATTTAATTATTTGGAAATTATTCCTATAAGTATAATTTATTCAATATACTCAAAATTTAACTTCTACTTATAAATTACTAATTCTCATCATGTGATATCAATAATTCAAATATTAGTAAACTAAAATAGATAAACAAATAGCAAAAATTTTACTTAATGTGTATTAATTAATTATAACAATTTTATTGCAAAAGAGGGATGTAGACTTATAAGAGGACCAAAAAAATTATCATCACCTACATATTTGCATTAAAGATAGTATACAATGAAATATTTTTTTGGCCACTTATCTATTTTTATAAAGATAAGTTGATTAATATTTTCAAATTAATTAATTAAGTTGTAAAAATTATGTCATGCCCTGCGAGCCATAAAAATATTTTTTCTAAAAACATTACATATTTTTATCAAAATAAACTTCACAACTACTTATTAATCTAGATTTTTTTTATATTAATATAAAATCATAGAGACTAATTTCAAATATATTGATCGGAGAAAAAAATAGATATTATTCATAAGTGAAATATATATATATATATATATAGATATATATGGGAGCTTTAACAAGTGAATATAGGCGTTAAATTGTGGATGAATCATACACATTCATTTGTTAAGATCAACGATCATTATCAGTTTAAAGACAATTAATAAAAATGCTATTATTCTCATTGTAGATACACTTAAAAACAAATATATCAAATCACGATTTTTATTTTCTAAGAGCATTTTAAGCGTGAAAAATATTAAGTAATACTAAATTAAGCATTCTGAAATGTAAAAATAGCGTAATAATATATTATATGATCCTTCTCATCAAATTAAATTACAAGTATATTAGGTGTGACAAAAAACATTATGAAGTAACAATTAAACGTTCTGAAACGTAAATAGCTTAGATTTATCATGACAAATAAGCAATTAAAATAAAATTGATCTTAACCATCCATGTAACATATATAATGGACAAGATTTACTACAAATTACACACTAGGCTAATATTCATAAATTAATGATTACTTATATGAAATAACACTATTATTTTGACTCTTAACCCCTAATTTATCTAGCATTTGAAAACCACACTTAGTTACTAATAGATGTGATTTATTTTCAAAATTAAAGTATACGCGTTAACAGGACCTAGGATATAAAATTTAATATAAAATTATATATTGAGATATTATATTGTATAAAAAAACATTTCCTTCCATAATTAATGCATATAATACCTATTGGATATTATTGGATATGCTAATTATAACAATTTTTTTTGTTGAAGCAAGTTTTTAAGTTGAGTAACGTGTCACAATTTGAGATTTAAAATATTTGAAAGTGATTTTAGTGTTGATAAAATAAAAAATGATAAATGAATTTCTTTAAAACATATTAGTGTATTATCTGTTTTTTTTTAATTACTTCTTTGGAGTCCACAATTTGTTAGATCAAATTACTTATTAAACAATAATTTTACTTAATTTAAATGTGTTTCGATGCTTAATTACTATATATGTGATCTACGCAATAATATCTTTTTAAACACAGATGAATTTTTTTAAAGAGTTATTTAATTTTTTGTTTTGTTTGGTTGAACGAATTTTCCAATTGCCTTCAAACATAAAATTCATTATATTATTTTATACTTTTTAATTGAATTTAAAATTCATATAATAAAGAATTATATTCTATCATTGTAATTTATAGGGGGACATATCAATATATGTATATAATACATTTTATAACGTTAATATATGAGTCTTAGATATTAAAAATAAATATATCTCTAAACTTTATTATTTTAAATAATTAGCATTAGAAAGAACACATAAAATATTTATAAAACTAAATATATTTTTTATATAACTGTGAAAGCATTAAGTTAATATTCAACCACATAGAATGATAAAAAAAAAATATTAGATAGTCTTTATAAGATAATATTTTCCCTCCGTTTCTGAATAAGTGTTATTCTAACATTTTAATTTTGTTTCAAAAAAAGTGTCATTCTACAAATTTGAGACAGAAAATTCACATTTTTCTCACATTTGCCCTCATTTAATGCATTCAAACATATATATTTAACTCATTTAATGTATTCACACAAGGATGTATTAAGTAATTTAATTAATTTATTAATTTATGTGCATTTATCCAAAATGATATTTAATCGGAAACAGAGGAAGTATTAACTTAAGTATTATGCTTACAAAGTCAATTTAATATATATATATATATATAGTATATATATACATAGTATGTAAATCAATAATATATATATATTTTAATATATCTTACACTGTAGTGACAATAGTGACAGCTAATAGATATACTAATCAATAAATTAATAATGAGAACATTAATATAGTTGTTGATATCAATTTAATTTATTTCAGAAGCATACAAGTTTGTATTGTTTAAGATACATGAGTCATTTAAAATTGATTAATAATATGAGCGAGATATAAATTTATACAAGCCTTATATACATATATATATATATATATCTGAACTTTTATTATTTTTTGAAATGATAAATTTTTGTATAAGATTATCTTACATGTTAAAATCCGTAAGACGGGTCAAAGTTCGGATCTAATTTTACCCTCAATTCCAACAATCACTTTTTACCAATTAAAAAAAATATTAATACATGTATGCTGCAAAATTGAAGAGAGAAGTTTTCATGTTTGAGCGACAAGTCTTCACTTTTGAGAGATAAAAAGAGATGTCACAATTTCATTGAATTTTAGAAGAGGGAGGCGAAAATGATAGAATAGGTTGACAATTATCATGTATACATTGAATTTGTGATTAAAAAAAATGATTTAAACTTGTAAATGTTAATGTATTTATCGCTCAATTTTAGATCAGGAACTATTGAATTACATATATGATCAATGGGTCTGAAAATTCGTTCAAATAATTTTTTCCTAATTTATTGACCATGTATGTTCAAAAATATGTATTTAGACATGCAATGCATTTTTTAAAATGAATTTTTGAACATGTTCTTTCACAAAGTATTTCTCAAAAAAATAAAAAGAAAAAAATTGTACAAAGTATATATTAAATAAAAGGGTTAATTGCCAAAAAATGCACCACCTTTCAACGAATTTGCAAATTAGACACCACTTTTCAAACGTTTCAATAAAGACACGACCTTTCATTTTATAGCAAAATAGACACCCCCTTTCTTTTCCGGCCACCGGTAAATGACGTGGCTTTATTTATTTCTTACGTGGACTATGATTCCTACGTGTACTTGCCACGTCAATATTTATTTTTTAGTTAATTGCCAAAAAATGCACCACCTTTCAACGAATTTGCAAATTAGACACCACTTTTCAAAACGTTTCAATAATGACACAACCTTTCATTTTGTAGCAAAATAGACACCTCTAATTTTTCACGAGATGTGGCTGCAATTGAGGGTATTGGTATGCTGATGTACAAAAATCTCATGACAAATTAAATTCCATCAAATCAAATTACAAATGAATGAGTATTTGAATAATTTAGTAATTAATTAATTTTTAATTAGTGGTGTATAAAGTAAATTATGTGAAGTATTTAGAAGCACGCTCTAATTATAACTAAATATTATGTTTTTACTCTATATGTGTTCTTAATTTATTTTTTACAAGGAGATGTTCCTTTTTAAAACAATAATGAATTTTCTTTGATACCTAATATAATGCATTAAAAGTTCTTTGATCAACCATAGGTTTGCCCAAAATTCTTAATAGAAAAGCGTGATAAAATGTTTAGTTATATAAAAATACATACATTCATTCAGAAGTTCAAACATGTATTGATCATAAAAAAAAGTTTGGTTATCGTATTCCCATACAGGAGAATCTACACTTGCCCAATTATTTATTATATATGTAAGATCAATTCAAATATTATCCTTTTTTTATGCAAACTTTTATATTCAATTCAAATATTATCCTTTTGTTAAGCAAATTTTTATTATGTTTCACGTATGCTTAATTTATATTGCAGAATATATACACATAATATTCAATATAGAATTTAACATAATGATAGATTACGTATTTATTTTTTTTATAAAATGATTTATTTTAATGTTTTTAATATATTCTTGTTCTAATTTATTAGATATTTAATTAATATTTTCTAATTATAATATAGCTTATAACTTTTAATTTTACACTTTCAAAATAAAAATTACATATTATAATATCTTTTTAGTAAAAAATTATACAAATTACGTGCAACGCACGTGATCTCCACTAGTTCTTAAAAAAAGGAGGAAAATTGTGTAATTTGGTGCTATGAAATATAAGATTAATTATGGTTTTATATGCAAGGAAACACGTAAAATAATAATAAATCAATCAAAATAGATGTTTTTTTAAACTGTAGGATTTAATTTTTTTTATTAGTAGATTAAGTTTTAAGAAATGATTAAAATAGTGCAATGATTGATTATGCACCAGACTATATAGTCCATGTTCAACGCATAGTGATCATAAACAACTTAATTGATTATAATTAATTTGCATTTTGCAAGTTGTTATTAAAAAATGATGTGCAGGTGTCCATGAATGGTACTCAATGAATAAAAAAAAATTAAATCTTGAAATATTTTAATTTAAACGCTGCTCCCATGTTGAAGATCTGCATTTAGAAAAATTCAACTCTTCATCATATCATCAACTCAATTTATTCTTACCAACTCAAACTTGAAAGGTTAGAGATGGCGGCAACGGCTTATGCAGCAGCAGTTTCATTATTGAACACCATGGATAATATCAAGATCCATCCTCTCCTTTCCACTTATTTCAACAAGTATTCGATTGAGTCTCTCCGCGAAAAAGTTGATTTCTTTGTGGATTTTGTGGAGAAGTATTCAGATGCAGAGAGTAAAGAAGCAGAAGATTTGTTGAGGCGAATTGCAGATGCAGCACATGAAGCTGAAGAAATAATCAATGTCGAAGCAGCTCATCGAATTCGTAAGCGGAAGAAGATAACACAATATGCAGAGGATTTGGTGAGGCGAATGGTGCCTTCATTTATTTTATCAGCTCCTGCAGTTCGGCTCGGTCTGCAGAGATTAAAAGAGGAGATGAATTTTATCAAGGAAAAAGTTAGCAAGCTTACAGAGGGAACTGAATTCATAACTCAGCAGCCCACATATTCTTCGATGCCTTCATCATCATCATCATCATCATCTGCTCTTCCTGCAACTGCCAAGACTACTACCATGGTGGGATTTGACGGCTACGTGGAGCAACTTTTGGATCAGCTCACTAGGTATCATTCTCGTCGGCAAATACTCCCAATTGTTGGAATGGGCGGCATAGGTAAGACCACTCTTGCAACCAATGTCTATCAAAATTCACTTATACTGCACCATTTTGATATCCGTGCTTGGATTACTGTGTCTCAAGAATTCACTGTGAGAAATATAATTTTACAAGCACTTTCTTGCCTAAGAGGTTCCACTATTAACACAGAATCTGATGACGAACTAGGTGAAAAGTTGTATAAAGTTTTATCAGGTCGGAGATACTTGATTGTATTGGATGATATATGGAGTGTGGAGGCTTGGGAAAAAATAAAGGTTTTCTTCCCAGAAAACAACAATAGAAGCCGAATTGTTGTAACAACTAGGGAATCGGAACTCGTAGATTACTTTGGCTCTTCTGCACTTGTTGTGGATTTTCTAGATGAGAAAAATAGTTGGGAGCTTTTCTGTGAGAAAACATTTGTAAAAAAAAGTTGCCCCCATCCTGAATTAGAACAAGTTGGGAAGAAGATTGTTAAGAAGTGCAAAGGACTTCCACTCGCCATCACTGTAATTGGAGGGCTTCTTGGGAAATCATCTAAGATGCAAGAATATTGGGAAAAAATAGCTCAAGATAAAAGCTTGATTCTGGATTCAGGGGATGGCAATATTAAACCCTTGGGCATTTTATATTTGAGTTACAAGCACTTGCCTGTTTGGTTGAAACCATGTTTTCTTTACATGGGATTGTATCCCGAAGATTATGAAATTGATGTGTCTCAACTTATCAAACTTTGGGTTGCGGAGGGATTTATAAGATCAAAGACAGAGCAAAGTTTGGAAGAAGTTACAGAGAGTTACCTGAAGGAGCTTGTTGATAGGAATCTCCTTTTAGTTGGTGAATTGAGAATAAACAAGAAATTGAAAAGTTGTAAAGTTCATGATGTTGTAAGAGAGTTGTGTATAAGGATAGGTGTGAAGGAGAAATATTTTTGCGTCCAAAGAGACATAGATGGGATGCGTCACTATATAGTTGATGAACCAACGGCAAGATTGTTTTACCCAAATGAATTAAAAACGGCATCACTTTTCCATCCTCTTTCAATATTGGAAGGGCAACGAGCGGCGGCGCCGTTTAAATCTAGATTGTTGAGAGTGTTGTTTCCATACAAGCATTACCTAGAGTCTTCTTCTCAACTTGTCAACTTGCGGTTCTTATTCAACAACAGATATGCCTGGTCATTAGAGTACATGTTCCATCCATCAATACAACTACTTTGGAGTTTGCAAACTTTAATTGTTCATCACTATGATGCTATATTTGATGCACCGTGTGAGATTTGGAAGATGACACAACTCAGGTATATTGAAATATTCGAGACGATCTGTCTTCCTGATCCTCCTAGTGAGGATGACGTCATTGTTTTGCACAATTTACCCAAGTTGAGCGAGGAGGTCTGTAAGAGAATACCCAACATTAAGGAATTGGGTATTTTTTACAAATTATACAAATATATAGGGGAGGCAAGTAGGTGCAACTACCATCTGCAGAATCTTGGCTGCTTCAACAAACTTGAATCGCTACAATTATATTCTATTTACCCATTGAGCTATCCAAGTGGTGCTTCGTTGCCGAGTTCCCTCAAGGAGTTGAGGTTATATGGTTGCAAGCTCGAGTGGAGCGATATGGCAATGATTGCTTCCTTGCCTCATCTTCAATTTCTTACATTACAAAACAATGCGGTGGTAGGACCCGAGTGGAATTTTTCTACTGAGGAGGAATTCCTTTGCTTGAAACACCTTTTTATCTATGAATGTGATGATCTGATAAACTGGAATGCAGATAGCTCAAGTTTTCCAGTTTTGGAGAAACTTACTCTTTGGGGTTTATCGAAACTGAAAGAGATCCCTCCAGGTATGGGAGATATACTTACACTTGAAAGAATGGAAGTACAAGATTGCAGTGAATCAGTGATCATGTCAGCAATTAAGATACTGGAGGAACAAGAGAGTCTTGGAAATCAGAGCCTTCAACTCACACTCTACTTGTGGGATGAAGGTGAAGCAATGTGGAGGGGAGAATTGCAACAATTGCCGAGTTCCATTAAGGAGTTGACACTTTCTGATTGCAAGCTTCCGTGGAGTGATATGGCAATGATCGCTTCCTTGCCTCATCTTCAAGTTCTTAATTTGTGGAGTAAAGCATTTGTAGGAGCCGAGTGGAATATGGGTCGTGAGGAATTCCCTTGCCTGAAATACCTGTCAATTTTTATCTGTAGTGATCTGATTCACTGGAATATTGCGGCCGGACCCGGAGACAGCCCCAATTTTCCGGTGTTGGAGACACTCAACCTTGCGTTATTCAACAAACTGAAACGTATCCCTTCCGTTATTGGAGAGATACCCACACTTGAGAGTATGCATCTAAGATATTGCAGTGAATCAACCAACTTGTCAGCAATTGAGATACTAAAGGAACAAGAGCACCATGGAAATCTAAGTCTTCAACTCAATATCTACCTCGGCAAGGAAGAAGAAGCAGAAATGTGGAGGGAGAAAATCCAAGAATTGGACATCACTTGCCAAAATCTTCACTTTCATTAAGGTAATTGTGTAATAATATATATATACACATATATATAATATTTATTTACAATGTAAAATCTAATATACTATACGAGTTTCCAATTTCCCAGATCGATTCTATGAAAGGCAAAAAATAAAAAAAGACTTCTCCACCTTGCAGTGTTTATTAGAAAATCTCTTGATTTAAATATTTCATGCAGTTTTGGAAATGAGTTAAACATTTTAGATTCTTAGTGCTCTTTTATGCAATCTTGATGATCGTTTGGAATAAATGGTTTTTATGGTTTTTTTGGCAGTTCTGATTTACAATTGGCAGTAGCTCTTCAACAACATGAATTGGAGCATTGTATAATTAAGATCATTATGCAAGGTAATTTTCGATTAAATATCCATCTCTTTATAATTGATATCTCCCAAATAATTAACATGTTAATCCTCTCATATATATATATTTTTGTTATGAAGGACAAAATATTATATATATATATATATATATATTTTAATATCTAGTCAAAGAACATAATAATAACGAATATATAGTGATTTGAAAATTTTAAAATTAATATATAAATAGATATATGAGATGAAGTTGTGTATAGCGTTTCAGATTAATACGTCTTGGAATTGTGTTACCATTTTAAGGCCTTCTAATTAATTACTTTTCTTTTGACATGTTGCAGGTTATTTTGGGCATTATCTCACTCCTTTATTCCTCCAATATGTCTTTGTAATCTATAGAACTTTGGATTCATATAGTAGTTTTGAACAAGTAATCATATCTTTGAAATAATGAATTTTATATTTTGAATGAGATATTATATTATGGATGAGATTTTATATTTGGAATGATTATGATCGATATAAAATATTTTTTAGTTTGGGATCAATTTTTAAAAATAAAAAAAATAGATTTTTTTTACCAATGTTTTTGAAAAACATAGTAAATTTAACTAACAAGCTCGAAGGCATTCAGTTGGGATTCTGAAAAAAAAGAATTAGCTAAACTTACTTCCCCTGAGGAAGTCTGATTTCAACTTCATATCTTCGGCCACCAGTTCCCAGTAAAATCTCCCACCAGATATACTTCTTCTCCCTAGAAAAAAAAGAGACAATTTGAGGATAATGAGAATGAGATACATACCAACTCATTAGTTTATTCTCATCAGTTAGTTTATTATACAGCAATAATCAACTCACCTCATGCCCATTCCACACGAACATCACTGCGTGAGTTGAAGGTCTATCATGTGTGCCATTTTCAACCATTGCTATGAGATCCCATGTTGCCCTGCTGGCCTGCATTCTACAGTCTTTATTCAATGCATAATGCAGGGGTTAAGAGTGCATATAGATTGACAAAATCACCATTTGTTTTGTTTGACATGTTAACTAGTAGAGCTCCTATTAACCCCCATGTTAAGTAACTAGATTTCAACAATGGGACAATGGGCTCATTAGGACAGAACATACATAAAAGGTATGATCATAACAAAGTAGTACCTATCAGGCTTGCATGAATGTAACCCGGTAATAGAATCATAGGCTGTGCGTGAAGGGAAGTATGCAATCACAGAATCAGGTGATCGATCAAATCCAGTTGTGCAGGTGACATAAACACGATGATTTTTCTCAAGTAAACGTAGCAGAAGAGCCACAGAGAACGGCAGTTTCTTTCTCATGTCAAATGAATCTGCATCCCTGAAATGGGAAAAATATTGAAAGAAAAAACATCAGCAAATTCAGGATGAATCATTTTGTATCCAGTTAGATACCATATCTCTTAACACCAAAGAAAACAGAATAGTCACTTGCATGACTAAATGCCATTAAATAATGTGATATTTTTTTCATTGTCTTTTTGTAAAAGTTATTAAAACATATCATATTTGAATAGCCTTATATACATAATCAATAATTATTAAAATTGCAACACAACATAAATTTCAAAAAAATCAGGTATAATAGATTTATCACAACAATGGAGCTCGAGTGGAAAATGAATTTACGTATAAAAGATTCGTCGTGCAACGCTCGGGGGTAATACTAGTGTGTGTGTGTAAGTGAACTAAAAACAATATCTTCTTTGCACATGTCTGAACCAAGACTCCAACAAAATCCCCAAAAAAAATACATAAATACATAACATCCACTACCCAATTGCAGCAGTCCTAGTAAATAAATCATATCTCCACAACGAAAACTCCAAACCAGGTAATTCAAAATTCGTTAGAACCCTAAGATTTATATCTACAAATGTTCCTCAAACACAAAATCCGAAATTTCAACATTATCAAGGCTAAAAATCTAATTTAGGCTATGGTAAAATGAGTATAACTTTGTCCTCAAAAATCCAAACGACTTGATTCGAGTTTCAAATGAAAGCTAAGACAATAAACTACCAATCTAACATGGCTTGGAGGTATAGAAACGGCTTAAGAGAGTCAGTTTTTCGATTGAAACATGAAAACAGATTTTTGGATGAGAATGGAACAAGAATGGAAAAGAGAAAAGGAAGTTACCTTTTGGGAATGAGGGAGAGAGAAATGAGCAGACTTTCTTTCTTGAATTTGGGGGGAGAGAGAGAGAGAGAGAATTCTTAGCAAAGCAGCACCAAAGAGCAGGCTGGGCTTATTAAGAATCTGGGCCTTTGGTTCAGAAGCCCAAATAGATAATATATGGATGGGTTAATTGGTTTAAATATCACGAATTATTCATGATTTTTGGTTTTTAACACGAATTTTAAAATGTTGCCTCCACAACACGAACTTTCATTTTTTTGTAATTACAACATCAGTTCAAAATTAAGTGCAATTAAAAGCACAAAAATTATATGAAATATTTAATCTATTTTAAAGTGTTATACATATAACATAAACTTACATTTTTTTTCCAATTATAACATCTTTTTTTTTTTTTGCAATTATAACATCATGAAATACTTACATATATATTTCATGATGCATTTTATATTTTATTTGCATGTGTTTGTAATATTATTTAGTATTGTCGTTCTATAAATAAATTTGACAGATTCATGTTGTCATATCCAAAAAATTGGTTATATTACATGTCGAATATTAATTAAACTCTATTTTCATATAATTTTTTATATTTTTATTTTTCATAATTATTCACTCAATCTCAAAAGTTTTGTAATTATTTATTTGTGTTTATAAATAATTTATACTCATACTTCACACAGATAAAATACTAATTAATTTACATCAAATTTTCAATGTTAATAAAATAAAACATACATGAGAAATAAAATTGTATTAATGTATTATGGAAAAAAATAAGAAAAAAAAACTAAGTATTTCGTATAATTTTTGTGCTTGTAATTGCACTCAATTTCGAACTGATGTTGTAATTACAACAAAATGTAAGTTCGTGTTGTGGAGGCAACATTTTAAAGTTCGTGTTAAAAACCAGAAATCATGAATAGTTTGTGATATTTAAACCAATTAACCCTATATGGATCTACACCAATATCTATTTTTATTTAGAGAGAAGGTGGAATGAATGTCTATTTATAATCAAAAGTGAAAAATCTAGAGTTTTGAATTTGGATTATATATCAGGAGAAAGAAAGAAAAAGATGACCTAAGTACAACGAAGTCATTAACTCTTGAAAACAATAAGAAAAAATCTCATAAATAATAAGAAAAAAATTCTTGTATGTTAATAAAACATTATTATTTCATAACACGCATATAAATATGTTGACAACCATCCCCTAAATCTTACTATTTTTTCTCTACCCCGCAAGCAAACCCAAAAGTCAAAGTAATAGTCGCTACATTACCAACAATTCGCCCCCCTAAAAAAATATTTTTAGATCCGCCAATATCAACAATACACTTTAATAATTATTAATTATCTATCACACGCAATTTTAATAATTTTTAAAACTGATGAATCAACTGGTAATTAGTTGAGTGGTTTAAAAAATACAATAAAATTTGATAAATAGTTTTGGTTGTAATTATACCTGGCTGATGGTTGAATAGACAATTTTCAGGACGAGGCCCAACAACATAATATAGAAAGGCCCAGTTCAGAAAATTACGGGCAGCATGTTCGGATTTGTATTTTTTTTTAAATGTTTTTGTAATTTCTTAGATAGATGTTAATTATATTCATCCTGATTTTTTGTAATTTCTTAAATAAATGTTTTTGTAATTTTTTAGATAGATGATATCATAAAACACACACATTTATGTCATTTGCATAATAGGTGGAAAAAAAAACTTGAAGAACATAATTAACATCTAATAATGTCGCCAATAATATCCAAAAAACTATTAAAATTACAAAAACATTTAAAAAAATTGTTAAAAAATAAAAAATCAAATCCGAGCAAATTTTCCAGTTGAATAACATTTTAGTTTTTTTGTCGTTGATTGATTTCATATTCAAAGCCCAATGCTGTTTCATAAAAATAACCAGTGGCTATATAATAATCAATGTGAAAATCTATTCATTAATAGTGGCGTGAAGTTAAATATTTTAATACCGAAAATTACATGATTTTTTTTAGGAGAACAATTATATAAATTAGCAGGTAACAATACGGAACAAACAATTATTATGTCAAAATTTAAAGAAAATCCTTATAAGGTTCAAAAAATGATTGCTACATTGAAAAACAAAATTAATTTTATATACTATGATTAATTATGATTGTTGGGTTAAAAAATAAAGCATGGATATACATAATTTTTGAAATTTTTTATCATACAAAGAACGTAACAACACAACATTTGCTTTCATTTCCAGACAAAAAATGAAAAAGTTGAAATCTTGAAAAATTATGAAATTAGTTTGGTACATTTATGCTATTTTGTCCTTATGCACTACTTATAACTTTCTTCACTGCATGAAACTAACCCTTTTATTTTCCCCCATATATTCTTGGTTAGAACATATATGCTTGAGCAGATTAGTGGTTTTTTAACATTGTGAAAAGAGAATAAATCAATTCTATAACATTTTAAGTCTCATTTTAAGAAAATTCCCTAAATAAGCACAAATAAAAATCATTACCTTGAAATAATTGTCAACAAATGTGTGTTGAATACATTATACACTAACGGTTGAAACTTTCTTTTTTCATATTCAACAGTCTGAACCTTCCCACCAAATAACACCAAATGACATCAACCAATCACAAAAATATTTAAATTCCCACAACGCGTGAGAGAAATACGTGTTAGAAAATAAAATTATAAACCACAAACACCCATGTTCAATTTTTCCACCAAAAAAAAGGAGGAAAATTATGTAATTTGCTGCTATGAAATATTAGACTAATTGTTGCTATGAAATATATTATTATTGTTACACGTACAATAATAATAATAATAATAATAATAATAATAATAATAATAATCATAATAATAATAGTAGTAGTAGTAGTAGTAGTAGTAATTCAAAATATATGTTTTTTTTTAAATATAGGGTTCGATTTTTTATCAATAAATTAAGTTTTCAGAATTGAAAAGAATAGTAAAACGATTGATTATGCACCAAACTGAATAGTCCATGTCCAATGCAAATATATGTTGTTTGCTAGTGATCATACTTGCACAGCTTGATGAGTAAAATTAATTTCAATGAAATTGACGCGCATGCATGCATGATTGGAACTCAATGAAATTTCAATAGAAATTCTGCAGCCGCCCTTGTTGAAGATCGATAATCTGCATTTAGAAAAAAAATTAATCGACTCTTCATCATATCATCAACTCAATTCATTCTTACCAAACCCATCTCCCTCCTGCTTTAATTTTCTTTCTCAAACTTGAAAAAAAAAAAAAGATAATTGAAGATCTGCTCTCCATCATAACATCAACTCAATTTGTTCTTATCAAGCCTATCTCCTCCTGCTTTTCTATCATAATCTTGAAAAAAAAAGGAAAAAAAAAGATAATTAGAGGTTAGAGATGGCAGCGACAGCTTATGCAGCAGCAGTTTCATTGTTGAATACCATGGATCAGATCCAGATTCATCCTCTCCTTTCCACTTATTTCAACGATAATTACTCCATCGAATCTCTCCGCGAAAAGGTTGATTTCTTTGTGGATTTTATGGAGAAGTATTCACATGCAGAGAGCAGAGAAGCAGAAGATTTGTTTAGGCAAATTGCAGATGTAGCTCATGAAGCTGAAGAAATGATCAATATCGAAGCAGCTGATCGAGTTCGTAAGGATTGTGTCAAGGAAAAGGCTATCAAGAATTTGATGACGCGAATGGCAGCTGCAGCTCTCAAGGCAATGCCTATCAAGCTGCAGAGAAAAAGCAAAGCCATGGAAAAAACATCATCATCTCCTCCTCCTGCAGTGCTGCTCGGTCTGCAGAGAATAACAGAAGAGATGAATCTTCTCAAGGAAAAAGTTGGCAAGCTTCAAGAGGGAACTGGATTCATAAATCTGCAGCGCACATATTCTTCGATGCCATCATCATCATCATCATCATCATCATCATCATCATCATCATCATCATCATCATCATCATCATCAGCTCCTCCTGCGACTGCCAAAACTACTACCATTGTGGGATTTGAGGGCTACTTGGAACAACTTCTGGATCAGCTCACCGGGCATTATTCTGGCCTGGAAATACTCCCGATTGCTGGAATGGGCGGCATAGGTAAGACCACTCTTGCAACCAGTGTCTATCATAATTCAATAATCATGCGCCAGTTTACTTGTCGTATTTGGGTTACTGTATCTCAAAAATTCAGTCCCAGAAAAATTTATTTACAAGCACTTTCTTGCCTGGGAATATCCGCTAATGACACTGATACATTAAATGATCAACAACTAAGTGAGAAGTTATATCAATTTTTATATGACCGGAAATATCTGGTCGTATTGGATGATGTATGGAGCATCGAGGCTTGGGATAAGATAAAGTTTTTCTTCCCAGAAAATAACAAGGGAAGCCGAATAGTGATAACAACTAGGGAATCGAAACTAATTCATTACTTTGGCTCCTCTGCACTTTTTGTGGATTTTCTAGATGAAAAAAGTAGTTGGGAGCTTTTCTGTGAGAAGACATTTGCACAACAAGGTTGCCCGCATCCTAAATTAGAACAAGTTGGGAAGAAGATTGCTAAGAAGTGCAAAGGACTTCCACTTGCCATCACTGTAATTGGAGGGCTTCTACGGGAATCACCCAGCACGCGAGAGTATTGGGAGAAAATAGCAGAAGATAGAAGCTTGATTCTTGATTCACGTGATGGCAACATTAATCCCTTGAACATATTATATTTGAGTTACAAGCACTTGCCTATTTGGTTAAAATCATGTTTTTTGTACTTGGGGTTATTTCCAGAAGACCATAAAATTGATGTGCCCCAACTTGTCAAACTCTGGGTTGCAGAGGGATTTATAAGATCGAAGATAGAGCAAAGTTTGGAAGAAGTTGCAGAGATTTATATAAAGGAGCTTTTTTCTAGAAATCTCATTTTAGTTCGTAATTTGAGAACGGACAACAAATTGACTAGTTGTGAAGTTCATGATATTGTAAGAGAGCTATGCATAAAGATCGGTGAGAGGGAGAAATATTTTTGTGTCCATAAGGACATCGATGGGAAGCGTCACTATATAGTTGATGAATCAACAACAAGGTTGTTTTACCCTCGAAAATTTCCAAAAAAAGAGCTGCCATCAATTGCCAGTCCTTTAAGATTGAAAGGGAAAAGAGCAAAACTGCCGTTTAAATCGAGATTGTTGAAAGTGTCGTTGGTTCTCGTGATAGGACTAACCTAGGCTCTTATTCTCAAGATGTCAACTTGCGCTACTTTTACAGTGGCTTTCAAGATGACAACGCGATTCATTCATCAATGCAGCTATTTTGGAGTCTCCAAACTTTAATTATTGACCATCTGGGTAAAACATTTGAGGCACCGCGTGAGATTTGGAAGATGCCACAGCTCAGGCATATCGATATATTCTCAATCTCTATTCCTGACCCTCCTAGTCCCACCTGCGAGGATGATGTCATTGTTTTGCACAACTTGCAGACACTCAAGAAAGTAATAAATTTCAAGTTGAGCGAGGAGGTCTGTAAGAGAATACCCAACATTAAGGAATTGAGTATTACATACGAATTCAATGAAACAGAAGAGGCAAGCAGGTGTAACTACCATCTGCAGAATCCTGGCCGATTCGACAAACTTGAATCGCTAAAGTTAGCTTATAACTATCCAGGTGGTGATTTGTTGCTAAAATTGCCGAGTTCCATTAAGGAGTTGACACTTTCTGATTGCAAGCTTCCGTGGAGTGATATGGCAATGATCGCTTCCTTGCCTCATCTTCAAGTTCTTAATTTGTGGAGTCGAGCATTTGTAGGAGCCGAGTGGAATTTGGGTCGTGAGGAATTCCCTTGCTTGAAATACCTGTCAATTTTTATCTGTAGTGATCTGATTCACTGGAATATTGCGGCCGGAGACAGCCCCAATTTTCCGGTGTTGGAGACACTCAACCTTGCGTTATTCGACAAACTGAAACGTATCCCTTCCGTTATTGGAGAGATACCCACACTTAAGAGAATGCATCTAAGATATTGCAGTGAATCAACCAACTGGTCAGCAATTGAGATACTAAAGGAACAAGAGCACAATGGAAATCTAAGTCTTCAACTCAATATCTACCTCGGCAAGGAAGAAGAAGCAGAAATGAGGGAGAAAATCCAAGAATTGGACATCACTTGCCAAAATCTTCACTTTCATAAATGACCAAGAATTAAGGTAATTGTGTAATAATATATATATATATATATAATATTTATTTACAATGTAAAATCTAATATACTATATGAATTTCCAATTTCCCAGATTCTATGAAAGGCAAAAAAAAAAAGACTTCTCCACCTTGCTGTGTTTATTTTCTAGTTAGAAAATCTCTTGATTTAAATATTTCATGCAGTTTTGGAAATGAGTTAAACATTTTAGGTTCTTAGTGCTCTTTTATGCAATCTTGATGATCGTTTGGAATAAATGGTTTTTATGCTTTTTTTGGCAGTTCTGATTTACAATTGGCAGTAGCTCTTCAACAACATGATTTGGAGCATTGTATAATTAAGATCATTATGCAAGGTAATTTTCGATTAAATATCCTTCTCTTTATAATTGATATCTCCCAAATAATTAACATGTTAATCCTCTCATATATATATATATATATTTTGTTATGAAGGACAAAATGTTATATTTTTTTAATCTACTACTATTATAAAAGTGTGATGTTTTACAAATTTTGGTTTACCTATTATATCCCTATTATAATTTTAATTTAAGGGTAATTGTGTAATATAATATATAATGTGTATTTATAATGTAAAATCTAATATAATATATTAGTTTCCATATGAATCTACTACTATATATACAAAAATTCTTATTTTACAAAATTGAATTTAACTAATATATCCCTATAATGTATTTAAATTAAGCACAATAGGGTAATATAATAAATCTACAGCATTAACTTTTTATTATCATAGAGTAGTAGATATAAAATTTCTATCGTGATTTTTATGCAAATGGTCATTCATTTGATATACATATATATATGGTAACAGTTAATAATAATATTATTTACTTCCATAATATTATATTTAAAATACATATATAATTTTGATTGGTGCATGAATTTGATATGTGCGTGTGTGTATAAGTTTCTAATTTCAACGAAGATGTTATTTTTTAATTAAATGCTAGGAAATTCATTAATATCTTTATAAACCAATAAGATATACATTATGAATTAGTATATATAAAACGCATATCACATGCATCCAAGTCAATTATTTTTATTGTTCTTTTTTTATATGATGAATGTCTATTCTAATTTATTTTTTAGCAACAATTTAGGGATGTCGAATTTTCCACAATTCAAAAGGTGACATTATTAAAAATAAAATAAATATCATGTTGAATTTCAAAATTGGTTGAGTATATAATGATTTAGTTATCTAGAAATTATATAAGTATAATTTATTCAATATACTTAAAATTTAAATTTTTTACTTATAAATTACTGATTCACATCATGTGATATCAATAATTCATATTTTAGTGAACTGAAATAGATAAAGAAATAGCAAAAATATTACATAATGTACATAAATTAAAACAATTTCATTGCAAAAGAGCGATGTAAACTTGTACGAGCACCAAAAAAATTTATCATCGCCTACATATTCGTATTAATTAAAGATAGTATATATAATGAAATGTTATTTTGCTCATTCATCTATTTTTATTAAAGATAAGTTAATTAATATTATCAAAGTAATTAAGTTGTAAAAATTATGACATGCCCTCCTAATCATAAAAATGTTATTTCTAAAAAAAATTACATATTTTATCAAAATAAACTTCACAATTACTCATCAATCTAAAGATTTTTTTAATATTAATGTAAAATCATAGAGGATAATTTCAAATATATAAATTGGAGGAAAAAATATTATTCATAAGTGAATATATTAATTTAAATTTTATTACAAGTAATTTAATTAAGATATATATAAATCAAGATTGTGTGTGTGTAAACATAGGAGGAACTAGAGGGGTGCTTGGGGGGGAAGGTTAAGCCTCCCCTAACTTGTCAATTATCTCTGTGTAGTATAGAGGTTGCCCGAATTTTTTTTGCGATAGCCCCCTTAAAATTCTTGATTATTGATAGATAACTTCTGAAGTATCATTAGGTTAGTTTATAATATTTTTATAAATTCAAGCATTTATCTTTCAATCTCTTCATTCGAACGTAATTTATATAGACTATATGATTGATGGAGAATTAATTCATGTGGATGAATGAAAAATTATAATAATATAATTCTATTGAATTAACATTTAAATTATAAAATTAAATATAATATATTATATGTGTTGAATTAATTATATACTATATTATATTGGTGTGGGGTTATATTTTTTTAATTTTTTTCTTGTTTGCTATGGTTGATACGATAGAGAAATAATTGTTGAAAAATTAATATGATGTGGATGAAAAATTGGAATAGTACAATACTATTGAAATAAATATAATAAATTATATGTGAATAATTAATTATATAATATAATATATTACTATTTTACCCTTAAATTAAGTGCATATTATGGATATAATAGACAAATCATATTTTGTAAGAAATTAAATAAATATAATATATTATATTTACAAATAATTATTTATAATATTTTATGTTAGGGATAATTTTATGTAGTAGAGTTCAATTATAACAAAACTTTTGAAATAAATTTAATATATTATATTTACAAAAAAAAATTAATATATTATATTACTTTTTTACTCTTAAATTAAATGCAAATTGTGGATATAATAGGCAAATCATATTTTGTAAGAAACATCCACACTTTTTAAACTAGAGGGGTGTTGGGCCCCCCCTAACCTGTCAATTATCTTTATGTAGTATAGAGGTTGCCCGAATTTTTTTGCGATAGCCCCCTTAATTTTCGTCGGAAAGAGAGACTTAATTTAATTGGGGAAGAGCCGAGATGCTAAACGTTGCTGCTTTGCCTGCTGCTAAAGGTTTTGTAGAAGTATAAAATAGGGGAGCGGAAGGTGGCGAACTGTTGGAGAAGAAGAACTATGAAAAAAAGATTAAATTTTTTATACATGTTTTTAAGAAAAGAATTACACGCTTTTGAGGAATTACTAATGTAAATTCCTTTTTCTTTCTTTTCTCAACATAACAGAATCCATCCATTCCTCGCTTTTCAGTTTAAACTTTATATTTTTTTTATTTAATATTAGTTTGAAATTTTATTGCATAGATTTTGTTAAATATAATTTATGTTTGTAAATATTATTAATTCAATTTCGGGTATTTGGGTTCAGTTAATTACATTTTATCAATTTGAACTTAAAGTAACATTTTAGCTTAATGATTGAATTAGGAATCGTATGGATTGATGAAACTTAATGATATTTTAGCTCAAACTTATTTAATGATTGTTAATTGTTCACTTTAATTAATTTATTTCATTCATGGATGTAAAATATTTTATTCGGACATTTAATTTTTTAAAGTTATTTTCCACTAATGCATATAAAAAAAATTGATTAAAATTATCTTTATCATACATGGAAATATGTCAAAAACATCATTTCACCAAAGAAAATAAGGAGAAAAATCTAACTTGTTAGCGAAACAACATCATTCCACTAATATCATTATTAAAATATATATACTTGTGAAAAAGGGTGACGATTGTCCCTCATTTAACTATTCTCTATATGTTGCGCGGGCAAACATTAAATTTATCGAACAAATTAACAAGCATAAAACACGAACCACTCGTCGTTCTGTTAGACAACAGTGCAGCCCTTCCAGAGAAAATTTTCTGGTTCCGCCACTGTGTGTAAATGAAATAACACTATGTCATTTCTACTATGAGGCAAACGAGTCGATCACTTCATGCCTTATTATTTTCATTAAAATAGTTAGCTAAATAAATATATGTAATATCCACATTCGATTAATAATTTTTTAAGTCAAATGTTTTAAATATATAAATGATCAAATCTATGGCTTCTGAATAAAATTTATCATATATTAATCTCTAACAAATTATTTTTTTAACCCTATAACTTATCTAACATTTGAAAAACACTTAGATATTAATAGATTTGATTTATTTTTAAAATTAAAGTGTACGTTAATAGAACCTGAGACATAAAATTAAATGCAAAATTATATATTGAGATATTATATTATATAAATAAACATTTACCAATGCATATATTACCTATCAAAAATTATTGGATATGCTAATTATAACAATTATTTTTTGTTGAAGTAAGTTTTTAAGTTGAGTAACATGTCACGGTTTGAGATTTAGAACATTTAAAAGTGATTTTATTGTTGATAAAATAAGAGATAATAAATGAATTTCTTTATAACATATTACTGTATTATCTTTTAAAAAAATATTTTACTTCTAAACATATTCATTATTTCACCTCGGGCCCCTTATTGTTTCAAAGCGGCCCAAATAAGTTACCATGTATACAACAATTCATTTTAGAACACTACTAATTTTTCTAATACTATTTTAAAGAGGAAAATTTAGCTTAATTACACTATTAATATATTAGAGCATAACACTACTTTTCTAATATCACGTACAAATGTTATAATTAAAATTTAAAAATATAGACTTTAGCCGTTAAATTTGGGCAAATATAATAATTTATTTTTTGAATATTATTTCTTGCACTTTTCAACCAAATATTTATTTCATTACATTATGATTATTCGATTTCTCACTAGCTATCCACAAGTATACAAAGTATCTGTATTACAATGTTGAGCAAGATTGTATTCCACATAGACTAAAAACTTAATCTTAATGTGAGTACTGCAACGTCAATCTTCTAAATATTAGATATGTAGCGCATTCAAGGTTTTGTTTAATATCTACTAAAGATAAATAATTAAATAAAGGCAAAAAAAAAGATAAACGGAGAAAATTAGGAATTGATATAATAGACGAAGCAATAATCTAAACCATCGATTTCATAGATTCATCCAAACAATTTCAATTCAATTAAATGATTTATTCATGATTCAATTTTATTAGGACAATCACCAAATTAGTTAAAAGAGAAAAAGATAACAAAATATAATACATTTTAGTGAATATATGAGTCTTAGATCTTAAAAAATAAATATATATTTTTAAGCTTTATAATTTTCAATAATTAATATTTGAAAGATTACATAAAGTATTTATAAAACTATATATATATATATATATATATTATTTTATATAACTGTAAATGTTAAATGTTAATATTTCAACTACATGTACTAATGAAAAATTATGCTTATAAGTAATTTTAAGATAGTATGGTATATGTAAATAGTATGTAAATCAAGATATATATATATATATATATTATTTAGTATCTCTTACACTATAATGCCAATAGTGACAATCAACATATACTAAATGAATTAATGATGGGAACATTAATCTGTCTAAGTATTAGTATATTTATTGATATCAATTTAATAGTGACAATCAACATATACTAAATGAATTAATGATGGGAACATTAATCTGTCTAAGTATTAGTATATTTATTGATATCAATTTAATTTAGATCATAAGCATATAAGTTTGTAGAGTTTATGATACATGAATCATTTTCAAATTGATTAATAATATGAATGAGATATGAATTTATACATATAAGAGCCTTATAAAATATAAAATAAAAAAATAATATATCTTTAATATCTCTAAAATATATTATTTTCATAAATGACAAAAACTTGTATAAGACCAGCTTATAACAGGTCAAAATTCGTAAGACGGGCTAATGTCCAGATCCAATTTTATCCTTAATTTAAAAAAAACAGTTTTAACCAATTTAAAAAATATATATAATTCACATATGCTACAAAATCAAAGAGATAAATTTTCACATATGAGCGAGAAGTGTTCATGTTTGAGAGATAAAAAGAGGTGTCACAATTTAGTTTTTCAAATTTGAAAAGAGGGAGATATATTTGCTAGAATAGGTTAATAATTGACATGTATACTTTGCATTAGTAAAAAAATGTGATTTAAGTTTGTAAATATTCATGTTTTATCGCTCAATTTTGGATTTGGAAACTATTGAATTACAAATATGATCAATAGGTTCGAAAATACGTTCGACTATTTTTTTTCTAAGTTATTGATCATGTATGTTCAAAAATATATTTTCAAACATGCCTTATATTTTTGAAAATAAATTTTTGAACATAGTCTTATATGAAAAACATGTGGATTATTTAGAAATATACCTAACTATAAAGTATAAATATTATAATTTTAATCCATTTTCTACACTTTTAATAGGATATTGCTCTGAGAAATTTTGTTTGATACTAGAATAATGCATGGAAAGTTTTTTTTATCATCATAGGTTTGCCAAAAAATTATTAGTAAAAAAACATTGACAAGATGTTCTATTTTAATATAAAAATATATTAATTCAAGAAGAAGTTCAGAGGGACGTTGGTCGTAAAAAAAAAGCTTAGTTATTGTATTCACATATATGAGAATCTACACTCACTCAATATCTATATATATATATATATATATATAGTTTTAGATAAATAATCCACTGTAATGTTATTAATATATATATTCTTGTTATTAATATATATATTCTTACTCTAATTATTTATTAATATTTTCTAATTATAATATAGCTTATAACTTTACATTTTACACTTTCAAAAGAACTTTTAATTTTATATATTTTAGTAACAAATTATACAATTTACGTGCAACGCACGTGATCTCCGCTAGTATCTAATTAAAGAACATAATAATAAAGAATATATAGTGATTTGAAAATTTTAAAATTAATATATAAATAGATATATGAGATGAAGTTGAGTATAGTGTTTCAGATTAATACATCTTGGAATTGTGTTATGATTTTAAGGCCTTCTTATTAATTACTTTTCTTTTGACATGTCGCAGGCTATTTTGGGCATTATCTCACTCCTTTATTCCTCCAATATGTCTTTGTAATCTATAGAACTTTGGATTCATATAGTAGTTTTGAACAATTAATCAGATCTTTGAAATAATGAATTTTATATTGTGGACGAGATATTGTATTATGGATGAGATTTTATATTTTGAATGATTATGATCGATATAAAATATTTATTTAGTTTGGGATCAATTTTTTTAAAATAAAAAAATAGAATTTTTTTTTACCAATGTTTTTGAAAAACATAGTAAATTTAACTAACAAGCTGGAAGGCATTCAGTTGGGATTTTGAAAAAAAAAAAAAGAATTAGCTAAACTTACTTCCCCTGAGGAAGTCTGATTTCAACTTCATATCATGGGCTGCCTTGATTGTCTCTTTCCAGTTCCCACCAGATATACTTCTTCTCCCTAAAAAAATAAAAATAAAAAACAGAGACAATTTGTGGATAATGAGAATGAGATGCATACAAACTCAATACTATGAGCTTAATTAGATATGATTTACTGGTTTGTCCTGTGTTGCCCATTAGTTTATATGTTAATATACAAAAATAGCCATTTTTCATTTAGTAAATAAATTATGTTTTTAGCTACTTTTTAAAAAAAGATTATTTATAGCCACTTTTTCGCTGAAAATACTTAATTACCCTTCATAAAATGTGAGCTACACAACTAAAGTGTATTATTTGGGTACAAAAATGAAATATGATCGTGTAGCAGTAAAAATTAATATTGGTACACAAGTAGGGTGCACGAATAAGTTCATTTGTGCAACATTATAAATTTATATATTATTACACAAATTGAGGGTACACGACTGAGTGTAGTCGTGCAACAATTCAAATTTACACTACTACATGAATGGAGTTACACGACTAAGTCTATTCCTGCAGTATTAAGATTTTACATTATTGCACGACTAGGGTACACGACAAAGGATTATTTTGTCCAAATGCCTAGAAACGTTTTTTTTTTAATAATGGCTAGAAACATTTTTCACTAAGTCAAAATGGCTATTTAAAAATTTACCTCTTAGTTTATTCTCATCAGTTAGTTTATTATACAACAATAATCAACTCACCTCATGCCCATTCAACACGAACATCACTGCGTGAGTTGAAGGTCTATCATGTGTGCCATTATCAACCATTGCTATGAGATCCCATGTTGCCCTGCCGGCCTGCATTCTACAATCTTTATGTAATGCATAATGCAGGGGTTAAGAGTGCATATAGATTAACAAAATCACCATTTGTTTTGTTTGACATGTTAACTAGCAGAGCTCCTATCAACCCCCATGTTAACTAACTAGCTTTCAACAATGGGACAATGGGCTCATTAGGACAGAACATACATAAAAGGTATGATTATAACAAAGTAATACCTATCAGGCTTGCATGAATGTTACCCGGTAATAAAATTGTAGGCTGCTTGAAGGGAAGTATCTGTCATCTAGTGAAGGTATGCAATCACAGAAGCAGTTGATTATAACAATGTAATACCTATCAGGCTTGCATGAATGTAACCCGGTAACAGAATCGTAGGCGGTGCATGAAGGGAAGTATGCAATCACAGAAGCAGGTGATCGATCAAATCCAGTTGTGCAGGTGACATAAACGCGATGATTTTTCTTAAGTAAACGTAGCAGAAGACCCACAGACATAGGCAGTTTCTTTCTCACGTCAAATGAATCTGCATCCCTGAAATGGGAAAAATATTGAAAGGAAAAACAACAGCAAATTCAGGACGAATCCTTTTGTATCCAGTTAGATACCATATCTCTTAACACCAAAGAAAACAGAATAATCTCTTGCATGACTATTAATGCCATTAAATAATGTGATATTTTTTTCATTGCCTTTTTGTAAAAGTTATTAAAACATATCTTATTTGAATAGCCTTATATACATAATGAATAATTATTAAAATTGCAACACGGAATAAATTTCAAAAAAATCAGGTATAATAGATTTTTATCATAACAATGGAGCTCGAGTGGAAAATGAATTTACGTATAAAAGATTCCTCCGTGCAACGCTCAGGGGTAATACTAGTGTGTGTAAGTGAACTAAAAACAATATCTTCTTTGCACATGTCTGAACCAAGACTCCAACAAAATCCCCAAGAACAATGCATAAATCCATAACATCCACTGCCCAATTGCAGCAGTCCTAGTAAATAAATCATATCTCCCCGACGAAAACTCCAAACCAGGTAGTTCAAAATTCGTTAGAACCCTAAGACTTATATCTACAAATGTTCCTCCAACACAAAATCCAAAATTTCTACATTATCAAGGCTAAAAATCCAATTTAGGCTATGGTAATATGAGTATATCTTTGTCCTAAAAAACCAAACGACTTGATTCGAGTCTCAAATGAAAGCTAAGACAATAAACTACCAATCTAACATGGCTTGGAGGTATAGAAACAGCTTCAGAGAGTCAGTTTTTCGATTGAAACATGAAAACAGATTTTTGGATGAGAATTTCCTCTTGGGTTTCTACAATTAAATCTCTATAATTTAGGGATCTGTATTTTATCAAACTCAACCTAAAAAAAATGAAATAATGTCAATAATTAATCCATGCTCATATTTTCAAGAAATAAAGAACTTCTATGGAGCCAGCCCTCAATAGCACATATATCCCAACCTTCTCAAACCTCCAACAACATCAATCCAACACCAAAGGAACAAAAATGTAAAAGAGAAAAGGAAGTTACCTTTTGGGAGTGAGAGATTAACGTGAGAGAGACAAATGAGCAAGCTTTCTTTCTTGAATTTGGGGGGGAGAGAATTCTTAGCAAAGCAGCACCAAAGAGCATGCTGGGCTTCTTAAGGGTGTGGGCCTTTGGTTCAGCAGCCCAAATAGATAATATATGGACCTACACCAATATCTATTTTTATTTAGAGAGAAGGTGGAATGAATGTCTATTTATAATCAAAAGTGAAAAATTTGGAGTTTTGAATTTAAGTTATGATTTAGAGTTTTGAATTTGGATTATATATCAGGAGAAAGAAAGCAAAAGACGACCTAAGTACAACGAAGTCATTAACTCTTGGAAACAATAAGAAAAAAATCTCATAAATAATAAGAAAAAAAATCTTGTATGTTAATAAAACATTATTATTTCATAACACGCATATAAATATGTTGACAACCATCCCCTAAATCTTACTATTTTTTCTCTACCCCGCAAGCAAACTCAAAAGTCAAAGTAATAGTCGCTACATTACCAACAATTCGCCCCCCTAAAAAAATATTTTTAGATCCGCCACTATCAACAATACACTTTAATAATTATTAATTATCTATCACACGCAATTTTAATAATTTTTAAAACTGATGAATCAACTGGTAATAAGTAGTTGAGTGGTTTAAAAAATACAATAAAATTTGATAAATAGTTTTGGTTGTAATTAGGGCTGTAAATGAGCCAAGCTACTCGTGAGATACTCGAAGATCGACTCGAAAAAAACTCGCTCGAATGTGACTCGGCTCGTAAATGAGTCGAGCTCGAGCTCGAGCTTGGGGGTGCTCGGCTTGAGAAGTTCGCGAGCTTACTCGGCTCGTGAAGCTCGCGAGTAGTTAACCGAGCTGTCTCACGAGTAGTTAATCGAATAGTCTCACGAGTAGTTAATCGAGTTGTCTCGCGAGTAGTTAATCGAGCAGTCTCGCGAGTAGTTAATCGAGCAGTCTCACGAGTAGTTAATCAAGCAGTCTCGCGAGTAGTTAATCGAGCAGTCTCGTGAGTAGTTCTCACGAGTAGTTACTTAAGTTAGTTCATGATACAACTTTTGAACTATACTCAATTTGAAACTCAAAATATATATTTTTTTATTTTTTTCTAATGTTTTTAAAATAAAATTTATTTTTGTTAAAATTTTCAATTAATAATAAAATTGAATCAATGGTAATAACTTTACTGGTATTAGGGCTGTAAATGAGCCAAGCTACTCGTGAGATACTCGAAGATCGACTCGAAAAAAACTCGCTCGAATGTGACTCGGCTCGTAAACGAGTCGAGCTCGAGCTCGCTAAACGAGCTCGAGCTTTTTGTCGAGCCGAGCTCGAGCTTGGGGGTGCTCGGCTCGAGAAGTTCGCGAGCTTACTCGGCTCGTGAAGCTTGCGAGTAGTTAACCGAGCTGTCTCACGAGTAGTTAATCGAATAGTCTCACGAGTAGTTAATCGAGTTGTCTCGCGAGTAGTTAATCGAGCAGTCTCGCGAGTAGTTAATCGAGCAGTCTCACAAGTAGTTAATCGAGTTGTCTCGTGAGTAGTTAATCGAGCAGTCTCGTGAGTAGTTCTCACGAGTAGTTACTTAAGTTAGTTCATGATACAACTTTCGAACTATACTCAATTTGAAACTCGAAATATATATTTTTTTATTTTTTTCTAATGTTTTTAAAATAAAATTTATTTTTGTTAAAATTTTCAATTAATAATAAAATTGAATCAATGGTAATAACTTTACTGGTATTAAATTTAAAACTTCTCAATTAATTAAATAAAAACTATGAAATGAAATAATATTTCAATTCATTGACAATTTGATATGTGTGCATCGATCAAGGTGGATTAAATAATAAATATAAAATAAAATAATAGTTTTATTTAATACTATATTATCAAAATAAATATTAATATTAACCAAATATTATGGAAAATAATACTTTACATGAAATATTAATTGAAATTAATAATTTTTAATTGCTATTAACAAAATCAATTAGTTGATCAAAGTCAATATAAGTTAGTAACAACTAACAATACTATCGAAATCAATAGTAATATATCATATATACATTGTAAACCGTAATTTATATATTTATATTACTCTATTTTATATATCCAAGAATCGAGATAATATATACTCTAAGTGTATATATATATATATAATCTTTCTTAACTAGATTTTAAATTATTATATCTTCTTAAGTAATAATGAAAAAAAAAATAACAAAAATCAAGACTAATATTGACAAATTAATATGCTTCATTCTTCATTCTTCCATCTATTAAGAAATAAATATAAAATAAAATTATATTTTTAACTAATATAATGGAAACAGTGACTAATATTAACAGAAAATTATACTTAACTAAAATATTAATTGAAATCAATAATTGTTATTTCTTAACTAATATTTCAAAGTCAAAATTTTAAATTAATTAGCAATAATAACACATTTTACAAACAAAAGACAAAATTATTGAATATATCGTATATCAATATTATATATACATAGTAATTAGTAATATTATTCTATCCTATATTCGAAATAATATTTACTCTAACACTAATACACTATATATATAATCTATCTTAACTAGATTTTAAATTATTATATCTTAAGTAATAATGAAAAAAAAGAAAAAAAAATCAAGACTAATATTGACAAATTAATATTCCTCAATCGATTAAGTACTAAAAATAAAATAGATCCAAATTATAATTTTATCTAATATTAAAAATAATGACTAATACTAACAAAAAATATATTTTACCTGAAATATTAATTGAAATCAATAATTGTCATCACTCAATTAATATTTTCAAAGTCAAAATTTAAAATTAAGGAGCAATAATAACACTTTTATAAACAAAAGTCAAAATTATTGAATATATCCTACATCCTATATCATATATACATAGTAATTACTAATTACTAATTAGCAATTTAGCATAGTAGTATTATTCTATCCAATATTCGAGATAATATTAACACTAACATTATATATATATATATAATCCATCTTAACTAGATTTCAAATTATATCTTAAATAATAATGAAAAAAAAGAAATAACAAAATCCAGACTAATATTGACAAATTAATATTCCTCAATCAATCAAGTTAGAAATATAAATAAACCAAAATGATAATTTTGTCTAATATAATCAAAATAATGACTAATACTAACAAAAAAATATATGACGTATGTTAAACTTTGTTTGAAATAAACCAAAATTAGAATTTTGTCTAATATAATCATATTCGACTTTGTCACGTATGTTGAAGTTTGTTTGAAATATTTTAGGAATTTTATTAATATGCGGGGTTATTATTGTCGATTTTTTTAGTTCCAGATAAACGAGTCGAGCTTAATTTTGAGTCGGACTCGAATATAACATAAACGAGCCGAGCTCGAGTTGGACTCGAATATATCATTAATAAGCCAAACTCGAGTCGAGTAATCGAGATCGAGCTCGAGTCGAGTGTTCGAGCTCAAACTCGAGTCGAGTATCGAGCTCGAGCTCGAGTTAGGTTCGAATAATAGTTAAACGAGTCGAGCTCGAGCTGAGCTCGAGTACATATTTTTCTTCTCGAGCCGAGTTCGAGCTCGAGTATAAGGCTCGAGTCAAGCTCGAGCTCGAACTCGAGCTCACGAGCAGTTAAACGAGCCGAGCTCCAGCTCAGTGATACTCGACTCGATTCGGCTCGTTTACAGCCCTAGTTGTAATTATACCTGATGGTTGAATAGACAATTTTCAGGACGAGGCCCAACAACATAATATAGAAAGGCCCAGTTCAGAAAATTACGGGTAGCATGTTCGGATTTGTATTTTTATTTATTTTAAATGTTTTTGTAATTTCTTAGATAGATGTTAATTATATTCGTTTTAACTTTTTATTTCGCTTCTCATTATGTAAACGATATCGTAAAAAAACACTTATATCATTTGTATATTAGAAGGTGGAAAAAAATTTGACGAACATAATTAACATCTAATAATGTCGCCAATAATATCCAAAAAATATTAAAATTACAAAAACATTAAATTTTTAAAAAAAAAAATAAAAAAATCAAATCCGGGCAAATTTTCCAGTTGAATAACATGTCAGATTTGTTTCGTTGATTGATTTCATATTCAAAGCCCAATGCTGTTTCATAAAAATACCCAGTGGCTATATGATAATCAATGTGAAAATCTATTCATAAATAGTTGCGTGAAGTTAAATATTTTAATACCGAAAATTACATAATTTTTTTTAGGAGAACAATCATATAAATTAGTAGGTAACAATACGGAACAAACAATTATTATGTCAAAATTTAAAGAAAGTCCTTATAAGGTTCAAAAAATATAGCATGGATATAAAATAATATAAAAATTTTATATTGGGCCTATTTGGTTTTTAATGCTCAACTTATGTATTTTATCCAATTAATCCCATATTTTTTGTTCTTTTTTTTTTTTTTACTTTGAAAAACCAATAAAATGATACCAATAATCATGATTACATTTATTTTATTTTAATTTAATTGATATTGTGATACTTGATAAAACTACATATATTTATATTCTTTGAAATGTTAAAAATAATTATTAGGGTACATGAAAAAAAAATCTCTAACCAAATGTATGTTATTTTTGTAATTACATAGAAATGGTTATTTGAGACCCACAATATTCTCATTCAATTAATTGCAATGTAACCATGATCAAAATTTAAAATCTTGATTTATAAATATTTATATCCATGCAACGTGAGGAGAAATACTAGTTAGAAAATAAAATTATTAACCATTAAACACGAATGTTCAACCGAACTCCGAAAAAAATATCAAGAAAAATTGTGTAATTTGGTGTAATGAAATATAAGATTAATTGCGGTTTTATAAATAATTCAAAGTTATCTCTTTTTTTTTTTTAATATAGGATTTAATTTTTTTTTTATCTCAATAGATTAAGTTTTAATAATTGCTCATCAGTAGCATGTAGTTTATTTGGTATTCTCACTTTTGTTAAAGTGAGAGATCTGGATACGAATCACAATTCCTATCCCGCAACTCAAAAAAATAAAATAAAAATGAATTGCTCAAAATCAATAGCGCAATGATTGATTATGCACCAAACTGTATGGTCCGTGCTCAATGCATATGTACGTTGTTTGGTAGTGATCATACTCGAACAACTTGATGAGTAAAATTAATATTTGCATTTTGCAAGTTGTCATTAAAAATTGAATGGAATTCATTAATTAATAAAATAATGGAAAATTTACACTTTGATACCTATATTTTAAACACTTTTTAAAAAATAACTCACTTTATTACTATTACAAAAAAATACCCACTTTTTTAAAAATTTTACAAATCTGACCTCGATCAAATTTCCAAGTAATATTTTTTAATGGAGCAAAAAAAGCCACGTAGTCATTTGATCGAGGTCAGATTTGTAAAATTTTTGAAAAAGTTGGTATTTTCTTGGTAATAGTAATAAAGTGAGTCATTTAAAAAAATATGTCTGAAATGTAGGTAACAAAATGTAAATTTCCCTAAAACAATTGAATCTCAAAATATTAATTTTAATAGAAATTCTCCGGCTGCCCTTGTTGAAGATCGATAATGTGCATTTAGAAAAAATCGACTCTTCATCATATCATCAACTCAATTCATTCTTTCCAAGCCTATCTCCTCCTGCTTTAATTTTCTTTCTCAAACTTGAAAAAAAAAAAAAAAGATAATTGAAGATCTGCTCTCCATCATAACATCAACTCAATTTATTCTTACCAAGCCTATCTCCTCCTTTTCTTTCTTAAACTTGAAAAAAGAAGAAGATAATTAGAAGTTAGAGATGGCGGCAACTGCTTATGCAGCTGCAGTTTCGTTGTTGAATACCATGGATAATATCAAGATTCATCCTTCCCTTTCCATTCATTTCAGATAAAAAACGATGGAGTCTCTCCGCGAAAAGGTTGATTTCCTTGTGGATATCGTGGAGAAGTATTCAGATGCAGAGAGCGAAGAAGCAAAAGATTTGTTGAGGCAAATTGCAGATGTAGCTCATGAAGCTGAAGAAATAATCAATGTCGAAGCATCTGATCGAATTCGTATTGCATCCGCTGTAAAACTTCGAATAATGAGGGGCAGGCTGAAGAAGATAACACGAGAGATGGATTGTATTAAAGAAAAGGCTAAGGAGGAGAATTGTTCATATGCTACTGTAGCTCTCAAGGGAATGCTTCGCAAGCTGCAGAGAAAAAAAGGAGTCATGGATTCCGACAAAGAAGAGGTTATCATATGCTAAATCGGCAGCTCACATCTTCTGTGCGTTTTTCATCACTATCATCATCATCAGCAGCTCTTCCTGCAAATTTCAAGACTGCTACCATGGTGGGATTTGATGGCTACTTGGAGCAACTTTTGGATGAGCTCACCGGGCATCATTCTGGGTGGAAAATACTCCCGATTGTTGGAATGGGCGGTATAGGTAAGACCACTCTTGCAACAAATGTCTATCAAAATTCACTTATACTGTACCATTTTGATATTCGTGCTTGGATTACGGTGTCTCAAGAATTCAGTGCAAGAAATATTATTTTACAAGCACTTTCTTGCCTAGGAGGAGGATACAATGCTAACACAAATACATCTAAATCTGATGATGAACTAGGTGAAAAGTTGTATAAAGTTCTATCTGGTCTGAGATATTTGATTGTATTGGATGATATATGGAGTGTGGAGGCTTGGGAAAAGATAAAGTTTTTCTTTCCAGAAAATAACAATAGAAGCCGAATTGCTGTAACAACTAGGGAATCGGAACTGGTAGATTATTTTGGCTCCTCTGCACTTGTTGTGGATTTTCTAGATGATAAAAATAGTTGGGAGCTTTTCTGTGAGAAAACTTTTGCACAACAAGATTGCCCTCATCCCGAATTAGAAAAAATTGGGAAGAAGATTGTTAAGAAGTGCAAAGGACTTCCACTCGCCATCATTGTAATTGGAGGGCTTCTTGGAAATTCATCTAAGACACAAGAATATTGGGAGACGATAGCAAAATATATAAGCTTGATTCTGGATTCAGGGGAGGGCAACATTAAGCCCTTGAGCATATTATATTTGAGTTACAAACACTTGCCAGTTTGGTTGAAATCATGTTTTCTGTACTTGGGATTATTTCCAGAAGACTATGAAATTGAGGTGTCCCAACTTATCAAACTTTGGGTTGCGGAGGGGTTTATAAGATCAAAGACAGAGCAAAGTTTGGAAGAAATTGCAGAGAGCTATACAAAGGAGATTGTTGACAGGAATCTCCTTTTAGTTGGTCAGTTGGGACTAGACAATAAATTGGAAAGTTGTAGAGTTCATGATGTTGTAAGAGAGTTGTGTATATGGATAGGTGAGAAGGAGAAATATTTTTTTGTCCAAAGAGAAATAGATGAGATGCATCACTTCATAGTTGATGAACCAACGACAAGGTTGTTTTACCCTCGTGAATTAAAAGCTCGACCATCACTTATCCATCCTCTAATATTGGAAGGGCAAAGTGCAACACTTCCGTTTAAATCTAGATTGTTGAGAGTATTGCTTCGTGGTATGAGTCGTGAAGACTCTTATTCTCAATATGTCAATTTGCGGTTCTTATTTGTAAGTTTTGAGGATCGAAATACCAAAAACCTTCAATATATTTGTGTGATTTTAGTGTGTAATTTTCAGATTTGGGAGATGAAATTTTGGAGAGGAGAAGTCACGTTCTTTTTAATTTTTGGTGGATACAAAATGATCTTATACACACACTAGCTTCTCCAATACACCTTATACTACTAGACTAGGCTAGGCTAGGCTACTATTACATTCTTCCAAAGAAAGTTTCATTAACTGCTACATATTACTTATATCTAACATAATAATTAAAACACTAAGTGCACATTAATTACATTTCTCCCCCTTAATGTGCTTCTCCATCACTCCAAGAAGTTCTCTCAACTTGAAAAATTTCTCCTTTGGAAGTGCTTTGGTGAAGATGTCCGCCACTTGATCTTCGGACTTGCAAAACATGAGTTGAACTTCACCTTCTTCGATAGCTTCTCGAATGAAATGGTACTTGATGTTGATGTGTCTCGTGCGGCTATGAAAAACAGGATTCTTGCTCATGGCAATCGCCGACTTGTTGTCACAAAACAGCTCGGTCGACTCACCTTGCTTCATTCCAATATCGGCAAGTATTTTTCTCAACCATATCACTTGCGAGGTTGCCATGGCAGCTGCAATATACTCGGATTCAGCCGAGGATTGTGCCACACTCTCTTGCTTCTTCGAACTCCATGAGAACACACTTGATTCCAAGGAAAATGCATATCCGGATGTGCTTCTCATATCATCCATGCATCCGGCCCAATCGCTATCACAATAGCCTTGTAGATTCACTTGAGCACCTCTCCAATATTTAATTCCAAAATTTATGGTGCCCTTGATGTACCTTAGCACCCTTTTGGCTGCACCAAAATGAACTTGACTCGGACTACTCATGAACCTCGACAACATACTTGAGGCGAACATGATATCCGGTCTTGTTGAACAAAGATATAACAAACTACCAACCAAACTCCGATATGTGGTAGCATCAATTTTCTTCTCACCATCATCCCTCTTCATTTTTTCATTCACCACCAATGGAATGAATGTGGGGTTGCAATCACTCATGCCAAATTTCTTCAAAATATTTTCGGCATATTTCTTTTGACAAATAAATAATCCATCATTCTCTTGGTAAATCTCCATACCCAAGAAATGATGTAGCAAACTCATATCACTCATCTCATATTTTTTCATCATTTCATTTTTAAAATCACGTATCATCTTCTCATCGTCACCACAAAATAACAAATCATCAACATATAATGCAAAAATGAGTGTAGATGTACCTTGAGTCTTCACGTACAATGTTGACTCACTTTTGCTCCTCTTGAAATCATGTTCAATGAAGTATGAATCAATTTGGCTATACCAAGCTCTCGAAGCTTGATTGAGCCCATATAATGCTTTCTTCAACTGTTAGACTTTTTCTTCGGCTCCTTCAATCACAAAACCTTGTGGTTGCTCCACGTAAATCTCCTTGGTTAATTCACCATTCAAAAAGGCTGATTTGATGTCAAGTTGATATAGTAACCATCCTTTTTGAGCGGCAAGTGCAATAAGCATCCGAATTGTGTCGAGACGTGAAACCGGTGAGAAAGTTTCATCGTAGTCAACTCCGGGTTGTTGTGTGTATCCCTTTGCCACAAGTCTTGATTTATTTCTTTGGAAGGATCCATCTTCATTGACCTTAACTTTGTAGACCCATTTCACTCCAACAATTTCTTTATTTTCGGGCCTCTCAACTAACTCCCAAGTTTTGTTTTTCTCGATAACTTCAATTTCTTCTTGCATGGTTTTTCTCCACGCCTCTTTCCTCATTGCTTCTTCAAAATTTTCAGGTTCAATCATGCAAAAATTGCATCTTGCATACACATCTTCCAAACTTTTCATTTTTCGATTTGAATTTGATGCCGATGAAGATGAACTTGCTCCCGAACTAGAACTTGAACTTGAACTACTCGGGTCACTTGAAAAATCTGCACCTTCATCATCATTTTCTTCCTCTTCATTTGTTGGGACTTGTTTGTGCTCATCAAAAAATGATGCACTCTGCTCGACTTTCTTTGTTTTCCAATTCCAAGTTGCATTTTCATCAAAAATCACATCTCGGCTTGTGATCACTTTCTCCATCTTCAAGTTGTAGAGCCTATAGCCTTTGGACATGTTTCTATAGCCAAGAAGTATGCATTTCACACTTGTTTCATCAAGCTTTTGTCTCTTTTCTTTTGGAATTTGGGCATAGCAAACCGATCCAAAAATTCTTAAATGTTTCACCGATGGCTTTCTACCACTCCAAGCTTCATGAGGAGTTCTATCCATCACGACCTTTGTTGGACATCGGTTCATCAAGTAAACAGTGGTATACATGACCTCGGCCCAAAATTCTTTAGGCATTCCTTTGGCGTGCAACATTGATTTGCCCATTTCCATCACCGTTTGATTTTTTCTTTCGGATACACCATTTTGTTGTGGTGTGTATCCAACCGTTAATTGCCTTCCAATGCCTTCATCTTCACAAAATTTTGTGAATTGGTTTGAGGTATACTCCTTTCCATTGTCACTTCGAAGCACTTTAATAGTTCGGCCACTTTGATTCTCCACTAGGCACTTGAATTTTTGGAACACTCCAAACACCTCGGATTTTTCCCTTAAGAAATAAACCCAAGTCATGCGAGTATAATCATCAATAAAAAGAATAAAGTACCTATTTCCTCCTTGGGAAATTGTCGACATTGGACCACACACATCGGTGTGTATAAGCTCGAGAGGTTGTTTTGCTCTCCAAGCGACTCCTTTCGGAAATGGTTGTCGATGGTGCTTGCCTAGCGCACATCCTTCACAAACTTGCTGCACTTCTTCAATTTTGGGAAGACCATGGACCATATTTTTGTTGTGGAGTAGTTTGAGACTTTGGAAATTCAAATGACCAAGCTTCCAATGCCACAATTTGGATTCATCCATCACTTGAGCTTTCATCGCCACATTTTCGGGATATTTGAAAATGAGTGGAAAGTTTCTATTTTTCTCCATTTGAATTTTCGCCATAATCTGCTTCGGCTCTTCTCTATCAAGTATCACACATGTTTTGCCTTCAAAATGGACTGCAAAACCATGCTCAATAAGTTACCCAACACTTAACAAATTTTGCTCCAAATCCGGCACAAGTAGCACATCATGTATGCGTTTGATGCCCTTCTTCGTGTTGACTCTTATTGTTCCTTTTCCGTGAGCTTTCACAAGTGCTCCATTGCCCATCTTCACTTGTGAATGGACAGCGGTATCAAGGCTCATAAAGATTGATTTATCACCCGTCATGTGGTTACTACAACCACTATCAATGTACCAAACATCACTCTTTGACTCACTTACATTTTGTGAGGCATAGAATGTGCATCCTTCACTTTGTTCTTCTTCGACATAGCTTGCTTGTTGTCGATTTTGTGGTTGCTCTTTCGAGTAGCAATCCCTTTGAATATGACCAAACCGACCACATTTGTGACATTTCGGCTTGTCCTTGTACCAACAATCTTTGTACTCGTGGTTATTTCGACCACAATGCTTGCAACTCTTTTCATTTTCAGATTTATTGTCTTGGTTTCTCTCTTGGAAACCTCTTCCTCTTCCTCTACCACGACCATTCCTTCCACGGCCTCTACCATGACCAAAGTTACCACCACCACGTGATTGTTGTCCTCCACTAGATGATGATTCACCAACATTTTTGTTATTCACATTCAACTTTTATTGAAAAGCACTTTCAATCGGCTTCTCCGATTGTCTAGCCAACCTTTCTTCATACGATTTCAAAGAACCCATCAACTCATGAATACTCATTTGTGAGATATCTTTAGTTTGCTCAACAACAGCCACAATAGCATTAAATCTTTCGGGAAGACATATAAAAAAATTTTCAATCATTCTTTGGTCCAAAATCACTTCACCATAAGTTTTCATTTGAGTTGTGAGCTCAATAAATCTGGAATGAAACTCACTCAAACTCTCTTTATCCTTCATTCTCATGTTCTCAAAATCTCTTCTAAGAGTTTGAAGTTTTATAGATCTTACCTTCTCATCTCCTCCAAATTCTTTTTGTAGGATCTCCCAAGCTTCTTTCGATTTTTCGGCACCCATTATTCGGGGAAAAATCAAATCTGCTACAGCTTGTTGTATCTTCGACAATGCTGCGGCATCTCTCTGCTTCATTTTCTTCAACTCCTTTAATTGAGCCATGGTGAGATCTTCTTCCTCATCATCGAAGCCTTCATCTACGAGTTCCCATAAATCCAATGATGCTAGTAAGGTCTTCATCTTCTTGCACCAAAACTCGTAGTTCTCTCCGGCAAAGATTGGTAGAGAAACTTGTTGTGTATTTTCCATCTTGACGTGAAAAACCACTATCGACGATCGACGGCGGAGAAATCTTTCTTCTTGCGGGTGCTCTGCTCTTGCTCTCACCTTCTTGATCGAGAATTTTTTTTTTTTTTTTGTATTTAAAACCAAGCTCTTGATGCCAAATGTAAGTTTTGAGGATCGAAATACCAAAAACCTTCAATATATTTGTGTGATTTTAGTGTGTAATTTTCAGATTTGGGAGATGAAATTTTGGAGAGGAGAATTCACGTTCTTTTTAATTTTTGGTGGATACAAAATGATCTTATACACACACTAGCTTCTCCAATACACCTTATACTACTAGACTAGGCTAGGCTAGGCTACTATTACATTCTTCCAAAGAAAGTTTCATTAACTGCTACATATTACTTATATCTAACATAATAATTAAAACACTAAGTGCACATTAATTACATTATTCAATGAGAACAAATATGCAGCGTCCTTAGTGCATTGGCTTCATTCATCAATACATCTACTTTGGAGTCTGCAAACTTTAATTGTTCATCATAGCAATAAATCATTTGATGCACCAAGTGAGATTTGGAAGATGCCACAACTCAGGTATATCGAAATATTGGAGTCGATCTCTCTTCCAAATCCTCTCATTCCTAGTACTCGTGAGTATTACTTCATTGTTTTGGAAAATTTACAGACACTCAAGAGAGTAGAGAACCTCGTTTTGAGCGAGGGGGTCTGTAAGAGAATACCCAATATTAAGGGTTAGGTATTTCTTACAAATTATTCAATGATCAGTCAAGGGAGGCAAGTTCATGCTACCATCTGCAAAATCTTGGCCGCTTAAACAAACTTGAATCACTACAATTATATGCTCGCTCTTACGAATGGGAATATGGAGGTGGTGATTCATTACCGAAGCTGGAACTGCCGAGTTCCCTCAAGGAGTTGAGCATATCTGGTTGGAACTTGGAAGCTTGTGCGGAGTGATATGGCAATGATTGCTTCCTTGCCTCATCATCAATTTCTTAAATTAGAAGACATTGCATTGGCCATACCCGAGTGGGATTGTGTTGAGGGGGATTTCCTTAGCTTGAAACACTTGCAAATTCATGGTTGTGATGATCTGATTAACTGGAGTACTACAGACGGGTCCGGTTTTCCAGTGTTGGAGACGCTCTCTCTTGAAGGTTTATACAAACTGGAAGAGATCCCTTCGGGTATTGGAGATATACCCACACTTGAAAGAATACATATCTCTAAATGCAGTGAATTAGTCGCCATATCTGCAATGAAGATACTGGAGGAACAAGAGAGTCTTGGAAATCAGAGCCTTCAACTCACACTCAAATTTTGGAATGTGATTACTGCGGAAAGGTGGAGGATGAAAATCCAACAATTGGGCATCAGATCCCAAAACCTTCATATTCAGATTCCATGGCGAAGAATATGATTATTTATTGTGAGTTATTTTTCACTTGAGATCCTCTAGTCCCAACTTGTGTGTGTCAATCGTGTGCCACACTTCAAAATTAATACCTTTTCTTTTATTTTTTTCTTCAATTTTAATTTCTTTTGATTTAGTATAATTTTACATTATTATTTAGGGTTTATTCCACCCAATTAAGGTTTATAATTATTTTTTAATATTTAATTTTTATTTTATAGTTAATATAATTGATTTTTGGGATTGATTATTCCAAACTTAGGGTATATTATTTTTTAAAATTATAATTTTTTTACAATAAATATTAATTATGATTATTTATGATAAAACAAATTTTATTTCTATAAAAAATATTATTAATAATATATAATTTTAATGGTGGCACACGGTTGGCACACACAAGTGGGACTAGAGGATCTCTACTCGTTATTTTTTACTAATGTTGAAATACTTTGAGATAAATGAATGATTAAATAAATGTCTTGAGAGCGAATATATATTTAAATGGATATTTTGTTAGGATTTAGAACTACTTGCTAAATCACCCACGTATGGTGAGAACAAATAAATTGAGAAGAAAAAGAAAATACGAGACACCAAGTTTATACAGGTTCGTCACAATCGTGGCTACTGGCTACGTCCTGTTCTTGTTGCTGCAGAATTTCACTATGAAGTTGGGAGAGTTTTTTTTTTGGTTAAAGAGAGGCTGCTAATTCAAAGCAGATTGCAGAGATGTATCTATATGTGACTTCCTCTCTATGCTAACAACAATAACAAAAGAGAAAAGAAAAAAAACACAAAGCCTAGCAACTAGTTGATTTAATGAGAAGCCCAAGCCACATTTGATGTTTCAACTTGTGTTCCACGATCAAATTTATAGATTTTTCTTCCACTTTTTCATCAATTTTAATTCATTATGTTTTAGTTTAATTTCATTATTTTTTAGGATTCACCCCACCCAATTAGGATTTTTAATTATTTATTTTTTACTATTTAATTTTCAAAGAAATGATTATTATGGTTGATTATATTTAAAAAAATGATTTATAATTTTTTAAATTTCAATCTTTTGTTGATAAATGTCACTAAGTTGATTGTATTATAATTAATTTTTAGGGTCATTCCAACGCAAAAATTTAATCCCGCTGTAATTTTATTTGTTTATTTATTTGTTGTTGGGCGAACACAAGAATTTTAAACATATATTTTGGAACTTTTTTTAACAACTGTGCCGATAAATAATTATTTAAGAACTACTCAAGTAGATAATGATTTCGAGGACATCCAAGTAGTGTAGATGTCTCGACAGTGACGAATCCAGATATAAATATTTGGATGGCTTTAATACAAATGATTTAATACAAGATTTATAGAATTAAGTAATCAGAATACTTACTCCAGTATTTATAATTCAGAAAAGTTGTATTAGTTTCCTTGTTTTTAGGATTCTAATTACTTTACAAAATTCTCAAAAATTGAACTAAATATATAAATTTAAAAATAAGGAGTCAGATTACTTTTCAATGCTAGATTCCTTGCCAACCACACAAGGCCTTAATGGATTGTGGAGAGTAATTAAATTCTTTCAACACAAGAAAAACGATGCAATTTTCTTGTATTCTCATTACTAGCCTCTGAAATTCTTGCACACGAGCATGACATTTTCGATTTCGTTAAGAATTGTATTTTTTTATTTTCCATATATTATTATTAAATTTGGGATTATTAATTTTTCAACAAAAAATCAGGAACATTTTAAATTTGATTTTTTTTTTATTTTTAATATTTTATTTTTTAGGTATTATTCTTATTAATTTTGAAAAATTGAAAAATTATGAAAAACTTTAGGCAAATTGTAAAAAACAGCGCATCTCATATTTGTGCATATGTAATATATGCCAAGGAAATATTGTGCCTCCCCTAGATCCTTAATAGTAAATTTCTGATCCAAGGATGTCTTAACAGCTGTAATAACTTCAACAGATGGTCCCAACAAAAGAATATCATCCACATATACTAGCAAGGCTAGAAAAGAGGCACCTCTGCCTTGAGTGAATAAGCAATTATCATTCTCAGATTGTAAAAAACCAAGAGAAAATAAGTGCTTACTAAATTCCAGGTTCCACTCCCGTGAAGCTTGCTTCAAACCATACAAGCTCCTCTTAAGCTTGCAAACTTCTCCCGCACGTCCTTGTGTATATCCCTGTGGAATTTTCATGTATATTTCATCAGTCAAATGCCCATGTAAAAAGGCATTATTAATATCAATTTGATGAATACACCAGTCAAATTGTGCTGCCAAAGCAAATAACAATCTCACTGTAACAGACTTAGCCACAGGTGAGAAAACCTCATTATAATCGATGCCAAACTCCTGGTTGTACCCTTTAGCCACTAGTCTGGCCTTATATTTCTCAATAGACCCATCAGATTTAAGTTTCACCTTATAGACCCATTTAGATCCAACAACATTCTTTCCAGCAGGTAGAGGAACAATGTCCCAAGTCTGGTTTTCTTCCAAAGCAGTGAGCTCTTTATTCATAGCATCAACTCACTTCTTTGTTTGACAAGCTTCCTTGTAACTGCTTGGTTCTTTAATGGACTGTACACTCATGAGAAAAGCTTGATAAGTAGGGGTAAAATCTCTGCAAGTAGTATAAGGAAAAGTTGCTGGAGTATATTGCTGTTTGACAGAAGTATGACACAAAAAATCTTGTAAATAAGCAAGTGCTTTGACCTGTCTAGAACTCTTCCTGATTCCCTGTGTTTGTGGCACATTAGCTGGGATATCATTACTATTTATAGGATCTGAGTGTGATACCGGCTGTGAATCTGGGGAGGAATCAGTGGTTGTCGAAGTGTGCAGATTAGATGGAGAATCATTATCTGGGGTAGAGTGATGTTGCTGAGAAATATGATCTGGAGTAGAATGATGTTGTTGTAAGGGCAATGGGTTATTGATATTAGGGATGATGATTTCAGGATCAAAAAAGAATCATGATCAAAAGAATGGAAAGGCAGTGTTAGGGGATCAGAAGATTGTAGTGGAAATATGGAAGGGCAGAATTCAACATCCCTACTGGTTGTAAGTGACTTAGAAACCAGATCATAGAGTAAAAAACCTTTGTGCTGTGGTGATAATCCCAAATATATAGATTGAAGGCCTCTAACAGCAAACTTTGATTTATGAGGATGAATATTGGCTCTATACACCAAACACCCAAAAGGATGTAATCCAGAAAAATCAGGGGCTTTCCCAAATAGTATCTCAAATGGAGATTTCTAATCCAAAACCACAGATGGCAATCTATTAATGATCCAAGTAGCATGCAATAGGGCATAACTCCAGAAAATACTAGGAAGTTTACTTTGAAACATTAAAGCTCTTGCTACCTGAAGTAAATGCTTATGTTTGCGCTCCACAATCCCATTTTGTTGTGGAGAATAAGTGCAAGACCGTTGATGAATGATCCCATGATCTGCCAAGAGCTGCTGCATCTGTAAATTGACAAACTCAGAACCATTATCTGTTCTAATGCTTTGAACTTTAACATTAAATTGTGTCTGTACCATAAGCAAGTAGCTCCAGATAATATTCCAGACCTGTGTCTTATGTTTGAACAGATATATCCAGGTTGCTCGACTGCAATCCTCTACAACAGTTAGGAAATAAGGTGTATTGGATAAGGAAGCCTCCTCGTAGGGACCCCAAACGTCCATATGGACTAAGGAAAACATCACTAAACTTCTTCGATTTAGCAATAGAAAATGACTCCGTTGCTGTTTAGCTTCATGGCAGACTTGGCAATGTTTCAGTTCATCAAAACTCTCTGATCTAGCTCTTTTATAAGGATGAGATAGATGCTGCATAGTTGATATTGAGGGGTGTCCCAATAGGCTATGTAAGTCCTGAATTGTGGGTAGAGTTTGAACATTGCAAGCTTGTAGAGTATTCTGGCACTGTTGTGGGAACACATAGAGAGATCCCTTCATTTTGCATATCCCAAGTACTTGGGCAGTGTCCTTCTGTTGTACTATACAATGAGATGCCATGAATTGTATGTTACCTCCAATGTCCTTGGCAAGCTGACCCACAGAAAGCAAGCTGTGAGTAAATTCTGGAGCGAAGAGAACATTTTGCAGAGTAATGGCATTGTTAACTTGAGTTTTCCCTGCTAGAAATGCCCACAAAGCACTACCATCTGAGAGAAATATTTGCATAGGTTGTTTCAGTCTTTTCAGATCACTAAGTAGACTCAGCTGGCAACACATATGGTTGCTTGCCCCGGAGTCTACAATCCATTCATTATTCTTTATAGATGCAGCTAAGCCAAAAGCATAATGTCCTTGAAAAGTCTGTGTAGCAGACCCCATATCTGTATCAGCAAGGTTAACAACAGCCCCTCTCTGTCTTCATGCAACCCTTTTTTGAAATATGTAGCCATATGCTTGGCTATTTCAGATTGTATCGACTTACCAACTTCTCCAAGAGAATCCGCTCCATCGAAACCTTTATGGTTTTCTCTTATTAAATTTGGAACCATACCAGTACTTTCTCCTTGATTGACTGCACAATGTGCTCTTCCTTTTTGTTTATCACTCTTAAACTTCTTGTACCAGTCCAGGATCCCAATCAGTTCGAAACAATCTCCCTTGAGGTGTCCCATACCTCCACAATGCTCACATTTGAGCCTAGCTTTCTCCTCTTTGGTTAGTCGTTTCTTGAATTATTCCTTGTAAGGTCCCTTTTGTTGAGAGTACATAGCACTCTGACCAGGGGAATCAACAAAATGAGTTGAAACATTTATTTGTTCTTCTACTTGAAGAACCATCGAATAGGCTTGACTAACATTAGGAAGAGGATCAAGTATAAGAACCTGCTGTCTTATTCCTTCAAAAACTTCATTTAAACCCATGAGGAATTGCATCATCCTCTCCTCTTCTACATCTTTCTGATTCTCAACCGCCGCTTCACAGGTGCACACTTTTGAGTTTTTAAGCAAACACAAATCATCCCACAAACCATTTAGGTTATTGAAATAAACCATAACTGATTGTGTTCCTTGTGTGTAAGTTGCAATATCTCTACGTAGTTTATACAAAAGTGGCCCATTTTTCTTCCCAAAACGTTTGTGTAATTATTCCCACAGTTCCTTTGAGGTTTCCAAACTCTGAAATCCCCTACATATTTCCTTAGTCATAGAATTACTAAGCCAATTGAAGACCAAGTAATCGACACGCATCCATTGCATGTAGTTAATCGATCCTAGTATAGGTTTACTCAAGCTTCCATCAATGATCCCCAATTTGTTTCTAGACAACAATCCCCTATTAACAGCCAGACACCAGTTGTGAAAATTGTGTCCATCAAACAAGTCCGTTGTAAGGAACATACCTGGATGCTCGCTCTGTGAGATATATAGAGCATCGTTAGTGAGCGTGCGATTGTTGCTGTAATCAGGTTGAGCGACACTCATCGATGACTGTTTCTGCTTTTCGCCATTGAAGCGCAAATTTGTTGGGTGAGCAAGTGATCTTCTCGCTGTGAGAAAGTCCTCCTCTCTTCCGGCACTGCACTCGTTTCTGGAGGAAATTGAGATCGGGCATTGACAGTGTATCCAAGCTCATCCTCTCGTGCTGCTCGTCAGGAAAAATGCTGATTTTTCTTTATCATCGTAAGCAAATCGGCTAAATTGTTCAATTAATCGGATAGATTTGAGGCGATTCGAAGCAATATCTCGAAGATTAGGCTCTGGATACCATGTTATAAACCCTAAAAAATACTCATGCAATAGAGAGTAAGAGGAAAATAGATCTATTATATTTTCAATTGTTCTTTCATCAATCAGAAACACACGAGTTCTTCTTATTTATACACAAAGATAGCTTGCATTGAAAGCTAGAATCCTACGGCTATTGAGCTCGATCCTAACAGATGATCGTACGGCTCTTAACTGCTGCATGGTGGTCCTCCAAGGATCAAGGCTCCAGCATCCACGTGGCAAGGCTCTCCTTAGCAAGTGTTGTCTGCATGTGATCTATTGCATGTGAATGAGTGGGAAAGCTGTCTACATGGAAATAAGAACTTGGGAATTCAACTATATAAGCTCGTTAAATGAGATGCCTACAGGAAAATTCTATGATGCGTGAGGGTGTAATAATGTGTCATGTGTCACGATAGACTTAATGTGACACTTTCATATGTTATAATAGACTTATTGTAACGCATGGAAGTGTCACAATAAATCTATCGTAGCACATGACATACTACATGTGGTGCAGCAGAAAATTTCTCCTCTACAGATTGTGTACACATTTTCTGTCGGCAACAAATCAGCTTACAATTTTATATTTTTTAGTTTTTATTTTTTATTTTTTATTTTTTGTTTTCTGCCAACGTGTTCTTGTCAGATCTTAGAGGTAATATGTGTTGGTTTTTGTGTACACGTGCGTACTATACACAAACTATCATATTCACACCTAAAAATAGTCCACAACTAGTGTCCACATTATTGTATAGGCAGGGCCGGTCCTGTTACATATGGGGCCCTAAGCGAAAACTAAAAATTGGGCCCTCATAGAGGATTTTTTTAAGAGTATGAATCAAGAAAAAAAATTATAAACTAATATTTCAGCAAGATAATAATATTCATTAGTTTAAAAGAGGCAAATGATATTTCATCTAAATACAACGCGTCTTGCAGATTTAGAGGCAAAAACATTTATTAAGTTAGTGTAATCTAACTGATCAACCAATTTTCTTTCAATTGATAACATAGCCAATTCATTTAACCTGTCCTGCGACATAGTTGATCGTAGAGAAATCGAGAGCTCAAGGAGAAATGGAGAGACGAGTCTGACGAGAATATGGCGTTGAGATGATGACTCTCTGCTTTCTCTCACTAACTCTCACTTTGGGCTTAGAAATAGAATTATACATATAATTATTAAAAAAAAAAATTGGGCCCCCAAAAGTTTTGGGACCAATGTGCAATAGAATTATACATATAATTATTAAAAAAAAAAAATTTAGGCCCCCAAAAGTTTTGGGCCCAATGCACATGCATGCTGAGCATTGCCTCAGGACCGGGCCTGTGTATAGGGCCCTAAGATTTCCTATATATTACACTCTTACATTTTTTAAATTATGAATTTTTTTTTATGTTTTTGTGTGATTTAGTTAATTTTAAGATTGTTATTTTTTTAAATAATTGTGTGTGATTTAGTTAATTTTAAAATTATTTTTAGGGTTCACTCATAATTATTTTTTAGTAATTAATTTTCAATTTTTAATTAATAATTCATTATTATGGTTGATTAATTTAAAATTAAATTTTACAACTTTTTTAATTCATTTTTTCTTTATTGATAAATATTGACTATGATTATTTATGTTAGAATTTTTTAAATATTATTAAAATAATAAATTTGATAGTGAAAGACAGAGAATTGTTACATGAAATCTGAACCCTATACAGGGTCGGTTTAATTTAGAACCACATAAAATCACCGGCGTCATATAACACTTTGTCTTTAAATGTCCAATTATGATCTACACCAAAAAGGGGTATTATCCTCTGGTCTACATTCCCTATCCCATTATCGTGTTTCACTATTAAATTTAATATTTTAAAAATGTTTATTGCAAAATTAAAATATATTATAGTATAATCCATCGTAATTAACATTTATTGTTCAAAATTAAAATTTTAAAAAATTATATACCCTAACTTTGGAATAATCAAGCCTATTAATCAATTATATTAATTGAAAAATAAAAACAATTACTAAAAAATAACTATAAAGCCTAAATGGATGAAATAAATCCTAAATAATAATTATAAAATTAAATTAAACCAAAACAAATTCAAATTGAAGAAAAACTGAATGAAAATCTAATAAAAATTAAAATGGGACACAAAGTGCCTAGAGAAAGTCAAATGAAATTTCTTGTTACACTCTTTATGCTACACTTTCAAATTACAGGTTTTTCTTGTATTTTTTTCTTCAATTTTATTTTTTTATGATTTAGTTTAATTTTATGATTGTTTTTAGAGTTCAGTCTATCCAATTAGGGTTTATAATTATTTTTTACAATTTAATTTTTTATTTTCAATTATTAATTTATTATTATGATTGATTTTTCTAAATTATGTTTTATTAATTTTGATTCATTTTTTTATAAATGTTGGCTATGATTGTTTATTTCAGTACTAATTTTAATTTTATAATAAATCTTATTAAAATCATAAATTTGATAATGAAACATTGAGTGAAATACGAAAATGTGTAATAGAAAATTTTAATCCAGAGAAAATGGGGTAGAGGATTTGATTTGCTATAAAAATACGAAAATTATAACTCATAATTTATATGGTCAAGCATAAATGCGAAAAATTTATTGCATGCATAATTAAAATATAACCAGCAACATAATTAATTGCGTGTGTGTGTGTGTGTGTCAAGTTCCACATGAGATTTTTTAATCCAAATTGTGTGTGTCAACTCTGTACCAAACATCAAAATTATTAATTTTTTCTTTTATTTTTTTTCTTCAATTTTATTTTTTTTTGATTTAGTATAATTTTACATTATCATTTAGAGTTTATTCCACACAATTAGGGTTTATAATTTTTTAGTATTTAATTTTCATTATATTTTTATAATTGATTTTTAGGGTTGATTATTCCAAACTTAGAATATAAATTTTTTATAATTTTAATTTTTAGCAATAAATTCAAGATTAATTATAATATAATAAATTTTATATTTATGAAAAATATTATTAAAACCACACAATTTTGATATTGGAACACACAATTTGGAGTAAAAGATAACATCGGGCAAGTTCTGGGAGGTGTGTATGACATTTGTTATAGGATTGATCACATGCATGTGCTAATAAGTGTGGATGAAATCTTCTCTCGATTATTTATATTTTATCTTGTATTTTAATAATTTATTTATGCCTTTAATTGTATTAAATTTTTTAGTAGATAATTGTATATTTTTTTTAAATAAATATAACGAAGATCTAATGATTAAAATGCGAGATTGAATTCCAAATTAAAATTGTGACTCTCATCCGTAAAATCCATCCTATTTGTATACATCATTTTTTGGGATGAAATCGCCTATTGCAATAGTGGTGTGATATGTTCATGTTATTACTATTAAATTTATAATTTTATAATAATTTAGGTAAAAGTAAAAAAATTAATTATAACATCATGAATAATAATCAATATTTATTAACCAAAAAATTGAATTAAAAAAATTATAATTATAATTATGAAAAAAATAATTCATAATAATGAATTATTAATTCAAAAAAATGACAATTGAGTATTAAAAAAATTAGTATATATCCTAATTAGGAAGAATAAACCCTAATTAAAAATTGTAAAATTTAATATTTTTATGCTTACAAAAAATTTATTATAAAACTATAAATTTAATAGTGTATGTAACGCTCCAATTTCACTTTTGATAGAAAAAGAGCATGTTACTCATGCTTTTCATTAATAAAACAATTTACTTAAAATACAGCGGAAGTTTAAATCATAAATTGTCATTTATTACAAAAATAAAGTCATAAATAAAAATCTCATTTAATCATCCTTGATCATTTGACCACCATCATCACATCTTGTCCGCTCACACACGCCCGTGCTTTTGCCTAAAAGGAAATAAAAGATTTGGGGTGAGTTCCTTTAAACTCAGTAAGGAGTGACTGTTATTCAAACTATAAATTTAACAGAACGGTATGTGAAAATATTTAATTCATGTAACATGACTTTTTGCACCAGTCCGTAGGCTCGGTACTTTATAGTCTAAAAGAATCCGTACTTTATAGTTCAGAAGACTCGGTACTTTATAGTCTAGAAGATTCTATATTGAATTTCACATAACTCCTGTACAAACATATAGAGAGGATAGCAATAAAATTTTCCACATAAAACCCCACCTTAACCTTGCATCAAGACCAATCTCAATAATTAAAGTCGTGGGTCCCACAAGAAGAAAAAAAATCACAAGCCACACACACACGGATTTATATATATCATGCGAGGGAATATAAAACTTACTTTTCCTTTGGTCCCACTATAATAATTAATAACTATAGATATTGAATTTCAAGTCATCCCCTCTCACTTTCTCTCTCGATACAGTAGAGTAGCAGAAAATGAATTTTAAAAAAATGGGCTTCGAACATTTACGGGAAAACAGAGCAGCAAGAAAAAACGATGGAGTAGCAGAATTTAACACACCCAACACGAAAAATTTACTCCACTACAAGAAAAATGCGATTGAGTGACGGAACATTTTTCGTCGTTAAAATAACAACAAATTAATGATGAATTAATTTTTTTTTAACGACGGATTATTCCATTTCTAAGTTAACGACGGAAAAATCCTCGTTACAAATTGTATTTTAATTTTTAAATTTAATTTTTTCATTTTAACAACGAACTAACGACGGATTTTTCAGTCTCTAAGTTAACGATGGAAAAATCCATCATTAAAAAATATTTTTTATTTTTTCCTTTTTTTTTTTAATTTTCGTGACGGAATATTCAGTAGTTAAAATTATTTTTTTTTATTTTCCAATAAATACTTAATTATAAATTTGGAATTATTTTTTAATTTTTTTATTTTATTATTTCTTTTATTTTTTCTGCTTTATTTGATTTTTTTAATATTTTATATTATTTTTATATTTTAATATTTTAATTTCAAAATTTTCAATTGGTAATTAATTAAAATTTTGAAATTAATATTTTTAATATTATATTTACTTTACATTTTCAAATTTATTTTATTTATTTATATTTTAAAATTTATTTTATTTTTTAATATTTTATACTATTTTTAATATTTTTTTTCAATTACTAATTAATTACGAATATGAATATTTTTTTAATATTTTAATTTATTTTACTTGTTATGATTTATTTATAATTTTTATATTGTTTATTATTTTTTTAATATTTTTTATCACTTTAATATTATTTTTATCAATATTATTTATTATAAATATATAATATTTGAGAAAATTAATTAAAATAATCTAATATTAAATATAATAATATAATATAATTATATTTTATAACAAACATATAATAAAAATAAAAATTTAATTAAAATATATTTATATTTTATAATAAATATGTAATAAATATAAACATTTAATAGATATTTAAATAAATGAATAACATATAATTATTTAATTTGGAAATAAAAATTTAATCGAAATGGTTTTGGTTTGTATATATTATTTCTATATTTGAACATAAATTTTCATTAGCTCACATAGTTAGGAGTACAAGTACTAACCTAGAGATCCTGGTTTCGAAAGAGGTCCTGGTTTCGAATGCACTTGGGTGCAAGTGTTCTCAAGATTATTCCTGGCTTGCTCACGGCTTGGCTCGAACCGTTACCTGAGCTCGGCTGGCTCGACTTAGCTCTAACCAAATTTTTTTTTAACGATAGAAAAATTTCATCGTTAATCCCTCGCTAAATTTATTTTTATTTTTAAATTTCCAACGATAGAATTTGGCGATGACTTAGCGACGGAAAAAATTCGTCGCTAATTTCATCGCTAACATTAATCCATCGTTAAAATAATCAACGATGAGATGATTAACAACGGACCCAATCCGTCGTTAAAATGTTTTAACAACGAATTTTTTATGTTTAGCGACGGAAAAACCCATCGCTAAAACGCGGATTTTTTGTAGTGCTTAAGCAACGACTAGTGAAATTCCATACCTTTCGAAAGTTAAGATGAAAGGGAAATGTTCTTCTCTCTGTTCTTTTCTTTTTCTTTTTGGTGTGAGGAATATGATAAAAGGATGCCTCTATTTATACTAGTGAAGTTAGGGCTTCATAGCCTTAATGTCGTGGTAGAAATATTTCTTGAAATGAGGCATGTGTTGTTCCTGCAACCATATGGAGATATTAAACGCGCCGTCTCCGTCGCGGGAGGGAATTATGATGGACATTCCTTCGCCAAAGAAAAAGGCTAAATTAAAAAACGGAGGGCTAGAAATTTGAGAAATAATAAATATAGATAGCTGGCAGCTGCATCCCACCCAAGAAAAAGGTACATGAAATTATCTATTGCATTAGTAGTGTGACTATATAAATGGGACATCTCAAAAAATAAAATGGACTATATAATTGGGACGGAGGGAGTAAATTAATTGCATGTATGTATGTGTGTGTGTGTGTGTGTGTGTGTGTGTGTGTGTGTGTGAGTCAAATTGCACATGAGATTTTTTAATCCAAAATTGTGCGTGTCAACTCTGTATCAAACATCTATATTATTAATTTTTCTTTCATTTTTTCTTCAATTTTAATTTATTTTGATTTAGTATAATTGTACATTATCATTTGGATTTTATTCCACCCAATTAGGATTTATAATTTTTTAGTATTTAATTTTTATTATATTTTAGTTAATATAATTAATTTTTAGGGTTGATTATTCCAAACTTAGAATATAATTTTTTTATAATTTTAATTTTTAGCAATAAATTCAAGATTAATTATAATATAATAAATTTTATCTTTATGAAAAATATTATTAAAACAACATAATTTTAATATTAGAACACACAATTTGGAGTAAAAGATCTCATCCGGGCAAGCTGTGGGAGGTGTGTATGACATTTGTTGTAGGATTGATCACATGCATGTGCTAATAAGTGCGGATGAAATCTTCTCTCGAATATTAATATTTTATCTCATATTTTAATAATTTATTTATGCCTTTAATTGTATTAAATTTTTTAGTATATAATTGTATATTTTTTTAAATAAATATAACGGAAATCTAATGATTAAAATGCGAGATTGAATTCCAAATTAAAATAGTGACTCTCATCTGTAAAATCTTTCCTATTTGTATACATCATTTTCTGGGATGAAATCGCCTATTGCGCTAGTGGTGTGATATTTTCGTGTTATTACTATTAAACTTATAATTTTATAATAATTTTGGTAAAAACAAAAATTAATTATAACATCATGAATAATAATCAATATTTATTAACCAAAAAATTGAAAATTATGAAAAAAAAATTCATTTTAATGAATTATTAATTCAAAAAAATGACAATTAAGTATTAAAAAAATTAGTATATATCCTAATTAGGAAGAATAAAATTGTAAAATTTAATATTTTTATGTTTACAAAAACTTTATTATAAAACTATAAATTTAATAGTGTATGTAACGCCTCAATTTCACTTTTGATAGAAAAAAGGGCATATTACTCATACTTTTCATTAAGAAAATAATTTACTTAAAATACAGCGGAAGTTTAAATCATAAATTGTCATTTATTACAGAAATAAAGTCAAAAATAAGAATCTTATTTAATCATGCTTGATCATTTGACCATCATCATCACATCTTGTCCGCTCATACACCGCCCGAGCTCTTGCCTAAAAGAAAAGATTTAGGGTGAGTTCCTTTAAACTCAGTGAGGAGTGACTGTTATCCAAACTATAAATTTAATAGAACGATATGTGAAAATATTTAATTCATGTAACCTGTACTTTTTGCATCAGCCCGTAGGTTCGGTACTTTATAGTCTAGAAGACTCCGTACTTTATAGTTTAGAAGACTCTATATTGAATTTTACATAACTCCTGTACAAACATATAGAGAGGATAACAATAAAATTTTCAACATAAAAAAATCCATCTTAACCTTGAATTAAGATTAATTGTTTATATCCCGGCACGACTTGCCTATAAATAATTATTTATTAATGAAATGAACAACATGATGCGCGCGTGATACGCTTAAAAGTCAAGAAAAATAATACATAATTAATTAAGAAGACTATTGTGTACATGACTAACATATTAATAACATAGAAATTAAGGTATAAGAATTGTTTTTCAAAAAATTTAAAATCGTGCAATAAAACATGTCGTTCTTTCAGTTATGATGCTAAACCATTTGCTTATTACAAATCAATAAATGAAAATGTGTATATATACGTATATAACTATACATAGGTGCATATCTAGAGAGTTTGTTGGGAAAGTGGTAAACCAATCTCAATAATTAAAGTCATGGGTCCCACAAGAAGAAAATAAAGCACAAGCCATAAATATATATATACATCATGATAGGGAATATAAAACTCACTTTTCCTTTGGTCCCACCATAATAATTAATAACTCTAGATATTGAATTTCAAATCATTCCCTCTCACTCTCTCTCGAGTCTCGACACAGTAGAGTGGCATAAAATGAATTTTAAAAAAATGGGCTTCGAACATCTACGGGAAAACAGAGCAGCAAGAAAAAAAGATGGAGTTGCAGAGTTTAACACACCCAGCACGAAGAATTTACTCAAGCAACGACCAGTGAAATTCCATATCTTTCGAAAATTAGGAGGAAAGGGAAATGTTCTTCTCTCTGTTCTTTTCTTTTTCTTTTTGGTGCGAGGAATATGATAAAAGGATGCTTCTATTTATACTAGTAAAGTTAGGGCTTCGTAGCCTTGATTTTGGACGAAAAATCTGAAGGAATGATTTATTTTTATAAATCAAAAATTTTGGACGAAAAATAGTTAACAAAAACCTTGGTAACAAATCTCAAGTCAACCCTTTCTTTTCTTTAGAGGAAGGAAGCGAAAATGGTACCCTAATTTTCTTGAGCTCTTGCTTTGGGCTAGAAATAAAATAGACATGGGTCCAAAATTATTAAATATCAAATGTTATGGAATTCTAGAAAATAAAATACGTAATGACCTTAAAATAATTTAAATAAATAAAAGAATAAAATATAACTTCAAAAATTTCATAATAAATGTAATGCATTTATGAACAAGCTCTTCATATGTTAAAATTTACTCTAGGCGCGACTTATAGGACTTAAACAATTAATATTATATTTAAAACAATAAGTAAATAAATAAATAAATTTTCGGGGCACTACAACCTTATACTATACTGTCTAGCAAACAAGCCCTTAATAAATTAAATGGGATAAGGTCCAATTTGGTCCTACAACTATACCTGAAATCTCAGTTTGGTCCCGAAACAAAATTTTGGTCCAAATTGATCCCTCAACTTTTTAAAAAGTTCAAGTTGGTCCTACAACTATACACGAAATCTCAATTTAGTCCTGAAATAAAATTTTTGCTCAAATTGGACCCATTTTTTTTTTATTAAACCATAATTAGATTAATTCGAGACCAATACCAAGCCACATATATAATTTATGTATCCGAAAGTTTGAACATCATTTTCAATAGTCTCAGTCAAAATTTAATAATTTTAGAAATCAATACTAAGTTGTGGAACTATCTAATCTACATAATGAAATTTTGATGATATATAATTATAAGCCAAGACAAAAAAATATACGTAATATTATTATTTCATGATTAGTACAAGAAGAAAACTAGTCGGGTACATAAATTGTATATGTGGCTTGGTATTGGTCTCGAATTAATCTAATTATGGTTTAATAAAAAAAAATGGGTCCAATTTGAGCAAAAATTTTATTTCAGGACTAAATTGAGATTTCGTGTATAGTTGTAGGACCAACTTGAACTTTTTAAAAAGTTGAGGGATCAATTTGGGCCAAAATTTTATTTCGGGACCAAACTGAGATTTCAGGTATAGTTGTAGGACCAAATTGGACCTTATCCCTAATAAATATAGATAGCTGGCAGCTGCATCCCACCCAAAAAAAAGGTACACAAAATTATCTATTGCATTAATAGTGTGACGTCTCCGTGTTACACTATTAAATTTATAGTTTTATAATAAAGTTTTTGTAAACATAAAAATATTAAATTTTACAATTTTTAATTAGGGTTTATTTTTCCTAATTAGGATATACTAATTTTTTTAATACTTAATTGTCATTTTTTTAAAATTAATAATTCATTATTATGAATGATTTTTTTCATAATTATAATTATAATTTTTTAATTCAATTTTTTGGTTAATAAATATTGATTATTATTCATGATGTTATAATTAATTTTTATTTTTACCAAAATTATTATAAAATTATAAGTTTAATAGTAATAATACGAAGATATCACACCACTAGCGCGATAGGCGATTTCATCCCAAAAAATGATGTATAACAATATGATAGATTTTACGGATGACAGTCAACTATTTTAATTTGGAATTCAATCTCACGTACATTTTTTAAAAAAAGCTTGTTATAATAATTGAGCCCTAAAAACAAAGAATTGAGCTCGTATTTGGTTTTGGAGCGTTACAAAAGTAAAATTTAAAATTATCCAGTGTCTCACATAGTGCACATGCCTGACACTCGATAGGATGAAATAAAAAAAAATGAAAAAAAATGAAAAAGCGAAAAAAATAGGCTATGCCAAAAATGTCGAGATTTGGGCACGGGTTTTGACTTTTGGGTGGGTTTTTGAGCCTATTTGATCTTACGCTTTTGATGAGTGTCTAAATTACACTCATTTTTGATTGCATATAGTTATAAATGCAATAGGTTTTATGTATATATATTGATGTAAATAATGTAATTATCGTCTTTATCTTTAGTTTTAATTAATGTGGCCAATTCAGGAAATTTTAGGATAATTCAATGCAAAATAAAGTCGTTTTGGGATTATGATCAATAAAGGCCGCACAAGACGAGAAAAAATGAAGAAAACCAAGTGTTGGGCTCAAACTCGACCAAGAAACGCGAGTTTCCTCGGTCTGGCATCACAACGCATGCAGACACAGCCTCTGAACTCGACCAAAAGGTCACAGTACAGAGCCCTTCAGGAGTTGAAAAACGTGAGGCCTAGATGCGACTCAAAGACGCGACCTAGCAAAGGGTCGTGGTGCAGACGCTCCCGGCGTGAGAACAGGGGGACCACGACCCCCAGGCGCGACCCATCAGCCCGAGTTTCAACCCCTTCAGAAACGTGTTTTCCTTTGTTCCAAACTCGACCCCAGGCACGAGTCTGTCGGGGTCGCGTTCAAGATTGACGAATCCTTTTTTGACTTTTGGCATCCCATTATTGCTCCACTATATGATATAACTTAGGAAGGGTTCAAACCATTCACCCCCCACTCGAAAATACACTATCAAACACCACATTTGGGGATTTTGGAAGAACAAGAAGATCAAGAGGAGGAGGAAGAAACAACCATCCATTTGAAGATTCAAGCCAAGGGATTGAAGAAGAGGGTTCTACATTGGATTTTATCTCATCTTTTCTTCTCTACTCTTATTTTTAGAATGGGTTTTGTTGTTTTTCTCTTTGTTCTTGATGTTATTGTAAATATGGTAGGCTAGAGCCCTAAGGGCTCTAGAATGTAGAGAAACAATGTGAATCTTGTTCTTGATAAGGGTTTTATCTATGGTTATGCTTTGTCAAGATTTTAATCCATGCTAGTTCTTGAATGGTGTTGTTTGAGTGGCCTTCATTTAACATCAAATGTATGATTCATTTGCATCTTGCCCATCCCGTGATCATAAGCATGGATGGATTGAATCCATGTATTTGTACTCTTCGTTGAATGTCGAATATGTGGAAGAAAATGTGACCCCTTTGAGCCTTTGGTAGGTGTGACCTTGGAATTAGTAATAGTCATCCTTGTCACATTCGCAATTTAAGAGATATTCGAGAGATGCTCTTACTATATTCATGGTCTTCCTATCGTTGAACGAAGCATGATTGTTGAGAATACCCTTGTTGTATATTCAAGAGTAGCATTGTGTATTCATGTCCTAGAGTCTTGTTTTTAACTTGTTATCTTAAACCATTTCCTTTTTAGATCTTGATTTCTTGCATTGTTATTCTAGTTTTCACATTGTTGTTTAAAGTTGTTATTGTTTGGTATTTGATCTCTTAAGTTTATATTTTGGTATTGTGGTTGAAAACCAACTCTCACTTAAGCATCGTCTAGATAATTTACCAATCTATTGTCGTGATACTTGCATTATCGAGAGTTTTAATTTCTATTCCCTGTGGATCGACGTTGTATCATTCTATCTACATTTATATGCTTATATACTTATAGGCATGGCACGAGTTAAATATTAAAACGAGAGAAATATAGGAGTCGACACAAAATATCGCATCAACTTTCATACAAGTTCTTGTCAATTAATTACACTCGAAGTGCCAAGTCCCATCTATATATACTTTATATCATATCATTTTTTAATTTACTCAAAAAATTAAAAGTAGAAGTAATATCATCGTCTTTTATTTGATTGCTGCCAGTACATAAAAGAAATTTCCAATGCGACAAACCACACACCGAATAGGAAATACAAGATCAAACTGCAAATAGAAAAAAATAAAATTCCCCTATATATATGAATCTAAAATCTAGAGATGCATATATCGTAGAGGAAAAAATTGATCAACGTAAAGTACAATTAACAGCAATAATATTATTTTCATTCAATATATATAATTAATAAATTAAATATCAAATGTCGTGGTAGAAATATTTCTTGAAATCAGGCATGTGTTGTTCCTGCAACCATATGAGGATATTAAACGCGCCGTCGCCGTCGCGGGAGGGAATTATGAACGTTAGTCCATCGGCACCAATCGCTAAAGTCCCCATGTGAATCTCCTTGCCCCACCCGAAATCCGTTCCGTACAACGGCATTGCCGTCCAGCTCACGATCGCCAGATTAGGGTCTCTCAAGCCATCTGCCTTCAGCCGGCCGTCGTTTTCCAGCGACCTAAACTTTCTGACGTCCGGCAACCCTTTCAGGTATTCCAGGTAAGCTCTCACCGTGTCTTCGGTCACTCTTTCCACCGCTTCGTGGATTTTCTCCGCCGCCGCCCCGACGGAGTTGGAGAGGAGGCTACCTGATTTGTCCATGGCTTTCACGCGAATCAGGGCGTTGCCGAAGTAGTTTTTTGGGAGGGGAGGGTTCATCTTGTTGCGGAAGTCGGCGACGGTGAGGATGGAGGTCTCCTGCTCGGCGGCATGGCGGCGTGCCTTGGTGGTGCACCGCCAGATGTGGGCGGCGACCGCCTCGAACCTGGTGTACCGGCGGACGGCGTTAACATTGGATTTGCTTCGGAGATTCTCTATTTGGAGTTTGCTGAGATCGAGAAGCGCGACAACGATCTTCCTTGGCTGCTCGAGGTTGTCTTCTTGGCCTATGAGAGCCGGCAGGGGGCGGAGCACCGCCGGGTCAAAGGCTGAGCTCAGCGGCGGGTAAGTGTCCAATACCTTACGGTCCAGATACGGCGGGATCACAACTTGATCTTCTCCTCCGCGGGAAATCTTGGCCCACTCGTCGATGAAATGCAGAGAGCTGGGGCCGTCGGCTATGACGTGGGAAATGCCGAGGCCAATGCTGACGCCGCCGCACCGGAATCTCGTGAGCTGCACAGTGAGCATAGGGATTTCATCAATCGGAGTAGTGGTGTAATCCGAGGAGGGGGGGAACAAGGACCGCATGGCTGGAGTTGGACTGAAATCACCGAAATCCTCCACCGCCGCCTCAGACTCGGCTTCGAATATCGGGACACCTTTGCCGTTGCAGTGGAGTTCAACCCTGCCGCCGCCTTCTGCCGCCCAGACCAGGCGACCCGCCAGTGGGTAGAACAGCACGAGGGCCTTGCTGAGGGAGTGTTTGAGCCTTAAAATGGGGTCTGTTGCGTCCAAAGCGGCGGAGTGTTTGTAAAAGTAGATAGTCGGAGTGTGAGCAATGTCTGAGATTTGATCGGAGGCGTGTAAATACATAATCTCATCCGGTTTCGCCTCCGATGGCCGGACGATGTGAGTCAACCTAACTGTTACCATAATTATGATTGCAGGCTGCCAGAGCAGGAGACGAAAGTGAGCTGATCGATAGGATAATATATATAGTGAAAATATATAAAACTAGCCAGGATAATATATATAGTGAAAATATATAAAATTAGCGAGTAAAACTTTTAAAAAACTTATTTTAGTCACTAACTTTTAAATATACGTTTTTTAGCCCGAATGACTATATTGCCCCTACTCATTGCGCGCAGTGCCAGCGCGCACATGGGTATTTTCATTCAAAGTGGCTAAAATAAATATGTTTAAAACTTACCGGTTAAAATAAGTATGTTTTAAAGTTTAAGTGACTAAAATAGTTTTAGCCTCATATGTAACATCCCACATTTACGTGATTTAAATTATTTCAATTATTCAATTGCTTTAAATTTAAGATTTAATTTATTTGATAATGCTCAACAAAATTAAATGGACTTGAGGAAGTCTGATATTGCGCCCCTAATTTAGAAGAGAAATTTTAGAACTTAAACCTTGTTCTTAGAATTATTATATGGTCTTGTGGAAATATTATCAAATTTACTTCTTATTTGATTTAGAATTAAAAAAAAATTGTTTTGTTAGGTATAAATGTGAAGTTAAAAAAAAAATACACACACATATATATATATATATGTTAATATTCCTAACTTGTTAATAACAATCCTTAAAATGATTATTCGTGAGAATGCTAGAAAATTCCATTATCTATCTAAATCTAGAAAAATTCCAATATCTATCTCTATTTAAAAAAAAAAAGATACTTTGCCGACTTAATAATCATAGCTGTTCAACCATAACTCAAAGCAAATACATCAAAATTTCCTTACACAAATCCAGCAACCTAATTACTCAGCATCAAATACAAAACTTTTTGGTAAGCTTTCAATTTCGTTTTTCTTTCATAGCTGTATAATTTCATACCATTAACCTTAACCATTCGAATTGCTCTTGATATTCCTATATCAATTTCCATGCAATTTATTTCTTTCTCACCAAACACGCATAAGTTAATTTCATAGTGTTAAATAACATAAAGCCCTTGGGAATTTAAGAGCTAGAAATTTAAAATTTCAGAAACAGAAATAGAATAATTTCAAATAGACTAAGAAAATAAAAAAAAAAGAAGGAAGAAGTCGAGGCGAGCTGGTGCCGGGTCTGCCGAGTCCTGAAGTTGGACAACGAGTCAGCTGCGTCGAGTCGGAGTGATGTCGGATGTGAGCCTGTGTCGAACCATTAGGCGTTTGGTTTGGTGTGAGTTGTCGAGGCAGGGAAGTCGAGTTCGCATCGGGTTTGGGATCGTTGCCGGAACTGGGTTTGTCCCAGGTCGTCGTCATCGTCGCCATCAATTTGTGATTGGCGTGGTTAATTGAGATGACGACGCTTGCTCGCTGGAGTTGAGAGAGAACTTAATTGAGAGGAGAGTGGAATTAGAGAATTGAATTTGGGGATCTCCATTTTTCTTTCTTGTTTACGGTAGAGAGAGAGAGAGAGAGAGAGAGAGAGAGAGAGTCTAAATGAGAGAAGAAACACAGTCGAGAGGGAGAGGGAGAGAAATATGGAGAGATGGGAGGGTTAAGGTTGAATTTAAGAATTTGGAATTTCAATTTGGGAATTTGACTTTATTGTTTCTTCCTTTTCTTTGTTGGAATCCAGATGAGTTATGGGAGAGGGGTGGAGAGAAAATAGAGGCTAATAGTATTGGGCCTTGGGCTTTTCATTTTATTTTGATTTAATAGCTTGCTCAATAGTGTAACGCCCCGGTCCCGGGAGAAGGGCAGGGGACCGGTGCGCTACTTGGGGAAAGGGGGAAAGGGGTTGTTGAACAGAAGCAATCAAAGAAATAGGGTTAGTGCCCTAAAAATATGGGCAGCATAACCTCTATAAATGGATCAATCCACGCTTTTAAAGCGTATGAAATGACTCAAACCAGATACCATGACTCTTAGGATGAACCCAAGAAAGAATAACAAAGGCAAACTTCAATGTAAATAATAACAGTTCAAAGGTTAACTGTTAATAGGTTAGGCATAAAAAAGGCCAGACTGATGTCTGTCCAAATACTTAAAGTAAAGAGATGCCAGGCTCCCGCCTGTCGTGAAAGCAATATAAAGCCAGGCTTTTGCCTTGACATGAAAAACAATGTAAAGCCAGGCTTGCGCCTGTCTGAGTAAGGAAAGTAAATAAATGCCAGGCTTTCGCCTGTCAGGAACAGAAAGTAAACGGGATTCGGAGAACCGAACACTCCGTAACAATAAAGAAAATGGGATTCGGAAAACCGAACACTCCATAACAGTAAATAAAATGGGATTCGGAGAACCGAACACTCCATAACAGTAAAGAAAATGGGATTCGGAGAACCGAACACTCCATAACAGTAAATAAAATGGGATTCGAAGAACCGAACACTCCATAACAATAATCAGAGTAAGCGGACAAAAACGCAGTGCATTTATTCAGACACAAAAGGTAACCATGTTCTCAGTTGGACTCCACACATAAAAGAAACATATACATCAAAAGATAGCCCTTCAGCCTTAGCACAGCCGTCCACCATCCCGCAGCTCATCCTGAAAATATTTGAAAAGATTTGGGCGTGAGTACTAATGCACTCAGTGGGTACTTTTGAGAAAAACCTTCAGAATCATTTTATAAAATAGAATATCCAATCATATTGAGAGCATATCATGGAAAGCTTTCAAAACAGAAAATTTGTGAATTCCATGTATACAAAATCATTTTCGTTCCATCATTGCGCGCAACTCTCCCCTAGAACGCTTACGGTGAGTCGGTTCGTGTACACAACCCGGCTGCTTAAGGTTGGACACTGCCCTGTTTGCTTGGGGCTCGATATCGTGAACCATTGTAGTTTCGTCACCAAAAACAGTAGTAAGACTTACATGAGTCAGGAGAGCACATCAAATACAGTCATGAGTTGGATATTCAATCATATTCATTTTATAAATATCAGGGCTTAATAACCCGAAACATATTTTTATATAATAAAAACCCACCTGGTAATCTGAGCTAGATCTAGATTCTGATTCTGATCTCAACTAGAAGTCTCCTTCTTCTGTGCCTACAAGATTATCCGGCAACTTAGTTTCGATGAATGACTACCATTAGGTCAAAATCTAACCTTTCTTAGCTATGAAGTAAATATTATAATATCTACTATCTTAATACGCAGCACCCGGATCATCAAAATATTTTGACTCTTAAGGGAACTTTACTCAGGGCATTTTTATAAAGAAAAACCGTTTAGGAAGTTTTGGCATACGGGGTGGTCAAACCCGTATCCTAAAATTAATTCGGTACAAATAAATTCATACCGCAAGATCTGCCCATTGGAAAAATATGAAACTTTAAATAAAAATACTATATTTTGACACGGAACAACTTTTGAGTTTAAAAATACGATAGGGCTATCCACGAAGGATAGATCTGAAAAAGACTACAATTTAATAATCGGATACCCAAAATATACCCGAAATTAAAAAGTGACAACATGGAAAATGTATATAAATATACATAGAACATAAAACCCTAAAGACACTTTTTGATTCGATGACCCGAAAGAGTCACCGATTTGAAAGGTGGTGGCGACTTTTGGCGGCGGTCACGATGATTTTCCATCGTGATCGTCCGTCGTGTCATCATTTCAATCACGTATTCGTGATCTATGCGTTGACACCTTCAAAACGACTATTTCGGAAATGAAATAGGAAACTAGAGACGTACCTTCTCTAGAAGCTGCTCGGCGTTTCGATTTTGAAAATGAATGAAAAATGAAACCTTAACCTCCTATTTATAGAAGAAAAATAAATAGGATAATATTTCGAAAAAGAAATTGGATAATGACGGATGTGCCTTAGTTATCCAAATCTATTACCTTTCACCCTAAAATTGTGCCAAGTGTTCATTTGAACTCGAAATTGGAAAATTCAAAGTTTGGCACGATGCTTGAAAATTTTTCTATCAACCCAAGAAAAATATCAGAACATATTTTAAAGCAATTTTTGACCAAATTAAATTTTAATAGATGTCTCTGGCTGCGATTTTCCTTTATTTGAATCCGTTAAGGACCCAACTTCTTACCTAAATTACCCTCAGGTAACATAAGTTGAGTAAAACCCTCTAAAATATTTCGGGGTATTACATTCTACCCTCCTTAATAAAAATTTCGTCCCGAAATTTGCGTACCTCTATAGGGTAAATCAGGGTACAACTCCTTGATTCTGCTTTCAAGCTCCCAGGTAGCTTCCTCTCTCCCATGGTTATTCCATAGGACTTTCACCAGTGATATCTGTTTGTTCCGTAATTTTTGGACCTTTTGGTCAAGAATAACCTCTGGTTTTTCTTCATATGATAAATCCTGATTCAGGACTATCTCTTCATTCTTTATAACGTGTGTAGTATCAAACACGTACTTTCTCAACATTGAGACATGAAAAACATTATGAACCTCAGCTAGACTTGGCGGTAAGGCTAGTCTATAAGCTACCTCTCCAACTCGTTCAAGAATTTCAAATGGTCCAATATACCGTGGTTTCAATTTTCCTCTTTTGCCAAAACGTATAATTCCTTTAGTAGGAGATATTTTGAGAAAGACCTTATCTCCAACATTAAAATACAGATCCTTTCGACGTTTATCTGCATAGGCTTTTTGTCTATCTTGGGCCTCCTTCATTCTCATTCTTATCTTATCAATTATTTCGATTGTTATCTGAACAATCTCAGGGCCTAATATCTTTCTTTCACCCACTTCATCCCAATAAAGTGGTGATCTACATCTTCGGCCATACAATGCTTCATATGGTGTCATTCCAATAGTTGCCTGATAACTGTTGTTATAGGCGAACTCTACTAAGGGTAAAACATTTTCCCAGCTTCCACCTCTATCAGTTAAAACTCCTCTGAGCATATCCTCTAGTATTTGTATTGTCCTTTCTGATTGTCCATCAGTTTGAGGATGGAAAGCTGTACTGAAATTTAGTTGTGTTCCCATGGCATCTTGGAGACTTATCCAGAATCTAGAAGTAAATCTGGTATCTCGGTCAGAGGTGATCGAGACAGGTACTCCGTGTAATCGCACAATCTCCTTCACATAGAGTTGAGCCAACTTATCTAGTCCAAGTGTCATCTTGATTGGCAAAAAGTGCGCGGATTTGGTCAATCGATCAACAACGACCCATATCGCAGTGTTTCCTCGCACTGACTTTGGTAATCCTACTATAAAATCCATGTTGATATGTTCCCATTTCCATTCTGGGATTTCAAGTGGTTGTAATAATCCTGATGGTCGTTGATGTACCGCCTTTACTTGCTGACAAGTTAAGCATCGTTCAACAAATGAGGCCACTTCTCTCTTCATATTTCGCCACCAGAAGTTTCTCTTCAAATCTCTATACATCTTTGTACTTCCAGGGTGAGCGGTATATGGAGTATCATGAGCTTCCATCATGATTTCATTCTTTAACTCTTCATTGTGGGGCACACATATTCTTCTTTCGTACATGAGAGCATTATCATTTGCTTCAGCAAATCCTTTTGAATCCTCAGATCTTACTTTCAATCGCATCTTCTCCAAAAATTGATCCCCTCTTTGTGCCTCCACAATTCGTTTCCTTAAATCGGGTTTAGCTATTAAAGTAGCTATAAGTCCTTTAGTAGAGTCTGGTGGTTGAACCAACTGTAACTCTAGTCTTTGAAATTCTTCAATTAACCTTTCTTCTTGTGTTAGGAAACAACCTAACTCTGCTTTGGTTTTTCGGCTAAGGGCGTCTGCTACAACATTTGCTTTACCGGGGTGGTAGAGAATGGTACAATCATAATCCTTAACTAATTCTAGCCACCTTCTCTGCCTCATGTTTAAATCCTTCTGTTCAAAGAAGTACTTAAGACTCTTATGATCAGTATAGATTTCACATCTGACACCGTATAAATAATGCCTCCAAATTTTCAAGGCATGTACCACAGCTGCAAGCTCTAGGTCATGGGTGGGATAATTCAACTCATGTGGCCTGAGCTGGCGAGATGCATAAGCAACGACTCTCTTGTCTTGCATTAGCACACACCCTAGCCCTAGCTTAGACGCATCTGTAAAGATAACAAATCCTTCATTTCCTTCTGGTATAACCAATACTGGAGCTGTGGTCAGTCTTTTCTTAAGTTCTTGGAAATTCTTCTCACATTCCTCAGTCCAAATAAACTTAGTCTTCTTTTTCAACAATTGTGTCATTGGTCTTGCCAATTTAGAAAATCCTTCAATAAATCTTCTATTGTAGCCTGCCAACCCTAGGAAACTTCTTATCTCATGTGCACTGGAAGGTGATTTCCAGTTACTTACTGCTTCAACCTTAGCAGGATCTACTTTGATTCCTTCTGATGACACAATATGGCCAAGGAACATTACCTCACTGAGCCAAAATTCACACTTGCTAAATTTGGCATATAATTTCTCCCTCCTCAATGTTTCCAAAATTATATGTAGATGTTCTTGGTGTTGTTCCTCACTTTTGGAATAGATAAGAATATCATCTATAAACACAAGAACAAAGTTATCCAGATATTGATGAAAGACTCTGTTCATCATATCCATGAACACAGCAGGTGCATTAGTCAACCCAAATGGCATCACTAAGAATTCATAGTGGCCGTAACGTGTTCGAAATGCTGTCTTAGGCACATCTTCTTTTCTTATCTTCAATTGGTGATAACCTGAACGTAAATCAATCTTTGAAAATACGTTAGCTCCTCTTAGTTGGTCAAACAAGTCATCTATCCTTGGCAAGGGATACTTATTCTTAACTGTCACCTTATTCAACTCCCTATAGTCTATGCACATTCGCAATGTACCATCCTTCTTTTTAACAAAGAGAATAGGCGCTCCCCAAGGTGAGACACTGGGTTGTATGAAACCTAAGTCCAACAGCTCTTGTAGTTGTACCTTCAGTTCTTGCAACTCATTAGGGGCCATTCTATATGGTGCCTTAGATATTGGAGCTGCTCCTGGTTCCAAGTCAATGGTAAATTCAGTTTGCCTATCGGGCGGTAGCCCTGGTAGGTCCTGTGGAAAAACATCCTTGTATTCCCGAACGATAGGGACTTGATCTATCGTTACTCCCTCTTTCTCTTTTCCTACTAGGTTAACCAGAAAAGCATGGCAACCTTCTTTTCTCATTAGCTTTATAGCTTTCAGGGCTGAAACAACTGGTATCTTCAAACCCATTCTTGCTCCAAAGAAAATTACCTTTGGTTCTCCTGGCTTCTGGAATATGACTTCTCTCTCATGACAACGTATAGTTGCATACGTTGCAGTTAGCCAATTCATTCCCAAGATTATATCAAAATCCTTCATGTCGATTACATATAAATCGGTTATGAAAATCTTTTTGTTAATCTCGAGTTCCAAATCTAGGCATATTCTATTGGCTATCACAGTTTTTCCAGAAGGGATGCTAACTTCTAAGGCATTAGTAGCATCTACTTGTCTAAGTTTTAATCCTTGACTAGCCTTTTCTGAAATAAAAGAGTGTGTAGCTCCAGTATCAAATAAAGCGAGCACAGGTATATTAACCATGTTAATCATACCTGCCAAATTTTCTGGAGCTCGCTCTGCCTGCTGTTGCTGAAGTGCATAAGTCCTGGCTGGCTGTGGGGCACGTTGTCCTTGGTCTGGCTTAAAATTTCCTCTCTGATTTTGCCTTAAGTTTCCACCCTGATTAGGCCTAGAATTGTTCCCTTGATTAGGCCTCTGATTTATATTCCCATCTTGTGCTGGTCTAGGAGGAAAACCTGTATTTCCTTTACTCCTAGGACAATCTCGAGCAAAATGTCCCGGTTGATGACAGAAGAAACATCCATCTGTATTCCTCATACACTTTCCTGAATGAAACTTCCGGCAGATAGGGCAGGGAGTCCTATTTCCTTGTTGATTCTGTTGCCCATAATTGGTATTTCCCTTGGCCCACTGTTGCTTATTTCCCACTGCATTTCTATCTTCCCATTTCCGCTTTCCCTTCAGATCTTGGGAAGATTGTTGTGGCTGGATTTTCTCAGCTGGCATAACAGATTCTATGTTCAAAGCCCGACGCAGTGTTTGCGCATACGACATCTCATCATGACCCATAAGAGTCATGCTGATTTCTGGTTTAAGGCCCTTCCTAAACTTCTTAGCCTTCTTGCAGTCCGAGTCCACGAGATGTGGAGCATAACGAGAGAGTTGATTAAAGGCACGGTCATACTCAGTAACAGTAGAGCTTCCCTGTCGGAGGTTCCAGAATTCCGACTCTTTCTTTTCTCGATAGCAATCAGGAATGTATTTCTGATAAACTTCTTCCTTGAAGTCTTCCCAAGTAAATTCCTGCCATTGCTCATAAGTCATAGTTCTTTTTACAGACTCCCACCAATAGTCTGCATCGTCAATCAATTGAAACTGAGCACATGTAAGCTTTTCCTCATTCATGCAAGACATGTAATCAAATATTCGGTCCAGAGATCGAATCCATTTTTCTGCATCTATTGGGTAACCTAGCCCATTGAAAGTAGGTGGGTGATGTTTACGAAAAGCTTCTTCTGCTCTTGATGTCGGTATGGGAATTGGAATTGGTGCAGGTTGTCCATGGTTTTCTTGGTTCTGTGTTCTTTTCTTAGGCGGCATTCTGAAAAATTTTAGGCTTCAGAAATAACTATCACAAAATCTACTTCGTGCTAAATTAATATGAATGTGAGATATCTCCTAAACTAAATACTCAACAACATTTCTCATGCAATTCTAATCAGTCTACTTATTTGTAAAGGAAAGCACTTAGTCAGTCTACGTTCCACATGAATCTTAAGAGAGGCACTTAAAATCCAATCTATGTGTATAAGTCACAATTGGCTATGTTCATCTACATTCTCACATTTCCAATCACTTACACATTATCACATTTCTAATCATAGGGCATTAATTACTATCGCCACACATTCCTTCAAATCATATCATGGACATATAGTCCCATTAAAAAAAAATAATAATTCAATACCATCTGGGCACAATGTCCCACAATTTTTTTACCATCATGGACAATAAGTCCCTTTTATTCATAACCATCATCATATGGACAGATAGTCCAAAATGATACCATTATCCTTTCGAAACCATCATTGGCGCGACTTTTCATAAATACCATCAATGTGGAGAATGGTCCTTATCCACATTTCTTTTTTTAAAAATCAGTAAATATAATTGAATCTAAAAAACATTTTAACTCACGTACCTTTTTTTTTAAGCAAGATGAGAGCGGTGTAGGCGACGTGCTAGGGCTATCAGACAATTAATTAAGAGAATACACTGAGAACTAGACTCAATCAATAATATGACAGGCCTGCAGAGTTGCAGCCTGCTCTGATACCACTCTGTAACGCCCCGGTCCCGGGAGAAGGGCAGGGGACCGGTGCGCTACTTGGGGAAAGGGGGAAAGGGGTTGTTGAACAGAAGCAATCAAAGAAATAGGGTTAGTGCCCTAAAAATATGGGCAGCATAACCTCTATAAATGGATCAATCCACGCTTTTAAAGCGTATGAAATGACTCAAACCAGATACCATGACTCTTAGGATGAACCCAAGAAAGAATAACAAAGGCAAACTTCAATGTAAATAATAACAGTTCAAAGGTTAACTGTTAATAGGTTAGGCATAAAAAAGGCCAGACTGATGTCTGTCCAAATACTTAAAGTAAAGAGATGCCAGGCTCCCGCCTGTCGTGAAAGCAATATAAAGCCAGGCTTTTGCCTTGACATGAAAAACAATGTAAAGCCAGGCTTGCGCCTGTCTGAGTAAGGAAAGTAAATAAATGCCAGGCTTTCGCCTGTCAGGAACAGAAAGTAAACGGGATTCGGAGAACCGAACACTCCGTAACAATAAAGAAAATGGGATTCGGAAAACCGAACACTCCATAACAGTAAATAAAATGGGATTCGGAGAACCGAACACTCCATAACAGTAAAGAAAATGGGATTCGGAGAACCGAACACTCCATAACAGTAAATAAAATGGGATTCGAAGAACCGAACACTCCATAACAATAATCAGAGTAAGCGGACAAAAACGCAGTGCATTTATTCAGACACAAAAGGTAACCATGTTCTCAGTTGGACTCCACACATAAAAGAAACATATACATCAAAAGATAGCCCTTCAGCCTTAGCACAGCCGTCCACCATCCCGCAGCTCATCCTGAAAATATTTGAAAAGATTTGGGCGTGAGTACTAATGCACTCAGTGGGTACTTTTGAGAAAAACCTTCAGAATCATTTTATAAAATAGAATATCCAATCATATTGAGAGCATATCATGGAAAGCTTTCAAAACAGAAAATTTGTGAATTCCATGTATACAAAATCATTTTCGTTCCATCATTGCGCGCAACTCTCCCCTAGAACGCTTACGGTGAGTCGGTTCGTGTACACAACCCGGCTGCTTAAGGTTGGACACTGCCCTGTTTGCTTGGGGCTCGATATCGTGAACCATTGTAGTTTCGTCACCAAAAACAGTAGTAAGACTTACATGAGTCAGGAGAGCACATCAAATACAGTCATGAGTTGGATATTCAATCATATTCATTTTATAAATATCAGGGCTTAATAACCCGAAACATATTTTTATATAATAAAAACCCACCTGGTAATCTGAGCTAGATCTAGATTCTGATTCTGATCTCAACTAGAAGTCTCCTTCTTCTGTGCCTACAAGATTATCCGGCAACTTAGTTTCGATGAATGACTACCATTAGGTCAAAATCTAACCTTTCTTAGCTATGAAGTAAATATTATAATATCTACTATCTTAATACGCAGCACCCGGATCATCAAAATATTTTGACTCTTAAGGGAACTTTACTCAGGGCATTTTTATAAAGAAAAACCGTTTAGGAAGTTTTGGCATACGGGGTGGTCAAACCCGTATCCTAAAATTAATTCGGTACAAATAAATTCATACCGCAAGATCTGCCCATTGGAAAAATATGAAACTTTAAATAAAAATACTATATTTTGACACGGAACAACTTTTGAGTTTAAAAATACGATAGGGCTATCCACGAAGGATAGATCTGAAAAAGACTACAATTTAATAATCGGATACCCAAAATATACCCGAAATTAAAAAGTGACAACATGGAAAATGTATATAAATATACATAGAACATAAAACCCTAAAGACACTTTTTGATTCGATGACCCGAAAGAGTCACCGATTTGAAAGGTGGTGGCGACTTTTGGCGGCGGTCACGATGATTTTCCATCGTGATCGTCCGTCGTGTCATCATTTCAATCACGTATTCGTGATCTATGCGTTGACACCTTCAAAACGACTATTTCGGAAATGAAATAGGAAACTAGAGACGTACCTTCTCTAGAAGCTGCTCGGCGTTTCGATTTTGAAAATGAATGAAAAATGAAACCTTAACCTCCTATTTATAGAAGAAAAATAAATAGGATAATATTTCGAAAAAGAAATTGGATAATGACGGATGTGCCTTAGTTATCCAAATCTATTACCTTTCACCCTAAAATTGTGCCAAGTGTTCATTTGAACTCGAAATTGGAAAATTCAAAGTTTGGCACGATGCTTGAAAATTTTTCTATCAACCCAAGAAAAATATCAGAACATATTTTAAAGCAATTTTTGACCAAATTAAATTTTAATAGATGTCTCTGGCTGCGATTTTCCTTTATTTGAATCCGTTAAGGACCCAACTTCTTACCTAAATTACCCTCAGGTAACATAAGTTGAGTAAAACCCTCTAAAATATTTCGGGGTATTACAAATAGCCCATGAATTTTAAATAGTTAGTTAAGGTTAATTTCATAGTTTAGATTATAATTCGATATTTTTATGCAAATTTAGATTAATTCTATAAGTATCTCTAAAACCTTATAATTAGTTCAGAATTATGTTTACTAATTATTTAGTCATAAAATTTCCTAAAATTTAGATTTAGTATGATTTCTTTATTTAAACTTAATATCTTTCTAAAACTTTATGAATTATTTTAAACTCATAATTTTTTTTAATATTTTAATTTTCCGATTTATTAAAATTAGAGTTGGCTTAAATGATTTATTTGGAATTATTTTGATATTAGGTGCGGCGCAATTAGGACCCTCGTCTACTTTGTGATTCTCTACTTAATTATTACGTGCTCTCTATTATCAGGTGGGTGAAATTATTATTTTTGAAATAAAAGTATATGTTATATGCTTTTTGAGTCAGAAATGATTTTAATCCAACTTGAATTATCGTGAATGGAATGTGGATAGCGTTTTATACGCACAGAATAGCGTTCTATACGCATAGAAGCGTTTTGTACGCACCAGAATATGTCCTATGCATAGTTCAAGATGTATTCTAGAATCAGAAGAAGAGTACCCTAAATCCATTATTCCTGCGATTTATTTCTGTTGGATAAAAAGTAAGGAATGCTCATGATCCCCCACCACTGAGTACGTTTTAAAAGTGCTCACCCCATATATTAAACGTTTCAGGTCAGTGAGCTTGGAGCCGCGTGAAGGAAATAGGGTGGGCATGCTCAAGATGTTTAGATTACTTGACCTGAATTTTTGGACTTGTTGTTTAAAGTCTACTATTTTGAACTTGATATTATGTGTGTTGTTAGTGTTTTTGAACTAACCTAAACTAATAGTTTTCTAATATGGTTTTATTAATATTAGGGTGTGAATTTTATATTTTGGAACTTGTGAGTTCCTTTTTGAAATGAACTTGGTGTTTATAAAATGCAGGTATTTTGATCTAAGTACATATATTTCTGAAAATATATGTGGTTCTATTTTCTTCTTAGAATTTCTAGCAAGATTAATTATAAAAAAAAATTAATTATTATTTGAACTGCTATTAACTTTCCGCTTTAAAGAATAGAAAGAGTAACATTTTAAATTATAGAATTTAGGGTGTTACATCATATATATAGAGACAAACTATTTTAGCCACTTGAACTTTAAAATATACTTATTTTAGCCAGTAACTTTAAAACATACTTATTTTAGCCACTTTGGACGAAAATGCCCATGTGCGCTGGCAATGCGCAACACGCGGGGGTAAAATTGTCATTCTGGTTAAAATTAATATATTTAAAAGTTAGTGGCTAAATAATTTTTTTTTAAAGTTTGACCGACTAATTTTAAGTATTTCCACCGTACCATATATATATTCTACCGACAGAATATTTTGATCACTTGAGCAAAGTTTCAAGACATTTTTTTATTAATATATACACACTCTTAATATAAACCAGCTGAGAAAGCGTGCAATGCACGTAATTCAATTAATATGCTTAAATTAATTATTAAAGTTTGAATGATTTTACTATAGTATATTTGAGTATTCAATTATAAAATATATATTTTATTATATATACATATCACTTTATAAATACAATAAGATCGAAATTTTTTAGATTAATCAATAATAAGAGAAATAATATAAATATAAATTGTAACTATTTGAACACTAACTCGAAATTTATAGACTTCATTTGTTTGTCTTTTTGTTCTTTTAATATTTACACACACACACACAAAGAGAGAGATGCATGTATCATTTCTCAGCTTCTTTCTTTTACAGCAATTCTCAACATTTGATTGTTGACATATATATGTATTAATACAATTCAAATCTTCTATTCAACAATTTTTATTTTAACTTTACTGTCAAATAAAAATATAAAATTTTAATTAATGTAAATTCACAAAATCTTGCATCATCCATTTTAGAAAAACTTAGTATATACTAAAATAATTTAAATGGATAATGAGTTCAAAATATTAATAATTATATATTTTTTAATATCATGACAAAACACATTATATCACATCAATTGATATAGTTTCTCATAAGTAAATTATATTTTTAACCACTCTAGGTTATCAATTAATTTACGTATGATATCATGCACTGAATTGATTGAACTATTTTAATTATTACACTTGTCGCAAAATATTAACTATTTTTTTGTGTGTATTTATCTGAACATACATTTAATAGTATATTTTTATTATAATATAAATGACTACATTGAATAAATAAAACTAAAAATAACTTAACTAAATTAAAATGGTGTTGAATGTGTAAATATCATGTGTTTAAAGATTAAAAAAAATATTATTATAGCAACATGTGTTGCTCAATGATAAAGAAATGATAAAATCTCAAAGTTTGGTTAATAGTTTATTGTGGTAAATTGCATTGAAGGCTACATGTTCAATATATTTTTCAAAAGTTTATACACTGTTTATAATTTTTTTTTTTTGAAAAATTATAATTTGATTTACAGTTATAATTCTTGATTCAATGACTAACTAATTTAATTAGTTGTACAAAATCTAAGGGAAAATTATTCAATTCCTCAATTTCAATTATTTCCTTAACTAACAAATAAAATTTGTAATCACCATTTTCGTGGAAATCTATATTTCAAAAAATGTGGAATATACATTCCTTTTTACTCGAGGAGTTTAATCATTCTCATTCAACCAAAACACCTAATATATATATCATTTTATAAAAAAAAAATAATGTATAACACTTCGACATATAACTACATATTATATTCGTGTTCTATATTATGTTTAGCTAAATAGTTTGAGAATTATTTTTAATAATTAGTAGTTCAATCTAAGAGAAAATTTTCAATTCTTCTATTTCAACTCTTTTATAAGTATTTGGATTATGTTCATTCTCAATCATATGATTATGAGTAGTCAACATAATCCGTATTTCAAAAAATTGTGCAATATTCATTCCTTCCCCCACATGAAGTTAATTAACTATTCTTATTTAACTGAATAATCTAATATAAAATATTTTATATATAATTATCAAACAAACAAATATTCTAAATTTCTCAAATTATAAATTAATAAGCTAGAAAAACATAACATTTGAACCATAATTTTAAATTTATTTTCCCAATCAACCATCTATTATTGTAATATTTAAAAAGCCGTGTATAAATTATAAATTCATTTAAAGTTGGTGATTTTTTTTATAATTAACCATATTTTTAAAATTTTATCTAGCAACTTTTAAAATAATCTCCCAAAATTTTCTACATTAATTAATTCTTATATTTATATTCATCATTGAGTTTTTTAGGTGTTCTTCATTTTAATAGATATATACACCTTCCGTTTCGTTTTGATTGTTATTTTAGTTTTTTTATTTTTTGTCAAAATGATTGTTATTTTATATATTTTCACACTCTCGCCTCTAATTGTAACCATATCTTAAATCCTAAAAATATATATGAGAAAATGTTGTCTTATTTTAAGAAAAAATAAATGAATAAGATTTTATGCTATACATAAGAGATGGTTATATTAGTCCATAAAATTAATTGTTAATTCTAAATAAATAAATAAATAAACTAAAACAACAATCTAAATGAAACGGAAGGAGTATATTCTAGTAGTTCAGCATATATTATCTGACACGTCTTCTTGGTGCAGTCAACATTATCCGAGTCCAATCATAAATAAAAAAGTTGAAATTTAGTTTTAATAAATTTAATTGAAACTACTCTTAATCATATGAATGAGAATGAACACATAAATTTCAAGGGACAAATTAAAACTTATCATTTTGATTGTATATATTATGGAATCAACTTTTTCTTTTTCTTTTTTTCTTTTTTTTTCTTTTTTTTTCTTTCATACCATGTAACATGATTCAGAATACACACACACACACACACATTGTAATTGCCACAACTAAAATTACATATTTTCTATTAAAAACTACTTAAATATATATCTTATATTAAATGAATCAAATCAGTGATTGAATGTCATTCCTCTTTTCTTTTCCCCCTCATTAATGCTTGGTGAAGATGTAAAATTCTTGATTATTGACATATAATTAAGAACAGTATGATAGTTTATAATCTTCCAATAAATTCAAGTTTTTTTATCTTTCAATCCCTTCATTGGTTGTAATCTGTATAAACTATGTAATAGTACAATTCTATTGAAATAATATTTAAATTATAAAATATAATATATTATATGTAGAGAATTAATTATATAATATATTATGTTACTGTGGGATTATGTTTTTTTTTTCTTGTTTGCTATAGTTGATATGTTGGAGAAATAATTCATGGAGAATTAATTGATGTGAATGAAGGATTATAATAGTACAATACTATTAAAATAAAAAGAATATATTACGGGTAAATAATTAATTATATAATGATTGATGGAGAATAAATTTTTAATTTTTGATAGAAAGCTTCTTTAGTATCATCAGGTTAGTTTATAAATAAACTCAAGCTTTTAATTTTTCAATCTCTTCATTCGAATGTAATTTATATAGAGGATGTAATTGATGGAGAATTAATTCATGTGGGTGAATGAAAAATTATAATAGCACAATTCTATTAATTTTATATTTAAATTATAAAATTAAATATAATATATTATACATATCAAATCAATTATCTAATACACTATATTGTTGTGGTTGATATGATAGAGAAATAATTGGTGGAAAATTAATATAGCGTGGATGAAGAATTGAAATAGTACAATACTATTGAAATAAATATAATACATTATATTGAATAATTAATTATATAATATAGTATATTACTATTTTACCCTTAAATTAAGTGGATATTATGGATATAATAGACAAATCATATTTTGTAAGAAATTAATTAAATAATATCTATTATATTACAAAAAATGTAATAAAAAAAAAGATTAATTTAGGGAAGCTTTGACATTGCCTCTGGGGTGGCCGAACATAATCTGATGTCTATATACCTTATTAAAGAAATAAATTTGTTATTATTGTGGGATAATTTTATATAATAAAGTTTAATTATAACAAAACTATTGAAATAAATATAATATACTAAATAAAAAATTTTGTTATTATTTTGGAATAATTTTATATAATAGAGTTCAATTATACCAAAACTATTGAAGTAAATATAGTATATTATGTTTGCAAATAATTATTTATAAATAGTTAAATATATTGTATTACTTTTTTACCCTTAAATTAAGTGTAGATCATGGATATAATAATGTTATGAACGGAGAGGTGTGGCCGGAAGTTGCAGAGGAGGTGGTGAACGTTGGGTTGTCGGCAATGGAAGCTGGATAAGCAATGGAAGAAAAGAGGAGATAAAGATTTGATTATTAGATTTGGGAAGATAAGGCAATTTCAATTATATGTTCCCGACATGGTTCTGTACAAGTCTACCATCAACTTAATTGTTAATGGGCTATAAGTTGTTTGCTTTATTTTGTTCCCTAAGGGCCCAATTATTAATAGTGGGGCCCAATTTCAGAGTTAGGGTAAAAAAAGGATTATGTAATGTGGTCCTTGATACTTTAGGGTATTTATAAACCCTATCGTAGTATGAAATGAGCAGATAGAAATTACTCTAAAATCTTCTCCTTATTCGTCTGCCTCTCTTCCCTCATTTCTCCTATATCTCCCACCAAATTTCTCCAAGATTGAAACTTTATTTTATAAATCCTTATCCATTACAGAAAATCACAAAAAAATACAAAATTGGAAAAAGAAAATCAAAAAATTCAAGAGATTCAAGCGAGAACATAACAAATAAGTAAATCATAATTTGTAAGAAACATCCATACTTTTTATATAGGTATAGATAGAATTGTCATTAATGTTTTGGAGGAATTGCGATCCTCAATAGATGTTATATCATGTGTTACCATATATATGCTCGTCGAAAATTCACTCTTTTTTTTTTGTCCTCAGAGCAACTTCAATGTCGAACTAAAATAACAATTTGGGGGTAGTAATTCACTCCAATGTTGCCCAAATCCTACTAATTCTCCCTCAAATTTAGGACAGAATTTGGTGCTGCGTCAAATTGGTGTGGATGGATCCACAATATTTAATGAACTATTTTATTATTTAAAATTATTATTAAATGGATTGTCTAATAAATTTAATTTAATTTAATTTATTAATTATCTTTTTACTTAATTTAAATTATAAATCATCTAAAGAAATAATTTCAATAAAAGCACAATTAACTTCAACGAATTTCTTACTCGATACATAGAAGGTTCAGAATGCTCTAAAAAGCATATGTTCTTAAAGCAACATAAGAGGATTGAATCATTTGATTTGTCAAAAGAGTTCAATAAGCGAGCTCACTATTTAGCTTTATTGTGCTCCAGGTGTGGCCTGCACACCCCTAAATCTTAACCAATTATGCTACCTATTTTCGCTTTCACTCTGATTAGTATATAAATTTGTAGCATATTCATCTATATCTACTGCCCTAACTATCAGAAACCCCCAGTTTCAGCATAAACAAACTACTAACTTTGAATTGTCTTTTCCTGATTTTGTTTTGAAGTAGTCGGTTTTTATGAATCTTTAATATGCAATCTTGACATTAGTTATATGAGTTGAAGGACTATAAGATGATCTGAATTGAGATTATTTTTTATGATTTGATTCAGATAGTGAAAGTAACATAAAAATCCATTATCTAGGCAGAGACGAGCTCCGTATCAAGAACAAATTATACAGATTCAATCTGGAAACAATATCATTGTTGCTAATTTAGCTGATCTGACATATGGTGATCAATTTTAATTGATGTTTTATTCATATTACATTATCTATTGCATTAGTAGTGTGATGTTTTCGTGTTACACTGTAGTTCCCCGAAAATTTATTTATTTATTTACTTATTGTTTTAAATATAATATTAATTGTTTAAGTCTTATAAGTCGCGCATAGAGTAAATTTTAACATATGAAGAGCATGTTCATAAATGCATTATATTTATTTTGAAATTTTTGAAGTTATATTTTATTCTTTTATTTATTTAAATTTTTTTAAGGTCATTACGTATTTTATTTTTTAGAATTCCATAGCATTTGATATTTAATAATTTTGGACCCGCAAAAACTTGTGTGCAGCTAGATGTAAATAACATTATGTGAGACGGGTCGGATCCGGGTTTTATCCGACCCATCATATATAAAAAAAAACCGCTCCATCTTTGTATTTTCATTCTGCTTTCTTTCTAACTTAGTTTCTGCATAGCGGCGGCAATTTGAGAGCAATTTCCTTCCTTTTCCAAAACCCTAGATCTAAGAATCGCTGAAGATTTCTGGTTAGTAACCTTAGTTTGTGCATAGCGGCAGAGATTTCAGATCAATTTTCTTTTTTTTCCAAAACCGTAGATCTAAGAATCGCACCTGAAAACTTCTCGTTGTTACATCACTGAAGATTTCTGATTATTCTTGTACCTAGTTTCACGAGAATAGGGAGATCGGTACTTCGGCGAAGATTTGTTGGAGATTCCGCCGTTGTTTCTATCGAAGAATAGTTAATATCCGATTTTTCCGATTTCATCTTCAATCTGGTGGCATCAGAGGTGAGATTTGTCAATATGTATGTTTTTGGTTTGGTGTTAATTTATATATATTATGTGTTCTTCAATTATTGAGTATTTTTATGTTTTTTTTGTATTCGCAGTTTCAATCAAATAGAAGTTATCATCCATTCGATCCTGTTTTGCAGCTTCTTCGTTAATCTGGTGTGATTACATATTGTATTGTTTATTTTCTAGGGTATTTTGCTTAGAGTTTTACTTGCTTATATTTTATGTGTGAGTTTTGTTGTAAAAAATTGCTTGATGTTTATGGATGCGATTATCTTATTATGTTAAAGAAATTGTATGAAGGTTACTACTGTGATTTGCAGCTTGTTATCTCTGGAAGATGCCTGGATTTGTTGTTTTTTTGTTTAATATTATGTTTTACACATTTAATCTATGATTTTATACATGTATAAGTATTATGTGTGTGTGTGTGTGTGTGAAGTATATGTACCATTTTTTGTTTTTCTGTTATCTCTGTGAGTTTTTTTTAGCCCACCTTCTTGTGAACCTTGGCATTCAATGCCTGTGAGCCAAGTGCTCGAACTGCCCCCTTGCTTACGGTCCAATTCGTCTAGATTCTCCTGTGGGTCTCCTCGTGCAAGTAGCCTGGATAGCAGTCTGGATAGCAGGGGCAGTGGAGGGTTCACCGAAAGTCTCGGGTCTTGCCTGTATATTTTTTCTTGGTTTCTGCCTGTGTGTGTGACTCTGATCTGGTGGTTTTCTCTGTGTTGGTGGTTGAAAGTTGTTGAAACTCTGTGGTTTGAGTTTATATATGTATAAGTAGGACACTAGTATGAAAATTTGAGGTGTATGGTATCAATTTATTCATGCATAAGTATCAGAGTTCTATGAAAAAAAAGAGGTAATTTATTCATGCATAAGTACCTTTATGTGATTTCAGTGGTACTTTTTATGCATGTAGTTAGTACTTTATGTTGCAGATTGTGAATTATGTTTATTTTTTCTTTGAGGTGTATGGGTATCAATTTATACATGCATAAGTATCAGTTTATTCATGTATAAGTACTCTTTCATGCATGAAAGAAGTATCAAAATTTTTATGAAAATTTAAGCTGCCTAGGTATGAATTTATACATGCATATGTATGATAAATTTATGAGAACTGGGATGTTTTGTTAAAAAACAATGAGGTAATTTATTTTGTGAACTCCTACCTTTATGTGATTTCAGTGGTACTTTTTATGCATTTAGTTAGTACTTTATGTTGCAGATTGTGAATTATGTTTCATTCTTCTTTGAATTTTTTATTGCAGTGGAAATGATTATGTATTTAAATCCTGGCCCTCTTCAATCTATTCTATTATCAGTCACTGAAGGAGGAGCAACGAAAGACTGTAAAATATATTGGTTTTGGGGGGTTGCTTTTTTCTTTCAAGATTTTGCATGTGTTCATTGGTCAAATGTGCACTGATTTGTTCACCATTTTAATCCAAACACTCGTTTTCTTTTATGCTTCATGTGTTTTTTTTTCTTATTGAAATGTTTGAACTTTCTTTTTGCAGTAATCTGGTAGAAGAAAGTTACGGGCATTGTATTGTGCTCGGATTTTACTTTCAGGCACGAACGACTTGAGTTTTGAAATTCACCAATCTGTGCTGGACTTCATGAACAAGAAGAAGAAATGATGATATTTGTGATTGAATGATTTTTTTTGGTGGGATGTTGTGGGATGACAAATACATTGATCTTATGGCTAAACTTGATCTTTGATTTGTGGTGTTGTTGGTGTTTGGCAGAAAGAGGAAATATTTTATTTTTTGTAATAGCTTGAAGATACAGTTTGTTGGATATGTTAGGAGGCTTTCTGAAATCACGAATAGATGGGATGTCTGGAATGTTTTAAGAATGATGTTATTATATATTTTGTCCATGTTTTTTTATCATTAGAAAATGAGCTTTGTTTATGCTACAGTTTATTGTAATTTTTTTGCTCATATTATATTAAGCATATAAAAAGTATCACCTAATGTGAAATGAGGTACCAATGAACATGTAACTTTGTTCACACTATATGCTCAATAAAAAATTATCGTGTGTTTCAGAAATATTTTTGCTTTAATTTTAGTTGTAAATTAGTTATTTAATGATCATTCATAACCTGATTTTAAAGAAATCTGGTTCTTGTTTAGATATAATAATAGTATAACGTACAGAGCATAAACGTATCACGCGATAAATGAAAGAGTACCATTTTATCTTTTTTGTAATCTTTTTATGTTGTATGTGTTTTTTTAAAGAATTAAACGAAACTATCATAAATGAATGATCACCAAATCCTTGTACGTGGAAAAAAAAATCCCAACAGTAAAAAATCTAATCGAAGCAAAAAATGAGTTTGATACAATAAAAAGTACCATGTGGTAAGAAAAAAAGTATCAACTACGATAAAAAATCTAATTAAAGCAAAACATGAGTTGGTACAAGAAAAAATATCACGTTGTAAGAAAAAAAGTATCAAATTCGATAAAGACATGTATCAACTTTAGATTAATCTAAAACAATCATGATTCCAAGAATTTCAAAGCAATGCAAAATATGTCTGATACAAAAAAAAAGTACCATGTGGGAAGAAAAAAAGTACCAAGTATGATAAAAACATGTATCAACCTAAAATTAATCTAAAACAATCGAGGGTTGGAAGTTTTGGATCTAAACTCATCCAACTGAATTACAGGTATCAAGAACATTACAGGATTAACAGAATGGTATGGCAAGAACAAAAGGCTCACAAACTTAGTAAACCTCGTCATTGTAGGTGGATTCTTTGATCCATCCAAGTCGAAAGACAGGGAAGAAATGGCAGAGATCAAGAAGATGCACGCCCTGATCGAGAAATACCAACTCAAGGGCCAGCTAAGATGGATAGCAGCTCAAACTGACAGATACCGCAACAGTGAGCTATACCGCTACATTACAGACACGAAGGGGGCTTTCGTGCAGCCTGCATTGTACGAAGCCTTCGGCCTGACAGTGATCAAAGCCATGAACTGTGGGCTGCCCACATTTGCAACCAATCAAGGAGGGCCAGCAGGATCATAGTTGATGGGGTCTCAGGCTTCCACATTGATCCCAACAACGGTGATGAGTCGAGCAGCAAAATAGCTGATTTCTTCGAGAAATGCAAAACGGATAGCAGATACTGGAACAAAATGTCTCAAGGTGGCCTCAAACAAATATATGAATGGTACTCCAAGTCCAAGCCACCCTCATTCAGACATTTTGACGAACACATTGTGATCATAACTATTTCTAATTCATTATCTGCCACAATTGCATCAAAAATGCAAAAATTCAGATTGTGTACTAAACAAATTTTCGTATATTAAGTTTTAAAATAAAAATTAAGATTTATTTACTCTTCTCCTTTTAGCAATACAATCTTCATGCTCATCAGCAGAATTTTCATCTATGGTTATAGCTTGTTCATCCATTTTTTTTATCCTAACCTTTAATCCAAAAAGAAAAATAAAAAATCAGATTTTCAACTCAAATTCTATAAAAGTAACTCCAATGATGTTATCAAAGTTGATTTTACCTCAATTTGGATGAATCCAGATCCAATTCAGATTTTGAGATGAAATTTTGATCGAGTTTAGTTTCGTGATTCCTTAATGGTGGCGTCGACTCATTCTTTGTTGTGGCCGCAAACCCTAACCGACGGAAACGACGTGATATTTGAAGTCGGTGCGAAGGTTGTCGACGGTGATGATGCGAAGGTTCACGGCGGCGACGACGGCCTTCGCGATCGCAATGGATGAGGCGTGACGGATGCTGGCCAATGTTTAGCTTCGGGTATGTTTTTCTGTATTGGGCTTGAGTTACAAAGTTTTTTTTTTAGATTAGGGCTGAGTCTGAATTCTATTGGGCTGGATCCGAATTATATTGGGCCGGCCCGTCTGAAATACCATATATCAGACCTGTTGCATGCAAGTCCACCTCTTTTGGACCCATGCCTACTTTATTTCTAGCCCAAAGCAAGATCTCAAGAAAATTAGGGTACCATTTTCGTTTCCTTCTTCTAAAGAAAAGAAAGGGTTGACTTGAGATTTGTTACCAAGATTTTTGCTAACTATTTTTCATCCAAAATATTTTATTTATGAAAATAAATCATTCCATCAGATTTTTTCGTCCAAAATGAAGGCTATGAAGTCCTTAACTTCACTAGTATAAATAGAGGCATCCTTTTATCATTTTCCTCACACCAAAAAGAAAAAGAAAAAAACAGAGAGAAGAACATTTCCTTTTCCTCCTAATTTTCGAAAGGTATGGAATTTCACTGGTCGTTGCTTGAGTAAATTCTTCGTATTGGGTGTGTTAACCTCTGCTACTCCATCTTTTTTTCTTGCTGCTCTGTTTTCCTGTAGATGTTCGAAGCCCATTTTTTTAAAATTCATTTTCTGCTACTCTACTGTATCGAGAGAGAAAGTGAGAGGGGATGACTTGAAATTCAATATCTAGAGTTATTAATTATTATGGTGGGATCAAAGGAAAAGTGAGTTTTATATTTCCCAGCATGATATATAAATCTGTGTGTGTGTGTATATATTTATGGTTTGTGCTTTATTTTCTTCTTATAGGACCCACGACTTTAATTATTGAGATTGGTCTTGATTAGTTTCCCACTTTCCCACTTTCCTAAGCAAACTCTCTAGATATGCAAATGGTTTAGCATCATAAGTGAATGAACGATATGTTTTATTGCACGGTTTTAAATTTTTAGAAAAACAATTCTTATACCTTAATTTCTATGTTATTAATATGTTAGTCATGTACACAATAGTGTACTTAATTAATCATGTATTGTTTTTCTTGACTCTTAAACGTATCACGCATCATGTTATTCATTTCACTAATAAATAATTATTTATAGGCAAGGCGTGCCGGGACATAAATAATTAATCTCAATTCAAGGTTAAGGTGGGGTTTTTATGTTGAAAATTTTATTATTATCCTCTCTATATGTTTGTACAGAAGTTATGTCAAATTCAATATAGAGTCTTCTAGACTATAAAGTACCAAGTCTTCTGGTCTTCTAGACTATAAAGTACCAAGTCTTCTGGACTATAAAGTACGGAGTCTTATAGACTCTAAAGTACCGAGCCTACGGGCTGATGCAAAAAGTACAGGTTACATGAATTAAATATTTTCACATACCATTCTATTAAATTTATAGTTTGGATAACAGTTTATGTTGGCTATGCAACTAATATGAGACCTGTTTCAGTATGAAGGGGAGTTATATATTTTAGCATCAAACCAAAGTTTTATGAAGTGAATGAGGTAAGATGCTAGTCTGGTGTTTATTTTAATTAATTTTTAAAGTTGATGATCTTGTTTTAGTTGATAATAAATTCCAATTTCCCAGATTCTATGAACTGTTGTAGGCAAAAAAATAAAATAAAAATTGACTTCTCCACCTTGCTGTGTTTATTTTCTAATTAGAAAGTCTCATGATTTAAATATTTCATGCAGTTTTGGAAACGAGTTGAACATTTTAGATTCTTAGTGCTCTTTTATGAACTTCTCAAGAGATGAGAAATCTAGTCGAGAGTTGATATTATGCAATCTTGATGATTGTTTGGAATAAATGGTGTTTATGCTTTTTTGGCAGTTCTGATTTACAATTGGCAATAGCTCTTCAACAACATGAATTTGAGCATTATATAAGATCATTATGCAATTTTTCTTCATTGCCTTTTTCTTAACACAATCCATCTCTTGTGTTATCTTCTTCAGCTTCCGAGTCATTATGCGACTTTTTCTAGTGGATGGAGTAGGATTAATTCGATGTGCTGCTTCGACATTGATTAGTTCTTCAGTCTTATGAGCTACATCTGCAATTCGCCTCAACAAATCTTCTGCTTCTTTGCTCTCTGCATCTGAATATTTCTCCACAAAATCCACAAAGAAATCAACCTTTTCGCGGAGAGACTCAATCGAGTAATTAATGTTGAAATAAGTGGAAAGGAGAGGATGGATCTGGATCTGATCCATGGTATTCGACAATGAAACTGCAGCTGCATAAGCCGTTGCCGCCATCTCTAACCTCTAATTATCTCTTTTTCTTTTTCTTTTTTTTTCAAGTTTGAGAAAGAAAAGCAAGAGGAGATAGGCTTGGTAATGATAGATTAAGTTGATGTTATGATGAAGGGTTGATTTTTTCTTAATGAGAGTCCATCTTCGATTTAATTATTTGGGTACCATACCATTCATGGACGCTTCACATCAATATTTTTGAACTTTTTTTTTATATGGATCAATCTTTCCTCATGAAAATCATTATGCACCAAATAAACTTTTTATCTTATTTTTTTCAGAAAAATGAAAGCAGAGCAACTTTTGTGGGACACCATAACATTTTCTTCTTTAACTTTTGATGTGAAAACAAAAGCAGGTGATCCACCAAAATGACTTGTATTCCACTCTCTTTTTGCTTTTGATGCAATGCAGACCATTTTCACAAAGCTTTTTTGGGATTGGACTACTCTGCTTGTCTTTTTCTCTTTCTTCTTTTCCTCATTCTAAGCTGATCATCTATCATCTCATCTCCATTGCAAATCTCATAAGAGCTCCTTAGCTGACTTGTTGGGTTTGCTTGCGGGACAGAGAAAAAATAGTAAGATTTGATGAATGGTTGTCAACATATTTATATGCGTGTTACGAAATAATATTGCTTTAATCCACAGCCGCTATCGTGATGCGCACTGGCTAAACTCCGCCCCTGTGTAATAGGGGAGGTAAATCACACTTGGCATGCAAACCTACATAGGGGAGGTAAATCACACTTGGCAAGCGGCTCACACCTAGTGATGTTGGTGGTGGGTCGAACTTGGACCTCAAGAAACACGACTCCACCACTAGACCATCCCTAAGAGAACAAGAGATTTTTTCTTATTATTTCTAGGAGTTGATGACTTGGTTGTACTTAGCTAGGTCTGTCTTTTGCTTTCTTTCTCCTTATATATAATCCAAATTCAAAACTCTAAATCATAACTTAAAATTCAAAACTCCAAATTTTCCAAATTTGATTATAATCCATAATTTAATATTTAACAAACAACCACAAATAATAATATAAGAATATCAAGCAAATAACAAAAATATTAAGCAAAATATATATGGAGAATTAGCTGTATTATTAATTATTTTAAAATATTAAAAAAAATTATATCAAAAGATATGGTGAAACTAATTTAGGCCAACTAAAATTTTTAGAAGTGTACTTCAAGTTTTTTTTTTTAAACCACATTAACGTTTTTCCCCCTTCAAATATTTAAGAAAAAAAATGCATTGCAAGTAAAAAGTAAGTAGGTAGAGAGAGAGAGAGAGTTTCATTTAATGATAGTTCAATAGTTCATATTAGTAATTTGTGACAATAGGGCAAAGTAGCCACTTAGAAAAATAAAAAACTTTTTTTAGCCACTTTTTTTAAAATATTATTATTTTGTACAACTTTACCATAATACCCTTGGGCGCGCTCGTCCCCCGCGCGCGGGTGCGCGCGTGCAGGTGCTGGGCTGCCACCCTTCCCCAGCGCGCACGTGTAGGTGCGGGGGTATTTTTGTCCAAAGTGGCTAAAATAATAATGTTTAAACTTTAGTGGCTAAAAAAAGTTTTTTTTTTCTAAGTGGCTAAAAAAAAAGTTGACCCTTAGTATTTTGGGTTTCCCTTGATAAAGGTGAGATGGCTCAGATGAGAGAGATAAACTTTCATATTTGATGCACATCTAAGCATCAATTTATTTCTTTTAAATTCACATTTCATTTTATCAATTTTGAGGGAATTAAAACATATGATCATATATAGTATAGTATATTGTGTGTATATATACTAAAATATAAAGTAGTGATGTTGAGCAGCATTGGAGCCAAGTTTTAGAGATAGGGTCTTATCTTTTCATCATCATTCACTCAGCTCCGGTGCACCGCATATTTTCTTCATTATTTTCTTTTTCTACATTTTATTCAAAAAACTAATAATATCCAAGATTTCATACACTTGTAAAATTATCTTGTGCACCACAAATTCATCTAAATTAAAATAGACATTCCACCTTCTCTCTAAATTAAAATAGATATTGGTGTAGGTCCATATATTCAGGGACGGAGCTATAATTTTTTGACAGGGGGCGAACTTTTTCGAATTTCAAATTATAAAAACTGAATATATATATATATATATATATAATATCAATGCATCAATAATATTTTGTTCCATAATATATAAATATTTTGCTCAAAAATATTCAACAAATGACAAAAATATCGAATATAAATTATCTTATAACAAGACCAGTCAATTATCGAAGTCTCTCGTACATAGTAGAATCTTGTTCTAGTAGAATTAACTTTGCAAAAATAAAATAAAAAGAACATATTATTATATCATATCATATGTTTATCATAAAGTAACAAAAAAATCATAAATATTAAATAATTAAAGCAATATAAAAAAATAATGTTCACTAATCTTATCACGTTTTTGCATTTTAAGTTATTCACCTTGCTTCTTCATGTCATCAAACACATCAATTATTGATTCAACATAAGAAAAATAATTAGTAACTTATTTGAGTTAGTTAAAAAATCATCAATCATAAATGAGATAAAAGAAACTAAATTTCTCATTCCTCTCTCTCACGTTAATCTCTCACTCCCAAAAGGTAACTTCCTTTTCTCTTTTACATTCTTGTTCCTTTGGTGTTGGATTGATGTTGTTGGAGGTTTGAAACGGTTGGGATATATGTGGTATTGAGGGCTGGCTCCATAGAAGTTCTTTATTTCATGAAAATATGAGCATGGATTAATTATTTACATCATTTCATTTTTTAGGTTGAGTTTGATCATAAAATACAGGTCCTTAAATTATAGAGAGATTTAATGGTAGAAACCCAAGAGGAAATTCTCATCCAAAAATCTGTTTTCATGGACAGCATCCATAAATTATACCTCTGTTTCAATCGAAAAACTGAGCTGTTTCTACACCTCCAAGCCATGTTAGATTGGTAGTTATTGTCTTAGCTTTCATTTGAGACTCGAATCAAGTCATTTGGATTTTTTAGGACAAAGTTATACTCATTTTACCATAGCCTAAATTGGATTTTTAGCCTTGATAATGTTGAAATTTCGGATTTTGTGTTTGAGGAACATTTGTAGATATAAGTCTTAGGGTTCTAACGAATTTTGAATTACCTGGTTTGGAGTTTTCGTTGGGGAGATATGATTTATTTATTAGAACTGCTGCAATTGGGTAGTGTATGTTATGTATTTATGTATTGTTTTTGGGGATTTTGTTGGAGTCTTGGTTCAGACATGTGCAAAGAAGATATTGTTTTTAGTTCACTTGCACACACTAGTATTACCCCCGAGCGTTGCACGGGGAATCTTTTATACGTAAATTCATTTTCCACTCGAGCTCCATTGTTATGATAAAAATCTATTATACCTGATTTTTTTGAAATTTATGCCGTGTTGCAATTTTAATAATTATTCATTATGTATATAAGGCTATTCAAATATGATGTGTTTTAATAACTTTTACAAAAAGACAATGAAAAAAATATCACATTATTTAATGGCATTAATAGTCATGCAAGAGATTATTCTGTTTTCTTTGGTGTTAAGAGATATGGTATCTAACTGGATACAAAATGATTCATCCTGAATTAGCTGTTGTTTTTTCTTTCAATATTTTTCCCATTTCAGGGATGCAGATTCATTTGACGTGAGAAAGAAACTGCCGTTCTCTGTGGGTCTTCTCCTACGTTTACTTAAGAAAAATCATCACGTTTATGTCACCTGCACAATTGGATTTGATCGATCACCTGCTTCTGTGATTGCATATACTTCCCTTCACGCACAGCCTATGATTCTATTACCGGGTTACATTCATGCAAGCCTGATAGGTACTACTTTGTTATGATCATACCTTTTATGTATGTTCTGTCCTAATGAGCCCATTGTCCCATTGTTGAAATCTAGTTAGTTAACATGTCAAACAAAACAAATGGTGATTTTATCAATCTATATGCACTCTTAACTCCTGCATTATGCATTAAATAAAGACTGTAGAATGCAGGCCAGCAGGGCAACATGGGATCTCATAGCAATGGTTGAAAATGGCACACATGATAGACCTTCAACTCAAGCAGTGACGTTCGTGTGGAATGGGCTTGAGGTGAGTTGATTATTGCTGTATAATAAACTGATGAGAATAAACTAATGGACAACATAGGACAAACCAGTAAATCATATCTATGCTCATAGTATTGAGTTGGTGTGTATCTCATTCTCATTATCCTAAAATTGTCTTTTTTTTTTCTAGGGAGAAGAAGTATATCTGGTGGGAGATTTTACTGGGAACTGGAAAGAGCCAATCAAGGCGGCCGACGATATGAAGTTGAAATCAGACTTCCTCAGGGGAAGTAAGTTTAGCTAATTCTTTTTTTTTTTTTTTCAGAATCCCAACTGAATGCCTTCGAGCTTGTTAGTTAAATTTACTATGTTTTTCAAAAACATTGGTAAAAAAAAAAAAATTCTATTTTTTTATTTTTAAAAAATCGATCCCAAACTAAAAAATATTTTACATCGATCATAATCATTCAAAATATAAAATCTCATCCATAATACAATATCTCGTCCAAAATATAAAATTCATTATTTCAAAGATCTGATTACTTGTTCAAAACTACTATATGAATCCAAAGTTCTATATATTACAAAGATCTTACTAGTTTTATTAATTAGCACCGATGACATATTGGAGGAATAAAGGAGTGAGATAGTGCCCAAAATAACCTGCGACATGTCAAAAGAAAAGTAATTAATTAAAAGGCCTTAAAATCGTAACACAATTCCAAGATGTATTAATCTAAAACACTATACACAACTTCATCTCATATATCTATTTATATATTAATTTTTAAATTTACAAATCACTATATATTCTTTATTATTATGTTCTTTGACTAGATATTAAAAAAATATTCTGCTCCTCCGGAAAATGCCAAGACTACTACCATGGTGGGATTTCATGGCTACGTGGAGCAACTTTTGGACCAGCTCACTGGGCATCATTCTGGGCGGCAAATACTCCCAATTGTTGGAATGGGCGGCATAGGTAAGACCACTCTTGCAACAAATGTCTATCAACATTCACTTATGCTGCACCATTTTGATATTCGTGCTTGGATTACTGTGTCTCAAGAATTCACTGCCAGAAATATTATTTTACAAGCACTTTCTTGCCTAGAAGGAGGATACACTAGTAACAAAAATACATCTAAATCTGATTCTCAACTAGGTGAAAAGTTATCTAAAATTTTATATGGTCGGAGATATCTGATCATATTGGATGATATATGGAGTGTTGAGGCTTGGGAAAAAATAATGTTATTCTTCCCTGATAATAGCAATGGAAGCCGAATTATTGTAACAACTAGGGAATCAGAACTGGTTGATTACTTTGACTCTTCCGCAGTTGTTGTGGATTTTTTAGATGAGAAAAATAGTTGGGAGCTTTTCTGTGAGAAAACATTTGCAAAAAGAAGTTGCCCTCATTCTGAATTAGAAGAAGTTGGGAAGAAGATTGTTAAGAAGTGCAAAGGACTTCCACTCACCATCTCTATAATTGGAGGGCTTCTTGGGAAATCATCTAAGACACAAGAATATTGGGAGAAAATAGAAGAAGATAAAAGTTTGATTCTGGAATCAGGGGAGGGCAACATTAAACTTTTAAGCATATTATATTTGAGTTACAAGCACTTGCCTGTTTGGTTGAAATCATGTTTTCTGTACTTAGGATTATTTCCAGAAGACCATGAAATTGAAGTGTCCCAACTTATCAGACTTTGGGTTGCGGAGGGATTTATAAGATCAAAGACAGAGCAAAGTTTGGAAGAAATTGCAGAGAGTTACCCAAATGAGCTTGTTGATAGGAATCTCCTTTTAGTTAGTGAATTGAGAATAAATAAGAAATTGGAAAGTTGTAAAGTTCATGATGTTGTAAGAGAGTTGTGTATAAGGATAGGTGAGAAGGAGAAATATTTTTGTGTTCAAAGATACATAGATGGGAGATGTCACTATATATTTGATGAACCAATAATGTTGTCTTAACCTCAAGAATCTCAAGAAATGGTGCCATTAATTGTCTATCCTCAAACATTGGAAGGGTAAAGAGCAGCGCCGTTTAAATCTAGATTGTTGAGAGTAATGTTTCCTGATAAGAATCATCTATACTCTGCTTCTCACCATGTTAACTTGCGGTTCTTATTTAGTTATTACATTTATTTTGATTACATGGTTCATTCATCAATACAGCTACTTTGGAGTCTGCAAACTTTAATTGTTAGGGTTTCTTCATTTGATGCACCATGTGAGATTTGGAAGATGCCACAACTCAGGCATATCGAAATATTGTCAATCTCTCTTCCTGATCCTCCTAGTGAGGATGACGTCATTGTTTTGCACAACTTACAGACACTCAAGAGAGTAGAGAACCTCGTTTTCAGTGAGGAGGTCTGTAAGAGAATACCCAACATTAAGGAATTGGGGATTTCTTACAAAGTTATTGAGGCAACGAAGACAATTTCGTGTTACCATCTGCAGAATTTTGGTTGCTTTAACAAACTCGAATCGCTACATTATATGCTCGCTCTGGCCTATAGGAATATGTAGATAGTGATTTATTGCACAAGCTGGAACTGCCGAGTTCGCTCAAGGAGTTGACGTTAGAGGGTTACAAGCTTGAGTGGAGTGATATGACAATGATTGCTTCCTTGCCTCATCTTCAATTTCTGAACTTGGGAATTGGTACAACGATGGGACCCAAGTGGGATTGTGTTGAGGGGGAATTCCTTTGTTTGAAATACCTTTTCATCTATGGTTGTGATGAATTGATAGACTGGAATGCAGACAGCTCCAGTTTTCCAATTTTGGAGAAACTTTCTCTTTGGGGTTTATCAAAACTAGAAGAGATCCCTTCAGGTATTGGAGATATACCCACACTTGAGAGAATGCATATAGCAGAATGCAGTGAATCAATCACCATTTCAGCAATTAAGATATTGGAAGAACAAGAGAGTCTTGAAAATCTGATCCTGCAACTCAAAATGGAATTCTATGATGTAGATGAAGCAGCAATGTTGAGGGAGAAAATACAACAATTGGGCATCACATGCCAAAATATTCACATTAATACTTTGCATCAAAGAGTATTATAATTATTTGTTGTAAGTTATCTTTAACTAGAGTTGAAATACTTTGAGCAAAATAAATGTATCTATTCTATACCTATATAAAAAGTGTGGATGTTTCTTACAAAATATGATTTGCCTATTATGTCCACAATTTGCACTTAATTTAAGGATAAAAAAGTAATATAATATATTATAATTTTTTTTGTAAATATAATATATTATATTTATTTCAATAGTTTTGTTATAATTGAACTCTACTACATAAAATTATCCTTAATATAAAATATTATAAAAAATTATTTGTAAATATAATATATTATATTTATATAATTTCTTACAAAATATAATTTGTCTATTATATCCACAATATGCACTTAATTTAAGGATAAAATAGTAATATATTATATTATATAATTAATTATTCACATATAATTTATTATATTTATTTCAATAGTATTATACTATTCCAATTCTTCATCCACATCATATTAATTTTTCACCAATTATTTCTCTATCATATTAACCCATAGCAAACAAGAAAAAAATTAAAAAATATAATCCCGCAACATTAATATAATATAGTTTATAATTAATTCAACACATATAATATATTATATTTAATTTTATAATTTAAATATTAATTCAATAGAATTGTATTATTATAATTTTTCATTCATTCACATGAATTAATTCTCTATCAATCATATAGTCTATATAAATTACGTTCGAATGAAGAGATTGAAAAATAAATGTTTGAATTTATAGAAAGATTATAAACTAATCCGATGATACTTAAGAAGCTCTCTATCAAAAATCAAGAATTTATTCTCCATCAATCATTATATAATTAATCATTATCACGTGTAATATATTATATATATTTCAATAATATTTTACTATTACAATTCTTCATTCACATCAATTAATTCTCCACCAACTATTTCTTCATCATATCAACCATAGCAAAGAAAAAATAAAATCCTACAGTAATATAATATATTATATGTGGAATTGTACTATTACATATTCACATCAATTAATTCTATTAAATATTATTTTAATAGAATTGTACTATTACATAGTTTATATAGATTATGTTGGAAAAATAATCGGTCAAATATTTTGATGAAATGTCAAATAACTTAAAATAATCAATCATGACAAACTCGACTGAACGAATACACAATTATTACAGAGACGAGTTGATAATCAATAAAGATGCTACATCATCAATTGTCTATAGCACAACTAATCTATGCAAAGATAGAGAAGACGTAGAAGTTTTAGCTTCGAACCTCTATATATCTTATGTGTTTTACATTGCTTTATTTTGATTGACATATATTAATTGCAACACGTTCATTGAAATCAGATGTCCAGAGTCATATTCACTAACGACTGATTAACGCTATTTTATCTTGTTCATTAGATATTTCATCCTCTGAAATTATTATTCCAGATTATCTCAACGATAGTTAGTACAAATCAAGTAACGAGTCAAGGTCTTATATTTCCGCATTTTAAATTGAATTTTGGAAAGAGTTTATTCAACCCTCTTTCTAAACCCCATTTGACTCATTCGGGACCAACAAATTATATCCCAACGAAGGAGATTGAGAAATAAAAACTTGAATTTATGGAAAACTCATTGTTCTTAAGAAATTATATGTCAATAGTCAAGTATTACATCAACATTCAATCAATGATTTAATTCATTTAATATAAGTTATTTAAATAGTTCTTAATAGAAAACATGTAATTTAGTTGTGGTAACTACAATGTGTGTGTGTGTGTGTGTGTGTCTGTGTGTGTGTTCTAAATCATGTTATATGGTATATGAAAGAAAATTGAAAAAAAAAATGGTTCCATAATATATACAATAAAAATGATAAGTTTTAATTTATTAATTGAAATTGATGTATTCACTCCTATTCATATGATTAAGAGTAGTTCCAATTAAATTTATTGAAACTAAATTTCAACTTCTTTATTTATGATTGGGCTCGGATAACATTGACTGCACCAAGAAGACATGTCAGATAATATATGTTGAACTATTAGAATATATATTTATTAAAGTGAATAAAAAATACTTAAAAAAAGTCCATGATGAAGATAAATATAAGAATTGATTAATGTAGAAAATTTTGGGGCTCTATTTTGAAAGTTGCTAGACAAAGTTTTAAAAATATGGTTAATTGTGAAAAAATCACCAACTTTATACAAATTTATAATTTATACATGAGTTTTAAAACATTACAATAATAAATGGTTGATTGGAAAAATAAATTTAAAATCATGGTTCAAATGTTACCTTTTTCTAGCTAATTAATTTATAATTTGAGAAATTTAGAATATAATATTGGTTGTTTTATAATTATATATAAAATATTTTATATTAGATTATTCAGTTAATTAAGAATAGCTATTTAAATTCATGGGGGATGAATATTGCATAATTTTTTGGAATATATATGGATTATGTTAACTACCTATAATCATATGACTGAAAATAAACATAGTCCAATTACTTATAAAAGAGTTGAAATAGAAGAATCAAATATTTTCCCCTTAGATTGAACTGCTAATTATTTAACATAATTATCAAACTATTTAGTTAAACATAATACATATAGAACAATAATATAATTCGTAGTTTTATGTAGAAGCGTTGTACATTAGGATTTTTTTATAGAATGATATATATATATATATATATATTAAGTATTTTGGTTGAATGAGAATAATTAAATTCCTCAAGTGGAAGTAATTTATATTGCACATATTTTGGAATAGAGATTTTCCACGAAAATGGTGATTACCGATTTTAAAACATATCAATCATAAGAATGAGAATGGACATTCTCTGTTAGTTGATGAAATAATTGAAATTGAATAATTTTTTCTTAGATTTGTACTACTAATTAAATTAGTTAATCAATGAATTACGAATTACAACTGAAAATTAAATTATATTTTTCATAAAAAAATTTGTAAATAATGTATAACATTTTAAAAATATATTGAAAATGAAATCTTCAACGCATTTTACCACAACAAACTATTAACCAAACTTTGAGATTTTAACATTTCTTTATCATTGAGCAACCCATGTTGCTATAATAATGATTTTTTTTTTATCTTTAAACACATGATATTTATACATTCAACACTATTTTAATTTAGTTAAGTTATTTTTAATTTTATTTGTTCAATGTAGTCATTTATATTACAATAAAAAATATAGTATTAAATGTATGTTCAGATAAAATACACAAAAAAATAGTTAATATTTTGTGACATGTGTAATAATTAAAATTGTTCAATCAATTCAGTGTATTGTGATATACGTAAATTAATTGATAATATACAGTGGTTAAAAATATAATTTACTTATGAGATAAACTGTGTTAATTGATGTGAGATAAGGTATTTTGTCATGATAGTAAAAAACCATATAATTAATACTATTTTGAACTCATTAACTCTTTAGTAAGTTTAATTAATTTTATACTGAATTTTTCTGAAATAGATGATGCAAGATTTTGTGAAATTATATTAATTAAAAATTTGTATTTTTAGTAGATGATAAAGTCAACATAAAAATTATTGAATAGAAGATTTGAATTGTGTTAATACATATATACGTCAACAATCTAAGAAGGTTCAGAATTTTTATTAAAAAAAAAAGAATCTTGAGAAATGATACATGCATCTCTCTCTCTCCCTCTCTCTCTCTCTCTCTCTCTTATCTTACTGCATTTTACTGTTTAATTGCTATTATTTTATTACTTAAAATACTTCGTCACTTAATTGATATAATTTTATTACATAAGTGTACAAAGTAATTATGCAATAAAATATTAACAATTATATACTAAATTCATATATAAGATATATAACCAACAAATACATTAAGTAATAAATTTATATACATTAATAAACAATGAAAAAATTAATTAAATCAACCTATCTCCTTCTTTCACGGTTTCATCAACTCTCACGGCCGTCCATTAATTAATTAATTTTTTTGTGATCATCCATTATTTAGTAATTTTTTAAATACAAATATTATAAACATGATTGATTTTCTCAAACTCCTCTGGCCGTTTTTAATCTTAGGGAAATCTAAGATATAACGTATCTATATTTCATGTAGCTAATAATTTCTTTCCATAATGATTTCATAACAGTTTTATAATATATAACACACATATGTGAATTAATCTACATTCATCACGTCTAATTGCACATAATTAAATACCAACTATTGATCAAGAAAAATAAATGGATCAGATTTATTCTCATTTCTCACATGAAGGTTCTTTCCCACCAGAACCTAACCCTATATACATGTACATATACATATATTAAAATAACAAAAATACAAACAAATTAAAAGGCTATAAATTCTGAGTTTGTGTTAGATTAGTTAAAATTTAATTATATTTTATGTTTATATTATTTTTCTGATTATTGATTAATCTAGAATTTTCAGATATTATTAAATTTATAAATTTATATATATATATATATATATATAAATAAATATATAATGAAATATATTTTTAAAATTGACTACTCAAATATAGTATAGTAAAATTATGCAAACTTAAATAATTATTTTAAGCAAATTAGTTGAATTGCGTGCAATGCACGCTTATTCTGCTAGTTCAAATAAATGCCTTGATAGCGAATATACATTTAAATTGATATTTTAAACTGAAAATATGTGTTTTTTTTTTTTTTTAGTACAAGAAAATGTGTTAATATATAACAAGAATTCCAAAATATGTGGAAAACATAAGAAAGACTAGGTACACGTGCAAATAATCGAGTTAAGATGAGAATCCACCATATCAATATTTACTTATTTAATATTATTCGGATCTCATGTCACGTATTGAAAATTTCAAGATTAAGACACAATAATTAACAAATCGTGTCTTTCGTGTTTGTGTCGGCACAATAACAAATCGTGTTTTTCGTGTTCGTGTCATGTTCGTGTCGTGTCCGTGTTTGTACATAATAGATCATGTTCGTGTCGAGCAGATCCTTAACGGATCGTATTCGTGTTTGACCCGACCTGACACACATGAATTACCACCCCTAAAAAAATACATATTTCCTATATGCAATAATCAATGTGAAAATATTATCAAATAAAATTACAAACCATTAAACACGCATGTTCAATCGACCACCAAAAAAATCGAGGAAAATTGTAGAATTTGCTGCTATGAAATATAAGATTAATTGTGGTTTTATATGCGAGGAAACGCGTAACATAATAATAAATAATTCAAAATAGATGTTTCTTTTAAATATAGGATTTAATTTTTTATTAATAGATTGTACTATAAGTTTTAAGAATTGATTAAAATAGTACAATGATTGACTATGCACCGGACTATATAGTCCATGTTCAACGCATAGTGATCATAAACAACTTAATTGATTAGAATTAATTTGCATTTTGCAAGTTGTTATTAAAAAATGATGTGCAGGTGTCCATGAATGGTACTCAATGAATAAAAAAAATTGAATCTTGAAATATTTTAATTTAAACGCTGCTCCCATGTTGAAGATCTGCATTTAGAAAAATTCAACTCTTCATCATATCATCAACTCAAACTTGAAAAAAAAAAAAGATAATTAGAGGTTAGAGATGGCGGCAACGGCTTATGCAGCTGAAGTTTCATTGTTGAATACCATGGATCAGTTCAATATTCATCCTCTCCTTTCCACTTATTTCAACAAGTACTCGATCGAGTCTCTCCGTGAAAAGGTTGATTTCTTTGTGGATTTTGTGGAGAAGTATTCAGATGCAGAGAGCAAAGAAGCAGAAGATTTGTTGAGGCGAATTGCAGATGCAGCTCATGAAGCTGAAGAAATAATCAATGTCGAAGCAGCTCATCGAATTCGTACGCGGAAGAAGATAACACAATTTGCAGAGCATTTGGTGAGGCGAATGGTGCCTTCATTTATTTTATCAGCTCCTGCAGTGCGGCTCGGTCTGCAGAGATTAAAAGAAGAGATGAATTTTATCAAGGAAAAAGTTAGCAAGCTTAAAGAGGGAACTGAATTCATAACTCAGCAGTCCACATATTCTTCGATGCCTTCATCATCATCATCATCATCATCATCATCAGCTTCTCCTGCAACTGCCAAGACTACTACCATGGTGGGATTTGACGGCTACGTCGAGCAACTTTTGGATCAGCTCACTGGGTATCATTCTCGTCGGCAAATACTCCCAATTGTTGGAATGGGCGGCATAGGTAAGACCACTCTTGCAACCAATGTCTATCAAAATTCACTTATACTGCACCATTTTGATATCCGTGCTTGGATCACTGTGTCTAAAGAATTCACTGCGAGAAATATAATTTTACAAGCACTTTCTTGCCTAGGAGGATCCACTAGTAACACAGAATCTGATGACGAACTAGGTGAAAAGTTGTATAAAGTTTTATCAGGTCGGAGATACTTGATTGTATTGGATGATATATGGAGTGTGGAGGCTTGGGAAAAGATAAAGTTTTTCTTCCCAGAAAATAACAATAGAAGCTGAATTGTTGTAACAACTAGGGAATCGGAACTTGTAGATTACTTTGGCTCTTCTGCACTTGTTGTGGATTTTCTAGATGAGAAAAATAGTTGGGAGCTTTTTTGTGAGAAAACATTTGTAAAAAAAAGTTGCCCCCATCCTGAATTAGAACAAGTTGGGAAGAAGATTGTTAAGAAGTGCAGAGGACTTCCACTCGCCATCACTGTAATTGGAGGGCTTCTTGGGAAATCATCTAAGATGCAAGAATATTGGGAAAAAGTAGCTCAAGATAAAATCTTGATTCTGGATTCAGGGGATGGCAATATTAAACCCTTGGGCATTTTATATTTGAGTTACAAGCGCTTGCCTGTTTGGTTGAAACCATGTTTTCTTTACTTGGGATTGTATCCCGAAGATTATGAAATTGATGTGTCTCAGCTTATCAAACTTTGGGTTGCGGAGGGATTTATAAGATCAAAGACAGAGCAAAGTTTGGAAGAAGTTGCAGAGAGTTACCTGAAGGAGCTTGTTAATAGGAATCTCCTTTTAGTTGGTGAATTGAGAATAAACAAGAAATTGAAAAGTTGTAAAGTTCATGATGTTGTAAGAGAGTTGTGTATAAGGATAGGTGTGAAGGAGAAATATTTTTGCGTCCAAAGAGACATAGATGGGATGCGTCACTATATAGTTGATGAACCAACGGCAAGATTGTTTTACCCAAATGAATTAAAAACGGCATCACTTTTCCATCCTCTTTCAATATTGGAAGGGCAATGAGCAGCACCACCGTTTAAATCTAGATTGTTGAGAGTGTTGTTTCCATACAAGCATTACCTAGAGTCTTCTTCTCAACTTGTCAACTTGCGGTTCTTATTCAACAACAGATATGCCTGGTCATTAGAGTACGTGTTCCATCCATCAATACAGCTACTTTGGAGTCTGCAAACTTTAATTGTTCATCACTATGATGCTACATTTGATGTACCGCATGAGATTTGGAAGATGACACAACTCAGGCATATCGAAATATTTGAGGCAATCTCTCTTCCTTATCCTCCTAGTGAGGATGACGTCATTGTTTTGCATAATTTACAGACACTCAAGAGAGTAAAAAATCTCAAGTTGAGCGAGGAGGTCTGTAAGAGAATACCCAACATTAAGGAATTGGGTATTTTTTATAAATTATACAAATATATAGGGGAGGCAAGTAGGTCCAACTACCATCTGCAGAATCTTGGCTGCTTCAACAAACTTGAATCGCTACAATTATATTCTCTTTACTCATTGAGCTATCCAGGTGGTGCTTCATTACTGAGTTCCCTCAAGGAGTTGAGCTTACGGGGTTGCAATCTTGAGTGGAGCGATATGGCAATGATAGCTTCCTTGCCTCATCTTCAATTTCTTACATTACAAAACAATGCGGTGGTAGGACCCGAGTGGAACTTTTCTACTGAGGAGGAATTCCTTTGCTTGAAACACCTTTTTATCTATGAATGTGATGATCTGATAAACTGGAATGCAGATAGCTCAAGTTTTCCAGTTTTGGAGAAACTTACTCTTTGGGGTTTATCAAAATTGAAAGAGACCCCTTCAGGTATGGGAGATATACTTACACTTGAAAGAATGGAAGTACAATATTGCAGTGAATCAGTGATCATGTCAGCAATTAAGATACTGGAGGAACAAGAGAGTCTTGGAAATCTGAGCCTTCAACTCACACTTTACTTGTGGGATGAAGGTGAAGCAATGTGGAGGGGAGAATTGCAACAATTGGGCATCACATGCCAAAATCTTCACATTCAGACTCCACGGCCAAGAATATAATTATTTGTTGAGTTATCTTTGTTAGAAATATATGTAATATTATTTAGATATGAAGGGCAGTCTTGACTTTTTGTATTGCCCTAATGGTACTCTTATATTTGGGTTCTTGCCCTCTAGCCTTTTTAGTTAGTTCTTTGCCATTCAACTTGTAAACTTAACAAGACACTCTCTACTTAATACATTTTCTTCTATTTCTTGTTCAAATCTTCCATGGATATTATGTTAGATTAACAATCTTTAACTAAATGTGTTGATAGCGATTATATATTTAAATAATTATTGGATTTATGAATATATAGGTTTAGTGTGGAAGTGTCAAATTAATTTTTTGTTAAATAGTGTATAAAATTAATATTATTTTTCAATGTAGCAATCATTTTTTGAACCTTATAAGGATTTTCTTTAAATTTTGACATAATAATTGTTTGTTCCATATTGTTACAATGTTACCTACTAATTTATATAATTGTTCTCCTAAAAAATCGTGTAATTTTCGGTATTAAAATATTTAACTTCACGCAACTATTTATGAATAGATTTTCACATTGATTATTATATAGCCACTGGGTATTTTTATGAAACAGCATTGGGCTTTGAATATGAAATCAATCAACGGCAAAAATCTGACATGTTATTCAACTGGAAAATTTGCCCGGATTTGATTTTTTATTTTTTAACAATTTTTTTAAATGTTTTTGTAATTTTAATATATATTTTTTTTGGATATTATTGGCGACATTATTAAATGTTAATTATGTTCGTCAAGTTTTTTTCCACCTTCTACTATGCAAATGACATAAGTATGTGTTTTTTAGGATATCGTTTACATAGTAAGAGGTGAAATAAAAAGTCAGGATGAATATAATTAACATCTATCTAAGAAATTACAAAAACATTTAAAAAAAATAAAAATACGTAACGACTATTACTTTGACTTTTGGGTTTGCTCACAGGGCAGAGAAAAAATAATAGTAAGAATTGAGTGAATTGTTGTCAATATATTTATATGCGTGTTACGAAATAATAATGTTTTATTAACATACAAGAATTTTTTTCTTATTATTTATGAGATTTTTCTTATTGTTTCCGAGAGTTAATGACTTCGTTGTACCTAGGTCGTCTTTTGCTTTCTTTCTCCTGATATATAATCCAAATTCAAAACTCTAAATCATAACTTAAAGTTCAAGACTCCAAATTTTTCACTTTTAATTATAAGCCATAAGTTAATATTTAGCAAACAACCACAAATAATAATATTTAGCAAACAACCACAAATCATCGTGTTTATGTCACCTGCACGACTGGATTTGATCGATCACCTGCTTCTGTGATTGCATACCATCACTGGATGACAGATGTTTCCCTTCATGCACAGCCTACGATTCTGTTACTGGGTTACATTCATGCAAGCCTGATAGGTTAACTTTGTTATGATCATACCTTTTATAAATGTTCTGTCCTAATAAGCCCATTGTCCCATTGTCGAAATCTAGTTACTTAACATGGGGGTTGGTAGGAGCTCTACTAGTTAACATGTCAAACAAAACAAATGGTGATTTTGTGAATCTATATGCATTAAATAGAGACTGTAGAATGCAGGCCAGCAGGGCAACATGGGATCTCATAGCTATATAAAATGTCATCGATAATACAATATCTCGTCCAAAATATAAAATTCATTATTTCAAAGATCTGATTACTTGTTCAAAACTACTATATGAATCCAATGTTCTATAGATTACAAAGACATATTGGAGGAATAAAGGAGTGAGATAATGCCCAAAATAACCTACGACATGTCCAAAGAAAAGTAATTAATTAGAAGGCCGTAAAATCGTAACACAATTCCAAGATGTATATCTATTTATATATTAATTTTAAAATTTTCAAATCACTATATATTCTTTATTGTTATGTTCTTTGACTAGATGTTAAAAAAAAATATAGCATTTTGTCCTTCATGACAAAATATATATATATATATATATATGTATATGTATGAGAGGATTAACATGTTAATTATTTGTGAGATATCAATTATAAAGAGATGGATATTTAATCGAAAATTACCTTGCATAATGATCTTAATTATATAATGCTCCAATTCAAGTTGTTGAAGAGCTACTGCCAATTGTAAATCAGAACTGCCAAAAAAAGCATAAAAACCATTTATTCCAAACACTCATCAAGATTGCATAAAAGAGCACTAAGAATCTAAATGTTCAACTTATTTCCAAAACTGCATGAAATATTTAAATCAAGAGACTTTCTAGTTAGAAAATAAACATAGCAAGGTGGAGAAGTCAATTTTTTTTTTTTTTTTTTTTTTTTTGCCTACAACAGTTCATAGAATCTGGGAAATTGGAATTTATTATCAACTAAAACAAGATCATCAACTTTAAAAATTAATTAAAATAAACACCAGACTAGCATCTTACCTCATTCAGCTCATAAAACTTTGGTCTGTTGCTAAAATATATAACTCGCCTTCATACTGAAACAAGTCTCATATTAGTTGCATAGCCAACATAAACTGCAAAAACTAAAACTAGAACACTAACACACACAGGAACACACATTAACACACAAAATCTGCATATACACACAATATATAATAGGTAAATTCATTTTGTAAAATAAGACTCTTTTTATATAATAGTAGAGTCATATGGAAACTCATATAGTATATTAGATTTTACATATATGTATATATATATATTATTACACAATTACCTTAAATCTTGGCCGTGGTGCGAAAGTGAAGATTTTGGCAACTGAAGCCCAGCATTTGGGTTACTCCCCTCCATATTTCTGCTTCTTCTTCATTGTCGAAGTAGAGTCTGAGTTGAAGACTCAGATTTCCTTGTCTCTCTTGTTCCTCTAGTATCTCAATTGCTGACAAGTTGGCAAATTCGCAGCGGTGTAGATCTATTCTTCTAAGTGTGGGTATCTCTCCAATAACGGAAGGGATATCTTCCAGTTTGGGTAATAACGCAAGCTCGAGTGTCTCCAACACCGGAAAATTGGAGCTGTCTCCGCTCGCAATATTCCAGTGAATCAGATCACTACAGAGAATAATTCTCAAGTGTTTCAAGCAAGGGAATTCCTCACTGCCCAAATTCCACTCGGCTCCTACAAATGCTTGATCCCACAATTGAAGAAATTGAAGATGAGGCAAGGAAGCTATCATTGCCATATCACTCCACGGAAGCTTGCAACCATATAATGTCAACTTCTTGATGGAACTCGGCAATTTTAGCAACAAATCACCACCTGGATAGTTATAAGTTAACTGTAGCGATTCAAGTTTGTTGAAGCGGCCAAGATTCTGCAGATGGTAGTTACACCTACTTGCCTCCTCTGCCTCATTGAATTTGTATTTAATGCCCAATTCCTTAATGTTGGGTATTCTCTTACAGACCTCCTCGCTCAACTTGAAATTTATTACTCTCACAAGTGTCTGTAAGTTGTGCAAAACAATGGCGTCATCCTCGCAGGTGAGACTAGGAGGGTCAGGAATAGATATTGAGACCATATCGATATGCCTGAGCTGTGGCATCTTCCAAATCTCACGCGGTGCCTTAAATGTTTTACCCATATGACGAATACTTAAAGTTTGGATACTCCAAAGTAGCTGCATTGATGAATGAATCCTATTGTCATTTTTAAAGTCACTGTAAAAGTAGCGCAAGTTGACATCTTGAGAACAAGAGCCTAGGTTAGTCCTATCACGAACCAACGACACTTTCAACAATCTCGATTCAAACGGCAGTTTCGCTCTTTTCCCTTTCAATCTTAAAGGACTGGCAATTGATGGCAGCTCTTTTTTTGGAAATTTTCGAGGGTAAAACAACCTTGCCGTTGATTCATCAACTATATAGTGATGCTTCCCATCTATGTCCCTTTGGACACAAAAATATTTCTCCTTCTCACCTATCCTTATGCACAACTCTCTTACAACATCATGAACTACTCTAAAACTTTTCAATTTCTCGTTAATTCTCAATTCACGAACTAAAAGGAGATTCCTATCAATAAGCTCCTTTGCGTAGTTCTCTGCAACCTCTTCCAAAGTTTGCTCTGTCTTTGCTCTAATAAACCCCTCCGCAATCCAAAGCTTGATTATTTCGGAGACTTCAATTTGATAGTCTTCTGGAAATAATCCCAAGTACAGAAAACATGGTTTCAACCAAACCGGCAAGTGTTTGTAACTCAAATTCAATATGCTCGACAGTTTGTTGTCCTCTCCTGAATCGAGAATCAAGCTTCTATCTTGTGCTATTTTCTCCCAATACTCTAGCGTCTTGGGGGATTCCCGAAGAAGCCCTCCAATCACATCGATGGCGAGTGGAAGTCCTCTGCACTTCGTAACAATCTTCTTCCCAACTTGTTCTAATTTAGGATGAGGGCAACCTTGTTGTGCAAATGCCTTCTCACAGAAAAGCTCCCAACTACTTTTCTCATCTAGAAAATCCACATCAAGTCTAGAGGAGCCAAAGTGATTAACCAGTTCTTGTTGCCTAGTTGTTATCACTATTCGGCTTCCCGTGTTATTTTCTGGGAAGAATAACTTTATCTTATCCCAAGCCTCGATGCTCCATACATCATCCAATATGACCAGATATTTCCGATTATATAAAAATTTATGCAACTTTTCACTTAGTTGTTGATCATTAGATGTATCAATGTCATCGGTGGATATTCCCAGGCAAGAAAGTGCTTGTGAGTAAATTTTTCTGGGACTGAATTTTTGAGATACAGTAACCCAAATACGAAAAGTAAACTGGCGCATGATTATTGAATTATGATAGACATTGGTTGCAAGAGTGGTCTTACCTATGCCGCCCATTCCAACAATCGGGAGTATTTCCAGGCCAGGATGATGCCCGGTGAGTTTATCCAGAAGTTGTTCCAAGTAGCCCTCAAATCCCACCATGGTTGTAGTTTTGGCAGTTGCAGGAGGAGCTGATGATGATGATGATGGCATTGAAGAATATGTGCGCTGCCGAGTTATGAATCCAGTTCCCTCTTTAATCTTGCTAACTTTTTCCTTGAGAAAATTCATCTCTTCTGTTATTCTCGGCAGACCGAGCAGCACTGCAGGAGGAGGTGATGATGATGAAGGCATGGAAGAAGATGTTTTTTCCATGGCTTTGTTTTTTCTCTGCAGCTTGGGAGGCATGGCCTTGAGAGCTACAGCTTCCATTCGCCTCATGAAATTCTTGATAGCCTTTTCCTTGATACAATCCTTACGAATTCGATTTGCTGCTTCGACATTGATTATTTCTTCAGCTTCATGAGCTACATCTGCAATTCGCCACAACAAATCCTCTGCTTCTCTGCTCTCTGCATCTGAATATTTCTCCACAAAATCCGCAAAGAAATCAACCTTTTCACGGAGAGATTCGATGGAGTAATTATCGTTGAAATAAGTGGAAAGGAGAGGATGAATCTGGATCTGATCCATGGTATTCAACAATGAAACTGCTGCTGCATAAGCCGTCGATGCCATCTCTAACCTCTAAGTATCTTTTTTTTTTCTTTTTTTTTTCAAGATTATGAAAGAAAAGCAGGAGGAGATAGGCTTGATAAGAATGGAATGAGTTGATGTTATGATGGAGAGCAGATCTTCAATTATCTATTTTTTTTTTCAAGTTTGAGAAAGAAAATTAAAGCAGGAGGGAGATGGGTTTGGTAAGAATGAATTGAGTTGATGATATGATGAAGAGTCAATTAATTTTTTCTAAATGCAGATTATCGATCTTCAACAAGGGCGGCTGCAGAATTTCTATTGAAATTTAATTGAGTTCCATGCATGCATGCGCGTCAATTTTCAATGACAACTTGCAAAATGCAAAAATTAATTTTACTCATCAAGTTGTGCAAGTATGATCACTAGCAAACAACATATATTTGCATTGGACATGGACTATTCAGTTTGGTGCATAATCAATCGTTGTACTATTCTTTTCAATTCTGAAAACTTAATTTATTGATAAAAAATCAAATCCTATATTTAAAAAACCATCTATTTTGAATTATTATTGTTGTTGTTGTTGTTGTTGTAACAATAATAATATATTTCATAGCAGCAAATTACACAATTTTCCTCGATTTTTTTTGGTGGTCGATTGAACATGGGTGTTTATGGTTTATAATTTTATTTTCTAACAGGTATTTCTCTCACACAACGTGCGAATTTAAATATTTATAAATTAAGATTTTAAATTTTGAATGTGATCACATTGCAAAGCATAATAATAAACTAATTTGAACAGTATTATAATGAATACTTTGAAGTGTTTTCAGGAAAATTTTATTTATAGATGAAAAACAACTATGATTCAAATGACCATAATTTTCATGAGAAAATGTAATTATTTCAAGTGGACAAGTTTTTTTAATATTTTTATGTAAGTGATAGATTATTAAATCATATAAATAAATCTAGAAAAGGAATAAATAGGTAAAATTAATGTTAATTAATAAAATAAATGGTAGACTTGACTACTCATAAATTTTAAAAATAAATTAGAGAAATGAATAAACGAGTTACAATATTAAATAAATAGAATTGATGTTAATTATCAAAATAAAAGTCTTGTTGTAGCGACCCAGTTTTCTAATTATATTTAAATTGCTATGTTCTTTTCCTAAAAAAAAATATTTTTAGTCATTTTATTTATGTGTGATATTAATTGCTTAACTCTAATAAGTCGCGCCTAAGTAAATTTAATAAGTGTTTAAGCATGTATTAATTGTTATGAGCATGCATTTAATTTTAATTGGAGTGCCTAATAGGTTATATTTTATTCTCTGTAGCCAAAGTTATTTCTAGCCCATTTATAGTATTTGTAGCCCAAATATTTGAGCCCAAAGTCTAGAAATTCTCCTTGCACTTTTCTTTAATTTTTTTTCCACGTTTTAGCCTTCTATTAAGTTGATCTCTTGGGCAAAAATTCAAAATCTTCAAGTTTATCTTTTCATCTTTTCCAACTGATTTTCGGGATAACTATGAATTCTACACCTAAACCCTAATCTATGGTTATAAATTGAGGGCTCATATTCATCTTTTTTCAACCAAAAATATCGTAGAGGCCAAAAATAGGAGATTTAGCTTTGAGTTTTGCAGCAAGGTATGAAGATATCCTCTAAGCCCTTTCTTTTCTTTCATTCTCATGCATTGCATTTCATAGTTGGGGAAGGGGTCGGTATGGGAGTCAAGGGAGATCGTTGCGTTGGTGGGCTGTAGGAGTACAGAAAACGGGCTGGTGCAGATGAGTCTGACTCCGTCATGTTTCACGGTGGTGGTTCATGATAATGATGGATTAGTACTATTGTCGAAGAAGGAGAAGGAAGAAAGATGAATCTGAAGTTGTTTTGCTGCTACTGTTGTTGTCGTGAAATGAAAAGAAAAGGAAAGAAAGAGAAAGTTGTTTTGATTTTTTTTTTCTAATCCTATTTGCTTTGCAGGTGGGCCACTATACCTAAATAAAAGAGAAGTGGGCTTAAATGGGAATTGAGAATTGGGGCCAGGATGTTAGATTTATTAATTTTATTTGGAGCTTTGGTTTTGGAGAAGAAAAGTTGAGGGATGGGACGAGAGGGGAGTGGAGTTATTTTATGTCAAACATTATTATAATATATATATATATATTAGTTAAGTTCATATAATCACGCATTCATGCATAATAGCTTAGGTAGCACACACATTTTCTTATGCATTACTATATTAAATATTATATCATGTTTGCATAATTGCACGTAATGGTTGCAAGTATTTTTTTAATAAAAATTGTCATGCACTAATGTTATATATTTCACGTAAAATGCTAGATTAAATAATTAGTAGTGATTAAGCATGCATCATAGATTAAATATCATGCATAGTTTATTACATTATTGTTATGCACTGTATTAATTTAAGATAATTAATTATAGGGCGCGCATGACTTAATCGGTTAATATCAAGGTCAAGGTTAAGGTGGGGTTTTATGTGATTTCTGTCCCGATTATTCTCTCTATATTTTATTATCGAATATGTGATGACACAGCACAGTACAGGGCCTTCGGGCTATAAATGAAAATGGGCCTCCGGGCTAAATGAGACAGGGCCTCCGGGCTAAATGAGACTGGGCCGACGGGCTATATGGTTTGGTCTACGGACTGAACACTTTTATTATTCTCACCTATTCGTTTAATTTTATATAACTTGAATAATTGGACACTCCCCACTGAGTCAGTAGTACTCACCCCAAAAATCTACTTATCTTTTCAGGTGTTGTCTCGAGTGATGCGTAGCGGACAAGATGTGATGGTGGTGGTCAAGTGATCAAGCATGATTAAGGATTTAATTTATTTTGACTTTATTTTATGTAAAAAATGTTGAGTTATGCTTTGAAACTTCCGTTGTATTTCAAGTAAAATATTTTTTTTTATTAATGAAAAGCATGGAAAACGTGCCTTTTTCTATTAAAGTGAAATTGGGGCGTTACACTTGTCAAATAAATTAATTATCAAAATAAATGGTGGACTTCATCATTTAACTAAAAATATTAAGTAATAAAAAAAATAGAAAAGACCAATGTAGAAATAAAAGAAAATATTAAAAAGGGCGATAAAAGAAAAAAAAAACCACTACAAGAATTTTGCATTTTACCGACGAAATTTCCGACGGACATAATTCGGGTCGTCATTTAGCGACGGAATAACGACGGACTGTCCGTCGTTAACATTAACGACGGATTTATGACGGAACCTTTGTCGTTATCTGTGACGACGGACATTTTCCGTCGTTATATTTTCGGATTTTTATTTTTTATTTATTTTTTAATATTAACGACGGACCGTTTCCGTCATTATATTTTATTTTTTTTATTTTTTAATTATTTTTTAATATTAACGATGGAAATATTCCGTCGTTAGTTTTTTTATAATATTTCGGATTTAATTTTTAATATTAACGACGGATATAATCGGTCGTTAAAAATTAAATTTAATAATAATAATTTTATTTTTTTCATTAACGACGGACTAACGACGGATTTTTCCGTCGCTAAGTTAGTGACGGAAAAATCCGTCGTTAAAAATTAATTTTTTAATTTTTAAATTTTTTTTAATTTTTTTAATTTTAGTGACGGATTTAGCGACGGAACATTCCATCGCTAAATTTAATTTTTATTTTTTTTAATTTTTATTTTTTGATTTTTATTTTTTTTTAATTTTTATTTTTTTTTATTTCCCAATTAAGAAAAATGAATTTAAAATTAATATTTTCAATATTTTAGATAATATTATGATATTTTTGAAAATATAATTAAATGAAAATATTTATTTAATATTTTTTTATTTTTATAATTTTTCTCACTTTAATTTTTTTTTAAATATTATTAATTATAAATATATAATATTTGAGAAAATTAATTAAAATAATATAATATTAAATAAATAATTTAATAATAATATATTTTAATTTACAACATTAAAAGATTATAATATATATTTCAATAAATGAAGAATAACAGTTTCGAAGGAATATATATTTATTATATCTATATATAAACATAAATATATAATAGCCCACTTGGTTGAGATGCAGAAGATAGATCTCTGCCTTTATGGGAGGTCAAGGGTTCGAATCTCGCGAGCCGCAAATGTTGGAATAATATGTGGCGCGTGGGGAGCACGCGCTAAATTTTTTTATTTTTTTTATTTTTAGCGACGGAATTTTTCCGTCGTTACGTTTTTTAAACGGATTAGCGACGAATTTTCGAGATTTAGCGACGGGAAAATCCGTCGCTAAAACTTGATTTTTTTGTAGTGAACAAAAAAATGGCAAAAGAAAAAATTAAATAAAAAAGTAAAAAAAAAGGCAAAAGATAAAAATTAAAAAAAAAAAAAGTGGTACATAGGTTTGAACCTAGGTCGTTCATGGTTTTGAGAAGGCCATAAAACCACTACTTAACAATTAAGTTTTTCTTTCCTCAAATAAAAATATATAATTTCTGCAAAAATATTATTTTCAAGCAAGTTTTGATTTGATTTTTTATGACAAATTTGTGGGTAGGATTTTGATTTGGTATCTGAATTGATCCAAACAGCATATGCATTGAGCATGGACTATATATACAGTTTGATGCATAATCAATCATTGTACTATTCATTTTAAGCAATTCTCAAAATTTAATCTATTGATAAAAAGAATCCTATATTTAAAAAAACATATATTTTGAATTAATTAGTATTATTATTACTATTGTTATTGTTATTGTTGTCATTGTAAAGGCGTGTCCTTGTATATAAAACCGCAATTAATCTTATATTTCATAACTTCAAATTACACCCTTTTCCTCGATCTTTTTTTTGGGGGCCGATTGAACATGCATGTTTAATGGTTTATAAAATAATATATGATAATAATGGTTTTTTTGGGAGTCTTGCATCCGTACATTATCAAATAATATATTATTTTATAATATTTAAAATTTAATGTGTATTTACTATATTCTAATATAGATGATTAATCACACATAAAAATAGTATAATATTTGTATTAGTGAAATTAATTTTGAGTATATATAACAAAATATGTACCAAATAATTTGAAATGTTGAAGAATGAAAATAATAATTTTTGGGTCATATTTTTATGATAAATAAAAATATTTTTATTTAAAAATATATTAAAAATTAAAATTACACATTTAATGATGGATTTTTTCGTCTTTAGAACTAATGGTAGATTGTTCCGTCATTAAAAATTTCAAACTACATCTGTCGGTAATTTAGAGACGGATCATAATCTGTCGGTAGTGTTTTTTGTAAGGTCCTATCTTCCGGTTTCTTGATCTGAGGAAAAATCATGGAAAGATATGATTTAGGGTGGTGTTGTGGAGATACGTACATTTCCTTATTTCTCTAATTATTTTTGTGATTGGTTGATGTCATCTTCCAATTTTGGGTGTCATTTGGTGGGAAGGTTCGGGCTGTTGAATATGGAAAAAGAAAGTTCCAAACGTGTGTATAATGTATCCAACACACATTTGTTGACAATTATTTGAAGGTGATGATTTTTATTTGTGCTTATTTGGGGAATTTTCTGAAAATGAGGCTTAAAATGTTATAGAATTGATTTATTATTATTCACAATGTTAAAAAAATCCCTAATCATATTTGTGCTTATTTGGGGAATTTTCTTCATGCAGTGAAGAAAGTTATAAGTAGTGCATCAGGACAAAATAGCATAAAGGTACCGAACTAATTTAATGATTTTTCAAGATTTCAACTTTTTCATTTTTTGTCTGGAAATGAAAGTAAATGTTGTTACGTTCTTCGTATGATCATAAAAATTGAAAATTATTTATTTGGATACATTTATTTAATCATATTGATTTAGATCAAAGTATTTCAACTTTAGTTAAAGATAACTCAAAACAAATAATTATACATTCTTTCATCTGCACTTAATATGAAGATTTTGGAATGTGATGCCCAAAGTTTGATAAGTTCAGACATATCAATTTCATCGTCTTCTCGAAATAATCCCAAATATAGAAAACATGAGTATATTTTATTAAGGATCTATCTCCCTAAATAATTGTTTGTGTAATATTATAATTGATTTTGTAATATTCTGTATTTATTATGTTTAGTCTAGATCCTTCCACTGTAACTATATAAATAGCAATACGGAGTGAATAAAATAATCAATCAATTCCTCTCAATTTACTGAGTCTTTATATGGTATCAGCAGTCCCTCTCTACAGAGTTTATTTTCGATCCATCTCCTAAACCCTATCTCCACCACGCCTCTCTTCTTTGCGCCTCCATCGCCGACCATGACAGATGCAGCCCTCACCGAGTCCATCACGGGATCTCCCTCGTCAGCAGCGGCGCCTCCTCCGTCGCCGATCATGATCACAGCACGCCACGATCTCCCCATCACCCTCACGCCCTCCAACTTTGCATCGTGGCGCATGCACCTAAGTGCCGTGCTCCATGGCCACAATCTATTTGGCCATGTCGACGGCAAGACGAAGTCGCCCCCAGAATCTGACGTTGATGCGTGGGCACTCTAGTTTCGGCAGGACCAGCTCCTCCTTGCCGCCATGGTCGCCTCTGTCTCCACCGAAATTTTGCCGATCCTTTCAACGGTGAAGACTGCTGCCGAGGCATGGGACACCCTCAATCGCGCCTTCGCGAGTACCTCCAGGGCCCATGTCATGCAGCTCAAAACAACACTTATTAAAGCGACGTTGGGCTCCTGATCTATCACGGAATATATCACCTCCGTCAAGGCTGTCGCCGACGAACTCGGCCTCATCGACACAGCCGTTTCTGCCGACGACTTGACCCTCTACATCATCAACGGTCTCGGTCCAGCGTATCGTGAGATTGTTAGCTCCATTCGAACCCGAGAAACTCCGTTTCGTTATGAGGAGCTTCGTGACCGCCTCCTCGAGCACGAGCAGTATCTCAAGCAATCAGAGATCGAGACTTCTCAGCCTGTTGCTACAACAAATGTTGCCCAAACCCAGTCCTCCAACAGCAACCATAATCGCCACCACAATAACAATCGACCCTCCAACAGTGGTCGCAACAATAATTATCGTGGACGTGGTGGTCGTGGCCGGGGTAACAGCCGTAGCAACAATGGCAGCGGCAACAATCGCGGCAACTATTCACCATCGGGTAATCTCAACTCGGGTTACAATGTCTTCTATAATGTTGTATGCCAGCTTTGTGGTTTTCAGGGTCACACTGCAACTCATTGTCGCCGCCCACAACCGTCTGCTCACATGGCTCAGTCTCCGACTTATCGCCAACACCCAAATTCTTGGGCAATGGACACAGGTGCTTCTCACAATATTACTAATGATCTTAGTAATCTTTCTATTCATTCTGAGTATGACGGCACAGATGAGATACAGATAGCTGACGGCAATGGTATGCCTATTTCTCATTCTGGCACTTCTTTTATTAATACACCTGCTCGCAAATTCACCTTGGCAGATATTCTTTGTGTTCCAACCTCTGCTCGCAATCTTATTTCTATTCATCAGTTTACACGGGCTAATCAGGTTTCTGTCAAATTTTTCCCCTATTATTTTTTCATTAAGGATCCAACCACGGGGGCGGTGTTGGACAGGGGGTCGTTCCGTAGAAGCACTTATGACTTGGCAGCTCGTACTTCCAGTTCAGTACCTAAGATTGCTGCGATGGGCGTTCGGACCACACCTCATCACTGGCATGCTCGATTTGGACACCCTTCTCGACATACTAGCTCGAGGATTTTATCTAGATTTAATTTACCTATATTGTCAAACTCGGGTTCTTCCGTTGAATGTGTTTCTTGCAATGTGAGCAAGGCTCATAGACTGCCATTTGGTGAATCTTCTTTTATTGCAACTCGTCCTTTGGATTATATATTTGCTGATGTTTGGGGACCTTCTTCTTCTATTGCTGTTGATGGATGTCGCTATTTTTTGTTGTTTGTTGATTTATATAGCCGATATTGTTGGGTTTACACTATTCATGCCAAGTCACAGGTTGCTACCATTTTCCATCAATTTCGGACGTTGGTGGAAAAACAGTTCAATTTACCAATCCGACATTTTTATTCTGACAATGGAGGGGAATTTTTGGCATTAAAACCTTATTTAATTGAACATGGCATTTCTTGGCTCACCACGGCACCACATACGCCACAGCAAAATGGTATATCCGAGAGACGTAATCGTCACTTAATTGAGAAAGCTCGTGCTCTTCTTCACCATGCTCGTCTTCCGCCCACCTATTGGGCCTTTGCAGTTCAAACAGCAGCCTATCTCATTAATCGGACTCCATCACCAGTCACTAACTCGGCCAGTGCATTCGAGATATTATTTCAGAGGCCTCCTAATTATCTCAAGCTTCGTACTTTTGGTTGTATTTGCTTCCCATGGCTACGTCCCTACAACATTGGCAAACTGGAATTTCCTTCTAAGACGTGCATTTTTATCGGTTATTCCACGAGTCAGAGTGCCTACAGATGTCTTGATCCCGCTTCTGGTTACATTTTTGTGTCCCGACATGTCAAATTTTCCGAATTTACCTTTTGGAATTTTGATAAAACTCATCTCCATGACAGTGCCAGGGACAAGTTTCTACATCTTGTTGGTCCTCCACCATCTCCAAAGTCGGCCACTCCTATTCTCCCTATGTCGGCTGCCCCTACTTCGCCGTCGCCGCAACCATCACTACAGCCAACTATCTACACACCGCCATCGTCACCTCCTTCGACGGCGCCACCAACTGCACCACCAGCTCCTCAAAAGCCAGATCGTGTTCATCCAATGCGGACTCGGGCCTTGAACAATATCTACAAGCCTAAGAAACTATACTCTGCATCCAAACATCCATTGCCAGATGACATCGAGCCAACTTCTGTTTCTCAAGCACTTTCTTCTGCCTCTTGGCGACAGGCCATGGAAGAAGAGTTTACTGCCCTCCAATCACACGGTACTTGGGATCTTGTTTCGCCTCCTCCTAAAGCCAACATTGTGGGTTGCAAGTGGGTTTTTCGTATTAAACGCAAGCCCGATGGCACTATTGAGCGATATAAGGCTCGCCTCGTCGCTAAGGGATTCCATCAAGGTCACGACATTGACTTTCAGGAGACGTTCAGCCCTGTTGTCAAACCAGCAACAATAAGAACTGTTCTCACAATAGCATTGCATGCTAACTGGCCCTTGAAACAGCTCGACATCAGCAATGCATTCCTTCATGGCTCTCTCACAACACCCGTCTACATGTCCCAACCACCGGGTTTTGTCGATTCGACCAACAAATCTCATGTTTGTCTCTTAAAGAAGTCATTATACGGCCTTCGACAAGCATCTCGCGAGTGGTATCTCGCCCTTGAGAAGTGTCTCCAATCATTTGGGTTCTCTCAGTCTCGTGCCGACACTTCTCTCTTCATCTACGATAGAGACGGCGTTCGGATTCTTGTTCTAATTTATGTGGATGACATTATAGTCACTGGATCACATCCTCTCCACCTTCAGAAATTGCTGCTCCATCTTCAGTCACGTTTTTCAGTTAAAGATTTGGGCGAATTATCCTATTTTCTCAGCGTCGAGGTCGCCCGCTACAAAGAAGGACTCTTTTTGTCTCAACACAAATATATTATCGATCTTTTGCGGCGACACCAAATGGACGGCGCCAAACCATTGCGTACTCCTAGCAACCCTTCGGCGTCCACTCCTTTGGCACATGTTGATCCCACCGAGTATAGGAGTGCACTCGGTGGTCTTCAGTACCTTGCCTTTACTCGACCAGACATATCCTTTACTGTCAATCGTCTAGCCCAGCGAATGGCGTCTCCTTCTGTTTCTGATTGGGTAGAGGTCAAACATTTATTTCGCTATCTCAAAGGGACCATCCATCACGGCCTTCTTCTTCACCGTCCCAGTCACCTTCGCCTTCTGGCGTACTCCGACTCCGACTTTGCTGGCGATCCCCGCGACTGTAAGTCCACATCTGCTTATATTGTTTTCCTTGGAGGAAATCCAATTTCTTGGCGATCTCGAAAGCAGATTGCTCGTTCATCCACTGAGGCTGAATACCGCTCCTTAGCTTCTGCTGCCTCTGAAGTGACTTGGCTCTCTCATCTTTCCAGGGAACTCCGCCTCTCCATTCCCTCTACGCCGCGACTACTCTGTGATAATATTAGTGCAACCCGACTTGCGCTACATCCCATTCAGCATTCCTGGATGAAACACATCGCCATCGACATTCACTTCGTTCGTGACCTTGTCTCCAAAGGTCTCCTCTCGGTGTTTTATGTGAGCACCATCGACCAACTCGCGGATCTGCTCACCAAGCCCCTTCCTCGACCACGTTTTGAGAATCTTCGTTCCAAAATTTCCGTTGCCGATGGAACGTCGATTTTGCGGGGGCGTATTAAGGATCTATCTCCCTAAATAATTGTTTGTGTAATATTATAATTGATTTTGTAATATTCTGTATTTATTATGTTTAGTCTAGATCCTTCCATTGTAACTATATAAATAGCAATACGGAGTGAATAAAATAATCAATCAATTCCTCTCAATTTACTGAGTCTTTATATATTTCAACAAGGGCGGCTGGAGAATTTCTATTAAAATTAATATTTTGAGATTCAATTGTTTTATTCATTGAGTTTCCATACAATGACAACTTGCAAAATGCAAAAATTAATTTTACTCATCAAGTTGTTCAAGTATGATCACTAGCAAACAACATATATGAGCATTGGACATGGACTATTCAGTTTGGCGCATAATCAATCGTTGGACTATTCTTTTCAATTCTGAAAACTTAATTTATTGATAAAAAATCAAATCCTATATTTTAAAAAAATATATTTTTTGAATGGGCTGGTCTCTTGTGCATAAGGTGCATGGACCGGCCCATGAGACGGGTCGGCCCATCAACCCGGATTCAGCCCACTATGCCAAAATTCAGCCAAAATTAAAAAAAAAACAACGCAGAGCGCAGAACGCGAGAGAGAGAGAGAGAACCGATAACCGCGATCGAGACAAAGCCGAGAGAGAGTAGGCAACCTCTCGCGAACGCCGCCACCATCACCGTCGCCGCCGGAAGGCTAGGACCACCGCGCTGGAAGCTGGGGACGGCGACATTATCCTCTATGTTGAAGAAATTGAATTTTCATTCCATTTTTTGTGTAGTTCGAAAATTTGAAGGTGAGTTTTGAGAATTCAATTGAATCTATTCAATTGTGTAGATTTCGATTGCGAAATTAATTTTGTTAATTCAAACAATTGCATTTTTCAAATTTGGGGAATTTTTGTGCCCTTTTTTTGTCTGAATCTGATTTTTTTTTTGCCCTTTTTATTTAGTTTCTAAAGAAAATGAGTTTGATGGTCAGGATTTGGAAGTGTTGAGGGAAATAATTGTGAATAAACAATTGTGAATGGTACAATTTGAGTTTTGTTTTGGATTCTAGATTCGAGATGCCCCTCGTCTTAAAATACAGTACTAAGATGAAGAATGATTGTTAATGAACGATTTTTCCATTTGTTATGTTGATCTGGTAGGAGGCGATGTCGAATATGGGTGGAAACTCTTTTTTAGCTCGAGGATATGGCTGAAACGGGACACTACCGAGATTCCATTTGATCGTAAATATGTCTATTGATTTAGACACATTTGATTTCATATTCCACCTTTGGACACACTTATATTTCTGTATTGTTTGTTACACACACACATATACATATATGCGATAAAGAAATAAAAGATTAATGCTTGCAACTAACCCTTAATGGAAAATAGACTTTCAATATAATCTTCATCAACGTGCACGAGGCAATTCTTTTGGTTTACTACTTCAGATTGCATTTTTCTCTTTGCAATTATCTATGATGAGTCCACACTCTACAATTTGAGTGTATATTTTAAAGTGGATCACGTTGCATCTTTCCATTGTTGCTTCATATCAAATTTTAGTTATTGATTTATCTCTCTATCATAATCAGCAAGGTTTCTCTCTAAATTTAGGCACCAACATGCTGGTAGTTAATTAGTTTTGGAAAACTCATTTGGCCTATTAGTAGTCTTGTAAGTATTTGTTTTAAGGTACATATTGTTACAACCATAATTATTTAGGTTGGTAGATGAATATAAGTATCATATTTGAACCTTTAGCTGTGAAATTTATTCGTTTGTGCCAATCCCACCTGTTAGCTTCTGAAGAGTGAAGCCACAACATACATTCTCTTTTGTTTCCTTTAACGTCGTTATTATTCTATAATTACCCTGTCATTATGCTTTAAACGTTGTGTTATTTATATGAATATCAGTTTGATACTTGTCTTTAGCACAATTGATACTTTCATGCTTATTAAATGGTACCTTTTCTATCTAACTACTCACTTCTTAAATTTACTTTGCGGATTTTTGGATTGAAGATTCTTCATTTTTTTAAATTTGTCTTGGATGTTTTAAGAGTTCAATTTGAATCAAAATGTTGATGGCATTTTATTATGTAAGAAATTTATCATTTTGGAATACTATTATAATGTAATTTCATTTCTTAAACATTCATTTATGCATGATTTCTTAGTTTGTCTACTCTTACTGTTTGTTCAAGTTTGTTTTTATTATGTAAAAAATGGCCAAACAAGGGAACTTTATTAGAAATTTTCAAAGACTGATTTTTTATTTTGATTTATTTTGAGTTGTGATGAAAAATGTTGTCGATGTTTCATAGCAGCTAAAAGAGTGAATTAACTCTTGAATTGGAAATCATGCACAAAAATACACATGTTGGCATTTTAAGTTACTTCTTAAACCGATATTACATTTAATTCTTAAACGATACGTTTTTTGTTTTTCAATTGATACCTTTATGCTGAATAAATGATACTCTTCAGGATGTAATGTTACTTTTTTTAAAATGTGATACTTTATAACTACACAAACGGTACTAATATAATTTCTGAAAACAAATTTGTCTTTCCTTAAAATCAGAATACGTACATCAAATGATACCTTAACATGGAATAAATGATATCATAAGGCATTTGATTGCAACAATGTGAATAATGTTGCATAGTGATTCAAATTAAAGTTAGTTTCTATTATTTAGGAGCACATATTTCTTTGTTTTTAAGTGTTTGACATACTCTACTAATTAGTGACTTATTGGTAATCTAGTTTTTCCTAATTTCTAGCTATTGATTGTTGGTCTTTTGCCTTTTAAAAGGCTGGTTGTATTTTCATTATTTTGTGTGTAATTCCAGTGTAGTTAAATACTCCCTCTGTCCCAATTATATAGTCTATTTTCTAGTTGCATGTAGATAAAAATATATTTATGAAAACAAGAAATTAAAGTTAAACTTTCAATGATACCCTTATTTAATATTTATGACTTTCAAATTTTAAGTGGTTAGTGTTTTAATTTTCAAGAGGTAATAAGGGTTATTCGTACATTACTATGAAAATAAATGTTAAGACACCTCCAAATAGTAATAAGGACTATATAGTCGGGACATAGGGAGTATATTTTTTCTCTGCCAACAAATAAATCAGTTAAGAAATTCTCGAATTTCTCAAAAGGTGAGCAATGTTGCTCCATGACACTACTGTTAATGAGTCAGTATATTGTATATATATGGGGAATTTCTATGCTACCCCATGGGATAGTGCCTGCAGTGTCACAATAGATCTAATGTGAGACTTTTATGTGTTACAATAGGTCACAATGATCTATTGTGACACATAGAAGTATTATATTAGGTCTATTGTAACAAATAGGTACTATCCCATCGGGTAGTATATAATTTCCCATTGTATAAGAGTGATGAATCTTCATCGCGTCGTTTAGTGCCTATACAACAATTACTGTGAAAATATTAGAAAATAAAATTATAAACTATTAAACACGCATGTTCAATCGACCACCAAAAAAAGAAGAAATTTATGTAATTTGCTGCTATGAAATGTGAAATTAATTGTGGTATTATATGCAAGGAAACACGTAATTAAAATAATATAAATAATTCAGATATATGTTTTTTAATGTAGGATTTGATTTAATATTTAACAGATTTAACTTTTAAGAAATGATTAAAATAGTACAATGATTGCTTACACACCTAGTCCATGTTCAAGTCTAGTGGTCATACTTAAAACAACTTGATTATAATTAATTAGCATTTTGCAAGTTGTCATTAAAAATTGATGTGCAGGTGTCCTCCATGACTGGTAACCCAATGAATAAAACATTCGAATCTCGAACGTGTTAATTGTTGAGGATTGTGCCCGCAAAGCCACAGTTGTTTTCGAACGCGTTGGGAAGTATTATAAATTTTTAGTATTTAATTTTTAATTTTTAGTTATTAATTAATTATTTAAAATATTAAATATAAATAATTATAATACACCCGAATTGAGTAGGATGAATCCTAAATAATAACTATATATTTCACATTATAAGTTGCATTTCCTTGTACACAGATTTTTTTTTATTTTTTTTTCTACGATTTCAATTTATTGTAATTTAGTTTAGTTTTACACTTGTTATTTAGAGTTCATCCTACTCAATCAGAATTTATTATATTTTTTTTTTTGTATTAATTTTCAAACAATCAAGAAATAACTAAAAGTAAAAAAAATTAAATACTTAAAAAATTATAATACACTTTAATTGAGTAAGATGAACCATTTATATTAAGAATTACAAAATTAAACTAAAGTACGATAAATTAATATTGAATAAAATGAAAAAAAATTAAGAAAATCGAGCGTATAGTAGGGAGTACGAGACAAAAACTGCAATAGATTTCATCTCGTACAATGATCATACATTAACAACTTGAGAATAATTAATTTGCATTTTGAATCTCGAACGTGCTAATTATTGAGGACTGTGCCTAAAAGCCACATCTGTATTCGAACCCATTAAGGTGTATCATAATTTATAATATTTATTTTTTTAATTTTAATGATTAATTATTCAAATAATTAAATATAAAAAAATTCAAAAACAATTGAATCTCGAAGTATTTTAATCGAAGATGCTCCCTCGTAGTCGTCGTACATCTCAATAAGGAAAAAACAAACTCTTCATCATAACATCATAACATCTCAAACTTGAAAAAAAAAAAGAAAAAAAAAGAGATAATTAGAGGTTAGAGATGGCGGCAACGGCTTATGCAGCTGCAGTTACATTGTTGAATACCATGGATCAGATCAAGACTCATCCTTTCCTTTCCACTTATTTCAACAACTACTCGATCGAGTCTCTCCGCGAAAAGGTTGATGTCTTTGTGGGTTTTGTGGAGAAGTATGCAGATGCAGAGAGCGAAGAAGCAGAATATTTGTTGAGACGAATTGCAGATGTAGCTCATGAAGCTGATGAAATAATCAATGTTGAAGCATCTCATCGAATTCTTACATCATCCCCTACAAAAAGATCCATAATGAGTGCCAAGATGAAGAAGATAACAGAAGCGATGGATTGTGTAAAGGAAAAGGCTATAAAGGCTAAAGATGGCAATTATTCATATGCAGAGGATTTGGTGAGGCGAATGGCAGCTATAGCTCTCGAAGATGAAGATATATTCAAATTCCAAGCAGCAGCTGAAAAAAGTCGAACAATGTCTCGCAAGCTGCAGAGGGAAAAGGTTGTCAAGGCTAACGAGAAAACTGGATTCCGAAATCAGCAGCCCACATATTCTTCGGTGCCTTCATCATCATCATCATCATCATCATCAACAGCTCCTCCTGCAACTGCCAATACTACTACCATGGTGGGATTCGACGGTTACTTGGAGCAACTTTTGGATCAGCTCACTGGGTGTCATTCTGGGCGACAAATACTGCCAATTGTTGGAATGGGCGGCATAGGTAAGACCACTCTTGCAACTAATGTCTATCAATATTCACTTATGCTGCACCATTTTGATATTCGTGTTTGGATTACCGTGTCACAAGAATTCACTGCAAGAAATATTATTTTACAAGCACTTTCTTGCCTAGGAGGATCGAATAGTAAAACAGATAGATCTGAACCTGATGATAAACTAGGTGAAGAGTTGTATAAGGTTTTATCAGGTCGGAGATATCTGATTGTATTGGATGATATATGGAGTGTCGAGGCTTGGGAAAAGATAATGTTTTTCTTCCCAGAAAATAATAATAGAAGCCGAATTGTTGTAACAACTAGGGAATCGGAATTGGTTGATTACTTTGGCTCCTCTGCACTTTCTGTGGGTTTTCTAAATGAGAAGAATAGTTGGGGGCTTTTTTGTGAGAAGGCATTCGCAAAAAGAGGTTGCCCTCATCCTGAATTAGAAGAAATTGGGAAGAAGATTGTTGGCAAGTGCAAAGGACTTCCACTAACTATCACTGTGTTTGGGGGACTTCTTCGGAAATCACCCAGGACGCGGGAATATTGGGAGATAATTGCAAAAGATAAAAGCTTGATTCTGGAGTCAGGGGAGGGCAACATTACACCATTGAGCATGTTATATTCGAGTTACAAGCACTTGCCTATTTGGTTGAAACCATGTTTTTTGTACTTGGGGTTATTTCCAGAAGACCATGAAATTAAAGTGTCCGATCTTATCAAACTGTGGGTTGCAGAGGGATTAATAAGATCCAAGAGAGAGCAAAGTTTGGAAGAAATTGCAGAGAGTTACGCAGAGGAGCTTGTTGATAGGAATCTCCTTTTAGTTGGTGAATTGAGAAAAAACAAGAATTTGAAAAGTTGTAGAGTTCATGATATTGTAAGAGAGTTGTGTCTAAGGATAGGTGAGAAGGAGAAATATTTTTGCGTCCAAAGAGACATATATGGGACATATCACTATATAGTTGATGAAGCAACGGTAAAGTTGTTTTACCCTCGAGAATCTCAAAAAATGTCGCCATCAATTGTCCATCCTCGAATATTGGAAGGGCAAAGAGCGGCGCCTTTTAAATCTAGATTGTTGAGAATATTGTTTCCTGGGAATTATCTATGCTGCCTTTCTAACCATGTCAACTTGCGGTTCTTATTCTGCGGATATTTCGATTCCAAATCTCATTCATCAATACAACTATTTTGGAGTCTGCAAACTTTAATTGGTAGGTATTCATCTGATGCACCATGTGAGATTTGGAACATGCCACAACTCAGGCATATCGAAATATTGTCAGTCTCTCTTCCCGATCCTCCTAGTCCTACCTGCGAGGATGATGTCATTGTTTTGCACAACTTGATGACACTGAAGCATGTAGAGAACCTCGTTCTGAGTAAGGAGGTTTGTAAGAGAATACCCAATATTAAGGAATTGGAGATTTCTTACAAAGTCAATGAGGCACGAAAGGCCATTTCGTGTTACCATCTGCAGAATCTTGGCTGCTTCAACAAGCTCGAATCGCTAAAGTTATGTGATGAATGTCCGGGTGGTGATTCATTGCAGAAGCTGAAATTGCCAAGTTCCCTGAAGGAGTTGAGGTTATATGGTTGGAAGCTTGTGTGGAGTGATATGGCAATGATTGCTACCTTGCCTCATCTCCAATTTCTTAAATTCGAAGGCAATACAGTGGTGATACCCAAGTGGGATTTTGTTGAGGGAGAATTCCTTAGCTTGAAACACCTGCAAGTTGATGACTGTGATGATCTGATTAATTGGAGTACTGCAGATAGCTCCAGTTTTCCAGAGTTGGAGACACTTTCTCTTAAGGATTTATCAGAAATGGAAGAGATTTCTTCAGAAATTGGAGATATACCCACACTCGAAAGAATAGTTGTGAGTAGATGCAGTGAATCAGTGATCATGTCAGCAATTAAGATACTGGAGGAACAAGAGAGTCTTGGAAATCAGAACCTTCAACTCACACTCAACTTCTGGGATGAAGATAAAGCAGTAATGTGGAGGGGAAAAATCCAACAAATGGGCATCACATATCAAAATATACACATTTATGTAAAGGGGAAACTCCAACCAACGGGCATCCAATTTGTTCTTTCATTTACTACAGTTAAGATGCTTTGAGATAAATCAATGGTTAAATAAATGCGTACATTTATCTTTTTTAATTCATAATTCTTATATATCTTTTAAATTCCTGTTTTTTAAAATATGAAGAGACACATTGTCAAGTACTTATTAGTTTTTTTAATAATATTTTTATATGTAAACTTTTATTTAATAAGTATTTATTTTAACAAAAAAATGAATTAAGAAAATTAAAAAATTGATTTTCAAATAATTAACCATAATAATGAATTAATAATTAAAAACTGAAAAATAATTTTATACCCTAATTGGTTGGGGTAAACCCTAAAAAATAATTTTAAAATTAAACTAAATCACAAAAAAAAAAAGAAAAAACTCTTAATTTGAAAGTGTAACACTGGGTGTGCAACATGAAATCTCAAGTGAAAAACTATAATTGATAATTATAATTGTTGAGGTTTTTACTGTCCCGCCTTTAAAGTTCCTAGAGGAGGCAAATCGTCCGGAAATTGAATTCAACTTTACAATTAAAACTTTTGTGAGTAAGAATTCAATTACATTATTTTATTCTTTGCACCAACTAGCTATAGGAGAGCACTTTTCCTTTTTTTCTTTCTTATATACATCAATCTTTCCTAATGGAAAACATTACACACCAATATTATTATTATTATTATTATTATTATTATTATTATTATTATAGACGCAAGCTTCTCTATATGTAACTCTGGTGTAATTCAGTTAGCTAATTAATGAAAATTCTGTTATACCAATCCTATACCTAATAACTCACATGCTCGTATTTTAGTCCTAATCCGAGGATTATTTCGTATGTTTTTATCTTGTTTTAGTTTGTTTAGTAATCATTTAGGGTAATATTAGTCGTTAATTAGAATAAGTGTTCCTAACACCGATTATTTAGAAAACAGGTTTAAAATGAGCAACCCGGGACTCGAGGATCGAAGTGCACATCGAAAGCGACCCGAAAGCTGGATTGGACGGGCGAGAAAGCATGAAGACCGAGTCGGAACCGGGAGGCAAGGCAGGGCCTGCAACGCGGCGCGACCTGGGGCCTAGGGCGCGACCCGCGGCTCGACGTCCGCAGCATGATTTCACTCACCTGCAACGCAGTGCGACCCAGACTCGGGCCAGCTCGGGTCGCGCCTCACTCCACGCGGCGCGAGCTAGGGGCGCGACCGGCCCCGTGTCGCGCCCCTGTGTCTTGTTTTCGGGAATATCCAGATTTTTGTCTCATTTTTGCTATCATAGTATAAAAGCCATCCTTAGTTCGAAAATGAGAGGATTTTTTTTGATATTTTGCCAATTTTAGAGTAAGAAAGAGTGTGAGAGCTTGGAGCTTGGTGTATGGAAGATTCAAGAAGTTCTTGAAGTTTTTGAAGATCTATATTCAAGTTTTTGGGTTTTTTCTCCTCCTCTATTATGTTTATCTTTTATGTGATATTTTTCTCTATTGTGATTATGGATAGCTAAATTTCTAGGTGTCTGGGGTTTTGTGATTTGGTGATGGGTTTGTAAATTAAACATGGGTTATTGCTTAATCTTCCCCCTCTTTCCCATAAATCATGGTTTATTTGCTTCTATTCTTTGATTGGCCATCTTAGGATAGAACTTGGTGTATAATCGAGTTCGAGAGAATCAATTGTGCATGGGTAAATGATTTATGGCTTCAATTTAGCATTAGATCGAGAGATTAATGTTTAATTGATGTTTGTTGATTGATTGTGTTTGATTAGATTAAATGGCAATTAAGCCCTAGAGATAGGGGAATTGAGTTTAATTGAAAGGTCTTAGTTGCTCGAGAGAGGGCTTCGACTAAATTTGATATCAATTGTTGTTTGGGGAGATTATGCATGAATCCATTGTTTAATGAACAAATTTTCACTAATGAACAATGCCCTAGAGCCGTTATTTCTCATCGAGATTTTTATTAAGTTTTTATTCTCTTGTACCTCTTTGTGTTGCTATCTTTGTTTAATATTGCAAATCTTATTTTTCTAGTTAATTCTCCAACAAAAATTTCGAATGGTTTGACTAGTGAAAATGTTCGATGTGATGGTACTTGTAGACTCGTTTATGCATTTAGTTCCCCGTGTTCGACCCGGTCTCCTATGCTCCGTATGTCCACTTGCATAATTGAGATTTGGTTAATTAAAGCTTGTGTTGATTAAATCGTTGTGAAAGAAAAATCTCATCAATAACCCTCATCTGAATATATTAAATGAATTAAGAATTATATATTTAAATACATTAAATGAGGACAAAATATTAGGAAAATGTTAACTTTCGTATGGGCTAACACTCTTTGTAAAAACAGAACTAATTAAAATGTCATATTGACACTCTTCGCGAAACGAAGGGAGTGACAATTATAAAAATTCTAAAATACACATAAATATATAAGGGTTAATTGCCAAAAAATGCACCACCTTTCAACAAATTTGCAAATTAGACACCACTTTTCAAACATTTCAATAATGACATAACCTTTCATTTTGTAGCAAAAATAGACACCCTTTTTTTTCCGGCCACCGAAAAAATGATGTGACTTTACTTATTTCCTACGTGGACTGGGACTCCTACGTGAACTTACCACGTCAATGTTTATTTTTGGGTTAATTGCAAAAAAATTCACCACCTTTCAACGAATTTGCAAATTAGATACCACTTTTCAAACGTTTCAATAATGATACAACCTTTCATTTTGTAGCAAAATAGATAGCCTTTTTTTCCGCCACCGACAAAATGACGTAGGTTTATTTATTTCATGTCGTCATTTTCAGCTTAACGATTTGAGAATTAAACACACATTAAATTTAAATCTCACACATTCTTCACCCTAATTTGTCACGAGAAATCCTCTTGAATTTGTCAAAAACTTTTGAATATTGAAAGTCCATACCAGAGGTTTCTACCGATGCCCAAATTGAAAGGTGATTTTTTTTTCATTGTTTTGTTATTTCACATAGGAAATAAGTAAAGCCACGTTATTTTGTTGGTGGTCGGAAAAAAAGGAGTGTCTATTATTGCTACAAAATGAAGTGGTGTCTAATTTGTAAATTCATTGAAAGGTGGTGCATTTTTTGGCAATCAACCCAAAAATAAACATTGATGTGACAAGTACACGTAGGAGTCCCACTCCACGTAGGAAAAAAGTAAAGTCACGTCATTTTGTCGGTGGCCAGAAAAAAAAAGGGGTTGTCTATTTTGCTACAAAATGAAAGATTGAGTCATTATTGAAACGTTTGAAAAGTGGTGTTTAATTTGCAAATTGATTGAAAGGTGGTGCATTTTTTGACAATTAACTCAATATATAACGACAATTAATGTATTAGAATACATGGCCCAATAAAAGGTTAGGGTCGGCCCATTGGTCGACCCCGGGTCTTCAAGAGGGGGGAGTGGGGAGGTATCAAGATAAAGAAAACAGGTAGAGACGATTTGAAGAAGGATGGCTGCTTCTAATCCATTTCTTTTACTATATTGTCTTCTAATATCTGACTTGATCGTCGATCGCGGTGATCCTTGGTTTTACAGTTTATTTGTTTGTCTATGCAGATCATCGATGCCCGAACTTCAATACGAAATTAATTGTAGACTTTTGGATTTACAATGATGAATACAATTAATTATTCCAAAATATATAATAAAATAATTAATTAATCTTTAATATTTTATCAATCTTTTGTTTTTAAATAATTATAATGTAAGCATGCTTTTTTTTTTATTATATCAATCTTTTATATTATAAAAACATGTATATTTTACTACATAAATTTAAATTTATTCGACATTGTAAAATATAGAATGGTTCCATACATCGCAAGGGGGACATAGTATTATATATAAAAGCAATTAAGCATAATTTAAATAGCAATTCTCCTTTTCCGGCCCATATGCTCTTACTAAAAGTAGAAAAAATTATGCCACATCGAATTTTAAAAATAATTGTTTTGCTTTAACATGCTATAAGTTCTAATGATCGACGATGAAATTGAGAACGCATTTCTTGATCTTTCAGATGAGGAGTATAGTGTTTGATCTTATCAGTTTAAAATTTAAATACATATTAACATGTTTGAATTCAATTTCAACAATTAAATATGTATTTTCGAAATTGTGATTAAGTTTAATGGTCATGAATAATTGATCTTATGACTATAATTTTTTTAAATTAAAATATGTTTATGCTTTAAGAAATGATTAAAATAGTACAATGATTGATTATGCACCAAACTGTATATATAGTCTATGTTCAATACATATATATGTTGTTTGCTAGTGATCATACTTGAACAACTTGACTATAATAAATTAGCAGTTTGCAAGTTGTCATTAAAAAATGACGTCCATGAATGGCAGTGGATGAATAAAACATTTGAATCTCAAAATATTTTAATTGAAATGCTCTAACCGATGCTCCCTTTTTGAAGATCTGTATTTAGAAAAATTCAACTCTTCATCATAACATCAACTCAATTTACTCTTACCAAGCCGCTCCTGCTTGAATTTTCTTTCTCAAACTTGAATAAAAAAAGAGATAATTAGAGGTTAGAGATGGCGGCAACGGCTTATGCAGCTGCAGTTTCATTGTTGAATACCATGGATCAGATCCAGATTCATCCTTTCCTTTCCACTTATTTCAGCAACTACTCAATCGAGTCTCTCCGCGAAATGGTTGATTTCTTTGTAGATTTTGTGGAGAAGTATTCTGATGCAGAGATCGAAGAAGCAGAAGATTTGTTGAGGCGAATTGCAGATGTAGCTCATGAAGCTGAAGAAATAATCAATGTCCAAGCAGCAGATGGAATGCGTGTTGGATGCATTAGAAAAAGTCGGAGAATGACTTGGAAGCTGAAGAAGATAACAAAAGAGATGGATTGTATTAAGGAAAAGGCTATCAAGGCTCATGCATCATCATGGGCTCCTCCTCCATATGCAGAGGATCTGGTGAGGCGAATGGCAGCTGTAGCTCTCAAGGCAATACCTCGCAAGCTTCGGAGAAAAATAAATGTGAAGGCTGAAGAGAAAACTGGATTCCTAAATAGGCATCATACATCTTCTGTGCCTTCATCATCATCATCATCAGCAGCAACTCCTCCTGCAACTACCAAGACTACAACCATGGTGGGATTTGACGGTTACTTGGAGCAACTTTTGGATGAGCTCACTGGGCATCATTCAGGGCGGCAAATAATCCCAATTGTTGGAATGGGCGGCATAGGTAAGACCACTCTTGCAACTAATGTCTATCAAAATTCACTTATGCTGCACCATTTTGATATTCGTGCTTGGATTACTGTCTCTCAAAAATTCACTGCAAGAAATATTATTTTACAAGCACTTTCTTGCCTAGGAGGAGGATACACTGGTAACACAAATACATCTAAATCTGATTCTCAATTAGGCGAAGAGTTATCTAAAATTTTATATGGTCGGAGATATCTGATCGTATTGGATGATATATGGAATATTGAGGCTTGGGAAAAGATAATGTTTTTCTTTCCTGATAATAACAATGGAAGCCGAATTCTTGTAACAACTAGGGAATCAGAACTGGTTGATTACTTTGGCTCCTCCGCAATTGTTGTGGATTTTCTAGATGAGAAAAATAGTTGGGAGCTATTTTGTGAGAAAACATTTGCAAAAGAAGGTTGCCCTCCTGAATTAGAAGAAACTGGGAAGGAGATTGTTGAGAAGTGTGAAGGCCTTCCACTCACAATCACTGTGTTCGGGGGACTTCTTCGGAAATCACCCAGGACACGAGAATATTGGGAGATAATTGCAAAAGATAAAAGATTGATTCTTGATTCAGGGGAGGGCAACATTAAACCCTTGAGGATATTATATTTGAGTTACAAGCACTTGCCAGTTTGGTTGAAACCGTGTTTTCTTTACTTGGGATTATTTCCAGAAGACCATGAAATTGAAGCGTCCCAACTTATCAAACTTTGGATTGCGGAGGGATTTATAAGATCAAAGAGAGGACAAAGTTTGGAAGAAGTTGCAGACAGCTACACAAAGGAGCTTGTTGATAGGAATCTCCTTTTAGTTGTTGGTTTGAGACGAAACAAGAAATTCGAAACCTGTAGAATTCATGATGTTGTAAGAGAGCTGTGTATAAGGATAGGTGAGAAGGAGAAATATTTTTATGTCCAAACAGACATTGATGGGATGCGTCACTATATAGTTGATGAACCAACGACAAGGTTGTTTTACCCTCGAGAATCTCAAGAAACGCTGCCATCAATAGTTCATCCTCTAATATTGGAAAGGCAAAGAACAGTGCCTTTTAAATCTAGATTGTTGAGAGTGTTAGTTCGTGGTATTGACCTAGACTATTATACTCGACAACTCAACTTGCGGTACTTATTCTGTTACAATGAATATGTCAGTTCATTTGAGTACCACATGCTTGATTCATTAATACATCAACTTTGGAGTCTGCAAACTTTAATTGTTCCGGGTTCATTTAACGCACCGCGTGAGATATGGGAGATGCCACAACTCAGGCATATTGAAATCCACTCAATCTCTCTTCCTGATCCTCCTAGTCCTACCGGCGAGGATGACGTCATTGTTTTGCACAACTTACAGACACTCAAGAGAGTAGAGAACCTCAATTTGAACGAGGAGGTCTGTAAGAGAATACCCAACATTAAGGAATTGGAAATTTCTTACGAATTCAATGAGCCAGGGGAGGCAAGTTCGTGTTACCATCTACACAATCTTGGATGTCTCAACAAACTTGAATCGCTGCTATTATATACTTTCTATGACCAATGGAAAAATCCAGGTTGTGAATCGTTGCAGAAACTGAAATTGCCGAGTTCCCTCAAGGAGTTGACATTAGAGCGTTGCAAGCTTGTGTCGAGTGATATGACAATAATTGCTTCTTTGCCTCATCTTCAAGTTCTTATATTACGAAACAATGCAGTGGTTGGACCCAAGTGGGATTGTGTTGAGGGGGAATTCCTCAGCTTGAAATACCTACAAATTCATGGTTGTGGTGGTTTGATTAATTGGAGTACTACAGACAGCTTAAGTTTTTCAGTGTTGGAGACACTTCATCTTTCGTCATTATACGAACTGGAAGAAATCCCTTCAAGTATTGGAGACATACCCACACTTGAGAGAATCGATGTAGAACGTTGCGGTGAATTAACCATCATGTCAGTAATTAAGATACTGGAGGAACAAGAGAATCTTGGAAATCAGAGCCTTCAACTCAGACTCAACTTCTACAATGAAGATGAAGCAGTAATGTGGATGGGAAAAATCCAACAATTAGGCATCACTTGCCAAAATCTTCACATTCAGTTCCATGGGAAAGAATATAAGTATTTGTTGTGAGTTATCTGTAACTAAAATTGTACTCCCTCCGTCCCAATAGCAAGGTCCACTTGTTATTGGGCACGAAGATTAAGGAGAAATGGATTAATTGGTTAAGTAGTGGGTAAAATAAGTGGAGTCCATTTCTTTAAGGAGTATTATAATAAAAAGTAATATAAAGTAAGTGAGTCCACTTTGATGTTGACATTAATTATTTTCACATTTGGAAGTAGACCTAGATAAATCAATGATTAAATAAATTTGTTGATGAATGTGTGCAGTACTCTATGCTACACTTTTAAAAATATTAATTTTTAGTTCATTTTTTTCTTCAATTTCAATTGAGTGTGCTCTAGTTTAATTTACACCCATTAATTAGGTTCACTTTTCCCAATGAGGGTATATAATTATTTTTTTGAAAAATAATCAATTATTAATTAAAAAATAAAATTAAATATTGAAAAATTATTTATATACCCTAATTGGGAAAAGTGAACCTTAATTAACAAGTATAAAATTAAACTATAGCATAACCAAATGAAATCGAAGAAAACTATATACCTTATTTATTGTAATTAAAGTATTTCAGAAGTATAGGAGGGGTTGGAATTTCCTGTAACACTTTCTTGTGGTTCACTGCGTGTTTCATTAGTAAATTTATGGTGTTAATAATATTTGTTATAAAATAAAAATTAATTATAACATAAATAATTATAGTCAACATTTATCAACAAAAAAAAAGAATTTAAAAATTATAAAATGTGATTTTTAAAAATAAAACATAATAATGAATTATTAATTAGAAACCGAAAATTAAATATTAAAAAATAATTATAACCCTAATTGGGTGGGATAAACCCTAAAAATAATCATAAAATTAAACTAAATCACAATTATAATAGAATTCCTGATTAATAGTTTAATCTACATAGATAATCAAATCTAAAATATAATATAAATATGATATCAAGATCATATATCCATCACTCGAAGTCCCAAACACATTAAAAATGAAAATAACACATGAATTAAGTTATTCCACACCAAAATCTTCCTCCATCCCCAGTAAAGAGAGTAAATTTTACTACCCAGCCTTCAATTTATTATTTCAGAACCACCTGCATCAACAAGCTTGAATCTATGAGATAGATACAACCCTACCATCTTTCAAGAAAACAAAATGGTCCACAAGAACAGCTTTAGACATACTAAAATTAATGCTCAAGATGATTTTTAAGGAAAGATCAACTTCAACATAAAAAATAACACAGCTTCATCAATTTTAATCCTCCTCCATAGGTACATCTGGAACATCAAACCTGTTTTCTTGAATTGTTTTGTTGATTACAAAACGACGTATTGGTGCTGAGTTAAGGAACGCGAAATTTTGTATATGCATTGACATCAAGAAAGCATCATCTCACCATATGCAAATATATTTAGATGAGATAAATTATGAATCTCTTGTTCTAAACTTCCACAGATGTATAGACACCTGTAGAGATAGAGCATACTGTCACCAGCAAATATAAAGTATCAACTAATACTGCAAAGGAGAAGAGGAAAGGATATAAATTGGCATAGAATCATCATCTTTCTCCCCACGGTTACGGCTATTATTTAATTCCCTCAGTATTTCAGGTGTAATCTGCATTTTATAGACACATGGAGATGCTTTCACAAATTCCATGAACTAGAAACAAGAACATGTTCAGGTTATCACAAGGGGATCATCTTACTAGTGCATGTCTTTGCCTTTCAACTAAAGTGTTGAGGTCAGCTTTGTCCTCTTTCGTTAGTTCATTTTTGTATCTGCAAAAGTTACAAAATTAAACAGAATAAGGCAATGTTGGAAAGATTTACACTTAGTAGCCAGAAGGAAATTCTTCATCTTCAATATTTCTGGGGAAACTGTCAAGAAAAACAACAAACCTTTGTGCAAATGCAAGAAGTGTTTGATGCCAGATCACGTGCATTACTCTGGAGTCATCGTAGAATTTCATAAAATGAGTAACCAAAGCATCAAGGACACGATATGGCAATGCGTACTTCTTCTCAATGAGTAGTTTTATGAAATAACTGCTCAGAACATGCAAGTCAAATTGCTTCATAAGGACGAAAGCAAGCTATACGAAGAAAAGTAGCAGAAAACCATCGCAATGCAGAATAATGGAACAGTTTCTGTAAGAATAAAATGGATCACTTTAATTGAAGTACATATTTGAGATGTGATAATAAGATGGTGAGAATACACAATGGAGATGAAAACAATCTATTTTTTTAGTAAGCCAAGAAAATAAAAATGGTAATTATGTTTCAAGATGATTAGTGCATCATCTCTCTATCATCACCACAATGTTCCATGTTTGTGAAACCCCTAAAGGAAAGGATACTTTATAAACTCATACCTTGTTGTACCATAGTATTCCATCTCCGCGAGCTTCAACAATGCAGCACTGCACAGAGACAACTTAGTAAAACAAATTGTAAGATACATTACTAGATAACAATAATGCACATTAGAGAACCCAGACGACATCAGTTGATAACTAGTGATGACTTCTTTTGTAAAGTCGATGGATTTTTTTATGTTATACAATATTTTATTGACCATATCCGTAAAATATTTCTGAGTTTATATCCACCAAGTGGAATACATTGGACTATGCAAAAAGCATTATAACATAATTATAGACAGAGGACACAAAGCACATTACTTAGAGTGAAGAAGAGGAATAGACACCTTCTCAATGATGCTCCCAACAATGGCAGCCTCCCTTAAAGTGCATGTACCTGACTGGAACAGAACAGAAAGGCACCACGTATGTTTGAATTCGAGTCCAGTAAACTAGGAGGTGATCCATGACATTTGAGCTCACTCAAGTGAAAAAATACATCATACAACAAAAACAGCAAGGATAAGGTTATAGCATGAACATTGCTTAAAGATGTTAATTTGATTTCTATCCTCAGGCAATCATTCAACTTCTATATTGAAGGAGGGTATCCTTACTAGCAGATACTCAATATATCGAAAGCTTACCTCACACAAGGGAAATATGATTCCCTTATTAAAAGCAGCAGGTTTGTAAAGAGCCTTTTTCAAAGACCGGTATAAAGCAGGGTGCAGAATCTGATTCTGGCGAATATCTTCTCTCACACGCGGCAGCAAGACAATCTTCAAGAATCGTTCCGCCTTCTTGACACCCATATTAGAAACAAAGATTCTTGTTGCTTCATACATTGCATTGGACGACCATTTATCAGGTTCAGTCAAGTATAAAACTTCTTCCCAGAATTGCAGAGAAGGTATGCGCTTAAAGGGTTCTGGCATCTTGCCAGAGGTGTATTTGTTGAGCAGCTGACCCACCCTGCATAACATATATGCCACCCGGAATCAGTAAAACCATTCCATTGTTATAACAATAAGCAAGGTGAAGATGAACATAAATCACGTTGCGCTCCGTAATTGGAGACAAGGTTGTCTGAAAGTGTACCCCTTGTAGTGCTCTATGATGTCTGTGATGGAGTTGTCCAAATTTAGCAGTGGCTTCACTCCTACACACAAACATCATATAGTAAGTTTGCAAGTAGGGAGAGGTCATTAAATTGTCAGAAGCTACAGCAATATGATGCATCATATCATAAATAGAAATTCAATACTAATATTTAGACACCACCATCCAATGACCAAGACCAGGGTCGATTATCATCAGGAAATTCGAAGTCATACCAATTGAAAGTTGGGCATCTTTGATCTTCCCAACAATGATGTCAGCCAAGTCATCGTCAAATGCCTCCAGCAACTTTTCAGACTATCATGAACACATAACACAAAACGATGGCTTCAAAATGTTCCAGAGAGATCAAAAGAACATTGACTAACAGCCAGCCAGAAGGAGAATAATACAGAGAGATATATTATATTAGACAAAAAAAAAAAGAAGGGGCAAACCTCGAAATTCGACTGTCCATACTGACTCTCGGTCTCTGGAAGCCCTTCAAAATCATCCGAGTCACCCTCATCGTCAACGTCGTCTTCTTTCAGGCAGGGAATTTGGGTAGACAAAATCTCGTGAGCGACGTTGTCCTCTTCGCGCTGGATCTCCTTCTGTTGAAGAAGGGCTTCCTTGAGAATCTTAGAACTGACGGCGCAGGGGACCAGCTTCGGCCGCTTTGTGCGTTTCTTGCCGGCGGAGGACGGCGCCCGTCTCTTGAACATTGCTCTACGCCGACCAGACATCCTAATTCGCGAATAAGTCATTTGGTTACACTCTAAACGCAATGCTTGGTAGCCTGGATAAAGGTATATTAGTAAAGGTATCTAGTAAGAACAGTGTGTTTGGTAGCTATTGCTCGTTCACGTGAGGCTGGGTCCTATCCGGGGTGTAATTTACTGATTCCGCTAGATAATGTATCCGACGCCCCTCGGTTACCGTTTCTGGCGTAGCAATCTTAGTATATATGCCTTTATCTAGGCTTTGCCTAAACTAATTTACTCATTCCAGAAGTTAGTCTACCAAATAAAACAATGTACCAAACAGATGTGTAGGCCCCGTTTGGTTGGCAGGAAAGTAAAGTTATTTAGGAATATAATTTCTAGGAATGTTATTCTGAGGAAAATAATTACCAGCAGATTATTTATATTGTGTTTGGAAAATTTCAAATAAATTGTCAAGAATCTTATTCCAGTATTTGGTTCAAATTAACAATCTAAGGAATGTAATAATTAAATTATTATTTTTATAATCTTACAATATTTCTTACCCTTTCATATTATCAACCATCTTTATAATATTTTAGGAAAATACTTATATGCTTTATAAATTCACGTTCAACCTAATTTAGTTAGACTAATAACTTAATAATTATGAAAATATATAATAATGAAAAAAAACTCAAAGTAATGGATTAGAACAAAATCCGATTGAAATCATTCAAATATAAACAATCCATGTATCTAAATCAATATAGAAAAATGAAAATATGCAAAACGTGTATATAAAGTGAATTAGATAAATTTAAATTACAAATAGCCAAAAATTAATTTTCTCCAAGCAGTTCTATCATAAATGACTCTCTCTGGGCATCATCTTGAAGAGTGAAAAAGTAATCCAATAAATATGGATCTTGAGCGAGTTTCATAGCGGCCCTTTATCTTTCACCATTTGTCAAATATTCAATTTTTTGCAATTCTTCATTAAGCTTGTGGTGATTATTTTCTTTCTTTTGATCAACTCCAGCAATTATTCTTTCCACAAACTTACCCATTTCCTCATTGGATTTGTCCACATTATAAGTAAGTGCATCAGTCATGCGTTCCAAACTTAATATCAAACTATCGGCACTTCTCCTTCTCTTCCGTTCAGGCTTTTTTGAAGTTCCTTCACCTCGAGATTTAGTTGTTGATGGGATAAAATGGTCATCATCTTCATCAGATTCTTGATCTTCTTGATTTAAATTATGTTCTCTTTCTAAGTCCTCAATCACGTCTCTTGGAGCTTCAGCATACATTCCATTAGCTCTATCCTTGCCCCAAACAAGTGCTAATTGATCATAGTAAGGGAAAGACTTGTGTTTCATAAAAGTGCAATCTGGGTGGCTCTGCAAAAAGTGGTCAGCAATTTTTCAGAAGCAACAAGTTCATCTGTCGTCGTCTGTTGTCGACATGAAGAATTATTTTCTAACCCTAGATTTTCTTTCTCAAACCTGCGTTGTGCGTTTTTTGTAGGCTGCAAGGTTCGAACCCTTTTTATTTAATATTTAGCGTGTGTAATTTAAAATCCAAGGAAAAATAATACCTATTCCTAGTAAGGAATAAGAATCCTGGAAAATTGAATTACTTTCCTTCAATTTTGGATTCTTTATACTTTCCTTGATTAATTAAAATTGAACCAAACATGGGAATTTAAAAATAAGGAATCATATTACTTTCCAGAGCCACATTCCCGGGTAACCAAACGGGGTATATTTATCTTAATAACCAAACACACAATTAAAATAGCTAATACGCAATTCTCTTTCAAAGCAATCCAGATTTTATTAATGTGGGTATATCCGTACCAGTATACCAAACATTGCCTAAATCTAAAACTGGTTTGGTTGCAGGAAAATAAAGTTTTTTTGGAATATAATTTCTAGGAATGTGATTCGAAAATGATTATTTGAAACACAACAAGGAAATTGTAACGATTCTCTTTTTATTATTGGATTAATTTTAAACAATAATAGATAATTAAATATGTAAAATATATACTGTATCTTATTTCATACTATCAATATTTATAATTTTAAATTACGAACCATATAATGTGTAATTTTTCAATTTGCATTAATACTATAGATATTGAATGCAACATATTATTTCAATTTAAATAAAATGATATGACTAAAAAATAATCAATTAAGGTAAATATTTTATTATTGGTGATCCAAATATTTTTTTTATTGAATTGGAATTCAAAATTATCTATATAAATATTTTTTTATTAAATTGAAAGTCAAAATTATCTATATTGACAATGGTATGGTCGTCATTTAGCCCGCAACATTGTCTCAAAAATGATATTATTGAAATTTTGATAGAAATGCCAAAAAAGTGATTGATAAAATAGTCAAATTTTGGTCATAATTTCTTCAATAAATAAAGTATCACATTTTTGAATTTCTTTTTTTCATTTATAAAATTTTCTATTTTTTCTATTTTATTTATTTTACTCATTTTTTATTGAATTTTTTCAATCCAAACTTCGTATCAATAAAAAAAAAAAAAAGATGATAGTAAATCTTATTTTTCAATTTAAAAAAATCCAATTTTTTATTTTTTTTAGTTAAAAATATGAATAAAAACATAATAATAATTTATAAAAAAAATAATAATAAACGAAAAAATCGAACAATAAAATCATTTAGCACTAGATTGCCAAAAACAAGGGAAAAAAATATCTACTTGGAGTAGATATTCACAATCCAAGAAAATTGCACAATTTTGCTTGTTTTGAGGAATGTGATTCCTTTCCATATTACATAAAAAATGAATCAAACACAGTAATGTTAAAATAGAGAATCAGATTACTTTCCCAAGTCAGATTCCGTGTCAACCAAACGCGGTCTAATTGTTAATTGTTATGATAATTATTCCATAAACCCTAAACCTAATTGTTATGATAATTATTTTATTTTTCTAAGCCCGATTTGTAAGCTTTTTGTTGAGCCCGTTACACCATAACCATATGCAAGTAGATAAGGTTTGGAAAGAAATCAATTCAAATTAATTTCAAACTTTCCATGATTAAACTCCGAGTTTTTTTCATTTTTAATCCCATAGGACATCCCTTCATCCGATTTTGGTCTCAATACTATCACTATAACCATATGCAAGTAGATAAGTTTTGGAAAGAAATCAATTCAAATTAATTTCAAACTTTCCATGATTAAACTCCGAGTTTTTTTCATTTTTAATCCCACAGGACATCCCTTCATCCGATTTTGGTCTCAATATTATCACTATTGGTCTCAAATTAATTTTTTCCTCAATTTTGGTCCCATAAACACTAATTCTCACTTTTAGTCCCACACATTTAATATTGCCATCCAAAACTAACGGTATCAGTTTTAGTCCCATTAAAAAACTCATTTTTGGTAGTGTCATGCTTTGAACGAATTGTCAGGCATACCATGCATACATGTCATAAGTACAATTTGTTCAGAGGGTGGTGATCAAGAACAATATGTCCATAGTTGTTATTAAGTTGATACTTACAATGCAGTCTATAGCCATGCTATAGCACCATGTGGCAGGCTACATACCTCTATTGCCACCAACATTTCATAAAAGGAAATCTAGAAGACCGAAAATTTGGATCCAATGAAAGTCCTAAGAAAAAGAAGCAGAAGAAAATTAACCTTGAAAGATTGAAAAAACAAAAGTTCACAGTAACATGTAAATATTGTGGAGGATCAGGTCACAATCGTCTTGGATGTACAGTGAGAAAGGTTATCTCTTCTCACCATTAGTCTTTGTTATAATTATTATTATGTATGCAATTAACTAATTTTTGTATGTTAAATAGGGTGTTCAAATTGAGAAGGGAGTTGAAATTGAAGTCCAAGTAGAAGAAATAATAAAAGTTCCAGTAAGTTGTAGTTTTTGCGGTGAATCTAATCACAAACTCTCGCATTGTGCAACGAGGAAGGTTGAATATCTTTACTCTTTTTGTATGTATGTATTTAGTATATATGTAGTGAACTAATTAATTTTACTATCTTTAATTAATTTCGTCGAAGTCCGTTTTGCAATAATATTTGTAACGCCCCAGTCCCGGGAGAATCGTGACAAGGGACCGGTGCGTTACTGGGGGAAGGGGGAAGGGGGTTGTTACATAAAATAATCATAAGAATAAGGTTAGTGCCCCAAACATTTGGGCAACATAACCTTTGTAACTGAAATAAAACCACCCACGAGAGTGTTCAGAAGAAATAAGGGTAGTGCCCCAAATATTTGGGCAGCATTACCTCTGTAACTGGAATTAAACCACGCTCTAAGGCGTCTTAGAAGGAACTTGAATCAATGAACAATCATCAAAGGGAACTTATCCCACCAAATAACTGTAAAGGAACATCATAGCATAATGCTGAAATCATAACATGCTTCAAACAATTGAAGACAGGCTATATCAGAGTGAACGGAACAAGCGCGGAGCACAATTCAAGTAAAACTGTTTGCAAGCACTTAATTGATTTAGAGTATCTAAGATTTCTAAACAACACAAAAGAGCAAGCATATAACAACAAGTAAGCCCTCGCCCCGTCATCTTCTAGCCTGCCTCTCAACCTGAAAATATTTAGAAAAGATTTGGGCTGAGTACTAGCGTACCCAGTGGGCAGATTTTGATAAACAGTTCACAAACATTTTATAAATATGAATATCGTATCCACACAAGTATAACAATGGAAAGAATTCAAATCTCAAAAGCATTCCATGTATACAAAGCTTCTTTTAACCTTACTTGCACGCTCTATCTCAACTGTCCCTTCCTACAGTGTCTTAACTTATATACACGTCCTCCAGCCCAGCTGTCTAATAAAGGATAGTGTATACGGTCCCAAAGCTTTAAGGATCCGAACTCGAGTCTAGTTAAGCACTCAATGTTTTCGTAGGATACTGGCGAACGCGAACAGTGAGAGCAATCATTTTGATACAGATATTCATGCTTTACAGTTGATAAACAGTTGAGCTTATTAGCTGAACATAATTTGAGAAAAATATAACCCACCTGGATGACGAGCACATGGCAGAACAATAACTTCAAAAATGGTTTCATTAATCCTAGCAGGCTCTGCAGGTCCTACAAGGGTCGATATTCGACTCAGAATAATCGCTATATTTTCGGGAATTAATCTACTGTAATTCGAGCTATTATTTAATTCTATTCTTTTCAAAAATATATCACACGACTCTAGAGAGCTCTTATGCATTTAACGCAGAAGGAAATAAATTCTAAAATATTATTCTTGATTTACTGGGATCAACCGACTTGATAGAGGTCTCTTTCCAAAACTTGCCATTTTAATCAATTTTTATCAGATTTGTGTCATGGCACTTTTCAACCGTTCAAAAATTACGAAAATATTCAAGGACCATCCTATATATGCTAACACTATAGTATGAGAATTTTAGAATTTTTCAATAACACATGCTCCCTGTACAAAAATAACTGCTTAAATTAAATAATCGAGATTTTTCAAAACTCGTCTAAAAATTATGAAATTCGACAGGCATATAGGAAATATTATTTCGAGCAACTTTCGTGAACAAACTTTTTCGATTTGAGGAGCCGAAAGGGCCTGAATTTAACAAAATAGGGGCAGATCGGTTCTTTTATTAAATTTCAGTTTTCCGGCGATTTCGCCGGTTTTCGGCCGTCGGACGGGAACGCGCTCAACATACGAAATGTAGTACACATTTAAATACACGACATATTAAAATTTGGGCTAAAAAGAACGAGAAATGGACCGATACGATAGCCACGCGACGTGGAAACAACGTCGCCATTTTCCGGCGACATGGCTGCAGCTCCGGCGACTTCGGCGGCGCTCCGGCGACGGCGGTGGAAGCGGCAGGTGGTGGTGGTGTTGGCAGCTCCTTCTCCTCTCTCCTCCCCTTTCTCCCTCTCTCTCTCCCATCTCTCTCACTCTCGCTCTCTCTTATCTCTCTTTCTGTCTTTCTTTTTCTTTCTCTTTTTTTTTTATTTTGTTTGATTTATACGGCAATTGCCGACTGGGGGGGGGGGGGGGGAATGGTTAAAGGTTGGGGGAGGGTGATAAGGATGAATAGAGATGGTTATCAAGATAATTTATAATATTTTGAAATAAAATATTTGAATATAAAATATTGATAAAATGTTTTTTTTTTACTCGATTAAAAATTACTTTATTTTACCGGGAGTTCAATTGATCTCGTATTATAAATCTAAAAATACTTGAAGGTTCATTGGATTATTTCCTATTAGATCAATTTAAAATGGTATGCCGAAAATATCATTTGATAATAAAACGAGAAAATATTCATTTTTAATTTGAATAAAAAAAATTACTATTTATTTTACCAAAAATATTGCCAAGAGTTCGTTTGACTTCTAATTAAAATTTTAAAAGTATCATTGAAATTCTCAGGTCGTTTTATTTCTACGAAAATCATTATTGACCACGCGTCAAAAAATATTTAAACTATATTTTTTTTTTCAATCTTAAATAATACCTTAAGTCGCGTCCTTTATCTATTTTACTTTATTTTAGCTCCAATAAATTTATATAGTCTTCTAAATAAATTTAGAAAACTTTAACTATAATCCAAAAATACGGGGTGTTACAATATTACGAGGCAATTTCATCTTGTGGAAAGAGATTCTTAACTCCCCCTCGACTTATAACATATACCATCATTCTATCCTTTTTATTTTCAAAGAAAAATCCATAAATTTAACCTAACATTTTTTAATTGGGTTTATTAACATTTGCTTAGAGGTTTGTTTTTGAGCGACCATCTTCATATCAAATAAATCGGAATGCTAGAATGGTCAAGGTTTCTACCCTTATTGTATTAAATATTAAAATTTTCATGCTTAACATTTCAAGAACCAAAAAATAAGATCAGTAAAGAGGACATTCCAATCACATGGTCAAACCAAAGGAAGTGTTGATGTTGTGAATTTGACACAAGGTAGAGATATTAATTAACTGCAAAAAAACTAAATGTAAAGCTAATTACGTATAAGCGTTTGCCTTTCTTAATTTATTTAATATTCACAGAAGTTTCTAGCAGTAAAATGAGTGTTTTCGATCATGATGAAATTTTTAGCTAAGTGACCCCTGTGTTGATGTAACTGAGGATAATAAAGGAATTTTGCATGCTATGAACATTATTTATGGTATGACTAATTAGCTACTTAGTTTGTGTTGTTGTTTAATAATTAGATTTTTTTATATAATAGGTAAGCTTGATGAAGCTATTGTCTACTATTCTTCTAACGAGAAATAAGTTGTTACTTATTAACCAAGAAAATTAATTAAAAAGGGAATCCATTTCAAAGAAAAGGTGATAAATTAAAATTACACTACATCCCGGCCCATAAAAATAACAAATCACGTATATATTATATATTTTACATAGACATTTGACAAATTACTCTTTCCAACTATTTTTTATATGATACCTCGTTTACAAATAACGAAACCCCCAGTAAAAAAGTGGCATATAAAAAAAATAGATTTATAAATTATTTAATATATGTTAGAAATATTGAATTCTTCATATTATATTATTATCCCGTACATATTTATTATTTTATTAATAAATTTGTTTGTACTTATTATTTTATAATTTATTAACCATAACTCATTAATTTGTTGCAATTTTGATTAATTGTAAAAGTGTGTATTAGTGTGTAAAAGTATGTGAAAAGATCCTATTGTGTGAGAAAAATATATCTTGGTGTGTGATTATTAATGTACTAACATTTACAATTATAGAAGGGGCAACGACAGCCATTTTAGAAAGTCGAGTGGGTTAAATGGACAAAATTGTCAAAGAGGAAAATGTGTCTTGGTGCATGATTGTTACTGGTGTTAACATTTACATTCACAGAATGGGCACCATGAGTCATTTTAAAAAGTCGAGTAAGCTAAATAGATCAAATAGTCAAAAGCACAGATCTAACAAGGCTGCAGAAATACCTCAACTTTTACAACTTCTTCAACAATTTCTAGTTGCTACAAAGTACACAAATACATTTAGTATATATCATCAAAGTACAGATCTAGCAATATATAGTATAAATTGTTAAAACTCTTGAACATTTTTTCTTCTTGGTGATTCTATTTCCTACATGTATGTATGCTCTTTGTCTTCAACACAAAGATTCATCATTAGAAACTATATACAAAGTAATTGAAGTTATTTATATCAATGCATCCATCTTGATCAAATATCTTGTACAACAGAAGTTTACTCCTTATAACCTATTGCATCTATCACCTACTTTATGAATGCTGGAGATGTTGCTGCAAACCATTCAAAACAAAATATGTCTCTTCCGTGCACGAGCGATCCCCTGCAAAAAACTTGTGCGTGATTCCATCCAACTCGATCCAGCTACACCCAGGGATAATCTCGACCTCCTTGCAACGTCTCAAACAATGCATCTTCACTGAGTCGTCCCACCGCTCTATACTAGCGTATATAACGGCCATAACTGAATACACTGAACCATCCTTAGGTGTCATCTGCATCAAGTACTTGGGTGCCTCCTCCGCCAGCTCAACATCTCCATGTTTCTTACACCCACCAAGCAGTGCTTTCCACACTAATGCATCTGCTTCCAACGGCATTCCCTCTATCATCTCCCTCGCTTCTTTTATCAGACCTCCACGCGCAAGTACATCAACCATGCGTACATAATGATATGGCTCTCGTGGAACACCATACACACTCTCCATCTTCACAAAAATTCTTTTTGCAACGTTGATAAGCCCCGAGTGACTGCAGCCGAAAAGAATAGCCATAATTGTCACACCATTTGGCTTCACATCATCTTCCAGCATTCTTGAGAAGTATTGCAGCAGTGATCCGCCTTGACCATGTATAGCCAATCCCTTAAGCATTGCACTCCACAACGTCACGTCCTTTTCTTGGCATGACCAGAATACTGCCTTTGCCATCTCAATGCACCCACATTTTGCATAGAGATCAACCAACGCAGCTCCAATATAAGCATCTAATTTTATCCCATTTCTTACTATGTAGCCATGTATTTCTTTTCCTTTCACCATCTTTCCGAGCTGTGCACATGCTGAGAGTAATGAAACAAGGGAAACTCCACCAATCTCCACCCCCAAATCCATCATATTATGAAAAAACTCAATAGCCTCAACGAAATAATTCCATTTCGCGTACCCTGCCAAAAGGGCGCCCCAAGTAACCGCATCTCTTTCAGGCATTTCGTCGAACAGCTTCCTAGCATGATCAATCTTTCCAGCCTTTGATAGTCCATCAATCATAGCGGTATAACTCACCACATTCCTAAATGAGTTTGGCATTTCATCAAAGAGCTCCCTAGCATGATCAATCTTTCCAGCCTTTGATAATCCATCAATCATAGCATTATAACTCACGGCATTCCTAAACGAGCTTGGCATTTCATCGAACAGCTCCCTAGCATGATCAATCTTTCCAGCCTTTGATAATCCATCAATCATAGAAGTATAATTCATGGCATCCCTAAACGAGCTTGGCATTTCATCGAACAGCTCTCTAGCATGATCAATCTTTCCAGCTTTTGATAATCCATCAATCATAGCAGTATAACTCACGACATTCCTAAACGAGTTTGGTATTTCATCAAAAAGCTCCCTAGCATGATCAATCTTTCCAGCCTTTGATAATCCATCAATCATAGCGTTATAGCTCACGACATCCCTAAACCAGCTTGGCATTTCATTGAACAACTCCCTAGCATGATCAATCTTTCCATCTTTTAAGAATCCATCAATCATAGCAGTATAACTCACGGCATTCCTAAACGAGCTTGGCATTTCATCGAACAGCTCCCTAGCATGATCAATCTTTCCAGTCTTTGATAATCCATCAATCATAGCGGTATAACTCACGACATTCCTAAACGAGCTTGGCATTTCATCGAACAACTCCCTAGCATGATCAATATTTCCTGCTTTCAACAAACCATCAATCATAGCAGTATAACTCACAACATTCCTCAACGAGTTAGGCATTTCTTCGAACAGCTTCCTAGCATGACCAATCTCTCCTGCTTTAAAAAGCCCACTAATCATAATATTATAACTCACGACATTCCTAAACAAGCTTCCTTCAAACACCCCTTTTGCGCCATCAACGTCACAAAATCTACAGTAGGTGCCAGAAAGCGTGTTGCGCACAAACACATCAACCAAAAACCCCAATTTCATTACTTGAGCATGAAGAGCCTTTGCAAGAAAATGCGAGTCCCGCAGATGCTCACAAGCTTTAAGAACGGAATGGATTATGTGTAGACAGTCGGAGCAATCGATCTCCGCCGCATTTCAAGGAACAAAATCAAGGCCGTATGAGGAGAGCGGAGAAAGGTGTGTGCTCTGATGATGTCATTGTAGTTGAAATCTGAAGGATTTGGGATGAGATTGAAAATCTTGGTGAAGTAGATGATGCTATGATTGGCGTTTTGTTGAGGGGAAGAGAGGGGGAAAGAATGGAAATATGAGTGAGAAGGGGAGAGGGGTAGAGAGAGAAGAGGCCTGCTCTGATGGATTGAGCATGGATTTGGTGGATGTGTGCAATAGTTTTGCAGGAATGTTTCAGAGTGAATATTAGATCGGATGTTGGCATTTCAGATCAAATTTCAGACTGAATTTGATTTGATTGCAGGGTTTGAATGATTTTAGAGAAGGGTGTTTCTAAATGCCCCACTAATTTTACTTTACACACCACATTTATTTTACACACCACAAATATAGTTCTTTTTTTTTTTTAATTTTTGCTCTACACACCACACAAAAAGACACTTATATCCTTTAAGTTAAAAAAAATAAAATTAAGTTAAAATAATCCATTAAGTATTTACTTGATTTTAAAAGAAAACAAGAAATAGATATTGAATGACAGAAAAATCGGTCTCTCTCTCTCTCTTCAAATACGAACTGGAACCCGCGCAGTTGAAGACGACGACACAGAGGCAAAAATCGAAGTTGGAGTGAAGGAAATCGATCTTTAATCTTCGAAATACTCAAAGCCCATGAACTATGGAGCCAATACAACAAGTGTGTAAGTATTTTCATTCATTTTTATGGTTTTAGGGTTTTATGAAATTTTTTGATTTTATGTGATTTTGTAGTAATTTGTTAGTTTAAATTTCTGTAATATGTTTCAAAGATGAAATCCCCTTAACTTTTGGATGAATTAGTTTGAATCGTAAACAAGTTTGTGGTTGTTCATCTCGTTGTTCATATGTAACGTCGTTGTTCATCTCCCGCCCAATTTGAGGTTCATAAACATGTATTTGAATATAATCTGTGTGATTCAATAACATGTTATTGAATAGAATTAGTCATCTAATGTGCATACAATTGTGGGATGTTGAATGGGATTTTAAGGTTTCAGTCATAAACATGTTTGTGATTGGAGACACTGTGGTTCAAAAACGTGTATTTGAATCGGATGTAGATCGTTCAGAAACATGATGTTGAATATGATCCATGTACTGAATTTTGGATTTATAAACGTTTTTCAATGGAAACTGTGATTCAAAAACATGTTTTTGAATGCTAACAGTGTGGTTCATAAACATGTCTTTGAATTGGATGTTATGAATTTTGTTATTCATTTTTGGTTGCTGTTTACGGTTTGGTTGTTTTGTGGTAGAAAAACGTAGATTCTCATTGGTTTATATAGATAGTTGGTAATGGAATCATATATAATATTTAACACAAATGGCTAAAGACTAAAAGAGCCTAACATTACTAGGTTTTAAAGTAATTTTGCAATCTTTACTTGGTATCGTTTTTGGTCTTACTGGGACAATCTTTTCTTTCTTTTTTTAAGTTGTTATTAGTTAATAACTGAAAAAAATGGATGATTCTATTATATTGTTGATTGAGTAGATCAACATCTAATATATTATCCTCATTATTTCCGTTAATCATATAGAATCTTTAAAAAAATATATTAATTTGATGAATCAATATTCTGTATGTCGCTTAACAGCATCCTCAACATTCTTAACTATTATATTTTGTACATTTTTTGTTGATTCATATACATGTTTGTGAATGGAAACAGAGTGACTCAAAAACATGTTTGTGAATGGAAACAGAGTGATTCAAAAACATGTTTTTGACTCTGACCCAGGTTGTTCATAGAGATGTTGTTGAATATCGCATTTTGTTGGGATTGTACGTAAATTCTTAATATTTGATATGTAGATGTTCGGAGGAGGCCCACAGCATCTGCAAGGAAAGAAAATACCCGTCAACGTAATGAAGCACATCGAGTTGTACGAGAAGAGGTAGAAAATCAAGAAGAACATGACAGAGATGGCCGGGATGATATTATGGATGATAGAGCAGATGATACTCATGACAGAGATGGTCGGGATGATATTATGGATGATAGAGCAAATGATAATCATGACAGAGATGGCCGGGATGATATTATGGATGATAGAGCAGATGATAATCATGACCACGATGAGTTGCTTAGAGCATCATTCCCAGGAGGGCCAACTGATAACTCGGTATTGATCCATTTCAGAACACACGTGGCTGCTGCTATCTGGGAGGGAAGAGAAAGAGAGGTTCTCAAATGCTATTCTCTCACTTCTAAACTTCTCAAATGGAAGTGTGATACAAGTAGTGATAATTGGAGGGATATAATTAGGCGATCTGGACTCCTTCATCTGAAGAAATTATCATACAAATTCCCGAACATGTGGTTTTCAAATCTTATTTTAACATGTTTGATGTAGTATGGATTATTTCGGGCTATTTTGATATTATGACATGTTTGAAATTGTGGTTTTTGTTGCCTCATATTATACGAACAAGCTTCTTCCTTTTGGTTGGCGTACTGAGTTAGTTCATAAACATGTTTTTGAACGTCAAGTGAGTTAGTTCATTAACATGTTTATGAACGTCAGGAAGTAGGATCATAAACATGTTTTTGAATGTCACGTTATTAGTTAACTGTGTACTTAAATTAAAAATATAAAAATCCAAAGTTAAGCAGATAAATAATAATATTCATAGTGAATTACAAAGCAATGAATTTGTTCAATTGATCAAATACATAGAGTCTACTACACTTTGTTTTCATCAAGTGGTGTGACATGACTTTCCCATCCAAGTGCACAATCACTACGGTTGTTTCTCCACTGAAGTGTAGTAGGGGGAAATGGGTGACCCGGAGTTAGAGAAACCTGAAATTGGATAAATAAAATTATAATTAGTACAATGTACATGAATGAAGTTATTTTTCATTCAATGCAAAAACATACTCGAACAAAGTGGTTTAGACATTTGGATTCGCCATATTTCACCAAGGCCATGGTAATGATTCTCGGAGTAGTTAGTGGTACAGAGAACAATGGAAGGAAAGTAGCGGGATAACGCCCACCTAGTGTCACCAGTATGATATTGTAAATAGATGCGACAACATGACCCATGTCAGGCAAGGTGAACCAATGCTGTGGTTCTGCCTTATCTTCAAAGCAATATACCGCTTCCTCTATTACCTCCCATCGACCAATCTCTATAAAACATCTCTTCCACTCCTCAGGATTTTTCCTTAGCTCATACAAAATATCACAGCGGACACGACTCCAAGAATCTTCATTTCCGAAAAGCAAACCAGCAATTACCCGAAACCCACAATGGCCATCTGCTTTAACATCTTCAATCTTGTCCACATACGGTTGATAAGCACTAGCAATTTGATCAATGTATGAGGTGGATGGAATACTCTCAGTCTGCTTGCGACGGACTACCTATACAAATGCAAGGGTAGTTAATAAACAAAAATCATTATTATGAAGAATAATACACCAAATAAACCTTTTGTTTTTGTGGCTGCTTCGTGCTGAACATGGCACTAGAAGGTGGATGAACCTATACAAATGCAAGGGTAGTTAATAAACAAAAATCATTATTATGAAGAATAATACACCAAATAAACCTTTTGTTTTTGTGGCTGCTTCGTGCTGAACATGGCACTAGAAGGTGGATGAACTTCAAATAAAAATGCCTCTTCAATTGGTGAGCAACTATCTTTCACTGAATCCACATACTCAAATGCACTCTTCTCACGTTTCGTTGATGTGTCTGCTTTTGTTTTGGTTTTCTTTGGCCTACCACGTGTTTTGAACTGCACTTCTGGTTCAATCAATGAAGTGGTCGATGGATTCACAATTTCCCTGAATCTCTTCAACATCAACAACCTCTCAGACTTATCCGCATTTGTAAACTTCGTATTCAATTCATCCCAAGTCTCTAACCAGCGATTTCCAATATCACATCCTACATCTATATTAACCCCTTCCAATGGCTCCATATCCAACTTCCTCCAAAACCTATCCACCTTATCAATGGAAATGGGCTCCGATGAACGAACATGTTCATCAATCTCGTGTGCACAAGGGAGACCACATTTTGTTCTCATGACACAACCACACAGTAACGGGTCAATCCCATATTCACCAACACTCTTCATTTCTTCCAACACCTTATCTAGTGCTGCTATAGAAACCACACCTCTAAGAAATTGAAATACGGGAGATTTGTATCTATGTTGAACAACATTGACACTCTTCTCAAATGAAGCCTTTATTGCATTGAATGAAGTTTCTAACAAATCATGCATCTTCTCCCAACATGTTTCCAGATTGCCCGTATTTGTACCAAGAAACTTCTTCAATTTGGCATGTGCACCCTCAGCCCTGTGTATATAAGTTTGGTTAAGTTAATATACATTAAATAAAAGCTTATCATACAATATGAACAAATTGATTACATGAAAGATACCTGCAAGTAGTGGTATTGTCGAAATGCATAACATTATTTGTCCAACAATTGATAAATCTCTCTTTATACGGTTCAATCCACTGGTTCATAACGTACTTCACAACGGCAGGATGAGCAGAATAGTCGGTCTGGAATCTGCTTAGGAACTCTATATATCGATCCTCTGTATCGGCTAACACTATCATATTCCAAGCACTAAGAAATGAATTCCACTGATCTTTGGTGCGGAACTTATTCTTACAATTAGCAACAATGTTCTTATTGATATGCCACCGACACAAAAAGTGATGGAAAGTAGGGAAAGTTGTCTGAATTGCATTCATCAATGCGATCTCCCTGTCAGTGATAATCACATTAGGCAAGTTCCTCTGGTCCATGAGCCCTTTCAGCACGGTCAACGCCCATGTGTAATTATCCTCTTTCTCTGACTCTATGTAAGCACATGCAATGGAGAATGTCATGTTGGTCGAAGTAATACCAACTATTTCAAACAACGGCAGCCTGTACCGATTTGTTTTATACGTGCAATCCATCAATAACACATTAGGAAAGGCTCGAAGCAACTGCACACTCATTGGGTGAGCATAGAAGAGATCCTTCACCGTGTCTGTTTGTTGACACCGTCTTGTATATTGGTAGTAGCCATGCTCCTCCAATTTTCTCAAAAGATATTGCATTTGTGAACGCCCAGCATGCTCCAAATATCTATGTTTATGGCGGATATTGTATATTGTCTTAATGGTTGACCTATTCTCTGAAAACCTCTTCTGCAGTGCTGCTAATATCTGTTTTGGTCGAGTGTGAGCACTCGACATACTTGCCACTAAGCTCTCTTCTTCAGATGACAATCTGTAACGCCCCGATCCCGGGAGAATAGTGACAAGGGACCGGCGCGTTACTGGGGAAGGGGGAAGGGGTTATTGCATAAAGATAATTATAGAAATAGGGTTAGTGCCCCAAATATTTGGGCAGCATAACCTCTGTAACTGGAATTAAACCACGCACTAAAGCGTTTAGAAAGAACCTGAATAAAATACCAATCATCAAAGGGAACTTATCCCGCCAACAATTATAAAGGAACATTATAGCAAAATGTTGAAATCAGAACATGCTTCAAACAATTGAAGATAAGATGTATCAGAGTGAACGGAACAAGCGCGGAGCACAATTCAAGTAAAATTGTTTGCAAGAACTTATTTGATTTAGAGTATCTAGGATCTCTAAACAACACAAGAAGGGCAAACATATAACAAAAAGTCAGCCCTTGCCTCAGCTCCATCATCTTCCAGCCTGCCTCTCAACCTGAAAATATCTTAGAAAAGATTTGGGTTGAGTACTAGCGTACCCAGTGGGCAGATTTTGATAAATAGTTCACAAACATTTTATAAATATGAATATCGTATCCACACAAGTATAACAATGGAAAGGTTTCAAATCTCAAAATAATTCCATGTATACAAAGCTTCTTTTAATCTTACACGCTCTGTCTCAACTGTCCCTTCCTACAGTGTCTTAACTTATATACACGTCCTCCAGCCCAGCTGTCTAATAAAGGATAGTGTATACGGTCCCAAAGCTTTAAGGATCCGAACTCGAGTCTAGTTAAGCACTCAATGTTTTCGTAGGATACTGGCGAACGCGAACAGTGAGATAAAACATTTTGATACAAATATTCATGTTTCACAGTTGATAAACAGTTGAGCTTATTAGCTGAACATAGTTTGAGAAAAATATAACCCACCTGGAAATCAGATCTGGAACAGCTAGATCTAGATTCAGATTCTGGTCTCAACTAGAAGTCTCCTTCTTCTGTGCCTACAAGATTATCCGGCAACTTAGTTTCGATGAAAGACTACCATTAGGTCAAAATCTAACCTTTCTTAGCTATGAAGTAAATATTATAATATCTACAATCTTAATACGCAGCACCCAAGTCATCAAAATATTTTGACTCTTAAGGGCACTTTACTCAGGGCATTTTTATAAAGAAAAACCCTTTAGGGAGTTTTGGCATACGGGGTGGTCAAACCCGTATCTTAAAATTAATTCGGTACAAATAAATTCATACCGCAAGATCTGCCCATTGGAAAAATATGAAACTTTAAATAAAAATACTATATTTTAAGACGGAACAACTTTTGAGATTAAAAATACGATAGGGCTATCCATGAAGGATAGATCTGAAAAACACCACAATTTAATATTCGGATACCCAAAATATACCCGAAATTAAAAAGTGACAACATGGAAAATGTATATAAATATACATAGAACATAAAACCCTAAAGACACTTTTTGATTTAGCGACCCGAAAGAGTCACCGATTTGAGAGGTGGTGTCGACTTTTGGCGGCGGTCACGACGGTTTTCCATCGTGATCATCCGTCGTGTCATCATTTCAATCACGTATTCGTGATCTACGCGTTGACACCTTCAAAATGACTATTTCAGAATTGAAATAGGAAACTAGAGACGTACCTTCTCTAGAAGCTGCTCGGCGTTTCGATTTTGAAAATGAATGAAAATGAAACCTTAACCTCCTATTTATAGAGGAAAAATAAATAGGATAATAACGAATAAAAGAAAGAGGATAATGATGGAATAGGATAATGATGGAAAAAGAATAGGATAATTACGAATAGGATAATCTTTCGAAAAAGAAATTGGATAATGACGGATGTGCCATTTTTATTTAAAGTTGTGCCCAGACTTCATTTGAACTCGAAATTGAAAAATTCAAAGTTTGGCACGATCCTTGAAACATTTTCTATCAACCCGAGAAAAATATCAGAACATATTTTTAAAGCAATTTTCGACCAAAATAAATTTTAACAGATTTCCCTGGCTGCTATTTTCCTTTATTTGAGTCATTTAAGGACCCAACTTATTTTCTAACTTACCAGAGGGTAACATAAGTTGAATAAAACCTTCTAAAATATTTCGGGGTATTACATTCTACCCTCCTTAATAAAAATTTCGTCCCGAAATTTGCGTACCTCTATAGGGTAAATTAGGGTAAAATTCCCATCTTTCCGAGTCAATCTTCTCCTTATAATCCTCTATCATATTCTTGGTTGAACCGGAATCCTGATGTCCTAGACATCCCATTAAATCATAGGCGAACCACGGCCTTGCCGTGAACCCTCTTTCATGTAGGGTTCAATCCAAACATGACATAACACATTCTTTTGAAATTTACATCATAACAAATCGACACCTTTCAGTGGAACCAATCCATGTGGGCTCATAATCTTGAACGTGGAAAAACACTTAATCAACATATGTTCCACAAGAATCTTAACAATCATCAACTTAAAATCAAATCTACCTAAAAAAAACACTTAGTTAGTCTAAATTTTTCAAAACAACATGATAACTTAACATTCAATCCAAAGTTCAAGCTACTATAGTCTAGTTTCTTTGTTATGATCAATCTAGAATCCATTCACAACTCATTCTCATCACTTAAAGTAATTCTAACCTCTTTCAATTATTTCCATCATTTGGTCAAAACCAAAATCTAGATGCCTTGGCATCTTTGAATAACTTTAGACGAATCACGAACCCTCATCGTGAAACCTTAATATAAGTTCGAATCACAATACTTTATAGTGAAACCTGGAGATAACTCTCTTGTAAATGAATCACAACCTCTTGTCGTGAAACCTGGAAATAATTCTTAACCAAATGATGAATCATGAAATATAATCATGAAACCTGTAAAATATTTTCAAAATTGTTCACGATAACGGATAATGAAATCTGAAAATATTTTACAATAAACGAATCATGATATCAAATCGTGAAACCTTAAAAATATATATGAATCATGACCTCTCATCATGAAACCTGATAATATAAGAATCATGACCTCTTATCATGAAACCTGGTAATAGAATCATGATCTCTCATCATGAAACCTAATAATAGCTTTTGAATCATGATCTCTGGTCATGAAACCTGAATAGAATGAATCACGATTTTTTTATCATGAAACCTGAAAATAGCTTTCATAAATGAATCACGATATCTGACCATGAAATCTGGAAAAATATTTAGCGTGATAAACTGCACTCTCATGTGCGTCAATTTTAAAATACATGTGTACCTTTTGTTGAGGGCGGTATAGATGACGTGCTGAGGGCTGCTGAACAAATAGTGGAAGAGAATAGATATAATTTTGAATTCAAAGAATATTGCTGCAGGTCTACAGAGTTGCAAACCTGCTCTGATACCAATCTGTAACGCCCCGATCCCGGGAGAATAGTGACAAGGGACCGGCGCGTTACTGGGGAAGGGGGAAGGGGTTATTGCATAAAGATAATTATAGAAATAGGGTTAGTGCCCCAAATATTTGGGCAGCATAACCTCTGTAACTGGAATTAAACCACGCACTAAAGCGTTTAGAAAGAACCTGAATAAAATACCAATCATCAAAGGGAACTTATCCCGCCAACAATTATAAAGGAACATTATAGCAAAATGTTGAAATCAGAACATGCTTCAAACAATTGAAGATAAGATGTATCAGAGTGAACGGAACAAGCGCGGAGCACAATTCAAGTAAAATTGTTTGCAAGAACTTATTTGATTTAGAGTATCTAGGATCTCTAAACAACACAAGAAGGGCAAACATATAACAAAAAGTCAGCCCTTGCCTCAGCTCCATCATCTTCCAGCCTGCCTCTCAACCTGAAAATATCTTAGAAAAGATTTGGGTTGAGTACTAGCGTACCCAGTGGGCAGATTTTGATAAATAGTTCACAAACATTTTATAAATATGAATATCGTATCCACACAAGTATAACAATGGAAAGGTTTCAAATCTCAAAATAATTCCATGTATACAAAGCTTCTTTTAATCTTACACGCTCTGTCTCAACTGTCCCTTCCTACAGTGTCTTAACTTATATACACGTCCTCCAGCCCAGCTGTCTAATAAAGGATAGTGTATACGGTCCCAAAGCTTTAAGGATCCGAACTCGAGTCTAGTTAAGCACTCAATGTTTTCGTAGGATACTGGCGAACGCGAACAGTGAGATAAAACATTTTGATACAAATATTCATGTTTCACAGTTGATAAACAGTTGAGCTTATTAGCTGAACATAGTTTGAGAAAAATATAACCCACCTGGAAATCAGATCTGGAACAGCTAGATCTAGATTCAGATTCTGGTCTCAACTAGAAGTCTCCTTCTTCTGTGCCTACAAGATTATCCGGCAACTTAGTTTCGATGAAAGACTACCATTAGGTCAAAATCTAACCTTTCTTAGCTATGAAGTAAATATTATAATATCTACAATCTTAATACGCAGCACCCAAGTCATCAAAATATTTTGACTCTTAAGGGCACTTTACTCAGGGCATTTTTATAAAGAAAAACCCTTTAGGGAGTTTTGGCATACGGGGTGGTCAAACCCGTATCTTAAAATTAATTCGGTACAAATAAATTCATACCGCAAGATCTGCCCATTGGAAAAATATGAAACTTTAAATAAAAATACTATATTTTAAGACGGAACAACTTTTGAGATTAAAAATACGATAGGGCTATCCATGAAGGATAGATCTGAAAAACACCACAATTTAATATTCGGATACCCAAAATATACCCGAAATTAAAAAGTGACAACATGGAAAATGTATATAAATATACATAGAACATAAAACCCTAAAGACACTTTTTGATTTAGCGACCCGAAAGAGTCACCGATTTGAGAGGTGGTGTCGACTTTTGGCGGCGGTCACGACGGTTTTCCATCGTGATCATCCGTCGTGTCATCATTTCAATCACGTATTCGTGATCTACGCGTTGACACCTTCAAAATGACTATTTCAGAATTGAAATAGGAAACTAGAGACGTACCTTCTCTAGAAGCTGCTCGGCGTTTCGATTTTGAAAATGAATGAAAATGAAACCTTAACCTCCTATTTATAGAGGAAAAATAAATAGGATAATAACGAATAAAAGAAAGAGGATAATGATGGAATAGGATAATGATGGAAAAAGAATAGGATAATTACGAATAGGATAATCTTTCGAAAAAGAAATTGGATAATGACGGATGTGCCATTTTTATTTAAAGTTGTGCCCAGACTTCATTTGAACTCGAAATTGAAAAATTCAAAGTTTGGCACGATCCTTGAAACATTTTCTATCAACCCGAGAAAAATATCAGAACATATTTTTAAAGCAATTTTCGACCAAAATAAATTTTAACAGATTTCCCTGGCTGCTATTTTCCTTTATTTGAGTCATTTAAGGACCCAACTTATTTTCTAACTTACCAGAGGGTAACATAAGTTGAATAAAACCTTCTAAAATATTTCGGGGTATTACACAATCGACCGGTAAAAACATGCCCTTCCAAGTACTGTGCCAGTGAATGGTTGTGATAACCACAAACCACATGTAAAGACCATTGAGATACATCTGGAAAATAAACCCCTTTAAGGCTGAAAGGACATCCACATTTTTTAGTCCCAGTTTTTTTCTCCTTGCCTTTTTTCTTAATTTCTTCTTCTTCTACTTCTACATTTTCTTCTATAACTTTAGAGACTTGCCCATGAATTGTCTTTTTAGGCGCACGGTAATGACCACTCCTTTCACAACTCAACATCAAACGAGGTAGTCTTCTTTCATTACCAGTTTCAGAATAACTCACAATGATAACAATACCAAGGGGAAGAGCTCTTGCACGCACCCATTTGATCAAATCTTCTCGAGAATCAAATAATTCCATTGTGTGGAATAGATCTTGATAATCAGGTTGCAACTCAAGATTAAATGGGCCATCAACACTGCTCCCGGTAAATGGCTACAAAAGTATAAACATATGTAAGTACCATAATAATTTGACCAATAAAATCCCAAAACAGACTATATTTAATTGTTCAAAATCATGTTTATGAACATAAAGCACTGGGTTCACAAACATGTTTTTATGTCAACTACTTCATATTCACAAATACGTTTCTGATCCTAAATAAGTCAATTCATAAACTTATTTGTGAACCTGTTATTAATGATACATAAACATGTTTTCGAATTTCCTTCACAACACTCATACTGTTATTTATGAACGACTGGCGACGATGAACAGTAAGGAGAACGATGGAACGCACGGAAAAACGAAAAAAAACGGTGTAAACAGTAAGAAATCACTTACATTACTCGTTTCTTCGTCATTTCCATCCTTCATGGTTGATTTAATCTAAATATACTCAAATTGAAATGTTGTAAAACCCTAACAAGTTTTTTGAACTACACTTTGAAGGTGATAATGATTTTTACTGAATCATACGGTTTTTTTAAGCAGATATGTTGAATCATTTTTTATTTTTATTTTGCATTTTTCTAATTTAATATATCATTTCTTTTTTGTGGTGTGTAAAGTAAAATGTGTAGTGTAATGAAGTAAAAAAAAGGGTATTTTAGTAATCTCAAAATTATTTATTTTTGCATTATTTTTTTTTATGGTGTGTAAAGTAAAATTAGTGGGCTATTTAGAAACACCCTTTAGAGAATTCAAATATTCTGAATTGAATTTGATTTGAGAGAAAATCTCAAGTTAGTTGGGTTTACTGTTTCAGAGTGAATCTGGGATGTTGGCATTCATAACTTAATTGTTTGATTTTATTTTTTCAAGAAATTATATATTAAGTAATTATTTATTGAAATAATTTAAATTGATTGGGTTTCGGTGGACGATTTTAAAGGCTTTAGTTATTTTTAAGTTTTAGGCAGGAAGTGCTATTTGTTGTATGTTTTAAATATATAATTAAATAGTTTGATTTAGTTCTTTTAAGAAATTATATATTAAAATTTGATCTATGCATGAAAAGAATGAGTTTTACCAGAAGTAAATTTGATCATTGTCTTTACTACATGCAATTTGAGGTGTCAATGTTCCTTCTTCTTTATGTTGATGATATGCTATTGATTAGTCCTTGTCTGAAAACTATCAAGCATGTACAAAAGTGTTTATGTGCAAACTTTGACATGAAAGATCTTGGGGATGCTAAGAAAATGCTTGGCATGAACATTGACAGAAATAGGGATAATCATACTCTTGTGCTATATCAAAGTGCATATGTTGACCAAGTATTGAAAAAGTTTAATATGGAGCAATGTAAACCTGTTTCTGTGCCTCTTACATCTCATTTCATTCTAAGTAAAGACCAATCTCCTAAAAATGAATTTATATTGATGAAATGCAATGTGTCCCTTATGCTAATGCCATAGGATCTGTCATGTACCAAATGATTAGCACTAGACCTGATATTTCCTATGTTGTGTCTTGCTTGAGTAGATACATGGGAAGCATTTAAATGGCTTCTCAGATACTTGAAATCCACTATGAATAGTGGTCTAACCTTTACCAAGTCTGCTGATAGTATAAAATGTAGTGTTGGTTATGTAGACTCTAATTATGCTAATGATAGAGATCAAAGGAATTCTACAACATGCTATGTGTTTACATTATGTGGTGCTTGCATTAGTCGGAAATCTCAGTTGCAAAGTATATATAGTTGTCTTATCTTCTACTGAATCAGAATACATTGTTGCTACTAAGGCTGTGAAAGAAGCCATATGGCTTAATGGTGTGATATCTGAAATAAAATTTATTGATGATATTCCTCTGATTTATTCTGATAGACAATCTGCAATACAACTAAGCAAAAACCCAGTGTTCTATGACAGGACAAAACACATAGATGTGAGATTCCACTTCATCAGAGACATTGTGGAAAAGGGTGATGTGCTGCTTGATAAGATCTCTTCAGAGTTCAACGAGGCCTGCAAGAGATCCTTGAACATGGATCTGGGTTGAACTGTGAGGAGTAAATGGTATTCCAGGCCTTCTACTTGGATACCTGATCTGCCTCTGAGGGCAATGGTTATTTCCTTTGGTTGGTATTATGCTAGGTTGTAACTTGTTCAAGGAAATTAAGTCAGTGAATGACTGGAGACTTGTCACTGATTTGGGTTGGTCTCTTGTGTTGAGACTGAGATTAATGCGCATAGCATTTCTCTCTCCCACTCTTGCCCTGTCTGAGTGATAGGAAAAGAGTAAAAATAAGACAATGATGACAATGTTATTGGTAGGCACTTTCATGGAGACATAAAGACCAAATAGACCAAAGGTGGATATGTGGAGTATTGGTCCACCTGGGCTTTCTGTCTAGGCCCATGTTTCTTCTTTTCACCCCTGGCCCAATTGAAAAAGCCCATTAACCCTTTTATTTACCTAATCTACCTTATATACTTCACCCTAACCCTAAATTACCATATATATCTTCTCTCTCCCTCTACAAATGGCTGCGCCAATTCATCTTCCCCCTCAAGCCTTGCATCAATTCCCTGTAACCCTACTTGCTTCAAAGTTGTCTCTACCGTTCTCTCTATGTCTTAGGCCGGATTCCTATTTGTGGTCTCCTGATTTGGCCGTGAGTTGAGAGTTTTGTGAGTGATCTCTGGAAGCTGAGGGTTTGTGAGAGCTTCAGGCCCTTTACCCACCTCACCTTTGTGGATCTGAGCCATTTGTGTCCCTAGGACACTTTTTCCCATCTTCAAAATCTCTGATCGTTCTTTATATTTTAGTGTTGCTTATTCCAGTTACATATCTGTTTACTTGTGACTTGATTTAACCTCTTGCTTAGCTACTCGTGCAGATTTGGTCCCGTTTGAAGTAAATCCTGTGAAGAATAATTTATAGATCTACAAGATCTACTCTCTGAGGCATTCAGGCTGCTTGAGCAGCCGTGAGGTAAATCGAAGGGGCCGAAAAACAAGTGGTGAACTCCTGGCCGAAAAACAAGTGGTGATAAACAAATTGGATCTTTGTCCTTAATTTATAATTATTTTAAATTACAATTCACGAATTATCTATTAAATTTGATAAAGAAATTATTAAAAATATTTTTAAATGAAATAAGAATCAAAATAACTGATTTAAGATGTCTTAGATTGATAGTTCAATCGTTCACGATCTAACTTGATAATTTTAATCACGATCCAATTAATTGATGATCTTAATCTTTTAGGCTCGTTAACCTATCTTTCTTACTTTAAATGGATAAAATTAGAAAAAAAATATTTTGAAAATGGAAATGAGGATTATAGGTAGAACAGTCTATCCCTTTGGGTTTTGTGTTTTTTGTGGGGGGGGGGGGGGGGGAAGGCGAATTTGGATTAAATAATAAATACACTATTTTCTTTAAAAAAAATAGAATCTTATGTCAAATAATGTCGTTATTGACACATTTCAAAACCGGTGTTAAAATTGCTACAAATTAGACTGCCACATCGAATTTCAAATTTTTGAAAAAAATTGGGGTGATGAATTGAAATTGCTACAAATTAAAATGTGAAGTCATTATTGCACGTTTCGAAAGTGATATCAAAATTACTTGAATAGAATGAGGGGGCTGTTTTATGAAGGTAAACTACTAAGAAGGTGAAAATAAAATAAACTTCAAAATAAAATGATAGTTTCAACTCATTGACAATTCTTATATTTGGTACATGTACAGAATGAAGAAAATAATAAGCAATCAATTTTTTTTATTGTATACAATGAATATCTTTTGTATTATCAATGATTTTCTAATTGAATAAAGTGTAGTGGTCAATATTATCAATATACCGTAATTTTTTTCATACATTGCTAAATCGCATTTTTCTTTTCTTTTTTAAGTATATGATTTTTTTTTACTAGTTTAGTTTTAGTCAATTAGAACTTATTTTTACTAAAACACTTTATTCAATAGTAATTAATATATATATATATATAATAATTTATATAACCAAATAAAAAATTTACTTAATGGCAAATTACTAAAACACTTTATTCAATAGTAATTAATATATATATATATATATATTTTCGCACCACTTATATATATATATATATTTATTTATTTATTTATTTTCGCACCACTTTTATTTTTCTTCAATAGAATCAAAAAATATATCCAATTTTAGTTTTAAGATATATATTTTTTTTAAAATAAATAAATAATCATAAAAAGTAATAATTGTTTATTTAATCTAATTAGGGATAAGATCCAAGGGGGCGTTTGCCCTCCCCACCATTTTTTTTAATATATAGTAGAATGCCGAATAGAAGTAAGAACAAAAAAGTAAAAAAAGCAACGCACGAGATCATTAACCTAATTCGATTAATCAACCTACTCTGAGAACTTAACCACAAACTGAAGATTTGTTTACTATTCTTTCGTGAAAAAATGTAGAAGGTCATATAAATACGAAACACATAAGTTAAAATAATCAACTAACCTAATTATTTTGTGGAGAGAAAAAATGAAAATTGGCAGAAGAATCAGAAGGCGCCGCTAGTTGTTGTGGGAGGATTTTTGATTGAGCTGCAGGTGGAGAAAACGCTGTTGTTGTTGTTGGATTGAGAAAACACTGAGGATTTCTGGACGTCAATGGGGGAAGACGTTGCTGTTGTTGGGAGTCTTCGATGGAGAGAAGAAAATTAGTGGAAGAAAAACGAGACAAGAAAATTGTGTGCTGTTGTTGGAGAGAGCGTAATTTTTGGGATTCTGATTTGGAGAGAGATATAATTACCAATTAAAGTTTTGTGATCGGCTTGGCTTGAGATGAGCCGTGTAAAAAATTCAATAGAATAGAAAATGATAAAAAAAATCAATAGATTAGAAAATGATCAAAACTACGTAGTTTTGATGTGGGACACAAAATGGGACACCAAAAGCGGACTAGAGGATTTCCTCCGGTTCATATTAGCACAACATCTACTCCATAAAGTGGTAAATTATTGGTTCCTTACACTTCACTGCTAATCATGCAAAATCTATTCATTAAGGAAAACTGCCATATAAAAACTATTGAGGGTAGTTCCTGGAACATCAAAAGGAACAACACAACTAGTCACTTATCGTTAGACTGCACGTTGAACACTAAAGTGAACAACTGTAGGGACGACCAAAAAATCATACGCTCAACACACATAGATCTCTAAAAATGATATCTCTGAATTTTTACTTTGGTTGACACTCCAAACTGATTTGTATTGCCTCTTTTATAGAAAAGTACAATAACTTAACATCTGAAAGAGAAAGTCGTTCCCTTTTTTAGATCGGATTCCTCGTTTGGAAAGAACTTTCCTTTTTGAGCTCCTTCTAGTTTCCCTATTGACTTCAGTCTCGATCTTTCATTGTTAAGTATGCATAATCTTCTAGAACTCTTCAAAGGTAAGTCCTCAGCAATCTCAAACACTCCAACATCTTCCTGGAAGCATCCAACGTCGATCTGAAGTGAATTGCTCATGCTCGCTATGCACAACCGGATAAACATGCTCGTGAATAGAAAATAAATTCAAAAAAGATGGTTTTTTTAAGATTGAATAAAATAGTATAGTCCATGATATATATATATATATATATATATATATATGTTGTTTGCTAGTGATCATACTTGAACAACTTGAGGAAAATTAATTTTTGCATTTTGCAACTTGTCATTAAAAATTGAATAAAACAATTGAATCTCAAAATATTAATTTTAATAGAAATGCTCTAGCCGCCCTTGTTTGAAAAAAAAAAGAGAGAGAGAGAGATAATTGAATATCTGCTCTCCATCATAACATCAGTTCAATTTATTCTTACTAAGCCTATCTCCTCCTGCTTTTCTTTCTCAAACTTGAAAAAAAGAAAAAAAAAAAGATAATTACAGATCAGAGATGGCTGCAACGGCTTATGCAGCTGCAGTTTCGTTGTTGAATACCATGGATAATATCAAGATTCATCTTCTCCTTTCCACATATTTCAACATTAATTACTCCATCGAGTCTCTCCGCGAAAATGTTGATTTCTTTGTGGATTTTCTGGAGAAGTATTCAGATGCAGAGAGCATAGAAGCAGAAGATTTGTTGTATATGCAAGGAAATGTGTAAAATAATAATAATAATAATAATAATAATAATAATAATAATAATAATAATAATAATAATAATAATAATAATAATAATAATAATAATAATAATAAATAATTCAAAATAGATATTTTTAAGTAGATGATTTAATTCTTAAATAATTCAAAATAGATATTTTTTTAAGTAGATGATTTAATTCTTATATCAATCTATTACGTTTTAAGAATTGATTAATTCACCAAAAACAGTATAGTCCATGTTCAACGCATATGTTGTTTTCTAGTGATCATTCTTAAACAACTTGTGTATAATTAATTATCATTTCCCAAGTTGAATAATGAATGGAACTCAATGAATAAAACAATTGAATAACTATTTTAATTGAAATGCTCTGTTGAAGATCTGCATTTAGAAACAATCAACTCTTTATTCTTACCAAGCCGCTCCTGCTTTAATTTTCTTTCACAAACTTGAAAAAAAAAAAGAATATAATTAGAGGTTAGAGATGGCGGCAACAGCTTATGCAGCTGCAGTTTCATTGTTGAACACAATGGATCAGATCAAGATTCATCCTTTCCTTTCCAGTTATTTCAACAAGTACTCGATCGAGTCTCTCCGCGAGAAGGTTGATTTCCTTGCGGATTTTTTGGAGAAGTATTCAGATGCAGAGAGCAAAGAACCAGAAGATTTGTTGAGGCGAATTGCAGATGTAGCTCATGACGCTGAAGAAATAATCAATGTTGAAGCAGCGCATCAAATTCGTGCTGGATCCACTAGAAAAAGGTTCAGAATGACTCGAAAGCTGAAAAAGATAACTCAAGAGATGGATCGTGTTAAGGAAAAGGCTATGAATGCTAAAGAGGAAACTGGATTCATAAATTCATATTCCCTGCCTCCATATGCAGAGGATTTGGTGAGGCGAATGGCAGCTGTAGCTATCAAGGCAATGCCTCGCAAGCTGCAGAGAAAAAAAAACGCCACAGATGCTAACAAGGAAGAGGTTATCAAGGCTAAACAAAAAACTAGATTCCTAAATCAGCAGCCCACATCTTCCATGCCATCATTGTCAGCTCCTTCATCATCATCATCAGCTCCTCCAGCAAATACTACCATGGTGGGATTTGACGGTTACTTGGAGCAACTTTTGGATGAGCTCACTGGGCATCATTCTGGGCGTCAAATACTCCCAATTGTTGGAATGGGCGGCATAGGTAAGACCACTCTTGCAACTCATGTCTATCATAATTCACTTATTGTCGAGCATTTCCATGTTCGTGCTTGGGTTACTGTGTCTCAAGAATTCACTGCAAGAAATATTATTTTACAAGCACTTTCTTGCCTAGGAGGATCCACTAGTAAAACGGATAAAACTGATGATCAATTAGGTGAAGAGTTGTATAAAATTTTATCAGGTCGTAGATATTTAATTGTATTGGATGATATATGGAGTGTGGAGTCTTGGGAAAAGGTGAAGTTTTTCTTCCCAGAAAATAACAATGGAAGCCGAATTGTTGTAACGACTAGGGAATCGGAACTCGTAGATTACTTTGGCTCCTCTGCACTTGCTGTTGATTTTCTAGATGAGAAAAATAGTTGGGAGCTTTTCTGTGAGAAGACATTTGCACAACAAGGTTGCCCTCATCCTGAATTAGAACATGTTGGGAAGAAGATTGTTAAGAAGTGCAAAGGACTTCCACTCGCCATCTCTGTAATTGGAGGGCTTCTTGGGAAATCATCTAAGACACAAGAATATTGGGAGAAAATAGCAGATGACAAAAGTTTGATTCTGGATTCAGGGGAGGGAAACACTGATCCCTTGAGCCTATTATATTTGAGTTACAAGCACTTGCCTGTTTGGTTGAAATCATGTTTTCTGTACTTAGGATTATTTCCAGAAGACCATGAAATTGAAGTGTCCCAACTTATCAAACTTTGGATTGCGGAGGGATTTATAAGATCAAAGACAGAGCAAAGTTTGGAAGAAGTTGCAGAGAGTCACAGAAAGGAGCTTGTTGATAGGAATCTCCTTTTAGTTGGTCATTTGACACAAAGCAAGAAATTGAAGAGTTGTAAAGTTCATGATGTTGTAAGAGAGTTGTGTATTAGAATAGGTGAGAAGGAGAAATATTTTTGTGTCCGAAGAGACATAGATGGGATGCGTCACTATGTAGTTGATGAAGCAACAACAAGGTTGATTTACTCTCGAGAACCTCAAGAAACGCTGCCAACACTTTTCCGGCCTCTAATTTTGGAAGGGCGAAGAGTGGCGCGGTTTAAATCTAGATCGTTAAGAGTGTCGTTCATTAGTAATCTGACTCACATACACTCTTCTTCCCAACCAGTCAACTTGCGGTTCTTATTCAGTAACTTGTGGTTAGAGTACGGACTTCGTTCACCAATACATCTACTTTGGAGTTTGCAAACTTTAATTGTTGATAACATTAATTATTCATTTGATGCACCATGTGAGATTTGGAAGATGCCACAGCTGAGGCATATCGAAATATTGAATTCAATCTCTCTTCCTGCTCCTCCTAGTCCTACCAGCGAGGATGTCATCATTGTTTTGCAAAACTTACAGACACTCAAGAGAGTACGCAATCTTGTTTTGAGTGATGAGGTCTGTAAGAGAATACCCAACATTAAGGAATTGGGTTTTTATTACGATTTGGATGAGATAGCGGAGCGAAGTTCACGTTACCATCTGAAAAATCTTGGTTGCTTCAACAAACTTGAATCGCTGCAATTATATCTAGGTGGTGCTTCGTTGCAGAAATTGAAGCTGCCGAGTTCCCTCAAGGAGTTGAGTTTATTTGGTGGGAAGCTTGTGTGGAGTGATATGGCCATGATTGCTTCCTTGCCTCATCTACAATTTCTTAAATTTGGAAGTAATGTAGTGGTGGGATCCAAGTGGGATTGTGTTGAGGGGGAATTCCTTTGCTTGAAACACCTGCAAATTAATGGTCATGATGATATGTTTAACTGGAGTGCTGCAGATAGTTCCAGTTTTCCAGTGTTGGAGACACTTTCCCTCTCATCTTTATCAAAAATGGAAGAGATCCCCTCAGGTATTGGAGAGATACCCACACTTGAGAGAATAGATGTAGAAGAATGCAGTGAATCAGTCATCATGTCAGCAATTCAGATATTGGAGGAACAACATGATCTTGGAAATCAGAGTCTTCAACTCACACTCAACTTCTGGAATGAAGATAGAGTAGTAATGTGGAGGGGGAAAATCGAACAATTGGGCATCACATGCCAAAATCTTCACATTAAGTGTATATGGTGAAGAATATATTGAAATACTTTGAGATAAATCAATGATTAAATAAATGTATTCAAATAAATAATTTTTCAATTTTTCTGGTCATACGAAGAAAGTAACAACATTTGCTTTCATTTATAGACAAAAAATCAAAAACTTGAAATCTTGAAAAATGGTGAAATTAGTTTGGTATCTTTATGTTATTTCTTGGTTAAAACCCGTCCTTTTGTTTTTCCCCATTCCTGGTTAAAACATATAAGGGTTAAGGGCCACATGACCCCCTCGACTATTCTATAAGGGTCACACTGCCCCCACTTTGATTATTTGGTCCATTTAGCCCCCTCGACTCTATAAAATGACTCACATTGCCCCTTCTATGGATGGAAAAGCTAACACCATTAACAAACACACACTAATACACATTTTTCTCACACACTAAGATTTTCACATACTTTTTTGGTTAATTTTACAATTAACCAAAACTGCTACAAATTAATAAATTATGGTTAATAGTTAATAAAATAATAAATATTCTGAAATTTATTAGTAAATTAATTAATACTTAATAATAATAATAATAATAATATGAAAAATTCATTATTTATGATATATATATATATATATATTTTGATAATTCATAAAATTATTTTATTCTAAAAACCATCATGTGTGTATGCAATTAAGTGTTCGACTTTACTTTCAATGGTAAAACGGACCCACAAATCAATTAATTTCACTACATAATTACTTTAAAATGTTACTATTTTTATTTTAAATGTTATAACATATATATTTTTATTTTCAAACAAAATCCATCATACATTGAATAACTTACAAATATTGATATATGAACAAACTATAATTATGAGTGTTCTTAATTTTATTTCACCTAAAATACTATTTGGAAGAGAACGAAGTAAATTATAGTAAAACAATGGTGAGTGTTCGGTAATTATTTAACCTAACGGCAAGTGCATAGTGAAATTTATAGTGTAGCGGTGAACAAGGTCGTATCCACATGGACTTAATAATTAAACTACTAATTATCTAACTTAACTTCCTATAATTATCTAGACCACTCAACATCATTGGATTTAATTACTAAATAACTAGAAATATTAGAGTAAATAAACGGCACCACAGAAATAAGCACAGACAATCAAACAATGAATAAAAGACGTATTCTATGATTGATTAATAATCAACTACTTCATTCAATTAATCCTTTCATTCTTATACCTATGTTGGGACTTGAATTGTGCTGGAGCAACCACTTAATTATCCTAAACCTCTTCTCGAAGTGCCTAGGCTGTAGATCACAAATTAAATAATAATATGTCTATTAATTATCTAACATGCACTCTTAATGGCTCCTAAGATTGTTTGCTCTCTAAACTAACCGCAATTCTGTCAAGTGATATTATTAATCAGTACTTATTCCAGATCACGTGTTAAAACTTCTCTCTAAGTTTATGAATTAACACATCAAATTGCATCATTTAGTGATCGGATAAATAATATAGACAAGCACGAGAATAAGCAAAACACAACCAAGGCAAAGGCATAAAAACAAAATAGATTAAATAAACTTCATAGTTGAATCACAAACAACCCTAGAATACTAGGGTTTTAGCTATCCATGAAAAAATAAATAACTAAAGTAATCCATAAAGAAGATATAAAAATTCTAATAACTGAGTAAATAAAACCCGAAATATATATTATGGCTCTAATCTTGAAATCTCTTGAAATATTTGGTCCATGTTCTTCGCGTCCTCTTTCCTCTGCTGTTTTTCTCTAGTCACAACTTTATGCCCTCAATTGAGTTGCGTCTCAGTTATGCTCATAATGAGTCCAAACATGCTTCTTATCTCCCATATTACACTTTGTCCCTGACAAGACTATGTATACGGCTAAAAGTATTAAAAACAAGTAAAAGAACAGAGTAAAAAGACACAAAATTGAGTCTGTATCAGTGAGCAAGGTCGTATTCACAGATATTGGCTATGTAATTCAACTAAGTACCTAATTTTGTTGCTTGACTTTGTCTAGAGAACCGATTAAGTTAAAAACAAGTAAAAGAACAGAGTAAAAAGACACAAAATTGAGAGTGAGCAAGGTCGTATTCACAGATATTGGCTATGTAATTCAACTAAGTACCTAATTTTGTTGCTTAACTTTGTCTAGAGAACCGATTAAGAGAGTTTTTAATTAAACTCAATATTGCAAAATAAATAAATAAATCAAGCAAAGAATCTGGATAAATAGATTAGGAGATGGATCCTAGAGTGTTGTTGCTAAATGAATTTTCCGATTTTCAAATAATTTATTCAACCAATTTAATTCTATATCTTGTAGGAGAATCACTAAAATAATCACAGTCTCTCTCTCGAGTAAGTTATGAAAATAGATTAAATTCTAATTCTTATATCTCAATCTTAAATTATTATCTAACTCCAATTAGAACCTTAGATTTATTCTCCTAACGACACATACTAATCTCTCGATCTGCGATATATTCATTTTAATATATAAGGCTCCTATATATTCAAGTTATAAAAAGGCACACCCATTATATATTTTGCTATTTTTCTGTGAATTGCAATGATAGAAGTGCATCAATTAATTATATACATGCCATTCAGATTAGTAATCTTTAAATCTATCATAACCTATATGAACTTGTATGCTTATGATCTAAATTAAATTAATATCAACAAATACATTAATACTTAGATATATTATTGTTCTCATCATTAATTCATTAATTAGTATCTATCAGTTGTCACTATTGTCACTGTAGTATAAAATGTACAGCAAAAAATATATTTCCTTGATTTACATGCTATATAGATATATATATATATCTTAAACTTATAACTTGTAAGCATAAAATTATAGTTAAAATGTTATCTTATAAATAATAGCTAAATATTTTTTTCACCAGTCTTTATATTTGAATATTAATTAATCTATATGTTTTTATAATTATATCAAATAAAATTGTCTTTGGTTTCATAGGCTATGAATCATATTTTGATAAAATAAGTAATTTTTGCTGATTTTTTTTTTATGATTTGAATCACACGGCATAAATCGAAACATAATTTTATAAATTAATTACTTTGAAAAAACTTCATCATTAATACAAGAGGAAACGTGAAATCACACCTAAAGTTTACACTCTATTGCGGATCACCCCTAGCCTATTCTTTGTTTAGGTACAGTTAAGTTCAAATTTAGTTATAAGGGCGTTTGAGTGTGATGGAGGTAGAGAATAAAGAGTTAAAATCGAGCTTGAGTCAAATGGAAGAAAAACTTAACAACGTTATGAGCCTCTTAGAGAATATTGCCTCTCGTGCACATATACCATCTTCGGGGAGTGATTTTTCACCCTCTAATGCCCAGCAAATGTCTTCAAGAAATGAAGATGATGATGATGATGACTTGGGTGATGATGATGATGAATAAAATGACTTTGCTAATGGAAATAATGATTCGGTGGGTAATGGTAATGATGAGAATGCAAATGTTGAGGATGATGAAAATGATGACTGGTGATTTTTCAAATTATATGTACTAGCTATGATATTAACTATATGTTTGCGTATTGTTTATGGATCTAGTGAACTATGATATTGTAATTCTTAAGGTATTTTTGTTGGATTGTTGCAGAACTATCGGTATTTATGTGTAATTTCTACACTTTTTTTACATTGGTATCTGTACATATTTTTAGTATTTGTGGGTTGTTGATGATTATAAACAGATGTATTTAGCAATTTGAAAATCTAATAAAAAAATGAATTCAATTAAAGTGTCCAACAGATTCTCCCGTTGGACTAAATAAAATAATAAATAAATATCAGCGAGTCCAATGGAGATACCCATTGGACAAGAAGAAAATAAAATAATTAGAAAATTAAAAAAAAAAGTTTTATCCAACGGCTGTATTCGTTGGACAAAAGGTAAAAAATCAAATGGCTGTCGACATGTCCAATGCAATGACCCTTGGACTGATCCGTTGGACGTTAGAGTTCCATTGGACACCCGTTGGAAAAACCCATATTCCAACAGTGTATGGTCCAACGGTCAATATCCGTTGGACTACCCGTTGGAATTTCAAAATTCCAACGGATTTCAAGCCTTTTCAACGGATTTTTATCCATTGGAATTTGCCAGTTTTCTTGTTTTGAAACACGGATGCGTTAAACGCATTTATTATATGACTTAACGGAAAACAATATTTAAATAGGAAAATAAAGGGAAAGAACATCCTAAACAGACGAATTATGCTCGGAAAAATGGGTGAAAATCCCGTTTGTCAATCATTAAAAAGTAAGGCGTCTTCTAATTATCTTATACTAGTTTATTCAGTTCAAATTATGATTTTTTTTCATTCCAATTAATGTTTAGAGTTTAAGAATTCATGGTTTTTTTAGGGTTCATGGTGTTTTTAGGGGTTTATTTGTGTTTTTAGGATTTTTTTAGGGGTTTATTTTGTGTTTTTAGGGTTTTTTAAGAGAGTTTATTTTGTGTTTTTTAAGGTTTTTTAATTCTATTTTAAAATATAAATTTATATTCATTTCAAATAAATTAAATTTATTCACTTTAAATTTAGAGTTCACGAATAATATTTTAGAGTATAAAATTTTTGAGAACAAAACAAAAGGCAAAAATAGAAATTAAAAAAAATGAAAAAAATAAAAAAATCAGCGTCCAGAAAAATAAAATAAAAAAATCAATGTCGAAGCAACTGCCTCCTGCATCGTCATCGGCTCCTCCTCCTCCTCCTCCCTTCTATCAAACATATAAACTATCCTAAAGCTTTAATATTAAAGTGCGTAAAATAATTACAGTATATCGTACGTGATGTACGGAAAAAATACTAGTATATATATTAAATCAAAATCCTAGACACAAATTTGTCATATAAAAATTCAGTCAAAACTTGATTTAAAATAATATTTTTGTAAATTATTTTAAGAATTTAATTGTTTTTATTTGAGGAAAAAGAAAAACTCAATTGTTAAGAAGTGGTTTTATGACCTTCTCAAGATCTTGAACGGTCTAGGATCAAACCTGTGTGCACTTTTTTTATCTTTTGTCTTGTCTTTTACCTTTTTCTTTATTCTTTTTCCTTTTGTTTTTTCTTTTATCGTTTCAATCTTTTATTTTATTTCTACACATTTTCAATTTTTTCTTTTATTACTTAATATTTTTTCAGTACATGACCAAATCCATCAGTTATTTTGCTAATTAATTTTTTTTGACAAAGCATTTATTTTTATAATTAACATCAATTCTATTTATTTAATGTTGTAACTCGTTTATTCATTTCTTTAACTTCCTTTTAACATATTCAAGCCCATTTATTTTATTAATTATCATTACTTTTACCTATTTAATATTGTACACGTTGACTATTTAATAATGAAATTGATCATATATTTTTATGCATTCATTTTTCAGGATTTATTTATATGATTTAATAATCTATCACTTACATATTAAAATATTAATTTTACAATTTAAAAAAATTATCCACTCCTCAAAGTGATTACATTTCCTTATAAAAAATTATAACTCTTTCGAATCATAGTTGTTTTTCATCTATAAATAAAAAATTTTAAAAAATATTTCAAATTACTCATTAACTATCGTACTCCTCATATTACTTATTTATCATGGTTTACAATGTGATGACATTTAAAATTTAAAATCTTAATTTATAAATATTTAAATCTGCACAACGTGCCAGAGAAATACTAGTTAAAAAATAAAATTATACAGCAAAAAAATCGAGGAAAATTGTGTAATTTGCTGCTATGAAATATAAGATTAATTGTGGTTTTTATATGCAAGGAAACACGTACAATAATAATAATAATAATAATAATAATAATAATAATAATAATAATAATAATAATAATAATATGTTTTTTTAAATTGATTTTTCAATAGATTAAGTTTTCAGAATTGAATAAAACAGTACAATGATTGAGTATGAACCAAACTGTACAGTCCATGTTCAATGCATATATATGTTGTTTGCTAGTGATCATACTTGCACAACTTGAGATTTTTGCAGTTTTGCAAGTTGCCATTAAAAATTGATGTGCGTGAATCTCAAAATATATTAATAGAAATGCTCCAGCCGCCATTGTTGAAGATCCATCTGCATTTAGAAAAAAATCAACTATTTATCAAATCATCAACTCAATTCATTCTTACCAAGCCTATCTCCTCCTGCTTTAATTTTCTTTCTCAAACTTGAAAAAAGAAGAAGATAATTGAACATCTCCTTCTTTTCTTTCTGAAACTTGAAAAAAAAAAAGAAAAAAAAAAGGATTATTAGAGGTTAGAGATGGCGGCAACAGCTTATGCAGCTGCAGTTTCATTGTTGAACACCATGGATAATATCAAGATTCATCCTCTCCTTTCCACTCATTTCAACATTAATTACTCCATCGAATCTCTCCGCGAAAAGGTTGATTTCTTTGTGGATTTTGTGGAGAAGTATTCAGATGCAGAGAGCAGAGAAGCAGAAGATTTGTTTAGGCGAATTGCAGATGCAGCTCATGAAGCTGAAGAAACAATCAATGTCGAAGCAGCTCATCGAGTTCGTGCTGGATCCACCGGAGAAAGTCGCGTAATTACGACTGGCAAGCTGGAGAAGATAACACAAGAGATGGATTGTGTAAAGGAAAATGCTATGAATGCTAAAGAGGAAACTGGGTTCAGAGATCCACATTCGCCGCCGCCTCCTGCATCGTCATCGGCTCCTCCTCCTCCATATTCCCAGCTGCCTCTTGCATCGTCATCCGCCACTATGAAGAGGTTTGCATATGCAGAGGATTTGATGAGACAGGTGGCGGCTGTAGCTCGCAAGGCAATGCCTCGCAAGCTGCAGAGGGAAAAAAAAGTGATGGATTCCAACAAGGGAAAGGTTATCAAAGCTGCAGCAGAGAGAACTGGATCGTCTATTCCTTCATCATCATCAGTTCCTCCTGCAACTGCCATGGTGGGATTTGACGGCTACGTGGAGCAACTTTTGGATGAGCTCACCGGGCATCATCCTGGGCGGCAAATACTCCCGATTGTTGGAATGGGCGGCATAGGTAAGACCACTCTTGCAACTAATGTCTATCATAATTCAAATATCATGCGCCAGTTTAAGTATCGAGTTTGGGTTACTGTATCTCAAAAATTCAGTCCTAGAAAGATTTACTTACAAGCACTTTCTTGCCTGGGAATATCTGCGGGTGACGTTGATACATATAATGATCAACAACTGAGTGATAAGTTGTATAAATTTTTATATGACCGGAGATATCTGGTCGTATTGGATGATGTGTGGAGTGTTGAGGCTTGGGAAAAGATAATGTTTTTCTTCCCAGAAAATAACAATAAAAGCCGAATTGTTGTGACAACTAGGCAACAAGAATTGGTTGATTACTTTGGCTCCTCTGTAGTTACTTTGGGTTTTCTTGATGAGAAAAACAGTTGGGAGCTTTTCTGTGAGAAAACCTTTGCAGAAGAAGGTTGCCCTCCTGAATTAGAAGAAATTGGGAAGGAGATTGTAAAGAAGTGCAAAGGCCTTCCACTCGCAATCACTGTGTTTGGGGGACTTCTTCGGAAATCACCCCCGACACGAAAATATTGGGAGAGAATTGCAAAAGATAGAAGCTTGATTCTGGATTCAGAGGAGGGCAGCATTAAACCCTTGAGCATTTTCTATTTGAGTTACAAGCACTTGCCTGTTTGGTTGAAACCATGTTTTCTTTACTTGGGATTGTATCCCGAAGACCATGAAATCGATGTGCCTGAACTTATCAAACTTTGGGTTGCGGAGGGATGTATAAGATCAAAGACTAAGCAAAGTTTGGAAGAAGTCGGAGAGAGCTACACGAAGGAGCTCGTTGATAGGAATCTCCTTTTAGTTCGTGAATTGAGATTGGACAAGAAATTGAAAAGTTTTAGAGTTCATGATATTGTAAGAGAGCTGTGCATAAGGACCGGTGAGAGGGAGAAATATTTTTGTGTCCGAAGAGACATAGATGGGATGCGTCACAGTATAGTTGATGAAGCAACGGCAAGGTTGTTCTACCCTCGAGAATCTCAAGAAACACCACCATCAATTGTCCATCCTCTAATATTGGAACGGAAAAGAGCAAAACTGCCGCCTAAATCTAGATTGTTGAAAGTGTCGTTGGTTCGTGATAGGACTAACCTAGGCTCATATTCTCAAGATGTCAACTTGCGCTACTTTTACAGTGGCTTTGAAGAAGACAACGCGATCCATTCATCAATGCAGCTATTTTGGAGCCTGCAAACTTTAATCATTCGTCACATGGGTAAAACATTTGATGCACCGCTTGAGATTTGGAAGATGCCACAACTCAGGCATATCGATATGATCTCAATCTCTATTCCTGATCCTCCTAGTCCCACCTGCGAGGATGATGTCATTGTTCTGCAAAACTTACAAACACTGACGCATGTGAAGAATCTCGTCTTGAGTGAGGAGGTCTGTAAGAGAATACCCAACATTAAGGAATTGAGTATTACATACAAATTCAATGATGCAGAGGAGGCAAGTAGGTGTAACTCCCATCTGCAGAATCTTGGCCGCTTCGACAAACTTGAATCGCTGCAGTTATATAGTAACTATCCAGGTGGTGATTCGTTGCTGAAATTGCCGAGTTCCATCACGAGGTTGCTTTTGTATGGTTGCAAGCTTGAGTGGAGTGATATGGCAATGATTGCTTCCTTGCCTCATCTTCTATTTCTTGAATTGTTTGATCAAGCATTTGTAGGAGGCGAGTGGAATTTGGGCAGTGAGGAATTCCTCTGCTTGAAACGCCTGAGAATTGTTCTCTGCGGTGATCTGATTCAGTGGAATATTCCGGGCGGGGACTGCTCGAATTTTCCGGTGTTGGAGACACTTGAGCTTGCGATTTTGTCGAAACTGGAAGAGATTCCTGCAGTTATGGGAGAGATACCCACACTTGAAAGAATAGATCTAAAAGGTTGCAGTGAATCAGTCAACATGTCAGCAATTGAGATACTGGAAGAACACGAGAGTTTTGGAAATCGGAGCCTGAAACTAACACTCTACCTCGACAATGAAGATGAAGCAGTGATGTGGAGGGAAAAAATCCAAGAATTGGGCATCACTTGCCAAAATCTTCACTTTCATACTCCATGACCAAGAATAATATAATTATTTGTTGCAAGTTATCTTTAACTAAAGTTCAAATACTTTGAGAAAAATGAATGATTAAATAAATGTATCTACTACTATAATAAAACTGCCTTGTTTAAATTTACAAAATTTGGTTTACCTATTGTATCTCAATTACCACTTTAATTTCAGGGTAATTTTGTGTAATATGTATAATATTTATATATTGTGTGTTTATGCAGATTTAGTGTTTCTGTATGTGTTAGTGTGCTAATTTTAGTTTTTGCAGCTTATGTTGTCTATGCAACTAATATGAACAATTGTCCTCCTAAACCATTTAAAAAGAACAATTGACCCCTTAAGCTATTCAAAAAAGAATAAACTAAAACTTGAAGTTAACACCGTTAGTTTTTTCCGTTAATTAAAATGTGTCAAACTCAATTCTATTACCTCTGAATTTTGATCGGACGAATTGAAACCACGACTAAATAACCCACAATATGGAGTTTCAAACCCCTCTTTTAATTTCAAAATCCAACATTGAATCAGTATCAATTTTTAAAATTTAATTCGTAATACAAATCCTCATTATCGATATTTCTCCATGTAATTATTCTATCATTTAACACCCGATTGAAAATTTGAGAAAGCATGGTATCATCATCCGAATCAATCATAATTAAGTCGAAGAATTTATGAGCATTTTACTTAACTGAAAAAGTTAACGGTGTTAAACGTAAAGTGTGAATTTAATATATTTTGAATAATTGAAGAGGTCAATTGTACTTTTTAAATAATTTAAGTGTACACTTAGGCCAAAAAATAGTTCGTACATCTAAGTGGGATTGGACATATAGTTCAGGTATTTTTTTAGCTATTTGCCCCATATATATGCACACACAAACACATTAAGTTTCAAACTTTCTTTATGATCTTATTGCTTTAATTAATACATGGGCGTAAATTAATGACAGTGAACTTGATCGAACTATAAGAGTAACATTGGCCTAAAATAATTGTGCAACTAAGCAATTTCACTTTGCATCGATCAAGTATGGAAATGTCGGCAGATTCTCTTCAAAAATTCTCGAGCAGTTGTGCCATCTTTGCTCATTCTTCCAATGAAAGGGTGTTTTATGGTAGCATCTCTCGTTCGATCTTGAAATAAAAGGATATTTAGTGTATTACCTGAAATGAGTATGCTATGAGTATGCTGGCAATTGCCCCCGTTCGAGCCATCATTTTGGGGCCAGCCTTATAGGACAAACACCGAAAGCAACACATCGAGCTGCTTTTGCTAACATGAAGCGCTCGTTTTCAGTCAATGGCCTCTCTATCACCTTCACAATGTTTGCGTCCTAAGACGGAGGAGAAATGAGAGCAAACAAAAGGTGTTACTACTGTATGGAATCAACTTGGATATCAAAGCAAAAATCAACAAGTTTTAACTTTCAGAGCTGGGCAGATTTTTCGTTTTGAATGGACTGACTCGACTGCTGATTATCCACGATAGTCTATAGTTGTGGTTTTGAAATTTAACGTACCTTCTTTTGGGGTTGAACAGTAGGTTTCACACTGGCAGTGTCACCAACTACAATCACATTGTTCGTATTCCCTCTCTCGTCCCTTTCAGTAGGTGATGCCGTTGAGTGCCTCCAGTCGCCATTAGTTATGAATTTGTAATAGTACCTATGACAAGTAGATACATTTTCAAATTGCAGAAGTTCGCTTCAATCTATTTCGCCTAGCCTCGGACACTGTAATTAGGAAAATGCCCCGATAACCAATGAATAGGGAGTTGGAACGCACTCCATGATCAAATGGACAAAAACATAAAGGAATTATGCATGGTCCATAAAAGCATATCTTTCTACAGTTGAGTTATGATAGAATTAGTAAGGTTACATTTGCACTTTCAAGATGTTGGAGTTGGAATAGAGCTCAGTCCTTGCCAAAGACGAAAAAATTATAGTTCCGTATTAATTCAGTGATAGATTTTTATCAGAGTTCAATAAAGGAGACGCGATTCTTTACGAAGACTGGTAAGCAAAATGCAAATAACAAAATTAAAAAATCTCACTAACAATCTCAAAGACAATTAGTTGGGATTCTGAAAAAAGAAATAGCTAAACTTACTTCCCCTGAGGAAGTCTGATTTCAACTTCATGTCTTGGGCCACCTTTATGGGCCGCCTTGATCGGCTCTTTCCAGTTCCCTGTAAAATCTCCCACCAGATATACTTCTTCTCCCTACAAATTTGAGGATAATGAGAATGAGATACATACCAACTCAATACTACGAGCATAGATATGATTTACTGGTTTGTTGTCCATTAGTTTAGTCTCATCAATTTATTACACAACAATAATCAACTCACCTCATGCCCATTCCACACGAACGTCACTGCATGAGTTGCAGGTCCATCATGTGTGCCATTTTCAACCATTGCTATGAGATCCCATGTTGCCCAGGCAATTGCTGGCCTGCAAAATGCAGTCTTTATTTAATGCATAATGCAGGGTTAAGAGTGCCTATAGATTGACAAAATCACCATTTGTTTTGTTTGACATCTTAACTAGTAGAGCTCCTGTCAACCCCCATGTTAACTAACTAGATTTCAACAATGGGACAATGGGCTAATTGGGACAAAAGTAATACCTATCAGGCTTGCATGAATGTAACCCGGTAACAAAATTGTAGGCTGCGTGAAGGGAAGTATCTGTCATCCAGTGAAGGTATGCAATCACAGAAGCAGGTGATCGATCAAAACCAGTTGTGCAGGTGACATAAACACGATGATTTTTCTTAAGTAAACGTAGGAGAAGACCCACAGAGAATGGCAATTTCTTTCTCATGTCAAATGAATCTGCATCCCTGAAATGGGAAAAATATTAAAAGAAAAAAAAACAACAGCAAATTCAGGTTGAATCATTTTGTATCCAGTTAGATACCATATGTCTTAGCACCAAAGAAAACAGACTAATCTCTTGCTTGACTATTAAATATTAATTAGGAAACTTGCTAATCATGCCATTAAATAATGTTATATTTTGAAATCGATATTTAAACTGCAAGCAAAAAAGGCAACATTGATCAATTACACTTTCGTCAGAGAGCACTACCTTATTGGATAGTTAATCATTAGGATATTAGAATTTTGACATGAATCGTTAATTAAATTTGAATCAATTCCCCAGTTTGCAGCTTCAGTCGTGCTCTGAAAATTCAGCACAGCAGTGACTCCCTGATGAAGGCATTGAAGACTATTTTAGGTGATAAATTGAACAAGGACATGTAAATTTTTGGTGGAAACCATAATATACAAGTCCTATCAGAATCAGAAAATAGAAAAGCTACAAACAGGCAGAAACAAATAATATAAAGGGTGTGGATTTCTTACAGCAGTTGCAGACAATGTCTCTACATCCTCTTTTGTTTGAATACATGACCCAACATAAATCTGTTCTGTGATCTGTAAGATCATAAGTAAACCATAAGCACGATGATGATCAATGTTCCCCAAGAGACCACGAAGTTTAAGAATCCTTGTTTAGCTACAGCATTGTCCCATCATACACACAAAAATGAGAGGTTGAGAGCACAAGCTGATGAATTAAGGCTAAAGTTCAAAAGTCCCTATAACTGACCAAATATATGTTTTCAGTTTCTCTTATTCTTCATCATGAATATCGGCCAATCATTAAGTAGGTTGTGTTCGAGTAACATAAAAGATAATCTTCAAATTATATAGCATTACAATAAGCACCAAAATAATAGATGAGTTACAAGGTCACGATGACAAAAAAACAGCAGGAGGTTAGCAGCCCCAATTCACTAAGAGATGCATTTAAACAGCAAGTTATGTCAATGCAGTAACAGGAACAAGAGATGTTCTCTAGAGTAACGTGAACTAGAACTATCAAGACGTGGCTTGGTTTTTTTACCCAGAGTATTTAGCACGAAAAGAACATAAAGTCAAAATTCATAAACATGTGGCTTCATTCTTTAGCCACGGGTTCTCATTGATTAACATGAGAAGCAAATATCAGAAATTTCTAAATTGTAAGACACTGCATAATGCCGGTCCAAGTATGATGTGTGAATTAGCTCAAAAGCACACCTTACTATAGCGCATACCGAGAGAATGATTATAATAGAGCTCCCCCTTCGAACGATCCAATGCCTTGACGTATTCATCCAGTGGGAAGCTTCCATGCCCCCATTCAACATTTTCAGACACTTCCTCCGTGAAAATAGCTACTAGAGGACTAAACGGTAGAGCAGGGGCATTCCTACCTACTCGTGAATAACCATTCTTGCTTTGATCATTTAAACACTTCCAACCTTTAGAAGTTAAAAACTTCGGGCAAAACACTGCAAAACCCGAGTTCCCACTGCTCTCACTTGAATCCTGTGAATTTGATGCCCGTATACTTTTATTCCAAGAGGCAATGGGAACACGACCTCGATTAAATAAGATATCAATATCATCCATGAGATAGAGCTGGTGAATTGGAAAAGGAGCGAATGGTCTCTCAAGAACAAGGCTACAAGCACCGGATTTCTCCTTTGTAAAACTCCTGCATAAAATCATGCAAAATGAAGCAAATTGAAATTTAGGATGAATTACACCATCCACAGTAAAAAAATTCCAGAGCAAGAAATATCTTCACATCATCTTCATAATCTCATGCAGCAAAAAGTATACACATTCATACTCTGTATCACCAAAGTTCTTGATCTCAACAAGCTTCTCACCAGATGATCCACTTGCCTTCTTCAGAGTATCTCCCACCATAATTATTCTAGATTTCTCAGCATTACCCTGTATCAAACACTTCCTCAAATTAATAAACACCACAAATTCAAAATCCTTTAAACAAGCAAAAAAATCAGCATTACAAAACATGTGACACTTTCACTACTTTATTTACGATTGACCACCACAAATTAATTAAAAAAAATGCAATAACATTACCCCTTTCTGAAGCGCATGCACGAACACTTTCCCGTCAACTGAGAGAGCGAAACGGATGCCAAGCGGCTTCTCCAACGTCACCATGTACTCATTTAGATTCATCTTCATCTCCGAGCACGGCACGGGGAAAGTGCTAGCAGCCCTCTTTGCGAGCAACCGCCGCCTCCTCCTCGCTCTTGCTTCCACATATCGCAAATCCAAACCTCCTCCCCAAAATGATGAACAAATCACGCTCGTCCGCACCGAAGACAATCCAGCAGCGGAGGTGGCGAATTCTGACTGCACGAAACCTCTGCACTTTGACAACTGCAGAGAACACATTTGGAGTCCTGTTGAATCCCGATTGAAAAATTAAAATCGAGCAATCCACATGCAAATCAATACCAGCTACTAGAATCTTGAGAGACACAGAGAGAGAGAATATATGTACAGAGAGATTCGACAACACACACAAATCTTTATTTTTCTACCCACATGGATTTTGTTTACTTTTTTTTTTTTTTTGCTTTATTGCCACATCATCTCCCTAAAGAGATTTATTATAATATATACCACGCATTTCAGTTTCGGGTCGGACCCCGAATTCTAAATTGGGTGGACCGGAAAGGATCATTGGGTCAAATTGATCAAGTGGTTACCCATTTTAATTTTCGTAGTCCCTAAATTTAATTATCTTTAAAATATTATTTAAAGTTTCTATTTTGTTCATACAAATAATGATTCATTCTTTAACTACAGAACTCAAAAGTAAGAAATCGTCATCTCTTTTGATTAATGAACAATTAGGGATGGGTCAGTACAATATACCGAAAATTTCATATAACAACATTATCATACCCAAATTCCGATATCAAAAAAAATTCATACGGTTATCATATCTAAACTTTCAGTATACCGTGATACGATATACCAAAATTTCGATATATCACATGATGAATATTGATACCGTACCGATATTTTAGTATACCATATCGTATCGTATCGACATATCAATATATCGATATACTGTGTTGTATAAACACGGTATGTTGAAAATATCAAAAAAATATTTCTAAAACAAACTCCGAACATAATAAACCAAATATAAATAATTCATATTCAATCCAATAAATAACTAATGGACAAATAAAGTTTCATTTCATCTTACATATAATCAATGTAATTGATGTGATGAACAAAAAACCAAAAGGAGTTGATTTACGACTGTGATCATAACCATCATTAGCATATGGTTATACAAATTTTAGTTGCCATTCTTAGATTAATTTGGAAGATGTTTGTTATCTTTATATTTTGGATATTTTTTTTTTGTATTTCCATTTGATCATTCAAAAAAATTGATAATAGATGAAAATTTGAACCTTTTCAATTTTCATTAAACATCTAATCTAAGTTTTATTATTTAATGACATTTCCAAGTCTTGAAATTAAAGATTATATGAATGATTATATACATGTGGTTTATAATGAAACCATCAAAAAAAAAAATTGAGTATGAAAAGCCAAGTTGTCTTATGATAATAGTGTTCTTGAAGAATATTTTATGTTATGATATAATTTCTCATGAAATTATTTGGAGAAATTGTGTAATATTTTTAAGCACTTGCTCAATTTGATGTCATGTGTTTGATGTAAACATTTATGGTTATGCATGAGACCATATTTTATTGCATTATCTTTTGCATAATTGTGAGATTTTTTATGTTCCAAACTTGAAGAAAAATGACTATTTTATTTGAAACATTATGCAATCTTAGTGCACGTGTTTCAAACAATTATAATACTGAGTTTGCGGAACAACCAGATTAAAATATATTATGGAAAATGTCAAATATCTGGTTATATTGATTTTAGTATGTATTTCATAAATATTGGAGAATATTATAAATGTAATAGTTGTCGACAACCCATTTGCCTCAAAATTGATTTTATAATTTCAAATGATAATTTGCATCAGAACCTAATATATATAAAGTAAATTGTCAAAGCATTCTTATTGGGCAAATGAAAAATAGCAATTGAGGCAAATTAAACTCAACTCACACAATAAACATTATTCTAGGACACAAATGGAAGTTTCTATGAAAAAGAAATGAAAATAATAAAATGGTGATACATAAAGTGGTTGGTTTGTATGAGTCATTATCGATTTATATTTATTTTGAAAGTTCCTTATTGATTAAATACATTTGATATTCAATCACAACATCGACTGTGAGAATGTTAGCTCATGTCTAAAGACGAAGTTTGAAATTAAAAACTGGAATCACCAAGTATTGTCTCGACTTGAAGATTAATTATCCCCTGATGGGATATACACACTAGTCGGTCTACCTAAAGAAGATTTTGAAGAAATTTTATGTGAACAAATATCACTTAGCACATAAATGATTGTTTAATTACTTGAAGTGATTACTAAGTGATTAAGAATAAATTTCAGACACAAATATGATAATGAATATATTTTGGAATCTTAAGTTCATTACTTTGATATCAGTTAAAGATTATTCTTATGTTTCAAGATATATGCACACCAAATATATTTATTATTAGATGAAATTAAAATTTTGACTTATGTACCGTGGGACTCTGGCCTTTGGCGAGTTCGCCATACAATGCTGGATTTTTACTGATTTTTTTTTCAAACGAATGTGATGTTAGAAATTAAATTCAAGACTTCTTTTTTTTTTTTAGTGTTTCAATTTTTCAAATTTTTTTGCATATATATTCAACATATGCATGTATATTCAAATTAACACATTCAAACATCGTATTAATTATCCACATGAACATTCACCTGAAAAAGTCACCTAACTTGTGCAAGTGGCATCATTCTTCATCAATCATAATGAACATATATACAAACACACATCCCTTTAGATTTTTGTGATGTTTATATATACGAATGTATGTAAAATGAGCGAATTAATTAGTCAAATAAGGTCTTGTATTAACATCAGTAGATTATATATACGTACTAGCTAGTCATAACACAGACGTCACATATATATAAATGAAATAAAATATGATCTAGCTGAGCATTACCAAGAGTGGGTAGACAGGCTCGTTGCGGATGAGGCTGAGCGGAGTAGAGCCAGAGGATTCGAGACGAGCGGTGGCGACGAGGCGGAAGGGGGAGGAGGTGGTGGTGAAGATTTGGGAGGCGAGGCAGCTGTTAATGGTCGACATTGCGCTATGGACCGTGTTTTTTAAGGCCTTTATATTGAGAAAGGTGGAAATTAAAGTCTGTAAATGATATAATTAATCTACAGTTAAACCCTCCCATTCTTCTTTGCACAAGACTCCAACAAAATCCCCAAAAACAATACATAAATCCATAACTTCCTACACTACTCAATTGCAGCAGTCCTGGTAAATAAATCATATCTCCCCAACGAAAAATCCAAAACAAGTAATTCAAAATTTGTTAGAGCCCTAAGACTTACATCTACAAATGTTCCTCCAAGCACAAAATCAGAAATTTAAGCAGATGAAAACAGATTTTTGGCTGAGAATTAAATCTCTATAATTTAGGGATCTGTATTTTACCAAACTCAACCTAAAAATATGAAATGGTGTGAATAATTAATCCATGCTCATATTTTTAAGAAATAAAGAACTTCTATGGAGCCTGCCCTCAATACCACATATATCCCAACCTTCTCATACCTCCAACAACATCAATCCAACACTACCAAAGGAACAAGAAGGGAAAAGAGAATAGGAAGTTACCTTGGGAGTGTGAGATAAACGTGAGAGAGAGAAATGATGTGTGTGAGCTTTCTTTCTTGAATTTGAGAGAGAGAGAGAGGAACGAGAGAGAGAAAAGAGGATCGAGAGGGGATGGACAATTCTTAGCAAAGCAGCACCAAAGAGCAGGCTGGGCTGGGCTTCTAAAGCGTCTGGGCCTTTGTTTCAGCAGCCCAAATAGATAATACATGGACCTACACCAACATCTATCTAATTTAATGGGTTAATTGCCAAAAAATGCACCACCTTTCAACTAATTTGCAAATTAGACACCACTTTTCAAACGTTTTAATAAAGACACCACCTTTCATTTTGTAGCAAAATAGACACCCCTTTCTTTTCCGGCCACCGGTGAAATGACGTGGCTTTATTTATTTTCTACGTGGACTATGATTCATACGTGTACTTGCCACGTCAATATTTATTTTTTAGTTATTTGCCAAAAAATGCACCACCTTTCAACGAATTTGCAAATTAGACACCACTTTTCAAAACATTTCAATAATGACACAATCTTTCATTTTGTAGCAAAATAGACACCCCTAATTTTTCACGAGATGTGGCTGCAGTTGAGGGTATTGGCATGCTGATGTACAAAAAGCCCATGACAAATTAAATTCAATCAAGTCAAATTACATTAGATTTTATGCAATATTGAATTAATTGGGGGAGTTTCTATTTGCACTACTTAATTTACTCTTTGTACTGTAATTTTTACTTTTTGCACCACCAATATTGATAATAATACCATCACATCTAAAATATGTTTTTTACATAAAAAAAAACTTAAAAATAATAATTTAACTTTATTAAAAAAAATCTTCTTCCCAGCTTACCGCCGGCCGCCGCCACCCTCCCTCTCAGCCCCCCGCCGGCCGCCACCCTCGTCTGCTCCAGAATCCCCCCCACCCCCTCGTCGGTTCTCCCTCCCCTCCCCTAAATCCCTAAAATATGTTTTTTACATAAAAAAACCTAAAAATAATAATTTAACTTTATTTAAAAAAAAATCTTCTTCTTCCCAGCTTACCGCCAGCCGCCGTCACCCTCCCTCTCAGCCCCCCGCCGGCCGCCACTCTCATCTGCTCCAGAATCCCCCCACCACCTCGTCGGTTTCCCCTCCCCTCCCCTAAATCCCCAAATCCCCTAAACCTGATTTTTGGCGGCGTCACCAATGAGGCGCTCAGAATCGGTGAAGTGAAAGAAACTGGTGAGCTAAAAAAAGTTAACCAGAGATGATGTGAAATGAAACTTTAACCAGAGCCGGAAACTTCATCTCATAATGGACCTTTAAGCCTTGAATCTCTAAAAGCAACATCCATATCAGAGCGAATTTTGAGTAAGGCCAAAGTTTCCTGCCTCGGCCACTGGTTTTCACCGCCGCCACTCCTCTCGAAATCGTCGACGCCATTGCTAGGGAGGGAGGTGGATGCACCAACCTCGCTGCTGCCACCACTGGCGCCATCGCTCTCCGTCGCTGCAGCGCTGTCTCCGGAGGCGGCCATGAGGCCTGAGACACCGAACTGCCGGCGGCGGGAGAAAACACAAGAGAAGGAGAGATGCTTTTTTTTCTTTTTAATATTTTATTTTATTTTATTTATTGATTTTATTGTATTTTTATTTAATAAGAATATTTATGTAATTTTATAATTATTTATTTTTGACTTATATAATTTAGTGGTGCAAATAGAAACACCCTTAATTGGAGACATTCAGAATGTCCCATTCTCTTCTAATTCAAGCAATTCTGAATGTCTCCAATTAATTCGATCTTGCGTAAAATCTATTGTAATTTGACTTGATGGAATTTAATTTGTTATGGGCTTTTTGTACACCAGCATGCCAATACCCTCAACTTCAGCCACGTCTCGTGAAAAATTAGGGGTCTATTTTGCTACAAAATGAAGGGTTGTGTCATTATTGAAACGTTTTGAAAAATGGTATCTAATTTGCAAATTCGTTGAAAGGTGGTGCATTTTTTGGCAATTAACTAAAAAATAAATATTGACGTGGCAAGTACACGTAGGAATCATAGTCCACGTAGGAAATAAATAAAGCCACGTCATTTTACCGGTGGCCGGAAAAGAAAGGGGGTGTCTATTTTGCTACAAAATGAAAGGTCGTGTCTTTATTGAAACATTTAAAAAGTGGTGTCTAATTTGCAAATTAGTTGAAAGGTGGTGCATTTTTTGGCAATTAACCCTAATTTAATTAAGTGAGAAGGTGGAAAGTCTATTTTAATTTAGATGAATTTGTGGTGTACGAAATAATCTTACAAGTTTTTATGAAATCTTGGATATTATTAATTTTTTGAATAAAATGTGGAAAAAGAAAATAATGAAGAAAATATGCGGAGCTGAGTGAACGATGATGAAAAGATAAGACCCTATCTCTAAAACTTGGCTCCAATGCTGCTCAACGTATATCTCTACTTTATCTTTTATGTGTGTATATATATACACACTATACTATACTATATATGATCAACACAAACACTTGCATGCACGAGGTGTATATAAGCTTTATTTTAGACGGGCGGATCAAATTTGCGGGTCAACGCAGGTCAACCCGCAACCCCCCAACAAAATCAGTATCAACAATAACACTAAAAAAGTATCGCTTGAAATTCGAAAAGTATCATCTGTATCATTAAAAAGTAAGAGTCTGCTAGTTATCTTATACTAGTTTATTTAGTTCAAATTGTGATCTTTCCATTCCAACTAATATTTAGAGTTCAGGGGTTTTGGGTTTTTCATGATTTTTAGGGGTTTTTTATATTTTTTAAGAATTTATTTTGTGTTTTTTAGGATTTATTTTTTTCCTAAGTTTTATTAATCTCAATTGTGGGTTACATTTAAGTTGAAAAAATTAATTATCGAGCGCAACACGCGAGCCCACGCTTTAGCGTTAGGCAAATGTATTGTGTGAGTCGCCAAATTTTTAAAAAATATCAAAATAATTTACTTTTATTTTAGGGATTGATTAGTTCCATTTTAGGATATAAATTTATATTTATTTCAAATAAATTAAATTAATTCACTTTAATTTTAAGATTCACTAATTCTATTTTAGGATATAAAAATTTTAAAAACAAAACAACAAGAAAAAACAGAAAATTAAAAAAATTAAAAAGACAAAAAAAAAATCAAAAGATAGCCCAGAAAAAAAAAATGATAGGCGTGGGGGCATGCACGTGCCGAAGTAACCGCAGGCCCCCAAATTTTTTATGTATGTAGTGTGTGTGTGTGTATAATATGATGTAAGTAATTTTATTTTGCCCCGCTTTCAAAATTAATTAGTGAAGTAATGTAGGTTGGGTTTTAGCCCAAATTAAAATTAAATAGATTAATTCTCCGTTTATCACTTAGATAATAAATTAGATAAAGAAATTATTATTTCATCTCATTTATGAATTATGATTTTTTAACTAACTCAAATAAGTTACTAATTTTTTTATGTTGAATAAATCATTGATGAGTTTGGTGGTATGAAGAAGATGTAAACAACTTAAAATGTATAAACATAACAAGATTAGTGAACATTATTTTTTTATATTGCTTTAGTTATTTAATATTTTTGATTTTCTTTTTGTTATTTTATGATAAACATGTGATATGATATAATAATATGTTCTTTTTTATTTTGCAAAGTTAATTCTACTAGAATAACATTCTACTATGTATGAGAGACTTTAATAATTGATTGGTCATGTTATAAGATAATTTATATTTGTATATTTTTGTCATTTGTTGAATATTTCTGAACAAAATCTTATCGTTGCATTGATATTGAAGAAACCGAACTCTCAGTTCTGACAGAGTTGTGATCAAAGTTGTATCGAAAGTTGAGACAACTTTGAACATGCAGCGGAATATAGAAACAAACAATGGATTGAAAAATTTCACGAGATTATATTTCTATAATCTCGCAAAGTGCCTCAGGAAAAAATATTCACTATATGTATTTGTGAATTACAAAAACACTACAAGCAAACTCTTACTAAACTTAAGACACTTTATCTCTTCCTTCGCAGAAGGTCGTGACTAAAGTTGTCTTAACTAACACTTGTAGAAAACTAATAGCAACAACCTTATCTTTACTTAATCAACCCTTGAACTGGTCAAGCACAACAAATTTCCCAAAATATCTCAACCAACTTACTTCCTACACAAACAATAAAGAAAGACAAAACAAAAACTATATCCAACAAACCAAACGGTTTCAACAGATATTATATATATATATATATATATATATTATTCAGTTTTATAATTTGGGGTGTGAAAAAGTTTGTCCCCGTTAACTAAAAATCCTGGCTCCATCCCTGGTTGCACGAAAGGGTCGGTGCATGTAAGTTCGGCTCTATGATCAAAGGTTTTAATTCCCTCAAAAATTGATAAAATGAAATGTGAATTAATTTAAAAGAAATTAATTGATGCTTAGATGTGCATGCATCAAATGAATAGTATCTCGATCATGCATAAAATTTGTAACTTATAATGCATTCTACCCTTAATTTGTAAATTAATAAATATATTTTCAATTTCATGCATGCACAAAATAAAGGTCGAAACAATCATTACAGATTATTAATGGAAGAAGATTCGAGATTGGATTAAAATATAAACTTAATTAGGTCTCACAATCTAGTTTCTAGCTAGCATCCAAAAAATACAAGGAATTAAATTAACTCATTAAAATAAACTAAAAGAACCAATTGATACTAGTAATTGATGAATTGAGTTTTAGTCATGGCTATTGAATACTGATTCACGTATGAAGTTTGTATGTAGAGAGCAATGAATCTGAAGAGATTGTTTTGTTATTGTTGTATTCTCGTATATCCGACTAATTACAATACAGAGGTAAATAAAGAGATGAATACATTATTTAAGGTAACTAATCTAAATTAGGCCTAATCTTTGACTGATTTGATTTACTTGATTTTGCAGGATTCCCGGAGCTATTCTTGGTCGTTGATACGGGTTGTGATTGCCAACACTCCCCCTCAAGTTGAGTAGTAGGGTCTCTAATACTCAACTTGTCAAGAACTTTCAAAAAACTCCTCGAATTCACAGCTTTGGTAAGGATATCTGCTAGTTGGTCCTCTGATCGGATATATGGTAACTCAACAATCTCGGCTTCTAATTTTTCCTTGATAAAGTGTCTGTCTACTTCAACATGCTTTATTCAATCATGTTGAATAGGATTTTCAGAAATACTAATGGCAGCTTTGTTGTAACAAAACAATTGACATGACTGATCTGGAATAAAACCAATTGCTGTTAACAACTTCTGCAGCCACAGAACTTCTGTTAACCCGCTTTTCACCCCTCTGAACTCCGCCTCAGCACTAGACAGAGCTACCACCTTCTGTTTCTTGCTTCTCCATGTGACCAGATTTCCTCCTATAAAGGTGAAGTAACCAGCAGTGGATCTTCTATCCATAAGATTGCCCGCCCAATCAGCATCTATGTAACCATGTATCTTCGTGTGCCCATGCTTTCCGAAAAACAACCCATATCCATAAATGCTTTTAAGATATCTCATAATTCTGATTGCTGCTTCCATATGATCGGTCTGGGGTCTATGCATGAACTGACTCACTACCCCGACTGCATAAGCTATATCCAGTCTGGTATGAGAGAGATAAATGAGTTTTCCCACCAGTCGTTGGTACTGTTCCCGGTCTGCCAATCCAGCACCCTCAAGAATCTACAGCCTATGGTTAACTGCAATCGGTGTATCAACAGGTTTGCAGTCGAGCATTCCTGTTTCAGCAAGGAGATCAAGAGTATATTTCTACTGGCGTATGAAGATCCCTTTAGCTGATCTAAGTACTTCAATGCCAAGGAAGTACTTAAGAACTCCTAAATCCTTCATTTCGAACTCCAAAAACAGATTCTTCTTCAGATTTTCAATTTCCTCTGTGTCACTGCTTGTAATGATCATGTCATCCACATAAATAATCAAACAGGTGACCAGACTACCTCGTTTTTTTAAGAACAACGTATGATCAGAGTTACTTTGTCGATAACCACAGGTTTTCATAGCACTGGTAAATCTGCCAAACCATGCCCTTGGTGACTGTTTGAGCCCATAAAGTGTTTTCCTTAGCCGACACACTTCTTTCCTCCCAAATGCAGACTCGAAACCAGGAGGAGCTTCCATATACACTTCTTTGGTCAACTCTCCATGTAAAAAGGCATTGGTGACATCAAATTGGTGAAGAGTCCAATCATTGTTTGCTGCTATCGAGAGTAAAACCCTTACTGTATTCATTTTTGCCACTGGAGAGAATGTCTCTGAGTAATCCACTCCATATGTTTATGTGTACCCTTTTGCAACTAACCGACCCTTGTATCTTTCAATTGATCCATCGGGTTTCCTTTTGATAGTGAAAACCCATCTGCACCCGACTGGTTTCTTCCCTTGTGGCAACTCACATTTTTCCCATGTCTTATTTCGGGCAAGTGCATCCATCTCCTTTTTCATTGCATTTGTCCACTGTTTCGACTGAAATGCCTCTTCAGCTGTTCTGGGGATTGTTTCTATTTTCAGTTATTCTTTGATGTGGTGAAATGGTTTCATCCAAATTTTTCTCCTCTTTATATAGCGTCATCTGAAATGTTGTTGCTAATTTTGTAAGATTTCCTTGTGCACTGTTTCCAACCGGATATTTGGATTTTCTGGAAATCCTTTCAGGAGAATATCTTCTTGGAGGAACTCCTCTATTGCTTCGTAGAGGTAACACATACCGTCTAATATCCTGTATCTGGGCATCTAAAATCTCATGATTAGTTGTTTCATAGTCCACTGAAACAGTAGCATCAGTGGATTCAGCAGAATACTTATCAGGATCAACAGCGGAATTGGAATTAGAATTGATAGAATCATGATCAGAAGGTCTATCTGAAATCATAGGACAATCAACAGAACTTCTTACCTCCTCAGATATCGGATTGGAAATGTCATTGTTTGGTGCGTTGAGTCCAATGAACTATAAAGACGGTTCTGACCTTATCTCAGCAGCATGGTTAACTGTCTCTGTTGGAACTGTCTCTGAAGAACTGCTTGGAGTTAGCAACCAGCTTAGTGGGTCAACTCTAGGACTCTCCCCCTGACCGCTAAGGTGTTGGTGATGATAAAAGAATTCGGTTTCCAAGAAGTCGCAGTTCATGGTGGTGAACAGACGATGAGATTTGGGATCATAACAACGATACCCTTTTTGGTGAATGCCATATCCGACGAACACACATTTGACATCACAAGGATCGAGCTTCGTGCATGTATGTTTGGGAAGATGGACAAACACGGAACAACGGAAGACACAAGGTTTGAGGGTAAGAGGAACAAGAAGTTGAGCAATTTTAGACAGACACTAAACAGGGGTTTGAAGATCAAGACTTTTTGTAGGTAACCGATTCAAGAGATACACAGATGTAGCAACAGCTTTGGGCCAAAAGTGAGATGGAACCCGGGAGTCAATGAGCAATGCCCGAGTAATCTCAAGAATAATTCTATTTTTCCTTTCGGCGACCCCATTTTATTCAGGTGTGTGGGGACAGGTTGTTTGGTGGATCAATCTGTTATCGTGAAAGAATTTGGTCATTGAAGAATTCACAAATTCTCCCTCGTTATCGGATCGTAAAGTTTGGATATTGGTTTTAAACTGGGTTTGAATCATAGTGTAAAAATGGAAAAACTTAGAACAAACTTCAGATTTACGACGCAAAAAATAAACCCAAGTCATACGTGTGTGATCATCTATAAACAACAAAAAATAAGTAAATCCTTGACCACCTATAACAGGTGCAGGACCCCAAACATCAGAGTGAACTAAAGAAAATATAGATGTCACACGAGTATTATTTGGTTTAAAAGTTTGGCGGTGGCTTTTAGCCAAAATACAAGTCTCACAATACAGGTTCGCACTAGGAAATAATGTAGGAAAAAGAATTTTGAGATAATCCACAGACGGATGCCCAAGCCGACGGCGCCAAAGCCAAGCAGCATGAGAGACTGTTCCAGTAGACAGCATCACCATGCACCATGCCTTTTGAGCAATTTCATCCACGTAATACAGTCCTCGACGCTCAATGTCACGCCCAATGATCTCCCCCGTCCGGATATCCTGTATCAGACAGAAGGGCGGATGCATTAACACGGTGCAATTCAGCTCCTTGGTAATATGACTAATAGATAGCAATTTGTGAGACAAGGCAGGGACATGTAGGCAATTCGAGATTTTAAGAGTTGGAGAAATTTCTACAGTTCCAACACCCATTACGGGAGTTATTTCACCACTAGCAGTTTGGACAGATATTTTACTGGGTGGTGATGGAACACAAATATCAGAGGCATCGAATGTCATTGTATCAGTTGCCCCACAATCAAAAATCCAAGAGGCATTTTTATATTGGTTTTGATTGTGTGCAACATGAGCTTGGGCTTTAATATCCAAATGCTTAAAATGTAAATAAGAAGTATTGGGCTTGAAATTAAAGTAGGGAGTATCGGGCGGGTCGGATAAAGGAAGATCCGACCCGATACCTTCATAATCCAGAACAGAGTCGTCTTTTTCTCTTTCACACCCATTATCCGAAACCCTAGCCGTCATGGCTAGTTCCTCCGATCTGCTGCTAGTGCCCATCCCATCACTGCCGCGCCCATCGCCACCGCGTCCGGTGTTGGTGACCTCGACATTGCCCGTCGCGAAAGTGACTTTGCCCCGATTTGCTTTGGGCGGCTTGTGGTTGTCTTTCCACCACTCCGGGTACCCAACCAGTCTGAAACATGTCTCCTTCGTGTGTTTTGACATGCCACAGTGGGAACAATGAAGTTTTCTCTTGTCTATCTTGTCCCGGAGTGATGAGCCGCAGTTCTTGAGAGGCGGACCTGATCGGTTAGGTGGCGGTTGATTTCCTTTTGCTGCCATGCCGATAGATTCATTCTCATTGTAGGTTACAAGCCCGCTTCCAATTTCTTTGTCGACGATTCCATCCGAATCAATTCCCCATAGGCCTCGTCGAGCCGCTCCTCGCCTGATTAGGGCATAGGCAGTTTCAATGGTGGGAAGGGGGTCCAACTTCAAGATATCTCTCCTTTCAGGTTCGTATCTCTCGCTTACTCCGGCAAGGAGTTGAAAAAAGCCGAGTTTCTGACTGTATTTTCCGGTAAGTATCGATGTCTTTTTCACACTCCATGGGGTTTGGATGGTGTTCATCTATTTCTGCCCAAAGTCTCTGTAATGTGTTGTAGAAGGTCTCAATTGTGCCCTGTCCTTGTTTGATACTATTAGCTTGAACCGTGAGTTCAAAAATCTATGCTGAGTCTCGTTTGATGCTATATGTTGTAGCTAGTCCCTTCCATAAGTTCTCTGTGGTCTTGTATTGCACATAGTTGCTTGCTAATGCCGGTTCCATATTTTGGATGATCCACGATATAACAGTGAGATCATTTTGGTACCATTTGATGTACGTTGCATCAGTTTGTTTGGGGGAAGGAGGATGGCCGGTGATATGATTGAGGCAACACCTTCCTCCAATGGCTAGATACATCATTCTTGACCATAGTGAATAATTGAACTCATTTAATTTGATGCTTACTGTTACTGTCTGACTTTGATTGTGTTCGGAAGATTGATTGTTGGTTGTTGGTTGTTGGTTGGCTAAATTGGCGGAGAAGCGTAGCCAGTTGTTGTGCTAGTGCCTCAGCCCTTGGCTGAGGTTGCTGGGCATTCTCTAGGCTGCCACCATCTTCGTCGGCCATAGTTGAGTTTGGAATGGTAGATGATGAAGCAGAACAACAACGATTGGATCACTACTGCTCTGATACCATGATGAATTGAGTTTTAGTCATGGCTATTGAATACTGATTCACATATGAAGTTTGTATGTAGAGAGCAATGAATCTGAAGAGATTGTTTTGTTATTGTTGTATTCTCGTATATCCGACTAATTATAATACAGAGGTAAATAAAGAGATGAATACATTATTTAAGGTAACTAATCTAAATTAGGCCTAATCTTTGACTGATTTGATTTACTTGATTTTGCAGAATTCCCAAAGCTATTCTTGATCGTTGATACGGGTTGTGATTGCCAACAGTAATATAGTTATGATCACATTCTATCTTCTCCAAAATAATAACCAAATGAGGTTTGGAAATTAATAGCAGACCAATTTGTATGATAGTATAATGTCGATTTTGTAATGCGGTTTTAATATTTATTATGTATTAATAACTACGAGATATCATATCATATGATCTTGATTAAAAAATTGAGTACGTGGAATCGCAACACCTCAAAAAACTTATTGTAAATGTGCTTATATATGTATTTTAGTTATACAGCCCGTCAGTTTCTATTATTTTTATTAATTGATTTTCTATATTAATATTTTTTGATACATTTTTTAATATTTGATGTTAAACATTTTGTTATACTTTGAACAAAAGCTAAATATCCATGATTTGTCTTTAGAGAGCTAATAAAATATTTCATTCTAGTTTAAAAATGATTTTTAAGCTTTTAGATGAAATAAAAACCATTGAAGATATTTTGAAGTTTACAAAGTTGTATCGGTTTTTGTAATATAATGCGTTGATTTTTATATAAAAATTTAGAATAGGATCTGAAGAGTGATTCTACGTACGACCCTTTAGATTTACAAGTTAATGACATATAAATATATTTATCTGATTAAATTTTTATTGCCCCATCCGTTTTCATATAAGTGTCATTCTAAATGAATGCACACAAAATTTATAAATTAGTAAAAATATCTAATATACTCTTATTTAATTTATCAAATTAAATTAATTGCATTGAATTATTTAATGACAATTAAGGTACATATACTACATTGAATCTATTGAGCTTTCTCTCAATTATTAGTAGGATGGGGGAATAGCTACACTAAATAAGGGCATATTAGAGCTAGAAAAAGGTGAAAATTTTATCTTAATTATATAGATCAATGACAATTTTTTTAAACAAAAAAAAAGTATCAGAATGACATAATTTTATGGAAATGGAGAGAGTATCACACTGTAATGTTGTGTAGTGAACCCACGAATTTCTTCATTGTATTGTGTTGATTTTTCTGAAAATATGATATATAGAAGAGTCAAAGCTATAAGAAATGGGAGAAGGATAATATTTAGAAATAAGAGAGAAACAAAGAAAACACAAAGTGGTGGACTTGATGGTTGTGTACTATTGTAGTTGATGATTGATTGCTTGAGGCTGAGTTATTTGCTCTTAATAATTCTACACTTGTGCTATTCAGACTCATTGTGTGTGTATGATTATGCTAGTGAGACACACAATATGGAATCACCTAAGTGAGTGTGGAGAATTGGCCTTCTCCTATGATAGACATTGTCTTTCTAGGACACTCATGAGAATGCAAGGTTTGTGATGGCTAATGTATGATGTCGCGGAGTTTTCTCGTTTTAAGATGCGTGTTGTGGGGGGCTAGATTTGAATCCTTTAAGTTCAAGTGTCTAACACATTTTTTGGATTAACGTGTTATTGACAGGTGTGTATTTTACATAACTTTTGAATATGAATTGATGGTATTTATTATATGAAGTGTTTTTATATAGCTTTTGTGCTTATATTGTTATCATTTGGAGTTTTTGATGTGTTTGTTAGTTTTGCAGTAATAGTTATGATTTTGTTGTATATTTGAAGCAAAGCTATTAAATACGGACAAGAGGAGCTGAAGAGGTATTTAATTAGGCTCTTGGGCTTAATTAAATACTAAATTAAAGCCTAATGGACTGGATTAAATGATTAAAATCTGAAAAAATCCGAAGTCCAGTGTGAAATACACTTGGGACGACCCGGCCCAGTGCAAATTGGCCTGGGTCGATCCTGTGTAAAAATAGGCCTCTTGGTCGACCTAGCCAACTCGGTGGACCCTGTGAAGACAAATGTTTGCCATCTACTCAAGAGGAGTCGACAAGTTTGCTAGAGACGGAGTACTATTGCAGAAGAGACAAGACCACTAGATTACCCCATGTTTTGCGGTTCTTTTATCAATTCTGTCATGAACATTTATACTCTAGTATTGATTGTTTATTTAATTATGTCTAGCTAATTTCATAGCTAGGTTTTTGGGATTAGATGTTATGGATTTTATGATATGATTTAATTACTTTCTTCTTGCTATCTCCCGGTGTTTGATTTCTATGCAATACTTATACTCAAGTATTGATTGTTTATTTAATTATGTCTAGCTAATTTCATAGCTAAGTTTTTGGGATTAGATGTTATGGATTTTATGATATGATTTAATTACTTTCTTCCTGCTATCTCCCGGTGTTTGATTTCTATGCAATTATTTATATCGTGTATGGATTCTTGATCACCATTTATACATGTTAGTCATTAATTTGAAGTACTAACCAGAGAAGAATTAGTGATGCAAAAATAGAAATCAGATTATGCGTGTTTGGAAGGACCGACCAAGTGAACAAGTATCACATATGATTGAATTGATCTTCACGTGCTGGATTTGGAGTAATGACATGTGTGAAGAACCGGCCACGATGAAGTACATGCTCACTATATCTATGTTATGGTATATGCCTTTAAAAACGGTCTGATAATAATTAGGTGCTTGTGTGTAAGAACTTGAAAGTAGCAGTCCTTGTAGGATACGATACTCTTGTTCACCTAAGTATTATATTAACGTTGTGCACTTGTGGTTTGATTATTTGTTAATAAATATGTCAGTTATCCTTCATTTCAATGAGTTTCAATTCAAAATCGAAAAATTATTGTTACTTATGCATTTATCCTTCTTTTGCTCACGTTTTTCTTCCATTTCTTTGCATGCCATTTGTAGGGGATTGTTGAAAATAATGGCATCAACTCATCTTTATCTTTCTTCTTCTTGCACCATCCCACATCGGTGGTTTACTAAATATTGGAGGACCTTATATTCGCTTTTCTCTTTTCATCTAACAATTGTGTTAGCAATTGGCTTTTTATGAGAGGTAATTGGAGCGGAGCCCTATGCGCGCCGTCCGTCACGCGCGTGGGGCAGCTGGGGCCTTAGCCTTATTTTTGTTTCGAATTTATTTGTTTTGCCCTAATTTCTTTTCTTCATTAACTCTTCTATCCATTTTTTTAAGAGTGGCGCATGACTAGGTCGTGGGTTCATGGGATTTGATCAGTTACTTATGTTTGGCTCCTCTATTAATATGTTGGGGAAGTAATTGAGAAGACACACGAAAATCCCTATCTTTCGTTTCCCATTTTTGCTTCCTTCTAATTATGAGCAATAGTACCAGCAAATTCCAATTCATTTATTGAGAGTGTGATCAATACACAAATATTGTGTTAATCTTGGGAACGATCAGCGATAAAAGCTTTGAATCTCGGACTTGTCGAAATCGTTTCGCATGACTCTAAAACATTGAGGGTGATCTCGAGATCTCCCACCATGACAAGAATGTACTCGGGAAATTCGTTAAAATCGCGGAATTCTTTTACCATCTGAAGCAACTGAATTAATTATTTGAATAAATTCGAACGCACTTGCCCACTTCTATCAGTCTATGTTCTAACAAAAATAAAACTACTAAATTCACGTTGTACATGCTTCTTAATTTGAAGAGTTTAATTAAGTGGCCTAGATAAATAGACAAACTTTAATCCTAACTTGTGTGTGTTAATCGTGTGTTAGCATTAAAAAATTATATATTGTTAATAATATTTTTTATAAAAATAAAATTTATTATATGGGGGAGACTTGTGTGAGACCGTCTAACGGGTCTCTTACGTTAGACGGATCTCCCCCGACCCGATCCGGTTCGGACCCGACCCGGACATATATATTAAAAAAAAAATCAGAATTTTTTTCTCTCCCCGCTCGCTCGATCGCTCACACCTCGTCTAGGTTTTTACGTCCAGTTTCGCCGCCCCGACCACGATTCTGTCCAGCTCGCCGCGCCACCTAGCTTTCCTGTCGAGCTCGTGGCGGCGCCTAGATTTTCTCCCACCAACTCGCGGCAGCAGCGCTGCGCATATCTCTCATTACTCGCGATTTGTTCAACTATTAAATGGATGATTTGGGAAAACTAACTACGGTTCCTTCCGGAGGAATTTCTGCCAATTCCAGCAAAGAAACGATAGGTATGTGTTCTTATTTTATAAAATTTGTAATTTTGATTCAATTTTTCATCAATTATTACATATATCAAATTTTGCATTCAAACTGTTTGATAATATGCTAGTGTGAACTAATTCATTGAAGTTTTAGTTTAGTAATCTATTATTGTTATTGAAATTCTAAAAGTAATTTAAATTTTGTAAATTTCAGATATTGTTATACTTGATAATGAAGACAATATTGAAGATGTAGATACAACATCTATCAACGAGAATGGATCTGTTATGTTGTAAATTGAGAGTAAGTAGTACTATAGTTCTGTTCTTTGTAATTATGATTCTGCCTAAATAATTACATACAGTACAGATACTTTTATGGTATTTAGTGATACTTTCTCTCACGATAGTAATCCTTAGCTATGTATTATTGATATTTTATAATTGTTTCACTTAAAAAATAATTATGATTCACTCGATAGTACTGATACATCAACTGTGTTTTTTTTTATACAACACTACTACTTATTGATACTAATTTATTTGTTACTGATATATTGTTATTTCTTACTGCATAAATCAAGAAAAGTGTGTATCACACGCATATATTGACTTTTGAACAATGGTGATACTTCTATGCTATTTAATGATATTTGCTCTCATTATAGTAATCCTTCGCCATATATTATTGATATTTTACAACTGTTTCACTTAAAAAATAGTTATATACAGTAGTGATACTTATATGGTATTTAGTTATACTTTCTCTGATGATAGTAATCCTTCGCTAGGTATTATTGATATTTTGCAACTATTTCACTTAAAAAATAATTATGATTCACTCGATAGTAATGATACATCAACAATATGTTTTTATACCTCACTAGTACTTATTAACACTATTTTATTTGTTACTAATATGTTGTAGGTGATTCTTTTGATGTAAGAGGTTGTCTTCTTGGTTTGAAAAGGAAGAAAATTGATGATATATATGATTTATATTGTAGTCATGCTCTTAAAAATGGGTTTAGTGTTAGGAAATCCACAACAAGAACTGAAAATGGAAGTGTAGTTGAGAAATACTTTTAGTGTTCTTGTGAGGGAGCCAAAAAATCTAACAATCCTACCTCAAGAAAGGTAAATCTCACACGCACAGGTTGTAAGGCATATTTAAGATCAAAGATCAAAGGGCACCTTCAAAAAAAGAAGAAGAATACAAGTGACACTTCAATTTCAAAGGAGTTTGGGTCCAAAACCCCTAATCCCAGATTGTTTTGAGAATGCATTTAGATTGTTTTAAGAAATGTATCCCAGATTATATTATTGAAACTGTGATGATCAAATAGTGTTACTTGACGAATGCTTAATGATACTTTATTCATCAGTATTGATACTATGATTTTCTTCATCATATAACTTGTGATTTTGGATCCAAAACCCGTAATCCCAGATTGTTTTGAGAATTTATTCAGATTGTTTTGAGAAATGTACCCCAGATTATATTATTGAAACTGTGATTATAAAATAGTGTTACTTCATGGATGCTTAGTGATACTTTATTCATCAGTATTGATACTGTGATTTTTTCATCATATAACTTGTGATTTTTGGTCCAAAACCCGTAATCCCAGATTGTTTTGAGAATTTATTCAGATTGTTTTGAGAAATGTACCCCAGATTATATTATTGAAACTTTGATTATCAAATAGTGTTACTTGACGAATGCTTAGTGATACTTTATTCATCAGTATTGATACTGTGATTTTCTTCATCATATAAATTGTGATTTTAGGTCCAAAACCCATAATCCCAGATTGTTTTGAGAATTTATTCAGATTGTTTTGAGAAATGTACCCCAGATCATATTATTGAAACTGTGATTATCAAATAGTCAAACTGTGATTATCAAATAGTGTTACTTGACGGATGCTTAGTGATACTTTATTCATCAGTATTGATACTGTGGTTTTTACTTAATGGTATTCATAGTGATACTTTCTTGAATCACTAATGATACATCACATATAATTTATCAATTTCTTATTTTTTATAATTGAAGGAGAAATCATTGAAATAATTAAATGCAATGTTCTTTGCCAGTGTCACAATCAACTTTGGTAAAATGCGCACAAAAAATATTCAAACAATGTGAAGAATAACTAGTCATGCAAAGGAAAATAACAAAAATATCAAGCCACTTTCGAGGTCAAATATTAAAAACTAACCAAACACTAATTGTTCATACTAGTTGTTCAAACTAACACATGTTAAATTCCCACCCCCAACATTTCAATATTTCACATCCAAAAACCAACACATATTTATTACAAAAACTAACCAAACATCCAAAAGATTAACCTAGCATGTTAGAGTATCCACACATCCTATCTCCAGCAATCAGCTACATTCATACACCAACACCACCAGCAACTTCTAATTGTTTATATTTCTTATTATTCTTAATGATTTGAAGAGCATCATGTTGAATCTTTTTTCTCAACCCATTTAGAGGTGAAAGCAAAATCCTTGCAGCATATTGGGCTCTCAATCTCCTTCTTCCATCAAGCTGCAATAGAAAAAAATATGTCACATTACCACAAAAAATATTAAAACTGTATTTAAATTTCAATTACATCATTCCATATATACTTTAGACAACTCCAAACTCTCGTAAGGAGCACCAAGGAAGTTTTCCATTTGGTGCATGATATAAATTGCACAATCGATGTTTCGATCAATTCTGTTCCAATTGAAAGCTGGGAATTCAACACTATATGACTCAAAATCTGCACATTTTGGATGATTGATTTGATTCAGGAAAACCCCCATCTGTTCACACTGCACAAGATAAATATCTCAGATAATTATGCAATCAAGTATCACTAAGCAAAACTAAGAGTACCACTAACTAAAACCAATGTATCACTATGTGCAAAATACGGAATCACTGAGAGAAACCTAGTGAATGTAAAAGTATCACTAAATAAGTATAAGCTATCACTAAATAATTATAAAGTATCACTAATAACTATCACGACATAATGTAAGTAACATAAAAGTATCACTAAAAAAATATCAAGTATCACCATTTATCACCATTTTAAAAATAAAGTATCACTGTTTATAACAAATCCAACAATCTCCAAACATGATCTTCATCACTAACATGATCCTTACTAATAGTGGATCACATATTATCTTGTCTTTAATTAAAGGAATTTAATGATAGTTCGAATCACTCTCGAATTCTACAAAAATCATAACTTAAATCTGATTTGGCATTGGCAACCACAAAAGCAAATAAAATGACAAAGAACATGTAAAAATCCCTTTTCCTGGCATATTCTTTTTATGGCTCTAACAAAAGCATGAAATGACCAACAGCCTGCAAACCCTATTTGCCCACTTACGGAACTCAAAATTTACAAATGCAGAGAGACTTTCGAGAATTAGAGATAGAAAAACTTACTAATCTGATTGCAGAGAAGGAATGGACGTTGCAGTGGTGGTGGTGATTGTAGCGGTTGTAGCGACCCGGATGGAGGGTCGCAGAGATTTGGGCGAATTTCTATGACAACATTATGTGATGATGTTTTCAATGGCGGTAGTGATGGTTATAATTGTTGCAGAGGCAGAGGTGGTGACGATTTCTAGCAGTGGTGGAGATGATTTCTAGCAGCCGTGATGGTTTTAACGTTTGCAGATGCGGTTGCAGAGATTTGGGAAAATCGCAGTGGTGATGGTTTTAGCATTTGCAGAGATTTGGGAAAATCGCAGTTGCAATGGCAAAATTGTAGTGATGGTGTAACGGCGGATGTTGAGAATCGCAGAGATAGATGAGATTTGGGGGAAATTGCGAAAGAAGACCCGGGTCTGATACAAATTTTTGTCTTATTATATTATAACTAATCATGATTAACATTTATTACCAAAAAATAATATTTTTAAAAATTATATACCCTAAGTTGGGAATAATTAACCCAAAAATCAATTATATTAACTAAAAAATGAAAATTAAATATTCAAAAATAATTATAAATCATTATTGGGTGGAATAAACTCCTAAATAATAATGTAAAATTATATTAAAGCAAAAGAAATTAAAATTGAAGAAAAAAAAATGAAAGAAATAATCATTTTGAGGTTTGACACACATAAGTTGGGACTAGGGGATATAGGTGAGTGGGAGTAGAGATCATCTAGTCCCAACTTTGTGTGCCAATCGTATACCAACATTAAAATTATAGATTGTTAATAATATTTTTTATAAAAATAAAATTTATTATGTTATAACTAATCATAATTAACATTTATTGCTAAAAATTAAAATTTTAAAAAATTATATACCTTAAGTTTGGAATAATCAACCCCAAAAATCAATTATATATATTAACTAAAAAAATACAAATTAAATATTAAAAAATAATTATAAACCCTAAATAAAATTATAAAATTATACTAAACCTAAAGAAATTAAAATTGACAAAAAAATGAAAGAAAACGTAATAATTTTGAGGTTGATACACAATTAGCACACATTTTTAGTCCTAAACACACATTCTAAGCAACCATGGCTCCAAATACACAACGAAATCACCTATTTTCATCGTACAAACCTTTCCTCTTGCCACCACCATGAAAGGGGAAAAATGGTTTGAAAACTCGTCTTACCGTCTTCGTCGTCATTGTCGATCACGATCATCAACTTGGTCTCCTCCATAGAGCTTATCGTTTCTTTCTTCTTCTTCAACTACTATCTCCTCTGCATAAAGGGATTGACACGAAAAGATGCAAATACTTAGTCATATTAAGCATAAATAATTTGTAAATTTACAATTTTTGACAAAATGTAGAATTTTGTATGGGGAAGATTATACTTTTGTCATCCGAGATTACATTTTTCCCGGCGATTGTAAAATTGCAAAAATTGCAATTCATTTTGCAATCATAAAATCGAAATCTTCATTTTTAAAGTGATTAATGAAATTATTGTTGGAGAGGGGAAAGAGTTATTCTGCACATAATTTGCACACCATTCTTCTTGCTTACCAACTTGAGCGGAAAAGAAAAGGAAATTGAGATGATACATCTTCGACAAATTAATTGAAAATCAAATTTACAGGTATTTGTGAAGAGAGAGAGAGAGAGGAGGAGATGTTTTGCCTGAGAGGCGGTATAAATTGCACTACATTAATGAATCTTCTAAATCGAATATATACGCAATATTGTACATTTATGTTGTACATTTGTTTATTTTTTAATTCATAATTCTTATATATCTTTTACATTCCTATATTTTTTTTAAATATGAAGAAACACATTTTTCAAGTGTCATATGATGTATATTAGTTTTTTTAATAATATTATTTATACGTTTACTTCTATTTAACAATAACCATATAGTAATATTTTTCTCCGTTACAAAAATATTACTTTTTTATTAAAAAAAATTATTTTTTGCATTTTGCAAGTTGTCATTCCATTGATGTGCAGGGGTCCATGAATGGTACCCAATGAATAAAACAATTGAATCTCAAAATAATGTAATCGAAGATGGTCCCTCGTTGTGCATCTCATTAAGAAAAAATCAAATAACACCAACTCAATTCTTTCTTACCATTTTGCAAGTGGTCAAACTTGAAAGAAAAAAAAAAAAAAAAAAAAAAAGGAGATAATTAAACAAGTTGAGTATAATTAATTATCATTTTGCAAGCTGTGATTAAAAATTATTGATGTGCATGGGTCCATGAATGGTACCCAAGGAATATAACAATTCAATCAGGAAATATTCTAATTGAAATGCTCCAGACGCTGCTCCCTTGTTGAAGATCAGCATTTAGAAAAAACTAACCCTTCATCATAACATCAACTCAATCTATCATTACCAAGCCTATCCCCTCCTGCTTTTCTTTCTCAAACTTGAAAAAAAAAAAAGAAGAAGAAGAAGAAGATAATTAGAGGTTAGAGATGGCTGCAACGGCTTATGCAGCAGCAGTTTCATTGTTGAACACCATGGATACTATCAAGATTCATCCTTTCCTTTCCACTTATTTCAACAAGTACTCGATCGAGTCTCTCCGAGAAAAGGTTGATTTCTTTGTGGATTTTGTGGAGAAGTATTCAGATGTTGAGAGCGAAGAAGCAGAAGATTTGTTGAGGCCGATTGCAGATGCAGCTCATGAAGCTGAAGAAATAATCAATATCCAAGCAGCTGATCGAATTCGTGATGGATCCACTAGAAAAAGGCGCAGAATGACTCGGAAGCTGAAGAAGATAACACGAGAGATGGATTGCATTAAGGAAAAGGCTATGAATGCTAAAGAGGAAGCTGGATTCATAAATCCATATTCCCAGCTGCCTCCTGCATCGTCATCAGCTACGGAGCATTTGGTGAGGCGAATGGCAGCTGTAGCTCTCAAGGCTATGCCTCCCAAGCTGCAGAGAAAAATAAATGTCATGGATTCTAACAAGGAAAATGTTATCAAGGGTAAAGAGCAAACTGGATTCCTAAATCAGCAGCTCACATCTTCCCTGCCTTCTTCTTCATCATCATCAGCTCCTCCTGCAAATGCCAAGATTACTGCCATGGTTGGATTTGATGGTTACTTGGAGCAACTTTTGGATCAGCTCACTGGGCAACATTCTGGGCGGCAAATACTTCCAATTGTTGGAATGGGCGGCATAGGTAAGACCACTCTTGCAACTAATGTCTATAAAAATTCACTTACGCAGTACCATTTTGATATTCGTGCTTGGGTTACTGTGTCTCAACAGTTCAGTGCAAGAAATATTATTTTACAAGCACTTTCTTGCCTAGATGGATACACTAGTAGCACAGATATATCTAAATCTGATTCTCAATTAGGTGAAGAGTTATCTAAAATTTTATATGGTCGTAGATATCTGATTGTATTGGATGATATATGGAGTGTTGAGGCTTGGGAAAAGATAATGTTTTTCTTCCCAGAAAATATCAATGGAAGCCGAATTATTATAACATCTAGGGAATCAGAACTGGTTGATTACTTTGACTCCTCTGCAATTGCTGTGGATTTTCTTGATGAGAAAAATAGTTGGGAGCTTTTCTGTGAGAAAACATTTGCAGAAGAAGGTTGCCCTCCTGAATTAGAAGAAATTGGGAAGGAGATTGTTGGGAAGTGCAAAGGCCTTCCACTCGCAATCACTGTGTTTGGGGGACTTCTTTGGAAATCACCCAAGACGCGAGAATATTGGGAGAAAATTGCAAAAGATAAAAGCTTGATTTTGGAGTCAGGGGAGGGCAACATTAAACCCTTGAGCATATTATATTTGAGTTACAAGCACTTGCCGGTTTGGTTGAAACCATGTTTTTTGTACTTGGGATTATTTTCAGAAGACTATGAAATTGAAGTGTCCCAACTTATCAAGCTTTGGATTGCGGAGGGATTTATAAGATCAAACACAGAGCAAACTTTGGAAGAAGTTGCAGAGAACTACGCAAAGGAGCTTGTTGATAGGAATCTCCTTTTAGTTCGTGAATTGAGAATGGACAAGAAATTGAAAAGTTTTAGAGTAGTTCATGATGTTGTAAGAGAGTTGTGCATAAGGATAGGTGAGAAGGAGAAATATTTTTGTGTCCAAAGGGACATAGATGGAAAGCGCCACTATATAGTCGATGAATCAACGGCAAGGTTGTTTTACCCTCGAGAATCTCAAGAAACATTTCCATCACTTTTTTATCCTCTAAAATTGAAATATCAAAAAACGGCGCATTTTAAATCTAGATTGTTGAGAGTGTTGGTTCGTAGTACTTTTCTAGACTATTCTTATCAAGAAGTCAACTTACGGTTCTTATCCTGTTACAATGTTGACATGCGTGATTCATCAATTATACATCGACATTGGAGTCTACAAACTTTAATTGTTTCGGGTCCATTTAATGCACCGCTTGAAATTTGGGAGATGCCACAACTCAGACATATTGAAGTTGAGTTTTTCTTTCTTCCTGATCCTCCTAGTAGTCCCACCTGTGCGGATGGCGTCATTGTTTTGCAAAACTTACAGACACTGACGCATGTAAAGAACCTCGCTTTAAGTGAGGAGGTCTATAAGAGAATACCCAACATTAAGAAATTGAGTATTACATACAAATTCAATAAGGTAGGGGAGGCAAGTGGGTGTAACTACCATCTGCAGAATCTTGGTTGCTTCAACAAACTTGAATCGCTACAATTATATGCTCATCACTTTGACGAATGGGAATATACATGTCGTGATTCATTACAGCAGCTGAAACTACCGAGTTCCCTCAAGGAGTTGAGTTTGGATGGTTGGAAGCTTGTAGGGAGTGATATTGCAATGATTGCTTCCTTGCCTCATCTTCAAGTTCTTATGTTGCTAGACAATGTAGTGGTGGGACCTATGTGGGACTGTGTTGAGGGGAAATTCATTAGCTTGAAACACCTCCACATTCATGATTGTGAAGATCTGATTAACTGGAGTAGTGTAGATAGCTCCAGTTTTCCAGTGTTGGAGACACTTTCTCTTGAAGGTTTATACGAATTGAACGAGATCCCTTTAAGTATTGGAGATATACCCACACTTGAGAGAATGTATGTTAATTGGTGCTGTGAATCAGCCACCATTTCAGCAATGAAGATACTGGAGGAACAAGAGAGTCTTGGAAATCAGAGCCTTCATCTCACACTCAAATTTTGGAATATGACTACTGCAGAAAGGTGGAGGGGAAAAATCCAACAATTGGGCATCACATGCCAAAATCTTCACATTGAGAGTAGATTGTGAAGAATATATATTTATTTGTTTTTAGTTATCTTTAACTAAAGTTGAAATATGATGTGTATTTTTTGTTTATCTATAAACTCGTATCATGCCCACAAGTGTAAAAGTAATTTGTAGCATACAATGAAACAAGGTCGATCCTTATGGAAATTGATAGTTAAATTAACAGCTCCAATTATCACAACTTTGACAATTGGATTATCTAGACTCTCGGATTAAGATTTGATGCATTAATGAAGGGAATTTAGAGTAAAACAAAGGAATGGGAAAGATTCTGTGACATGGGCACCTTGCTCTTATTGCTCAAATCTAGGGTTACCACTATACTTATAAATTACTCAAGCTATAGAAAGACCACAAAAATACATAGGCTCATCTCTCGATTAAGATTAAGATGTAATACGGATGATTATCTATAATACATTCATAGATTGCATTTTCCAAAAGCACATAAGGTCAACATTCCTTCCACATATTCAATCTTTTCTCAAAGACACAAGTAAATGAATTTGGTTCATAAATGTTCACACGATCACATTCTCTCTCAAGTAATATAAATCATAACAATTGATACCAAATGAAAGTCACTCAAACAACATTATACTCAATAATTTAGAATACAAAAGTTTGAATAAATCATAAAATAGCATAACCCACAGATGAGAATAATTTTTACAAGGATTTACCACATCATGGAGCTCAAAGGCTCTAGTTAACCATATTTACATCCATGGATAATACAAAGAAGTAGATGACATTATCCATCCTAAATAACACAAGAAAGTGAGGAGAAGAGTAAATCCGATCAAGGTAAACGTCTCTTCTTGAGGGGCTTGAATTTTCAAGATGATCTTCCCTTTCTTTGCCTTCCTCTTAGTTCTCCAAAAAATCTGATCTTGTAATATGAAGGAGTGTCTTCTTTCTTCCAAAAAAGGGTGCCTTTATATACTAGGTCAAAATAGAGTTAAAGTCAAAATGGATAAAAATCGGACTTATTCATTCAGAGCGCAACCATAGAAGGTCGCGTTTCGTAGCCACGTTCGGTCATGCAATGGGGGGTGACTTGAGAAGGTCGCACTTGGAGGTCGGGTTTCGCATGAAGAAATACAACTCTTTGAAGCGCCACAACGCGAGCTTTCGGTTGCGTTTAAAGGTCAAGTTTCAGTGTTTTGTGTGACGCGACCTGAGTTTGTCGCGCTTTAAGGTCGCTTTTTGGAAGCATAATTCCGGGCCTCTAAAGCTTCTGCAACGCGACATTTTGATCGAGTTTGGTCCCTTTTCTTGGTGCAATCTGAGGAACACGCATTCCAAGGTCGCGCTTTAGCTTCATTCTTCTTTTAGTTTTTATTTCATCCTTTTCTTGACTCCTACGGCCCGCTTTAGTCAAATCTCCATTTTAACTTTAATTCTACTCTTTAAGTTCATTTTTCCTTTATTAATGACACTTTATAAGAAACAGCTTTAAACAGTAGATTAAACTAAATAAGCTAATAATGAGTACAATAAATGCACTCATCAAATATACTTTGAGCTAAATAAATTTATTAATCAAATAAATATGTTGATAGCTAATATATATTTAAATAGATATTTTAAACTAAAATTATGTGTTAATATATAACAATAATTTAATAATATGTGTAATCCATAAATAAGATGGGTATATATGCCACTGAATAGAGTCAAGTCGAGAATCCACCATATCAATATTTTACTTATTTAATGTTATTTGGATCTGATAATTAATGCGTGAGAAACTTATCCCTTCAATTTTTTTATTTTTTTTATAGTCACACACTCGACCTGTAGTATTAAGGAGATTAGAATTCTTGATTTTTTTATTCACACACCCAATTCATGATTTTTTTTTACTCACACACTCAACCTGTGGTATTAAGGAGATTAGAATTCTGTGATTTTTTTTACTCACACACCCAATTCATGATTTTTTTTACTCACATGATTTTTTTTTACTCACACACTCGACCTGTGGTATTAAGGAGATTAGAATTCGTGATTTTTTTTACTCACACACTCAATTCATGATTTTTTTTTACTCACACACTCTACCTGTGGTATTAAGAAGATTAGAATTCGTGATTTTTTTTACTCACACACCCAATTCATGATTTTTTTTACTCACATACCCGACTTGATGGTATTTAGGAGATTCGAACTCATAATCTTCGATTTTCAAGCAACCTCACGCCACCACTAAATCATCCCCACCGGACAACTCCTTTAATATATTTAATTAACATAATATATTTTAGTCCGTAATTATGTGGCGTAGCATCTGATAATTTAATTAACATAATCTATTTTAGTCCATAATTATGTGGCGTAGCATTTGATAATATTATTAACTCATTGCTCTCAAAATGGAGCATTTATATTATTTTCATTTTTTAGGAAAACAGGCCTTAAAATTACCGAGAAAATAGACCTTAATTTTTTTAATTTTGTTAGACAACACAACTTTCTCCAAGCAAATGCTTCGATTTCTTTTTTCTTTTTTTTTTCTATTTTTTTTTTTCCCGTAAAGAACTCCATTGTTGAGGTCTCTATTGTCCTCATTTTATTTTTTACTGTAACACAATTTTTTGTATTTTATTTAATAAAACATAAAATAGTGTATAAATAAAATAATTTCGGATCAAATTTGTATTGTTTGGATTCTCCATTTCTCCTCTAATTAATCACTTCAGGAACGATCTTCAAATGCTTCGAAGTTTTCGGGGAATTTTTATCTCCTCGATCTTCTTTGACTTGGTCTTTGGTCTTTGAAAACGTTAATTTAGAGGGCTCACGTCTTGTTTTCAGATCAAACACTAATTTTTGATAAAAAAACACTTTTGATTGCCTTGCTTGTGGATCAAACACCGTATGATTTTGGTGAAGAAGACATTTGAATGTCATAAGAACGTCTTATGACTATCCAAGAGAATTTTGCCATGAATATCCAAGAGAATTTCACTTATGTAGATTCTTCTCAAATTCTTAAACTCTTCGGAGAGAGAAATTTGGAGAATTAGGGCTCAGGTGGCGCGATTTGATTGGCTACTCAATATTTTGGACTTATCTTTATCAAATTCTTGATTGCACAGATTTGACACGTGACAATTTCTGATTAGTGGAGATTATCCACATATTTAAATATCAACATTTATTTATTCAATTTAGGAATTAATTCATGTAAATCCCTAAAATATAAATAAATAATATACTTTGATATTTAAATCTTTATCTTCGTTTATTAAATATCAATATCTATTTATTTAATTTAAGAATTAATTTAATTAAATTCTTAAAATATAAATAAATAATATAATTCAATATTTAATTATTTGCAGTGGCGGCCCCGAGGGTGTGCGAGAGGTGCGCCGCACAGGAGCCTCACACATTTAGGGGCACTATTTTTATAAATTTTTAGTAGTAGTAGTCATATTAACGTATGTTAGTTTATAAAAAAAATAATCTTTTAGTTTATAAAAATTAATTCAAACCTTTTAAAAAATAATATAAGAAAGACCAGCTCAGCATTTGGTCCAATATTTTATAAATAATACTATGCCTAGTCCAATTAATATATGTGAAAATCTTGAAAATATTCTAAAGGTGAGAGTTTAGTGATTTTGATGGTCAAGATGTGTTTCAAGAATTAAAAACTTTGCGGTGTCTTTTACCAAAAGAACATAAAACTTTAGATATATTGGCTTACTTGAAGAGGTGGAATAGTTGTCTCAATATATACATTGTTTCTAGAATTTTATTGACCATACCTATTACAGCTACGTATGCAAAGTTGCTATTTATTTATTTATTAAAATCTTACTTGCAATTGATCATGTCAAAAGATTGACTAGACTTGCTTTGATATCCATTGTAGAGGTCAAAAACTCTACAATTGATCATTCTTCGAGTTCGGGCTCCGTTGATTTACAAGATAAAGAAAATATATGAAGCCGAAGGATTATCGGTGGGTCGACGATCGAACGGACTCCGACACTCAAATTAGAATCGAATTAACAATGGTAAAAGCGAATAAACGATGGACAAAATGATAAAGGATATTCGGTAATCGAGAGGGATCGAACTTTGCTGCTGTGGACCCTTAAATATGTACGCTGCTTGCGGAATAGTATGATGAAAGCTTTTATGTGAATTTAATAAAGCGAGTGCAGTGTGAATGACAGTTTTTTCTTCTCTACCTGTCGTTATGAAGAGTGTGTGTGTATATATATATATATATATATATATATATATATACTCGTGAGCTTTTACCTGAATTTCGATATTTTAGAGATCTTCTCTATCCTTTTTAGGATTTTTAACGGGGTCTCGGTTATCTTCAACGGATACCTTGACCCAGTCTTTTTTCTGGAGTCTACGCGACCGTGGACTCTTGCTTGATACCTCTAGTCTTCGAGAAATAAAGTGTTGTTCTCATGATGTGGGCCTCGAAAGGTGGATTTTGAGGTATGGATCTCGAGATGTTGAACATAGGATGTCAAACTTATTCGGTTTTTTAAACCTTCAAATGGTCGTTGGCCTAATCTTTGGGCCTATGCAGAAATAGGGCCTCTACATCCATTGAACAAGAGTTGCTAGAAAATATTAATTTTGAAAAATTTATACATGAGTTTCTTCAAAACATGATAAGAAAAGTATTTTTAAATAATATTTTGTAGTTTGCGTTTTGTACATGATATTGTTTAAAATATTTTTTCTTTTATTTCAGATTCATTCAAATATCAGTGAATGCGCACGAGTCACATGATTTTAAAGTTTTCAAGAATGCAAACTTTTTAATGATTTGAACATATCAAACAAATATTTTTAGGTGCATTTTTAGGTGCATCAAAGTGTAATTTATATCATTTTATTTGTATTTTAAAATTTTAATTTTAACAAATAAGGGGTACCAATTTTTATGTTCGCACAAGGCCTTCAGAATCTCAAGGCCGGCCCTAATTATTTATATGGCATAATTTAATTTAGCCATTAAAATTTATCTGTATACGTTTACACCAACAAGCCAACTAGCTATCGAAGAGCAACTAATTTTAGATATTCCATGTATAGTAATTATTTATAAGAAAAATGGAACAAATCAAGTTTCAGATGAATCAAACTAAAAAGAAAATATAAAATGGATAAAAATATTTCACTAAAAGATTATGACTGTTTAATAATTTATTTTTTAAAATTAAAAAGGCGAACAGAAAAACAGAATTTTAAAACTGGATCCAAACTGTCCCCACAAGAGAGAAATGAGAGGCAGTTAATGTCCAAGTAGATGAAGCTAACACCTTCAGAAAATCCACTCATTTTCCCCACCTCTCATGTTTGATTACGCGTCAATTCATTGGATAATTCTTCAAAATCAAGAAACCAAACATATTTAAAAACAAAAACAAATTCCCACTTCAAAAAAACGGTTGAATTCAGTCCCATAAACAGTGTTGTTGTTTCTCATTCTGTCTGAGCCCATTTCAAGAATCTTGATTTGAGGCTGTAATTTGATAGGTTCTTTCAATTTAGCTTAGTTTGAATCAAAGTTTACATCTTTCTGTGTTTCTTGAACTGGAAATGAGGATTTAGCAAAATACTAAGGTTTGTTTTGTTTAATTGAGGTGTTTTGATCGACAAATGTTGCCTGTTTCTTCAGCAACCACCAGCTGCTCCTGCCATGGACAGGTAAAGATCTTAATTTCTTAGTGATTTATGTAGAATCTATTTCGCTGTTGATTTCTTGATCTTATGTTTTCTAATTTGATCATGAAAACTGGTTAATGGTTAATATTGTTGTTTGGGGTTTCTTAGTTGCTGAATTTGAGTAGATTAATAGGAAGTTCATTAATGAAATTTCATCATTGTTATTGGATTTATGAATATGGGTTTATTGTGAAATTGTCAAATTGATGAAGTGTCACACATAACTCTGCAGATTCCTGTCTATGGAGGTTTGAAATCTTTCTCCTCATACCCTAAGGCATTTGATTGCAACAATGTGAATAAATCAGTGAAGAACTTCTCGAATTTCTCTAGGAGAAGAGCTATTACATGTTTCTACTCGAATTATGTTGGGAAAGCTGAGCAATGTAGCTCCATAGACACTACTACCAATCAGTCATTGTATCAGAGTGATGAACTACGTCGTTTAGTGCCTAAAATGATATTTGTAGATAGCTCGAGTGAGTCTGCCGGAGGTTATCAGATAACGGATTATATCAGTAAAACCATTGATAGTGCTGATCCTGAACTTCCTATATCTGTGAGTGATGTTCCAATTGACTCTGCACCGGTGTCTGATTCATTGAACGTTGATGTAAATCCGTTGTCTGTCCAAAGCATACAGTTCTCAGACATTATCAATGGAGGAGAAGATGTTTTGAACAAGTCATTAGATACTATCTCCTCTTCGTGGAATGCTGCTCTAACGAGTGCTAATGAGGCCGTTGATAATGTGATTAGCGATGTGATCACATTTCTGAACAAAACTGGTGAATCAGCTGGTAATAAGTTGAGTGGTTTCTCGAGTGGAGTGAAGGAAGGGTCAGGCTCAGCAGGTGCTGCTGCAGTCGATGTGTTGAGGCGAGCAGTTGTGACAGTCGAGGATTTACTAGCATTTGGGACGAAGAATATTGGATATGCTTATGGCTCTGCAAAAGGAATTCTCCCTCAAGAATACCAAGATGTACTTAGATTATCCGAAGGGCGTGTTGTCGAAACATTGAGTCCTATTGGTGCTGCGTTTCAGCAGGTATATTCAATATCACAAAATTTATTCTGATTTTGATATATAGTATCCAAATGATCAAATGTTTTAACTCAGAAAAATGCTTCATTTATCTTGACAATTTTGAGGCTTTTAAAGAACTTTGAGATTAATTTTATCTTATTTCCACATCGTTGTGTAAAGGTTTACATTGCATTGGAGGGATTGGAAAAAAGCCTTGGATTAGACCCTAATGATCCTCTCATTCCAGTTGTTCTTGTATTTGGAGTTTCAGCCATTTTGTGGTACAAATTTCTTGTTTCTTCATTTTTCATGAAAATGATTAAATGATCCTTCTTTATTACTCTCTTTTAAATGTAAAAAATTACATTTTTCATCAGATTTTTGCAGGGGTTCGTATAGAGTGTTGAAATACAGTGGATACGCGGGAGATTTATCTCCTGAGTCAGCTTTAGAGCTCTTACGAGGGAATGACAACGCTGTGCTTATTGACATTCGGCCCGAGGCAAGAGACTGTAAAATTTCTTGCATTTCCTTTGGTAGAAAATTACCTCTTCTCTAAAATCCATTAACAAGTTGATTCATTTTGCAAGTTCCTTCTGCTAATTTCATTTTACAACAGCTTGTTTTCTTTGGCAAATGTGGAAGTTATATAGTTGATGAAAGTTATATAGATGACTACTAGCTATGACTGTTTTGGAAAAACAATCTATTTTGTTTCATTTTACTTCATACTCTTGCTAGTGACATGATTTTTGCTGACTATTTCTTGCTGCATCATTATGGGTGTGAAGAGTCTCAGGGATAGAGATGGTGTTCCTGATCTTCGAAGGAGTGCTCGTTTCCGGTATGCCAGCATAACGCTACCTGAGGTTCGTAGTCTAAGCTTTTGAATTTATGAAAATGGAGGCCAATTGACAAAACAAACTGTTACAACCATGAACCATCTTAATTTTTTCATGGTGTATGAATTTTTAGGTTAACAGCTCTGTGAAAAAGCTGCTGAAGGGAGGAAGAGACGTGGAGGACTCGTTGCTTGCAGTGGTCATTCGGGACCTTAAAATTGTTCGAGTATGATCACATTTTCAAGATATGTTTTCCTATCTATATAGATTCTTGAATTTGTGATGCTGTTAAGTTTCTGAGGAAAAGAAGTGGTGTCTGAAATCGATTTCATAACTATAGGACAGGTCGAAGGTTCTAGTCATGGATGCTGATGGGAGTCGTTCGAAGAGTGTGGCAAGATCACTGCAGAAGCTTGGAACTAAGGCAAGTATGACCTAGTCAAGTTCTGTTTTTACACCGGTAGGATTCATTGCACCAACGGAGAAGATAGAGCTCATTGATGGCCAAAACCGACATGAACACTATGAAAGTTGATCCATATGGCCATAGATCACCTTTAGTGTGTTCATTTCATTCATTTCTAAGTCGAGTTTTGTTAATTTTGTGCAAGATAGCGACCTTATCAAGTCCTAGGTGGCTTTCAATCCTGGGTGAACGAAGGGTGTCGCGTTAAAGAGCTAAAACCCGAGACAACGCTCACTATACTCAACGAGGTATGATTCTGTTGCTTCTACGTCTCAACTTAGCTCTTTGACTGGAGAATAATCGCTCTCATTATGATCACCTAATATCAAAATGCTGAAAAAAAAAGCTGTGTTTATAGGAAGCTGAAGCTATCTTGGAGGAGATCAAACCAACCCCATTGAAAGTTCTTGGTTTTGGAGTGGTAAGCTTGTTTTCTTGCATATTTTCAGTGATCCTACGTTCACTCTGTCGCGTTCCAATCTCGTGTTTCTTCGAGTTTCGTGTATGATATATGATAATGCAGGTTTACAGTACTGATTGTATGAAATGTGAAACTCCAATCTCTCACTAGATTTAACTCATTGTAAATCTACTTGCATAGTGTTTATTTCTTGCTAACATGAGTTTTTCTCCATTACAGGTTGCTGCTGCTGCAGCTTATTCATTAGTAGGTAAATTCTTGCACATTTTCTCACCGTTGCTTGCGATAATTTCCTACAAATCAAACGCCGTAGTAACGATAGAATGATGTCAGAAAATTAGAACTTAGTTTCGTACTCCTTACGACGTAGTTTCTTACTCCTTATGTCCCATAAAAGTAGTCTCATTTTCTTAATATACCCTTATTTAATGATCTTCGATATCAAACATGATTGTTACTTTCGTCTGCAGAGTGGGAAACGACACTGCAATTCATCGGGGTTATCGGTCTCGGACAGGTACGGGACGTGAAGCTCTTCATCTCCGATGAACATTTTTCGTATCGTATTCGGGATTATTAGTCGAATCACCGTCCTAAACTAACATTTTACTACATTCTTCAAATCTACAGACTATATTCCGACGAATTGGTTCATATCAGGGCGCAGATGAAATTAAGCAAGATTTAAGGTAGCAGCTAACAAATAAAGCTTCTATAAATATATAGTCAAATTTGACACAAATTTTGGTTCTATGCTGTAAACTACCTTAGGTTTCTGCTAGCTCCAGTTGCACTAGGAGGTCAGGCAATTTCATGGGCGGCCGGGAAGTTGGAGCCGAACCGCAACGGGCTACCGACGTCGCCTTCGTCGTTGGACGTCCAAAGCAGGGTGCTGCAGGCAGCAGCAAAGCTAGAATCACAACCCCCTGGCGCTACAGAAACACAAGATTTGCCTCAAGTTGCAGCTTCTGGCAATGAGGAAGTAAACATATCTGAAGCATAGGAATCTTGAAATACTTACGTGGAATCGGTACGATTCTGGTTCCTCCTGTTGTGAAAAATCATGGAATGGTGTAAGTTCGACACGAACATGAACCCGAACCGGTTTGGATAGCCTCTTATAGTTTTTGTGAGCACAATTACGTTTGACCAGAACATGATAATATTGTAAACTGAAATAAGCAGAATCAGCTCAGGTCATGCAAGCAATGTAGTTTTCCTCTCTTTAATATTTAAATGGCACTATAGTTCAATTTACCAGAATGCAGCCACCCCCCAAAGAAAAGGAAAAGGGAAAATATTAATGTGGTTCCTAGAGGGCTAGACTCGGAAACATGACAAAAAGAAGGGGAGAGAGAGAGCCCAAACTGGGGCAATCATGTTCATCTCACTCCCTAGTGATCTCTATCATATTCTGATCATCAAGAGCAACTAATCAGACATATCATCCTCGGCACCACTGAAATTATCGGCTTCGTCTATGTCCTGACTCATCCTACGTAAACGACCACCAGCACTCCCATCCATGCCTCCCCTTCCACTTCTTGAGGTTATATTACCCTTCGAAGGTACAAAATCCTGATAAGCACGGAAGAGTGAGAACCTGAGCTATATAGCTGAAGGATGGGAGTAATGAACTTTTGCGTACCTCTTCTTCTGTCAATACTTTGATAGCTACATCGGCTCTCCTCCTTACTGTCACTGACCTAGGCACTGGAAATTGTTCCACCTCCTCGCTTGATTTTCCATCTCTTGCGCGCTTTTTCCTTAAGATGAGCTTCTTTGGAAGGGGCTGCATGAAGATGAAGATGAATCGGTACAAGAATGAAAAGGAAATGAGAGCTTGCAACCTTAATTGGAAAGAAGGACCAACCAAGTATCTAGCTTCTGAATCACCAAATGATACAAGGTATGTTGTGGGATCATCCACATCGTCACCTCGGACCTGTCAAGTCGTTTAAAAACATGATGAGAGAAGCAGCTGTAGTTTAAAACAAATAGTAACTTTATTTTGTGAACATACGTCATAGTGATACTCGCGGACCCATGAATATGAGATGTCTTCATTTTCATCATATATATCTTTCTCTACCTGTCACCGTAACCAAGAAACAATGATCATAATCTTGACCAAAAAATAACATTACAGTATATACAAATTCAGACCTTAATTTTGAGATTATACCTCGTCAATTGACGGCACCATGTATGCTAAAAATCCATCAGGTTTCTCTGGATCTGCACTTGTCGATGCATAACTTTTCATAATTGCCTGCAAAGCCAAATGACTCATTACACCAGAAGTTCAACATCAACATACCACAAAATTATCTAAAAGATAAGAGAATCTACAGATAATGACCAGGAGGCGAACCTAATTAGCTGATACACAAGCAGAGAGATGAACAAACTAAATGAAGGAATTGTAAGAACGGGGTAGCTATTATAGTCCTTCAAAATGCTCTTATAGCTATTAATTGTTGAATAAATCTATAGCATATCAAAAGGCCAATATGAGCCAATATAATAAGCCGAAAGAAAGGCTAGAAAGTTCCAAACATTGCATGAGAGATTAAGAAGTCCAGAAAATGTATCAAGAAACAAAATAAGTGGACTTGCGAACAAAAATACTACAGGAAATTGATGTTATCCTTACTTTGTGTTCATACTCATCACGATCAGCTGCACTCAATTTTCGGTAGCCTTCTGAATCAGCAGTTGGAGCGCTATCGAAAGTTGCAACCACAAAATGGTCATCATACCTGAAAAAGGAATAAGCACCTTAAAAAACTGTGATCTTCTGGTCTATCAAAATTATGCAGCTTGCATTAGAAGCACAATAATAATTCTAGTTAGAAAGGCTATCTGCTGAACTTAAGTGTTTAGACCAAGGAACCTGAGTCTATAATCAGTTTACTATGAAGTTGATTTCAGAAAAAATGGAAGAATGAAAAATAGAGACCGAAGGAGCTTGTGTAAGGAGGGAGTAAAATTGTCAGACATAGGTTACTCAAGTGTTATAGAATATGTTTCTCAAAAAAAAAAGTTATAGAATATGGGTAAGTAGAACTCCTTTGTCCCACACTGGATATGAAAGTGAAGGATGGAGGATGGAAAGTGCAAGTACGAGAACCCAATTGGGAAAATAAACATAAGAAATACTACTAAATTCTGGAGAAACAATATAATTGACTGGTTTCTCCATTTTTCTTGATTTCAATCCAGCTGAAACTACAAAACCGTATGGCTGATTTTGACCCATTTGAGAGCCAGTCTAGAGACTGGTTCCCAATCCAATCAGTTAAACCAGATTATCCATCGTTGTTTCACAAACACAGAGAATTTCAATAGCTTATTTTTCTACCACATCAAATATATCAGATTACTCTTCCCAAAACACACAACAGAAAACAGACTACCAAGTGCTTAAATATAAAGATACAATATACCTATCAAACTCAGGTAAAAGCGGGAGAATCCTTCTTGGTTGTAGATGGCGATTAATTGCATGAACGGGCTTGGCTTTGGAGGCCTCAAAAGATGCCAAAACATCCTTAATTTTCCTTTCCCTGAACAAAAAAAAGTGGATAGTCAACAAGGTAATTGATGTAAATGGCTCAATCATTTTTATTCTTGTATGACCAGCAAGCAAGTCAACTAACCTACTGTTGAGGTTCTCCAAAAGAATACGACCTCGAGACTCTCGCAATTCTTTTGCTTGTTTTTCAGTCAAAGACTGCAAGTAATATCAAATTTTCAAAATAAGCTTCCAGTAGAGTTTTGCACTAATTCTTAGTTAGAAAATAACTCAATGATACCTGCTTAGTTGACTCAACACTGAGAGGTGATATGTACTGAGTTTTAACAAGCCAAGAGACACCTTTGTCAGTGGGCCTTTCTTTCTTTTTAATGCCATCGGTCTTAATTGGGGTTATAGGATCATCATCGCGCAACAACTCCTCATCCTCCGGATCAAGGGGTATCCTTTCACCCTTAGGAGGACTGGTCAACAGAGATTGATAGAACAAATCAGAAGCAGCTCAACCTAAAGAGCATGAAAGAAAAAAGGGCCAGAGAAGTTTACTTGTATATACTCAGGTCAAGAAGGTCTAGTGGTATCCCGAGATCAGGTTCAACATGTAGCTGAGGTTTCCAATTCTTCTCCAACGATGTTATTTGATATTTACAGTATCTGCAAAGACCACGTTTATCAGACACAAAGTAGATTCAGAATCATAAATGCTCCAGTTTAATCAATTTACAAATTTGTGTCATGTACAAAGGATTAAAAAAGGAAAGAGCAAGAACATCCCAACCAGAGTTTTTTCCTTTTTATTTAAATCTTTTACTGTGTGTTATAGCCAATTGGAAGGGGTTTATTTGTCAACTTTAAAATAGAAGAAAAAAATTGATCAATACTCCGGAATTATTTGTTTCTTTTAATTCCGCGGTCTTTTGGAGAGAAAAGGTCCCAATGCTGAAATTGTAAATATAAAAAAGAGGTGTTTGCTTGATTTGGACCTCCAATAGATTCTGGCTCAACCGTCATAAAAAAGGTATGTGTAATCATCATATTATCAAAGTACCCATCCCTCGTACATAGGACATGTCATATGACCCATCACTTACTAGACGTGTTGTGAAGATAGGGGGGCTATAATTAGATTGTTTGTGGGGATAAACGACAAATACAGATCAAGAATGAGATGGGTACAGTAATAAGGCTCTAAATAAAGGCATTTGGCAATAACCAAAACTGAGATGGACAGCACAGATTATGGACTAAAAAGGTCATTTTCAGCAAAACAAGAAGTATTATTATTGCGACAGTTACAATATAAATATGATACAGAACAGAGCTCCATACCTATCTGGGTCTCTCTTTAATGACAAAAGCTTCATCTTAGCAGACGGATCAGGCAGTTCGTTTCGAAACCTACAAAAAGCACAAAATTGCTAGTGAATGTTTAGTCACTAAATACAATCAATTCATGCCCGACAACACGCAAAGCTACCACTTCGTTGCTAACAGTTGAAGTGGCCATGCTGCATCATTCTTATTGAGTTATTATTTCACATTAAACTATAGAGCATTAACAATTACCTAAGAAATACGCTGAACTACAATAATAGACTAGCAAACTCAAATGAAGAGCTCAGATATACTCACTTCAACTTGCAGAGGAACGTTGTTGGCTTCTTCAGCCGGTTTTCGATTCTATCACCGCTTAATAATGGGGTGCTCCTTCTGTCACCCATATGCGATCCACTAATCGAACCATGGCCCTTGGCTCCAGAGGCCAACATTTGGGTCTTCTGCAGCACTTTATTCTGTGACTCTCTCACATGCTGTTTGAGTTTCTCCTCTTGCTTCTGCTTTTCATATTCCCTCTTCTTTCTCGACCTCCTTTCTTCCTCTGTCTCACCCCGACCTACTGGGGGCTGCCCGCTCGGTCTTTTACTACTCATTGGAGGCTTTTGATCCTTTCTAGATGATGCTGCAGGATTGGGTAGCCTACTCTCCCTGCTTGTACCCACAGAAGGAGGCACCGAAGAAGGCAATGGTGGAGGTGATAAGGGCTGCGAAGGAGGCGGTGGCGGAGGAGGAGATGTAGGAGGAGGTGGTGGCTGCGAAGGAGGAGGTGGCTGCATAGCTGGAGGCTGATTAAACTGGTTATACTGAGATGATGGGAAGTACATTGCGGGCGGCTGCGGCGGTGGAGGCGGAGGGGGGTAAGAAGACGACTCCGGCGGAGGAGGAGGAGGAGGGTATTGATACTGCTGCTGTTGAGGGGCTGGAGGGAGCTGGTTTCTCGCCGGAGGGTTGAACTGCTGCTGCTGTTGCTGCGATGACGATGATCCATACCCTGGAAGCTGATAGCTCTGATTGTAATTCGAGCCATCGCTGCCGCTGTAAGCACCCCAATTCTGCGAATACTGATTGCCACCACGCGAAGACGACGGCGGCGGTGGCAGCGGTGCTGGAGGCTGCAAAGGAGTTTGATTCGACGGAGGTGGAGGTGGCGGTGGCGGAGCAAATGTCGACTGCGGCGGCGGGTGGAATGGCCTGTACGACGCCATGGCTAGATTTCGAAACACAATAAGGCAAACCCCACAGAGTCAAATTACACCCGAAAAAAAAAAAAAAAAAAAAAAAAAAAAAAAAAAAAACACCTTCTTTCCAAATTATATGCTCGGAACAAGCATGAACAAAACCCTAACAGCTCGAAAAGGGGGAAACAAAAATCAACGTCGGAACAAAACTTCTTTCTATTCAAGAAAAAATAGATAAAAAATCCCCTCCGCAAAAGAATTCGAATTGAGCTTCTCAATCGAAGCTCCGAGCAGAATTAAAGTAAAAACCCTAACAACGAAGTGACGCAAAATTGAATTCTCGACTTTGCGAGCTCGAAACAAAAAGGTTTAGCGATTGCGACAACATAGCTGAGCAAAAGGGATCGATTTTGGAGATATGGGAAAGAGATCCAGTCTCTGAAAAGGAGGAATTGGGGACTGAAATTCAAAACCCCAATTGAAAATCAAGAACCCTAGAACTCAATTGAAGAGGCGAAATTTGTCACTATGTATGAAAAAATTTGATAAAATCATGCACAACCGCGTCACTATGTGTACTGTGTGTTTGGAATGATAAACAGTAAATTTTTGCAGGTGTCTCAGCTTTTATATAGTGTGTGATTATGCAATTTTTTTATTTTTTTATTTAAATGTTCAATTTTAGGCACAATTGAAAATAAAAGGAATTGATGACGAAATTTATTTGACTATTTCCTAAAGTAGTAGGAATTGGATATTTGTAGCAAAAAAAATTTATGAATTCAATCTGGTTTTTGTGTGATGAATGGATCCCTTTGATAGAACATTCCCTTTTTTTTTAGATTTGGGTATAGAAATTTAATTGCAATTGGATATACCATCTAAATATAACAATAGTCTAAATTAGCATGACAAATAACTCCCACAAAGTAAATTAAGACATTTATGTGTAACATTTAATAACATAAAAAATAGTGATCAACTCCGAACAGTGAAAAATCGTGTGATCGCGTCTTATTTTCACATGATCGCGTCTAAAAGGAAGAGTATAAGATTCGAAACACGTCACTCTTTTTTATAAAAGTATATTTAATTAAAAAAAAATATTGAATGCATTATTCAAAATAAGTATACTAACATTTATGTGTAACATTTTATAACAAGAAAATAGTGATCAGCTTCGAACAGCGAAGATTTATGTAATCATATCTAAAAGGAAGAGTGTAAGATTCGAAACACATCGATCACTGTTTTTTAGAAAAGTATATTTAATAAAAAAAACTATTGAATGCATTGCTCGAAACAAGTATACTGACATAGAACTGTAAATGAGTCGAGCCAGACATACACTTTAATAGTAATCAACTCCAAACTACGAAGATTCATGTAATCAAGTCTAAAAGGAAGAGTGTAAGATTCGAAACACATCACTCATTTTTAGAAAAGTATATTTAATAAAAAAAAAACTATTGAATGCATTACTCGAAACAAGTATACTGACATAGAACTGTAAATGAGTCGAGCCAGACATACACTTTAATAGTAATCAACTTCAAATAGTGAAGATTCATGTAATCATGTCTAAAAGAAAGAGTTATTTGGTTTGATTTTTAGCCACACCGATGTGAGGTATTTAATTTTTTTTTGTTTTATTTTATTAAAAAGGATTAACCATTGAACTACTAAAATTTATTTTTGAGTAATAAACCATCACGATGATACCGTTATATATGAACCAGTATTTTTCCTGTGCGATGTACAAATAATAATTATTTTTTAGATATGTAATATCATGATTATTTTTTAATTATATATGATGTGTTCAATATTTAAAAATCAACAAAATGCTATGCACATATGCTAATTAATTAGATGAGAAGATCGATTTTGTATGTTACGACAAACAAAAATTTAATTTAATTTTAGAAACTAAATGAAAATCCATGTTAGAAATATCGAATTGGAATATTTCAAACAATACGATTTTATAAATAGCAATGTATAATTGTTCACGGTTAAAGAACATTTGATATATTTGAATATATGACAGGTATAAAACAAATATAATTATTTAATTACTTTAAATGATTAAATAGAAATACAAAAATAATAAACCATTGCAAATTATGTTATACATATATGTTGTTGTTGTGCAATACAAATGGGAATTATTTTTTTAGGTTATAAATGTAGAAACTACAAATCCTCCACTTATACATATAAAAATAAAATAAAAAATGTTACAAATCTCAAATTTCCAAATTTAATTAATAAGATTGTAAAAATTTGTTAAAATAGAATGGTTATAATCTAAATTGTCGTGAGAAATGCGAAAAAAAAAGAACAAAAAATAAACCGTTATCTATCACATAATTTTGTCTTGATATATATATATATATATATAGATAATGTTGGGGACATTAAATTTAATTAATTTATGGAGGTATTATAAATCTATAAATTAATAATTAAAAAAAGTGTCTTCTTGGAGATTAATTTAATAACATAAAAATCATTGTATTTCGCTTGTGTTTTGTATCATACTCTTTTAATCAATATAAAAATAAGGTTCGTGGCTTAGTCCTACTTGTATATTTCTGAAAATAAGAAAATGACATTCATTATTTTTAACGAGTAAATAATATATATATATATATATATCGTTTTTGCAAGAATTGTTGTAATTCTAGAACGTGACAATGATTTTTTTTTACGAAATTAGAAAAAGTTGTAGAGTACTATATATACTGTCATATTTAAGTTTTAGGAAAACACAAAAGACAATATTTAGCTTGGGAAATTTTGCTATAATAATTATGATTATTCTTTGACAGATGTAGAAGTTTTCGATATTTTGTCTCACCATATATCAATATACAGATACCTAAAAATAAACAGAATGCACAAAAAAAAAAAAAAAAAAAAAAAAAAAAGCACCAGAATGTCACCATGCATGAGTTCACTAACACACAACATTCACCAAGCTACATCTTACATCCAAGCGCCTAATCCTACCTTCTGTATCAAACTCACAGAATTCGTCGTAAAAATTCAAGAACGCGGTCGAGTTAAAGAAACAAAAAAGACCAGAAAGATGCAAGCAAAAGGATAAAAATCGCAGCACAACGGGCAAAATGGCAACCGTTAGTTCTTCAACGGTAGTTACGGTAGTTGGGGCTGTACATACAGCTTTCCGCATGTTTTACCAGGTTTTCTGGCTGCGGGAGACGAGTTGCCAAACCTGTACGGAAAAGAAAAACACGAGAAAGATCGTGTTATGATTAGCTTAAGATATTCTTTCATTCTTGGCTACCTGATACGAGCATATTGTATGTTTTGGGATCAGAAACGAAGATATTACCGAGTTCATAGGCTTTAGCTGCTACTCTGGCTGCGATCTGGGCTGAAATCTTTCTGATATTGGAAAATGGTGGATATATGAGCCCTTTATCTAAGTTCTCTTGGCTAACCTGCTCGGCTAATGCTTCCGCTGTTTGGAGAAAACACGGTAACAGGGGGCGTAAATGACAGAAAAAATCGAACATGATTAAAAGCTCGAATATAATTTACTGATACACATCAAGAAGAAGAGGCATCATAGTTTCCTTATTAGTTGTAGAGAGGAGAGCCCTCGTTTTCGTGCAAAAGTTGTAGATACCAGTCTCAATTGGCACCATTCTCATGGATATTCAAATACTATTAATCAAGAAGTGAAGTTTAATTTGCAAATTTGTTCATCTTTGATCATGCGGATTATGTCCAAGTTAGAATAATTCTGAGTAACTTACATGCTGCCAGAAGCATATCGTCGTGAACTCGGATGGCACCGGAAATGATCAAACCGAGACCAAGTCCAGGAAAGATGTATGCATTATTTGCCTACAACAGAGAAATTAAAGCTGTCATCAGTGTGAAAATGTTTCATAACGAACAAAATTTAGCTGATCGATATTTAGACTGAACCTGGCCAGATGCATAGAATTCTCCGTTGTATTCTACAGGGCTGAATGGGCTCCCACTAGCGAAGATGGCTCGGCCCTGGATGAGAGGTAAACGAGCAAGAAGTAAATAAAATAAATCATACGAGGTGAGAGAATTTATATCAGAGATGAAAGCTCACTGATCACCTCACTCCATGTATAAGCTTCCTCAGCCGTACATTCAGATTGTGAGGTTGGGTTTGATAAAGCGAGAATGACAGGTTTCTGAAAGCCGATAAAAAGCAATTCTGTAAGCCGAGTGCACATTTTCTAGTGAATTTTATGAAGTCGGGATTTATATCAGACTGTGTACCTCATTTAAGGCTGTCATTGCCTCGACTACTTCTTTTGTAAAGGTTCTTCCAGCCCCTGACGATCCTATCAATATTGTCGGCTTGATGGTCTACCAAAATACGACAGATAAGATGATCCGTACATGTATATATAAATGCAGAGGAATAGATATAGAAATGGAGAGAGAGCTTGCACCTTCACAGCGTCTAACAAAGTTGTGACAGGTTCATGTTCATGCGCCCACGGCCTCTTAAAATGTTGGAGTGACTCCACACGAGATTTAACAATCAAACCCTGAAGAAGAATCGAAGGTTTTATATCGGACGGAACAAAGAAATCGAAACACCAAAAGAAAAATATTGAGAATTACAATACCTTTGAGTCCACAAGCCAAATCTTCTTGCGAGCCTCTTCCACTGGGATATTGGTCTGCATATAGAAAGGGGACAACGACAATTATTCTGGTTAGACATCGTTGAAGAAGATAAGCATACAAGATTATTCTAAAGATATAAATGGTTGTCAATTTTTTTTACCTGTTTTGATATTTCAAGAGCTATGAGCTCTGCAATACCAGTGCCAGCCTGCATATTAGGCAAAAACCAAAACATGTCAAACAAAAATGGAGAATTAATGAGAAAGGAGGAAGACAACATGCGATCCAATGTGGTATAAAAATCAAGGACATGCTGAACAGAAATGCAGTTTAAATATAGGGATTATGTTAGTATCCTAATCAAAGATTATTAATGTCAACAAATCTGATTATACTGACATCAATTTGAACAATCATACAGAACAGTGTATTGAGATAAATAATGAGAGCACACCTCTCCAGCTCCAAGGAACAAGAATCTATGATCAGACAAGGTACCCCCGACTAAATTCAGTGCTGTTATAAGCCCGGCAAGGACCACAGATGCTGTTCCCTGATGCAGAAGAAAAAAAATAAAAGAATGACAACTAATAATGATGTGAAACAAATATGTAATATTCTTTTCCAACAGCTCGTACGCCCCAACACACGATTGCAGATGAGCGAAGGAATACAAAAACAACTGAAAGGTGAGTACCAGATGGAAAAGTTTTAGTGACATGGCAAGAAATGATCAGTGCCTGCTTACCTGAATATCATCGTTGAAAACGAGATGGGTAGTTCCATACTTAGCAAGGAGATCAAAAGCATTGTGGTTTGCAAAATCTTCAAACTGGGAATTATCAAAAGGAAAATGTTGTTAAGAATCAGAATTGCAGAATAGATTGGTTAACGGAACTTTTCACTCATAACAAGTGGCCAAACCTGGATGAGAACTTTTTCTCCGTAATTCTGTTTCACTGCCATCATAAACTCATCCAGGAGCTCAGCATACTCCTGCTCATGAAGATAAATAATATGAAGTTAGTGGAAAAGAAATGTCTGCTTTAAGACTTATTCTATGACAGTAGCATGATAAGTATACCTGTCCTGTTGCTCTCCTCCTCCTAAGCCCAATATAAAATTCATCATTCAACAACTGCTCATTGTTTGTTCCCACATCGATAGTCACAGGCAAGCACTGAAAGGATAAGAAAAGGCGAACAGTTTTAGATTCGATATAAAGAGACTAGCAATAGCAAGCAGACCTTGAATTATAACAAACAGTTATCGCAAGTTGCTTTAAGAGACTCTCAAGTCATTACAGAAGACTAAATTGTCGTTGGTCACTTCAAATTTTGAGGTACAAATTAGAATATCAAAACAACGGTTTGAACTGAATTTTGCATGGATAGGATAAGGTTGCCTACAGATCTATATGAAAAAGTAATGTTCTGGAGCAACCAGATACTTACAGCAGAAGGACGAATGCCACCAAGAGCTGAATACAATGAAAGCTTTCCGACGGGTATCCCCATCCCCTGGCAAAACAAATCATATGGAAGTATTTACATGCAAGATAGATAGCACGGGCTAGGAACACCCAGTTACAACAAAACCAGTCACTCACAATCATGGTGGAACTCCAAAACAGAAGGAAAGATCAAGTTACCTGGCAGCCAAGATCTCCAAGACCCAAAATCCGCTCACCATCTGTCACCACGATAACTTGAATCTTCTTCTCTGGCCAATTTCTCAATACCTCAAGAATTCTTCCCCTGTAAAATTTATATCAATTATCAGTTTAAAATCTCACAACAGAACCTCCCAGCAGCAATCTTATATTAGTGGAGATGAAACGTACTTTTCTTTCAGACTGATGAAGAGACCCTGAGGTTGCCTGAAAATGCTCCCGTACTTTTGGCATGCTTCACCAACAGTTGGAGTGTAGACTACAGGAAGCAACTCCTCGACGTTCTCGATCAGAAGCTTGTAAAACAGTCTTTCATTTCTCTCCTGAATATCACGACAAAAGTTAAACATGAGCATACCAATGCATGGCAACATAAATGCAAGGGCAGTCTTTCATTTCTCTCCTGAATATCACGACAAAAGTTAAACATGAGCATACCGATGCATGGCAACATAAATGCAAGGGCAGTTGTTTCGATACACAAACAAAAGCAATTTAGATATTTTCATAATCTATCATAGCCATATACCCCTACTAGATTGGCTCTAGATAAAATTAATAATGATGCATATTAGATAATTACACAATTACCTGAAGATCCATCATAGCCATGTACCTCTGTAGTGGTACTTGGTACTGGCGCATGTTGGCCATCATTTTCTTAACCTACTCAAAAGAAAAGAGCAAAACTGCAATCAAATATTTATCCAGTTTCACGGATGATTAAAAAATATGAGGTTCGTAAAACACCGGAAATTTAAGAGAAAGTCTATTATGCTAACCTGGAGGGCTTGGCTTACAACCACTGGCGGGAGAAGGCCCCGTAAGAAGTGGGCATCCCTTTCTTTCTCACCAAAGGCAAGGCCTTTGTTGTAATGTGGGTCCCGCAACAATGGATAACCACTGTAAAGCAAACAAGAGAGATTACAGAAACCACATACGAAGAAACCCACATCAAAGGAAAGGCGAATAGGCTAGTCCCACAGTCATCATAGGAAACACTAAAGATAAGCACGTGAACAGAAATGCCATATCAAGACAATGGTCCACATTCTCATTCTTCATGTTCTAATTTTTTTCAGAAAGTTCAGAAAATTGTTAACTTTCCAATTCACAGCCCACCATAATTTTGATGGTGAGACGAACACTTAATTCTCATACTCGGTATCGAAGTTAATTATTCTCAATCAGATCAAGTTAAAAACTTAAAACTAGAGCAAGAAAATAGAATTGGAAGCAGGAAAGAGAAAAACATTTTTTGCCTGAACAGAATTATCAAATTCTCGAGGCCCACTAGCAAATAAACAAGCAAATACAAACAAGGCACACTTTCAAAATAAAATTTCCCAGAAAATAATGAAAAAAGAACAATATATATTAGATCTTCATTAGTGGGTGTCGAAGACTAATTTATCATTAAATAAAAAATAAAAGAATAATAGAAAAAATTTAACATAGAAATTATCGATATCCCAGTAACCTCAAGAAACACACACACATCACACATGCACGCGATTAGGAGAAAATTTTAGAATAGATTGATTGATCACCTAGCTACACTGACAGTCCAAGGGGTGATGTATTGATCCTCGGTGGCCGTATCCTCACCGTAGACATCTTCCACGCCGCCACCGACGGTGGATTTTGATTCTTTCTCCGTCACCGGCGATGATGATGATGATGAGGCCGGGGCTGCATTCTCTCTCATCTCCTTCAAAGTATTCTCCATCAAAACGCTGACGTTTCGGTCCGCTGGCCTGCCATTTGAGCTCACGGAAGCCACCACCACCGATGGAGCTGATATCTTCCTCTGTGTAGATTGTGTCAAGCTCTTCGAAACCCCGGAAAGAGAATTATTCTGCATAAATTCAAACGAGAAGCAGACATTTTTCACGTCAGATTCAAGAAATCAGGAACTGGAAAAAGAGGGGTCTTTTTCCGTTGAATTGACAATAATTCGATAAATTGCAAATTATTGTCGTTTTTCATGAAATGGGAATTTTCTAAATTGAGATTTGTAAAATGGGCTGCGTTCAATTTTCTAATCAAACATGTACAGACAGGAAAATTAGCATCAAACAAGAAAGCGAAACAGGACTAAAAAAATCTTGAAAAATAAAACGATGATTATTTGTAAACTGCTTAAACACTGATAAAGAAGATGAATTTGATGTAGAATTACCAGAAAACTGCTTCCGTTCAATGAAAACATGGTGGCGGAAGATTTAGGAGGAGTGTTTTGGTCTGAGTTATGAAGGCAGTGAAGAGAAAGAAGGAGAAAATGTGAGGAAAGAGAAAGAGAAAGAGAATGTGGTGAGAGTAGCTCCCTTTATGCAATCGCTTAGCTCCCGATCTCTCTCTCTCTCCTCCCTCTCTCTCTCCTCCTAATCAGTCCTTCCGAGTTTGCTATATATCAGGGGAGTTATCACTGTGAAGCAGCCCAAGATTTATGACTATCTCTCTCTCTCTCTCTCTCTCTCTCTCTCTCTCTCTCTCTTCTCTGTTTCTTGTTTTTAGATACAACCCCCATTTCCACAAAATCAATAGCTGTAATTATAATTATATGTGTAATATAAACATTATCGTTTATTTAATCATGTTTAATACTAATTGAATTAGAGAGAATGAAAATTACTTTAGTAAATAAATTTTATATTAAATTTTATATTGGTTTTAAAATTTAGATTATAGTGTATATTTTAGATTTTAAATTTTTGTCCATTTTATATTGGCATAGTCTATGTTGTTTTAAATTTTAGATTATAGTATATATCATCTCTGTAAATTATATTGAATCTTTATGATTGAATTTGCATTATTGTGAAAATTGGGAATTTAAAAAGGGCATATTTTTTTCATTCTATGTTGCATTTTTTATTGTGCACTCGAATTTTTAATTATTTTTTTTTTATTTCAAGTTCTTGCATTTTAGTTTAATTTTACACTTGATATTTAAGTTCACCCTATTCAATTAACTAGGATTTATTATAATTTTTATTATTTAATTTTTCAAATAATCAACTAATAACTAAAAAATAAATACTAAAAGAATATAATACGACATAATTGGGTTAGATGAACCCTAAATAACAAGACAAGTGTAAAATTAAACAAAAATATCAAAAATTGAAATCCAAGAATTAAAATGAAAAAAAAAACCTATAAAAATCAAGTGTGCAATGGAGAAATTCATCCGGATCCGTACATGTGTTTATTTGGTAATTATCTAATATAGAATTGAACCAAATATTAGTCTTTTTTTTTTCTTTCGAAACAATGATATGATATAATCTATTATTTAGTTTTATTATGAAAAAATAACTTTCAATGTTTCCTATCTTAAATATTTTTCTTGAAATTATTGTTTATAAATGGATACAAAATTGAATTACAAATTATGGTTGAAGCAAAAATTAAACGTTATTCCCATTTTGTGGCATGCATGTCATAAATTAGAGAAGGAAAAGATGGACCATTGAAAAAAAAAAATGGGTAGATTTGCAACTTGCATGGTGGGCACGTGGTAGGGGATGTTGGAGCCCCATTATTTTATTTTGTTTTATTTGTTGATGATAATAAATTTGAAATGTGTGACAAACCAATTATATTTGGGATGTAGTTGTTTGCAAATTAATCATATAAATTAATTAAATAGTTCGACATAATATATATTAGAGGACTGAACTCACTATTTTATAACATAATCTCTTACTTCACTAGTATTAGTCATCCCAAAATGTACCTATATATAGTAAATTTTATTTTGACATATTTCAAAAATATGTCAAGTAATTGTAATATAATATATTTGAGGGTTTATGTATCTTTTCTTGAGCAATTATCTTATATATGCTTACACGCCCAAATTCATGAAGCACTATTTTTTATTGTGTTTAAATTTCTTTTTTGTATTTTTTATTGTGTTTAAATTCTATCTCACAAATTCTCATTTTTGAGAACATTCAATTTTTTATGATCTTTTACAAAATATTCATGTATACGATATATGTAAATTTATGTTACAAGTTTCCTCTTAATATTGTAATTCTTAATTAAAGATCAATTTAATTTTCGAATGAGATATGTTATTTCAATGTTATACATGTTCTAATTATTAGATTTTCACTACATGTATTTTTTTGTAAATAATATTATACATTTTAAAAATTCATAAATATATATACATATATATTGAAAAATCTAATAGTTGGTAAATAAGATATAATACATGATTGAAACGGAGAATCTCCTCGGATTAAATTTTGAGTGGAATGAATAAAATAAATAAAAGTGAAATAATTAATTCAAAACATGGTAGAGAATGAAGAGATAGATGCTGACGAGGATGTGTTTCAGCATCATCGCCACTGGAATATGACCCATGCATCATGACACGTAAACTGTTCGATTTTAGGATCCTAAAATAAAAGTCTAAACAATGTAATAAAATAATATATATATATATATGTATGTATGTATTTATATGTGTGTGTTTATATATCATTTTCTTGAAATATATGCAGCATTATTTGTCTTCATGGATACTTGCTTCCTCTGTTCATCCGATACTAAGGTGAATGGTCCTAAATTTTACATGTATTTTTCTATTTTATTTTATCTGCACACGTCAGCAAATTAATTTAATAACATTATTTTATTTAATTATATAACAATGTAATTATATATCGTGCGTATACATATAGCATGTATTGTGATTCAAATAAAAAAGGAGTCGTTATTTTACAATTTACCATATATCATATCCAACATTACATTTATATATATATATATATATATAATTATTTTATAGTATACATAATTTAATAAACATCTATATACAAGATCCTTCATTCTTGATATGATATTTTAAATCATTTTTTGTAACTAATCATTAATCAATACACGTCGTCACTTATATATAATAATGTGTCATGTATATAATATAAAGGAAATTAACTCTTTTTTACCCTAGTAATTAATCTAAATACATTAAGTTTTGTTCATTCTTTGTTTAATTTCTATTATATCCGAGTGCTAAAAATGTATCTACATACTCCCTAGCTCCGTCCCATTTATATAGTTCCTTTTCTAGTCGCACGTAAATTAAAAATATTTATGAAAACAAGAGATTAAAGCTAAACTTTCAATAATATCCTTATTTAATATTTATGACTTTTAAAATTTAAGTGGTTAGTATTTTAATTTTCAAGATTTAATAAGGGTGTATTTGTATATTACTATGAAAATTAATACTACTTTTAATAATGAGACTATATAATTGAGACACCCTAAAATAGTAATAAGGACTATATAATCGGGACGGAGGGAGTATATATTTGTTGCATTAAATCATTTAACTTCCATTTTACAAATCAATGCACGTGACACGTTAAAAGTTCAACAACTCAAAAACAAAATCTAATAATTTAAGGATAAATAATGTTTATTTAAAATAAATAAAAATAATAACTAATAGATGATGATGAAAACAAAGTTCCACCAAACAATACAAAGGGTGAGGACAGCATTTCACAAAACTAATTAGCACAATCTTCAGCCATACAAACTACACACAAACACACACCAAATTATTTGGAGCTGTAACATCATTAAACATTGTAGCATCCGTCACTATTTATCAATAATTTTTTTTTGTTTGGCTAGTATTTTTATGTTTTAGGGGAAAAAATACAACACTATTTGTAACTTTCACACAATATTCTTGCAAGAATATACTTGATTATAACCTCAAAATTTTCAGCATGCGGAAATATATATATATACACACACACACCCACACACATCCATTTTCGAAAAAGAAATAACATAAGATAAGGCTGAAACTAGAAGTGGAAATAATTAGTCCACAAAATGTATACGTACAAATTATTCACCTCATGAACATCCAAACGGTGGAGAGTTATGTGAATCTAGGTTTAGAGACCTACCACTACTCCATTTTCCCAACTAAATAAAATGTACAACAAATTTATATGTGATGTATTTAATGCAGGTTTATCTGAAATAATTAAAAAATTACTTTCCTTATAAATAGAGTGGGATAATTACAATTTAACAAAAATAAATAAATATTTTAATAATTATAATATAATTTTCAACATTTGGATAATTTTAATATATATAAATAACACAATTTTAATAATTACAATTTTATTTCCAATGTTTGAACATTATAACAGAAATGACCCAATATTTTTGATGAATAAAACCATGCATTTCGGTCATTTTTCTAGCAAAAATAGTAGTCCATTATATAGGTTCTTAAGCTCACTTGAGAGTAAATGTGACCGAAATAATACTTTCATCGAAAATGTTAGGTCATTATGTTAAAATGTCAAAATGTTGGGATTAAATTGTAATTATTAAAATGTCGGATTATTTTTGTTAAAATGTTCAAATGTGATAAATTATAATTAACCCTAAATAAGGTTAAAAATAAATAATTTCGTATTCTAATAAACTGATGCTTCTTTTTTTTCTATTATTAAATCTAAACCCCAGCAGAGTTTAAAGCAGTTGAACCCACAAAGAAATTGATGGAGACTATTTAGGTTGGTGATTTTTTGGTAATTATGGGGGTTAGTTGAGATTAGGCCAACTCGTTTTCGATAATTATTGAATCTACTAGATTTGGATGCATCATGCATCGATCAGTCAACATAAATATATTGGAATTTATTCAATCAATTATCGGAGATAATTAATGTTTGCATAACTATAAAGTTAAAAAGTAAAAAAAAAAAATAGTTTAACTAGGTTTAATTGTCATTAATTAAATTAAGTTTAAATGATCGAGCTTAATCATTAATTAGCTAGCATATCCACATTATAACTTAAATTGATTTATTAGTGTTCGATCAATTGTTGTTGCTCAAGTAGTTTGAGAGTAACCTATTATTTATTATTTATTAATACACAATCTTCGCGTGCCGCTTCAGAATTAACAATTAATTATATAGAAAAGTTGGTGAATTGTTTTATAGTATTGTATTTTTTTATTGTCGGAAATAAATATATTTTCTGAAGTTTTCAAATTTGACCCACAATCATACGTCGTGGAGTGTTAATCTCTAAATCAAGCTAAATGTTTCTTTAATCTCAGGTTATTATCTGTACAGTAATCGTGATATGAGATTATTTTAATGGTATGCGATGTTTTATTTTAATCTGTGTTACATATCATGTTATATTATTACTAATATTTAATGAATCTCATGCCACTATATTGAATGATTCGTAAATATATATAACTTGTAATATTAATGAAACAAAATATGACATGTAATATGAAAATGCATATAATCGTTAATTCAAATTGAAAATAGTGAGAGACTTAGTTCCATAAAAGTAAATCGATCATTTTATGTATGATAAAAAAATGTAATTTGTATAATATCGAATTCATAATTTCTTTTTTAAATTTAATTACCATCATCATCTTATATAGTATAAATACAGAAAGACAAGACATGTTTTTTAGTATTGTAACATATAGACACGAAAAGAAGTTTACGAGACAAGTTGCAATTAAATATTCATGCATGTACTAGTTTTGGAGGTTTTCGTAATTGCCAATGTCATTACTTTGTGCAAGACAAATTAGTAAATATTGTTTTGGTATATCATTATGAAATAGTTATGTCCGTATTTATATTTTATAATTAAGAATTTATTATTGCATCGTGTCGTTATCGTGTCAATTAAAACGAAAAAAATGATAGCCGTAAGCGTGACTTTTCGTTGGTGGCTCAGGAGAATCCGCGTCGACTCGCTACTTCAACTCTCAAACGTATAAATAAGGCCCACATCTTTACTTTAGTTCCATTCACTTTATAAATTTTTAAAGAAAATTGTATAATATTATTTTCTTACATCTTAAATATTTTATTTGTAAAGCACGACCTACCCTTACTAGAAGCAAAATCAGAGTTGAAGAAGGCCAGGTGATGAGTTTGTAGGAAACTTTTTTTTGGATTAAATATCGAGATTCTGATATAGTTATTTTTAAAATTGATTCTAAAATTATTTTCATTGATTTATATTATGATATTATTGATAGGTTTGAGTTTGATAGTATTGTTGCGTCTTGCGTACTGTAAACATATATTACTGACTAATTAGTTTTTTTACAGTGCGTCATGGTCGTCGTGATGCCAATGTTTTGGCTCATCATCTGCTAGGGTTGTTCTTGGATTTTCTAACCCTCGTTGTTCGGTCAAACCTCCAAACTTCATGCACGTCCTTCTTGACACTTTCTGTTATTGTTTTTCACTACAAAAAAAAAGTCTTTATTAACAATATTATTAGCGACGACATTTGTCGTCACTAATAACAGATTTAAGTAGCGACATGTTGTCTCTAATTACTACATGTCATTTCTAATGACATTTTTTGTGACGACAATATTGTCACTTAAAATAATTTTTAATTTATTTGGGATTAATTTTCAGGAACGCTCGTGTCGCCGCAAAAAATATATCTAAATGACAATAATGTCATCACAAAAATATTATTAGAACTGACATGTGATAATTAGAGACGACATTTCGTTACTAAAAGTTTAGTATTAATGACGACATTTGTCGTTACTAATAATTTTGTCTCTAAAAATCATTTTTTTGTAGTGTTTCTTAATGTTATTTTTCATTTTGGTTTATATATATAGAGAGTCTTAGTAATTATTTTAAACATTCGTTAAAACACATCAAATCATCTAAAATTTTCAACATGGGTTTCTCTTCATATCTCAAACATTAGTTAAATTAGGAGTACAATGCAATCCAATCAAATTATGAGTGCAATCGAAATGGTTACTAATTATGTGATATTACGTTGAACTTAAAATTATTGGATAATTCGTATTTAATCTCCTATATAATAGTCATATTAAGATCGGATAATTCAGCTACGGAATTCAATCAATTTCTTTCTTAGGATAATTTAATTTATTTATTTTACAAGTCCAGTTCAAATAAATTCTTAATTCTACCTTTAGTAAAAAATGGGTTAGCTTATGATTTTTTTTTTTTTTTTTGCAATTAACCTATAAAAACTAAATTCAGAGAAATTCATTATACGCGGGGACAAAATAGGGAATTTGTATTAGTTGACATTTTTGGAGGGATATATGCATGATTTATGTACATAGTTCATTATTTTACAAAAGGGCGTGAAATGCATGCTTCTAATTGTGGGGATCTTCTGTTTTCCATTGTATAAAAATTAATAAATTTTATTTATTTAGTAATCGATATAATTGTGTAAAAAATTTATTCGGTGAAGTATATTTTATATTTTCTCCGTTCCATTTTGATAAACCGATTGGGAGTTTTCACGGAGATTAAGAAAATAATTGAAAAGACAATTAATCAAGAAACTTTCTAATATGTCCTTATTTATTTCTTTGACATTGAATTAATACCTAATATGAACATATTAAATAGGAATATATATTAGTAAATTAGCTAAATATATTTAGAAATACACACACACACACACACACATATATATATATATATCAGAACATACTAAAAAAGAAAACAAGTATATCAAAATGGGACGGAGGAAGTACTACGTACAATTCATAGATACAAATTAAAATACGTTATTATATATATCGTGTTGTGCTTTTATGTTATGCTTTTGTACTATCCGTTTTATTTTTATCTAGAAAATATAAATATGAGTAGTTTCAATTAAAAGTGAAAATCCATGTTTGTGTTGAATGCGTGTTGCACGTGTTATTCCTTATATCATACTGTGTTAACCAATATCTTAATTCTCGTAACGTGTTGATGGGGTCAATGCGTTGACCGTTTAAAATTGAAAAACACGCGTTGATTTGATCAACTAAAAAAAATTCTTCAAAATCAGTATCAATCGTAACACTAAAAAGTATCACTCAAAAGGTTAAAAGTATCACTTGTGTCCTTAAAAAGTATCGGCCAAAATAAATAAATAAAAAACCCCGTTAAAATCAGTATCAATCGTAACACTAAAAAGTATCACTCAAAATTCAAAAAGTATCTTATGTATCATTAAAAAGTATTACCTATTTTATCATTTTTCTTTTTTGCGGGTTGACCAGATCACGCGCGTTGATCCGCGTTTGACATGGTCAAAAGTGTTGACCGTCCGATATAAGCTTATATACATCTAGTGTATGTAAGTTTTTGCCTTTTTCTATAACTCGTAACTGGGGATTCAAATTTCCTGTTACACTTCAATGTGTTTCACTGTATATTTCACTATAAAATTTATAATTTTAATAATATTTATTATAAAATAAAAATCAATTCTAACATAAATAATCATAGTCAACATTCGACAAAAAAATGAATAAAAAAAGTTATAAAGTTTAATTTTGAATTAATCAAGTATAATAATGAATTATTAATTGAAAATTAAATACTAAAAATAATTATAAACCCTAATTGTATAAGATGAATCATTAAAAAAAATTAAATCACAAAAAATATAATTGAAGAAAAAAAAACATATAAAAAAACACATAATTTGAAAGCGAAGTGTAACACAAAATGTATACTAGGAAATCTCAAGTGCTAATTGGGTGGGATGAACCCTAAAAAATAATCTTAAAGTTAAACTAAATCACAAAAAAATATAATTGAAGAAAAAGTTATGGTGAAAAACATATAATTTAAAAGTGTAACATAAAGAGTATAATATGAAATCTCAAGTGGTTTAAAAGTGTAACATAAAGAGTGTAACAGGGTTAAGGGCCACATAGCCCCATCGACTATTCTACAAGGGTCACATTGCCCCCTCTTTGATTATTTGGTCCATTTAGCCCCTCCGACTCTTTAAAATGGCTCACATTGCCCCTTCCATGGATGGTGAAGTTAACACCATTAATAAACACACTAACACACATTTTACTCACACACTAAGATTTTTTTCATATATTTTTACACACAATTTTACAATTAACCAAAATTATTACAAATTAATAAATTATGGTTAATAATAACTAAAATAATAAATACCAATAAATTGATTAATAAATTAATTAAAACATAATAATAGTAACATAGTATGAAAATTTCAATATATATATATATATATATATATATATATATATCGAGTTCATTTATAAAATTATTTTGAATTTTAAAATTCAATGATTCAATATGATGAATTCTACAATAGATATATTGAATCTTCGTTTATGATGATTTAATATTTTGGAAAGGGAGTAAGATTTATGAATTTCAGATTTGATTAGATTTTTCATCTTCAACAGTCAATATGTAATGAAATTAATTGATTTGTGGGTCTGTTTTACCATTGAAAATAAAGTCAAACACTTAATTGTAAATTTGAAATACACATATGATGGTTTCTAGATTTAAATAATTTTATGAATTATCTCAATATATATATATATATATATATTATAAATAATGAATTTTTCATACTATATTATTATTATTATTATTAAGTGTTAATTAATTTATTAATAAATTTCATGGTATTTATTATTTTAATTTATTAATTTGTAACACTTTTGGCTAATTGTAAAATTATGTAAAAAATCTTAGTGTGTGAGAAAAATGTGTGTTTGTTAATGATGTTAACTTTTCCATTTATAAAAAGTGTAATGTGAGCCATTTTAGAGAGTCGGGAGCTAAATGGACCAGATAATCAAAGAGGGGGCAATATGACATTTATAGAATAATCGAGGACGCTACATGACTTAACCCTATTTTTAAAAATATTGGTAGCCTCAACTTTAGTCGGACATTGGCTAGAATCGAATTAATGGATATAAAAGATTAGTTTAGCGCAATTTTTTCAAACAATTTCAAATAAAGTCACCACCCTCCTCCCACCAACAAGGAGCCGAATAGTCAACAGTGAGTTCGAGTGTACAACAAATTAAAAGAAACGGATGAGATCTTATGTTCTATATTTGGTATTTTAATCTGTATTTCATGATTGAATTTATAAATTTAATAATAAATATTAATTAAAAATAAAATTAAATTTAACATAATAAAACTTAGTTTCATTTATCAACAAAAAATTGAAATTTTATCATATTTTTAAAATAACTAACCATAATGATCAATTTTTTTTCAAAATTAAATCTTTAAAAATAAATATAAATCATAATTTGGCAGAATCAACCACAATTAATAAGTGTAAAATTAAACTAAAACATACTCCTCTGTCCAATTTTGACAGGCAAATTGAGATTTTTCACGGGGATTAAGAAAATGATTGTAAAAAATAATTAATCAAGAAACTTCTTAATATGCCCCCATTTATTTCTTTGACAGTGAATTAATGTATAATGTAAACATATTAAATAGGGATATATATATATATATATATATATATATATATATATATTACTCCCTCCGTTTCTGAATAAGTGTTATTTTTGATGAATGCACACATATTAATAAAGACATTAATTAGATAATCAAATTACCTTATACACCTTTATGTGAATACATTAAGTGAGTTAAATATAATTATTTGAATGCATTAAATGAGTGCAAATATGAAAATTTTACCCCGATTGTGTAGAATGACAGTTTTTGTGAAACAAAATTAAAGTGCTAGAATGACACTTATTGTGAAACGGAAGGAGCAGCAAATTAGCTAAATATATATAGAAACATGCTTATATATCAAGACATATCAACTAAATTAAAATTGACGAAAAATGAAAAAAAAATTCATAAATTCAATCATGAAATACGAATTGCAACACCAAATATGAAATAAATGATCTCGTCCGTAAAAAAGAATTAGCCCTTCCTCATAATACACAATCCGATACCACATAAAACAGCATTATTAAGTTTTATGTTACAAGTGGCTTCCCTCAAGCGTAGGACTATGAATTTTATTGTACGAGAGAAGATGATATTTTTTCTTCTCCAAAAAATGGACACAATTTTTTAATCAAATGCAGCCATGCAGGCAATTAATTATCTTATGTTCGATAACTATATATGTATATATAGATATTACAAAAATAAAATATAATATCAAGCACAACATCTACAGTACAAGGAGAATTATCGATTCAGAACCTGAAAGATGGGTAATCTATCAATTCAAGACCTGAAAGATGAAAATTTTCAATTTAGGACATGAAAGATGAAAATTATCAATTCAGAATCTCAAAAATCACGAATTTTGATTCTCTTTTATTTTTTAATTAATTTTATATTAATTTTCAATGAAAATTCCTTCATTAACTATCTATTAAATTTAATAAAGAAATTATTAAAATTAATTAAAAAATAAATAGAAATCAAAATATTTTTGAGGTTCTGAATTAAAAATTTTAATCTTTCGGATCCTGAATTGAGAGTTTTAATCTTTCAAATTCTAAATTAATAGATTACTCATTTTTCAGGTCCTAAATTGATAACTCTCCAAAATACAACTATATGTATATATATGATAATCCCATTTTTGTCGATATTCATATTTACCTTCACCAAAATATACAACTATATATAATCCCAACGACTCCCATATTCCAACATTTTCATACGATTGGCTGAGAAAATGACACGTCGGACGAGCAATAACATGACAAAACACGCTTTTCTATGACACGACATCTCTCTTTGGAATGGAAGTGATAGCAACACGCTTTTCTCTCTACCATCACACAATCTATAACCCTTGTTTGACCCGGTTCAATCTGTAATCCGGAGGCCCACATAACTCGGGTCGGATAAGGTTTAAGCCAATAGTTGTCCAATTTATCCATGAAATTGAATCTTGTTGGTTGAGATAATTTCACATTTTGACCCGACCCGATTTTGTAAGTTGACGGGCATGTTCAGTGCTCGTTTGTTCACTCGAGATCCTCTATTTTTGTTTGGCTCTATTTTTAATATTAAGGCTATTTTTTTGATTTTTTTTTTGTTCAATTATAGTATTTCTTGACTAATCAACTTATGGTGATATATATACATATAATGCTTGATTTGAGAGCTCTAGTTGTGACACATGTTAATTTGAAATTTATATCGTGTTCATTAAATATGTACTTGTTCAATCATAATATTTGAATTTATTGAATAATTTTTTAAATTTTAATTGATATATTTACGCCTATAAAATTACAATCAAAAGTCCGGATTGTTGAAATATCATCCGGGAAAATTAGAGAATTCAAATTCTTCGTAAACCTCAGATAAATTATCCCTGTCCATTTTAAAATAAATTATTTTGATAACTATTCGATATGTATATATTTTTTGTATATTTGTAATTGTTGATTACATTTTTTTCAAGATTTATGATTATACAAACAGTACCGGAAGAACTTACAAAATATAATGCTATAGTGAAAAAAATTAGGCCCCTATTTTTCATTTTACTAAGGGCCTCCAAAATGTTAGGGTCGGCCTAATTGCCACCTGGATGAGTATTCTCTTTTCTATAAATTTTTATATTAATTATTTCTTTTAAACCCATAAGTTCATGATAAAAATGTTTAGGGGGGGGGGGGGTTATTTATCTACTCCTTCCATTTCTGAATAAGTGTCATTCTAGCATATTAATTTTATTTCACAAAAAAGTGTCATTCTATAAATTCGAGATATAAAATTCACATTTTTCTCACATTTGCCCTCATTTAATACATTCAAACATATATATTTAACTCATTTAATGTATTCATAAAATGGTATATTAGGCAAGTTAATTAGTTTATTAATTTATGTGCATTCATCCAAAATGACACTTAAACATAAACGAATGGAGTATTATATTTTAGTATTGGATTTCATATTTTATTTCACGCATATACGACGTCACATGACATTTAATACGACTACTCTTATAAAAGAACAATAAAAGAGTCACATTTGAAACAAGATATTTTGTGCTACATATCATACTATATTATTTGTAGCGATCTGGATACAGAGACCCAGGTGCTAACAAAAACACACATTAAAAGAAGACATAATAAAATTTCCGCAATTCAAAATAAATAACTTCATTGGATTATAAAATTTTGAGCAACATTGCATTTAAAACATTTGCAAATTCCACGCTCACATACATTACCATTCAATAATTAATTAAAAACATGTTCGACCATGACTAGTCAAAATTCAACAGTCAATATTCAAAATGTGTCAATAAGACTATGGCACTCCCACGTGTCCATAGAATAATCAAATACTTCGTAATCATACAATAGAATCATAAAATTTCATACTTATTGACCACAATTATATATAAACAATAATTCAAAATCATAAAATGGTCAACGAAACAAGAAGACTCCATTGGTCCACATCAGCCACCAATTGTCATCATGTATGTAAAAATATTTTGAAAATATACGGGCTAAATGTCAGAAAACACTCGGTGGGAGTTTCAATTTCTTAAATATGCTTAATCGTTCAATAAATATTTTGCATGCTAAACAAATTTAATATAATTCACATAAAAAAGTTTATGTTCATTAACATATGGAAGATTAACTCAATTTGATTTCATATCATATGCATCTCCATTGCACCGAAATGCCATAATTGCACCTTAATGTCATACTTGTACCGAAGTGACATATTTGCACGGTTGCACCAAAGTGCCATATTGAGAATTTCACAAAGTTTAGAATCTTCCAATGAGACATAAAAGTATTTTGAAGCATGATTTAACATAAACATATTTTATCATAAATATAGCACGATTTTGAAATATAAAACCACGTGTCGATTAGAAATCACCCACCTTATAGCTATAATAGCTGAAGCTTTAATCGTAGCCTACTCGTCCTAACTCTGTCATCTTAGGTTAAGGAACTATAGCTAAATAAAGATGTAGCTTTAATCACCAATTGCTCATCCTAATCTTGTCGCCTCGGGTAAGGACCTATACATAAAGACCACATCTTAGTGACATACTGGGGTCCTAATCAAATACCATAAAAAATGGTCAAAGAATCGACTTCCTAAATTAATAACAAGAGATGACAATGCTTGGTCGAACAATAATCTTAGCTTATAATTATGTCGGAGTCTTGATCGCATTAACATATGTATTAACAATAATTTAAATTTCTAATACATAATTTAAGGTTTATAAGACCATATAATAGCCCGAATATATTAATTTATCATATCGTAGATTTAATCATTGAATTAAATCAAAATTAAACAAAATAGAAGAAATTAAATAAAAATAAACCAATTTGTGGCTAAGGGCTTAATTGAGTCCACAACCTCTTACACAAAAATGATAGCCCACATCCACTAAGCTAAAGGAACTTAGAAATCATTAAAACAAGACCACCAAATTTATTACATAAAAGTCAGAAATAAACATTTTGTCAAAAAGGAATAAAAAATGATAGCCCACATCCACTAAGCTAAATGAACTTAGAAATCATTAAAACAAGGCCACCAAATTTATTACACAAAAGTCAGAAAACATTTTGTCTAAAAGGGATAAAAATAAAGGATTTGAACCTTAGACCACTGTAATTATAATCTAACCCTTAACCATTGGACCACACAAGAGATTTTCAAAAATTACTTAATGTATCAAATTAAATAGCATAATTAAATCAGTCCCAAGAATAAAAATGGATTAAAAGTCATAACAACGGGTTTTGAACATGATCTTAGCATTAATAAATATGGTACCAATCCATTAGACCAAATATCACCTTCTGCAATATCTTTTGTTTTTAAATAGGCTAATTCTGTAATTCATGATTATCTTTGAAAATAAAAAAAATGATTAAAAATAGATTTTTTTTTTTGAACTTGGATCTGATTAGCAGCAAATCTACAGCCAAACCATTGATCTAGATGTTTAAACTATGATATCATTTTGTTTTTAATTGATTAAATTAAGTCAGGATTATATATATTAAAAATTAATCAAAAGAGAAGTAAGGCTTTCAACCCTTTATGTGATTATCAACAAATCTACTGTCACACCATTTGGCTATTTTTTTTTTCAAATTTAAATAGAAAACCAGTAAATAAAAATAAAGAACACAAGATCTTAGAAAAATAGAAAAATAAGAATAAACTAAATAAAATCAAAGAACAACTATGCAACACATGCACACTCCCAATACATCAAAATATCAATATTATTTTCATCTTCTCTCTTACCCATTCTACACAACGTGAATTCCAGAACACAACACCACCAAGGATACAAAAATTAAGTCAACAATTAAAATAGATAACTAGAATAACCCATAAAAATCGAATTATGAGCTAAATAAAATTTGAAATAAAGATTTTAAGATAAAAAAGAAAAATAAAAATAAATGAGGGTTTACAAGGCTTCATTCCATTTTTCGATCCAAAAATTGGGAGTCTAATTTCAAGATCTCAACAAAATAATAGGAGAAAAGGGGAGAGGGGAAGAAGCGAATTGAAGTCCGAAAATAAAAGTTAACACTAATTTAGTAGTTAAATTAGAAATTAATTCATATCTTGATCAATTGGACTCATATTTTGGTGAAATAAATTTCTATAAATGTGTATCGACGAGCAGTATCGTCTATTATGTTCGTTCACCTTGTTCCGATAATAATTGGGTCTCAAATAAATATATTCATAAATTGACTCAAAATGGGCTCAAAAGCCCAATAATTAATTGTCTATTTTAAAAAATAAAATAAAAGGACTTACTGTACTAATTAGGCCCTAAAAATTAGAGATTAGGCTTATGTGGTTTTGGAGTGTTATATTATTACTACTATTTAATGAATATCATGCCACCTTATTGAATCATTACGTAAATATAAATACAACGCGTGTGATATTAATGAAACACAATATGGCATGTAATTAATGTGAAAATTAATGTAACTGTCAATTCAAATTGAAAATAATGAGACACTAATTCCATAAAAGTAAATAGATCATTTCATGATAAAAAAATAATGTAGTTTATATAATATCGAGTTCATAATTCCTTTTTTGGGTTTAATTATCATCATCATATCATGTTATATAATATAAATACAAGAACATATTTATTTTTTTGGGAATTGTAACATATAGAAACGAAAAGAACTTTACCAGACAAGTTGCAATTACATATTTATGCATTATACAGTTTTGGTGATTTTCGTAATTGTAAGCACATTGGATTAGCGGAAACCCAAGAATCATAATACAATATTAATAGTTATTTTTTTTAATTTTATATGTAATCTATGAAATATTAATAGGGTTGTAATCTATGAGAAAGCAACACACCGGAGAAAGCATGAACACCATCGATGTCTGCCTCTAACCAGTGGTGAAGCCAGAAATTTTATTCGGAGGGCCCAACTTATAACAACATACACCTACATAATAATAATAATAATAATAATAATAATAATAATAATAATAATAATAATAATAATAAGTTAATGTACAATAATTTTGATAAAAGTTGAGAATGATAAATATATAGGGACACTTAGTAGCATAAAAGTGGTGCATGTAATTTAAATTTGTTAAAATTTTAAATTAAATATTTAAACTATTATATTAAATTTAATTTTTAAAAAAAATTGAGAGGGGGGCATGACCCCTTGCCCCCTTAGTAGCTCCGCCTCTGCCTTTAACAACGGATGTATGAAAATACTTACAATATATGGCTTTTTATTGGATGCTTGTTGGTTGTAGTTCGTTTATTTAAATGTTATGTTTGCTTTTATCATACAACCAAAAAATTGTATTAATTTATTCAATCCATTTTGTTGTTTTAGTGTCTATTGTTATTTTGATTTCCTATTTAGATTTCTATTGTTTCTATTGTGCCAATATATAAATTAGTGATAAGTGTTAAATATTAAAGTGAACTTTTCTTATGATTGTGATTTTATTCTGACTCAATGGAAATCAATTTTTATTGGGTATTAGATTTTTTTTTATTATTTTTTAATCACACACCCGACCTGTGACATGTAGACATGCTATTTTCATTCGGATTATTTTTAGTACGCATGATATTATAAATTGGGAATTTTATTGAACATGTTCTATTTTTGTAATGAAAATTTGAACAATTCTTACACATGATACAACAAATTGATAAACTGATTGATTGGTTTTATATTTTATTTTATTTTTTTATTTTTTTGTTAAAAATTTCAAATATTTGATTTTATATGTGTAGATGAGGTACTTGATTGTGTTTTTGCATGCTATATGCGATTATTATGAGGATATCAAAATAAAGGCCTAGATTGAATTAACAATTTGGTATCATTGTAAGGTCACGTACAAATATTTTGAGTAGTTTTGAAATTCATAATACGTTCTCATTCAATCGTAATGTAGTTAAATCTAATATTTTAAATATTAATTTATAAATATTTAAATATTCATTTTTTTGTTTATTATTGTAATTTTTAAATATTTTAGAATTGGGCCATCCATATAAAGCTTTTAATCCAAACATGTAAAGTTAAACCACTAAAATTTTAGAATAAATATGAGACTGTTGGGTTAGGAAATTAAAATTTAAATAATTATGAGATTGTTCAATGACATGTGTCAAAACTTCAAATGGGCTATTACTCAGCAACAAATACTTGAAATTTGTGAAATATTTCTGAATTTAAAATTTTGAATTTGATTGTTCATCTCCAACAAAATTGTATAAATTCTATTTCATACTTCGTTGTGTTTTATTTCTGCCCAATGACCATTTTTCATTATCTTCTTCGATACTCAATTTTTATTTTATTTTATTTTTATATGTTCATTTGTGTAAGGTTATTCAAACATTCAAAATGAATTATACCGTAATGTAGCAACAATGAAAATAAGGAGCAACACAACCATAAGGGGTGTCACATGTTTCTGTCACCAGTGGTGGATTTAGAAAAATTTCTTTGGGGGGCGAAACAGCAACTGTTCGTACTTCATATTTATTTGTGCCGCTAAGAAAAAACATTAGAAATGAGACGATTGTTAATAATTATGCATTTAATTACTTTTTGCCATATGTGTGTTTGTGAAATGACGTCCTTTTTATTTATTCATTATTTTTTCTAGTGAAACGATGCCATTTTAAGATCAATTTACACCTTCGTCTTCCATTTCCTTCCCCAAATTAAAGTATAAAAAATGTCGTTTTCATTAAAATAAATAACTGAAAATAATAACTTGAATAGATAAAATTTGAATTGAATTCTTTTCTAATATAAACCAATTTGTTAATTGAAATTTAATTGGATATGACCAACAGTAAAATTTGGAATAATAATTCATTCATACTAATCATTTGGGGTAGAAATTATAATTCAGGTGACGAATTTAATAAAATGATAACTTCACAATATATAATTTATAAAATAAATTACGTGAGTAAAATAAATTGGAGAAAGATTGGAGATAATTTGTTTAATTTATTTTCATTTGTGTGTATTTAATTTTATTCCAACATTTATTCATATATTTGAGTGTGGAATAAAATTTAACTAGCGTGATTTTTGTGAATTTTGCAAATCTTATTCAAGAAGAAGATATTCGATTTAGGGGTTAATACGGTTATACAAATGCATATTGAAATATTGGATACATGAAAATTGGTTTAAGTAGTTCATGAATGAAAACCAAATAAATTGAATAAGAAATGGGTTAATCATATCTCATTAAAATTAAAAATGAGATTATGATTCAAAGTTGAATTCAACTAAATTTTACTGTAAATTTTCTCCTAACGAACCGACAATTTTTTGTTATCTTTAATTTGAACTAATTTAGATGACCAAATTGCTACAAGAAATCGGGTTATGCTCGTTAATTTGATGAATATTATTTTGGCTATTGTAATCCTTCAATTACATTTCTCACATTATTATTCCTTTAATTCAGCTCTTCTGACAACTTTTTCAAATTATTAAATATTGCTAGATTTCTCTCTTTCTTAAAAATAATATTTGATGCTTTCTATATACTTATGACTAAATGGTGAGTGTATAATTTGGAGGGTTGCTTATAAGTGATTTATCTATCTAAACTAACATTCACTACCTCATTAATTAGTTCTAGATTTGGAACATAAGATTCCTTTTTATAGAATGTAATAGCTATTTGTTATTTTTATATAAGAAATGAATAATGTGAATATTTATTTGCCGTTTACGCACATAAATGAATATTGGGAAATAAATAAAATAATTTCGTGCATCGTGTGGGAGACATACTAATGTATATTTGAAAAGAAAGAAACAAGGAAGAACTGAAGTTAAAAGAACAAAAGTATCACATTAGAAATTTGTCGATATTATATAATTTTATCGATCTAGTTGAGAGAAGGAGGGAAATGATGGCTCTCGAACTTGAGATGTCTATCTTTCTCCATATGACATTATTAGTTATATTTCTTTATTTGCGTGGAAAAAATATTCACTTGAGAAAAATAATGAGATTCCTATGAAAAATTTCTGGTACTCACAAGGGGAGTAGAGCAATATTTTGGCCGGCTCTCCTCTATTTAAATTTCAAATTGATACATGTGTGTGAGTAGGGCTGAAAATCAAACCAAATAGTTCGATACCCGACTCGTGTTCGTTCGTTAAAATCTCATTTGAGCTCGATTCAATAAGTATATCAAACAAGCTTAAACATAATTTTGTGTTTGATAAGATCTAAAGCTTGACTCAAACTCGAGTTTGATAAGCAAAAAATGAGCAAACATGTATAAAAATATCAAACTACTCGAGCTCGATCCGTGTTCGGCTTGATTAAAGCTCGAATCGATAAGTAAATAAACAAGCTCAAATATAAATTTTAAAGCTCAATACCAATTTAAACAAGTTTGAACATATATGTGTCGAACTCAGATCGACTCGTTTACAGCCTGAAGTGTGAGAGAGTTGGAATGTGCACAATGCATTGTCTGAACAAGTCAAAGTCAACCCCTCAATAGTTGCATGTGTAAGAAAGTGTAACCGCACGAGGACAACATATGATGAGGTCAACAAAAAACACCAAAAATGCTAAGAAACAAACCAAGTGTTGAATCCACCGCAAATTTAGAATTAAAAGAGGTTGGGCCGAATTCGATGACCTTTATGATTTCTTGATTTTCACATTTGCTAGCTTAATTCATGTGTATTTTTGCGCATATATTTTCTGCAGAAAGGAAACAAAGCAAATGAAAACTGATTAAAGCAGCTCTATCATATCCCTTTCGCTGCAGAGAGGCAGCAACCATATTTTTTCTTGTATAAATCAGTGAAATGATGCCCATATCAATAAAACTTTAGACTTTTAGGCTCATTCATTGTCTTTTTTTCAAACTTTGGAAGTTGGAACTGCCGAAAGATCGAGTATCTTGATTAGCTTCCCAGGCAAGTCTCTCTCTCTCTCTCTCTCTCTCTCTTCGTGCTCTCTCATATTTTCTAGACACAACACATATCCATTTAAATACTTTAATTTGCTTTGTTTGGAAAAATAAAAGTATATATGTCTTGTAATATGGTATAAAGTAGGTGGGAACTTGCTCTCAAAGTGTTTATATGTTTTTCAAAGCTTACATTATATATGAAATGTTCTAGAAGACAGAGATTATTGTAATTCTCCAAATAAAAAGTTAGGATCAATATGGAAGCTTCTTTAAGGAAAGTAAAGAGTTGGCGATTTTATTCTGTTTATACTTCTAAAAATAATAATTCAGATTGTGAACTAAAGAACTCTTTTTTTTTTTTTATGGATAGTTATGATCAATTTTATTTTAGTTGCTCTTTTATAGTAATTTTATTTATGTTAGTTTTACGTTTAAGAATGATTAAGTTGTTGTTTCATAATGGTCTTTGATCTACGATGCTTATAATTTAATTTGGAGAGGAAAATGCCATTTTATATTGTTATGTTGTTTTTATATTTCAAAATGCTTAATTTGTTATTTCTTAATGTTTTTTTACACATTGAGGATGCTCGTAGAAAATAGAAATGATGATTTGATATATTTGACCTTAAGTGGATCTACAATGAAAATAATAATAGTATTTTCTTGAATTTTCTCCAAACTAATAATAACCATTAATCTAAAAAAAACTAATGAATATGATTCATCCACAATTTACACGTAAGACCTCAAGATGGATTTTTATTAAAAGCCTTTTATTAATGAAAGATATTTAATTATATTGGAACATCATTATGTGTCGGGCATCAGAATTGGGCTTTCAGTCCAATTCGTAATTTGTTGTTGTTGTTACCATTATAATATTTTTAATAACATTTCCATTCACATTTCAAATAATATATCGATCAGGAACATGATTATATATTATTAATTATTTATTATATAATTATAATTAAATAAATATATTTAATAATATTTTCAATTTTAATTTTAAAATAAGAGAGGGGGCATCATTAAACATTGCCTCATTGGTATGACCACTACATTTATATATTGCATAATTACTACTTATCAAAATGTGTTGCTTAATCAACATTTATAATTTATGATAAATATACACGTTCAATGATAAATAAATATTTTTTTTGATGATTACATTTCAAAAAAAAAAAAAATGAATATAATTCAAAATATATTATATATTATTTTGCTACACAAATAACTTTTGAGAAACATATATAATAATAATTTAAGTATTATATTTTATATTTATTTTTTCTATCTAATCTATTATATCAATTCAAAAATAACAAATTCCACATACAATGTATAAAATCTTAAAATTTATGCATTAAAAATATTATTAATTAAATTTACGTCAAAATTTAAATTTTTTTTAAATCAACATATCTTAGATTTAAAAAAAAATACTGAAAACACAATATTAACTTATCTTTTTTATTTTTTTTAGTTGGGGAAATGGGGAACAGTAGGTTTCGAATCCGAGATGTCTCTCTAAAATCTTATTTCGGGATCAAATAAGATATATTTTTTTAATATTACAGTTTTGAAGGTGCTGATCATAATCTAGCTCGCTACATATATTTTATAAATTATTTTTTGAGTATTGTATCATATTTTAGAAACAAGTTGTCTTGAGTATTTAAATAATTTAACTTATAAGGTATTCTTTTATTACAACAAACATCAAGAGATTATAAGATAATAAGATCCCCTCTTTCACAATTCATAGGGGCAAATAAGACCTCTTCTGAAAATGGTTGGGGAATTAATCAGTCGCATTGAATATGAGTTGTAGGGTGGGGAACCATAAGTTTTCGAACTAGAGACATTGAATATGCTAAAAACCCTAAAAATAAATAAAAAAAGGATACGGCCTTATGTGCATTAGGTGTATCATTAGACGTTTTGATAGGTCAACGTCAAAATCAGTATCAATCGTAATATTAAAAAGTATCACTCAAAAGTCTAGAAGTATCACCCGTATCTTAAAAAGTATCAGCCAGAAAAAAAAACCCCGTTAAAATCAGTATCAACTGCAACACTAAAATGTATCACTTAAAATTCAAAAAGTATATCACTTGTATCCCTAAAAAGTACCACCTGTGTCATCATTATTATCTTTTTGCGGGCTGACCGGGTCAACGCACGTTGATCGTCTGATATAACACTATATACAACTAGTGTAGGGAAGTTTTTACAATAAATAAAAGCTAACGGAAACACACCCTCAGAATCATAGATAGATAAGTAGATCAATTAATTAAAGCTTAATTATGCCTCCACTATTATAGGATTGACCCCCTAACTGCTACATGCGTAGTACATCATAATGTAATTCTACTCATCAAATTTAATAACTAATTAGTAATTAACTTTGAAGAATACATCTAACACATGAATATTCACTAACATGCATTGTTCTAGTTAAATGCTAAATACAATCCTTATATTATATTCTATTTGAGACTTTTTAAATAGTACAAAAGCTATAGGAAGGTCACCTTCTCTAACTAGAACGGCACAATAAAAAATAAATTGATCAGATTACACGTGATACAAATTTATCCTATTATCTATAACATGAGATCCTCTAATTCAAAATTATGTCTTCCATCCGTGTTCTAAACATTAAAATTTTTAATTTTTCTTCCATTTTAGTGTTTTTTGATTTAATATAATTTTACATTATTATTTAAGATTTATCCAATTAAGATATATAATTATTTTTTAGTATTTAATTTTCATTTTTAATTAATATAATTGCTTATTGGGGTTGATTATATCCAACGTTAAGATATATAATTTTTTAAAATTTCACTACCTAGCAATAAATATTATTAGGATTAATCACTTATAATATAATAAATTTTAATTCTATGATAAACATTGTTAAAATTTCATAATTTTGATGTTAGAACACGAATAAGACACGTAATTCGGATTAAAGGATCTCATCCGATTATATATCAGCAGAATTCTGGATACGCTGAAAAGTCTTTCATTTAACTTTTTTTCTTTAAGGATAGTGAGTCGGTCACAATGTTGGTCACGTAAGAATGTACGTCTAAACAGCTTTTGTCTCAAAATGTATAATTTTAATCTCAAGTTTATTTTTTTGACACTTTTGGTTCCGTAATTTATATTTTAACACATTTAGTCCCAAAAACCAACGGATTATACTTAACATCGATTAATACATGCGAACATGATTATAAAATGAAAAAAAAAACATGAGATGTAATGATCTTGATTGCACCACTTAATTAAGAGTGAAAATAGAGAAAATGCAGTGTAAATTTTAATTAATCCAAAATAAGTACGTAACGGATGTTATGTATAGTCCGTTAGTTTTTTTAGGACCAAAGTATTGAAATATAAACCGCGTGACCAAAAGTGTTGAAAAATTAAACATGAGACCAGAATTGTTCCACTCGGGGCTAAAAGTGTTCGGACCTTATTCTCACGGCACCGAAACGTGTAATTTACTCCCTAAGAGAAATATCTCTTGGTGCTCTTGCTTTCAAAATCCTCCCAGTTTTCAGAACTGGTCCCAAAATGCGACTGAAACCCCATAATATCTTGCTGGTTCTGGTGATCTTGGAAGCTTTGGTGTTGATCAGCAGACATCATCGGCGGCGTCGTAAGAAAAGGCTGATCTCCTCCGCCGTGAAACCCTTGCGAAGATGAAGATGAAGAAATCCCAGAGGTGAAAGCAGTGTTGTTGGCATGGCCTGCACGAAGAAGATCGGCGTAGTGATGAACGTTGACGTAACTGTCTTGGCAAGGAGGAGGGGAAAATGCAGTGTTATTTGTTATGTAACCGAACTCGGTTTTGCCCTGAACCCTTTCTGGGAAGTTGAGCTTCGCCTTGTTTCCTTTGAACCTGAGGGCGGCTTCGTCGTAGGCGAGGGCGGCGGCCTCCGCGGTGTCGAAGGTGCCGAGCCACACTCGCGCCGCCTTCTTCGGGTCACGAATCTCGGCCGCCCACTTCCCCCACGGCCGCTGCCGGACTCCTCTGTAGTGTCTCCTCCTCGGATTTGCGGCGGCACTGCTCGTGATGCCTTCTCATTCATTTCAACAATTAATGTAAGTTATTCATGGCTGGAAATTCACACACACACACACACATATTTGGTTTGAATGAGGACTAGTTCTTGGCGTGTAAACGTTAAAAAACAGGCTTGTTTATTGTATTTTTAGTGCTTTTTTACAGTACTTTGGTACTAATTTCAGTGCTAAAACAATTAGCACCGAAATATAATAAGAAAAACACTGAAATTATAGAAAATAAGTCGATTTTTATGTTTACACACGAAGGGCAGTCCCTATTATAACTAACCCTATATATAGGGATTGATTATAATGGGTATTAGTTATTCGTATGAGAACTAGGAACCTTATTTAATATGATTTTGTAGCTTATCTTGTTATATTTTAGTATTTTTAAAACTAGTACTAAAATACAACAAGATAAACTATAATTTTTGTTTTAAAAAAATAGCACTAAAATACAATAAAATAAACTATAAAATTGTTCTACATAAGCATGTTTACTAATTCTCGCACGGATAACTAGTACTCATTTGAACCTATTCCTATATATATATATATATATATATATATATATCTTATCTTGTAAAAACACAGAAACACAGTCTTATAAAGTATTATAGGATACCTTGTTGTTGAGGGCATTGATTTTGGGTGTGGTGGGGTAGGGTGGATGAGTTGAGGAGTGAATTTTGAGGGGGCGGGGTTTCTCCGGTGGATCCGAGAACCTGAGAGAGGGCGGTGACCATGGCAGACATGTCTAGCTGGGATCTGGCCGACGAGTAAATAGGGAAAAATGAATCTTCCTCTTTCTCCTCCGATTCATTGGATGAAAGGGGCCTCTTCCCATGCCTTGGATCCACGATTGCTTATCTTCAGTCGACGATCGTCAACTGGCCGGTCAGAACGTGTATGTTTAGAGAGAGAGAGAGAGAGAGAGAGAGAGAGAGAGAGGAAACTGAAGGTTGAATATATATAGGGGAAGAGAAGTATGAGCTACACCACCAAAGTCGTCTCAGCATGATTTTTTTTATTACCACAAATTTCTAGGGTTTTTGTTCAACGTTTGAATATGTGTAAAGTGGTCTTACTATCTATCTCCATTAAGAATGTAAATGGGTCTTTCCAGTCATTATATATATATATATATATATATATATATATATATATATATATAAAATTATTGGAACGAATCCATACTCTTCAATTTTAAAATTATATGATTTAAATTTGGTATAAAAAAATGGCGGCATAACTGTAAATAAAAGAAATATAAGAAAAACACGGTGACATTTTCATAATTTTGTCAATATTAAAGTGAGAATAAAAAACACAAATTTTCTGGGTGCGTGCTAACAGAGATAGAATCATATGCTAATAAAGACATTCACGATACTAATATAAGCATTAAGAGTAAATTTTACTTTTGGTCCCATTAGAATATGGTCAAAACACTTTTAGTCCCAAAAATTACTTTTTTGGTCCCAAATGATATTTTTTCAACAGTTTTGGTCCCATAAGATATTTTTCCGACAATTTTAGTTTCATAAGATATTTTTCTGATAATTTTAGTTCAATAAGATATTTTTTCAATAATTTTAGTCCCAAACTAATCAAGAAAGTTAATTCACGGAACTTAACTTTCTGTATTAGTTTGGGACTAAAATTATCGAAAAATATCTTATGGGATCAAAATTATTGAAAAAATATATTTGAGACCAAAAAAGTAACTTTTAGGACTAAAAATATTTTGACCCTATTTTAATGGGGCCAAAAGTGAAATTTACTCTAAGCATTGATAATGCTAACATTAACATTGATGATGCTAACGTTATAAGACTATTCTCATATACATTACAAAAAAATATCTAACATTCAAAAAAGTATTTTACATTATTTCATGATGAATTAACAGTTTCGTTTTATTAGTATTGAGAAACTTTCAAGAACATGTAAAACCTAACCCATTAACAATGATATTGACACTATATGATTTAGCTATACATTTTGTATTATTAGCATTATTGTTCACTAGTTTTAACATTATCATAGCTCATTTTAGCATTATCATAACAAATGTTAGCATTAATAGAAAAATTGTATGAACATTATAAATCAACCATGAAGAATGCTATTAGAATTTTGTTGTATTGACATTATCGTTCGGTGATTTTAGCATTATCATAACTATATATTGTTAGTGTTAGCAGAAAAACTTATCAGGAACATTATAAACCGACCTGAACAACGTTGTTAGAATTTTATTGTATTTGCATTATTATTCGATAGTGTTCACATTATCATTGCTCTTATTAACATTAGAGAAATACAATACACATAAGGTGAAAGTAATAATAGAGGTGAAATTATGGTTAGTATTGACATATACAAACTTTAGAAGTCAAATTTTTAAATGGTACACTACAAGAAAATAACATTCACACAACAAAAAAAATTCATCACCGAACTTGAAATTCCATTGCCAATACCACGGACGACGGAATGTATCCGTCACCCATTTCTAAATTATCTCCAAATTCAGTCGTTAAAATATAAAAGAAATAAAAAAATTAACGACGAATTCAACTACAAAATATTTCCCTTGCTAAAAATAAAAAAAATATTATGAGATAAGCCCATTTGGCCAACCCAGCCCACAAGGGGCAACACACGCCCTTTGCCATTTAATGGGGAACGAATTTGCTCCACGAAGATTTTGAACACCAATGCTCCCGGTTGGTCAACAAAGCGTTAAACTGACAGACCAAAGTCGTTACTTGTGAAATGTATAGAATATAATATATTTATAATAATAAATGCCTTTTATGAATATTCTTCTTTTCAAAATATAGTTTATAATAATAATAATAATAATAATAATAATAATAATAATAAAATGAATATAAATGTTATTTTCTATCTATTATTTATTTTTTATTTAATAACTATTTAATATTATATTATTTTAATTAATTTTCTCAACTATTATATATTTATAACACATACAAAAACAAAATTAAAAATATTAAATAAATGAGTGAATATAATTATATTTTAAAATAATATAAAATATTAAAAAAAAATCTAAAAATATAATATTAAATATTAGAAATATTAATTTCAAATTTGTAATTTGTAGTAATTGAAAAATAAAAAAATAACAGCTAAAAAATTAAAAAATAATATAAAATTTTTAAAAAAATAAAAAATTTAAAGAATAAAATAAATTAAAATATTAAATAGACTAATTTCAAATTCATAATTATTAGTAATTGAATAATAAAAAAATTAAAAATTAAAAAAAATAAACAAAAACAAATTTAATTTTAGCTACGGAAATATTCCGTAGCTAAATCTGTCTGTCTAAAATTTTAAAAAATTTTAAAAAATATTTAACGACAGATTTTTCTGTCTTTAACTTAGTGACGGAAAAATCCGTAGCTAATTCCGTCGCTAAAATAAAAAAAATATAAAAAAAAATTATTTGACGACTATCCGTCACTATATCCATTGCTAATATAATCCGTCGCCGTTCTGTCGCCCATGATGACAAAATGGATTTCGTGACCATTTTTGTCGTCCGTTGTGTGTTTTTTAGTAGTGGCAGTATATTATCATACCATATCATTTATATACTGTTAAAGTAGAGCATCACAAGCATTCACTTTTAAGAATAAAAAAAAGGATTTAAGATATATTAATATTTCAATAGCATGCTATTGAAATAATAATATCAATTGAGTAGCATTATGATAATTCTAAAAAAAATGATAATTGTTCACACAGTTAGAAATTTGATACATATATAATTATTTCATTCATCACCATCTTCTAGGTAAAAGTTTTCAACATTAATTGTGGTATCTTTAGAACATGATTGAAAGTAGAGGTTTGCTTCAGAAATGTTCATCTCCTTGTGCTAAATGTTGTTTCAAAGATGTTTCGCAATCAGGTATAGATAAAATTCAGACAACTCAGGAGAGAAAATCTCTACAGTGGTGCCAACAAAATCTCTTTTAGCCAGGCCCACTCTCCTCTACCTTAATGGTGCCTTCTTATACCCTAATCTGCAGCAACTTAAAACACACAATAAACACATACTAATGCATGAGCCTCTCTTTCTACACTCTCTATTCTCTGTTCTTCGTGAGCTGCCATTGATAGAGCTTCGTGCTCTAATTTTCTCCGTGTGTACTCTGTTAGTCTCTCTGTGAGATTACTTCATGCGTGACGAGTGGATAGCCGAAGAGTTGTCTGAAGTCGTGCCTAGGGTAAAGAGAGTTGTCTGAAGTCGTGCTTTTCGAGCCGTGTGGTGTTACCGTCAGCTTTATTGGAACTAGGCTCATGGAAAACCTAAGTCGTTGTCTCCTCCCTCATTATCGTTGCTAGAGCAATATTCGGTGAAGACCGCAATAGCGACGTGAAACAAGAGGTGAATTCCCAGTGAGAAAGATACCTAATAGTGGTATTAGAGCAACGGTACCCTGGCTAGGGCATCCTTTGTCATTGCATCTTTATCGTTCGGCCGTCCTTTGTGGTCGAGACGTTCTCTTGCTCCTTAGTGAGCTCCAAAAAGGTAATATGGGTCATCCCTTATTTGGGATACTCGCTCTGATAAATCAATATTGATATCATGTATAGGGTATAATTACCCACTTGTATATATTTGATGTATTTTTACAGGTAATAACTTAAGGGAGAACAGACCTTAAGGGGGAATTTTTAAACTCCAATTTTTTTGATAGTATTATGTTGTGGCTCTAATTGTATATATATTGAGCTTTTATGTTTTCTGCAAAAAGGATAAACTTAAGGGGAAGATGTTGAGAATGATATATTTCAGATGATGTTATCACTTTATTTGATAACATCGAAATCAATGTTGTATTGGATGTGTTCTGTCATTCTTGTGACATTGAGTACAACTTTATGAAAGCTAACCTTATCCTTTCCGATTATTTAGGATTAATTTATTTTAAATTAATCTGATTATTTTGTGATTTATGTCACAATTTATTTTCCACGTAGTTAGAGATTTATTGTTGATTTTATTCTGAAATAAACTGTAGATATTATTTGATTTTGAATTGGTCAAAATCTGTTCTGAATTTATAGGGATGTGATGTTCCCACTCTATCTTGAACACTAATCATTGCAGGAGATCGTAGGTCACCAAAATAACTGTCACTATTACACGATTTTGAAGAACGTGTGAATCGCAATGCAGAAGACAACTATCTCAAGTCCACTACAACAATGAGAAGTGGAAAACGGTTGATTCAAGACCACATCTCTTGTGATCGTGGAGCAACTGCTGGAGCAAGATGAAGGAAGTATTTAAGGTCTCTTTAGACCTTGAAATCTTTTGTGCAAGTAGGTTATCACTGTGGTTTGTGAGAAGCTCCGAATTCTGCATCTAATGTCGTATCAAAGATCTAAGATATCTTTCTTGACATATTCTTAGCATCCCAATCAATTGAAGTGTAGTTTCAGTTGTGTGTATAGGTTAGATAGTCAAATATGAGAGTCTTAGGATTTAGGTTGACGTGTTGTTTCTATCTATGCGTTTAGATAGTGTTTGTTCGAGAGATTATTCAAGTGAGTAAAGTTAGGATAGATCTCTTGTATGTTGTATGCAGTGTTGTCAAGGGAGTAAACTGAGATAACATTTGTATTATTTTTGTATTTCACTTATGTTATTAAATTTCACCCCGAGGCAATCACACATCGTAAGGAGTGTGATCTTAAACAAATTTTGTGCAAAGTGTTAATTATTCTTCCGCTGCATGTTGAAGGCATAGCAGAAACACTAGCTTCGACATCACATATAACTTTGTTGTTTACATCTGAAATTCATAACTTTTCAGGCAACAAATTCTAACAAGTGACATCAAGAGCCGGTGCTTGACACACTAAGTATTCGATCTGGTGTTACTTGAAGTTCGTGATGGATATTAAAATAAGTTAATGTTGTCCTCCTGCCCTTGATAGCAATGAAAATCTCGGCAATAGAGGAAGCACATGATGTAGAAAACATGAGCCTGAGTGAAGCTATTAACATTCTACTAACATTCGAGCCGAACCTACAAAACCAAAAGTCAAACTCAATCTCAAAGGGAATTGCTCTTCAGATGACGTCTGTGCCAACCAATGTCCAAGATGATGTTAACAGTCTTCAGGAAATAAATAAAGATGAACATTTGAGTGTTGTACTCTTGACTAAGAAGTTCAATTCTCTTGTTCAATCCATGAAGAAAAACACATCAAACATAAAACCTCGATGGTTATTTAATTCATCATCACCCTCCCCATTGAGTTCGGGAAGATCGATTTAAAAAAGAAAAGTTGTTGACTCCGGAAAGGATATCGACTCAGTTCAGTGTAGAGCATGTTCTGGATATGGACATTATTCTAATGAATGTCCAACTGCACGAAAAAGACAAAGGAACAATTTCAATGCTGTCTTGAGTGATGACTCCGATGAAGAAAAATGTGCAGATCAAAAGGTTTTGTTCATCAATGTTGAAGAAGAAGATAATGATCTGATCATTGATACTCTGAACGATCTTGATGAACTTGATGAGTTCGATGTTGAAGACTGTGAAGTTGAAGAGGAAGTGGTACTTGATGTTGAAGAGAAAGTTATTGAAATCTCTCCCAACACAACAAATTGGTATGAGATGACTTTGTTTGAAGAATTCGGTCATGTTTCGGAAATGAAATATGATGATCTGGATCATCCCGAGGAAAATCAATCTGCATCTCTTCAAAAATTACACAATGTTGTGAATAAAGTATGCATTAAGTGGACTGCTCAAACAAAAGAACTGAGACATCTCATGGAAGAAAATCAGTTCCTGGGAGAGAAGATCCTAAGCCTTGAAGTTCATCTCACCAAAAGTGATGCTGAGATCAGCAAACTGAAGAAAAATGTGGATGACACCTCAAGAACCTTTCAACAATGGAATTAAAGAACCTCTCCTCTGAACAAGTCCTAACATTAGGATAGACAGACAAAGTAGGTTTGGGTTTCTCAAACAAATCATCCTTGTCATTTTCTAACAACAACATTGTTCAGTTTGTTAAATGTGACAACTCAAGTGCAAAGGCGGAAAACGTTAAAGAAGATGTAGATCATAAGCAATGTGAAAGTTCAAAAAATCGAAGATATGTGTGTGATTATTGCCAAGAACCTGGTCACATCAAACCATATTGCTTCAGATGTCATGATGATGTTACACCTGGAAGAACAACACCAGTTAGCACATCAATAATCCAAAAAACAGAAACAATCAAAGAAAGTGAAGCACACTTGCAATGTTGTGTATATCTCCTTAAAAGCTAACTTTACATATATATGGTACTTCGACAGTGGGCATTCTCGACACATGACAGGTAATAGGGAATTTCTTGATGACTATACAACAACCAACAAAGGCAAAGTCAGCTATATTGGAGGTGTTCAAGGAAGTATTGTTGGATAAATCTGAAACATTTAAGATGTTCAGAAAGTTTAACCGCTCAATCTGCCTACAGTATGACACCAACATCGTCTGTGTAAGAACTGACCATGGAAGAGAATTCGAGAATGATGTATTTAATGATTTCTGTGAAAAGAAAGGGATCTTTCATGAATACTCCACCCAAGACTCCAGAGTAAAATGGAGTTGTGGAAAGAAATAACGTAACATTGCAAGAAATGTCATGTGCAATGTAACAGTCAAAAGGCCTCTCTAAGAAATTGTGGGCTGAGGCAGTCAACACTGGTTGCCATATCGAGAACAGAGTTTATCTTCATCCTGGAAGAAAAGAGATTCCATATGAGATCTTAAAGTAAATGAAGCCAAATTTCAAATACTTCCATGTAATGTGTGCTACATTCTAAATGACCGAGAATATCTGGGAAAGTTTGACTCCAAAAGTGACAAAAGACTATTCCTGGGATATGCTAAAAACAGCCGAGCATATCGAGTGTTAAACTTGAGAACCAAAGCTGTCCAAGAGTCAATTAATGTTGTTTTTGATGATCGTGCAGGGCTATCTTCTAGAATTGAAGATGATGATGTCTCATACTTTCTTAAGAGACCTGAAGTCACAGAAAAGGACCCAAGTGAAGTTGACCAAAGTAACTCTGGTAGTCTTGATGTCATAAATGATGTCTCCTCATCATCAGAAAAGAAGACAATATCACCTCAGACTCCAAGTTCTGGTTCAACTTCAGAAAGTGATGATGATCTCTACACTTTGTTAAAAATAATTCTATGTTTTTATGTTTTTATTATGTTGTATGTTTATGGATGTTGTATATATCCTTGGTTATTTTTAATGTGCTGGACACATATGGTTTATTTTTATTGGATATCCATGTTTGGATATCCTTGGATAATTATGATGTTAGTCATCATTTTTTTGATAATTTTGATTTTGTTCGCATGTTTTTAAATATGTCATGATCTTTATGTTGGGAATGTTCTCAACATTAATATTCTGTTGTTCGTATGTTTTAAAAATATGTGATTATTGTTATGTTGGGAATGTTATCAACATTGATATCCTGTATAGGGAATAATTACCCACTTGTATATATTTGATGTATTTTTATAGATAATAACTTAAGAGGGAGTAGACCTTAAGGGTGAGTTTTTAAACTCTAATTTTTTTGATAATAATCCGCTACGGCTCTAATTGTATGTATTGAGCTTTTATGTTTTGTGTAGAAATGATAAGCTTAAGGGGGAGATTGCTGAGAATGATGTGTTCCAGATGATATTATCACTTCGTTTGATAACATCGAAATCAATGTTGTATCGGATATATTCCATCATTCTTTTGATATTGAGTACAATTCTTTGGAAGTTAACCTTATCTTTTTCGATTATTTAGGATTAATTTATTTTAAATTAATCTGATTATTTTGTGATTTATGTCACATTTTATTTTCCACGTATTTAGGGATTTATTGTTGATTTTTTTCTGAAGTAAATCGTGGATATTATTTGATTTTGAATTGGTTAAAATCTGTTTCGCATTTTTAGGGACGTGATGTTCCCACTCTATCTTGAACACTAACCGTTGCAGGAGATCGTGAGTCACCGGAGTAACTGCCACCATTACACGATATTGAAGAACGTGTGAATCGCAATGTAGAAGACAACTATCTCAAGTCCACTACAACAATGGAAAGTGGAAAGCGGTTGATTCAAGACCACATCTCTTGTGATCGTGGAGCAACTACTGGAGCAAAATAGAGGAAGTATTTAAGGTCTCCTTAGACCTTAAAATCTTTTGTACAAACATGTTATCATCGTGGTTTGTCAGAAACTTTGAATCTTGCATCTTGTCCTATCTCGAAGATTCAAAACATCCTCATCGACATCTGCCTAGCATTCCAATCAACTGAAGTGTAGTTTCGTTGTATGTGTAGGTTAGATAGTCAAATCTGAGAGTCTTAGGATTTAGATTGACATATTGTTTTATTTATGTGTTTAGATAGTGTTTGTTCGAGAGATTATTCAAGTGAGTGAAGTTAGGATAGATCTCTTGTATGTTGTATGCAGTGTTGTTAAGGAAGTGAATCGAGATATAACATTTGTATTGTTTTTGTATTTCACTTATGTTAGTGAATTTCGCCCCGAGACAATCACACACCGTAAGGAGTGTGATTTAAAACACATTGACTACAACCCTGAGAACCCTAGTGTCCTAGCTGCTGAAAGACATAGAAGAGAAATGGAGAAAAATCAGAATCAAGCCCAGAATGTTGCTAGGAATCAAAATCATAACTTTGCTCATCAAAATCAGTTTTTTCATCAAAAACAAAGAAAGACCTGCTGGAACTGTGGAAAACCTGGACATTTCTCAAATAGGTGCAAGCAACCTAAAAGAAATAAAGGATTTGTGAATAATCATGCTAATAATATTGTGCATCATGATCATCAAGCTAATAATGTGTATGAAGGTGGGGTGAATTATGATTATCATGAAGGAGATGGCATTTACATGGTTCATACTGCATATGATTTCCAATTCATTAATTTCAGCAATGTTGTTTCTAAAAAGGTGCATGAAAATGAATGGTTAATTGATTCAGGATGCACATTTCATGTCACACCCACAAACACATGTTCCACAACTTGCACTATTTGAATTATGGTCATGTTGCATTGGTTGATGGTCAGCACTGTGAAATTATTGGAAAATGAGATATATGTTTGAAATTTGAGAATGGAAGCATGCTCATTCTAAATGATGTCAGATATGTACCTAAACTAAAATTTAACTTACTATCTGTGTCTAAAATGGCTGATAAAATGCTTGATGGGTTTGTAAACTACTTGAGATTCAAATTTGAAAAAGACTCCATGCTTTACTTCAATGCTCCCAGAAAGGGGGACTTATATGCTGTACAAGCTGTCTCTGTGCCTATCCCTGTTGCAAATGTTGTGCATGATGATAAAACTGCTCTTTGGCATGCTAGACTAGGTCACATGAGTAACAAAGGACTTGATATATTAAATAAAATTGGTGCATTTAATAATGATAAAGTGACAAGCATGCCATTTTGTGAACCTTGTCTGATGAGAAAACAACATAAGCTTCATTTTCCTGCCTCTGTCCCCTATCCTAAAAAGCATGTGAGCTCTGAAATAATTGAATATCTGCATGCTGATGTTTGGGGCCCTGCCAAGGTGCCCACTCATGGTGGAAATATTTTCTTCTTGTCTGTGATTGATGACTATTCTAGAAAAACTTGGGTCTTTTTCATGAAAAATAAATCTGAAGTTTTTCAAAAATTTTCAAAATGGGTTGTTGAAATTCAAAACCAGACTAAGAAAAACATTAAATATCTAAGGCTGACAATGGTTTAGAATTCTGCAATCTTGCTATGGATAATTGGTGCTCTGACAGGGGTATAAAAAGACATAAATCTGTGCCATATAATCCTCAACAAAATGGGGTTGCAGAAAGAATGAATAGAACTCTCCTTGAGAGAGTTAGAAGTTTGTTAGCTGGTTCAAGTCTTGATAAACAATTTTGGGGGAAGCTTTGATGACTGCATGCTATTTGATTAACAGATCCCCCTCTGTTCCTTTGCTGAGAAAATTACCTGAATCTATGTTCTAGAATAAACTTATTTGCCTGTCTAATTTGAGAATCTTTGGCTGCTCTGCTTATGTTCATCAGAAATTAAGTAAGATTGAACCTAGGGCTAGAAAATGCATCTTTCTTGGATACCCTGAAGGGGTAAAAGGCTACAGACTTTGGGATAAAACTGTATCTGGTTTTAAAACTTGCATAAGTAGAGATGTAACATTTAATGAACTTGATTTCCCTTGTCTACATGAATCCTCACTCTCTGTTGCTCCAAGTGAGGTGGAGAAGTTGCCTGATTTCCTGTTTAATCCAGCTGCATCTAGTAAGGTGGATGATTCCATCCCTGTGCACTCTGATCCTGTGCCTCATGAGGTTGATATGCATAACAATGATGATACCTTGCATGACCCTGAAATTGATGATGTTGATGTGAATGACTCTGCCTCTAATACTGAATCTGATAATGATCACTCTGATAACATGAATGTGTCTGATACTGAGACAAGTTATAACTTTGAAAATGAACATGAAATTGTTTCTGAACCTGAAAATCTTGATAACTATCAACTTGCTAGAGACAAACCTAGGAGAAATGTAAGAGTCCCTTCAAGATATGATGACCATAATTTATCTTTATATGCTTTCAATGTGTTCAATAATGTGGATAAGATTGAGCCTAAAACATACAAAGAAACTGTGAGTTCATCTGATTTTGACAAATGGATGGCTGCCATGAATAGTGAGATAAAATCTTTGCATGACAACTATACTTGGGTGCTTGTTGAAAAACCTGATAATTGTTCCATTGTTGAATGCAAGTGGCTTTATAAAATTAAGCAAGAACTTGAAAATATCAGATAAAAAGCAAGGCTTGTAGCAAAAGGATTTACACAGAAAGAGGGCATAGATTATAATGAGATATTTGCTCCTGTGGTAAAATTCACTACTATAAGAATCATGCTTGCATTAACTGCTCATTTTGACTGGGAACTTAAGCAGATGGATATCACCACTGCATTTTTACATGGAGAGCTTGAGAATAACATATATATGCATCAACCTGAGAGCTTTATTGATAAATCTCACCCAAATCATGTCTGTTTACTGAAAAAATCCCTCTATGGTCTGAAACAATCTCCTAGGCAGTGGAACATTAAATTTGATAGATGCATGCAAAGTATGAATTTTACTAGAAGCAAATTTGATCATTGTCTGTACTACATGCAATCTAAAGTGCCTATGTTTCTGCTCCTTTATGTGGATGACATGCTCTTGATCAGTCCTTGCCTGAAAACTATTAAGCATGTGCAGACTTGTTTATGTACTAACTTTGACATGAAAGATCTTGGTGATGCAAAGAAAATACTTGGTATGAACATTGACAGAGATAGGGAGAAACATACTCTTGTGTTACATCAAACTGCTTACACTGAACAAATCTTGAAGAAATTTAATATGGAAAGTAGTAAACCTGTCTTTGTGCCCCTTGCCTCTCACTTCATGCTAAGTAAAGACCAATCCCCTAAAAGTGATTCAGAGATAAATGAAATGCAAGGTGTTCTCTATGCCAATGCTATTGGGTCTGTTATGTACTTAATGATTAGCACAAGACCTGACATTGCCTATGATGTCTCATGTTTAAGTAGATACATGGCTAATCCAGGGCTGCCTCATTGGGAGGCTTTGAAATGGTTGTTGAGATACTTGAAATCAACTATGTCAAGTGGTTTAATTTTTTCTAAGTCCTCTGATGGAGTTAAATGTGTGGAATATGTTGATTCTAATTATGCAAATGATATGGATCAAAGAAAATCAACAACATCATATGTGTTTACATTGTGTGGTGCTTGCATAAGTTGGAAATCTCAACTGCAGAGTATTGTTGCTTTGTCCTCTACTGAGTCTGAATATATTGCTACAACAGAGGCTGTGAAAGAAGCTATTTGGCTTCATGGTGTCTTATCTGAAATTAAATTCATTGATGATAAACCTATGTTATACTCTGACAGTCAATCTGCTATACAATTATGTAAAAACCCTGTGTTTCATGACATGACAAAACACATTGTTGTAAGATTCCGCTTCATCAGAGACATAGTTGAAAGAGGTGATGTATTGCTTGATAAGATACCCTCAGAATTTAACCCTGCAGATATGAGCACCAAGTGCCTTCCAGTTACAAAGCTGATGGCCTGCAAAAGATCCTTGAATATGAATCTGGGTTGAACTGTGAGGGATAACATGTTGTCTGGGCCATGAGCCTAGGTACCTGACCTGCCTTAATGGGCAATCTATACAATGGTGATTTCCTTTTGGTACTGATGCTAGGTGTAACTTGATCAAGGAAGGTCAATTTTCTGACTGGAGACTTGTTACAAAACATGGGTTGGTCTCTTGTGTTAAGACTGTGATTAATGCGCATAGCATTTCTCCCTCCCTCTCTTGTCTGTCTGTGTGATAGGCAGAGTAAAAATAAGGGCAATGATGAAAATCTCAAAATTATGGCAGGTGTTCTCCTTGGTGACAGAAAAAACCAAATGGGCCAAAGGTGGAACTCTAAACCCTAGCCCATGACCCGGTCCATACCATATTTAATCCTAACCCTAACTTACCTTATGCAGATCATTTCTTATCTATAAGATTCTCGATCCTTCCTCTCTCTCTCTTAAGCCTCACACACAGAAACCTAACCCTAATCCGATCTCTCTTCTCTAAGCTATCTCTGTCTGTTTCTCGGTGTCTCTGGCCGGATTTCTGACCGTGGATTCTTGTTTGGCGTGTGAGTTGAGAAGACAGAGACACTTGTGGGTTGATTGACACCGTGAGAGCTTCAAATCCTATCATTTGACCATCCCCTCTTGGTCTGGGTCTGATCTGTCGCCGAAACGCCATAGCCACCGTCCGTGGGAAAATCTGAGCCCGCTGTGCTTCTGAGCACATTTTCCCACTTCTAAATCTCTGATTTCACTTACTTTTCATTTTATACTCGTGTTGCTTTCTTCATACCTGTTGATTTCTGAGTATTATATTAAATCTAACTTGTGTTTGGCTGTGTGTGTGCAGATCTGACCCCATAGTGAGCCCTGTCTGTGAAGACACTCCTTAGATCCTTGGATCTAACGTTTGAGGCTCGATCTACTACTAATCTGTGAGATCCTTACCTCCGATTTCCTCAGGCTGCTTGAGCAGTCGTGCGTGGGACCGCAAGAGGCAGTGAAAGCAAACAGTGAACCCCTAGCCGGGCACGATACCACAACAATATTTAACAATAAAAATAATAAATAGTGAAATGTAATTAAATTATTAAATTAAATTACTAACAATAATTGAAAATGAAACCGGGGGTAGCAATTTTATTGTAGAAGAAAAATTTGAAATTTAAAACAAAAATAAAAACTCAAATAGGGGAAGCATGTTTAATTTTGTTGTTTTTAGTAACCAGTAATGATGCATTAAAAAGCAAACTTTTGATTCTCCCTATAAAATTATAAAATGAAGCAGTTAAAAAATAATAAAAAAAATGATGAATAATATGTTGGAAGGGAGACTCGAAAATGTAGCAATTAAAAATAATAAAAAATGATGAATAATATATTGGAAGGGAGACTTGAACCAGCTAGCCCAAAACAGAAGGCAAGCAGTGAGGCTTGGAAACCACTCGACCACAACATGGTTTAACATAAATTTCAATAGACAATAATTTTAAAGTAGTTTTAATTAATAGTTTTTTTTTGACAATTATACACTTATGGTTTTACTAGATAGATAGATAGATACATATATATTACGTGATGACATAATATATTATTTTACTTTTTACCTTTAAAATAAGTGAAGATTAATGATATAATAAGTAAATCAAATATTAAAATATTTAAGTCACTTTTTATATTCTTGGTTCAAACTTAATATTATTATTACTAAACTTATTTGATGTTAGTATATTAATAAAACCATCCATCCTTGGCTAGGTTTTGATGGTGTAAAATAGGATATCTTTGAACTTTGGACACACACACACACAGATATATATATATATATATATATATCAAGATATATAATTAATATTGCAAAATATTCTTACAAACTCGAACAATGATCCTTTCACATATGCCTCATTTCCATGACGCATAACATTTGAAGATACATTTGGACAAATATAGATGATCAACATATATAATCTCACAAAACATTTATTCAAACATGCATGAGCACAATACTTTTACATATGATGATCTTTCCATTGAGTAAATTACACTTTTAGTCCCGTAAGAATATGGTCCAAACACTTTTAGTCTCAAAATATATAATTTTGATCCCAAGTTAATTTTATCGATAATTTTGTTCTGTTCCACAGTATATATTTCAACACTTTTGGTCCTAAAAATTAACGGACTGGAGCCAAAACGATACCTATTTCGGACAAACCAGCTCATATTTTATTGATCTTAGTTGCACTGCCCAATTGAGTATAGTCGATCCGTTAGTTTTTGGGACCAAAAGTGTTGAAATATAAGCCGTGAGACCAAAATTGTATATTTTGGAACTAAAAGTGTTTGGACCATATTCTTACGTCCAAGAACAACTATCAAGTGGATCGAGGATTAGATTTTTTGGAGGATCACTTGAATTCCTTTTTTGGGAGTAAGAATAAAATCATCAACTGGGTCATGGACGTAGTTAGGTGAGAGGGTGAACTTGTAGTTTTGCAGAATCATTGAAAGTGCAATCTTGGCTTCATTGATGGTGAAGTTCAAACCTACACAAGTTCGGATTCCCATCCCAAACGGTAGAAATGCAGCAGCATTGTTGTTGGTGGCTTTAGCAATTCCTCCGGCAAATCTTTCCGGCTTGAACAAATGAACGTCGTCGCCCCAAATTTGAGGGTTATGGTGTAGAGCAAGAATAGAGATGTATATGTTCATGTTGGGAGGGAGAGAGAGTTGGCCTAGTTTAGTTTCCTTAGCAACTTTCCTTGCCATTGTAATAGCTGGAGGGTATAGCCTCAGACACTCATTTATTATCATGCTCATCTACATGGATATCAGAAACAATATATAAATAAATGAGCATGACTTCCGTGCACCAACCTTATTTACGGCGCTATTTCAGACGGCGTGTGGAGCCCACGCGCCTTATTTGTTTTTTTTCAGAATTTTTCTATTTTATTTTTTCCCTAAAAAATTGTATACATCTCTAAAATTAAATTTATTGAAATCCGACTCACCCGACGCTAACGCATGGGCGAGTGCATTGCGCTCGGCGATTATTTTTTTTAAAATAAATATAAACGGTAATTGAAAAAAATAAACATAATTTTGAAATTAATATATATCCTAGCTAAAATGGAATTTGTGAATAGTAGAATAAAAATGAATTTTTTTTTTTAAAAAATCCAGTGACTCTTGCAAGTGTGGGCTCGTGCATTACGCTAGATAATTAATTTAATTTTTTCAAAATAAATATAAACAATAATTGAAAATAAAAATCTAATTTTGAAATAAAAAATTTAGCGACTCGCACAATGCACTCGCCCGACGCTAACGCATGTGCTCGTGCATTGAGCTCGATAATTAATTTTTTCGACTTAATTATAATCCGTAATTTAAATTAATAAACCTTAAAAAATAAATAAACCCCTGAAAACACAAAATAAACTCCTGAAAATCTAAAAATACTAAAAAAAATCTTACAAACCATGAACATAAAAAACCCTTAACTCCTAAACTCTAAACATTAACTAGAATAGAAAAAATCACAATTTGAGCTAAATAAATTCGTATAATATAAGCACCAGACTCATTACGCTAGATAAAATGTAGAATTTTGAGTGATACTTTTTAGTGTTGAGGTTGATACCGATTTTGATGATTTTTTTTATTTTTGGCGGGATGACCCGTCCTGTGTGAAATAAGCGTTATTTAAACCCAGTGCATGAAAGTGTTCGTGTAAATAAATTACCAAATATGAAATCAAGAACAGCAATGAATTACTTACTATTTTGAGCCTTGCAATGCCATCAGAATCTGGGTTGTTCCCTTCAAAAGTTTTCTTCACCTCCTCCCTTGCTTTGTCCTGCCATTCAGTGTGTATAGCCAGAAGTAGAACACACCAACCAAGCAAGCTAGTCGTCGGGAGACGCCCTGCACTATAGATTGCCTTAATCTCATCAACCATCTGTTGTGTTGAGATCTTCTTCCTAACATCAGATTCATGTCTGATTTTCACAAGCTGTCAGAGGTAATCACACCCGAAATCTCCATCTTTCGCGTCTCTCTCCCTAAGCCTTACTTTCTCCAGAATGGAACTCTTGATTCTTTCTTGAATTATCTCTGCCTCAACCTCATCATCACTTCTTAGTAGGAAACTGCAAAATTACCAAAAATGAGAGTGTAACATCAAACTCATTAGCACATAAATTTCAAGACTGTAATAACCTGAGTAAATTACACTTTTCGTCTCGTAAGAATAGGGTCCAAACACTTTTAGTTCAAGTTAATTTTTTCGACAGTTTTGGTCCCGCAGTTTATATTTCAACACTTTCGGCCCAAAAAACTAACGAACTGTATATATACTCAACATCCGTTAAATACCTATTTTGGATTGAAATTTTTACTACATTCATTATATTTTTCACTCTTAATTAGGCGGTGCAACCAACATAAAAAAAAAAAGCTATTGTTTTGACTCCAAAATAAGTACTTAACCGGATGTTAAGTATAGTCTGTTAGTTTTTGGGACTAAAAGTGTTGAAATATAAAGTGAGTAAATTACACTTTTGATCCCGTAAGAATAGAGTCCAAACACTTTTAGTACCAACTTAATTTTTCGGCAGTTTTGATTCCGCAGTTTATATTTCAACACTTTTGGTCCAAAAAACTAATGAACTGTATATATACTCAACATCCATTATGTACTTATTTTGAATTGAAATTTTCACTACATTCCCTATATTTTTCGCTCTTAATTAGGCAGTGCAACCAACATCAACAACATAGATACTGTTTTGGCTTCAAAATAGGTACTCAACGGATGTTAAGTATAGTCCGTTAGTTTTTGGGACCAAAAGTGTTGAAATATAAACCGTGAGATCAAAAGTGTCAAAAAAACTAAATCTGGGACAAAAATTGTACATTTTGGGACTAAAAGTGTTTGGACCTTATTCTTACGATACGGGGTCAAAAGTATAATTTACTCGTAATAATGTATTTACATACCTGATTTCTGGAACTCTGAGTTTAAACAAATTTCTAGCTATTAGTGCTGTCAAATTTTCCACCATCTCAAATATATGCTTGCCATCCATGTAACTACTCCCAAAGGCTGTCCGGGAAATTACTTCAGTTGTCAGTATCTTGAATTCTTTGATCACATCAATCTCATTTCCTTCATAATCTTCCCACCTCTTTAACATCATCTCCACACTTGAACACATCTCTGAAACCATGCTCTGCCATCAAAATACAAAACCTCTTTAGATTGCTAGAAAAATAAAAAAATAAAAAATGAGACATTGGTAATGACTAATGAGACACTCCTACTTTGAGACTGTCTGCATGGAAAGTATGATTAGCCACTTTTCTAACTTTTGCCCATTTTTCACCCTCATTTGTGCTGAGTTATTCTCCAAGAAGCTTCTTTGCATAGCTCTTCATCTCCATTTTCGGAAACGCGCCGTCTCTGTTTGTTAGTATCTCCTTGATCATCTCTGGTTCAGTCACAAACAGTTGGCACTCTAAACCGTGCATATAAATAAAATTCCTCCCTGTCATCAGATAAATCAACACACTGTTTATATATCTCATCATAGAGAAGAAAGAAAAACAAAATAAATGTATGTATCTTGCCATAGGCCTTGGTCCATGCATAGACATGAGGCTGAAGTCTTGGAAATAGATCATGTGAAATATGCATTGGTTTGTGCATGGATTGTCTTCTCATGTAAGATATTTCCTTGATGTTCCCATGTGGGAATTTGTATGGTGGACCTCTGATTCCCTGCGATCTCATTCTTGCTCGTAGTCGAGTCGGCGTCCACCATGCTTTGTGTAAGAATCTGATCAAGAAGAAGCACAGAAGAGTTGTAAGAATTAGCATGAATAATACTTGAAGCTCTGACATTCTCAGCTTGACAATGAATTTAATTCCTCTCTGATTTTTTGTTTGTGAGCTTGTTTAATTTTTGGAAATGGGAATGGGAATTAATCCTTTTATTATATCCACAATCGATTATTATTCTGAGCATGATAAGCTTTCCAACCACTCTATTTTGCTAGTACGTGTATAGATTTTTGAACAATAATACTCTATTAGTTTGATGATTTTACTACTCTATTTTTTTTTTTTTTAATGAAGTGCAGAATAATATAATTCTGATTTGGAATGACCTAATAGATCCAATATGAAAAATATTGGTTCCTTTCTTTTCTGATAAAATTAAAATATGAATGAATGGTTCAACATATTATTACTAAACTTCAACTTGAGAGTACAACTTGAGATGTTCATGTTATTATATTAATATTGAAACTCTTTATGGCTTTGGCTGACACATGTTTTTGTCCTTTAAAAATCTTTAATATTATCTAGTTTTCATTTTTTTTTTGTCTATGGTAGGTTCGCTTATATTTTATAGATTGGATTATTTTCATTAAAAATTATAATATTAAAGTCATTTTGAAATTACAATACGACTTTGTAATTGTTGCCGACAAAACATCACCTTTAATGAATTTTGTAATTACGAAATGCATAAATTTTTTTCACCAATTGAATACCTAAATCTAAATCCATACGGGTATGTTCGCGATTTCTTTCTTTTAACATAGTTGGACGCATGAGTGCCTACGTGTAAATTTGATCAAATATGGATTAAAAATTGGTTGAATTTTTTTTTGATATATTGTAATTGTAAAAGTATGTAAATGTTGTGTTTTATTTACAACCGTTATAAGATCATGTTTGTAAAGGTTATGATTTTTAAAGCAAATTACCCTTTTACATGTTATAAATATTCACATTTTCTAAAGTTTTTTTTTTCCAAAAAAATAACCGATAAAAATTCAAATACTTGAAAATCGTTGCACAATAATAAAAACTGTAGCGACCCGATTTATTTATTTTGTGCTACGTTCCTTTCCTAAAAAAATAAATAAAAAATATTGGTATATTTTATTTTCTATGGTATTAGTTAATTAAGTCTAATAAGCCGCGCCTAAGTAATTTATAAGCATGAATTTATTTTTTAGCATTTTTATAGCATAAGCATGCATTTAATTTTTATGATTAAAGTGCCTAATGTGTTACATTTTATTTATGTTGTCCAAAGTTTATTTCTAGTTTTTTTTAAATACAAGCCCAATTACTTTAAATTCTAGACCCAATAGGAAGAAAGCCCAATCTTTATTATTTTCTTTTTATTTATTTCTTATCTTCTCCTCCAAGTAGAAGATAACCACGAGAGAATCCTTGTTCTACCAAACTCCTCTATGAAACCCTAACCATACTAGTATAAATAGGGGTCTCAACCTTTCACTTCTCACACCCAAAAAATTAAAAAGAAGTTCAAAATCGTTCCCTTAAAGAATTTCTGTCCCAACTAGAGGTATGACTTTCTTTCGTCCGTTTTCTTTTCCTCCTTTGCATTAGCATGGGCTGGGTTGATTATTTGGAGGTCCGGCCAATAGATTAGCATGTATTAACTTTGTGTTGTTTCAAAAACTTGTTTAATAAGTTATATATATGTGTGTTGCGTTGGTGGAGTAATATATATATAATAATGATGCCACATGAATACATATATGTGTGTGTGATTGGTGTATATATATATATATATATTTTTCATAATAGAGAACTGATATATATATATATATATATAATATAGGTATGCATGATTTGGCTTGATTGTGTGTGATCGAATATTATAAATACGTGTGTGTGAGCCGTACAGTTATGAATATATATTATATGTATGGTATATATATATATATATGTAACCTATGTATATCAGTGTGTGCGTATATAATATATATATATATATATATATATATATATATATATATATATAAGCATGATATTAGAGTTGTAATGTGTATATATATATATATATAGGTATGACTAACGTGTATTTATATATACATAATATATGCATAGGGTTGTGTGTAGTGTGATAAAAAGTAATCCATGATACTTTGGTATATAAATACATATAACGTGAATATATATATATATATGTATATATATATATTTAGATATGTGAATGTTAGTTAAATGCATAAAAATTTAGGTCATCATGTATGATTATTTTAAGCATGCACCACATATAAATATATTCGCATGATTTCATTACATTAGGTACTGTATTAATTTACAATAAATAATTTATAGGAGGCGCGCCGGACTTAATTAATTAATATCCAGGTCAAGGTGAAGGTGGGGTTTTATGTGATTCTGTCCCGATTATTTCTCTCTATATTTAATTATTCAGTTATGTGATGACACAGCACAGTACAGGGTCTTCGGGCTAAAAATGAAAATGGGCCTCCGGGCTAAATGAGACTGGGCCGACGGGCTATATGGTTTGGTCTACGGACTGAACAACTTTTATTATTCTCACTTACTCGTTTAATTTTATATAGTTTGGATAATTGGACACTCCCCACTGAGTTAAAATACTCACCTCAAAAACTTTATCTTTTTCAGATGGAGGCTCGGGTGATGCTTAGCGGGTCAAGATGCGATGGTGGTGGTCATGGTCTCGTTCAAATAAAGATTTTAAATAAATTTAGATTATTTCCTTATTATGTTTTCCGCTGTAATTTCTTTAAGACCTTAATATTCAATTATTTGGAATTTTCTTTTATCTATTAATAAAAGCATGTTTAACGTTTCATTTTTATTAAGAGTAATGAAATTGGGGCGTTACAGTTTGGTATCAGAGAGCGCTTACGTTCCTGAATACTCATAAAAAAAAAAGCAAGAAAGTAAGTAAGTAAGTTAAGACCATCATCGCATCCGCAGCATCACCCCGAGTAAAGGTAAAAGAAAGGATGTTATTTCAAGTTATGCAAGTATGATTATATGTATTGTTCATAAAAATGTTTTATAGTCCTCGAAGTTTTGGTTTAGATGGTTCGGTTAAAGAAGACGGCAAGAATGAGTACGGGAGGTCAAATTCCTGGACGGCCATTAGCTAGTAGAGAGGAGGATTTAAAGGACCACTTAATAGGGAAGTTTTATGAACTATCGTGGGATGATACAGCACCAGAGATGCAATTGCTGAAGATCCAGCATCTTTGGAAGAGAATGGAACAAGCAAGGTGTGGACTTGACCCAATGGAAGCAGCTGAGAGAATCCATAATATCATTGGATCTCCCCTGATGAGAGATTATGCTGATGACGCACTGAAAGATTTGACTCTGGAGATACGAAAAGGGCGAATGGTTCTTGAGATAATTAATTTTGATGAATTTATCAATCATATCCTGCGAAATTGGAGGGAGGAGTTCTATGGCCGAGTTCCCAGAGGGGTTAGGATATCGCGTCAGAAGCCCTATGAAAGCTTGAATTTGGGAAAGAGGATGAGACGAGCTAGTAGCATTTAGAAGAATCTAGTAGTTTGAGTTATCGGCATAGTATTATTTGTCTTTAGTTTTAGTCTCTAGTATTTAAATTCTTTCAGATTAGTAGTATTATTTCGTTACAAATAGTTGAAAGTTGTTTCTTTTAAGCTATGAAATGAATAAAAGTAGTTATATTTTCTTTAAGGATATTTTAACCGTTTTGCTATGGTCGACAATAGGAATCATGCCACCAAAGAGGAATACACAACCAATCCAAGAGGAAAGCGAGGAAACGGAGTCAATGAATAATTTTGACAACAATGAGAATGGGGGAAATAACAACAACGACATGGATGCATTTGCCCAAAATCTTGCAGATGCACTAAGAAGAGTTCTACCCCAACCAAATCAGAATCAGAATCAGAACCGGAATCAGAATCAACATCAACAGCAGGAAGGAGATGGTATCTTGATGCATTTTCGCCAGTTGGGACCGCCCAAGTTGAAAGGAACTAGAGGGCCTCTAGCCGCAGAAGAGTGGATTCGGGAACTGGACCGAATCTTTGATTACTTGGGATGCTCAGATGCCCAAAGAGTTACCTGTGCGGTGTTCCAACTGACCGAGGATGCAAGGCACTGGTGGGAGGCAGTGAAGATCAGCATGAGCCCAGAGCAGCAAGCCAATCTGACCTGGACTGTTTTCAAGAAAATGGTCATGGATAACTATTTCCCAAAGGCGTTCCGAAAGCAAAAAGAAAAAGAACTGATGAATATAGAGCAGGGCAGCATGACCATTCTGGAGTACGAGCAGAAATTCAATCAGCTAGCTCGTTATGCTCCCCACTTGGTAGACACGGATGAGAAAAAGGCCTGGAGATTTGAAGATGGGCTGCGACCTGAGATTGGGGCACACTTATCCGCACTCAATCTCAGCACTTACTCAGAAATTGTGCAGCGAGCTCGAGCGGTTTCTACCCGTCTCAACCTGGACAAGCCTGCTCCAAAATTTCCCAATAATGGTGGGAAACGGCGATGGGATGAGCGCAACAATCAGAACAGAGGAAGGAATTTCCAGCCTGACAAGAAGCCGAGAACTGAAGGAGGAAGCAGACCAGAGACAGCGACAGAAAAACCTTTGTGCCAGAAATGTCAGAAACGACACTATGGGAAATGCATGCTCGGAGAGAATGGTTGCTATCGTTGTTACCAACTAGGGTACCAAGCAATGAATTGTCCCTTGAACCGAAATTTCAACAACTCCAATGCCACCAGGAAAGGAAATGCGCGAGCATTTGCCATGAACCAGGAAGAAGAGGCCAAGACAATGACAGGTATCTTATCAGTACTCAACAAGTCTGCCTTAGTACTTTTCGATTCGGGTGCTTCTCATTCTTTTATCGCAAAGAGATTTTATGAAAAAGCTAATGTAAAATGTGACGAGGAGACTGAACCTTTAAGAATAAGTGTTCCGTCGGGCAAATCAATGAAGACAGATCGTTTGGCTAAAGGAGTCAAACTAGCACTAGAAGGAAGAACTTTGGAAGCTGACCTATTCATCCTGGAAATGAAAGATTTTGATGTGATTCTAGGCATGGATTGGCTGAGTCAAAATGATGCAGTTATCAAATGTCGTGATCGAGAAGTTATTTTTCAGCAACCGGGGGAAAAACAATTCTCATTCAAGGGAACCAAGACGAGCAGAACACCTCACATCATCTCAGCAATGAAAGCAATGAAGATGATAAGGAGAAATGATTGCCAAGCATTTTTGGTAAATGTGATGAGCACGGAAGAGCAGGAGAAAGCCATGGAAGATATTCCGATAGTACGAGAGTACTCCAATGTCTTTCCCGAGGACATCACTGGCGTGCCACCAGACAGACAAGTGGAGTTCTCCATCGATATAGTGCCAGGAGCGGCACCGATTTCTAAAGTACCATACCGGATGGCGCCGAAAGAATTGGAGGAACTGAAAGTTCAAATACAAGAGCTTTTAGACAAGGGATACATACGGCCTAGTGTGTCACCTTGGGGCGCACCAGTCCTCTTCGTAAAGAAAAAAGATGGGAGCATGAGGATGTGCATTGACTACCGCGACCTAAACAAGCTCACTATCAAAAACAAGTACCCATTGCCCAGGATTGAAGACCTGTTCGATCAATTGAAAGGAGCAGGAGTGTTCTCAAAAATCGATTTGAGGTCGGGGTATCATCAGCTGAAGGTGAAAGAAGGAGACATTCCCAAAACAGCATTCCGAACCAGATATGGCCATTACGAGTTCACAGTAATGCCGTTTGGACTAACCAACGCACCTGCAGTGTTCATGGATTTGATGAACAGAGTGTTCCACCCATACTTAGACCGGTTTGTCATATTATTTATTGATGACATTCTGGTGTATTCCAAGGATGAAAAGCAGCATGAAGAGCATCTGCGGTTGGTCCTAGATACATTGCGAAAGGAGAAACTTTATGCCAAATTCAGCAAATGCGAATTTTGGCTGGATCGAGTTGTGTTTCTTGGGCACGTGATAACAGCTCAAGGAGTAGAAGTAGATCCATCAAAGGTGGAAGCAGTGAACAATTGGGAGCCGCCGAAGAATGCTGGTGAGATAAGGAGTTTCTTGGGACTTGCCGGATACTACAGACGCTTCATTGAAGGTTTCTCGAAGATAGCCGGTCCGTTAACTCAGCTGACAAGGAAGGGCGTCAAATTCGAATGGAGTGAGAAGTGTGAAGAAAGTTTCCAGCTACTTAAACGGAAACTAACCACTACACCTGTTTTGATTATTCCAGAAGGCAGTGAAGGATTTGTGATATACTGTGATGCTTCCAAACAGGGACTCGGATGTGTGCTAATGCAGCACGGAAAAGTGGTGGCCTATGCGTCAAGGCAGTTAAAGACGCATGAACTCAATTACCCTACTCACGACTTGGAACTAGCAGCAGTCGTTCACGCATTGAAGATATGGCGACACTTTCTCTATGGGGGAAAATGTGAAATTTTCTCGGATCACAAAAGCCTGAAGTATTTCTTCACCCATAAGGAACTAAACATGAGGCAAAGGAGGTGGCTCGAGTTGGTTAAAGACTACGACTGCACAATACATTATCACCCAGGAAAGGCGAATGTGGTAGCTGACGCATTAAGCAGAAAAGGGACAAATACATCTCAGCTTGTACAAGAATTCGCTAAGATGAAAATAGACGTGGTTCCACCAGCAGAAAGTACTACATCAGTTTTGGCAACCTTGACAATGCGCCCGTTGCTGAGAGATCAGATCAAGGCAACACAAGAGAATGATAAATTCCTGTGCAAAATAAAGGAGCGAGTGTTGAAGGGCAATATTCAAAATTTTGCATTGGCAGACGACGGAGCATTAGTTTTCGAAGGAAGGATCTGCGTTCCCAAGAATAGCGAGATAAGAAAGGAGATATTAGAGGAAGCTCATAATACACCATATTTCATTCATCCCGGAGGAACCAAAATGTATCAAGACTTGAAGAAATATTTTTGGTGGAGGAACATGAAGAGATCTATCGGCAAATATGTGGAAAGATGCATGACTTGCCAACAGGTGAAAGCAGAACATCAGCGACCAACAGGTCTTTTGCAACCGCTCAAAATTCCGGAGTGGAAATGGAAAAATATCGCCATGGATTTCGTGGTAGGATTGCCAAAAATGATCAAAGGAAACCACGCAATTTGGGTGATAGTGGACAGACTCACGAAATCTGCACATTTTCTACCAATGAAGATGACATATAACATGGATCGATTGGCCTAGCTTTACGTAGATGAAATTGTGAGACTGCATGGAGTACCAGTAACTATTGTATCTGACCGAGATACGAGATTCACCTCAAACTTTTGGAGGAGTCTACAAGAGGCAATGGGAACAAAGTTAAGGTTCAGCACCGCTTACCATCCTCAAACCGATGGGCAATCAGAAAGAACCATCCAGACGCTAGAAGACATGTTGCGAGCCTGCGTGATGGATTTTGGTGAAAATTGGGAAAGGCATTTACCGCTGGTAGAATTTGCCTACAACAACAGCTACCAAGCGACCATCGGGATGGCTCCTTATAAAGCATTATATGGGAGGAAGTGCAGATCGCCTCTGCACTGGGACGAAGTCGGTGAAAAGAGGATTCTAGGGCCAGAGTTAGTCGAAAGGACGGTAGGTGTAATCAACAAGATTCGGGACCGTATCAAAATTTCACAAGATCGACAGAAGTCATACGCTGACCTTAAAAGAAGGGATTTTCATTTCGAGATCGGGGACAAAGTTTTCTTAAAGTTGTCGCCTATGAGAGGAGTCGTGCGTATTGGCAAAAGAGGGAAGCTAAGACCAAGGTTTATAGGGCCGTTCGAAATCTTGGAGAGAGTTGGGGGATTAGCATATCGACTTGCTTTACCACCAAATTTGACCTCGATTCATGATGTTTTTCATATTTCATCCTTAAGAAAATATATTCACGATCCGGGCAATATCGTGAATTATGCCGAGTTAGGGTTAAGTAAGGATCTATCTTATGAGGAATATCCAATAGCTGTGCTAGATAGAAAAATTCACGTACTAAGAAATAGGGAAACGCCGTTAATTAAGGTTCAGTGGAGTAGATATAATGTAGATGAAGCTACCTGGGAAAAGGAAAAAGAAATCCGATCTAGATACCCGCAGTTTCTAGGCCCAAGTAAGTAATTTCGAGGACGAAATTTTTTTTAGTAGGGAGGGATGTAGCGACCCGATTTATTTATTTTGTGCTACGTTCCTTTCCTAAAAAATAAAAAATAAAAAAAAATATTCGTATATTTTATTTTCTATGGTATTAGTTAATTAAGTCTAATAAGCTGCGCCTAAGTAATTTATAAGCATGAATTTATTTTTTAGCATTTTTATAGCATGAGCATGCATTTAATTTTTATGATTAAAGTGCCTAATGTGTTACATTTTATTTATGTTGTCCAAAGTTTATTTCTAGTTTTTTTTAAATACAAGCCCAATTACTTTAAATTCTAGACCCAATAGGAAGAAAGCCCAATCTTTATTATTTTCTTTTTATTTATTTCTTATCTTCTCCTCCAAGTAGAAGATAACCACGAGAGAATCCTTGTTCTACCAAACTCCTCTATGAAACCCTGACCATACTAGTATAAATAGGGGTCTCAACCTTTCACTTCTCACACCCAAAAAATTAAAAAGAAGTTCAAAATCGTTCCCTTAAAGAATTTCTGTCCCAGCTAGAGGTATGACTTTCTTTCGTCCGTTTTCTTTTCCTCCTTTGCATTAGCATGGGCTGGGTTGATTATTTGGAGGTCCGGCCAATAGATTAGCATGTATTAACTTTGTGTTGTTTCAAAAACTTGTTTAATAAGTTATATATATGTGTGTTGCGTTGGTGGAGTAATATATATATAATAATGATGCCACATGAATACATATATGTGTGTGTGATTGGTGTATATATATATATATTTTTCATAATAGAGAACTGATATATATATATATATATATATATAATATAGGTATGCATGATTTGGCTTGATTGTGTGTGATCGAATATTATAAATACGTGTGTGTGAGCCGTACAGTTATGAATATATATTATATGTATGGTATATATATATATATATATATGTAACCTATGTATATCAGTGTGTGCGTATATAATATATATATATATATATATAAGCATGATATTAGAGTTGTAATGTGTATATATATATATATATATAGGTATGACTAACGTGTATTTATATATACATAATATATGCATAGGGTTGTGTGTAGTGTGATAAAAAGTAATCCATGATACTTTGGTATATAAATACATATAACGTGAATATATATATATATATATACAGATATGTGAATGTTAGTTAAATGAATAAAAATTTAGGTCATCATGTATGATTATTTTAAGCATGCACCACATATAAATATATTCGCATGATTTCATTACATTAGGTACTGTATTAATTTACAATAAATAATTTATAGGAGGCGCGCCGGACTTAATTAATTAATATCCAGGTCAAGGTGAAGGTGGGGTTTTATGTGATTCTGTCCCGATTATTTCTCTCTATATTTAATTATTCAGTTATGTGATGACACAGCACAGTACAGGGTCTTCGGGCTAAAAATGAAAATGGGCCTCCGGGCTAAATGAGACAGGGCCTCCGGGCTAAATGAGACTGGGCCGACGGGCTATATGGTTTGGTCTACGGACTGAACAACTTTTATTATTCTCACTTACTCGTTTAATTTTATATAGTTTGGATAATTGGACATTCCCCACTGAGTTAAAATACTCACCCCAAAAACTTTATCATTTTCAGATGGAGGCTCGGGTGATGCTTAGCGGGTCAAGATGCGATGGTGGTGGTCATGGTCTCGTTTAAATAAAGATTTTAAATAAATTTAGATTATTTCCTTATTATGTTTTCCGCTGTAATTTCTTTAAGACCTTAATATTCAATTATTTGAAATTTTCTTTTATCTATTAATAAAAGCATGTTTAACGTTTCATTTTTATTAAGAGTAATGAAATTGAGGCGTTACAAAAACCAAGGTTGCAGAATTCGACCAAAGCAATCGCGTAAAAGCTAGACGTCTACTATCCATAGATAAAACGGTATAGTCGGCCCATTAATCCATCTTTTTATATTTTTGGAGTTTGAACTTGAAAACACTTAGCTTAGTTCGAAGCTCATGGTTGGAGGGCTTTATTTCTTCATAATAGCTTAGCTCGAACCCTCTAGATGGCTTTATTTAATACAAATATGAAAACTGACTAAACAGTAAATAGTGACCTTTTTTTTATACAAATATGAAAACTAGCTAAACACTGACCATCTTGCAAAAATTAACTTGAATTTATCCAAACCAAGGGCCGGTCTTGAACCAATGTAAATACACATATCACTACAAGAAAAACGCGATTTGACGATGAATTAAATTTTTTTGTTTAACGACGAATTTTTCAATCTCTAACTTAATCACGGAAAAATACGTCGTTACACGTCGTATTTTAAATTTTAATATTTTTTTATTTTAACGACGGACTAACGACAGATTTTCCAGTTGTTAACTTAGAGACGAAAAAATTCTTTGCTAAACATTATTTTATTAATTTTAATTTTAATTCCGTAGCTAAAATTAATTTTGAGTTTTTTTATTATTTTTTATATTTCAATTAATATTTAATTACGAATTTGAAATCTATTTTTTTTTCAAATTTATTTGATTTTTAAAATTTTTTTATTATTTTTTTTATATTTTAATTTTTAATTTTTCAATTACTAATTAATTACAAATTTGAAATTAATATTTTTATTTATTTTACTTTTTTAGATCTATTTTATTTTATAATTTTTATTTTTTATTATTCTATAATATTTATATATTTTTTATTTTTAATAACTAATTAATGATATTTTTTATAATTTTTTATTTTAATAATTTTTATCATTTTAATTTTATTTTTATAAATATTATTAATTATAAATAATTATTTAGTTGATGAATTAGAGAAACAAAAATAACAGAAACCTTCTCGCAACACACCAATTTAAAAGTAAAAAATAACATTCACAAAAAACTATAGAAAACAAACTTTCAAAATTGAATGATTCAAATATCAAAATATTAATATGATAAGACTTTTTTACTTCTTTTAAGTCCCAAATTTAAAACTCTATCATATAGTCCCTTCCCCTACCATCCATATCTCTAGCAACGTATTTAAAAAAAAAAAATCATTGTTGAGAAAAATCCAATCTCCTCCATTTCGCGCAGTGTACATTTTTGAATCCTTTCATTACAAAGTCTTGTTTTTAGACAATTCATTATAGTCATAGAGTCTTTAGTTTCGAATGGAATCAATCATTTTTCGAAAATTTTGATTTTACGTGTTTTGGTCGGGCCTCCTAGCTTTAATATTAACTACGAAGAACTTTAAAAAAAAAAAAAACTAATAAGCTTTTTTCTCAGTAATTAGTGAAAAAATTCTGATATGGTGCATTCCTTGATTTAGATTTGGAGCAAATTAATTTTTCTCCAAGATATTACTAATCAAACAAAAAACGCAAATATTCATGTACATAAGATGGACATCAGACGGTCAACACGTTGACCGGGTCAACGCACGTGACTCGGTCAAAGCGTTTATCAAAAAAATTGTGAAACGGGTGATACTTTTTAGGGATACGACTGATACTTTTTTTAATTTTGAAGGATAATTTTTAGTGTTTCGATTGATACTACTCTTGACAGTTTTTTTCTTTATTTTTTTTCTAGCCAATACTTTTTATTGATACAAATAATACTTTTGGGCCTTTGAAATGATACTTTTCAGTGTTATAAATGATACTAATTTTGACGGATTTTTTAGTCAAAGTATTGACCGTCTGATGTACATCACATGCCCAACAAAAAATATAATATTTTTTCCATCTTAAAATTAATAAATTTCACTATCACAATTAAAACAACATTATTCTACCTTGCTAAAAGGCAAAAACTTCAATTGTATGACATTCTAAAAAGGAAACACAAATCACTAAATCATCATTATGATTTATGTGAGGATTTTAACCTATGCATCTATACAGACTGTGTTGCTTAAGTTCTCGTGTATCAACTTTGCTTGTAATTATATGATGCTTGTATAAACATATGGTGTCTCTGTTATAGTTTTGGATTTAATATAAGACATGAAAACTTACTATTTGAAAGAGTATTCTCCTTACACTTAATTTTTGTCGTAAACATGTTGGCCCGACGGGCTAGCCCGAAAACCGAAGTTTTAGAGTTAGGGCCAAGATTTTTTAGTCCGAAAAAATTAAATGACCCGATCCGAATAGCCCGATAACCCGATATGGTTGGCCCGTTTGACATCCCTATATGTGACCAACGCCACGCCCGACATTAATAAATTTGGCAGTTATGACGTGTTAAATAGGTAGATGGACGTTATCTTCCTTTTCCAAATTGAATGTGTTTTGTTTGGAAGAAGGTGTTTCCAAATGCACTTTTAGACAAAGGTAATTAGATTTTTTTTAAAGTAATTAGTTTTTTTTTTTATTTTTTCTTTTTTTGGAGCGGTGCTAACTAGTGCTTTAATAATTAATTAGTATTTCTCATGTGCGATACATAAACAATTATTATTTTTTCAGATATGTAATATTATGATTATTTTTTAATTTTATATGTTATGTTCAATTTTTAAAAATTAAAAAACTGATATGCACATGCGTTAATTAATTAAACAAGAAAATCAATTTTTTATAGTTACAACAAACAAAAAGAAAATTAAATTTTAGGAACTAAATAAAAATCAATGTTGGAAAGATCGAATTGAAATATTTCCAACGTCACGATTTTATAAATAACAATGTATAATTGTCCACAATTATAGAATATTTGGTTTCTTTGAATACATGACATGTATAAAAAATATAATTATTTAATTATTTTAAATAATGAAATTGAAATAGAATAATAATAATAATAATAATAATAATAATAATTATTATTATTATTATTATTATTATTATTATTATTATTATTATAGTGCAATACAAATGAAAACTATTTTTTAGGCGGTTTCGATGGGGATGGCCTTGTGGTAGAGTGAGATTGCTTGGAAACCAAAGGTCACAGGTTCGAATCTCCTCAATACCACAGGTCGGGTGTGTGAGTTAAAAAAAAATGTAGAGTACTACAAATCATCCATCTATGCATAAAAAAAATAAAATTAAAATTCCTACAAATCTCAAAATTTCAAGTAAAAAAAATAATATATAAGATTGCAAATTTATTTTTAAAATACAATGGTTGTAATCTAAGCCATCATTGAAAATGAAAAAATAAAATAATAAGAAAAAAAAATTACAACAATAAATGTCAATACCGTTGTCTATTAATTTAAAACTATTGTCTTTTACTCAAAAACCGTTGTCTAAGGAAAAATGTGTAATACACAACGATTTACATCAGAACTGTTGTCTATCATATAATTTTATCTTAATATATGTATAGAAATGCAGGAGAATAAACATAATTGTGATTTCTTTTAGAAAATTTAATTATTTGTGAATTGACTAAAATATCCCTACTATTCTATTTTTATATAGTATATAGATATAGATATTAAAATTGGATTTCACATTTTATTTCACCAATATATATGATGTCACGTGCCATCTGATACGACCACTCTTCTAAAAGAACTGCAAAAGATTCGCATTTAAAACAAGATATGTAGCCAATTTTGATGATATATGTGAATTTAATTAACAGATTCACACTCTACATCTTTACATCATCTCATAATATTGATCACAAGATGACCTTTCTATATGAATATGAACTATAAATCTTACAACCAACAAAAAAACTAGTTAACATGCATGTTTCAAGAATCTGCATAATTTTAGATGAACAGATTCATCAAACTACATGTAACATTAATTACTTACATCTCATCTATCCATATATATATTATATATATATGTTTTCAAAAATATATGTACACTTCACATTATATCCTCATCTACTTTCTACCTCATCTGGAAATTAAGCGACTTGATGCAGTAAGCATACATAAACGCAAAGAAAACTGCAAATCCGACCAAAACTGCAGCAACTGGCCCTTTAAAGTCTGGATCAAACCCAAAATGATCTTGAATATAATCCTTGATCATAGGTCCTTGCCCAGAACTTCCGGCAATTGTAATAGTCGTCGTCACATCTCCATATTGTCCGATGATTAGGCCGTATACGGTCCATGCCACCGGGCAAATCCAGTAGTACCACACCCACCATTTAGGAATTTTCTGATCATACAAAGTGGAATATCAAGAATTAGGACAAAAATGCATGTGTTTGATGAGTTTTCTACTATTTTAAGGTTGTTGTTGGCTTACCGGTCTTGGTATGAAGAAGCCCGAAAACAGATTGAAAAGCGCGTAAAATGCAGCTGCGAAGATGGCTGCCACTTGATGATTCGGAGTGATGGAGACAGTCATCATGCCGTAGTAGGTGAAGTAGAGGAAGGAGAAGAGCGTGACGAAGTAGAACCAGAAGAATTTGGCGAATGTCCATTCGAAGCAGACCATTGCGTAGACTATGAGCGTATAGTACGTTGTCTGGATGACTACATACGGTATTTCTACGATCACCTACGTATTTGGAAAGTGGAAGAGGTTAGTTCTATATTAGCTCTGCAGTTTGTCTGAAAATTGTGTGTAATAAGATTTGTGTGGTTTTATTACCTGAGATAGAGCATAGGGTAATGCAGAGTACATTCCTGCAGCTCTCTCTCTGTAGAAGACTGTTCTTTCAATGGCGACAACGGGCTGAACTGTCGAGCAGTTGTTGATTCCGACAAACAAAACAGAAGCATACATAGCTCCTATGATTGTTAAAAGATCTGTGTTGGAGTCTCTACAAAAATGGAGAAGGCAAAGCAAGATTTAGCAGAGAAGTATATGATTGTGTGTGTGTGTAATGTAATGTGATTTGATGATTAATGGAGGAAGAAGAAATGCACCTTTTCGTGCCAACTCTCCAGAAAACTGTGCCAACGAGGAGGGCGCAGGCGAGGGTGAAGAAGTAGCGAACGAGGTTATAATCCGGGCTTCTCCAGTAAGTCCACCATTGTTTCCATAGGCAGGATTTGAACTGCCCCCAGCTCGACTGTGAGAATTGTGTGTCGAAGTGTATGTCTTTCGCCCCTGGAGCCGGTGTGCTTAGCTCTTCGACTAAGGTCTTGTTTCGTCTGCAAATGTGCAGATGCATGCATACGTGAGATCATGAGGTGTAGTTTGCAAGAATTTGGATGTTTGGAGGTGTGGTTTTTATCATCTGCTTACCTATATAAGTCTGTTGTTTTGTAGTATTCTGCGAAATCCATTCCTAGTCGGGCTTCTGTCGCGATTGAGCTTGCTTCGAGCATCCATGTTGCTGGATTGTACTTCTCTTTGATTCTTGGAACCCCAGGAACAGCCTGCATTTTGATGTAATTTGATCAAATTTTTGTTTTTTTTCTAAGATGAATAGGATCAAATCTTGTATTTTTTGTGCTGCTTTGATTCATTTCTTACCTCAAAATATTCAACAATTTTCTGTGAATGGCGGCCTAATGGACCTGCATAGATCACCTGCCCTCCTCTCTTCATGAGTAGCAACTGATTTGATTCCATAGAAGAAAAACACAAGATTTTAGTGGAATTCATGGATATGAGAAGAAGAGATTAGTGAAGTTTGTGTGCAGACCTCATCGAAAGATTCAAAGATGTCGATGCTCGGTTGATGGATCGTGCAGACAACAGTTCTCCCAGTGTCAACTGTGTTTCTCACAGTTCTCATAACAATGGCTGCTGCTCTTGCATCCAGACCAGAAGTGGGCTCATCCATGAATATAATGGAAGGATTTGCAACAAGCTCGACTGCGATTGTGAGTCGTTTCCTCTGCTCTGTCGACAGCCCTGTGACTCCAGGGATGCCTACAATGGCATCCTTGAGATTGTCGAGCTCAACAAGATCCATAACTTCATCAACAAAAGCCTGCAAAACACGAAACGGGGCATAAGGTTACTGTGCCAAACACCGATGTTTTTATAGACTTATACATGGAGGTATGGATCATGAACTTGCTCACCATCTTCTGCTCTTTGGTGACTTCTTTGGGGAGGCGAAGGAAGGCCGAGTAGATCAGTGATTCGCGTATAGTTACTTGAGGCGAATGGATGTCAGTTTGCTCACAATATCCAGAAATTCTTGCAAATGTTTCTTGATTCTTAGGAAATCCAGAAATCTTGATGTCTCCTTCGATGTATCCACCTGTTTTCCGGCCTGCTAGAACGTCCATCAACGTCGTTTTTCCTGCTCCGCTCACTCCCATCAATGCTGTCAACACCCCTGGCCTAAAAGCCCCGGTCACATCGCGTAGCAGCTGCAGTTTATCCTCTGTAACCCCCTGTTCCCTCATTTCCTGCAAAATTAGGCCATGTTTTAGTCATTTTGATCAAGTTAAGAAACACTGTTCAAACAAGTATTGCTAAGCTCGAGTTTTTGGTTCTAACCGGTGGCATGTCAACAAAGTAGTTAACATTGTCGAATGACATTGCTAGAGGGGTGAATGGGAGCACCATTCCTCTCTTCGGGGCGACGCCTCTTGCCCCGCCTAGGCTTGAGTTGTCGTTTCTACTTATTGACGAATGGCTGCTCATACGTTGCATCACCATTTCCACTAAAAGAAAGAGAGGCAAAAGAGTTCTACATGAGCAAATGGTGTTACTTTTTTTTTAAGCATATGTAGTTTGATGTTGTAATTTGATGATCTTACATGTGTTGTTGCCATCTGCAGACGACAAGGTACGAGGGAAAGTGTCATTTTTCGACTTTGTTGGCTTAAGTCTAGGTGCATCATCTCCGAAGTCTGTTTCCATCTCCCTTGCCTGCTCCTTAGATATTATAGCTTGTGGCTTTCCAAGAGCTGTTGCATTGATTGTAAACAAAGAGAATGAGCCGTCATATTAGACATAAACGCGCTATAAACTAGTTATAGCGTGTTTATACATCACAAAATCTACGAAAAGATGTTGATCCTACTACTTACGGTTGAGATACATGAGTGCAAAGGTGAAGAGAATGTTGAAGAGAAATGTAAAGCCAACAAGAGCTCCGATTCCTATCCAATACCAGTTCTTTTCTGGGAAAATATCGAAGTTTCTCAATACCGTTATGCCTAATGGTGTTACTCCGTCTGGTCCCTGCATTAAATGATCATGTCAAGATTCATTTTCTGCTTCAAAAATAATGAAAAACATGTGTACGAGGTTGCAAGAAAACCCGAGTTTTTTGTAGCCTTACCACTTGGTTCATCCATCTTGGAGCAAACATTTCATTGACAGCAATGGCATTGTATCCGTAGCTGAGAGGTGAAACCCAATAGCCCCATCCCCACCAGTCCGGAATCTTGTCTGAGAATCAAGAAAATTGTTGTTTTACACATTTTCTTGCATAAATTTGTATGTATAAGCTAGTGTTGTAGTTTGTACTTTAGATTTTAGAGATGATGGACTCAAATGAGTGTTGTTGCTAACCTTTCGGGAGGATGAATCCGCCTAGAAGAAACACGAGGAGGAGAGTGAGGGCGCCTCCAGTGTTAGCCATGATCATGGTTCTGCACACCCCTGCTGTGAGCCTGAATATCCCTGCAGCCATTTGCTGGATGACGAAGATCAGCAGAAATTGCTTGAAGAAGCTGAGGAAAAAAAGGAAATGCTCGATTTTGTAAGAGACTAAGCTACAAGATTAGGCCTTGTAAGATCAGATTTCTCAACTTTGTGATCAAATCTTGATCAAGATTGTAAGATTGTGAACTCACATGCTCGGTTGAGGGGCGAATCCAATGGTGTAATACGTCGTAACCATCCAAACAATGGCCTCAAAGACCGATATAGGGATTCGTAGAAGAAATGTAGGCAGAGTGTAAGTCCATGGAGGGTGGAAGAGAAGGTCCCTTTGCTTGTAGAAGACAGGAAGCCTTTGTATAGTGAGAGAGAGCTCAGCAAAGCCATTGAAGGTGTTAGAGATCATGCCAAACAACATCGCGCCAATGTAGACTGCCCCGTCATCCGGGGTCCTCGTGTGCATGTTGGTTCTTAAGAAGACTGTCGCGGTGATGATGGCAACAATGAAGATCTGCACCGTCTTGAAGATGTAGACGAAAGAGTTGCGTTTGATCAGCAGCCACTCTTTGTCAAAGTTGGCCTTGAGTAGCTCCATTGTGGGGACTGAGTATTTTTTGAATACTAGTGCTGCATTGTGGCTTCTTGTCTTGTCGTAGGGGACAGAGAGCTCGTTTTCGAGGCGTAGGCCTACGTGGAAACGCTTGAATCGCTTGGCGAATTCGCTTACAGGAATGTACCTGTGTGGTCTAGTTCTATCAGCCCAGTATTGCTCCTGGTCTTTTCTTGATGTCACCTGTTGAAGTTATAATAATGTTGTTAGGTTTAGTTTGCTCTGCCTAACCCGGGCCGGGCCGGGCCTTGACAACTTTTATGTGAAGAATAAGTAAGGTACCTCTTGCAAGAAATCAGCAGTTCCTTTTCTTTCTGGGCATTTGAAGCCACAGCTTTCAAAGAATTCAACCACATGCTCTCTTGGGCCTTGATAGACAATCTGACCCTCGGACAAGAGAACTACGTCGTCGAAGAGATCGAACGTTTCGGGTGCCGGTTGGAGGAGGGACATGAAGATGGTGGCCTCAGTTAGATGAACAATTTGCTGCAAACATTTGACAATTTGAAATGTTGTGGAGCTGTCTAGGCCTGTTGATATCTCATCCATGAAGAGTGTTTTTGTTGGGCCAACTATCATCTCTCCTGCATTGGTAAAAGGCTGAGAATTAGGGCCCGGGATAAGCCCGTTACTCCGAGACCTGAATTCGGGTCTCGTGTATTTTGTTTTATTGATGATGTTGAAATTGAAACACGATAAGAAATAAAGAATCTCGTTCGACTGATGGAGTCTTTTTTTTTTACTAGTGTCTTGAAGGTATGTTCTGGTGTTAGGTAAGACTTATTACCTATTTGGTTTCAATTTTCATAATTCAGTTGGGGCAAAGGAATATGATGAGTTGTGTTAATCTGTCACCTTCTGAATTTAGATAGGATTTGGTAATCCCACTAGTGGATTTTGTCAACAAATTCATTTATCTGTATTTTTAAAAAAAAAATGTTTTATTTAATTTTATTATAAAGTTTCTTAGATTGGTGGAAAATCATATCATCCACACACCACACCAGATAAGATAGAAGCGTTACATATGATCTGAAATGATTTATTTCAAGAAACATTAATTACTCTTCAATTTTGTTTTGGTATTTTATGAATGGGCATCTCTTTCAACTCTTGCTTTAGATTTTGGAAAGGGCCCACTTCATAAGTTTAAATATTGAACCTATTGCACTAGCTTTTTCTTAAATATTTTCTTTAAAATCTCATTTGTAGAGAGAAAGTGAATTTTCTTCTTAAATACAATGAATACATCATAGATATTGTAAAATACTTTATCATTTTATTTTTTTAAAATTAATAATTTTATCACTTTTCTATTAAAAAATATACATTACTTTTAATGAAGAGAGAGAGAGAGAGAGAGAGAGAGAGAGAGAGAGAGAGAGAGAGAGAGAGAGAGGCAATATTTAATAAACCTGTTGTAACACGTTTCTTTTGGCCTCCAGATATTCCTCTAATCATCTCATCACCAACAATTGTGTCTCTACACACATCTAGTCCCAATATCTGCATTTATTTGAATTTAATGGAAAATTATCAGGAATTAATTGACCCATTAATTAATTTATAATTTTGATTTAAAAAATAAATTAGGATTTCATTTAAGTGGGAATAAATTCCCCCAATTAAATTTTTAAGAAAATTCCAAATCCTTACCCTTAGAGTGTAGTCTGTAATAAGGCTGTTCTGTACTCCCTCCATAGCAGTTGCCTATCAAGAATTCAATTAATCATAATTAGTTAAACTAACATTTGGACCCTATTATTTAAATATTTAATTAAACCTTACCTTCATAAACAGATCAACCTCTGCATCAGGAAAAATACCTGCTTCTCTTTCCCTTCTTGCAAGCTCAGCCAAAAGTTCTGTTTAATTATTTCAACATTAATTAATACTTAAATAAATGATTACTTATAAAAATAAATAAAGTAATAAATAAATAAATAAATAAAACATAACATTACTATTAGCAGTTGCAGATAGCTGAAAAAGGGATTGGATTATCTCCTACCCCGAATAATGTGACATCTCATGATATGCCATAATTTTAAAGAAATTAAATATTTTAAATTAAACTAAATCATGATAAACTGAAAATTTAAAAATTCAAAACACATGATAGGTTTGGTACAAAAAATGTTATAGAGAATGACATAGACGATCTCATGTGCTACAAAAATGATAATAATAACATTATTTACCATATCGCGATCCGACCCCTTGGCATCTTGCAGAGAAATCTAGGGTTTCTTTCACAGTCATTTCTCCTACATGAACATCATTTTGGCTAATGTACGCTGATGTTTTTTGTGGTACAAACTCATTTAGCATATGCCCATTGTATGTGATTTCTCCCCTTGTCTGTTTTTGCAACAATGTCGATAAAATAAAGTTAGTTAATAACCACGTAACGCAGTACTTAATCTCGAGTTTTATTGCATCAATACACGTCATCTACAATAATATATAATAATCATATCATTAATATGTACTGATACAATAAAACACGAGCACGTGCGCAAAACATGCAATTTGGACATTATTGTTGACATTTGCAGCTCTTGTTGAATCAATGGCATAGAAAGTCAAACCTTCAACGTTGAGTCCAATTTTCCTGCTAGAGCTAACAAAAGGGTTGTTTTCCCAGAAGATGGTGGTCCTAGTAAAAGAGTCATCCTGTCACAATTCATAGCATAATCATAAGTTACGAGTTATACTTAAAATACGAGATGTAACATCAAATTTAAATAGTACATATACACACGTACCTAGAAGGTTTTATGATGCCCGATACATCTTTGAGTATAGTGAGCTTTGTTTTCTGAGCCAACCTAATCCCTAAGCAACCCAACGCGCTCTCCCCGACGTTACGCGCGGTGTTGAGCAGCGTCGGTAGCGCACGGTCCCCGACGAAACAGTCCGCCTCCACGGTCAGGTGCTCGAATCTCACCTCGACGGTGGGTAGGTTAATCCCAACTCTGTAAAATAATTAAATATCAATAAAATTAAATACGAGATGAAATCATAACTAAGATATTAGAAACATACATGAACGTGAGAGCACATCATTAAAGTCTAGATTCCATGCTTAGGAAGTTCCAACGCGTGACATATTCTTTACTTGTCATTATATATATATTTTTGCTTTATTTAATTTGGCTAACTAAGTCGCAGGAACTAGTCTTTTCAAATTAAATAGTCCCTTCAAATTAAATTTATAATATTAATTATTATATAAGTAAAAAATATATATATACAATGCTTACGTTGATTGAGTTAGATAAAAACAAATATATCCACCAAAAAAATAGTAAATGCATGCATTTAATTTATCCCAACAATTTCCAACATATAAAAAATAGATAGTAATTTGGTTACCCTTCGTTTTCAATTTGAATCACACACCAACAATAATCTCAGCTACAAGAGATCTGACTATTATTATAGAAATTAAAAACGACACATAACAACTTTTATATTAATTAATAAAAACAAAATAATTAACATTTTTCAAAATTTTATGACCTCAGACAAAAGATTTACGAATTAGGAAACGGTTCGATAACCGTAGCAAAAATATCAAGTCAAACCCGAATATACATATTTCCACTCGATAAAACTTAAAGAAAATCGAGCAATTTATTTCGTACCCGACCCGACCCGACCGGACTGCACGATAAGAAAAGGATAAAACTTACTTATCAATGCGATTTCTTTGCTTGATCAAGAACTTCTCATTATCTTCTTCAGCAACTTTGAAGAATCTGTCGATGAATTCTTGCTTCTCACTCATGTCCATTTTTCTCACATCGATTTCTTTATGAACAACCTTAACATTTCCATGATTTGGAGCTTCCATGAATGATTTGAGAACTGTTTTTCTCAGCCTATCGTAGGTCGGAAGCTTCTCCAGAGCCGCCCATCTCAGCGCCTCCTCATCCTCCTCCGCCCGAACGCTCCGCCTCGCCGCGGCGGAGTTCGAGAAAACCTCCTCCACATTCCAGTTGCTCCGGCTGGTGCTGCGGCTCGTTTGCCGCCGCGAACGCCGCATTCTGTCCTCCATTTTTTTGAGGGAATTGTTTTCAAGAAAATGGAGCAAATTTGTCGATGATGATGATTGTTATGATTGAAATTAAATGAAAAAAAAAATGAATGAAGAATTTGGTGTGAAAATGGGAAGAATATATTGGATAAAACGAGGGTTTGGTGAGTGTTTTTGTTTGATAGTTTAGTTTGATTGTTTCCAAACCAATTTTGAAATGTTACTTCTCTTTTGAAAAAGTCTAAAGAGTTTTGAGAAGTGATGATTTTGCAATAGGAAATGAACTTGGTTTGGTTTAGGCCAAGTCTAAGATGAGATTGTGGCTTTTTATAATGTGGGGGGTGGGTGGGTGGGTGGGTGGGTGGGGCACTCGTCAGCTTGGATTAGTTTAAAATTAAATCGTGGTTTAAATCTTGTATTTGTTTAGTAATTAATTTCTTTGATTAGTTTAGGTTGATCATGACTTTTAATTTTATGGTTACTCCTCATGTACTTAAATCTATACGCAGTCCACAATTTTTGCAAATGAAATCCTCTATCCCACTTTTCCCTATCTCATTTGGTGTCCCATTTTGATTTTTATTCAATTTTCATCTATTTTTTTCTTCAATTTCAATTTGTTATGGCTTACTTTAATTTTATAATTATCATTTAGGGTTCATTTCACCCAATTAGGGTTTATATTTATTTTTTAATATTTATTTCTTATTTTTTAGTTAATATAATTGATTAATATGGTTGATTATTCCAAAAGTAGGGTATATAATTTTTAAAAATTTTAATTTTTAGCAATAAATGTTGATTATGATTTGTAATATTATAATAAAATTTATTTTTGTAATAATTATTTTTAAAATATTAAATTTCATAGTGAGACAATAATAAGATATGAAAAGTGGACTAGAGGATTTTATCCCCAATTTTTGATACGATTATAATAATCTCACATATGCTTTACCGTCTTTAAAGATTTGCTTGTCTTTCAAAAAAAATATAATTTTTATCTAAAAGGAGTAAAAAAAAATGCAATTCTATGGTAGATGTATCCACGATCCTCTATTCTTTAAAGATTTGCTTGTCTTTAAAAAAAAAATATAATTTTTATCTAAAAGGAGTAAAAAAAAATGCAATTTTATGGTAGATGTATCCACGATCCTCTATTCACCGTTTGGTTTGGTAGATGTGTTAAATAAGATTGATTGAATATAATATAATTACATTAGATAAAAATAATCATATGTTTGAATTGTTTAATTGCGGTTTTAATGTAATTGAATGTCTAAATTGTGCTTCAGATAAGATTTTCATTATTAATTTAAATATTTGATTGGGATAGTTGGATAATTTTGAGTTTAATTAAGGATGTATTGGAATAATCACCCTAATATTGAGGTGATAACTTATCAAGCAACTGGATGACTGGAGCTCGGACCTATATATCATCAATACCAGACTCCAATTAATTGAACCAAACAGCGGGCTAATTACAATTTAATTCCTAACATTTTAAGGTTTTAACAAAAATAACTCAATGTTTTAATAATTACAATTTAATTCTTAATATTTTGATATTTTAACAGAAAGAACCACAACGTTTCATAATAACAATTTTATTCCTAACGTTTAAATATTTTAACATAAATGACCCTACTTTTTCGATGAAAATACTATTTTATATCAATTTCGATCATATTTACTCTCAAGTGAGCTAGATAACCAATATAACAGATTGACATTTTTGCCAAAAAATGATCAACATTGTTTTTTCGCATAAAATATTAGTTTATTTATGTTAAAATGCTCAAACGTTGATAATTAAATTGTTATTATTAAAGGTTGGGATTATTTCTGTTAAAATATATATTGAGAATTAAATTGTAATTATTAAAACATTGGGTTATTTTTGTTAAAGCATCCAAATGTTGGGAATTTAGCCCCAAACAATTGATTTGGTGGATCAGATAATATAATCAGTCCGGTCTAGTCAAGTCTAACCAAGCAAATCAAAAGTCCCTAAGGCCCCGTTTGGTTTGGCGTTTGGTCTGGTGGAAAAATAAGATTGATTGTGTAACACTCCAGGCCCACAAGGATGGGGCTCAGTAACGAAATCACGGCACAACAGGTTCCACTAGAAACTACTTGGCCTTCGACGGCACAACGGGCTCCACTTGCAACTACTTGTCATTCATTCTCGCATTGCCAAAATGATTAATCAAAGTTACTATAGAGTCTATTGAGTACATTTATATACGTATCACACTTTCGTTCTCTCACCGATTTACGATATTAAATTCTCCCCTCGTTGAAGACATGACGTCCTCGTCATGCTTCTTCCTCCGTAAGACCGTCTTCGAGGTCCGATTTGAGCACACCTGGACTGTGGCTCCATGGCCAGATCGAGCATACCCAACAACAAAATGACGGTGCAACAAGGTCCGCTAGCAACTACTTTGCATCTGTTCTCGCATTATGAAAATGGTTAACCCACTTATTATAGAGTCTATTAAGCACATTTATATACGCATCATACTTTTGTTCTCCCACCGATGTGGAGCATTACAGATTCAGTATCACATGATCGCACTGTTTGAATAAAAATAACCATGTGTTTGAATTGTTTGATCGTGATTTATAATAAATTGTCAATTTCTGTGTGAATTGAAACATTATTACTAAAATGTGGAACAAATCCTAAATTGCCCTCCATATGAGATTTTCATTAATAATTGTTAAAATTGCATTTATTTTTAGTTTAAAAACTTGAAATTAGTTATAAAATTTGAAATAATCAAGGCATACAAATAATTAAGCAATAAATATTCTTCAAAAGCCCTCTCTTAGTTACATACCAATTAATAGTTTCTAGGTCTTCGGAAGCCCTCTCTTAATTAATTACAAATCAATAATTCACATTATTTTTAATATTCTATTTGCATATCAAAATTCTCAATAATAAGTATTAAAGTTGGAATTATTTTACTTGTCATATCAATAATATTCCCCTAAGTTGCCCTCTATATAAGATTTTCATTAATAATTGTTAATTTTTTTATTTTAAAAAAATTGAAATTAATTATGAAATTTGAAATAATCGAGGCATACAAACAATTAAGCAATAAGTATACTTCGGAAGCCCTCTCTTAATTATACTCCAATAAATAGTTTCTAGCTAGGTCTTGATCAGAAGCTCTCTCTTAATTACATATCAATAATTCACATTAATATTATGTTTCATATCAATTTTCTAATTAATAATTGTTAAATTTATAATTATTTTACTTGTCATATTGTAGTGCCCCGATCCCGGGAGAAGGGTAGGGGACCGGTGTGCTACTTGGGGGAAGGGGTTGTTGAACAGAAGCAATCAAAGAAATAGGGTTAGTGCCCTAAAAATTTGGGCAGCATAACCTCTATAAATGGATCAATCCACGCTTTTAAAGCGTATGAAATGACTCAAACCAGATATCATGACTCTTAGGATGAACCCAAGAAAGAATAACAAAGGAAAACTTCAATGTAAATAATAACAGTTCAAAGGTTAACTGTTAATAGGTTAGGCATGAAAAAGGCCAGACTGATGTCTGTCCAAATACTTGAAGTAAAGAGATGCCAGGCTCCCGCCTGTCGTGAAAGCAATATAAAGCCAGGCTTTTGCCTTGACATGGAAAACAATGTAAAGCCAGGCTTGCGCCTGTCTGAATAAGGAAAGTAAATAAATGTCAGGCTTTTACCTGTCAGGAACGGAAAGTAAACGGGATTCGGAGAACCGAACACTCCGTAACAATAAAGAAAATGGGATTCGGAGAACCGAACACTCCATAACAGTAAAGAAAATGGGATTCGGAGAACCGAACACTCCGTAGCAATAATCAGAGTAAGCGGAAAGAACGTAGCGCATTTATTCAGACTCAAAAGGAAGCATGTTCTCAGTTAGACTCCATAGCGGAAAAGGAAACATATACATCAAATGATAGCCCTTCAGCCTTAGCATAGCCGTCCACCATCCCGCAGCGCATCCTGAAAAATATTTGAAAAGATTTTGGGCGTGAGTACTAATGCACTCAGTGGGTACTTTTGAGAAAAAACCTTCACAATCATTTTATAAAACAGAATATCCAATCATATTTTAAGCATATCATAGAAAGCTTTCAAAACAGAAAATTTGTGAATTCCATGTATACAAAATCATTTTAGTTCCATCATTGCGTGCCACTCTTCCCTATAACGCTTACGGTGAGTCGGTTCGTGTACACAACCCGGCTGCTTAAGGTTGGACACTGCCCTGTTTGCTTGGGGCTCGATATCGTGAACCATTGTAGTTTCGTCACCAAAAACAGTAGTAAGACTTACATGAGTCAGGAGAGCACATTAAATACAGTTATGAGTTGGATATTCAATCATATTCATTTTATAAATATTAGGGCTTAATAACCCGAAATACATTTTTATATAATAAAAACCCACCTGATAATCTGATCTGGATAGCTAGATCTAGATTCTGATTCTGGTCTCAACTAGAAGTCTCCTTCTTCTGTGCCTACAAGATTATCCGGCAACTTAGTTTCGATGAATGACTATCATTAGGTCAAAATCTAACCTTTCTTAGCTATGAAGTAAATATTATAATATCTACTATCTTGATACGCAGCACCCGAATCATCAAAATATTTTGACTCTTAAGAGAACTTTACTCAGTGCATTTTTATAAAGAAAAACCGTTTAGGAAGTTTTGGCATACGGGGTGGTCAAACCCGTATCCTAAAATTAATTCGGTACAAATAAATTCATACCGCAAGATCGGCCCATTGGAAAAATATGAAACTTTAAATAAAAATACTATATTTTAACACGGAATAACTTTTGAGCTTAAAAATACGATAGGGCTATCCACGAAGGATAGATCTGAAAAAGACTACCATTTAATATTCGGATACCCAAAATATACCCGAAATTAAAAAGTGACAACACGGAAAATGTATATAAATATACATAGAACATAAAACCCTAAAGACACTTTTTAATTCGGCGACCTGAAAGAGTCACCTATTTGAAGGGTGGTGGCGACTTTTGGCGGCGGTCACGACGATTTTCCATCGTGATCGTCCGTCATGTCATCATTTCAATCACGTATTCGTGATCTACGCGTTGACACCTTCAAAATGACTATTTCGAAAATGAAATAGGAAACTAGAGTTGTACCTTCTCTAGAAGCTGCTCGGCATTTCGATTTTGAAAATGAATGAAAAAGGAAACCTTAACCTCCTATTTATAGAAGAAAAATAAATAGGATAATAACGAATAAAAGAAAGAGGATAATGATGGAATAGGATAATGTTGGAAAAAGAATAGGATAATTACGAAAAGGATAATATTTCGAAAAAGAAATTGGATAATGACGGATGTGCCTTAGTTATCCAAATCTATTACCTTTCACCCTAAAATTGTGCCAAATGTTCATTTGAACTCGAAATTGGAATATTCAAAGTTTGGCACGATCCTTGAAATATTATCTATCAGTCCGAGAAAAATATCAGAGCATATTTTTAAAACAATTGTTGACCAAATAAATTTAACAGATTTCCCCCGGCTGCGATTTTCCTTTATTTGAATCCTTTAAGGACCCAACTTCTTTCCTAGATTACCCTCATGCAACATAAGTCGAGTAAAACCTTCTAAAATATTTCGGGGTATTACACATATGATAGGAACCCAAGCCAAAAGCCCTAATTCCACTACAAAAGTTGGCTCAAGGCGAGAGAGTTGACACTTAACTTAAGTATCCATCCACAATTGACGACATCAGTCAGCTCACAATCTAGACCGCTTCGGTACTAGGTAGCCCTTTCTCGAGTTGGATGGCTCACACAGTGGCCCTCAATTTAAGTACCCATCCACAATTACGTGTGGATCTGATGTGGGATCGTATCATTCCACCCACCTTCTCAAGTTGGATGGTCTTAGTCGGCTCATAATATAGACCTCTTCGACATGAGATAGCCCTTTCCTGAGCTTGGCTCACACGGTAGCCCTTTTCCAAGCGATGAACCGGCTCTCACTCTGGGTAGCTTTCACTCTAGACTGCTTAAACACCAAGTAGCTCTCTCCCAGATATCCCTTTTCCGCGACGAACCGGCTCTCAGTGAAAGCATCAATAATAGGAACCCAAGTCAAATGTCATAACTCCACCACAAAAGCTAGCTCAAGGGTGGAGGACTGACTCTTAACTTAAGTAGCCATCCACAATTGCTTGTGGATCCGATGTGGGATCGTATCATCAAATCAATAATATTCCCCTAAATTGCCTTGCATATAAGATTTCCATTAATAATGGTTAAAATTGCATTTATTTTTATTTTAAAAAACATGAAATTAATTATGAAATTTGAAATAATCAAGGCATACAAATAATTAAGCAATAAATATTCTTCGAAAGCCCTCTCTTAATTACATATATCAATAATTCACATTAATGTTCTGTTTAGATATCAATATTCTCATTAATAATTATTAAAACTATAATTATTTTACTTATCATCCAATAAATAATGTAGATAAATGCAAGCATAGATAAGATAGAAATAATCACCCCCAATATTAAAATGATAAATTATCAATTATATAGTTAATTGGAACCAAAACTCATCATCAATACCAGACTCTAATCAAACAAATCAAACATACATGATTGACCTAATTATTTTATCAATCAAGTCTAATAAATCCCAGTCAAGCAAAACCAAACAAACCATAAGTTTATTTCATTTTTCGCCGTTACAACATGGTCAGAGCTGCTCGCTTCTTTTATTTTATTATATATACATATATCCTAATTTTAATATGACTTATATATATATATATACATTTATTACATGATGATAGAATATAATATAAAATTTTCTCACAAACTATGGCGGGCGGGGTTGGGGGTCAGTTTAGCTTTGGACCTCAATATATTTGCATGGATCATTTTGAATAATTCAATAATTCACCAACTTTTTAAGCCGTTTGAATTTCTCTATTTTTGTTAATTTGTTTTGACTTTGCTTTTTTCTTTGTTTATTTTATGGTGGTACTTGAAAAGCTAGAGGTTAGTAATCCCTCGACAGGTAATTAAGTGTCACAATAGGTAATTAAAGTGTTACAATATATTGGTTGAAGTATCACGATAGATTTTTTCGACCGTTCGAAACTTTTGGCCGAAACTTTTGTTATTAGACAAAAAATCAAACAAACCAAATTTCAGTGGGTCCAGAACACGTGTCGACTGCAGATATGGGGATGTATTGCAGATTTGCAGTCACCTTACATTAAAATTTACCGCTTATCTGTGTAGTGTAATTGTTCAGCAAAGAAAGGGGCAATAAAGTCAAATGAAAATTAGTTTTTACATTATTGCTCTATTAATTTATGAAATTAACTAAAAAAAGTTTGAAAATTTCATATTACGCAATTAAGAAATAGTAATTCAATCCTAACTAATTAATCTGCATGTTGCAATATTCACTCTTCCATCCCCTCATTAATTAATATCAGAGTTTGATTGAATTAATTGCGAAGAATTTTCAAAGATGATTGGCAGAAAAATAAAATAATTGAAACATCAATTTGCAGAAAATGTTATTTCTAGTTGTGATCGTTCAATTGCGAGTTGTCTCATTGACCATGGTCAACACATTCTGCTTATAAAAGTTGTCCAGATGCAGAGAGGAAGTTTCCTAATTTCATATCTATAAAATATATCCATGTTCAGTGACGGACTCACGAATTTTGTCGAGGGGCCTACTGTAACTATACTAATTAGTACAAAAGTAAAAATATTGTATATAATTTTAAAAATAAAATCATAAGTTAATAATGATTTTGATAATATATATATATATAATGATAATTTTATTAAAGAATTTTATCAATTTTGGACGGAAAAATAGGTTATCAATCCCAAATCCAAAGCAAAAATAAATGAGCACACTGTAAGTTGTAACACCCTAATTTTAAAGGTAAAATATTGTCTTGAGTCCTCGTACTTTAAAAAAAATTCGAATTGAGTCTCTCTACTTTATTTAGTTAAAATGAGGTTTATGTATTTCAATTTTTATTTTTATTTTTGAATTGGGATCCCTGTACTATCTTTGTTAGAAATATTGGGGCTTTATTTAATAAAGAACTTTGAATTTTGAACCAAACAACTTATTAAGGTGTCGTAGATATCACCCCCTAGCAAACGAACCCTCGGTAGTAAAATCATTTAAACATATTGCGGAAGCGAATTTCTTAAAACATAAAACCTTTACCAAAGCATTTATAACTCACTAGACAACCAAAATTTCATTTAAGGAATCACCCTTCACAATTGCAAGAAAGCATCACGTCATCATTGTTTATATAGAATCACGTCTGTCATAAATTTCCTTTTAAAATACATGAAACATTCATTTTCAAAAGAACTCAAAAGGCTATTATAAGACTTAACCCTCGGAGAAAGAAGAAAAAATACATTATAAAATTACAAGAAAATAAATACACATTTAAATTTAGAATGATTATAAGGATTTTAAATAAGATTTGACAAGGAAAAGAAAGATGACAATATTTTTTTTATTTTTTTATATAAATAGTATGATTATTTGAAAGACATAAAAATCTAGACGATGAGGATCGAAAGTTATTGCGTAAGTCATCATTTTCATTAAAAATATAATCTATCGTGTAATTTATATGCAGGTTAATTAGATGTTTTCACCTTTGTGTAAATCTTTCACCGTCAATCGATATATAAATTGAGGGGGCAAAACTTAACAGATAAAAACAATAAATTTGAAAAGAAAAGAAATAAAATACCAATTAAAAAAGACATGGATTGTCTCATCTCATCCGATCCGTCTATGTTTAACATCAAACAAAAAGTTGATTAATAATTAATTAGAGGCAAATAGTTCCATAAACTAAGAAATAATAAACATTAATTTATATATATATATATAGATGTTATAGATAATATCAATCATATATATATACAGGGCCGACCCTGAGATTTGAAGTGCCCTGTTCGAACTAAAAAATGGTGCCCCTATTTATTGAAATATAAAATTGCTACATAATAAATAGCACAAACATTTTGACTATAAAACTCTAATATATGTGATAGATAAAAAATGCTTGAAATATGTTTAATATGCTCAATTTTTGAAAACTTCAAAACCATCCCTGAGTCACTATGATCTTCGAACAACCCTAAAATAAAGTAAACAAAGTTATTTAAATAATATTATTTAAAGATACTTCTTCTAGCATTTTTTGAAAAAACTCACTTATAAATTTTTCATAATCAATATTTTCTATCAATTCGTGCTCATTAGATATTAAAGCAAGTCCATTCAATCTTTCTTGTGACATGGTGGATCGTAAATAAGAATTCAATATTTTAAATTTTGTAAAACTTCTTTCAGCACATGCAACTATAATGGTATGGTTAATAAAATTCTATAAGCAATATATGCATTATGACAACTATTTAACCTCTTCAAATAGGTTAATATATCTAGAGCTGTATTTTTTTATTTTTTTGAAAAAAGATATCGCAATGTGTTTAGTTCTTGAAGCAACTCTTGATCATCAATATCACTATGCTCTTCGTGTTTTAGAATATTCTCAAAATTTTCACAACTTTCTTTTAAAGTAGCATCCATCGAACTCAATTTATCAGAAGAAAATAAAAATCCAAAATTCTTCAGGTGTTTGCTTATTCTCCATCATTTCTTTTTCATCAAAATTAGTTAATACCCTGAAAGTATTAAATAATGGGCTTATCATTAATAGGACTAACTTTTTTTTTTTTACAAAAACTAATGGCTTAAAGTTTTAAATTTATGCTAGACTTAATATACATAATTTATTTTATTAAAAATTAAAACTATATTAATAATACTATATATATAAATGTATATAAAAATTTTGGTGTCCCTATATTTCGTGAGCCCTAAATTTTTTTATTAAAAATTAAAATTATATTAATAATAATATATATATACATGTATATAAAATTTTTGGTGCCCCTATATTTCATGAGGCCCTGTGCGGCGCACCTCAAGCACACCCTCAAGGCCGCCCCTGTATATATATATTAAAAATCCCAAACAAGTAAAATGTAATCAATTTCGAGGCAAATAGTTCCATAAACTAAGAAATAATAAACATTTATATATATGTATATATAGATGTTATAGATAATATCAATCATATATATATATATATATATATTAAAGATCCCAACACAAGTAAAATGTAATCAATTTCGGGTAAATTATAGTGTAAGGTGCATGTAGTGTATGTATCGGTTCTGTAGATGACACTTTAACTAACATATTCTGACATTTTGACTACTCATTATGATACTTAAGTATCTATTGTGACAGTTTGAAACTAAAATTATTTTATCGATTGACCGATAAAAATTAAAAATGAAAAAAATTGATTGCAAATGATAAGGAGACAGCATTGCACCCCTCTTACACTATAATTTACCATCAATTTCGGACCAAATAGTTGGTCTTATTTTATTTACGTATGTTAAAAAAAAAAATCCGTCTTGTCTATATAGGCTTGTTTATATATGTTAAAGATATCCCATTCATATATTTCTAGAAATAATTGAATTCTTACCAAGCACGCATCTTTAGATAGTTGCTCGAGGCCGGTTTATCTCCACATCCAAAAAAAGAAACAGTTGAATTTGTTCAGTATATATACTTCCTACGTTTCTAACCAAGTGTCATTCTAATATTTTAATTTTATTTAAAAAAAGTGTCATTTTATAAATTTGAGACAAAAAAATTCACATATTACTCTCATTTAATGTATTCATACAATAATGCATTAAGTAATTTAATTAATCTATTAATTTGTATGTATTCATCCAAAATAACATTTATATAGAAACGGAACAAGTATTTCTTTTGATTGAAAATGATCGACATGAAACTATAGCCACAAATTGATGTTGATTTATTGTTCCATTCATACACACAAACTCACACACATATATTATATACATACACACTAAAAGAGAAATCCCAATTCCCAATGGTATGGTGTGGTTTTCAATTTTCAAGCAAAAAATATGATGCGATCTCGATTCAGGATTGTATCTGGTTTTAATGGGATATGATGGAAATCCCCAACCTAAATCTCACAACACGGACGAACTGAAGATCACGAAAAATGATGACGCCACAAACAGGGACGATTATCTGTTTGATAAGTCGGTAAAAGAAATCAGGAAGAATTCCAATAAAAATCTCCACAGATAAATTTTAATTCATCAATAATCAAAATAAGTTGTCTTAAATAATTCAGAACAAACCATTATACAGATGGACAAAATAAATAAAGCCGCCCTAATGTCAAATCCTAATCTAAAAAGAAAATAAATAAATAAAAATCAGATAAATCCGCAACAGTCCAACTAGACGTGACACGGGCCCACTCGCGTCCTGGGTCGCACTGTAACTCGCGCCCGATCCAAAGCAGAACATGTCGCAGCTCAGAGCGTTACGCTCGCGCCTCCATTCGCGCTGCAACTCTCGCCTTTTGGCGCGAGCGCTCGAACTTTGATCATCGGTATCCACTAGGATCGTATCAAAACATTTCTGCGCAAATTTTATTCCATTTACCAAATACACTTCATAATTTATATATACCTTCATATGTATATTAAATCTAGAAAAATGTGCAAATAACTCATATCAAGTACTACGTGAGGAGATTATTACCTCTTCCATAACTACTAGTTCAAATAGCTCTCTGTGCATAAAAAAAAAAGAATAAAAAATCGATAATCTATATACAATTTTTTAGGTAAAAATGCGTCAAATTCCTTGGCGTTATTGAAATATCATATTGCATGAAATCTCTCTCTTTTTCTTTTTATTTTTATTTTTTAAACTGCATAAACTTCACTGTGTTTTTTAAAAGTACGCACAATTTTCATTTTTTTTTCAAATTTTGGTCCAAAAAATTTATTATTTACTTGGTGTTCAAAACTTTATTTTTGTTTGAAAAATAGAGTATTTTGGGGAAAATGTATAAATAATGAAAATTATGTATATTTTTTTTAAAGTATTAGAGCATCCACTATAGCTCTTTTTTTTTTGTACAAAAGAGTTTGTAGTACATAGTTACATACTATAGTGGGAGGAAAAAAGTTGGTACAAAACTATATACCATTTCTACTACATGTACCAAGATTTTATCTTATTTTTCTCAAATGTGGGACCCGCCTGTCACTCCACTATCCCCTTTTATTTTATTTTTTCTTTAATTATTCAATTTATTTTATCGGTTATATTTGACATTTTGGATTATATAGTTTATCAAAAAAAAAATATTGTTTTCTAAAATATAGGGCTCAAATTTGATTTTTTGGGAGTATTCTCGATTTCAATGTGTTTAATTAAATTTTTTCTGTTTTGAATTGGATTATATTTTATTTATTTATTTCAATATTTTGATATTGTTATATCTAAAAAAATATTTATATATAAAAGTAATATATATGTATATTTATGTATGTACCATGTGTTATAGTTGGAGATTTGAAAGGAATGAGTATTTAAAAAAATAGGTATATAACTTTTGATGTGGTGATAACGTGGCGAGTTATGTACCAAAATTATGGTACACCATTGTCAGTGCTCTTAAGGGGTTTGATATATTCTGCTTTATTTTTTAGACGAAGAAATTAATGACATTAACAAAGACACTAATCCATATTTTCCCACACATACATGGATCTTTTCCCAAACTAACATCCTGTCCATGGAACTTAATTAATTAGCTTTTACATAATATATATATATATATATATATATATCTTTTTATTTTCATTTTTTACTACTAGACTCCTATATGTATTGAGCTTCATATGCTATAGGATTGAAAAATAAATTCAAGTTTCCAAACAACTTTTATTAAAAAAATTCTCAAGTAACTATCGACTAATTATTTTATTTATTTTTCAGCCTAAAATAGAAATATTAACACTATCTTAGATATAAATAATTTAAAGGAAATGTGTGGAAGTAGGTGAAAATTGCCACATCAGACTTTTGGCACCCAAGCCTGTAGACCAGTTGGAGTCTTGTCCGTTGAAATTTTAGTAAATTTTTGGTTGAAATTTCCACCATCCCTCAATATTAAATATATACTTGATTTGCCAAATTTCGTAAAGATTAAAAGTTATTAAAGCACAATTAATATATTTAGTTATGAATGTAGTGTAGGTCACAACTCACCAGCCTCTTTCTAATTAATTAGTACTCCCTCCGTTCGTTTCACAATAAGTGTCATTCTAACACTTTAATTTTATTTAACAAAAAGTGTCGTTCTACACAATGGAGATAAAAATTTCACATTTTTCTCATATTTGTCCTCATTTAATATATTCAAACAATCATATTTAATTCATTTAATGTATTCACATAAGGGTGTATACAGTAATTTGATTATCTAATTAATATTTTTATTAATATGTGTGTGCATTCAATCAGAATGATGTTTATTCACAAACGGAGGGAGTATAAATTATTCATGAAATCCTTATCTTGAACTCAATTTCCACCTCATGTGTAATTTTTTTTATAACATATTCAATTCGTATTTATTTTATGAATAGTATCATTAATTATGGAATTTGTCTTTATCATGAAGAAATAATTAAATATATATGCGACGGGACAAAAAAAGAAAGTAAAAGTAAAAGGACTTTGAGTCTTGTTATTTATGACGCATGACTTTTGTTTTTGAATATATAGTAATCAATAAATTATTAGTATATGAAGACTAATTAAACTTTACTTATTAAAGCATATTAATTCAGTGTTAGTTTCTTTAGCTGAATTACACAAATAATATTACTTGTCAAAAGTTGTTGAAGTTAATGAATGCTTCATTAATATTCTATGTAATATACGATGATCATTTAATGCATATATTAGTTATTTTTTTATGTAATTTAATTAATGAATATAATAATTAAATCAAGAAAATATATACTCACTAAATTAATAAAATCATATTGAGGAATTAATACATCTTTAAATTAATAAAAATACATCATACTTTCAATACTATTAATTTATAGAATTATTACCATAAAATTATAAATTTCTTTATTAGTCTAATTAATATGGATTTTAATTTCATAATTATAGAATTACTTATGATAATTATAAAATATAATTCGATCATAAATGTGACCCACCCACCCCCAGTCCTTTAATCGTTGAGTCCTGTATTGACACGTAGTCAAAAGTAAATTAAGGTAGTTGGCAAGTTGAGACTAATCCAATAAATTTTGTATTTCTCCTTTAAAAACAATATAAAATAAAAATAATTGTGTTTTATCATATGTAAGCATTACGCATTATAGTTCTAATGACAATATTTTTATTTTATTTTTGTTTGGGAAGGGGGAGCAATGCATGTCCAATCCGAAACGTCTTTCTTTTATACATGGAATCTTTACCGTTTGAGTTTTTTAGTTTGGGAAGGGAGAGTAATGTATGTTCAATCCGAAACGACTTTCTTTAATACATGAGATCTTTACAGTTTGAGTTTTTTAGTTTGGGAAGAGGAAGCAATGTATGTCCAATCTGAAATGTCTTTCTTTTACATATGAAATTTTTACCTTTTCAGTGTCTCTAAATAGGATCTGTTTGACATTTTTTTGTGATTGGATTATTTAATATTTATTATTTGGTTTATTTGAGTTCTTAAATTTTTTTATTTGGTTAACTCATGTCTTTAAACTTTGCACTATATATGTTTTGGATTCAAATCATACATGCCAGCTTGCAAACATGTTCGATTAACCTTGAGATCGAACAAGAGGAAAATTAAAAAGCTCGAATCGGCTCAAGCTCAAGTTTTTCTTAACGATGATCTCAAATATCAGGTTATTCGGCTCGGTTCGATTCGTTTACATCCGTATGTGCATTCATAGACTGAGGATATAAATATATAATAGTACTACAATACGTAATGTAATAATATAATCAAATTAAATGAAATAAGATTTGAGATTTGAGAACCTAATTGCAACATATAATGTAGAGTTCAAGAATGAGAGGATACTTGACTCTTAATAAAAAAAGGGTAATGTACCATCTCACTTGACATAATTGATTTAATACGTGTTAGTCATTCAATGAACCCACAACTCGATATCGTGTGTTTTTTTTTTTTTTTTTTTTTTTTTTTTTTTTTTTTTGTACATTCTTCCCTAACAAAGAGATCAAGCACTAAAACATCCATTCACAACTGTCCAACACAAATATAATTGAAATATTATTTGATAATAATGTCTATTTAGTGCAATCAAAATGTTGAAGAAGACATGTGCCACATATAGCAATACACTAGAAATTGACATGAATTTATGTCACCTAATTTGTCTAAGAACACATAATTAGAATTTTTATGTATTTTAAAGAAGTAATAATTCGATTTTGCTGATGTCAAGAATATTAAAGATTGACGTCGAAAACTTGTTTTGCCACATGTTGGTAAATTACCCAAAAAAAAAAGATTAGAGAGAGTTAGGCCCACCGGTATATGCCACCTTCAAACATATATATCACACCAATTATATAATGTGGAATTAATATAATATAATATAATATAATATAATATAATATAATATAATATAATATAATTCGAGCGGATAAAAGATGAAAATATAATAAAGACTAGTGTATAATGCAATCCCTAAATCTTTATATGAAAATTAATATTTTAAGTGAAATTTTTACTTAAAAAAAAATAAATGCATACGCAACTTGTAAAATTCCAAAAGTATTGTTTTATTTTATAAATAGTCAGGGTGAGGTTGTTTGGAAATAAAAAATTACGGGTTCAAATCTCCTCAATACCGCAGGTCGGGTGTGTGAGTAAAAAAAACCGATCTTGATTTTTTTAATTACCCATCCGACACTACTAACATAGACATAAAATTAGAAAATTGAGTGGATTGATTGATGATTCGAAAAACTCTAGAATACTTTGTGATTTCATCTTAGTTATAATTTATTTATTATTATCTTTAGTTTTAATAATTCAATACATCGAAATAGGTTGTCTAGCTAGCATGAGAAGGTTAAGATAAAATATTAAATCTCTGTTGAATATGGTACCTTGTTCATAATTGATTACACTATGCACTTACAGTTAGGTCTAAAAAAAAATACCGATCAAGTCTTTGACTCTTTTCAAGGTCTCCCTCTCTTGCCCGCCGACAATGGAGAATGGCCGGGAGCTGAAAAAAATTGTACAAATACTATATTTTCCTTGCAACTTATAAAAAATTTAAAGTGGGTTGTATAAATAAATAATGGAGTTTCATTTAAAATTCCTACTAGATTTAGCAAATTAAACACGTACTATACCCTATATGATTGACGTGGCTAGGCTCATTCTTAATTATAAATTAAACATCATTCTTAATCAATATATAATCATATATATTCCAGCAGTTCGAATCCTTACCTATATCTATTATATTCTCAATAGTCAAAGATACACACACACATTTTCAATTCCTTGATCGAATATTAGGAAATAGGAACACACACATACTACAAAAAAATCACAGTATAGTGACGAATCTTAGAGACGGAAGAATTTCCGTTGTTAATTGCGACAAAATAAAACGACGGGAGTGACGTTACTAAACATTTTAGGCATTTCAAGTGGCGGGAGTGCTTGGCGCGTAAACTTAACGACGGACTGGTCGTCGTTAATACTAACGACGGACTAGATCCATCGTTATATTTTTCTCGGAATTAATTAATAGAAAATTAAAATACTAACGACGGATTTCATCCATTGTTAGATTTTTCCAGAATTAAATAATTGAATATTAATATTTTCCAGAACTAATTTTATATGTTTAATATCTTATTTAAACTAAATATTTATATATTATCTGATTTTAAACGTCTTCAAATTAATAAAATCAACAATTAAAAAAAAACTAACGACGGACCAGTCCGTCGCTAATAAGAAAATAAAAATTAAATAACCGACCTTTTTAACGACGGAATATATCCGTCATTAATAGTTAGCGACAGATTTAATGACGGACCGATCCGTTGTTAAAAAATGTACACAACAGAAATGGAGACTGATTTAACAATGGATGAATCCGTTGTTAATCTCTAACAACTGAATAGATCCGTCGTTAAATCTATTGCCGACCACATGTTTAACGACAGATAGGTCCGTCATTAATCAATTCTAACAATCGAATTAAGGGATTTAACGATGGAATAGTCTGTCACTATACCACGATTTTTGTGCAGTGACACACACACACATATATATACATACATATAATATTTGGTGGCTATAAATAAACACGTACTTAAAATGACATGACAAAAACTGGCTTCAAAAAAGGTAGATATTTATGTAAGAAAATAAAATTTGATGTATCTGGATCTGTGAAGATTCAAATTAATTGAGTCCTTTTCAATTCGATATATAAATCTAATGATCCCTATTATTTCATATGTCACATTGTTTACGAAAATCCACGACCATGGGTCCCTCATATCTTGACACCTATTAATTGAGATACAAATTTGATATACTTATATTTCTACATCGAGCTACTTTGAGAATATTGAAGCACACTATTTAATTTTATGCACTATTTGTATCCCATTTAGTATTCTTAATTACTAGTTTACTACATAGTTTTAGTAATAATTTATTCAAATGAGATTCTAAAAATGACCAATTTGTCTACCGATGACATGACATAGTAGCATATAAACAGCCAATGATACCATATTTGTAATTAAGTTTTTTAAAATTGTACTTTTTAAAATTCTAATTAAGTTTTTTACTGCAAAAATTACTTAATTTTGCTACCAACGTGTAAAGAGGGATACTATATATGAATGGACTAACGGTTTCATATACCTAAAATATACCATTGAATAGAGATGTGTGTAGTTTAAAAAAACAGGATAATTGCCAAATAAATCACCACATTTCCACCTTTTGTAAATTAGATACCGCGTTTAAATCTAATCAATTATAACACCACGTTTTAATTTGTGTGGGATTAAACATCCCCAATTTTTCCGGCGAGTTAAGTGTGACGTATTTGGTCTAAAAACCATATTAGCAGCCACGTCAACACACGCGTGTAACGAACAACGCCGATTTTGTTAGTTTTCTCAATATATTTTAAATTTTAGAAATAAATAATTATATAAAAACTGATTTTTTCAATGAAAAAAGAACAAAAAGTACCAAAAACGACGTCATTTGTTACATGTGTGTGTTGACGTGACTGCCAAGTGATTTTTAGACAAAATACTCAACTCGTCAGAAAATTTGGGGATGTTTAATCCCACACAAATTAAAATATGGTGTTATAATTGATTAGATTTAAACGTGGTGTCTAATTTACAAAAGGGTGTAAACGTGGTGAGTTATTTAGTAATTAACTCTTGAAAAAAAACAAAAAATGATTTGAGATAGGTCAATATTGGAAGAAATGTTGTGTTTATTTTTCAACATACGGTTGTTGGGATTTATTTGACTTTTATCCCACAAAAGTCCATAAATTATAGTTGGTTCATAATTTCGGCTGGTGGCCTTGAGTTGAAACTAGTAAGCATTATTAATTTTCATTTTTTTTTAGCATTATTAATTTTCATTTTCCATTTGAGAAATAAGCCAACAACCCCTAAATCTTAATTAATTAAAATTAAGTGAGGAATTATCTCACTCATTTTCCGAGTAGCTGCATGTATACGTGGATCATATCATTATTATTTTCATTTTTTTTACATGGAATATGAAATTTTTATTGATTTTTTTGGAAGTTTCTTAACCACATAAATGAATGTAGCTACTAATTAGCTTAGGATTGTCAACTAAAAGTTTGATTTGAGATTAATTTGTAAAATATAAATTATAATTTTTAACATACTTTTTTGTATTCACCAAGTTATGAATATCAGCTTGAACTCAATTTGATTGGTTACATAGCGGATGAAATCCTCTGCTATACTTTGTGCAATACTTGGTGCTACACAATTCTTTTTTTTAATTTCAATTTATTGTGTTTTAGTTTAATTTTGCACTTATTATTTAGGGCCATCATACCCAATTAGGGTATATATTTAATTTTTCAATATTATATTTTATTTTCTAATTAATAATTGATTATTTCGTAAAAAAAAATTATGTACCCTAATTGGGCATGATGAACCCTAAATAATAAGTGTAAAATTAAACTAAAACCCAATAAATTGAAATTGAATTAAAAATTCAATGAAAAATTAATAAATTGAATTGTGTAGCAGAAAATTTCATCCGATTACATAATATTTATTTTTACCATGTGCAATTTTACTAAAATTTGTTCATACTCAATTCAACTACTAGATAAATCATACTTAAATAATCTTTCTTAATTTTTTTAAAGTAGGAATGGAATTAAATGGTATGAAACTCAGTTTGACTCTATTAATTATAATTTAAAACCCTTATCCCTGAAGGGAAGGTTGGCATGGTATTTATGTAGATGTAGTTAAACTACAATTTAATTTATTAAAAAATATACCATCTTTGCAGCCGTAGTTATGGAAATTTGTAAGAAACTATTAAATATTGAAATAATGATGCGTCACCTGAGAGAGAGAGAGAGAGAGAGAGAGAGAGAGAGAGAGAGAGAGAGAGTAATATTCTGTAATTTGTAGATACAAAAAAATCATGTTCCAAATAGTAATAATTATTATTTTACTATTTTGTTTTTGTTTTGGTTAAAGTAAAGTTTAAATGTATATTTTGTTTATGTCTTGGGTGAAGATTCGATGCTACCCTCAGTGTTTTCATTTTTTTTTAAATCCACACAAAATACACATTTATGCAATATTTTGAAGTAATATTTTATATGTAATCTCTATTATTACATTATAACGATATTAATTAATATCTGTCATGTAGTATTATTTTCTACCTCTTGGTATGTTAACGATATATTCACATAATATACTCCCTCAGTTTTATAATGTTTTAGTATTTTAATCTACAATTAACAATTAATTTTTTTGGACTAATATATCCCTTCCTTCTATATCAAATAAAGTCTTATTCCCTTATATTTTCCTAAAAAGTTGGTAAAATTTTCTCTCCATATATTTGTAGGGTTAAAATTGGGAGAAAGGGTGTGAAAATATCTAAAACAACAAATATTTTGACACAAAATAAAACTCCTAAAACAACAATTAAACCTAAACGGGGAAATATATATTATTAATCGATCGGGAGGTAAAAAATAATAATATCACATCACACATAATTAATATCGTCATAATATAACAATAAGGATTACATATAAAATATCACTTAGAAACATTACATAAATATGTATTTTTAGATATATTCTAAAAAATAAGAACACTACTCATCCGGGTAGCATCGAATTTTCCTTTAAAGTTGGTGTTTTCTCCTGGGCCCATTTTGTCTTAAAAGAAAGCCCAAGTCAGTACTAAATAATTTTCCTAGGCTTTAATATATTTACCTAATTGGGCCTTTCTTGAAAATAAATAATTTTTCTGGCAATTAGATTATATTTCCAGATACTAGTAACATACGATCCGGGTGATTCTATATATAGCCCATAATTTTTTTTCACTATAATCTATGTTTGAAAAATACTACTACCTCCTGTTCGAAATGTTTGTTATTTTAGATTTTTTATTTTTATTTCAAAATGTTTGTTGTTTTATATAATTTGACATCCTCTCTCCCAATTTTAACTCTCTCAAATCCTACAAGATTTATTGATTCTAACTTACCTATAATATATGAAGAGAGAAAAATATATGGAGAGATAAAATATTATTATTTTTTAAGAAAATATAGATGAATTAGATTTTATGGCATGTATGAGGGATGTGTATATTTGTCCACAAAATTAATTCTTAATTCCAGATAATAAACACAAAACAACAAACATTTCGAAACGGAGGAAGTATATATATTTTTAAATAGTGTACTATTTTACCCCTATAACTTCTAACATAAGAACTTAATGAAAGAATAAAAATCCTCAATTTGGTAATTTTTTTAGCGGGGCTATACGAAGGAGAAGGATTACTATTTTATTAGGGTTTTAACTATAAATTGGGGATAACTATTTTATTAGGGTTTTAATTATAAATTGGGGCTATAAGGATAAAATAGTAAATCAATTAATATTTCTAATTTTTTTTAAATAAAGGGTTATATTGAAAAAAAATTGCGGCTATTTATGGAATCAATCTATACCGGCATATACAATCGGCGGAGAAAATGATGGTTGGTTATTATTAAGTAAATCTTGAAAAGTGAAGCTTCAATTATTATTATTTTCAAGTTTTTTTTAACAAGTCATTGTACAACCTCGTGCTTTATGAGTAAATCATGCTCTTAAACCAAACAAAAATTAGCAAAATATTAACAGTTTTAGTAAGTTACCATTATTTTGAAAAATTTGATGCACGCCTCCAATCATACAATGACTTAATGAGTAGTAGCAGCTGGATGATACAAGAAAAGCGTGTTTTAAAGACGTACTTAATATTAAAATTGTATTCCCTCACTAAATTATCGACAAATTAAAGATGAATAAAGATTGAGACGCTTAGCCACGGTTGACAAAATCAGCCCGACCCCTTTTTTGGGTCGGCTAGACCAAAAAATTAGGCTCGAAAAAATTCGGCCCGGCCCGACCCCAAAAATGAGAGTGGCCCAAACGGGCTGGAAAAATACACTGGGCCCGCAGGCGGCCAGACCGCCTTTAGGGCCGGGCCTAAAAATAGATTGAAAAATTTCGGTCCGGGCCCGATTTTTGCCATCGATCCGACGGGCCCGATCGGGCCTGACTGGATGGCCTGATTTGTCACCTCTACGTTTAGCGATGGATTAACGATTGATTTTTCTGTCTTTAGCTTAGCGACATAAAAATAAGTCATTAAACGTTTTATTTTTAAGGACCAACTTTGTAGTTTATTTCAAGGACCAACTTTGAAGTTTATTTTGGTTGATTACGTATTTCAGTTTATATTGTTTTATTTTATTTTGCAAATCACATTTGCTGAAATAGCGCTCGGGGAGAGGCGATCGCAACTCAGAGTAGATTCTCTATTTTATTTTGTGTTACATTTGGTAATGCATAACTAATTTTTTTTTAATATTCTTAATTGGGGATGAATGAACCCTAAATAAAAAAATTTAAATTAAAATAAATCATAATAAATTAAAAAATAAAAAAATTATTTTTTTTTTGAAAAAATATTAAAGAATTACAACAGAAAATGCAACGGGATTTGAAACAGGTAATCCCATTTCATTGCAGCCTAGACCGCTCGTCCGGTGAAATGTATAATTTTGTTTCTTTTAAATTCAAAAGCGAAAGTATTTTAGCCATTTTGGTATTTTGCAATAGAGAAATCACAATTTTCTATAACTATATATACACCACATGTCCATGCACAAAATTGGAGCGCATGAACATCACATACGGGCTCGCGAGCCTAATTGAACCTAATCGTGTTTTAAGATATAATTACAATTTTATCCTCCATAATTTAATTATTATAGTTACATATATACCATTAATAATTAAAATATTTTCATTTGAAATGAAGTAAATATAATTTTTTATTTGATATTAATACACAATCTAGTCGAGCTCGAAAAATCAAAGTTCAGCCGAGCTCGAGTTTGCTTATCAAGCTTGATAAGATTAATACTCAACTCGATTCGGATCGATTACACCCCTAACAATTCTATAACAAAGTCGATCGTAAGTCGGAATGGGATTATTAGAATTCAGGAGCGAGACTCAAATCATGCTAGTGAAGTTCCAAGAAATTTCGCATGCAAAGTCTACAACCCTAATTTCAAAATACCAATCAAAGAAACAAAGTGAAAGGCACGACGGATTGAAGACGACGTACAGCATTCAACAGTCCATATTTAACATTTAAAAAGTACGTAAATCAATCAGAAATTGCATGCACATTTACATATGAATAGGCTATAGCTAGAGACAGAAGAATATTCTTATATTCATATATATATATATATATATATATATATATCTATAATGGGGCACACCAAATTAATTTAATTCAAGAGAAGTAGTTAGTGAATAGATAGGTAGGTTAAGATGCAGAGAGTAGTGAGAAGCAATAGTGGGAGGGAAATGATCGGCGAATGGCTCAACAAAATTAATATGGAGACTTCAACTAGTTCTGTAAATGAGAATAATGGTGACGCCCTTCAATCTTCATTTTCATTCAGCTTCGGACATTCCGTCGAAACAGCTGAAATCGGCCCAGTTTCCGATGGTGCACCGCCGCCGGCCGTGACTTCTGATGAAACAAACGTCGCGGATAATGAAGGTTAGCTCGTCTTCATTTTCTTGGTTTCCTCAATAGTAAGAATTCGTTAAATTAATGCATTAATATGGAGTTATTATATTTTTGTTGCCATTATCAGAATTAATTGCCAATGTATATACCAAAATATAAAATAGGGATAAGGGCCAAATAGGCCATTAAACTTATTTGGGGGGGTTTAATTGACCCACTGTAATTTTTTTTGGTTCAATTGGGTCACCACGTTTTTAAAATCGGGTCAATTGAGCCACTGCGTGACGGAGCCCTAATGTCCTCCGTTAAGTGGGATCGAAACGACGTCGTTTTATTTATTTATTTTACCCGATCCACCCCTAACCCCTAACCCGACCCACTCCTAACCCCTAACCCAACCCAATCGTCCGTTCTCTGCTAAGCAAAATGATTTATTCAACTTTTTTGGGAAAAACAACAACATAAAGATCCCAATCAATAGATCTGCATAAATTCAAATAAAACCTTAATAAATTCAATCATAAAATACCACAAGAAACCCAGAACAAAATCAAAGTAAAATTGAACAGAAAAGAGGGGGGGGGGGGGGAATGAATTGTTCTATAGAAATTCAAAAGAAACCTAAATAAATTCAATTAAAAAAACCACAAGAAACCCAGAATAAAATCAAAGTAAAATTCTTCTTAAAAAACAATCAAAGTACAATTGAACAGAAGAGAGAGAGAGAGAGAGAGAGGGTGAGAGAATGGAAATGAATTGACCTTGCGATAAGTGGTGCCGTCGGGGATCAACAACCCAACCAGCTTCAGCGCAGAGAGCTTTGAGAACTTCATTGTTGTCGCAGTGCATCGGCAAATTATAATTCCCTTGAGCTCTCAACCCTGTATAAAAATCTTGGCTGCAATCGCTCTCCTCCTCCTCTCTCTCATCATGTTATTCTCACTCTCTTTCCACGATGGCTTCCTCATCCCCGACCCCCAACATCTCCACTATCGCCGCCAGCTCCACCGGCTGCTAACGACAATGCTGTTGATCCTCCAGCTTCCCACATCATTTTCTTCTGTCTCTATTGATTGGTTTCAAATGAATACGTGATTAAAGAACCCTAACTCCTTTCAACTCCCAAATTCACAAATTCAATTTTGTGGATTTTGGACAATTGAGTCGGGTTAGGGATTAGGAGTGGGTCAGGTAAAAAATTAAATAAAACGATGTCATTTCGAGCTTACTTAACGGAGAACGTTAGGGCTCCGTCACACAGTGATTCAATTGACCTGATTTTTAAAATGCGATGGTCCATTTGAGCCCAAAAAAAGTTGCAGTGGGCCAATTGAGCCCCCAAATAAGTTTAGTGGCCTATTTGGCCCTTAGGCCTTATCCCTATAAAATATACAAAAGGTAATGTATTTTTCCCTAATTAATTAACATTAATAAAATTGATAATTGCATGCTGATTAAATTAAGTCCTTATCCCTATAAAATATACAAAAGGTAATGTATTTTTCCCTAATTAATTAACATTAATAAAATTGATAATTGCATGCTGATTAAATTAAGTCCCAAATGATTTCTCATCAAACTGCAACAATATTGATTTGTGAAGGGTGGGTTTAGCCACATTTTGTGCAGATGAATTTTGAAATTTTGAATTATAAGTCCATTTTTCTTCATTGATGCTATGAGTTTTTCCTTCCACATGGCATGATGGATATTATTATTATCTAATGTTTAGGAATTGTTGTAATTAATTGCAATATTAATATAATTTATAGAGGTTTTACTGCATTTGAATATACAGGAATTAATAGAAGGGGAATTCGTCTTTCAAATCGTCATGAAGCAATGTATAGAGCTACATTAGCAGGTGATTGCGTGGCTGCTGAAATGCTTTTGGGGGAGGATCCAAATTTAGGTAGTGATGTGATCAGTGAAGATGGGGACAGAGCTCTTCATGTAGCTGCTTCCATGAAACACAAGGATTTCGTGTCAAAATTAGTTGAACGAATAGCTCCGAGTGAGCTAGAAATGCTAGACGGACGTGGCTACACAGCATGTTGCTATGCCGCGATTTCAAGCTCTGTAGAAATTGCAAATTTAATGATGAGAAAGAATCCAACTCTAGCCACTGCACGCGACCGGGAAAATGAGACGCCTCTTCACAAGGCGGCTCTGCATGGAAATTCAAAGATGGTTTCATATTTCCTAAAATCCACTAAAATTGAACGCTTGTCGAAAGATGAATGGTTTAATCTTTTGCTTGTAACTATACGTCGCGAAATGTATGGTATGATCATCTCTCTTCACTCCTCACTTTTCTTTTCGTTACAATGAGAATTAGTAGCTTGTTAGACCACATATATACCAGATATATAAATTGCAAGTGGGACAGAAGATTTCGCATGCATGAATGGTTTGGTTTGGCCGAAATTACATGACTTTTGTGAGTTATTTTAGATGCTAAGTCAACAACATCAATTAGAGTCTCTCTCTCTCTCTCTCTCTCTCTCTCTCTCTCTCTCTCAATTTTATCTAGTTTTTATCAAGATAATTTTTATTTTTGTATGGCAGGTTTTATATTAGCCTTATAACAGACAAATATTTTTCAGTATTCAAAGTGATATCAGCATTAAAGATGATACTTTTTCAATAAAAATTGTATTGTATTAATTACAAAAATATCACCTATCTTTTTTAGTGGTACACTTTAAAGTGATATTTTTCAGTATTAGAAATGACACTTTTTCCACACGAGATCCTCTAATTCAGCCTTGTGTGTACCAAATGTGTACCAAACATCAAAATTATAATTAGTTTTTCTTCCATTTTTCTTCAATTTTAATTTCTTTTGATTTAGTATAATTTTATATTATTATTTACGGTTTATTCCACCCAATTAGGATTTATATACAACTAGGGTTACACAAGACCATCTATAATTTTTCTGAAAAATAACTACATCTATAATCTTGCAGGTGTGGCTACAGAAATATTGAGAAGGCAACAAGTGCTTGCTACAATGAAGAACGATGAAGGAACAGCTTTGCATCTATTGGCTAGACAACCTTTCTTCCTCAATAGTAATTGACTTGCCTCCATACCTACATACATGCATACATACATACATATACATGGATTAATTATATTATAAGTACGTAAATTTCAGGAAGGCAAAGGCTAAATGGAGTAATGCGAGATGACATGCAGTTGTTGGCTAAGCAGTTGTGGGAAGGTATTCAAAAATTGCAGGGACAGGCAAGCGCGATCGAGCTAATGAAAAATCCTCCGATTCTACATGATGCAGCAGAAGTAGGGAATGTCGAGCTTATAACTATGCTTACCCACACTTACCCTAGTCTTGCATGGCAAACAAACAACAAAGGGTACACTATATTTCATGTTATTATTAAACACAGACATGAGAACTTGTTGTGGTTGATTGATGAGATAGGATCTAGGAAAGGTTTGATTGCAATCTGGCAAGATGAAAATGGCAACAACATTTTGCATTTAGCTGCAGAATTAGCAGCTCCAAAAAGTAGGATCCTACTCATGACTGCTTTTGAAATGCAAAGGGAAATTTTATGGTTTGAGAAAGTGAGAGCAATTGTACCGCCATTGTGTTTGGAGATGAGAAATAGAGAGGGGCTTACCCCAGCAGAATTGTTTTCAAATAGGCACAAGAGCTTGTTGGAGGAGAGTCGAACATGGATGAGGAACGCAGCAGATTCTTGCATGCTCGTCTCAACCTTAATATTCACAATGGTATTTGCTTCCGCCTTCGCCATACCAGGAGCATACAATCAAGTTACCGGGATTCCCATACTCTTGAGGACTAACTGGATGACTTGTTTTGTTACATTCGAAGCGTTGTCTATGCTTTCCACGGCGTGCTCCATCCTCTGTTTCCTGTGCATCATGGTGTTGGGTATAAAGGAAGGCCACTTTGCTAGAAATCTACCATATGTGTTTGTATGGGGACTTATCATGCTCTCTTTCTCTCTCTTTGGTGTCGTCTCCGTTTTTGTGTCGGCTTACTTTTTGGTCTACGTCGAGAAAAGGGCTGCGCTCGTCATGACCGTCATTGTTGTTGTTTACACTCTCATTGTTTCTGCAGTTTGCTTCCAGATTTATGTGTTGTGCATTAGCCTTCCCATATATAGGTTTCGGAAGCGGACTCCACACACTCTTTTCAAGCGGACCGATACTGAAGCAGTGGCAGCTCGCACACGTGTTCGATTACCTAGAATTCCCGATACCCCTTTGAGTGCGGGCCGGTAATAATTCGTGAACGCACCCAGACTGAATACCACTAAGCTACAAGGCTCGTTAATTAGCAGAGACTTTAAGAATTCCTATGGTTCTTGTAACAATATATACATATGTATATAAATAAGCACAATTTACATTTGAATCAAATACCATATATATGTATATATCCTAAATATAATGTACATACTTATGTTGTGATGTTTCTATATTGCTTTTGTAACGTCCCAATTTCTGAAATCTGAGGCCCTACACAAGATTAAATAAAATTGCTATTTTCACAACCATTTTACCTTTAAAAAGAAAATATTTTTATGGTAATTTCTTTAGAAATAAAATCCACAAATCATCGTTTTAGAAGACTTTTCAAATAACCAGTCACAAATATATTTTACAAACGACTAGTCAAAGTTAAAAGTCTAATATTTGAACGAGTAAAAAATAACAAAGGAGCATGTACGATTTTATATTCGTAAATATTCAAAACATTCAGTGGAAGCATAATACGTTAAAATATTGACCAAAGTCAACATTCAAAATATAATTTTGAATAGTAAAAAACTTATAGAACCCATATGTCCACGTCAGCTACCGGCATCACCTTGTACCTGAAAAACATTTTAGAAAATGTGGGCTGATTGCCAGAAAACACTCAGTGAGCTTATCATGTTCGTCCAAATACATGTAAAGATTTATCATATCAAAATCCAGTAATTCAATATTTAAAACCATGTTCTCGCGCTTAAGCATATTTATTCAAAAGTCGATAAGTCAACATTCGTTCAAATGCCCATGCGCTTAAGAATAGTTATTCAAAAGCTGATAAATCAATATCCATTCAAATACACATGGACTTAAGAATAATTATTCAAAAGCGAGCAATTCAATATCAATTCTCATGTCAATGCACTTAAGAATATATTTATTCAAAAGGGAACAATTCAATCAAAAATCAATGCACTCAAAAGACCATGCGTGGATACAGACCCTACGTGATCACATAACTATATCTCAATATAATTGACCATGCCAAAATTCATAATGCAGGTCAAATCATATCCACGAAGAGCGAAAATAGTTGTAAATCATATATGGGCGAAATCATTTTAAAAATAGAAGTTTTAGTTAGCAAAACCCACCTTATAGCTAAAATAGCTGGAGCTTTATACGTGTCCCGCAAATCTTAATTAAGTTTGGGTCTCGGGTTCGGGCTCGTATATGGCATGAAGAATTATCTAGTCGAAAAAGGCTTGAAATGAGCTGTCGAATTTGCAGCAGCAACACATATAGATGCATGACAGTGATTCGATGTCCGACTTCGGCATAAATACGAAGAACCAAACAGCAGCTGATCGACGATCCAAGACTAAATACTTGTAGCCGAAAATCATGTCACAAGAACGCGGTGACGCCTGGCAGCAGAACAACTCTCGACTGCTTTCGCTTTCTTTTTTTTTTTTAACTTTCTTGGCATTTAATCTCACAATTTCTTGCATAAGAGTAATCTACTTGAGGAGAGGAATACAATGATAAAATTTTCGTGAATTTTGGTTGAGATTTAGAAGCAAAGATGGCCAATCAAAATGGTTTCTTGATGGAGAGAGAGAGAGAATGAAAAAGGAAGTTCAGCTCCTGCTCTTTTTCATCTATTTGAATAGCCAACATTTGTATAGCTATCATATGGCATGTGTAGGCATGCAGCAAATTAGGTGGAATAGATGGTGGGATAGATGGTGGGCCGGGTCATATGGATTATGGATCAAAGATGGGCCATTGGTCTTTGAATAAAAGAAATAAGATTCTTGCTTCAAAATAATTTAATGAATTTAATCTCGATAAATACTCAAACGATGTCTGATTTTAATGTTCTGCGTCTTTGGAATCATATCGACACATCTATGGTTTGGTGAGATCAACTGGTTGATTTCATACTCGTTTTTGAACGAGAGTATTAAAAGAAAACACGTTGTTGAACCTTAAAACCCACTAAGTCGGGCCGTTGTCACATAGATTCTTTTGGGCCATATCGTGCTTGACTTAATTAATTTACTTAAGCCCAATTTATAATTTTGGGGTATTACAGGTTTAATGAAGGGGCCGAAATGAAAAATACTTTCCTTAATTTAAGATAAGTCCTAACGGCTTCATAGTTCAAGGTCTAACATTATATGGGTATTACATCTAATAAGTTTTGATTTTGTGATCGATACTATATTGTATAAGTTTTTATGCAATTCTACGATATATGAAGTCACAAATTATAAACATTAGATTCAGCTTTAAAAAGTGGGCCATCCCTAGAAAGTTCGACAACCTGTATGGATAGTGACGGACCCAGAAATATTTTTCAGGGAGGACTGGTTAATGCACTGTCACATGATTTTTCAATCTTTTTTACTTAAATAAATTCTAATTAGTACAATTTTCGGGGTGTTACATAGGAACAACTTTGCATCTATTGGCTAGACAACCTTTCTTCCTCTATAGTAATTGACCTGCCTCCATACATACATACATACATACATACATACATACATGGATTAATTATATTGTAAGTACTTAATTACATTTTAGGAAGGCAAAGGCTAAATGGAGTAATGCGAGACAATATGCAATTGTTGGCTAAGCAACTGTGGGAAGGTATTCAAAGAGTGCCGGGACAGGTGAGTGCGATCGAGCTAATGAAAAATCCTCCGATTCTACATGATGTAGCAGAAGCAGGGAATGTCGAGCTTATAACTATGCTTACCCACACTTACCTTAATCTCGTATGGCAAAAAAATGTTTCTTTTGTTTTTAACTGCGTGTCGGGTTGTTTTTAACTACGCTCAAGACCTGGCGCACAACTGATTAGGCCCGCGATGAACCGGATTGTTGCGCGCTTAAATCGGGCTCGCATGCGCGCATTGGCCGATGGCCCATAATGCGCGCGAATGACGAGTACACGTAGTCATAGCGCGACACAGGGTATTGCGCGCATGCACTCTTGAATAGGGGATGAATGAACCATAAATAAATTTTTTAGATATGTAATTAAATCATAATAAATAAAAAATAAAAAATAAAGATTTAGTATAGGAGATGTCGTAGAGAATGTGCACAGAGGATCTGATGTGCTCAATCTTCTTTTTCTATGTAATTAATTTTAGCAAATTGCAAGTTTAATTATATATTTATACGATTACCCTAAGCAGATGGACCGGGATTCATCATTGTGAGAACGTAATTTAAGATTTGAAATAAGAAACTTTGACTAAAATTCAAAATGTGACAATGAAACTAAAGTTTATAGTCATGAAATTAGAAGATCGCGTGGTATTAAGACAAGGTGCATGTAGTCATATTTTGCCTGCCCAAAAATAGGAAGAAATAATTTGGCACGCAATCTAAATCTCAAGATCTAGGTAACGTACCTTTTCGTGTTTTGTGTCCTTACATAAATAAATAAATAAATAAATTTTTACACTCAATCCAATGTGTGTGTATATATATATATATATTAGTTCAAAAATAATTATATAGTCGTGTAATTATTAGGAATTTAAACCGCCTGCAAAGGAAATAAAATAAAATCACGTTATTCAAAAGGAAAGTGTTGCAAAGATCTAGTGCGATGATCTTACCATTTAGGGTTGAAATTTTCTGTTTCATTTTTTCGTGTTTCATCATTAAATTTATTAAGTATATTTATTATAAAATAAAAATTAATTATAACGTATATAGATAATTGTAGTCAACATGTATGAACAAAAAAATGAATTAAAAAACTATAAAACATAATTTTGAAAAAATCGACCATAATAATGAATTATTAATTGAAAATCAAATATTAAATATTAAAAATAATTATAAATCCTAATTAAGTGGGATGAACCCTAAAAATAATCATAAAATTAAACTAAATAAAAAATAAATAAAATTGAAGAAAAAAATATAAAAAAAAAACTCCTAATTTGAAAGTATCACATAAAGTATAACAAAAAATTCAATATCACCACGTGGTACCACAAATCCACAACTACTGTAGTTTTTTGATGAGACACAAGTCACACAACTAACTAATCGTATTAATCATCAATCTATTCAGAAACATAACATTTTTATTATTATTTCTCACGAAATAATATTTAATAGTAAGTGCATGCAACATGAATACGATTAAAAAAGCATAGAAAATAAATTGAGATGAACGACGATGATCAGTTATCAAGCACGATCTTGATATCATTAACGGCGAGGGCGTCGCCGGCGCTGGTCGGAACCAAAGTGACCAGCACGTATTCATCCCCTTCAGCTTCGAGGTCTTCCAAAATGTCTGTAATCGCCACCCTCAATTGCGTCTTAATCCGCTTCTCATTCGTCTGATTATGTTGCACATTCACAAAACATCCGGCGAACTCGGTGTTCGCCGCCGTGGTGACCGCCTCATCTCCGTCGTTAATGTAGATGTCGAACTTGCCGTAAACATCGCCATCAACTTCAATCCCTTCAATCACCAAGATTTCTTCCAACTCACCTTTCTCTTCATCGCTTCTATTCACCTCCGGCCGCCTCACCACAACCTTCAAAACCCCGTCGAGTTTCGCCGGAAACACGTCTCCGGGGCCCGGCGCGTCCGACACATCAGGCTTCTTCCTCAACGCCGGAGAAACTCTCGGCGTCGGACGACTGTTGAGCCATGGAATTTCCACATCTTGATAGGTGTACCCGAGTCTAGTATGATCCAAGCAGTCCCGGACCTTGACCCGAACCAATCGAGCGTTTTCGTCGTAAAAAACGAAGGAAGCGTCGAGATAATCGGGATCAGTTATGTCCACGCGCCGCCCTCCTAGGGTTTTCCACACATTCCACATCCTATCAATGTTGGAATGGTGAGCGAAGAAAATCGGGTCCCGACCCGCCGAGTAGAAATCTCCCATGTCCTCTCTATTGGGTTGGGTCGGGTCACCGGTCCAGAAATGAATCGGGTTGTGAGGGACGGCCTCGATCGACCCGCCTCCGGGATTGGGCGGGTCGCCGCTGCGATAAGGGCTGCCGAAGAAAAGAAGGGGGGTTTTAGCGTTGGACACCATTTGCCTATACATAATATTCAAGTTTGTTTGAATTTGCTCATCGTAGGAGGTGTTGGAATCGGTGCCGTTGAAGTTGAAGTCGATGATCGCCGGCGGCAGATGCGCCTCGTCGCGGAGCGGGTCGTAGAGGGACGAATTTGGATCCGTGTAAATCGCCGGCATCTGCATTCCCGCCGGAGAGTCCCAGTTCCAGAAGGGGAAGGCGAAGGTGGGATCGTCGATCAAACTCCCCAGAATTCTCTCGAAGAAGTAGAGATAATATCTGTGGAAGGGGAAGAACAGCCATGATGAGTGGATTTGATGCTCGAGGTCGGGGAAGCCGGCTTGATCGTAGGCGGAGCTGCAGTAAGCGCAGTGGACGTCGGCTTGTTGGCTGAAGCAGCGGGGATCGTCGTCGGGGAGAGAGCGCATTAGGTCAACCGCTTTGTTGAATTTGGCGATGTAGTCGCCGTCGACTAGATGGGCGGCGGGGCGGATGCGCAGCTCGGCGTCGGACGGCGAAGGGAACTGGAAGTCGATGATTTCCTCCGGTGATGGGGGGCAGCAGTCAGTGGGTGCGGCGCCCTCCGGTACCTCTGCGGGGAGACATTCTGTGACGTCGGGGGCGGAGATAGGGGCGGCGAAGGAGAACGGGGTGGTGGCGAGAGTGGTGGCGCCGTACAGTCCGATTAGCATGTTTCTTCTATCGAACTTGGTAGATTCTTGATCGTCGTGGTTTGCGGATTTGCATGATATGTTGTTGTTGCAGCGGCTAGGGTTTTTGATTGTTGCAGGTTTGAGCAAGAATGGAGGTGTGAGAGGATGAGAGAGAATCGACGAAACCATGCTCGATTAATTATGGCGAGATATCATGCATGCATGCGTGGATTAATATTTATAGATTGAGATTTGAGATAGTCAACGGTGCTTTCACGTATGTAATCCTCCGTCACACTTTATGCAACACTTGGTACTACATAATTCAATTTATTAATTTTTCTTCAATTTTTTAATTCAATTTCAATTTATTATGATTTATTTTAATTTTGTTTAGGGTTCATCCTACCCATATATAATTAATTTTTCAATATTAAATTTCATTTTCTAATTAATAATTAATTATTTTGTAAAAAAATAATTATATACCCTAACTGGGTAGAAGGAACCCTAATTAATAAGTGTAAAATTAAATTAAATCATAATAAATTAAAATTGAATTGAAAATCCGAAGAAAAATTAATAAATTGAATTGTGTAGCACCAAGTGTTGCATAAAGTGTAGCAGATGATTTCATCTGGTCATCTGAGATCCTCTAGTTCCAACTCATTTGTGTCAATGGTGTACTAAACCTCAAAATTATTATGTTTTCTTTCATTTTTTTCTTCAATTTTATTTTCTTTTGGTTCAGTATAATTTTACATTATTATTTAGGGTTTATTCCAAACCCTAAATAATATATAATTTCTTTTGGGGTTGATTATTCCAAACTTAGGGTATATAATTTTTTAAATTTAAATTTTTAGCAATAAATATTAATTATGATTAGTTATAATATAATAAATTTTATTTTTATAAAAAATATTATTAACAATATATAATTTTAATATTGACACACGATTAACACACAAAATTGGGACCATAGAATCTCTCCTTGTGAACGGTGGACTATTAATATTATATTCTTAATTTGTATAAGCGTGCTCTTTACTTTCTTTTCTTTAATTTATTATCATGATTTTTTTAAGAGGGTGAATAAACTATTGATACCACCGTTATATTTGTTGAATATATATTTAATAACTCTACAGTTGATTTTCACTTCACTACGTCGTTTTGTGCAACCTGAGTTTTTCGTTCACCGGAAAAAATTTATAGTTTCAATTTTGCAACCAATTGTAAAATTGTATTATAATTGTAAAGTTTCAAAATTTATATTTAAATTATAAATTGTGTTAGAGTGCGTATATTTATTTATGCATTCGTAGTTTGATTTATTTATGAAGTCATTATGATTATAACTCGGTGACCAATTTGGTTGGTCTAAATTTTAGTAGTGTTTTAATTTTTTTAACAATCTTAAACTAGCTTTTAGTTTAATCATGGATTCTTTGTGAAACACAAGAGAAAATTGAAATTAAGGGGTGGATTCAATTAGGATTTTGTTGGACTTTAAAAAGTTTATGGATTTTATAAATTCATAAAACTCCACATGGAGTCTTCTAACTCCACGCAGAGTCTCCCGGATTTTGTGTATGGATTTCTGACCGATTTCGGACGATTTTAATGGATTTGAAATCCTTATTTCTAGCGCTCGATGGAACACAACGATCGCTCGATCCGAAAAAAATAGAACCCAATGACTACTAGGAAGAGGGCCAATTACTCCTAGCGACCGCTGGGCCTCAGCAGCCGCTGGAGCCGCGAGCCAAGTAAACCCAGCGACCACTGGACTCTAGCGGCCGCTGGAAATAAGTTAAACAAAAGGGCAGAAAGCCCAAAATCAGAACAGACGCGAAATCCCCAAATTGAAAAAAGACAAGAAAACTTCTCCTCCAAAAATCGCCCCAGCCGCCCTCACCCCAGCCCGTCGCCGACCGTTCGAAGCCCATTCCCGCTGCCAACACACAACCATGCCTCATCGCATGAAGAATGCCAACGTCGGGGCACATGAACAAGTCGAATAAGAGGACTTCACGACGAGGTACGAGTGTCCATTTCATCTCAAAACTAAATGAGAGGGTGAACTTTATACAAAATTTAACAAATCTATGGTTACCAACCCTCGTTATTTGGATTGGGAGTTGTTGAAAGATTTGAAGATTTTAGCAAAAGTCACCAAATATTTGAAGGTTTTGGGGCTAAAACATTATGCTAAGAATGTTGATTATTCTGATTATGAATCTCTGTGTTATGAGTTTTTGTCTACTATGTATGTTATTGATGACCACAAGAAGATTGGGGTTAGGATGAACGGGAGAGACTACCAAATTAACTTGCCTAGAATGAAAACTGTGTTTGAGTTTCCTATTGGTGGAGAACGGGAGAGACCCAGCTCGTTTAATGTGGAAGCGGGTTGGCATGAGTTGACTGGGTTTAATAATTGGAGTAATTCGGGTAGGCCCAATGGGTACATCCAAGACCTAGCATTGGCAATTGTGCACAAATTCATTACTTATAATGTGCTGGGAAAGAAGCAGGCGAACAAAGTGAACTCGAATGAGGTGTATTTGTTGTGTTGTGCGTTGAGGGGCACAAAAGTCTGCATTTCAAACTTCATTTGGGCGGCTATGAGGTAGATGCAGACTCATGCAGGAACGCATGCTTCGCTTGCTCCTATTGTGACAGCGTTAGCATATAATCTCGGGATTCTCAGTGCCACAAAGGGGCATCAGGAGGGGCATGATAAAATTAGGCCCTATTTGATTCATTTCAGTGAGCTAAAAGGAGCTCAGATAATTTCTGATCGGTACACGTTATTCCCCCTGCTAAGAGGCAATGTGTGAGCAAACACACAAATGAAGAGATTGTCAAGAGACAAGGTGATCCTGATGTCGGCCCATCCACTGGTGGTGATGAAGGTGGTAATGAAGATGAAGAGATGGACGAAGAAGAAGAGGAGGAGGAAAAGCGATTACCTGAACAACAACTTCCTGTTACATTGTCTGGAGATTTCTATGCGCGATTCTAGAATGATTTTATGTCATTTCGGGATCATATCGACACTTCTTTTGGATCACGAAGCAGGAGATCCACCATAGGTTTGACGCGCAGAGACAGGAGATAAACGCTCGGTTTGACGCGTAGGATCAACAAATTGCATCCTTATAGGCTCAGTGGGATACTTGGACTGCCTTCTATCTACCACCACAGCCACCACCTCAAGATTAGTGGTTTGTTGCTTGCATTTCCTGAATTATACTTTGATTGTTACATTGTTTGGTTTATATTAATGTTATGTATGATGTTTAATGTTATGTTTGATGATTTTTGCACTGTTTAGATTGGTTGGATTTTTGTTGCAATTGTTGTTGGGTTTGTTATTGAGTAAAGAGTGTAGATTAACATGGTGTACTCTTGTATCATTGTAGTTAGCTTAAAAAATGCATAATACGACTTTTGTGCTTATAGATTGAGCCAAAATAGAAAGACCTCTTTATGTTTGTAAATTCACTTATGTGTGTGACATAATAATATTGGGTTGATTGTTGGCGTTTGTTGCTTTTATAGGTATGGATCATTGGAAGATAGGGTTGATTGTTGGATGGTTCGTTGTGTGATTATTTGATGTTTGTTCGATGTGGATTGTTTGTTGTTGTTTGGATTGTTGTTGGATTTGTTGTAGTTTATGTGTTATGTTTTTTTGCATTGGGTTTATTTTGGGTAATTGTGTGTTGTGTAGGTGTGCTCATTTGAGGAAGGAAGAGGCTGAAGGAGGAGAGAGCCCAGCCGCCGTTGGGAGCCAGCGGCTGCTGGAAAAGTTTCTGCCCAACTTTCTCAGCCGGCACTGGGAGCCAGCGTGCTCTGGGCGGCCACTTGTGCCGTGCTTCCTAGCGGCGGCTAGGGTGCAGTGGCCGCTGGCCCCCATTTTCTTTTTTTTTTAGTACTTCTCCTCGATGAACAATTTACTAGTATTTGTTTTCTATTTTGTTGAACAAATATTTTTTAACAATGTCTATTTTGATTATGTTGATAAAGTTGATTTTCCATCTCGATTTACTTATTTAGTATGATGCTTGATTGATACACAAAATGTTAAAGAAAAATACAACGATAAAAAAAATTGTTATCCAAATTGTTTATAAAAATTAGACACAATATGCATAAATTGTTTATAAAATACCAATAAAACCATAGTCAATAAAAAAAAATTCATTACTCAGCACTCCCATCTTCGGTCTCATCATCTTCATTTTCATCGCCTTATACATGGGCCTGTTTTCCCACATACTATTAGCAATACTCAATCTCCATGCATTAGTTTCAATTCTTTGTTGTAGTTGGCTTTGAGATAGCCATTCTAAATTTTCTTCTTCCGTATCGAGAGGTGGTAAATCTTGATCTCCTTCATATTCCACTGAAAATTCATCAGAGCGGTACTCTTACCGGAGAAAATTGTGTAAACCAGCACAAGTCAATACTAATTCTGCTTGTGTTTGAAATAGGAACGGAGGTGCGGTTTTGAAAATTGTGAATCTGGATTTGAAGACATCAAAAATTCTAGGGCTATGCATTCAGTCGAAACCGAATCGCACCGAACCAAAATTTGAAAACCGAAGTCAATTGAAGTTGAACCAAGCTAGGCCGAAGCCGAACCGGTGAGATTTTGGGCTGAGCCGAACCGAAACTGAAGTCATCGGTTCGGTTTCAGTCTTTTATGATGAAACTGACTGGAAGCTAATTTTTGGCAAAAAAAAAAACTCTGCTTTCTTCACGAGTGAAATAGGGCTACTTGAACAATGCAAGACACCAATGGTACTTTAGTAAAGCTACAAGAAACAAAGAATGAATGAAAGAGAATAATAAATCTCCTCTACAAATACAAGAACATTTCTTTCCCGTTCATCTCTATAAGCATATGTGGCTATAGTAATAAGTAGTCTGTCAACATCTCCTTGCCAGCTTTCGGATCTAGTTGAACTAGCTTATCAAAATTTGATGTTGCTACTGCGAGACGAGGAAGAGAGAGTTGCTTATGAAAATTTGTTACTGCTGCGACACGAAGATCAGATGGTTGCTGCTCCAAGACTTAGAAAGGAGAGTTGTTGTGCACTGCTCCGACGATCGAGTGGTCGATGTAGGCACAAAGTTGTTGCTACTCTTACGCGTTGTGAGAGGTCAGCACCGGTGAGCACATGTTCACGCCGTGAGAGTGAGAGACGACGGGATAAGGGATTTCCAATTTGGATTTCAATTCTTAGAATTAGGTTTTCACGATTAGATTTAATTAGATTGTGTTTGTCTGTTGTGTCGTATGTCTGTGAGATGGGTTGAGCTTAGTGGGCTGAATTAATTTAACTATGTAATGGGTTGGGTTGTAATTTTTTTAAATAATATAATATCTTCGGTTCGGTTTGGTTATGTTTGATTTTTAAGAGCCCAAACTGAAATCGAACCGAAGTCTAATCGGTTTTCAATATTAAAACTGAAACCGAACCGAAGTAAACAATTATCAAACCGAACCGAACCGAATTCAACGGTTCGGTTCGGTTTTTTGGTTGGAATTCAGTTTTGCTCAGCCCTAAAAAAATCTCTCAATCACATTTCTTAACAATGCATGACGAAGATTGACTAATTCACTTGCATATCTGGGATGACGACCTTGACCACCAAAATCTTTTAAATGATATTGAACACTATGTAATGGAGCTAAAAATTGACGTCTATCAGAAAAATCTAAAATCCACCAAAAAAATATTTACCTATAACAACACAATTAAAATATTTTTTTAATTAGTTAACTTTTCACTATTTTGAATAAAAAACACAATTATAAAATATGGTACATACCTTGAGGCACATGAAGACAAATTCTTCTTGATAATGCATCATTTAAAAGTTTGGAGTCATGTGCCGAACCTTCCCACCCACTTAGCACATATATGAACTGCAAATCAAAGTTGCAAGCTGCCAAAATATTATGCAATTGCATATCATGACGGTTACAAAAACTGCTTACTTCTCGGCCGGGTACCATTACAGGGATATGAGTTCCATCTATAGCCATATGTGAGACAAGAAAACTACAACATTTGAAATACGTTACATAATAAAGGATCCATACCTTAAAGAAAGACATAAATCTTGTGCTTTCCTGAATTTTAGCAGGGATCCATGTAGACAGCTTAACCATCATGCTCGGTGCTATGACGTTCAATACCTTTAAGGTATTGTTGAAATTTTGACTAGTAGTGAAATGGGAACGACCGAATCTTTGACGAACATTACAATATATGTCGTTGTGCCCAACAATGATCAAGAATGTTGTCACCATTAATTTCTTCAACACATATGTATCTTATATTTTCTAGATGCGTTTTCTCTTTAATGATAGAGTATAACTTCATAAACGCATCAGAATACATCCTATACAGCTGTCGAAAATTTTGTGGATCTCCTTGAATCATATTATTAATAAAATGATATCAAGTACTACTAATTGGTCGTCGCTGCAAAGAATGTTCAATACGCCGACGCATCATAACAATTTTTCCTAATAAGAGTATCACTGTCTTAATTGTCAAGAGCAAGAGTCTAACATTTTCGTAAAGTTCTATCTCCTCTTCCTCATCAATTTCTTCTTCTTCTTCTTCTTCTATTTTTTCTTTCAATATTTCATAATTTTCCATGCTGCATATAAAAAATATGAACGGAGTCTTGATTAAAGACACTACTACGAATATGTAAAATAAGAAATACATTCAAATGTATACAATTTAAATCAATAAATAAATAGAATAATAATAAAAACAACATAATTCGTAAGTTTAAATAAATGGTCATTAGAAATCCTAACAAGATAATCAAGAAAATAATAATAAACCAACAGCAAAGTATGTAAAATATGACGCTAATGATCTCTATTCCCTAATTTTGTAAGCTATCCAATTAGCTCGTTCCTCAACAGTCATCTTCAAAAACCATCTTTTTGGACATGGTGTCAAGCAGGTCAAATGCCTTGAGCCGATTGTCTTCATCAAAATTTGGGATCTCTTTAATTACATCCCATGTCGTATATGATCTTTCTTTTTTTCTTTTCTCCAGTATGGTATCTCTTTTCAGTAAGAGATTATGAACTTCCCCAAAATTATTGGATAGTTTTTTAATCTCTTCTATGATATTTTCAGTAGAGCCAGAAGTTGCTTCATACTGAGTTCTACTTCTTTTGGGTTGATTTCTTCTTTGAGTGGAGCCCTCAGGAAGTTCAGGCATCCCAAAAGGTGGTGTGGAACCAGATGATGGTAGCTCATCTTGGAATAGTGCGACAAACGCCTCATTTTCAGCACCAAAAGTCAAATCTTCTATGCGCGCATCTCTGTTTTCATCATCTCCTAATGTGTTTGCATCAGTAGCACTACCTAACCCAATTGAGTTTTTTCCTACGGCAACACCATTTTCCACAGCAATTGCCAATTCCTCATAATCAGGACATTCCTCATAACGCAAGTTTGCGTCTTTCGAGTGAGCCTAGAATCAAATAAATAACAAATTTATTAATTCACTATATTAGTTAAATAAAAATAATCGATAATATTATTGCAATATGATACTTACCTCTAAGTACGCATCCCATACTTCATCTGAAGCCGTGAACTTTTTTGTAATGGGGTCATATCCAAAACCAGAGCTAAACCTCAAAAGATTTGAATAAGAAGTCCAACGATTTTTAAACCATTTCAGCCGGCTTTGGTAATTGCTAGAGGTCTTATTACACTGAAGTTTTTCATTAAGCACAAGAAGTGTTCTTTCTTCCACAGTGGTTTTGCTAAAGATACCATTATTATCACGCCATCCTCGACGCGCAGCATCAACCATAAATTCTAACAGAACGTCGGTCTGTTCCTCAGTCCATGGTTCATAGGATTCCTTCCTTTTCGAATCTTGTTGTGAGTCCTCCGTGATAATACTAATATATTATTGTGTATAAATGATTAATCATCATAATATAAAAAAAACCTATATATTTATTTTTGGTGCTTCATTTAACAAACTCAAAAATAAACCCAAATCCCATCAATAATCTGTAAAAGTGTAAATAACGACAAATAGTAATTCAAGAAAAACATACAAATTTTTTTTCTTCATGCAATAAACTCAAAAAAAATATAAAGTCAAATCCAATCAATAATTAATGAGTACACGTGTAAAAAATAAAAAAAATAGTAGTGTAGAGAATACCTCTGTGAGAAGAATATACTGAAGTTGAGTTGAGCACCTCAGAGCAATTTGAAAAAGAATTGAGCAAGTTGAAAAAGAATTTGTGGACGAATGAAAAAAAATCATTGTCTAGGGCTATTTAACCTTGATCGGACCGACTAAGCCCAGCGGTCGCTGGGCCGCAACGGCCGCTGGAAACAAGCCGCCTTGCTCCCAGCGACCACTGGCACCCAGTGGCCGCTGGAGTACCATCGTCGGCTACTCCAGCGGCCGTTGGGGTCAGTCGCGCGCTGGGATGCCCGAGTTCAACTACGTAGCGGCTGCTGCATTGCACTGCACGCCGGGTTTTTCAAATCCATGAAAATCTCGTGTCCAGAGATCGGATTTCACCCTTTGTATTTTTAATGTGATTTTGAGGTGAAATCCAAAAAAATCCATGACTTTTTTAAGTCCATGGATTTTTGAATACACCTAGATTTTAAAAGACTTTTAAAAGTTTGAATTGAATACAGTCTTTTAAAATTCGGATTGAATACACCCGAATTTTAAAAGACTTTTAAAAGTCTGAATTAATACACCTGAATTTTAAAATTTCTTTAAAATCCATCAAAATTCGGATTGAATACACCCCCTAAAAATGTTGTCCCAAGAAAAAAATGAACTATTGGTTGAATAAGATAGTTTGGCACGGAATGTTTTAAATTTAATCCAACTAACAAAGCTATAATTAATTAGGCTAATTTACCTTATATGCTATTGTATTAAAAAAGTGATTTATTCATTGCCCCCACCTTCACCTTCAGATAGTGGTTGGGGTTATCCTTATCAATACAAATAAATAAATTGAAAGAATGCACAATAATAAACACTACAGATGATGCAATATATGATCAGTTAATAAAGTCATAGCCAAATTTAATTAGCATTTTGAATATAATATATAATAAATTCTTTTTGGAATAAATCAAAGGCTTGTTTAGCTTATAAAAAGAACAAAGGTACATTCTTCACAAAAAAAAGAACAAAGGTATATAATTAATTATATATTATGTACACACAATATTAATTAATATGTATTTAATTTTTTGGCATGTATACCGTACAAAAAAATTATACGAAATTGTATGTTGCATGTTTGGGGTTGCATTCCCTATTGCATACTAGATTTTTTAATCTTTTAATTTTTTTTTATTTCAATTTATTATGCTTTGGTTAATTTTACACTTGTTATTTAGGAGTTCATCCTACCCAATTATGCTTTAATATATTTTTTTACTATATATTTTTTTAAATAATCATTTAATAATAAAAAATTGAAAATTAAATGCAAAAAAAATATAATACATTCTAATTGGGTATGATGAATCCTAAATAATAAGTGTAAGATGAAATAAAACCATAAGAAATTGAAATTGAAGAAAAAAAATTGAAAAACAACTAAAATAATCAAGTGTACAATAAAAAATGCATGCAATATCACATATGCAATAGACGATTTTAGCCGCAAAAAATTGATAAACAAAAAAACAATTGCAATGCAACAGGGACGAATCCAATTGAAATGTAAGATTGTATATGATAACGACAATTCATTAGATTAGTTAATTTCAAATTTTAGAAAACTTTCCTTGTATGCCACATTACTTGTAAGTATTGCACACGATTGTCTTCATTGGTGCAATCTGTTGTGGACGGAAAGAAGATGGGTGATGAAGCGGGTGATGGGATTGGAAAGGAGGTGGTAACGGCGGTGAATTAATCGCCGGCGTTGGATCGGAAGTGATGTTCGAGCAAGAATGTATAACTTCGTTTTTTTTGGATTCAAAAACGAAAATGATTAAAAATTACGGGTTCGAATCTCCTCAATACCATATATCAGGTGTGTGAATAAAAAAAAACACAAAAGTTTTTGAGTCATTTTGCAACATAGGCATGTTTTGTAAAATCAAAATCACAATTTTCTGGAATGACGCCACATATCCATGTACAAAATTAGAGCGCATGAACTTACATTCATTAGTTCAATTGTTAAGGAAAACATATTAATCCCCCCTTTTATTAGTTGTGGATGGTGAACAGCGCATGGAATCGTATATTGCATATTTTGTCTTGCATTTCCTATTCCACATTTGATTTGTTTTAGTTATTTTCATCATTTTTCTTGATTTTAAATCATATTAAAATATATTTTCCTAATAAAAGAAGTCTTCTCTCTTTTCTAATAGAATTCAGGGTCAAAATTTAGATAGAGCATGTGAAGATATGGTTAAATTTTAATGACAAATATATTGGAAAAATTAGATATAATAAATTGTGATTGTGACTCATCTTATCCGATTTTTTGGTGACCAAGTTATTTAATTTTGGAGGAATTAAATAGTGTATGATTGTTCTATATTTAATTTGTAATAGATAATCGTAGTATTTTTATTTTCTAAAATCCAATTTTCGGTGAGTGAAAAATTAAATGTTGAAATCGGTCACATGATTGAGCATTTTATGGTGTGTGGGAAAATGTGCTTAAGACACATTTAATGATCTCACATTGATTTCTTAACCTAGTTAAGAAGTGTATTTAAGTGTATTCACTTAAATGTAATTTCTAAAGTGCACAAGGATGTGAACCATGAGCCCACACGCGCCCGCCCGTGCCTGTGCCAATGCTCGAGCTCGTCTCATCCTCGGACTGGGACTTTGGGTGTACATGGGCCGTTACAGTTTTATGGCTCAGAAACGGATGGATCATGGAACGAGTCTGTAATACCCCAAAAATCTTACCATTGGATAAGACTAGTAAATTGGGCCTATTGATTATATGATTAGAATTATGAACCTAGAGCCTGTTTTAAACTAATGGGCTTGATGCAAATTGATTAATTAAAGCCCAATTCATTTTTAATTTTAGTCTCTGGGCTTCAAGCCCAAAATCAACAAGTATAAATTCCATTTTTATTCATATTGAGCTCATTCTACTCCATTCCAAAGATGAGCTCCTCCATCTTCTGTTACAGGTAATTTCCGACGAGGTGGCCGGAGGCGGAGCGCCACCACCGGACCACCCTGTCCGCCGTCGTCGTAAATTTCAATTATTGTCAAAATTTTCCCAAAATTTCATTTCTTTGCTCCTCTATGCCTTTTAAATACGTTGGAACAAGTTTGGTGGGGAGATGAAGGCTATAATGGCCGGAAATAGGTCTTCATGGCCGCAAGTCGGTGCTTTTCCGGTGAGAATTTCCGGTGGCCGGATCCGACATGCAATGACACCATCCTCTTCGTCTCTTCTTCTTTTATCTTTCCCTCATATTAATTTTGAGATTTGTAAAGATTTGAGGGTTCCATTTTGAGTTTAAAACCATAGAACCTTAATATTTGAAATCACCCCCTAATCCACCATTGTCATGTGATTTTCATCATGTCATTGAGATTTTTACTTCATTGAGAACTATTTTATACAAAATTAATTGTGTAGAAGTTGTTGCATGTGTTATATAAAATGGTGAAAACTTTGAAAAGAATTTGTGCGGGTGTGTGTAGGTGATGTCGATGAGTTTATACAGAGAGGGATAGACTATTTAATTTTCTGTTTTAAAATGTGTGAACTGAAGTGGGTTTGGGAGGGGGTGAGCACAGACGGGTTTTGCATTCGGAAAAGAGAAAAGAGAGGTGTTTATTTTTGAAATATTGTTTCAAGTGTGCATATGAGCTGTTAGAGAAATAAATTTATTTTATGGTACAGAAGAGATAGAAGTGATGTGTTATGTTTTGAAGAGAGAGAGAAGAGGTGGGTTTGACTTTTAAATTAGTTGTTTTATTTTGGTTGTATGTGCAGAGAGAGAGAGAAGTTTGGCTATTGATTATTTTAATGATAAATGAATGGAAAAAGACAAATGTTTTGATTTTTGAAAAGTGAGCATGCCTACTGCATTGTAGGTCTCGAGATTTTCAGGGGAGAGGGAAACTTATTTTAATTTTCAAAAACTTGTTTAGCAAGGTGGCTTGTCTTTTTAAATTAGATGTATGGTTAGTTTAATTTTTCATTCATCATTTTAAGTTTTCCATGATTAAGGGTTTTAAAGATAAATAAAATAATTACATATTTTATTTCGAAGAATGTTACAATTATCTTATATATATACATATATATATATATATATATATATATGAGAATTTGATTTATTTTAAGAGTTAATTCTTAAATGTCTTAAATGATCAAAACGATGATCGGGCCTTTTGAGCCAATTTAAATCTATCGAGCTTCCGAGAGTTGCCCGTCTGAGCTAAATTTCGAGAGCTCGATCCTTAAGCCCAAAGTTACCTTATTTTATAGTTTTAGAGCCTATCATGGTGCTAATAAGTAGTTTACCTTTTGTAGGCTCGAACCCCAGACCCGGAATTAATTAGGATTTGCGGGACACATGTAAAGCTCCAGCTATTTTAGCTATAAGATGGGTTTTTACTAACTAAAATTTATGTTTTTAAAATGCTTTCGTCCTTATATGATATATGAATGTTTTCGTTCATCGTGCATATGATTTGACCTGCATGATGAATTCTGGCATGGTAAAAATTATATTGAAATATGGTTATGTGATCACATAGGGTCTGTATCCACACATGGTTAATTGAGCGCATCGACTTTTGAATAAATACATTCTTAAGCTCATTGACATGAGAATTGATATTGAATTGCTCGCTTTTGAATAAATATATTCTTAAGCGCATTGACATGAGAAATGATATTGAATTGCTCGCTTTTTGAATAACTATTCTTAAGCGCATGTGTATTTGAATGAATATTGATTTATTGGATTTTGAATAGATATTCTTAAGCACATGGACATGATTATAAATATTTGATTATTGGATTTTGATATGAAAAATCCTTGCATGTGTTTGGACAAACACAATAAACCCGCTGAGTATTTTCTGGCACTCAGTCCACGTTTTCTAAAATATTTTTTCAGGTACGAGGTGATGCAGGCAGTTGACGTGGACATACGGGTTCTTTAAATTTTTTACTATTCAAAATTGTATTTTGAATGTTGAATGTTGACTTTGGTCAATATTTTGACGTATTATGCCTCCGCCTGAGTATTTAAGAATTTTAAAATCTTACGTGTTCCACCGTTATTTTGGACTCATTTAAATATTAGACTTTCAACATTAACTAGTCGTTTGTGAAATATGTTTTGTGATTGGTTGTTTGAAAAGTCTTCCCAAATGATGATTGGTTGATTTTATATTTAAAGAGATTACTTTAAAAATATTTCTTTTAAAGGTGAAATGGTTATGAAATTAGGAACTTTATTTTAATCTTGTGTAGCGCCTCAGATTTCAGAAATTTGGGCGTTGCAGGGTCGGCAATGAAACGGCGGGTCGATCAACCGATCCGCCGGGTGCACTTGATGGTTCACATTTGACTTCAAATCCGTAACTCCCACATGGAGCTAGTGGAAGTAGTGGGCTGAAGAATAACTGTTGTAATTCCTCCCCACCTGAAGCTGGAGAGTGCTATATATAGGCAATGAGCTGGTGGAGTTAGTGGGCTGAAGAGTAATTATTGTAACTCCTCACCTAAAGCTGGAGAGTGCTATATATAGGCCGGAGCCTTGCCAGTGTTGTGGTGCTAATTTCCCAGTGCCAAACCGTGAACACTAGTCGAGGCGTATTTGTCTTGCTGAGAGAGGTCCCTTGACTTGGCATGCCAGAATTCTGCAGCTTCGTAACTCCCACCTGGATCCAAATCGTAAGCACTAGCTGATGCATATTTGTCTTGCGGAGAGAGGTTCCATCGACTTGACTTGCCAGAATTCTGCAGTTTCGTAACTCCCACTTGGAGCTGGTACTGTTGTACCTACTCCCCACCTGAAGCTGGAGAGTGCTATATATAAGCCTACTTTGTAACTCCGACCTGGAGCTGGTGGAGTTAGTGGGCTGAAAAGTAACTGTTGTAACTCCTCCCCACCTGAAGGTGTAGAGTGCTATAGATATTAATCAAAAAGTTTGATTGATCCAACTGGTGCTTAAATTGAACGAGTTAAAGGAGAAGATATGGAGTTTCGAGTGTTTCAAACGGCAGCCGGGAATCCATTACAATGAAAGCCTAAATCGAGTCAGTGCGAGGGATGAGTATTTTGACCGAGTGAGACAGAATGTAAGTAGAATTTATTTTGCATATTTTAATTTTACTACCCTAACAATATTTTTGATTTATCGCATTTTATGATGCTAGGAGAATCCGAGGTGGAGGGGGGGTTTAGGCTGTATGGAATGCCCTGCAAAGAATTCCCTTAGATTCAAACTTCCGGCAATTGCACTCTAAATATTGTCCAACAGGCCTATACTCCACCGTGAATGAAAATTCTTTATGAGCCTTGTCAGTGTTGTGGTGCTACTTTCCCAGTCCCTGCATTCTCTAGTTCGCCGGATAGAACACCAAATTGTGAGCACTAGCCGGGGCATATTTGTCTTGCGGAGAGAGGTCCCCTCGACTCGACTTGCTAGAATTCTACAGCTTCGATATTCCAGTTTGTTTAGCAAGTCAATTCAGTGTATTATACTTGTTAGTTTTTTGCTCATTTCCTTTCTGTGTACTTCAGATTATTTGTATATCCACAAGCAGTGTAATTGTGCACAACAAAATATTTTAAAACAAACTAAAAATTATAAAATGATAATCTATATCTATATCTATATCTATATCTATATCTATATCTATATCTACATATTATATATAACATTAGAGTTGTGGAACATAATTTTTCTTGCTCAATTGCCAATGGCATTTTAGTCAATAGAAAAACAAGTATTAGAAATAAGTGATGCGGTATTTTATACCTCAAATAATAATCATGCCAAGTGCAAGTGTACACGGATGTAGCAAGTAATGATACGAGTCGAACCTCAAGGAATAAGAGTTATATTTCAACAATGCAAGTAATGCTAACCCAAGTTAAGAACATGGAATTTCCTGGTGCATTCTCTAGGTGTTATACTCCGTGTTGCATTTTCAAATTACGAGTTTTTCTTATATTTTTCTTCAATTTTAATTTTTTTAATGATTTAATTTAATTTTATGATTGTTTCTTAGGGTTTACCACAACCAATTAGGATTTATAATTATTTTTAATATTTAATTTTCACTTTTCAATTAATAATTCATTATTAAGGCTGCCTTTTTTCAAAATTATGTTTTATAATTTTTTAATTCATTCTTTTTATTGATAAATATTGACTGTGATTATTTATGTTATAGTTAATTTTTATTTTATAATAAATAACATTAAAATCACAAATTTAATAATGAAACTCAATGAATACGAAAAAGTACATGAAATTTCATCCATCCAACAAGATAACATTATCTAAGTTGACTTTGATTATATGAGAAACAACAAAGCGAGTTTGTTGAGATCTATTATTAACAATTAAAATTTTCATATTGAATTATTAACATGGCTTCAAATCTTAACACTCACATCAAATATGTCCCACAAGAAAATATTTTTCTAAGATTAATTGTGTTCGTACTCTACCACGCCCAAAGCGCCTAGTTGAAAAAAAAAAAGTTTAGCTATCATAAAAAATATATATGTTCAGTCTTCATATGAACATGCACACACACACACGAACCTTCGTGCTAAACATCATCTCTCTCGATTATAGTTTGCCATTTATATATATATATATATATATATATATATATATATATATATATATATCTTCGAATAGGATAAATTTCTGTGTAGCTAATATGAAGAGAGTAACCAGAAGCAAGAGTGGAAGGGAAATCTATGGCCCTAAATGGCTCAATAATATTAATATGGAATCTGAAAATGAAAATGGTGATGACTCCCTTCATTCAGTTAATGATTCCGGCGAAATCGCTCCAGTTTCCGATGGTGCACCGCCGCCAGCAGCGACTGATGAAACAGTCGTAGATAATGAATATCAAACTCAAACTTCAGAAGGTCAGCACGTCTTTTCTTGGTTTCTGTTTTTTAGAGACGAGATCATCTATTCCGAGATAATATTAACCCTTCTTATCCATTCGTAAAAATTCATGAAGTTTTGCTGATAATTTTCTACTCCCTCGACCAGTTTCATAAAGATTGTTGTTTTAGCATCTTAATTTTATTGCAAATTAGAGTAAATTAGACTTTGATGCCTACGTGGTTTTGCAAATTTAAATATTAAAATATAATAAATTGCGTACGATTTTTGGATCGTAAAATTGATTAAATGTTAAATTTGTAAGTTTTTTAAAAAAGTGGGTTATTTTTGAAAAGGTATCCAAAATGTAGGTATTAAAGTGTAATTTATCCTTCCAAATTATTTGATGTTTACACTTTTTTACACTTTTGTTCGCAATTTTACCCCTAGAAAATTTCCGCCATAAATATATTGACGAATTTAAGGAGAGATATAGAGATACACAGTTTGCAATGAGAGACAAATTAAGATAGATTAGAAAAATATATAACTTAATAGGAAGAGAGTATATTTGTCATATTTTTTAATTTTTAATTTTTGTTGTAAAACTGAAAATAACAATCTTTATGAAACTGATGGAGTATTAAGGAACTGTGATATTTTTGTTGCCATTCTCACAATTATTGCCAATATATATTTGTATAAGAAAATTAAATCTTTATAAAGTAATCTATATTTTTTCCTCCTAGCTAATTACTTAAACCAATCTATTAAATAAATTAGTTAATAAGCAACAAATTTTGAAACATGGCCTTATCAATACCATAAATTGACAATTGATTCCTAGCTAATTAAAGTGCCACATGATTTCTCATACTGCAACATTGACTCGTGAAGGGTTGTTGAATAATGTTGAATTCTGCAGAAGCCATGGATTTAAGAAAACAAATTAATTTGTATTTGCATGCGATTTAATAGCTACCAAACTGAAGGACATAACTGTAAATTCCAGTCTTTGTTTAGAAACGTAAAAACGTGTACTTCTAGTAGCAACTTTAAACGATTCAGAACAACCGGTACTGCACCACTCATTGTCAAAGTTGTAATAAAGCAACAAAGTTTTGTAATTGCAACATTATAGTTTATAGGGTTAATTGGCATAAGTATGACGAACTACACATAAATTTTGATTTTTTAATACAAACTTTAAAATGGTATCTCTATAATACAAACTTACATTTTTTTTCCCCAATTACAACACATAAATTGAGTGGAATTACAAGCACAAAAATTATGCAAAATATTTAATCTATTGAACCATTCTTAAGGATTGAAGAGACGAATTTGTAGATATACATATACACATCACACTTGTACACATGGGTGTTACATCCATTTAAACTGGTCGGAATTCAAACCGGTGTTATAATTACAAAATACAAAATAATGTAAGTTTATATTGTAGAGATAGCATTTTAGAGTTCGTGTTGAAAAATAGAATTCATGTATAATTTGTGATATTTAAACCAATCAACCCTAATTTATACGGAGATTACACTGTATTTCAACAGGCATTAATATGAGAGGAAATCTTACATATCGTCATCAATCAATGTATAGAGCTACTCTAGTAGGTGATTGTGTAGCTACTGAAATGCTTTTGGAAGGAGATCCAAAATTAGGAAGTAATGAGATCAATGAAGACGGAGATAGAGCTCTTCATGTAGCTGCTGCCATGAAACGCCAAGAAATTGTGCAGAAACTAGTCGAAAAGATGAATCCGAATGACTTAGCATTGCTAGATGGGCATGGCTACACAGCATGTTGCTATGCAGCAATAACAGGCTCAGTAGAAATTGCAGATGTAATGATAAGAAAGAATCCAGCTCTTGCCACTGCACGTGACCGGGAAAATAAGACACCAATTCACAAGGCAGCTTTGCGTGGAAATGCAGAGATGGTTTCGTATTTTCTAAAAACTGCAAAAGTTGGAGATTTGTCGACTCAAGAATGGTTTCACCTGTTGCTTATAACTATACGTTGTGAAATGTATGGTATGATATAGCCTCTCTTCGCTCCGAACCTCATTTTTGTGTGTGTGACTGTTTATTGGTTATGATGAGGAGTAAATTGAGAAAATGGTAGCTTGTAGAACACATACATGCAAGAAATGAATTACACTATGTAATTAGTTCTAATGAACAAGCTTGACATAGAAGGTTTTGGTGGGAATTCAAACATATATATAACCTAGCTAGCTTTACAAATCAGCAATATAATACCTTTAGGTGTAGTCTGTCACACCAACTAGTTTTTCAAGTATGGTTTGCTTCTCCTTTGTGTCTTTGCAGATTATTGCACATGAGCGATCCATAGCGCACCTTCAACTAGCAATTATAGGTAAAATAAATAAATAAATAAAGATATTAGGATATTCCAAGAGGCTCGCATTAATTGGGATTCATGGCTTTCAATTTTTTTTTTCATTATAACTTGACCTAGTACTTAAGTTCTTTTTCTTTAATTTTGTCTTTGGTTTTGTTGTAAATTAATCTTATATTAGTTATATATATATATATATATTACAAAGAAGTTGTTAGTAATATATATGTTTGGTACATAAATCTACGTGTTGCATGCCGGCCTACACATTATAATTTATAACTTTAATTTTGTGAGTTATTATATGTGCTAAGTCCTCAATAACAATTACAAGGTAACTTGTTTTACTTCTCATGAACTCAATAGTCTAATTTAATTTTATAGATATTTTATTTATAATATTTCTTTCGATACACAAATGTCTAGATATAAGTTCTTTCGTAGTATGAATCCAATTAATTAATACTTGTATTTTCTTGTAGGTGTGGCTTTAGAAATATCGGAAAGGGATGAACAACTTTCTACACTTACAAATGATGAAGGAACAGCTTTGCATCTGTTGGCTAGACAGTGTTTCTTCGTGAATAGTAATTGACTTGCTTCATAATTGAAAATCTTAATTAATATGAGATTAGAGTTTTAATTTCGAAAATAGGTTCTTAATTACTTAATAGGATGGCAGATGATCAATGGAGTAATGCGACGAGATATGCGGTTGTTGGCTAAGAAGCTGTGGGCAAATATTCAAAAATTGGGACAGACTAGCGTGCTTGAGCTAATGAAAATAAATCCTCCGATTCTTCATAATGCAGCGGAAGTAGGGAACGTGGAGCTTATAACAATGCTTACTCACACTTACCCTGATCTTGTATGGCTCACCAACAACAAAGGATATACTATCTTTCATATCGCTGTTAATTTTCGACATTTTCACTTGTTCACGATGATCAACGAGATAGGAGCTAGGAAAGATTTGCTTGCAGTTTCACAAGATGAAAATGGTAACAACATTTTGCATTTAGCCGCGGAATTAGCCCCTCGAAGCAACAAATGGACTCCACTGATGGCAGTTTTTCAAATGCAAAGGGAGATGATGTGGTTTAAGGTAAGAACTAATTTAATTAGTGAACAAAGGTGCATGAGAATTAATTGATTCATACCCACACACACACACACACACGTAATTAAACAGTAAAATACAATAAGATGAGCATCATTTTTATTTATCACACAAGATATTTTCTCACCTATATATATATATATATGTATGTTTGTATGTGTATACAGAAAGTGGAAGCAATTGTACCGCCGTTGTGTTTGGAGATGAGAAACAAAGAGGGGCACACACCAACAGAATTATTTTCCAAGAGACATAAGAATTTGCTAGAGGAGAGTCGAACATGGATTAGGAACACAGCAGATTCTTGCATGCTCATCTCGACTTTAATATTCAGTGTAGTGTTTGCCTCTGCCTTCACTGTGCCTGGGGGATACAATCAAGACACGGGGATTCCGATACTATACAAGACGAACTGGTTCACATGTTTCATTATATTTGAAGCACTGGCCATGTTTTTCTCAGCATTGTGCATCATTTTCTTCTTGCGTATCATGATGTTGGGTTTCGAGGAGATTCACTTTGTTGAGATTCTACCAAGATGGATTGTTCGAGGGCTTGATGCCCTAACCTTGTCTGTTTTAGGCGCCATCTCGGCTTTCATGTCAGCATACTTTATGATCTATGTTGAGGAAAGGGCAGAGCTCGTCATCTCCCTAATTATCTGTCTTTATCTTGTCATTATTTTTGCAGTTTGCCACCAGATTTTTATCTTGCGCCTTAACCTTCCACAAACTGTGTTCAGTCATCATACTCTATACACCCTTTTCAAGATCTAGAGAATAAAGTAAACACAGATACGGTGTGGGATTTTCAGAATTTGTAAAGATAATTAAGTGTTCTTGAAACGACTCGGAAATTTGTTGTGTTATGAGGCTTTTCTGAATTACATTTTTGATGTTGTTTCGGTTGCTTTTATTTGGGAGAATGATAGTTTTCTTCATTTGATAAAAGAACCTTAAAAAGATTCCTAAAAAAACTAAACCCTGAACTCATAAACTACATTAAACATTCATTGGGTTTGAATAAATCCTAATTTAAATTAAATAAACTCATATACATTTGAAGAAATTATCAAAAAATGATGAAAATCATATAGAGAAGTAGGGTTTTTTTATTTCAGTAGTAATCTGCTGTATGTTCTATCCCTAATGCTTCTGGGTTTGAAGGGCGACGAGGCAAATGATGGAGCCGTTCGCAAGACTCCATTTTTAGGGTTAAAGATAGTGAAATTGGGGATCGATAAAAAGGGCAATTTGATTGAGTAAAGCTGATGCGAGTTTGGTCGGAGAAGAGAAACATAGAGCGGGTCGATTAGTGGCAAGAGATTAAATTATTAGTCTGTTAGTGTTGGGCCACAAGAGTAGTGGCACGTCGTTGTTTAACGTGCAGAATTACACCTGTGGGCAAAACCCAATAGATGCTTTAATTTGCCCTTAGAGGCTAGTATAGCGCCCGAAGGCAGATATCATCCTACGGGGAGTGATTAACCTTTCTATCTTTTCAGTAACCTTTTGGGATTTGTATGGATTACTGTCACTAATCCGTCCCTGCACACTTCAAACTAAACTAACAATTAAATAACAAAATGGAAATAAATATAAAATAAATGTGCAAGTCAAATATGAATTCAGTTTTGGTAGATACATGTAATCCCAGGCACAAACACATAGATATCTCGATAAGATCGTTTGGTTATAAGGAGCAGGTACGGTCGCCTCACACCCCCTAATTCCTTCTTACTGTGTACGCTAAGAGCGATACGGTTGGCGACTCTTAGTTCCTAACTATCCAGAACCCAATGAAGAGAGTCATGCAGAGGGTTTGCAAAGATAGTATCATTCAATAGGAGGAACCCAACGCTGGCATATGAGACCCCTTTGGCGTGGTGCCCATATCCACCTATACTTCAATCTCTGGGCTTCATCGACTCTAGGCTTCATCGCTCGGTTTAACTACGAGTGGCCAGCCACATAGCCTCGCCATTACCATGTCATTTTCTTCCCAAATTGAAGTTGGGAATCACCTCGAGATAAATTAAGCCCGATTAGCCTCATGCATACGCATCATCCTTATCCTTTCAACATATTCAACTTGAACACTGGATACTTAGCCAGATAATATGTATACTAATAAATAAAGCAAAAATAACTCATGATAAAAGGAAAACAAACTAGATTAAAATCTGGAACCAACTCCAGATTTGGATAAAACAGGTACATGCATCAGATTAAAGAGTGTAAGATGAGTTTCTTATTCGAACTTGGTTATACATATAAGCAAATAAAGTCGGAAGTCGGAATGGGATTATGAGAAGTTAAGAGCTGGAATCGAATGTTCTTATCACTATCGGGGAAGCCTATAAACAACAAATTAAAGGACTCTCATGCATGAAACTACTTGTGAATTTCCGAGCAATTTCTCATGCAATTAAAGTTTACACCCCTAGTATCAAAATACCAATCAAAGAAACTAAGGGGAATGCACGGTGAATTGAAGAATACGTACGGCATGCAACAGTCCATTTTTACATATAAATAGAGAGAACAAGATTAATTAATAATGGGTCACACCAAAATTAATTAAACAGAAGAAGTTTGTGAATAGCCAAGTAAGATGAAGAGAGTAGTGAGAAGCAAGAGTGGGAGAGAAATCTATGGCCCTAAATGGATCAGTAATAATAATGTGGAGTCTTCAACTAGCTGCAGCTCTGAAAAAGACAACGATGACATCGTTTTTTCAATTTCCATCGAAGGGAAGAAATCTCCATTTTCCTTTGAAACACACATCGTAGACAAAGACAACCAAGGTGCAACTCAAGGTCAGCCCATCTTAATTTTCTTTTCTCTCTCTTAAATTAAAGGGTAAATTTCATATTACTTATTTGTGTTTTTCCGAAGGAAAAAAAAAAGCTTGTGTTAAATAAATAGTCTAAAACCCCCCATCTGTTATGTATAATTCATCAAAAAAGCATTTTTGGAGAGAGTGCATTACAGTTTGCTAAAAAAGAGTGTACGATTCTTATTTATACAATTTTTGCATTATTTTTTTAAATAGAATCAATTTTTTAAAATAGTAGCTTGACCAAATTACTATAATTTTTAAATAATATAAAATATATTTATATGTTAAAAAAATACGAAACTTAGGAAATTATCAAAATAGCTAAAAAGTAGTAGTATAACCAAATATTATAATTTTCAAATGATATAAAATATATTTATCTATAACAAAAAAACTGTAAAAAAAAAATAAATCATACTATTTTTCTTAGAAAGTGTAATTCTAAACAGATTTCATACATGCAGCTCCACACATTGCACTATGGAGGACGTGTGCATGGGAACATTTCTCTCTGATCCACGTGGCAGCATTACAACAATCTGCATAGAGGACTACCTTGTGTTCACCGTCGATTATTATACAATTAGATCGCTGCTATCTGCCGTTAGATCTAGCTATACTAGTTAGCTTGATAATCACTTGTATAAAATCAATAAACATAGTTTTGTTTGTGATGAAATCAATCTATTCGAACTCAAATTTCATTCAATAATAGATTTTACACTTTTTGTGCAATCATGCATTATTTCATGTGAGTTTTCTACATGGTATCATGAGCGAGGTTAACAGATTTCCTGTTACACGAATAAATTGATTTGTTGTATCAACATGACGAAGAAGAATCAAGCATTTTCATAGCGGCGAGCGCAAGATGAAGAGCTAGGGTTCCTGAGAACTCATCTCCGATTGAATGAGGAGAAAATAGCGAGGTCGGCGAAGCTCGACGTCATGCAGTACGCTCAGAATCAGATTCAATTCATCACTTGAACGGGGGAAACAACAATGAGAGAGGAGACGGATTCCAAATTGGACATGCTCAGAATGAGGTGAACACCAATCAAATCCTTGCGAACGACGAGCTCTACATTGCACCCAGCGAACATCCGGGTATGTTTCTCACCATAGATTTTTTTATAGAAGGACTTTTCATAATTGGTGTCAAGCAGTAAGAAGAGGATTATCATCTCAAAATAAACTTGCATTGATAGATGGTAGTATGCATGCTCCTAGAAGAGATTCCATTGACTATATGCAGTGGTTGAAAGTAGACTATCTCATTTTTAATTGGATAAGTAATTCAATGGTGAAAGAGGTCACGAGACGATTCCAAAATCTAGATACTTCTAGGCAGTTATGTGAAGAATTGCAGAGGAGGTTTAGTAAGAAAAATGGCCCTAGGCTATACAAATTAAGAAAAGAAATAACTGCATATACACATCACACTCAAATTGTCATGGTATATTTCAATAACCTCACTACATTTTGGGATGATTTGGCATTGTTAAAGACATCCAAACCTTGTACCTGTGAAGCTCTAGAGGATGCTAAGTCAGACCTTGAAGAAGAACATTTAATGCAATTTTTGATGGGGTTAAATGATTGTTATGAGACAATCATATAACAGATTTTGATCCACAACCCTTTGCCTACGTTTAGTCAAGCGTATGGAATGATTCTACAGATTGAAGATCAAAGTAGTGTTTCTAATCAGTTCTCAGATAGCATGGAACATAATGTTATGCTTAGCAATCATAAGAATGTTTATAAAGGGGATACTTTTAAGAGGAAACTCAGCAAGGAGGAGAAAACAAAGTTGAAATGTGAGCACTGTGGGGGAACAGGACACTTGAAGGTAGATTGTTTTGACCTTGTGGGAATCCTAGACTGGTATAAAAAGTTCAAGGTAGACAAGGGTAAAGGTAGAGCTCATTCAGTGATGCAAAAGATGGAGGATAGCAAGGTAAATTCTGCAGCACCTCAGAAAGAAATCAAGAAAGATTCTTCTGAGGACTCCTTGAGTGGCATGAGTAGGATGATACAATCTAAGCTAGCCGAACAATTGTCTTTCTATTTTAGTAAATGAAACAAAGGAAAATGGATGGCTTCAGATGGTAATGTGAATACATCTAATTTGGCTAAGATTGACTTAGGAACTTCACCTATTGACTTCAAGGGACACTATGCCTTTGGATCAAGTACAAATAGATATCACAAGGGAAGAGTGGATAGTAGATTCTGGAGCTAGCAACCACATGTGTTGTCATGTTGAATTGCTGATAGATCTAAAGAAATTGAAGCATCCTTTGCAGATTTTTTTGCCAGATGACAAAAGTGTTTGGGTGTTTTTGGCTGCTTTGCTAAATAAAGATATGGAGCTGAAGAATGTGCTCTTTACACCACACTTTACTCACAATCTCATGTCTGTAGGACAACTTGCTAAATATTTGAATGGGAAAATCCAATTTATGACTTCCCATTATCTTGTTTAAATAAGGACTACTGACAATGTACTTAGGATATGCAAAATGAAAGGGTCTTTATATGTGCTCCCACAAGAAGTTGTTGTCAAATGTCTCAGTACATATAACTCATTTGACCTCTGATCTGCTTACAGATCATCAAATGTTAGGGCATCCTTCTTTGACAACTATGCAACATATGCCACAATGTAAGAAAAGGTTTAGACAAGAAGAGCTTGAGTCTGTTTGAGTCTGTTACTTCCGGTGATATATGTCATCAAGCTAAACATTAGCATAATCATTTTCTTTCTATTCACAGAAGAAGCATGGTGCTATTTGGTTTAGTCCACATGGATATCTGGGGTCCTTTCCAAGAGAGCAATATCACAGATACCCCTATTTACTCACAGTGGTAGAGGATTAAACCAGAGCAACCTGGACATATATCTTCAAGGCAAAGAGTCAAGTTTGTAGCATAATTCGAAGCTTCATAAACATGGTGCGCATACAATATCAAGCCATCATTCAAGCTGTGAGAACAAATAATGGCAGTGAGTTTCTTAATTAACATGTTATCTCACTATTCCAGGATCATGCCCTTATTACCCTCAACAAAATGGGATAGTTGAGAGGAAGCATAGGCATCTCTTACAGGTAGCAAGAGCCTTGATGTTCCAAAGTAAGTTTCCATCTACATTTTGGCCTTATTTAATCCTACATGCCACTTGGTTGATTAACAGACTTCCTAGTACAGTGTTGGGATGGATCTCTCCCTTTGAGGTGCTGACAGGAAAACCAAATGATCTAGCTCTTCTTCAACCATTTGGATGTCTGGTATATAGATCCAACACTTTACCTTCCAAATCTAAATTTGATAGTAGAAGTTTTCAGTTCATTTTTCTTGGTTATGCACCTTTGCATAAAGGATATTTGCTGTATGATCTCACTAAGCTGAAGGTGTGTATTGGCAGAGATGTTGATTTTTTCCCAACCTTGTTTCCTTTACAAGAAAGTCAGCTGGCCATATTACCATTTCAAAGTTTTGCAGAAGATATTCCTGTTCCAATTCCTAATGAAACTGAAATTCCTTCAAGACACACAGATGATTCAGATATTTTGAATTCACCTCACCATGATTTTGTCACCAATGATGGTGATCAGTCCTTATCTTTGAATGATCTTCCTAGTGAGGTTCTAGCTCAACAAATTTCTGAAATGACTTCTATGCCACACATTCGAAGGAGCACTAAAATTTGTAATCCTCCAGCATATCTTCAAGATTATGTTTGTAATTTTGTAGATTCCTATGTGCCCACACCTACTTCTCATAGCCTCACTCTACATACATTTCCTTACATAATTTCACCTACCTTATCTTCTGATTATACTGCCTTTCTCATGAATGTGCAGGCATTGAAGGAACCTACTACTTATAAAGAAGCTTGTCAGACTCCTGAGTGGATTGCTGCCATGGATAAAGAGATACAAGCTTTAGAAGAGAATCACACTTGAGAGGTAGTACCTTTACCACCTAGTAAGCATGCTTTAGGTTCAAAATGGGTCTACAAGATCAAGCTCAGGTCAGATGACACTATTGAAAGATATAAGGCCAGATTGGTGGCCAAAGGGTATAATCAAGAGTATGAGATTAATTACCAAGAAGTTTTTTCTCCAGTTGCCAAGATGGTAATTGTGAGACTGATGTTTGCTTTAGCTACACAGTTTAGCTGGCATCTTCACCAGATAGACATAAATTATGCCTTCTTAAATGGGCATTTATCTGATGAGATTTATATGTCTCTACCATAGGTGCTTGTCCTTGCTTGAGCCTGAAAGATAGAAGCCTTTGCCGCCAATTTCCTCCCACCGTTGCTGAATGTTTGGACTCCAGTCGTCGCCGACGCTGGTTGCTGCTTCTTTGTACCACTTCGCATGCACATCTTTTGGTTGGATGAAATCCAATAGCAGATTCAATCCTGAGATTGACATGCTATAGCTCTCTCCAGCTATATAGAAGTTCACAACTCCGGGTGTCTCCAGACCGAATCCCTGCACTGGTTTAAACTCATACGAGGAAAGGAATTCAATGGTTAAAGAAGAACGTACCGTGTTCCTCCAGCTTAGAGTACTTGCTCCCAACCGATGTTGGCAAAGTATTCATACACTTGGTCCATGACTCTAAGTGTGTTTAGCGTGCTGTCATGAAGAACGTACAAGGGCAGATGCTTCTTCTTGTTCAGTCTCTCGACAATTCCTTGTCTTGAGCTGCTTGGATCCTCCTTCTCCTCCTTCGCTAAGCGGCGGGGGAGGGTTCTGAGTGGCACCCTGCTTTTTGTGCCCTTTTTCACCTTTGCGGGCACATAGGATTGAACCGGAGCTGGGATGATTTGGATATCCGGTTCCACTTCCTCACTGTGCACCGACTTCTCTTTCTCTTCTTTGTTAGACTGCTCCACATCTGGCCTTCTCTTGGTGGGTAGCTTCTCTTGTTTCTTCGACTCCCTGCTGACTGGCTTCCTTGACTCCTTGCTGGTTGACTTGGTTCCCTTTGACTTGCTCTTAGACTTTTCGGGCACATCGGGACCCTTGCTTTGACTTGGTTCCCTATGTGCCTTCTTCGAGACCTCCTGTGGTTTTGCCTTCTTCGACTTCTTCTTCTCTGCGGGTGGATCGGGTTGTGCCTGTTTCGGTTGCTCAGACTGGCTGTGGGCATTCTCAGAGGTAGATCCCTCTGAGGTCACTTTGTCGTCCTCCAACGATTCCTCTTTCTCTTTTTCCGGTTCTGGTTCTTTCTCCTTTTCCTCTTGATGATCTTGCTCTGGTTTCTCCTCCTCTTTGTCGTCTTCTTCCATGCTCTCACCTTCAGATTCATCATCGTCTTCTTCTTCATCACCGCTACCGTTTTGTTTTTCTTCCTCCGCCTCATCTTCTTTCTCTAGTCCACCATCGTCCTCCCCTTCCTTCTCTGGTTCTTTCTCAGGCTCAAAATCGTCTGATTCTTCGCTGGGTTGGGGTGTCGACGGCTTCTCAGGAGTTGGTGGCTTCTCAGGTGCGGGCGTTGGGTCAGGGTTTTGCCCAGCTTGTGGCGGGCTCTGAGGTTTGCCTTTATCAGTCTCACCCTTCTTTTTCTTCGACGCACTGCCCTTAGCCTTCGGCGGTGCTCGTTTCTTTTTATCTGCTTGCGGCGGCGGGAGTGGTGGGTGCTGTGGCAGAATGGTCTGGATCGGTGAGGGGTTTAGAACGGGCTCGGTACTTTGTTTCGGCTGCTCTATCTGTGTTGTCTGGGTGGTCTGAGTCATCTCTTACCACGATTCATCGGCGTTGCGGGCACTGCGACGTGTGCCTCGCTTAGTAGTTTCTCCGGCTTTCTTTGCATTCACCATTTTTCTCGACAAGGGGTTGGGGAATTTGGGAGGTAGGGTTTGCTTTGCTCGATTTGTGAGAAATTGAGAGTGGGGGAGAGGTATTTGAATGTTTCTGGGGACGTGGGGTGTTGTGAGGGTGGTGGCTTTGTGCAGGGAGATCGTGGGTGAGAATTTAGGGAGAGGTTTTGCCTAATTTTGAGAGATTTGGGGGATTTTGAAGTGGGGGAGAGATATGTTTGTAATTCAAAATAAATATCTGGATATATCATCTCTCACTCACTCCCCTTTTAATCGGACTCAATTTTCAACGATCATCAGCTCTGCATGGGGAAAACCAACCGCCTCTGCAGATGCTGTCCTTTCCCAATCAGTCAAATCTGCTACAGTCCCCACCCACACACTTAAATCTTGCTGTGCCCTGAACATTACTTTGCCTACAGTGATGCGTTTCCAGTCTTTGCCTTCCTGCAGCGTTAATTCACAAACAAAATACAAACAAAAATAATTGAAATTAAAGCAAGCAAACAAATCGGGTTGCCTCCCGTCCAGCGCCTTTGTTTAAGGTCTTTGGCTCGACCACGTTGTGCCTTCACTAGTACTTGGGAATGCTCAAAACTTGGGTTTCTGCCCAAGTTTCCTTCTCTTGCTCGAAATATGGTTTCACCCTCTGGCCATTGACTCGAAATTCGCACCCATCATTTGGATTCACCAGATCAATTGCTCCACTTGGGTGTTGATGTTGCACTAGATAGGGTCCCATCCATTTTGACTTCAATTTGCCCGTATGCAATTTGAGCTTTGAGTTAAACACGAGTACCTTTTGCCCACAGAGCAACTGTTTGCCCCTTGTCAGTGCATCGTGGTATCTCTTGGTCCTTTCCTTATACATCACAGCATTATCATAGGCCTCGGACCTCAACTCTTCCAATTCTTGGATCTGCAGCTTCCTCTCAATTCCAGCGTATTCATTATTAAAATGCAACTTCTTGATTGTCCAAAATGCTTTATGCTCCATTCCCACGGGCAAATTGTAATACTTTCCAAAAACCAGCCTATAAGGAGACATCCCAATAGGTGTCTTGTAGGCTGTGTGATATGCCCACAGAGCATCTTCCAAGTGATTGCTCCAGTCTTTGCGCCTTGGTCCAACAACTTTCTCCAGAATATTTTTGATCTCTCTGTTTGAGACTTCTGCTTGTCCATTCGCCTTGGGGTGATATGCAGTAGTAACCTTGTGTGTGACCCCATACTTTGCCATCATCTTCTTTATGACTGAGTTGCAGAAATGAGTCCCTTGATCACTGATCAGGACTTTGGGCATTCCGAAGCGACAGAACACATTTGCCCTCAGAAATTTCACCACTGTATTTGCATCATTCATTGGAGTGGCTTTTGCTTCCACCCACTTGGACACATAATCTACAGCCAGGATACTGTAGAGATTATTACCTGACTTGGGAAATGGTCCCATGAATCTATGCCCCATATGTCGAAGACTTCCACGGGCATGATAGGTGTTTGTGGCATGGCCTCCCGAATAGAAATATTCCCAGTCATCTGGCAATTCTTGCACTTCTTCACAAATATATAAGCATCCCTGAATAATGTAGGCCAATAAAATCCTCCATCTAATACCTTCCTTGCTGTTCTACGTGGGCCAAAATGACCTCCACATGCATTGTTATGGCAGAACTTCAAGATGTTTAGGACCTCATCATCACTGACGCACCTTCTTATGACTTGATCAGTTCCAATTTTCCAAAGAGCTGGTGCTTCCCAGAGATAGAACTTGCACTCACGCTTCATCTTATTCTTTTGATAGTCACTCAAACCAACTGAAAACTGCCTTGCGACCAGATAGTTCACTATGTCGGCAAACCATGACTCCTTTGCTGTTTTGCCCGCAACCTCATACAGGTGCTCATCTGGAAAATTCTCAGTGATTTTCTCTTTGCTCTCAACCATCAGACGACTGAGATGGTCTGCAACCAGGTTTTCTGCCCCAGTCTTGTCTTTGATCTGCACATCGAACTCTTGTAAGAGCAATATCCACCTTATGAGTCTCGGCTTTGACTCCTTCTTAGACAGTAGGTACTTCAGAGCTGCGTGATCCGTGTAAACAATCACTTGTGCCCCCAGCAGATAGGAACGGAACTTCTCAAAAGCGAACAGTACTGCTAACAGCTCCTTCTCCGTGGTGTTATAGTTGCGTTGCGCGGCATTTAATGTCTTGGAGGCATAATAGATAACATAGCTCTCTTTGCCTCTTTTCTGACCCAAGACTGCTCCCACGGTAAATCCACTGGCATCACACATCACCTCAAATAGCATTCCTCAATCCGGAGGTTGGATAATGGGGGAAGACACTAACATATTCTGCAATGTATGAAAAGCTTCCTTGCAGTCATCATCAAAGTCAAATTTTACCTCCAGCTGTAGCAGCTTTGTGAGTGGTTGAGCAATCTTTGCGAAGTCCTTAATGAATCGATGATAGAAACCCGCATGGCCTAGAAATGCCCGAATCTGCTTAACATTGATGGGATAGGGTAATTTGGCGATGACCTCTACTTTTGCCCTGTCCACCTCAATTCCTCGCTCGGATACTACATGTCCCAGCACGATTTCTTCTCTTACCATAAAGTGACACTTCTCATAATTCAACACCAAGTCTTTTTCCACACAGCAGCTCAGTAACTTGCTCAAATGATCAAGGCATTGATCAAAGCTATCTCCATAAACCGTGAAGTCGTCCATAAAGATCTCAATACAAGTCTCAAGCATATCAGAAAATAAACTCATCATGCACTGTTGGAATGTGCCTGGAGCGCTGCAAAGGCCAAAATGCATCCTTCTGTAGGCAAATGTGCCAAAGGGGCAAGTGAGTGTCGTTTTGCCTTGATCGTCTTGGGACACCACGATCTGCATGTAACCAGAATACCCATCCAGAAAACAAAAGTACGATTTTCCCGCAAGCCTCTCCAACATTTGATCGATGAAACGTAAAGGAAAATGATCCTTCTTTGTGACTGCATTCAACTTGCGGTAGTCAATGCAAACTCTCCATCCGGTCTGCAGTCTCACCTGAATAAGTTCCTTGTTTTCATTCTCCACCACCTGGATTCCAGACTTTTTGGGCACAACGTGAATAGGACTCACCCACTCACTGTCGGGCACAGGAAAGATAATTCCCATATCGAGCAGCCATAGAATCTCCTTTAACACAGCTTCCTTCATCAAGGGGTTCAGCTTCCTTTGGGGAGCTTGCACTGGTTTTGCCCCTTCTTCCAACTGAATCCGATGCATGCAAATGGTGAAACTTATGCCCTTGATGTCGGCCAAGGTCCATCCAATTGCTTCCTTGTGCATCTTCAATAGTGCTATCAACTTGACTTCCTGCTTCATGGTCAACGATGAACTGATTATAACTGGCAAATTCTTTCCTTCACCCAAATAGGCATATTTGAGGTGATCGGGCAATTCCTTCAACTCCAACTTAGGTGGCTTGATGATAGACCGCACCAGTTTATCACCCTGCCTTGTTGTAGGCAAAGGCAGTCGTTTATCTCTTGGAAAACCGGCTTCGATGCGATACAATTGCAGAATTGTCTCTTTGATTTGCTTATCTCGTTCCTCTTCAGCATCCTAATCGGTCTTACTATTCTGAAGTACCCAATCAAGTGGATCCTTTGCCAGCAGCCTTGGCATTTCTTCTTGGATCATAGGCTCAAAAATGTCGATCACATGTACACCCTCAGTGTCATTGGGGTACTTCATTGCTTCCATGATGTTGAAGGTAACTCTGTCTCCATCAAATTCGCACATCAATGTACCCTTATCGACATCAATTTTTGTATGTGCCGTCTTCATGAATGGTCTGCCCAAAAGTATACAGGCAGCCTTTGGATTGGTTTTGCCCATATCCAGCACCTAGAAGTCTGCTGGGAAAATAAGACTCTCCACTTTGATTAGGACATCTTCAAGCACTCCCTCGGGGTAAACACTGGAACGGTCAGCCAATTGAATAATTGTCCTTGTATCCTTGAGTGGTCCTAATGTCAGCTCTTCAAAAATGCTTAGGGGCATAACATTGATCGATGCCCCTAAGTCCAGCATAGCTCTCTCAACTCGAAGTCCTTCGATTTCACAGGGAATAAAGAACATCCCTGGGTCTCCACACTTTTCAGGCAGCTTCTTCTGCAATAGTTCTGACACATTTTCATTCACAACCACTTGTGCCTCCTCTATGAATCTTACCTTCTTTGTACATAAGTCCTTCAGGAAACGGGCATATCGGGGCACCTGCCTGATTGCGTCCAGTAGGGGAACATTGATTTCCACTTTCTTGAAGATGTGCATTAGATCCCTATCCTCTGCTTCTTCCTGGAAATGGTAAAAGCACCTCGATCTCTTTTAGAATATTACTCTTCAGGATGGGTTTGGGCACAACTGCTTCTGGTTCGTCGTTTGCCCTTAACTCTGGTTCCTCCTTTTTTGGGGGTTCATCATCACTGTGGGCATCATCCTCTGCAGTCTCTGGATATGGTGCAGGCAGTTGCTTTCCACTCTTCAGTGTTATTGCATTTACCCCAGCCTTTTTTGGTGGTTCTGTCTGTGAGGGCAGAATTCCTTTAGCTTTCTCCATCCTTGTAATTGCATCACTAATTTGGGATATTTGTCCTCCCAAATAGCTCAGTCCATTCCTTGTCTCCTGCTCGAAGGCTTCTGATTTCTTTTGTACCTCCACCGTTTCATTCACAATCTTGTGAACCATGTCTGATAAAGACAGTCCTGCTGCGGGCGCAGGATAGTATGGTGCTGTCTACCTCGGACTGTAGTTGGGGGCAAGATGATTGTGCCTCTTCCTTTACCCTCCATCAATAGCGTTGACCGTTTCTTCCTTCTCCTTCACTTGTTGACACTGGTCAGAGTGGTGCCCCATCAATTCACATACCCCACAAATTCGCAAGGTATTAGCGGAAAATATAGTGATTATCTTCTCCATCTTGTTGCAGAGTTGTTCGATTCGGTCATCAGTTTCAGGCACAGAGATAATTTTGCCCGCAGCGGCAACACTTGTTCTTTCATATGAATCTTCTCTGTTCTCCTCGGCCATTTCTCCAATAAGTATTAGAGCCTCAGCTACCCTCTTGTTCATGATAGATCCTCTGCATGCTGCATTCAGTAGGGCTCGGTCCTCGCTTCTCAACCCCGAAACAAAGTAGTTCACCAGGTCATGATCTGGAATCTGGTGATGTGGGCATTTCGAGAGCAATTGCTTGAAACGCTCCCAGTAGTCGTAAAAGCTCTCGTTGGAACCAGCCTTTGCAGTTGAGATCTTCTTCATCATGCTCTGCACTCTTGATGTGGGGAAGTACTTCTCCAGAAACTTTTGCTGGAGTTGACTCCAGTTGGTTACACTCCTGGCAAGAATAATGTATAACCATTCTCGAGCTCCGTCCTGCAAGGTAAAAGGAAAAGAAACTAGGTGAATGTATTCGCCTGTCCCATTAATGCGTGTGCGTTGCGTCTCACATGCCATCTCGAAATCTTGCAGATGTCGTTGTGGATCCTCCTCTGGATGGTCATGGAATTTGGGCAAAATCGAGATGAAGTTTGCCCTCAGCTCCCAGTTACCAGTAGTTGTGGGAAAAACGATGCCCGTGGGACGCATGTTCATGGTTTGAGGGAAACTCAGCTGCCTCAAAGTAAGGGTGTGCGGTGGTGGTCTTTGTAGTTCTTCCTCTTGGTTTGATATCTGATCTTCCTCCATCTCTTCGTCGGAACAGAGTGGATTGATGTTGCTTGTCTCAGCTTGTTCGTTGCTTGCCTGAACTTCTTCGCTTGAGGTCAAATCATCACTGGATCCTTCAGTGTGATTCTCCTCCTCCAGCCTTTTCAAAAATGCCCTAGCTTGTGCCATTCTTTCCCTCGCTGACCTCTCTATCTCCGGATCGTAGACTAAATCTCCTGCGCAGTTAGAACGACGCATATACTAAGGTAAAACAGTAAATAGACAGAAAAGTGCACTTACACTCCCCGGCAACGGCGTCAATTTTGGCACACCGTCGTTTTGGTGTGCAAAATACACTTGCGGGCAAATAGTCCACAAATGCTTAATCTGCCCTCAACTGCTAGTATAGCTGGTGAAGACGGATGTCGATCCCACGAGGAGTGTTCATAACCTTCTGTCTTTTCTTAGTTTTGGTTTGGGTTTTCAGTGTCACTCTAAAAACCTTGCTAATAAACTTAAACTAACTAAGTGCTGAAAAGGAAATCATAAGAGAAAATATCAGTAATAAAAGTGCTCAAGTCAAAGCATCGAGTCATTCGGTAGGTATGCGCAATCCTGGGTAACACATATGTAATTACCACTACTACCCGTTGTGCCCACACTAGCAGAAAGGTCAAAAACCGAATCCCCATGGCCAAATATGGGTAATTGTCACTTTGAAGGTTAACCAGTTACAGGAAATGGATACGATCGGCCACTCCCCAATCATTTCTTACATTATATCGTCTAGATGATGCGATCGGCACCTAGGGACCTAACTATACAGGAACCTAAGGAGGGAATCACACAAAGGTTTTGCAAGTATAGCAGCTTTGAGGGCAAAAGTGACCCGATTCTAGTAGGTTTGACACGGTCTTGTGCCTGCATATACTACTCAATCTTAACTACCAAGGCTGTCACCCCCGGACTTGTTACTATGCGGGTATCAAGGCATCATCACCTATACACTCCCACGTAACTAACACTAGTACCGGTTAATTAAAAATGCGCGCTTTCATCTCCAACCACCCTTTACCTATGTCTAAGTGAAAAACAAGTTAAGATTGTGAACCCTTAAGGCGTTAAAGTCCGATTACCTCATGCACATATTCTACCCTTAGACCATTACTTTGACTTGAATAGTGGATACTTAGCCACTAAACATAGAAACGAAAGTAAAAGAAATGATAAAAGACATCTTACTTGGAAAGGAAATAACTGGATTAACTTCTGGGCCCAACCCCAGTTTTGCCAACAAAACAACTGAACTACCTTTATGCGGGCAAACCGCCAGCTTCAGGTAGACAGAATATCCAGGAAATAAACTAAGTACGAAAATGAGAAATTGTATCTTCGAGGTGCAAAACGCGTCTCCCATATAAAAAACAGATAAAAGTATTTATAGCAAAATGAATTAAGGCTTCAAGCAGCCCAGATTTCACCCACGCAGGGGCTCTTGCACTCCTCCACTTCCTCATGTTCATGCTCCATGTTCTTTCTTGATTTTAGGAGTGATAGCAACAAACCCTAGCGCCTCCAGTAGTTTTCTGATGTCTCCACTTCCATCCCAACGTGTTTGGACCTCCCCAAGACTCGGAACTGACCGCCACATCGCCTCCACATGCATATAGAAGCTGGCCCGCGATTCTGTTACGTAATTCTCGCAAAAACTTTGACTGGGTCCTCGGCAGGCAAATTTGTCCTTTGTGCCCTCAGCATAAATAGCATATGTCTGTGCCTGTTGTGGTGGTTTTGTGCCCTCATCCTCCTGTAAACAGTTTTACCCCCAAAACTAGACTAGACTCTATACTAAACACTTACAAAGGGTGTAAAAAGATAAAGGAAAAAACACGAATTTGAGTCTTCATCAGGGACCATCTCTTGACATCATTGGTGAGATTAAACAATCTTTACATAATGCATTTACTATCAAGGATTTGTTGTGTACATGGTTGAAGAGGTTGGGCAGCAAGTCGGATGTTGTGGCGGAAGAGAAAAAGAGTGAAAGATTGAATTTTTGGGTTGATGTTCTAAATCAATTGAATTCATAATTCGGGAAATTTGTGGTCAAAGTGAAGAGAAAAAGAGTGAAAGATTGAATTTTTGGGTTGATGTTATAAATAAATTGAATTCATAATATGGGAAATTTGTGGCCAAAGTGAAGAGGAGACCAGTTGAGTAAATAGGTTTTGGGCTTTTGTTTATTAGTTGTGTTACTTTTCCAAAAAGTGGCCCAGTAATCTTTTTAGTGAGGCCCATTGTATCTAGGGTTAATTTTAATTCTCTTGTGTAGGGTATATATACCCTATAATTTCATGGGATGCCTAAGAAGAAAAATACTGAAAATTTCTCCCCTTTCCTCTCGCTCTATCTCTCTCTAAAATTCTTCTAAAATTTCTCCCATTTCTACTACCTAAATACCTTCAATATACAAAAAAATGTCTAAAATATCTAGGATCACAACATTTGGTATCCAAAGCCACCTTTCCTCAGATGTGGCAGACGACACTCTCCTTAAGGAGCTGCAAAAAGGCCAAGAAAAATTAGATCAGACATGGCGGATGGAAAGCATGAAGAGGGATGCAGTTGAACAAAAAATCCAAGAACAAATTACAAGTATTTATGAAGGTATGAATGAGAAATTAGATGATTTAATTAAGAATGTTACTACTCTTCAATTACAGTTACTTAATGGAAGGCTTAGAGAGGGTATAGGTGATAAAGAATCTATTTTTGGTGAAGGATCACAATCTAGGACCCAATTCATTTCCAAAGGGGAAACTCTAGCCGAGCCATATGGAAGTCAAGTATTCACCCATTTGTCTAGCGTAGATTTTCCTAAGTTTGATGGATCTAACCCAAGGGGGTGGTTTCTACGTTGCAATGAATATTTTAAGAGGGTCCTTTCCTTCTTGGATAAGTATAAAGTAATACTAGCTACCAAGAACTTTGAAGGGAGAGCTGCAATGTGGTTTCAGAATTTTAACTCAAAATATGGTCATATTACTTGGGAGCAGTTTGTAGATACAGTTGCAACAACATTTGAAGAAACTGAGAAATCCAAGGTAGTAATGGGCTTTAATAAGCTGAAACACACAGAGAATTATCAAGACTATATGGGCAGGTTTGGGGAATTGAAAGTTCAAGACCAAATATCAGTAATTAATGTTGGTGTGAATGGGAATTTTGAATACCTTCCTAATACTCTAGCTGCTACACAGTTGCAATTAGTGAATGCCAGCAAAGATAAGGGAATAACAGATGATGATTCAATCATTGAAGACACACCACCTACTTTTGATTTTTTCAACGAGGGACAACAATTTAAAAATCAGTCTTCAAACATGAAAAGGATTTTGACTGATTCCTATAGGGGGCTAAGGGACGAGCTTAGGGTTGAAATTAACATGTTTAACTTCACTACCTTGGAACAAGATGTGGAGTTGGACAAAAATCAACTTAAAATCAGGGAAGCCATTACCAAGAAAATTAAAAGAGAAAGTAAATCTTACAACACCAGCTGGGTTAATACTACTCCTAAGATGTCTGAAGAGGATGAACCTTCATATCTACAGCCTTTCATGGCTTTGGAAGATGACCCTGGACCAGATATACCCATGGATGATGTGGCGGTCACTCTTAATACACTTATAGGAGATGATAGCATAACTACAAAGAGGTTTAATAAGAATGTGGATGGCCACAATTTGCAAATCCTGATAGACTCGGGTACTATACTCAGTTTTATCAAAGAGGCAACAACAAAAAAATTGGCTTGGGAGATTAAAAAAGCTACACCTCTGTTGATTAGGGTTTCAAGTGACCAAAGACTAAGCAGCACTTTTCAAGCTAAAATTTTTGGAAGGAAGATATTGAGATATGAGTTGAATTGTTCCTTGAGATTTGCTAACAAGTCCCAGACAGAACACCGTTTTACCTCCCATCATTTGCTAAGACAGGAGTTGAGGAAATTTTTGGGGTGATTATGCAGAAACCTACTCATGAGGATAATCAGGTTTTGAAAGATAGTTTGAGGAAATGTACATTAGTCTTCTTTGATGACATAATAGTGTACAACAAAACTGGGGAATAACATTTATTCTGTTTAGAGATGGTTTTCTCATTGTTCAGAAATAACTCCCTAACTGCTAAGAAATCAAGATGTTATTTTGCGCAGAAAAGTATGGAGTACTTGGGGTAAGGAGTTATAGTTTGGATTGATCATGAGCAGACTTTGAGGTATTTAACAAATCAGAAACTTATGACTCCAAGACAGCAAAAATGGAGTATCAAGGTGTTAGGGCTGAATTATGAAAAGCATTATCAAAAAGGAAAAAAATATAGAGCAGCGGACTGTCTGTCCAGGTTGCAAGACACTAACAATAGTTGTCAATTTCTCACATTTGTATCACATAAATGGTTACAGGAGGTGCTTATCAGCTATGAAGGGGACCCTTTGGTTGACAAGACCATCGCTTCTCAAAGTAGTGATCCTGCAATTTATCCTCATTTTACCCAGACCCAGGGGCAATCTTTGATATATAAGGGGAGATTGACAGTTGGACATATCAAGGGTTTAAGGGCAAAGGTTTTGGCCACTATACACAATGCACACTATGGTGGACATCTTGGAGTAGTTAACACCTACATGAGGCTTAAGAAAGTGATCTGGCCTGGAATGAAAATTGATGTGAAGAATTTGGTTAAAGCTTGTGACATATACCTAATGAACAAACCTCACTTAGAGCCACCACCCCATTTATCTACAGGTCTCAATTTGGATACTAACTTGGAGAAAATCAAAGAGATGGTTCCTGATAGAGAAATTACGATGCAATACCTAAAGACTAGTCTACAAGAAGCACAAAACCTCATGAAGACCTCTGACAACTCGAGGGTGGAGAGACAGTTTGAGTAGGGTGATTGGGAATACCTAAATTTACAGCCCTAGGCACCAAACTTAGCCCCTCTGCGTAAGAATTCGAAGCTCTCACCCAGGTGCTGCGATTCCTACAATTTTTTGGTGAAGGAGAAAATTAGTCAAAGAAAGGTCTCATTACCTCAATCACTTGCTGTCACTTCTTATAGAGTCTCTAGCATCTCACAGGAGAAGACGATGGAGATAGAAGAAAAAAGAGAAGGTGTTGATGGCTTAGAGTTAGAGGGGTCTGGTTTGGAAACGATCCCATTTTTAGGGTTCTTGGAAATCAATGGTGAATTTGGAGAAAGTGAAGAAATGTTCACTAGTCAGATGGGCCGCAGTTCGGGTCAAGCTCACCAAGTTAAGGGGCGTAATTTTGTGAGCTCGATGGTGGAGATGAAGATGGAGAAAGAAGAAAAAGAAAAAGTTAAAGAACATAAATATGCTAAGAATAAATTTCTCACAGTTGATTCTCAAGGACGAGGACGAGAATTTGAAAAAGAGAGAAGTAATGTTGTGTACATGGTTGAAGAGGTTGGGCAGCAGGTCGGATGTTGTGGTGGAAGAGAAAAAGAGTGAAAGATTTAATTTTTGGGTTGATGTTCTAAATCAATTGAATTCATAATTTGGGAAATTTGTGGTCAAAGTGAAGAGAAAAAGAGTGAAAGATTGAATTTTTAGGTTGATGTTCTAAATCAATTGAATTCATAATTTGGAAAATTTGTGGTCAAAGTGAAGAGAAGACCAGTTGAGTAAATTGGTTTTGGGCTTTTGTTTATTAGTTGTGTTACTTTTCTAAAAAGTGGCCTAGTAATCTTTTTAGTGAGGCCCATTATATTTAGGGTTAATTTTAATTTTCTTGTGTAGGGTATATATACCCTATAATTTCATGGGATGCCAAAGAAGAAAATTACTGAAAATTTCTCCCCTTTCTTCTCGCTCTATCTCTCTCTAAAATTCTTCTAAAATTTCTCTAATTTCTACTACCTAAATACCTTCAATATACAAAAAAATTTCTAAAATATCTAGGATCACAACAGGATCTCAGGAAGGCCAAATATTTTCTAGAAATGGAAGTTGCTAGATCCTCTTCTGGTACATATATTTGCCAAATAAAATATGTTCTGGACCTCCTAGACTCAGTAGGTCTGCTTGCAGAAAAATCAGTTTATACTCCTCTAGCACCTGGTGTTGTATTACAACAAGATGGAAAGTTGTTATCTAAGCCTGAATCTTATAGAAGGATTATAGATACACTGTTATATTTAGGTCTCACTAGACCTGATATCACTTATGCTGTTCAACAGCTAAGTCAGTATGCCCAGGCTCCCACCAAAGATCATTGGGATGCTGCTATACATGTCTTAAGATATCTTAAATAATGTCTTTCACTTGGTCTTCATTATACATCTTCAGATTGCTTTGATCTCACAGTCCACTGTGATGCGGATTGGGGATCTTGCAAGGACACAAGGCGATCTCTTACAGGATATTGTGTTTCTCTTTGATCATGTTTAATATCCTGGCATTGCAAGAAGCATGATACAGTTTCTCTTTCCACTGCTGAGGCAGAGTATTGGAGTTTAAGCTTCACCATTCGAGAGATTCTACAGCTTACGTACTTTCAGATTTTACGGTACCAATGTCTCTTCCTATCTCTATTCATTGTGATAGTAAAACGGCCATACAAATTACACAACATCAAGTTTTCCACGAAGGCACTAACTAAGCATTTGGACATTGACTGTCACTTTGCCCATTTCCAATATCAAAAGGGGCTCATTTTACCTGTTTATGTGCACACGCATGCTCAACTCACTGACTTGTTTACTAAATCTCTCCCTAGCCCTCGTTTTAGGTTTATCATCTCCAACCTCATACTTGGAGATGTTCACCAGGTTACGGCTGCGGGGGCTGAACAGATTTCATACATGTAGCTCCATCATTTGCACTATTGAGGACGTGTGCATGGGAACATTTCTCTCTGATCCACGTGGCAGCATTACAACAATCTGCAAGGAGGACCACTTTGTGTTCACCGTCAATTATTGCACAATTGGATTGCTACTATCAGCCGTTAAATCTTGCTGTACTAGTTAGCTTGATAATCACTTGTATAAAAGCAACAAACACAGTTTTGTTTGTGATGAACTCAATCTATTCGAACTTAGATTTCATTCAATAATAGATTTTACACTTTCTGTGCAATCATGCATTATTTCATGTGAGTTTTCTACAAATTCACTCTCCCCAAAAGGGGCTTTTTTGATAAATTAAACATAACATAGGGGGTTTCTAGACTATTTATTAAACATCAGAGGGTTTTTTTTTTTGGAAAAACACATAGGAGTAATATGAAATTTTCCCTAAATTAAAAGATCTTCATGTATACGTCACCCTTCTCACAAATTACGTATTTATAAATGGTAAGCTTTATATATAAATCATGAATAAACATATCTTCTTATGCAACCTATCCTATCAGTTGTATTTAAACACGGATTAATGGAAAGGAAATTCATCTTTCAAATCATCATGAAGCGATGTATAGAGCTACACTAGAAGATGACTGCCTAGGTGTTGTAATGCATTTAGGGGAAAATCCACAATTAGGCAGTGTGAGCTCACAAAAGAGGGAGATAGAGTGCTTCATGTAGTTGCTACCATGAAACGCTAATAAATTGTGCAAAAAATAGTCGAGCAAATGGGTTCGAGCGACTTAGCGTTGCTAGATGGGCATGGCCACACAGCATGTTGCTATGCTGCGATAATAGGCTCGGTTGAAATTACAAATTTAATGATAAGAAAAAATTCAGCTCTTGGCAGTACACGCGACCAGGAAGAAAGGATACCCCTTCACAAGGCAGCTTTACGTGGAAATGCATAGATGGTTTCGTATTTTCTGAAATCCACTAAAGTTGAAGATCTATCTAAAAATGAATGGTTTCATCTTTTGCTTGTAACTATACGTCACCAAATGTATGGTATGAATATGATTGTCTCTCTTTGCTTCTCACTTTTGACCGATTTTGTTTTTTTTTTGTTACTTAATTTTGTTTTAATTTGGTTTTAGACTTTAACTTTGTTTCGAAATAATTTGAATCTTACACAGTTGCTAAATTTGACCATGAAGTGATTTGGTTTGGGTACTCAAATATGTATGTGCATGGTGCTTACATGACTTTTGTGAGTCATTTTAGATAATATATATATATATATATATATATATATATCTTAACATATAGACTTTCAGCTAGTTAATTTATTAATTATTGGGAATTATAGTCGATTAAATAATCTATCATCTTTGCAGACGTGTCTTTAGAAATGTTGGGAAGGGAACAATTGCTTGCTATAATGAGGAAGGATGAAGGAACAACTTTGCATCTGTTCGCTAAACAACATTTCTTCCCCAATAGTAATTGGCATTCCCCAATACATGCATACATACATACATACATACATCACACATACATGGATTATTTTATAAATGTCATACTTATATGTTAGGAAGGCAAAGGCTGAATGGAGTAATGTGATAAGATATGAAGTTTTTGGCTCACAAGCTGTGGGAAGGTATTAAAAAATTAGGACAGGCTAGTGCGCTCGAGCTAATGAAAAATCTTCCGATTCTTCACGATGCAGCTGAAGTAGGAAACTTTGAGCTTATAACCATGTTTACTCACACTTATCCTAATCTTTCTTGGCAAACCATCAACGAAGGGTACAACTATATTTCATACTGTTGTCAAACACCGACACGAGAACTTGTTGTGGCTGATTGATGAGATAGGAGCTAAGAAAGATTTGATTGCAATCTGGCAAGATGAAAATGACAACAACATTTTACATTTAGTTGCGGAATTAGCAGCTCCGAAAAGCAGGATCATACTCATGACAACTTTTGAAATGCAAAGAGAGATTTTGTTGTTTGAGGTAACTAGTTAATTAATTACATACATATGTGTGTGTTTGAATGAGAAAAATAATGATCGCTCATTTTTACATGCATAGAGTTAAGGCAATTGTACCACCATTGTGTTTGGAGATGAGAAACAGAGACGGACAAACACCGATAGAATTGTTTTCCAAGAGGCACAAGAGCTTGTTGGAGGAGAGTTGAACGTGGATGAGGAACGGAGCAGATTCTTGCATGCTTGTCTCGACTTTAATATTTACAATGGTGTTTGCTTTGGCCTTTGCCATACCAAGAGCATACAATCAAGTTATTGGGATTCCCATACTCTTGAGGACCAAGTGGATGACGTGTTTCGTTACATTCGAAGTGTTGTCTATACTTTTCTCGGCATGATCCATCCTCTATTTTTTGTGCATCATGGCACACTGATTTTCCTGAATTACTAAGTCACCCAATTATGGAGATTGAATTTCTTACTACGTCTCTTCATTCATCCTTTTAGAATAGGTTTAAAAGTGATTCATCTTCGATTAAACCCCTAACCTATCACCCACCCACCAGTTTTCCAAAGAGATGTAAATGAATAGGAAGCAGTGTACCCTAGATGTACCCAAGTTTGTTGTGTTTACTGATTCTTCATGTGCCCACAACAACCCATCGATTTCCTAATTATTATATGAATTAACACACAGTCACGACTCGCCAATTCATTTAATCCTGGTGTGCCCTCTATAACTAAATAGGGATCATCTACATTAGTCATTTTAAACACACACTCACATGGAACGAGATCAAAAATCGACATAAACCATTCATGCAGTAATATTCTCGCATGGCCTCATGAGTTCAGAATTTTATCTAAATCATTATTTATGTTCAAACACCGGAAATGGAAATCTAGGTACTCATGCTAGATGGAATTAAACTTGCATAAATTAAAGACATAATGAGAGAAAATAACTTATTGAATTAAATTCATAATCAACTCAACACTAACGTTGAGCATTCAAACATATCCTAAGTCCCGAGGGTATAAGACACCTCAGATTGTTTTGTTGCCATGGCAGCTTAAAAACAAAAACTAATCGAAATTTAAAGTGTAGAAATTAAAGAGTGTTTATGATTCCGACTAACTGTTGTTTCCAGAAAAATAACATGTTTAAATAGTGGGCAATCCGAATTCAAATTCCCCCCATAGGCGGGGGTCTTCAACTGTTTCTGGAATCGGTGTGCCCTACTTCACCAGACTAGATAAACCTTATCCAGTTAGTTGTTGATCAAATTCTTATTTTTCAGGGATTCCTTCTTATCATCTGGGCTCACACCTTCCAGTAGTCCAGCCTTGCACCAATTCTTTTCGGACTAGTCCCCATCGTCTACTTCAATCTTCACTAAACAGAATCCCGAGAATTCATGTTGCTCCCTCTCCAAGCCATGGTCGAATCTATACGAGTAATGTGGGCACGACATCATCTAGTCAGCTTCATCCTTTTTGATATGCCCATTCTACTTCCCGAATGTTGGATGATGCTGAAGAAGTTCCTGAGTGCCTCTAGGTGCTGTTTATGGCATTGAGATATGCTTGAATAATTAGAAAAAATGCCTCTTTCGCCAGATTTAACCTATGAAATGCGCTTGACCGCTTCCCTGGTTGTTTTCGACTAAAACACGACTAAAAAGGACATTTAGAATGCCTAAAATGCCCATAAAAAGCGAAATAAATGGACTTGTCACACCCACACACTTTGGACATGATTATCCTCAAGCATGGGGTGCAACGCATCCAGAAAAATAAATGAAAAAAAGAGAAGAACAGACTCACAAGACACAAACATGCAAATTGTAAATCAGTGTGGGCACACTAACTCCAATATATCAAATTAATTGCAATGGTCAGCACACTAAAAATAGGTCAAAAATGAGTAAAGCATAGCAGTCCTCACATTTTCTCTTCACTCAGTATTTAGGCTAAGTGTATTCACTCAATTCGATTCACTCTATACCTATTCATCCCATAGGCTTGCTAGTACTCTACTATCAAGTTCAGAAAATCAATGATGCATAAGTATCAAAAGGACTTTTACGGGCTGAAGTGGGTATTTCATATGAGATGAGAGTTTATTAACTATACAATCCCCCCTCTTTCACTAATTAACTTACCCTCTTATGCTCTGTTCAGACAATAAAGATTTTCTTTGATGCGGGCATTCTGAACACTTAAGATCAGGGGGAATTTATTCTTTCTCTCTTTTTTTTTTATATTTTTCTCATCATTTTTTCTTTTTTTTAAAATTTTTTTTTCTTATATTCCCCGTATCTCTTCTTGCTTTCTTTTTTTTTTTTCATACCCTCCAACAACTTCCTCCCCCTTTTTATTTTAATTTTAGGCTCTTATGATACCCTGGCTATATACAGTAAAACTTCTATATAAGAATACTCTATATAAGAATAACCTCCTCATAGTAATAAAAAGTTGTGGTCCCAACTTGGGACCAGTTATAAATAAGAATAACCTCTACATTGTAATATTCTGGTATTTTTTTAGGACCATCCTCAAGAAATTTATCTCTATATAGTAATAAAGTGACATTAAAGTTCATATATATTTAAATATCTATATAAAATGTCTAGAACTATTTTAACTAGATATGTTACATTAAACTTAAGATTGTATGAAATGCTTATCTAAACTTATGTGTGGCAGTGCTTTAATTTTTTTGGGTTAATATCACAACCTTTAATTTGCATGTTCGAAGCAATTAGTCAACACAATCACTTTCTTGTTGAATCTAAAACATTTACAACTTGTCCAACATGTTTGAAGCTTGTTGACACAATACATTTTCTATTTCTACACTATCATTCTCTGGATTATCACCATGCGCATCTTGCGTGATTCCTATATGATGTATTCTTCAGTTAGAGCACATGAATGAATCTTATATACCTTTTAAATTCATGTTCTTTTTAATATAAAGGGACATTTTCAAGTGTTGTATAATATATATTAACATTTTTTAAAAAATAATGATTTTATATGTAAACTCTATATAAGAATAACCTCCCTATAGTAATATTTTTTTCTGGTCCCAACAATATTACTGTATAGAGGTTTTACTGTATCATCATGCCAAATAAAAGAAACTGCCAGGGCATTCTATAGGCTCGAAAGGGTTGCGAAAGTTATGTCATTGGTGGGTTATTTTAGATGAGTGGCTCAGCAAGAAACGGCCTAAACCATCTACATATGCAACATAAACTCTTAGATCTTTAAACATAGTAAAAGCAAGTTCTAGAACTCATAAGCACAGAGTGTACACACATAAAAAAAAGAATGCTGTGAAATGGGCACACAACTTTTAGGCTCAAAATCTCTCCAGGGACATGCTAAACTCTTTCATCATCCTTATCTTAGCGTGTGCGTGCTGATTTTGTTAAAGCAATTAAAATTTATAAATCAGAGACAATGGCCACACAAACTTCACAGAAAGCATGCTTTAACTCGATACCAACCACCAATATATTTTGCACGAAGCAAAATGTTCAAACAGACTCAACAAGAAAATAAAAACAAAAACACAACCTAAATACCCCCACCCACACACTTTGCTCGAGGCAAAGTGGGTGAAATAGAGGTGATTCCTAAAAACGAAAACAAAACCTAATCTAAAGATAAAAAATGAACCAGGTCATTTGGCTGAGAATGTTAGGTATGCGAACCCTATGTGTCTGAAGTAAGCTTTCAGGACTTTTTCCATGCGGGTAAATCTCTCATCTGACTAGAATTGGGCATTCTTAATCCCCACCAACTTGCTCAGAATCACTGTGACTGGATTTTCCCCCTGTTGTGCCCTCCCTGAGGGCGGCCTCCTTGATGTATCTGCAGAAGCATAAAGGATGCTCGAGGGGTCTACTCTCGGCACAAAGAGGATGGGTTTCCCCTCTTCATCATTTATCACATCCAACATCCTCTTAAGGAAGTTAATGTCAAAATATTCAACAGGCATGGGGTCAGATCAGTAGTATTAAGTCAAGCAATTTTGCCTTAACAGCTAGCTGGGTGATCAACTGGGAACAAGAGATGCGATGCCTAGGATGAGTTTTTATTTCTCTAAAGTGTGCTAACCCCTTTTTCCATTCTCGTATGAAGCACATTGCTCTCAATTTTCATTTTGTGCGTCGTCTCATCTAGAATGGTGAGATTCGAGTCTCTCACGTGTCGTTTGCTGATCAGATGCCGATACTCTTACTAAGCCTCTTTCAGCTCCTCGCCTACTTCATCTTCGTTCCAAGATTGGTGTCTTTTCGGCGTCCATCTTACAGGGGCATGATAACTAATAATAAACATTAAATGTTTGGTTGTGTCTATTTATGTACAATATCTTTTATTTTGTATCTTGTCCAAGTATTTCCTTTATCTCTTGTATCCTAGCTAGTTTGGGGTTTTCTTGTAAGTTACGCTAGGAGGTTTGTATATACATTCTGCTCTATGGCGCTTGGAAAAAAAAATCAATGAAAATACTTTCATCCAACTCTTATAACCCCCCCCCCAACCAAATATTTATTTGACATGTATGTATATTCCTATTCTATGACGCAAAAAACTTAATTAGTTTTCCTTAAAATAAAAATTTGGTGGCTATAAAAAATAAAAAAATTACCAGTGGTCATGTGAACGTATAAATAATTTCGTCATATAGTTGTATTTGGTACAATACCCATTCTATTAGATAACACTATTAAGTATTAATATACCTGAAATGTACGTGTATTGGTGGTGTAATATACAACATTTAACACAAAAATGTAATTAATGAATCAAATTATTTTGGGTAAATTTCATATTTACTCCTTTATGTTTTTCTACAAAAATCCCTCTCAAAACTAGCTGACCCTTGTTGTATGCTAAAATTAACACTCTCCCGAAATATATATCATAATAATCGAACAAAATAAATTTTAACATTTTTCTCATTGTACCCTTTACATATTTCATATTTAAAGAAATAAATGTTTAAAAAGTAATATAGTTAAAAAACTTAGGAAATTATATATAACAATAACAAAAAAAAAAAAACTAGTAGTTTAACCAAATACTATAATTTTTAAGTAATATAAATATTTTTATATTTAATAAAGATGCTAAAATTGTCCTTTAATTTTGTATAACAAAAATGTTGAAAACAGAACGTACTTTTTTTTTTTTTTTTGTCTGGCCAAATGTGATCTCAACTCTTCCGGGGGTGTGGGGGTTTAATGAATTTTAGCATAATACGGGAGGGGTTTGGATTATTAATTAAACACATGGATTTTTTAACTTTTTAAGAAAAATACAAAGAGGTTATATGAATTTTGACCCATTTATTTTTAATAAATTAAAACGAAACATACGAAATATAAAAATGCATACAATTTTCGACGAGCTTGACTGTTAGGATATAAGTATCCAAAGTCACATTAGATCCTCTAATTTAAAATTATACGTCCTATTCGTGTTCACCATCAAAATCATTAATTTTTTTCTTTCATTTTTCTTTAATTTTAATTTCTTTTGGTTTAGCCTAGTTCTATACTATTATTTCAAAATTTATTTCTCCCAATTAGGGTTTATAGTTATTTTATAGTATTTGAATTTCATTTTTTAGTTAATATAATTAATTATTAAGGTTGATTATTTCAAAATTAGGGTATATAATTTTTAAAATTTCAATCCACAGCAATAAATAATACTTTGGATTAATTATAATATAATAAAAGTTTTATTTTCATGAAAAACATTATTAAAATTACATAATTTTAGTGATGGGACACAAATGAGACACGCAATATGAACAAGAGGATCTCATCCGAAACAAAGTACGTAGTTTATGAGCGGACTAAAAATCTATATAGATTCGATCGAAGCCTTTTAGGGAAGCCTAAGAATTGAACAACAATATATCGAACTTGCAGAGAGAATAGTTAATGTGGGGACTGAAAGTCTGATATATCGACTCATAGATTAAACCTACTTGTCAAAAACTTCCAAGCAGTTTCGCAAAGTCTACACCCTAAATCTCAAAATAAACTACACGGTTTTGTAATTATTTAATTAATCAAATAAAGAAAGGAGAATTGAAGCCACCACCTAGCAGGCAGGAAACTTCAATAGTCAATATATATTTAATATATATTAGAAATTGGGCACTTACATTTACATAAGGATAGAAAGAGGAGCAGAATAATGGGGCACACCGAAATTCAACATAAGTTAATTCGTGAATAGTGGCTAATTAAGATGAAAACAGCAGTGAGAAGCAAGAGTGGGAGAGAAATCTATGGCCTAAAAGGGTCAGTAATAATGAATCTTCTGTTACAAATTAGTGAAACTTATTGTCAATTAAGTTAGAGTTGAATTAGTCAAAGTCTGTTATGTTTTTTCCTTCTATTTAGCTATTAGTTATTTCCATTATCTTTAGTTAGTATCTTAACACAAGATGTGTTTAGTTGAGATATTTTAGGATTTCTTCCAATATTTATTTAGCTTGTATTTGTCATTTATTCTCATTGCAATATATCTCAGTTTATTTCTGCAATCTTCTCTGTTTGCTTCTGCTGCTGTCTCATTCTTTGACATGGTATCAAAGCCTGGTTATCCTGCATACCAGGTGTTCGTTTTTATTTCTCTGTGAAGATGAATGGTGGAAGTAGTGCCTTAGTAGATAAACTTGTTGGTAACAATTATAGTTACTGGAAGCTGTGTATGGAAGCTTATCTACAAGGGCAAGATTTGTGGGATCTTATCTCTGGAGATGATGAACTCCCAGCGGATACAACAGCAAATGTCGAAGCACGGAGAAAGTGGAAGATCAAGTGTGGCAAAGCTTTATTTGCTTTGCGTACGTCGATCAGTATGGATTATATCGAGCATGTTCGTGATGTCAAGACACCCAAAGAAGTGTGGGAGACACTTGAAAGACTGTTCACTCAAAAGAACACAATGAGGCTCCAATTTTTGGAGAATGAACTTGCTCGGATAGTTCAAGGTCAGCTTTCAATCTCTGAGTATTTTTTGAAAGTTAAAACTTTGTGTTCTGAAATTTCAGAATTAGATACGGACGAACCTGTAAAAGATGCTCGATTGCGTCGTTATCTTATTCATGGATTGCGTGAAGATTTTATGCCATTTATCTCTTCGATACAAGGGTGGGCAACTCAACCCTCTATTATTGAGTTGGAAAATTTGTTATCAAATCAGGAAGCATTGGTGAAACAAATGGTTGGTGTTAACAAACAATCGGCATCTCCAGTTGAGGATGCTCTTTACGCGAAAGACAAGGGAAAGGGCAAGTTTGTTAACACAAATAATTCAAATGGCAGAAACCAACCTAAAGGCGACGGGCAGTCCAAATTTTTTTCGAATGAATGTTATAGATGTGGAAAAACAGGTCACATAAAACGCACTTGTCGTGTGAAAGTGAAGTGTGATCGGTGTGGAAAACCAGGTCATATTCAACGAAATTGTCGTGTTGATCTTGCTAGAGACGGAGTGAACTCAGCACATGAAATTCATGAGCCTGATGAGCAGACTAAGTGGGAACAATGCTTGTTTATTGAGGATATTCATCAACCTTGTGAGGTGAATTCTGCCACACAACATTGCAAGGCAGAAGTATATACCAATGTTTCCACTGATGTCAACAAGGAATGGATCGTTGATTCTGGATGTTCTCACCATGCAACTAGTGATGAATCATTACTCTCAAATGCTCGTCCACATACTCGGAAGAAAGTTATTGTGACTGCGGATAATTCACTACACCCAGTAGTGAAAGAAGGGACTGTTTGTGTTGATAAGGATGTCTCACTTGAAGATGTATATCACGTTCCAGGCCTGAAAAAGAATCTTGCTTCGGTTTCTCAGATTACTGATTCGGGGAGGTATGTGCTTTTTAGTCCACATGACGTACAGATTCTTGCCAATATAAAACACATTAAAGCTGATGTTTTATATTCTGGAAATAGAAAAGATTCACTATATGTTTTGTCTGCAACCAATGCATATGCTGAAAAGATAGGTCAAAATGCAAGTGCCACTATTTGGCATGCTCGATTGGGCCACGTTGGTTACCAATTGCTGCAGAGAATTTCTGTGAAGAGACTAATTGAAGGCATTCCTCGCTTTGAGAAAGTTCATCCAGATGTGGTTTGTTTGGGCTGCCAATTCGGAAAATCACATCGTCTTCCTTTCCCGAATTCAAAGAATAGAGCTTCTGCTGCCTTGCAACTGGTGCACTCAGATTTAATGGGGCCAACAAAGACACCAAGTTATTGTGGTTTTCTCTATATTATGATTATTGTGGATGATTTTTCTCGTTTTTCATGGGTTTTCTTTCTTGAAAACAAAAGTCAGGCTTTCTCCAAATTTATTCAGTTCAAGGAGCAGGTGGAGAAAGAGTTAGGGATGTCAATAAAGTGTCTACGCACTGACAATGGAGGAGAGTTCATGTCAGATCAGTTTCTTAATTATTGCAGAGACCATGGTATTCGGCGTCAAATGACATGTCCAGACACTCCACAACAGAACGGGGTTGCTGAGCGTAAGTTAGCACATCTTACATCTATGTGTTTATCCTGGTTACATGCAAAAAATCTTCCAAGAGAGCTTTGGGCAGCAGCTATTCAGTTAGCATGTCATGGTGTTAATCGACTACCTCCATGGCAAGGTTCAGAAATTTCTCCATATGAGTTAATATACCATCACAAACCCAATGTGAGTTATTGTCGAGTCTTTGGTTCAATTTGTTATGTTCATATCGCAAAATCCCATCGAACTAAACTTGATCCAAAGGCGAAGCGGTGTATTTTTGTTGGATATGATACTCACAGGAAGGGGTGGAGATGTATGGATCTAGATACAAAGAAAGTTATAGTCTCACGTGATGTGGTGTTTGATGAAATTTCATCCGACTTTACTGGTGGACAACAATGCGTGAAGACTGATCTTTCGCCATTTGTTGATGATGAAAGGGTGAGCAACACTATTCAGCAGGAAGAAGCTATAGAGGCTGGAAATCGAAGGCCCATCAGACAAAGAAAGCAACCATCTCATTTGGTTGATTATGAGGTTTCCTTAAATCTTTGTTCTGTTGTTTCAGCTTTTCTGATGGGAGATTCATGTGATGATGAGCCAGCATCTTATGATGAAGCCAAAGGGATCCCCGAATGGGAAAAGACAATGAATGAGGAAATTTCTGCTCTAAACAAGAACTGCACCTGGGAGCTCGTTGAAAAGTCCAAGGATATTCTGCCTGTCACTTGTAAATGGGTGTATAAGTTGAAGAAGAAAGCAGATGGTACAATCGATCGTTACAAAGCTCGTCTAGTTGCTCGTGGTTTTTCTCAACAGTATGGTGAAGATTATGAGGAAACTTTCAGCCCTGTTGCAAAAATGGTAACAATTCGAACTATTATTTCTTTGGCTGCTCATAATAATTGGAATTTGTGGCAATTAGATGTGAAGAATGCGTTTCTTTATGGAGACTTGGATCGTGATATTTTTATGGATCAACCCCTTGGATTTATCTCTAAAAAGTTCCCAAACCATGTGTGTCGACTCAAGAAATCGTTGTACGGCCTCAAGCAAGCACCTCGTGCTTGGTACGGTAAAATTGCTCAATATCTTGATTTTTGTGGTTTCAAGTCTTCAGCTGCAGATTTCAGTTTATTTTTCAAGAAAACATCTTCAGTTTGTATCATGATTCTTCTCTATGTGGATGATATGATTATTACGGGCAATGATAATGCTGAAATTACTCAACTTCGGGATGCCCTGTCTCTTCGGTTTGAAATGAAGAATCTGGGAGAAGTTAGTTCTTTTCTTGGTTTGGAAGTTCAGAAGTCAGATGAATTTTTTGTCTCACAACGTGGATATGTAGCAAGTCTGTTGAATCGTTTCAATATGACAGATTCAAAGTTTATGGCTACTCCTATGGAAATTAACTTAAAGCTTGCTATTGATGGAGGAAAGTTGCTGAAAGATGCAACTCGTTATCGTCAACTTGTTGGTAGTTTATTTTACTTAACTATCACAAGACCTGACATTTCTTTTTCTGTAGGAGTTATTTCTCAATTTATGGGAAAACCGTGTGAGACTCATATGACTGCCGCAAAGAGAATTCTTCGCTACATTAAGAGTACTCTAAATTTTGGGTTGTATTATAAGAATAATTGTGGAGCCCCGAAAAATTTATTATTTGCGTTATTCTAAATTATTATTTTGGAGCATGATATTAATTGTTTAAGTCCCATAAGTCGCACCTAGTATAAAGTTTAATATATGTGGAGCATGTTTTAAATGCATTGCATTTATTTCTTTAACGAGAATGATTAAGTTTATTCTTACTTATTTAGCTAATTTTGGGCCAAAGTCATTTATCTTATTTTTATCTTTCCTGGCCCAAGAAGATATTTTTTTACCCAATTTAATTTTCGAGGCCCACAGCTGTAAGCCCAAGATTTTGAAAAATTGAGGAATTGGAATCCCCCCTTCTTCCTACACGCCTCTCACCACTAGAAACCCTAGACCTAATATACCATGTTCAAGCCATCCATGTTTAGGAAAGAAATCATACACAATGTCAACTTTTCCATAATGAATTCCTAAGTTCTAGTATAAATATGTGAGTTCCTCCTTGATTTTTTTCACACACCAAAAACAAAGAAAAATAATAGAGAAGAAAATTTTCTTTCCTGGAGCTACTGATTTTCGTAAGGTATGAGATCTGCTCAAGTTTTGTTTGAAACCTTGCTTTTATATAATTTCGAACTAAGTTGTTGGAAAGGAATAAGAGTAGAAACCATTTTCTTTTCTGATATCTCTGTGCTTTTCGTAGAGAAGAAAAGATCAAAAGAAAGAAGAATTTGTTATTTAATTTCATTTGTTGTGCTGTTTCGTAAAAGAGATGAGAGAGAGAGATTTATGTATTTTCAAGACAAAGCATAAAGTTTGACTATTGTTTTGGTGGGACCCACGGTGATGTCTAGGAGTCATGTATCAATTTAGTTATTTGATTTCTTGCATGCATATATATATATATATATAATATGCATAGAGATATGTATTTTATTTCTGTTCATATTTATGCTAGTAAAATTATACATCACCTCTTTATGCGCATACCTACAAATATATTTATTACGTGTATGTATATATGTATAACACTCAGATATGTGTATGGTTATTGTCTAAAGTATGTGATTTGTTTTAAAGAGTGTGAAATCATTTTATGATTTATATTAACGTATAATTAATATTCTAGGCAAGGCGCGCCGAGACTTAACCAATTAATTGTCAAGGTTAAGGTGGGGATTATATGTTAATATATTGTTATCTCTTCTATATTTTGGTACATGTTATGTGAAAATGCAGTGCCGAGTCCTCCGGACTATAAAGTACCGAGTCTTCGACACTATAAAGTACGGAGTCCTTTGGACTATAAAGTACCGAGCCTAATGGCTGAATCAGAAATACAGATTACAGGATTTGGTCTACGGGCCAAAGATTTTATTCACATATTTCTTGTTAAATTTATAGTTTTGATAACAGAAATTTTCCCCACTGAGTTAGAAGAACTCACCCCAAATCTTTTACACTTTTCAGGAAATGGCTCGGGCGATGTGTGACGGGCAAGATGCGATGGCGATGGTCTATTAGTTGGATAAATAAAATTCAAAAATAAATTATGAGACATTTGCTTAATTTTCCGTATTTTCCGTTTTTCTTTTATTTACATTAAAACTATGATGTTTCATTTATGTCTTTTGATGACATTATTGGGATCCCGATTTTAGGGAAGTTAATTAATGATTAAAGTTTAGTAATGTTTCTTTAATTTATGAGTATAAATTTTTGGGGCGTGACAGTTGGTATCAGAGAGACACGTTCCTGTATATATAAAAAAAAATTACACATAAGAAATAAGATTTTGACCATCATCGCATCCGCCACATCGTCCCGAGAAGAGGTAAAAAGTAAAGTTATTATTGATGCATGATTAAAGTTATTGTTGATGCATGATTATGTGAGTTGTTTGTTGTATTATTTTATATAGCTGCAAGTTTTATTATAGATGGTGAGACTAAAGAAAACTGCAAGGATGAGCACAGGAGGGCAAGCCCTAGGGCGTATATTAGCTAGTAGGGAGGAAGATCTCAAGGACCACTTGATCGGCAAGTTTTTCCGTCTGACTTGGGATGACACGGCCCCAGAGATGCAATTGCTAAAGATACAACACCTTTGGAGAAAGATGGAGCAAGCTGGGTGCACCGTGAATCCAGCTGAGGCGGTCAAAAAAGTTCATAGAATGATCACCTCTCCCGTCATTGAGTTCTTCGCCTCGGAGGCCAGAGAGGATCTTACCATGGTGATTCAGACAAGACGGGCAGTACACCACATCATAGATTTTGATGCATTCATTGACCGAACCCTGCAATACTGGAAGGGTGAGGTCTATGGTCGCATACCGAAAGGGATCAGAGTGGGCCGCCAAGAACCTTATGAGAGGGCAAACTTTGCAAAGAGGATGAAAAGAGCTAGTAGTGTTTGAGTGATTTTAGTAGTTGATTAATCATTTAGTTGTTTTTGTCGAGATCGAGAGGTGACCTTCCAGCAGCCAGGAGAGAAGCAGTTCTCTTTCAAAGGATCAAAGATGAACAAATCGCCCAACATAATTTCGGCGATGAAGACGGTCAAGTTAATGAGAAGAAAGAATTGTCAAGCTTTTCTGGTAAGCGTGACAAGCACACCAGACCAAGAGAGGAATTTGGAGGATATTCCCATAGTGAAGGAATATCCTGATGTTTTTCCAGAGGACATTGTTGAACTGCCACCAGACCATCAGGTGGAATTCTCGATCGACATAGTTCCAGGTGCAGCGCCTATTTCCAAGGCACCTTATCGAATGGCGCCGAAGGAATTAGAAGAATTGAAGGTCCAAATTCAGGAGTTGCTAGATAAAGGATATATTCGTCCTAGCTTGTCACCATGGGGTGCACCAGTATTGTTCGTGAAAAAGAAGGATGGAAGCATGAGGATGTGTATCGACTACCGTGAGTTGAACAAGCTCACCATCAAGAATAAGTACCCATTGCCGAGGATCGAGGACCTTTTCGATCAATTGAAAGGTGCGGGAGTGTTCTCAAAGATCGATTTGAGATCAGGATATCACCAGCTAAAGGTCAAGGAAGGAGACATACCAAAGACGGCATTCCGAACTAGATACGGACATTACGAATTCACCGTAATGCCCTTCGGACTCACCAACGCACCGGCAGTGTTCATGGACCTCATGAACAGGGTTTTTCATCAGTACCTGGACCAGTTTGTCATCGTATTCATTGATGACATCCTGGTGTACTCCAAAGACAAGAAGCAGCATGAGGAGCATCTGAGAATTATTCTGGAAACCTTGCAGAGAGAGAAGCTTTACGCCAAATTTAGCAAAAGTGAGTTTTGGCTTGATCGTGTGGTGTTTCTGGGCCATGTGGTGACAGCGCAAGGAATAGAGGTGGATCCAGCAAAAGTGGAAGCCGTGACAAATTGGGACGCACCAAAGAATGCTGGTGACATAAGAAGCTTTTTGGGTCTTGCAGGATATTATCGCCGTTTCATCGAAGGTTTCTCAAAGATAGCCGGCCCGTTAACCCGATTAACAAGGAAGGGAGTCAAGTTCGAGTGGAGTGAAAAGTGTGAAGAAAGTTTCCAAACGTTAAAGCGGAAACTTACAACAGCACCAGTGTTAATTATCCCAGAAGGCAGTGAAGGATTTGTGATTTATTGCGATGCTTCCAAGCAGGGACTCGGGTGTGTTTTGATGCAGCACGGAAAGGTAGTAGCCTATGCTTCAAGACAATTGAAGATTCATGAGCTCAACTACCCTACTCACGATCTGGAGTTAGCAGCGGTAGTTCATGCCTTGAAGATCTGGCGACATTACCTGTATGGAGGAAAATGTGAGATATATTCGGACCACAAGAGTTTGAAATACCTTTTCACACAGAAGGAGTTGAACATGAGGCAGAGAAGATGGCTCGAGTTGGTAAAGGATTACGACTGCACCATCCACTATCATCCGGGGAAAGCCAATGTCGTAGCAGATGCCCTGAGCAGGAAGGGAGTACCCACGGCTCAACTTATTCGAGAATTTTCAAACTTGAATATTGATGTAGTTTCGCCAACAGAAAGCACGGAAGCAATCTTGGCAACCATGACACTACAACCATTGCTAAGAGACCAAATCAAGGAGGCTCAAGGGAATGACAAGTTTCTGTGCAAGATCAAGGAAAGAGTTCTCAAAGGCAACATCCAAAATTTTGCGATTTCAGACGACAAGGCGTTGGTCTACGAAGGAAGAATTTGTGTACCAAAAGATAGTCGGATAAGGGAAGAGATACTGAAAGAGGCACACAATACGCCTTATTCTATCCATCCTGGAGGAACAAAAATGTACCAGGACCTGAAGAAACACTTTTGGTGGAGAAACATGAAGAGATCCATTGGTGACTATGTGGAAAGATGTATGACCTGTCAGCAAGTGAAAGCTGAACACCAGAGACCAACCGGACTGCTTCAACCCCTTGAGATTCCAGAATGGAAGTGGGAGAACATCTCTATGGATTTCGTGGTGGGACTACCAAAGACGATCAAAGGAAACCATGCCATTTGGGTAATCGTGGATAGACTTACCAAATCCGCTCATTTCCTTCCAATTAAGATGACGTTCAGCATGGACCGATTAGCTCAACTTTATGTGGATGAAATTGTAAGGCTACATGGAGTACCGGTGACCATCGTGTCTGATCGAGACACAAGATTCACATCAAACTTTTGGAAGAGCCTGCAAGAAGCCATGGGAACGAGGCTGAGCTTTAGCACTGCCTATCATCCTCAAACGGATGGTCAATCGGAGAGAACCATTCAAATCCTAGAGGACATGCTTCGAGCATGTGTCATGGATTTTGGCGAAAACTGGGAGAAACATCTACCATTGGTGGAATTCGCATACAACAACAGCTATCAAGCAACCATCGGGATGGCTCCTTACGAAGCATTGTACGGGAGGAAGTGTAGATCACCTTTGCACTGGGATGAAGTTGGCGAAAGGAGAATTTTAGGCCCAGAAATAGTTGAGAAGACAGTGGCGGCTATCAACAAGATAAGAGAACGTATCAAAATAGCTCAAGACCGACAAAAGTCATATGCCGACCTCAAGAGGAGAGACTTTCACTATGAAGTTGGAGACAAAGTATTCCTGAAGCTGTCACCAATGAAGGGTGTGGTTCGCATCGGAAAAAGAGGAAAATTGAGGCCAAGGTATGTTGGGCCGTTCGAAATTCTAGAAAGAGTTGGGAAGCTTGCATACAGACTGGCGTTACCTCCAAGTTTAACATCGATCCACAATGTCTTTCACGTTTCTTCCCTTAGAAGGTATATTCACGACCCCGCCAACATCGTGAATCACGGTGAACTAGGACTTAGCAAGGATCTGTCTTACAAGGAGTATCCAATAGCTATTTTGGATAAGAAAGTGCATGTGCTAAGAAACAAGGAAATCTCACTAGTGAAAGTTCAGTGGAGTCGACACGATAAGAACGAGGCTACGTGGGAAAAAGAAGAGGATTTTAGGTCTAGATATCCGAACTTCATGGACACAGGTAAGTAATTTCGAGGACGAAATTCTTTTAAGTAGGGGAGGATGTGGAGCCCCGAAAAATTTATTATTTGCGTTATTCTAAATTATTATTTTAGAGCATGATATTAATTGTTTAAGTCCCATAAGTCGCGCCTAGTATAAAGTTTAATATATGTGGAGCATGTTTTAAATGCATTGCATTTATTTCTTTAACGAGAATGATTAAGTTTATTCTTACTTATTTAGCTAATTTTGGGCCAAAGTCATTTATCTCATTTTTATCTTTCCTGGCCCAAGAAGATATTTTTTACCCAATTTAATTTTCGAGGCCCACAGCTGTAAGCCCAAGATTTTGAAAAATTGAGGAATTGGAATCCCCCCTTCTTCCTACACGCCTCTCACCACTAGAAACCCTAGACCTAATATACCATGTTCAAGCCATCCATGTTTAGGAAAGAAATCATACACAATGTCAACTTTTCCATAATGAATTCCTAAGTTCTAGTATAAATATGTGAGTTCCTCCTTGATTTTTTTCACACACCAAAAACAAAGAAAAATAATAGAGAAGAAAATTTTCTTTCCTGGAGCTACTGATTTTCGTAAGGTATGAGATCTGCTCAAGTTTTGTTTGAAACCTTGCTTTTGTATAATTTCGAACTAAGTTGTTGGAAAGGAATAAGAGTAGAAACCATTTTCTTTTCTGATATCTCTGTGCTTTTCGTAGAGAAGAAAAGATCAAAAGAAAGAAGAATTTGTTATTTAATTTCATTTGTTGTGCTGTTTCGTAAAAGAGATGAGAGAGAGAGATTTATGTATTTTCAAGACAAAGCATAAAGTTTGACTATTGTTTTGGTGGGACCCACGGTGATGGCTAGGAGTCATGTATCAATTTAGTTATTTGATTTCTTGCATGCATATATATATATATATATAATATGCATAGAGATATGTATTTTATTTCTGTTCATATTTATGCTAGTAAAATTATACATCACCTCTTTATGCGCATACCTACAAATATATTTATTACGTGTATGTATATATGTATAACACTCAGATATGTGTATGGTTATTGTCTAAAGTATGTGATTTGTTTTAAAGAGTGTGAAATCATTTTATGATTTATATTAACGTATAATTAATATTCTAGGCAAGGCGCGCCGAGACTTAACCAATTAATTGTCAAGGTTAAGGTGGGGATTATATGTTAATATATTGTTATCTCTTCTATATTTTGGTACAAGTTATGTGAAAATGCAGTGCCAAGTCCTCCGGACTATAAAGTACCGAGTCTTCGAGACTATAAAGTACGGAGTCCTTTGGACTATAAAGTACCGAGCCTAATGGCTGAATCAGAAATACAGATTACAGGATTTGGTCTACGGGCCAAAGATTTTATTCACATATTTCTTGTTAAATTTATAGTTTTGATAACAGAAATTTTCCCCACTGAGTTAGAAGAACTCACCCCAAATCTTTTACACTTTTCAGGAAATGGCTCGGGCGATGTGTGACGGGCAAGATGTGATGGCAATGTTCTATTAGTTGGATAAATAAAATTCAAAAATAAATTATGAGACATTTGCTTAATTTTCCGTATTTTCCGTTTTTCTTTTATTTACATTAAAACTATGATGTTTCATTTATGTCTTTTGATGACATTATTGGGATCCCGATTTTAGGGAAGTTAATTAATGATTAAAGTTTAGTAATGTTTCTTTAATTTATGAGTATAAATTTTTGGGGCGTGACAATAATACATCATTCTCTTTGAGTGGTTATGTAGATGCAGATTGGGCTGGTGACATAAATGATAGGCGCTCAACAACGGGGTATTGTTTCGACACAGGTAGTGCTGCAATATCGTGGTGTGGTAAAAAGCAGGCCACTATTGCTCTTTCAAGTTGTGAAGCTGAATATATGGCAGCTATTATGGCTACTCAAGAGTGTGTTTGGCTTAGGAGGCTTATTGGAGACATTTTCTGTGATGTGAATTATGTTGTTACTATTCATTGTGATAATGAAAGTGCAATCAAGCTTGCTGGAAATCCCATGTTTCATGCTCGCACGAAACACATTGAAACGCACTACCATTTTGTTCTTGAAAAGGTTTTGACTCAAGTGGTTCAGTTGCAGAAAATTCGAAGTGAAGATCAAGTTGCAGATATATTTACAAAGGCTCTTAGCAAAGCAAAGTTTGAAGGCTTTCGAAGGGATCTTGGTGTTGCTGACATCAAGTCTACTGGTGTGAACATCAAGTCTGACAAGTTTGCACTAAGGGAGAGTGTTACAAATTAGTGAAACTTATTGTCAATTAAGTTAGAGTTGAATTAGTCAAAGTCTGTTATATTTTTTCCTTCTATTTAGCTATTAGTTATTTCCATTATCTTTAGTTAGTATCTTAACACACGATGTGTTTAGTTGAGATATTTTAGGATTTCTTCCAATATTTATTTAGCTTGTATTTGTCATTTATTCTTATTGCAATATATCTTAGTTTATTTCTGCAATCTTCTCTGTTTGCTTCTGCTGCTGTCTCATTCTTTGACATCTTCAACTAGCTGCAGTTCTGAAAGTGAAAACGATGACATCGTTCATTCAGTTTCCATCGAAGCAACTGAAACTGCTCCAGTTTCCTTTGAAACAAACGTTGTAGACAGCCAAGATGCAACTCAAATGCCGAAAGGTCAGCACATCTTTTCTTATTCATTTTTTTTTCTTTTCTCTCGTACATCTAGGTGGGATTGATCATATATTTTAGGAATTTATTTAGCTCTTTGTTTCTATGACTTGTAAGTGTTATTAAACGCTTTAATATTTTATTGAAATTTTTTTTGTTGAGAAATAGATTCAACTAAGTTTCCAACCATATAGACACCAACCTTTAAAATGAGGTATCATGTAAAAATTAACATGTTATGTATTGGTAATATAAATACAAGATATTAACAATTTTTTGATATCATATAAACAAAGTTTAACAGTTACAACTTGCATATACATGCAAATTGATTTTTTGTAATTTTCGTCAACTTTTGGTCGAATAAACATGTGCATATGAATCTTAAATGAAAGATTATGAAAAATATTTAACTTGATATATTATTTGTGTAAATTGACTTAAAAATGAATAAGTTATGAATATTGAAAGTTTCTATGAATTTTTGTAACATAATTTTTCTAGCCTTTTGACTGCTATGTATTAGGAATGTCAATCAGGTAGCCCACTTGATTTCGGGTTATCTTTATCGGGCTGTCGGACTATTTGATTTGGGCTTGTAACGCCCCAAGCCTACGGGGGTGGGGTCCGGTAACGAAATGATGGCATAACGGACTCTGCGAGCAACTACTTGGCATCCATCCTCGTATTGCCAAAATGGTTAACCCAAGTTGTTAGAGAGTCCATTAAACCTACTTATATACATATCAAACTTTCATTCTCCCACCGAAGTGGGACATTACATTCTCCCCCCGTTAGAGAGATGACGTCCTCGTTGTGCTCCTTCCTCTGTAGGATCGTCCCCGGGATCCTGTTTGAGCACACCTGGACTGGTTCCAGGGCCCGATCGAGCACACTCGGGGTATGCTCTGATACTATTTGTAATGCTCCAATTTCATTTTTGATAGAAAATAGTACGTTACTCATGTTTTTAAATAATAAAATAATTTATTGAAAATACAGCGGAAGTTTCATATCATAAATTGACATTTATTACATAAATAAAGTCAAAAATAAAATAAAAATATCATTTAATCATGTTTGACCATTTAACCATTATCATCACATCTTGTCCGCTCACACATCGCTTGAGCTCTTGCCTGAAAAGAAATAAAAGATTAGGGTCAGTCATTTAAACTCATTGGAGAGTGACCATTATCCAAACTATAAATTTAACAGAACAGTATGTAAAAATACTTAATTCATATAACTTGTACTTTTGCATCAGCTCTTAGGCTCGGTACTTTGTCTAGATGACTCCGTACTTTATAGTCCAGAAGACTTTGTACTTTATAGTCAAGAAGACTCTGAATTGAAATTTCACATAGCTCATGTACAAACATATAGAGAGGATAACGATAAAATTTTCAACATAAAATCCCACTTTGACCTTGACCTTGAAATAAAGAATTATTTGCTTATGTTACGGTGCGCCTTGCCTATAAATAATTATCTTATATTAATTAATAATGCGTGTAATTTAGCATCCGAGATTCTTGTAATTTAGTAGTGTAATGCTTAGTAATTAGTATTAAGCATGTATAGAATAATCGAACAAAAAAAAATCAACTTCAAAATGTACTCATCGTCACCAATAACCTATTCAAGCAATAAAAAATACAAACACATGTATCATATACACATAAAGTTATTTAATGCTGTTCTCATAAAGTACATTGTTCAAAAATAGTTTAACATGATACAAAAATATTTCGATATGCTATTTTTAAGTTTCAAAATGCTTAATTTGTTATTTTGTAATGCTCGATCATATTACATGAAGGTGATTTTTTTCATCCAAAATTCTTGTAATTTAGTAGTGTAATGCTTAATATAAGCATGTATGGAATAATCAAAATTGCTATATCGATTTTTTTTAAAGAAATTATAATCGTCTTAATGGTGTATGGAAGATTAATATTTGATTTATTAATTTGGTTAAAGTCCAAGAAAAATAGCGTAACAACCTTAATGATTTCATGTTGAGATATACGTTTTGGTGTTATTTGTGTATGATTAATAATAAAGAATTTTTACGCTTTATTATAGATTATTAAACATGGTTTTGATATTGTTGTTTTTAATTATAATTGTTAAAAGTTAATATGTACTTTGAAGCTTTGGTTGATTATTTCCAATTGTTATTTTGCAATTGCAATATTAATAGAATAGCACATATGATAGTATCATTTTTAATGTAATTACAAAAGTAAATTATATGATTAAAAATAATACTAACATATTAATGAAGTAATAATGGAAAAATCGTGAATGAATGGATTTAATGGTTTTAAAAGACCTCAATTAATTTGTCATGACATATATGCCCTTTTTACATATAATAAATATAAAAAATTAATTGAATCCATTCCTACACACACACACACTAGATGTGCAACTGAATTAGATAAAAACTCGACAAATAAATTCTTAATTTATGGTCTTGTTGGATTCTTCTTTGGGATCCTACCCTCTGAGTTTTCGCTTGTTTCACTTTTTCATTTTCTTTAGGTTATATAATATTTCATTTGGCCAATACATTATTAGTTTGTCAATCATTAAATTAAACCTCGTGAAACTAGCAAATCTTCATAGTCGAAACATTCTAAATTTATAGTGGTTGTATTTCAGCGGGGAATAATAGAGGGGGAATTCATCTTTCAGATCTTCAAGAAACAATGTATAGAGCTACATTGGAAGATAACTGTCTAGGAACTGCACTGCTTTTGGCAGAGTCTCCAAAATTAGGTAGTGATGAGATCACAGAAGAGGGAGATAGAGCGCTTCATGTAGCTGCTGCCATGAAACACCAACAAATTGTGCAACAACTAGTCGAAATAATGAGTCCGAGCGACTTAGCATTGCTAGAAGGGCATGGCTACACAGCATGTTGCTATGCCGCGATATCAGGCTCGGTTGAAATTGCAGATTTAATGATAAGAAATAATCCATCTCTTGCCACTGCACGTGACTGGGAAAATAAGACACCCCTTCACAAGGCAGCTTTGCGTGGAAATGCAGAGATGGTTTCATATTTTCTGAAATCTGCTAAAGTTGAAGATTTATCAAAAGATGAATGGTTTGATCTTCTGCTAGTAGCTATACGTCGCCAAATGTATGGTATGATCGTCTCTCTTCGTCCTCACTTTCGTGTGTGTGTGTCAAATTATTTCGTTTGCCCACCACGAAGTGATTTGGTTTGGGTACGTAAATATGCATGTGGTGCTTATACGACTTTTGTAAGTTATATTAGTTGCTTAGTAAACACCAATTAGCTACTATATATAATATTTCAGATTTTTAGCTAGTTAATGAAGTTATTTATTAATTATTTGGAATTATTATAGTTGATCAAAAACATCTATTATATTTCTAAAAAATAAGTACATCCACCATATTTGCAGATGTGGCTTTAGACATGTTGGGAAGGGAACAATTACTTGCTACAATGAGGAACGATGAAGGAACACCTTTGCATCTGTTGGCTAGACAACCTTTCTTCCTCAATAGTAATTGACCTGCCTCCATACATACATACATACATACATACATGGATTATTTTTGTAACCGGCATATGTATATGTTAGGAAGGCAAAGGCTGAATGGAGTGATGCGAGAAGATATGAAGTTGTTGGCTCGCAAGCTGTGGGAAGGTATTCAAAAATTGGGACAGGCTAGCGCGCTCGAGCTAATGAAAAATCCTCCGATTCTTCACGATGCAGCTGAAGTAGGAAACTCCGAGCTCATAACTATGCTTACGCACACTTACCCTAATCTTGCTTGGCAAACCAACATCGAAGGATACACTATATTTCATATTATTGTTAAACACCGACACGAGAACTTGTTGTGGCTGATTGATGAGATAGGAGCTAGGAAAGATTTGATTGCAATCTGGCAAGATGAAAATGGCAACAACATTTTACATTTAGCTGCGGAATTATCAGCTCCGAAAAGCAGGATCCTACTCATGACAGCTTTTGAAATGCAAAGGGAGATGCTGTGGTTTGAGGTAACAAGTTAATTGCATACATATGTGTGTGTTAGTATGAAAAAATTAGTGATTGCTCAATTTTGCATGCAGAGAGTTAAGGCAATTGTACCACCATTGTGTTTGGAGATGAGAAACAGAGACGGACAGACGCCAACAGAATTGTTTTCCAAGAGGCACAAGAGCTTGTTGGAGGAGAGTCGAACGTGGATGAGGAATGCAACAGATTCTTGCATGCTCGTCTCGACTTTAATATTCACAATGGTGTATGCTTCGGCCTTCGCCATACCGGGAGCATACAATCAAGTTACTGGGATTCCCATACTCTTGAGGACGAACTGGATGACTTGTTTCATTACATTCGAAGCGTTGTCTATGCTTTCCTCGGCATGCTCCATCCTCTGTTTCTTGTGCATCATGGTGTTGGGTATCAACGAAGGCCACTTTGCCAGAAATCTGCCATATTTTTTCATATGGGGACTTATTGCGCTCTCATTCTCTCTCTTTGGTGTCGTCTCTGTTTTCATGTCGGCTTACTTTTTGGTCTACGTCAAGAAAAGGGCTGCGCTGGTCATGACCGTTATTATTGTTGTTTACACTCTTATTGTTTGTGTAGTTTGCTTCCAGATTTATGCGTTGTGCATTAGCCTTCCCAAATATAGGTTTCGAAAGCGGACTTCGCACACTCTTTTCAAGCAGACGAATGATGTCCTGGCTACTAATGCTGTGATCCAGGCTACTCGTGCACGTGTTCGATTACCTAGAATTCCGGAGACACGTTTGAGTGCGGGTAGGTACTACTAAGCTACAAAGCTCGCGAATTTTATGAATTTTGAAGGATTCGTATTGTTCTTGTAACAATGTTTTTATATATACCTTGTGCTGCTCGCTAAAATGTACATGTTATGTTATGTTGTGATGTTTCTATATTATTACTTGAAATTTCTATTTTGACATTTGTTATGTATATTATATAAATTTTAGTGTTTATATAGAAAAGTAATCACTTTTACTTAATAAATTATATAAATGGTCACTTTTGGAAAAAGTAATATTATTATTGATTTTAAAGGAGAATGTACAACAATACATTATTAAAATTATTTATCATAACTTTAGATATAATAATAATAATATTTAATAAAAAATAATCTCTCTCTCCATTCCCACAACTGACAACCCTCCCCCCCCCCCCAAATTGTTTTTTATATATGTAGTCTATATATATAAATATGATATAATTTTTTTAATAAGTTTTATTTTGCCCCTCCAAATTAATTAGTGAAGTAGTGTAGGCTAAAGTCCATATTGAAAATAAATAGATTAATTCTCTATTTATCACTTAGATAATTAATTAAATAAAAAATAGTTTTTTTATCTCATTTATGATTGATGATTTTTTAGCTAACTCAAATAAGTTCAATGATTGATGAGTTTGATGGTATGAAGAAGATGTGAACAACTTAAAATGCATAAACATAATAAAATTACTGAACATTATTTTTTTATATTGCTTTAGCTATTTAATATATATATATATATATATGTATATGTATTGTAATTTTATGATAAACATGCGATCCTATATAATAATATGTTCATTTTTATTTTGCAGAGTTAATTCTACTACAACAACATTCTACTATGTATGATAGAATTTGATAATTGATTGGTCTTATTATAAGATAATTTATATTCGTATATTTTTGTCGCTTGTTGTATATTTCTGAGCAAAATAATCATATATTATGGAACAAAATATTATTGATGTATTGATATATAGAGTTTTGATATGCTGGGCTACCACAATGGGCGCCTCCTGTGAGCGTCCCGACACGTCAGCAAATTATATTTTTATTTTCTACTCATATGCGGATACGCCTCCATTCGCTAAGTTCTCACCTTCCCTCCTTTCTCCCATGACCAGTCCATCTCTGATATCCCTCTCTCTCCTCGGGTCTAATGCCATTTCACTATCTCGATTTGTTTTTTTTGAAACAATCTTAATTGTTCTCTATCTTTCACCCCTCTTATAGTGAATTTGGATTGCGTTGTCGCTTTGTCTCCCCTACAGCAATAACAATTTGTATCTCTCTTCATCAGAAATTCAATTTTTATTATTAAAGTTGATGAACTTAATGGATGATTGAATTTTGTTGTGGGCTTTCTTTCTCAGAAGTAGAATTTGAAACTACCTACAATTGCAAAGCTAAAGTTGGCATAAAACACCTTTCTTGATCGAGGAAAAACAATTTAACTGGTTCAAAGTTTTCCAATTAGGTTTTGTTATTTCAATCTAATTTAATTTGTTGGTCATTTATAGGGAGGTTTCTTAAATTTTGAATCAATGATGCTCTATTACTGTAACAAAATTGATTTTTTTTTACAGATTCGTGTAGAAAAATTTTAATTTCGATTTGCAAATTGTTCAAGAAATCTAACTTCAAATTGACTTGTTCGGGTCCTTTTTCTGGATTCGTGCAAACATAAATCGTTCACAAAATTAATGAAGCTAAGAGTTTGAGAACAAATGGAAAGTTGCAGAGAGAGAGAGAGAGTAATGGAAGCATAAAGTTGGAGAGTGAAGGGAAAGAGAATGGTTGGTGTACAAACATGACTGGTAGAATGGTTGCTATCATTTAATGAAAATAAAAGATTAAGTGTTCCAAAAATTTGGACAGCATAACATCTATAAATAGGACAAAACCCACACAAAATGCATATCAAATTGGACTTAGATCAACATAGAGACAAGAGAGTTTATCCCATATGGAAAAATGATGGTACAACTCAATGTCAATCATAACAGTTCAAGAATGAACTATAAATGAAGAAAATAGAGAAAAATTCAGGTTAATGCCTTTCTTAGTATTGAGAAAAAAAAAAAAGAAAAGAAAGGCAAGGAAAGAAGTTGTAGTGGGTAGGAAAGGGGTGGAGTGACAGGAGGTCTTCGTGTAATAGTCTTTGTAACCTTGCAATGGAGTAGTGGATTGTTTCTCATGGACTAGAGAAGTCTCCTTGAAGTAGATCAATCGATCGAACAGGGTTACCAATCTCGCGCCATTTATTGCTTAAAGTTTTATCATTCTGATCGTGCATGTTAACAAGAATGTACATGTACATGTTTGTAAAGATGAGTACTATCTCCGCACAGTTTATGTAACTTCATAAGCCACCTTCCCTCGAGTATCTTTTTTATTTTAACAAACCAAGAGAAATGAGATTTCTTTTCAGCTAATGAATGTACCTTACTTAAGAGAGAATCTTGATGCTATCATCATGCATTTTCAACTTTACTCTCCCATGCCTTTGATCTTGCATACCTGTTTATTCTCAAGCAAAACTGAGCCAATATCTTGGTATTTAAGATCCAATAACCATTCCACATGATGGTACATGTGGAAACTGCATCTAAAATCCATGATCCAAGCATCTTTCCATGCGCTTCATCATCACATTTAGAACTTTTGATCCCTCACATTCATCAGTGCAGTTCGCAGAGCTTTGAGCTTGATCCTTCGAAGCCTGTTTCTTCTTCCAAGAGTAGCAATCCTTCTTCAGATGTCCCTGTTTCTTGTAGCAGTGGCATTTTCTTGTTTCCTTTTCTTGAGACTCATTTCCCTTGTTGTGTTCTTGCTTCTTATCTCCAGGATTTGGCTTCTGCTTCTTGCTTTTGCCATTAAATTTCTTGATGTTCAAACCTTCTCCGGATGGGACTTGTCTTTCATCGTTCAGCTCCTACAACTCCTTTGCCTTCACGACAAATTCCACCTCATCAAGTGAGAGAGAGAGAGAGTTTTCTCTGCCAAATAGCATAGCATCCTTCAATTGTTCAAACGCTTTTGGCAAAACATTCAGTAGGATAATCACTTCATCTTCACCTTCCAAAACCACATCAATGTTCTCAAGATCATCGATTGATTTATTGAATCCATCAAGCTGCTCCGTGACAATCCTATCTTTGACAATCTTGTATGAATACAAGTGCTGCTTCATGTATAAACGATTCGCCAAAGATTTTGTCATTTAGAGTTGCTCCAATCTTGCCCACACTCCTGCTGCCGAAGTTTCTTTTGAAATCTCCCTCAGAGCCTTATCGGTGAGGCACAAGACAATAACACTATGTGCTTTCTCCATCATCTCTGCCTTTTGCGCTTCCAACATTGCCTCGAAGGAGCCTTTATCACCTTTCAACACATCTGCTATTCCTTGTTGGACTAGCTACGCCTTCATCTTGATTCTCCACATTCTGAAGTCGTTCTTGCCGGATAATTTCTATGCATCGAACTTCATTGAAGTCATCATCAGTTGGATTCCCACAGAATGCGCCAATTATAAGGTTTTACAATGGAATTAATACAGATTTCAAGGAGAAACTCAATGCAAGAAACACACACAAACTGACACGGATTAAAATCAAAGAAATGCGGGGGGATTTACGTGGTTCAGTGAGAACACCTACGTCCACGAAAGGTTAATTTCTAAGTGTTTATTGAATGCATATGAAATTACATATTAGATGACAGCCATGATCACAAGCTCACAAACCCTAGTCTAGAGCTCTCTCCCTATCAAGACTCTGATCTTTTCTTTTGTGCAGTTACAAGTATGAGTATTGATCTAGCTAACTAAACACCAACTACACATTTATAGCAATCTACAGATTTAATCTACACCACTAGATTTGAATGGCCGAGATCAAAACAGCTTCCCATGCAACCGCATAACTGCCCTTAGCCAACTAACTTCTGTAACTGCTTTCTTAATTGAACAAGCTAAGTTTTGCTGATGTAGATTTTGGAGTCAATAATTAACAAATTATGTTGGTCTCGTATTTTTTTTTGCCTCCTGCTATATTAACGACAATGTTGTGTCTTTTACACAAATATCATTAAAAAAACACGCGATATCATTTACATAGTAAGTGGCAAGAAAAAATTGAGACCAATATAATTAACATATACTAATGTCTCCACTAATGTCCTCAAATAATTATTTATAAAATCATTTTATAAATATATTTTCTTAATTAAACGTATGAATTGAAGTATGGTGCCATTAAGGGCATCATCGAATTTTCCCCCTTTAACCGGTGAATCTTACTTATTTGGGCTTTAAAGATAAATGTTTAGAAGATAGCCCATAGTTCAAATTCAAACTAGGAAGCCCAAGAAAATAAGGGAAGATGTGTAGAGGGAAGATTTGATGTCGTGGGCAGTACCCAAAAATTGTAAACAACATAAAAAATATACATTTATGTCATTTTTTAAACAAAAATAAACGGCATTAAATTAAAAATGAAGAAAAAAAAAATGAAAGAAAGACCAAGTAAATCGATTGTGGGACACCAATTGGGACATATAACACACTGCATGGAAATTGAGATGTAGAAAAATTATGTCATTAAATGTTCTAACTGCCTCAGTACTAAAGGCTTTTAGTAATGGAAAATTTTCTCTCATCATCCTTCATTATTATATCTGTAGTTAAATATATCGCCAAGTCTCATATATATCACTCTAGGCCTAATAAAGACTATACATTCATTAGGCGAGTCGGGATCTGCGTTGACCTACAAAAAAAAAGGTTAAAAATCAGTATCAATTCTAACACTAAAAAATAACACTCAAAATTCAAAAAGTATCACTTGTATCATTAAAATGTAACTGCTCTGCTACTTATCTTATAAGAGTTTATTTAGTTCAAATTGTTACATTTTCTATTCCATTTAATGTTTAGAGTTTAGGAGTTTAGATTTTTTTAGGGTTCATGTTTTTTTAAAGTTCATGGTTTTTTTAGGTTTTTATTTTTGTATTTTAAAAAAAAATTAGGGGGTTTATGTTTTTTTTTTTAGATTATGGATTATATTTATTTAGAAAAAAATTAAATACATTCACTTTTATTTTAAGATTCACTAATTCCATTTTAGGGTATATATATTTCTTTCAAAATTAATTTTTTTTATTTTCAATTACCATTTATATTTATTTTGAAAAACTTAAATTAATTATCGAGCGCAATGCACGAGCCCACGTGTTAGCGTCAGGCGAGTGCATTGCGCGAGTTGCCGAATTTTAAAAAAAAATCATTCGTTTTAATTTTAGGATTCATTAAATCAATTTTAGAATATATATTTATATTTATTTTAAAAAAATTAAATTAATTCATTTCAATTTTAGGGTTCTCCAATTGTATTTTAGAGTATATAATTTTGGGGGAAAAAATAAAAAAAGAATCACAAAAAATAAAAAAAAATAAAAAATAAATTAATCTTAGCACGTGTACCCAGGCACCGCTTGTGGGGTCCACATGTCGACAATTGTTGACTATTTTTTTTTTTACCATTGGCGGTTATTATGCTTGAGCTCGTCTGATGGGTTTGGACCCATACACCATATGTACAAGAGAGTGCCCCTAGATGTATTTAATGAGAGTAAAAAAATCCACTCATTATTAATGCAATTACTTTTAGTGATAGTATAATAGTTTCGTGAAAAATTAACCAGAATCATAAATTATATCACATATGCTCGTCAGTAATGTATAATTTTATTCTTATCAATCACGTCACTATAAGAAAAAACTCGCTTTAACGGCGCAATTAATGACGCAATATATTCCATCGGTAAATTACTAATACATTAACTACGGATTAAGTTTGAGTAGGGAGCATGGGCCCACGTGCCTGGTGGTTCATATGCTTCCCTAATTTATTTTTAATTTAGAAAATGGTTAACGATGAAATTTTTAACAACGGATTGAGTTAGTCGTCAAATCATTTTAATAACGAATTTTGATATCTAACGACTAAAATTTTGTCGCTAGAACACTTTTTCTTTAAATGATGCTTCTAGAATGAATATGCCTTTATTTTGAATTTGTTAGTTCACACATTCATTAACTTTTCTTTATATATCATTTAAATAACACGTCAGCAAGTTTCGAATTGGTTAAATTCCACATTCGATTACACCTACAAGTTTTATACATAACTATGTCAATTTGCGAAAATAACATCTACACCTACTCTGCAAACCATACAGACAACTTTTGTTGCATTTTCACTTTTTTTCTCGTAAAAAAATATTGGGTTCTAGAGAGTCAAGTTTCACTTTGCAAAATTAAAATAAAATAGTTCGATTGATATTTTCAACACGTAAACTAGTTTATGACATAGGATGCACCTTAATTATTTAAAATAAAAATAGGTGGAACGTTTTAATTATACATGGTTCAAAATTCTAAGAATAGAATATTCAATTGATACAGAAGCCATATCAAAATTATACTCGCGGATTGAAATTTATTGAAATAAAATACCGAACAGTCGGCAACAAAACTTCCCTTCAATCTCCGTTTTTATCCTTATCTCTCTAAAAATCAATCATTTGAATTGCTCTGAAACATCAAGCAGAACATACAAAACATGTTCTTTGTCAGCACAATGGAAAGGAATAACATATTATTGAACATATTCTCTAATACTCCCTCCGTTTTTACATAAGTATCATTCTAATATTTTAATTTTGTTTCAGAAAAAAGTGTCATTCTACAAATTCGATATACAAAATTTACACTTTCACACATTTGCCCTCATTTAAGACATTCAAACATGTCTATTTAACTTATTTAATACATTCACACAATAATATATCAAGTAATTTAATTAATTTATTAGTTTATATGCATATATCGAAAATGACATTTATAAAAAAACGGAATGAGTAAGTATTTTGACTCAAAATAAATTACTTCAACAATATAAGGCCTCGAGTTCAAAGACCATAATTGTAAGGTGGTAAAAACATGATTAAGAGCATTTATTAACTTCCACGTGTTCGGTCACTCAATTTAAGAAATGATGAATAGAAAAAGAAATTTGTTCGAGAATAAATCAAGAATTCTTTGTCGGGACTTTTCACAAACATATGGTAATCTAATTTAACTCTAAACCACTCAAAAAGTGAGGATAATATTCATGGTGGAGCCCACAATTATCAACAATTCTTCTTATGTTTTTTTTTGCCCCACAATTATTATCACTTTCTTCTATAAGCGGAAAATTGCTATTTGACAAGAAAATCTTTCAAAAAAACATTCAAGTGCCGTACGACTCAGTTCTGTCACAATCCATCACTCAATAATAATAATAATAATAATAATAATAATAATAATAAGAGTTAATTAGCAATATATATATATATATATGAATTTATAATTTTGAGATATTTTAAAGGGAAATTCTACCCTACCCCAACCACTAATACATAATAATAATTTTTTATTACTACTCTAATACAATTATTGAAATGTTGTAAATAATAATAATAATAATAATAATAATAATAATAATACAATCTTGATTTTGTAACAAATTCGAGACTTTTAACTTTTTCCGGCGATTGGAATGATTACGTGTGAGCAATATTTCCATGTGAACTTACTAATTCAATTCAAAGGTGTTGAAAAATGAGATTTTTATTGTGCAACGTTAGTTTTTTAATTGCCATTACGTGTAAATAATATTTCCACATGAACTGATTAATTCAATTTAAAAGTGTTGAAAATTAAGATTTTTAGTGTGCAACACTAGCTTTTTAATTGTCAAAATTTTACAGAGTGTCTACTCCGGTATAAATCAAAAATTGTGTTATTACTATAATGTTCTAAAAATTATATTTAAATTATAAATTGGTTGAGGGTGGTACATATTTTTTAACATTCACACACCCGATCTGTGATATTGAGGATATTCGAACTCGTAACCTTTAGTTTCCAAATAATTTTACTTGACCGTTATGTCATCCCACGTGGACAAAATGTTGATTTTGAAAATGGTACAATTAATTCTAGTAATAAGAAGAAGAAAGAAGAAAAGTGGGGTGGGGCCCACCTGCTAGGCTGCTCCCCACGAAAAGTTGTGCCTGTAGGCCACTTCCTTCACCAGCCTCCGCCAAAAATACTCAGATGTTTGTAGGCTATGCTTTCCCTTTTGTCATTCGAAAATTTATCTATGTTGTTGAATATTTTTTGCAATAAATCTCAACATATTCCAACCGTATCTATATAAGATTATTTCTTATCACAATATTTCAAATGTCATCTCTAAAATGGACTTTTATATGTATGGATTACTCAAAATTCAACCTGGGATCGAAAACGTGGATTGAAATTTCCTATTACATTTCTTGTGTTACACTTTCAAGTTATGAGTTTTTTTTTTTTGCATTTTTTTCTTCAATTTTATTTTTTTGTGATTTAGTTTCATTTTATGCAATTTTTGTCCATTTTTATAATTTTGCCCTGAAATTTAAAAAGTACCACGTTAGTACCCAACAATTACATAATTGACACTTTTAATAGTACTAACTTTATTTTTCAGCAGACCAAATAATAACTTGGACTTCTGAAAATCATTTTCCACGTCATTTTAATAAATCAGGTAAAAATTCACTAAAGATTTATGTTAGTCAAAGTGAGCATTTGGCCCGCCGGGAAATTATTTTTGTACGAAAAATGATAATTATGCAAACGACGAGTACTTTTTAAAAAGGGCAAGTCTCTTGTACATAAGATGTAAATGAGACGGTCAACGCGTTGATCCGGTTAATGCTTTGACCAAAAAATCCGTCAAAATTAGTAGCATTCATAATACTGAAAAGTATCATTTCAAAGGCTAGAAAGTATCATTGGTATCAATAAAAAGTATTGGGCAGAATAAACAAAATAAAGAAAAAAACTGTTAAGATCAATATCAATTGACACACTAAAAAGTATCATTCGAAATTAAAAAAAGTATCAATTGTATCCCTAAAAAGTATCACCAATTTTCACAATTTTTTTGGTCAATGTTTTGACCGAGTCAACGCGTTGACCATCTCATATACATCTTATGCACATGAGTTTTTGCGTTTTAAAAATCAGGATAAAAGTGCAAAAAATAATAAATATTAAATACTGATGTGTAAATTTACAATTAACCCTTTAGCTCCCAACTTCCAAATTGTGAAAAAATAATAAAAAATAAGTTCTTTTTAATAGGATATTTTCAATAAATAATCAAATGAGAATATTTATTTAATATAGCATATTCGTACTCTACGATCCGGAAAGTTTGTTGTTTACCACGTCTGGGCCTACGTGAACTGAAAACATGTGAATTTTCTCTGCTAATTTAACCTCTTGTCTCCATTATAATTTGTTGTTATACATCGCCTATATTATAAATCTTATTTCTTTTTTTTTTATTTGAATATCTTTAAAATATGCTAGGTAATATGATAATACTATTTTTATGTTAGGATGTACAATATTATATTTATATTAAACTATATATTACATGGTTAATGCAATTTCTTTTGTCCTATCATGTGAGTGAACACGTGGCTTAAACTAGGCCATGAATGAATCCACTAGGGCATTGAGCGTTTGACATTACAAAATTTGAAAATTGACTCACCTAATAGAGCTCAACCTTTAATAGAGTACTAGGTTTATGGAAACATAATTAGTATTTAGGGAAAACAAAAACTTAATAAAGTATGTTCCACTCAGATATATAATTCTTCCATACTCCTTGTATTTCGAGATAATTTCACTTTTGGGCCATTAGAATAGGGTGAAAATATTTTTAATTCCAAATCTGACTTTTTTCAATTTGAAAATTTATTTACTCGACATTTTGGATGCAAAATTTATTTTTTCGATTTATTTGATTCCGAAATTAACAACTTACCTCACAACTGTTTGAGGATGTTAATTTTGGAATAAAAACAATCGAAAAATAAAATTTGGGACCATAAAGGTTGAGAAAATAAAGTTTAGGACAAAAAATGTACACGGTGAGATTGAAAAACATGTAGAGAATGAAAATATGATTCGATATTTTATTGGGAATTGAAAATAAAATCAACACGCTATATTTATACTATATCAGACAAATGCACATAATATAATGTTCTCGACTTTTGTTGTCCCAAATTATATTTTTCTACTTTTTTTGTTCCAAAATTAACATCCCAACTAGTTGTAAGGTAAATTGTTAGTTTTGGGACCAAAACATTAGAAAAAATAAAAATTGGGACAATACATATCGAGTAAATAAACTTTGGGACAAAAAAATCAGATATGAGACTAAAAGTGTTTACCTTATTCTAATAGCACAAAAAGTGAAATTATCCTTTGTATTTTTATATATGCTCATTGTTTGTTGATTAATTGACCTTTAATAAGAAGGATTTCATATATTGTCTCATAAATCAAAAGATAAGTTTCAATATAAATTTGTGAATACAAGACACATTTTAACCACACGTCAATAAATAGATCTCTGCACCCGTTTTCTTTTTTTTTTTTTTCCGGGTGCACATTTCTTTTTTTCAACTAAGAAGTCCGACTTCATTTTTTTTTATTAGAAAAATATTATTCTATCTGACTCTGGCCATTATTATATATTATAGTAGAAATCAAACCCCTAAAGTCACTCTCTCTCCAATTATCCCACCCTTAGTTCATCTTTTATCATTAGTTTTTTTTTTTTAAAGTTTACTTCGAATGTTAAAACAAATTAAACCTCCAATCTTAATTTGTCGACTAGATAACACTTTAGGGTCAATTAAGGTTATGGCAAACACAATTTAAACCTCGTTCATCACTTTATTAGGAAACCCCGTACATTCGCTAGTCGGGTCGATCAAACTATAGTCGAACAAACTTGTGTACGCAAGACCAACCCGATAAATAAAAAGCGTAGTTCGAATCGAAAGTGTCGGTTGCCTAGAAGACCTTTTCGAGAAAACCAATGAGAGCAAAAAAGCAAGCATGCCTCCTCCCGTGAGAGTGGATGGGATTGCAAGTTGCAAATGCCAACTCACGTTGTATATAGTCATGAAGGTTCGGGTCAAGTTCCAACCCGTTTGGCTTCTAGCTAGTAGCCTAATATTTATATCATATTTCAATAGGAGAAGACATTTGTTTGTGTTACAAAAGTAACAAAACTAATTAATATATGATGAAGAGAGTGGTGAGTGGGAGAGAAATCTATGGCCCAAAATCGCAAAATAATAGTAACAGTAATTCTTCTGAAAATCTTTCCGGTAATAATTCCGTCGAAGTCTCTCCAGTTTCCGATGCTGCAGTGACTGCTGATGAACCAAACGTCGTCGTAGATGATGAAGATCAAACCTCCATAGGTCAGCTCAGTTTTAATTTCTTTTTGTTTTTGAATCATATATATATATATATATATCATATTTTTTTATTTAATTTTTTTTAATTGGGTTGGTGATCCCATCTCTCTGGCATGCTCGACTGGTTTATTGGGTAGAAGAAAGAAAGTGCCGGGGAATGGAGGTGGTGAAGGGGTGGGACCCACCTCAATTAAATATAATTTTTTTTCCCAAGTCTTTTATTTAGAGTAGAAAAATAATGAATTAAATTTAGTTTTTTATTTAATTTAATTAGAGCACTTTACATGCATTAAGGATTAGATAATTGAGTACAATTAGGGATTTGAGATTTAATCAAGAATTTGAGTTAAATTTTAGAAGCATGAATATAATATGAATTAAGGATTTGAATTTACGTTATTGATGAATTGTTGTAGAATATTATTTGTATTAATTTATTTTGACTTACCTTTTGCGTATATTATGGAAATGTATTTAAAAATAAATGTACGGGTGACGGGATAATATTCTCTAACCCACATTCATTATTTCACTGTAGTGCGTCACTATTAAATTTAATATTTTAAAAATGTTTATTATAAAAATAAAATTTATTATGGAATAACCATTCATAATTAACAGGTATTGTTAAAAATTTAAATTTTAAAAAATTATATACTCTAATTTTGGAATAATTAATCCTATTAATCAATTATATTAACTAAAAAATAAAAAAATAATTATTAAAAAATAAATATAAACTCCAAAATAATAATTATACTAAATCAAAACAAATTGAAATTGAAGAAAAACAACTGGATGAAAATCTAATAAAAATTACTTGAACACCAAGTAGGATAGAGAGTGGGATAACGGATTTCGTTTGTATGGGCGACTACTCATCATATTCCTATACACCATAATCAATGAAATATCAACCTCGAATAGAAGTAAAACTAAACTTAATTAGATGATATTATTAATGATTTGGCACTATAAAAATTAACCAATTGAATAGTTTAAGTGGATGAGAAATGAATGGATGAATGACAGTTTACCTGACCACTTTGAGAAAGATATTTTGTCACCATTTCCTCAGCACTAACCACATAAATATTTAGATCGTGATTATCAATAACTAAGCCTCTTTCCAGTAGCAAATCTTCGTAATTAATGGAAATATTTTGAATTTACAGTGGGTTTGACTGTATATGAACAGGGATTACAAGAAGGGGAAATCGTGTTTCAGAACTCCATGAAACAATGTATAGAGCTACGTTAGAAGGTGATTGGGTAGCTGCAGAAATGCTTTTGGAGGGAGATCCAAATTTAGGCAGTGAGGAGATCAGTGAAGAGGGAGACAGAGCTCTTCATGTAGCTGCTTCCATGAAACACAAGGATTTCGTGTTAAAATTAGTTGAACGAATGAGCCCGAGTGAGCTAGAAATGGTAGACGGGCGTGGCTACACAGCATGTTGCTATGCCGCGATTTCCGGCTCAGTAGAAATTGCAGACTTAATGATAAGAAAGAGCCCAACTCTTGCCACTGCACGCGACAGAGAAAACAAGACGCCTCTTCACAAGGCCGCTTTGCGTGGGAATACAAAGATGGTTTCACATCTTCTGAAATCTGCTAAAATTGAACGTTTGTCGAAAGACGAATGGTTTGATCTTCTGCTTGTAACTATACGTCGCGAAATGTATGGTATGATCATCTCTTTGGTACTTAAATCTACATGCATGTTGTGCCTAATTGGAGAAAATTTCACTTTTGGTCCCACATGACACACCTCAGTTCGATTTTGGTCCCGATACTATCATTTTTGATCTCAAATAGAGAAAATATCGATTTTGGTCCCGCTTTTAGCCTAAAAATCATGGGACCAAAATTGATAATCTTAAACCTATGGGACTAAAATTGAGCAATTTTTTTGAAAAAGGACCAAAATTGATAGTATCAGGACCAAAATCGAACTCAGGTGTGTCCTATAGGACCAAAAGTGAAATTTTCTTTGCCTAATTGCATGAATTTTCATTTTAAATGCCAAGTTAAACACCAATTAGAGGGGAATTGATGTATTTAATTGTATTATTTCTTAATATATATTCTTTGCAGGTGCGGCTTTAGCAATATTGGGAAATGATGAACAACTTGCTACAATGAGGAACGATGAAGGAACAACTTTGCATATGTTGGCTAGACAACCTTTCTTCGTGAATGGTAATTCCATATTTGAAAACTTACATAGAATTAAATGAAAAGAGAGATTAATTTGATTATATATATATAGGGAAGATGATCAATAGAACAGTGCGACGAGACATGCGATTACTGGCAAAGAAGTTGTTGGCGGGTATTCAAAGACTGGGACAAGCCAGTGTGATTGAGGTAATGAAAAACCCTCCGATTCTTCTTATTGCAGCGGAAGAAGGGAACGTGGAGCTTATAACTATGCTTACTCACGCTTACCCTCATCTTCTATGGCACACCAACAGCAAAGGATACACTATCTTTCACATCGCTGCTAATTATCGACACTACCACTTGTTCGGGCTGATAAACGAAATAGGAGCTAGGAAAGACTTCATCGCAATCTCACAAGATGAAGACGGCAACAACATTTTGCATTTAGCCGCGGAGCTAGAGCCTCCGGGAAGGAGGTGGATCCTCGGCATGGCAGCTTTTCAAATGCAAAGAGAGGTAGTGTGGTTCGAGAAAGTTAGGGCAATTGTGCCCCCATCATGTTTGGAGATGAGAAATAAAGAGGGGTTTACACCAAGAGAGCTATTTGCCAAGAGGCATAAGAGGTTGTTGGAGGAGAGCAGAACGTGGATCAGGAACACTGCAGATTCTTGCATGCTGATCTCGACTCTTATATTTAGCGTGGTGTTCGCCTCGGCCTTCGCTGTGCCGGGAGGGTACAATCAAGATACAGGGATTCCGGTGCTATACAGGACGAACTGGTTCACGTGCTTCGTTATATTCGAGGCGTTGGCCATGTTCTCGTCCGCACTCTGCATCGTTTGCTTCCTCCGGATCATGATGTTGGGCTATGGGGTGAGTAGCTTTGTGAGCCATCTACCCAATTGGCTCGTGTGGGGGCTCAATTCCCTCACATTCTCTATCTTTAGTGCTATCTCAGCTTTCATGTCGGCATACTTCATGATCTATGCTAACGATAGGCCAGCCCTAGTTGACACCCTTATTGTTTCTCTTTATCTTGTGATAGTTTTTGTGGTTTGCATCCAAATTCATGTGTTGCGTATATACCTTCCTAAACGGTTTCTGCGGAGCCACACGCGCCACACCCTTTTCAAGCGGCCTCATGCCGTGGCGCCGTCGCGCCGCTGCTGCTCGATTTTATGAATTTAGGATTCAGTCAAGATGGGGATACCCATATATACTCATAGAGACTAATTATTGGTTCACATGATTCGTCGTATTTGTGTTACCCCGTTCAACGGGTCAAGATTCATCGTCGGGCATTATTTATATTCGGATTCAAAGTCGGTCTTATATGCTGACTTATTTATGTATATATATTTTTTTTGGATATATGTATGCATTAGTATTTTATTAACTATGCGATGCTTAATTTTAAAATATAAAAAAATGCACAAAGTTTACATTGTGAATGCATTATTAATTATTATTATTACAATTGCTAATGTTGTCTTTTTTATTCTCATTATTTATTTCTATATATTGTCAATCCACTTAGATTGTATTCAAATTCTCAATTTCAGTTTTTTTATATTAATATTCATCACATTTACAACTCGTCATATAGTTTATTCTTTGTATTAAGTTTGTTTTGTTGCATCCTAATTATTATAGCTTGTAATGACAACAATTAATAATGTTATGGGACACAAAGGCAATTGGGCTATCTCCTTTTGAGTTTTGAAGTGGACAGGGGCAAGTCCATTGGCTCTTGTGACCTATAGTTATTACTCAATATTCGAAGACGGAAGGTTGTCTAGCAATTTCCTCGAGCTATTTATTATCAAATACTTTTTATATATAATTAATTATCTATTGTGGGACTGTAGGGTTGTAAATGAACAGAGCAACTCGCGAGCTATTCGGAATCCGGTTCGAAAAAATCTCGTTCGAAATTTGTTCATTTTCTAAACGAATCGAGCTCAAGCCTCGAATCGAGCTTGATAAAATTATCGAGCTGAGCTCGAACATAGTAGTATTCGACTCGGCTAGCTCACGAACATGTTCGAGCTCGAGCTTAATCGAACATGTTCATGAATATTATAAATATTTCAAATGGGTAAATAACACGAGCTTGAGCTCAAATATGTAAATTACACGAGCTTTTTTTCGAGCATTCGAGCTCAAGCTCGTCTAGTAAAGTTTCGAGCATTTCATGAACCGAGTTCGAACCGAATTCAAACATGACAAATATTTATCGAGTCGAGCTTGAATAAAAGGAAAAAAGCTCAAATCGAGCTCGAGCTTTTGAATATTCCTTAATGAGCCGAGCTCGAGCATCAGAGTATTCGACTCGATTCAGTTTGTTTACGGCCTTATGTGGGAGACACAATCAAAACATGTAAAATAAGGAACACATAATATATAATTAGATATCAAGTTCAGAAAATGTTTTGGGGTTTTTTTAATAAAATTTATTGGATTGAGCAACAGTTGGGTGCGGCCGCGGGCCTGGAAAATTCGATGAGCGTGCCCAAATTGATTTGTTTTTTTAAATTATATTTCAAATGTTTTTTGCAAAATAATAATTTGGGATATAAATGATAATATTAGTAGATGTTAATTATTTTCATCACAGTTATATTTTGCGCTATATAAATGATAATATTAGTAGATGTTAATTATTTTCATCACAGTTATATTTTGCGCCTCCTATTATGCAAACGACATTGGTGTTATTTTTACGAAGAAATTTCGATTTTGGTCCCATAGGACATGGGTTAGTTCGATTTTGGTCCCAATTCTATCACTTTTGGTCCCAAATTGAATTAATTATCACTTTTGGTCCCACCGTAACGTTTACCGTTAAAAAAATTATCGATTTTGGTCCCAATTTTTTTATCGATTTTGGTCCCAATTTTTTTATCAATTTTGGTCCCAATTTTTTATCGATTTTGGTCCCAATTTTTTATCGATTTTGGACCCAAACATAAAAATGGCAGAAAATTCAATTTCATTTCAATTGGAGGCAAAATTGAACTAATTTGCTAGAAAATTAACCTGATTTGGTTCCAATTTTCCCAGAAACATGCATCTGAATATATATACGCACCAATTCATTAAATTAAAAGTACTAAATTAAAAGAAAGCATAAAATCCCAAACATTCTTAATAAAAACACCGCAGTACATTTGTAAAAATCCCAAACACCGCATTGAAAAAAATTCTACTCGATTATACAATATTGTTTATGATATAAAAAATATATATAATATTAAAAATGTAAAATAAATTAAAACATTAATAATATTAAACAAGTTAATTTCAAATTCATAATTAATTAGTAATTAAAAAATTAATAATATTAAAAAATTTAAAAATCATAAATTAAAATAAATAAAAATATTAAAAAATTTATATTCGCAATTAATTAGTAATTGAAAAATATATAATATTAAAAATAATATATATTATTAAAACATTAAAAATAAAATAAATTGTAAAATGTAAAATAAATAAAAATTCAATAATATTAAAAAGATTGATTTCAAATTCGTAATTATATAGTAATTAAAAAATTAATAACATTTAAAAAAATTAAAAATGATCATGTAAAATAAATAAAAAATTTAAAAAAATTATATTTTCATACCTACATTTTGAACTTTCACTACAAAAAATTCACATTTTAGCGATGGAAGCGAGCCAAGTCAAGCCCAAAATATTAAAAATAATATAAAATAATAAAAATGTATATAAAGTAATATAAAATTTTAAAAATCGAAAAGTAAAACTAATAAAAATATAATAAAAATTTATACTCATAATTAATTAGTAATTGAAAAATAAAAAATATATATAATATTAAAAATGTCAAATAAATAAAACATTAATAATATTAAACAAGTTAATTTCAAATTCATAATTAATTAGTAATTAAAAAAATTAATAATATTAAAAAATTTAAAAATCATAAAATAAAATAAATAAAAATATTAAAAAATTTATATTCGTAATTAATTAGTAATTGAAAAATATATAATATTAAAAATAATATATATTATTAAAACATTAAAAATAAAATAAATTGTAAAATGTAAAAAAAATAAAAAATCAATAATATTAAAAAGATTGATTTCAAATTCGTAATTATATAGTAATTAAAAAATTAATAACATTAAAAAAAATTAAAAATTATCATGTAAAATAAATAAAAAATTTGAAAAAAATTATATTTGTTATTAAATCTGGTCCCATAGGACTTGGATTATCGATTTTGGTCCCAAAACTAGCGGCCGTTAACCCATTTATTTTTTCCGTCTAAATTGTGGGACCAAAATTGATAATCCAAGTCCTATGGGACCAGATTTAATAACAATTTCTGAAATAGGACCAAATGTGATAGAGTTGGGACCAAAATCGGACTAGACCATGTCCTGTGGGACCAAAATCGAAATTTTCTCTTATTTTTACAATATGTGTAATTTTTTTTACAACATTGTCGTTTATGTAGTATGAGATGAAACAAAAATTTGGGACGGATATAATTAACATCTACTTAAGAAGTAAGATATATCAATTTTTTTTTAAAACACATTTGAAAAAAAAATACTAACAAAAATAAAAACACAAATTTGGGAATGCTACCTGTAAAATTTTCCCCGATGGTCTGCGGCTTGTCAAATAAGCCCAGCCCAGCCTAGATCTGGCCCAACAAAAAAATACATATTGGTGCGTGCATGTGCTCCATTTCTTTTTTATTCTGTTTTTTTTTTCTATATAGATACATATGGGGTGGGTTTCTATTAGAGATGGCAAGCTGGACTAGCCCGCTTTTTGGGTTGGTTTGGGCCAAAAATGAGAGTGACCCGTATGGGTCGGGCCATTTTGGCCCAAAACGTGCAAATATACCATAGGCCTGGGGCCTAACCCGTGTTTTCGGGTCGGGCCGACGCGGGGTAAATATAGGCCCAAATGATTTTGGGCCGGGTTGGCCTAGACCCGATTTTTTCAAGTGGTTCGACGGGCTTGGACCAGGCTGTCCGAATTGCCATCCTCAGTTCCAATAAAATCATTCCACGTGTGGGAACCTAAGCAGTATAAAAAATTCGGGGATATAGTGACGAATTATTCTGTCGCTAAACACCAATAATTTCCATTGTTAAATATAGCTAATGATATGATGGACTAGCGACTGTCTGTGTCCATCTCCATTTAGCTCGTCATTAAGTAGACTAGTGACAGATTTTTATTCCATCAGAAGGCCTAGTGACAAACTTGTCGTTGATCCGTCCATCAAGTCAATAGTGATGGACTGGAATCTATCGCTATGCCGTTGTAAATTAAATTGTTCCTACTATTGGATCCATTGCTAGTGCAACTCCTTCTGCATCCAAGTCCATAGTTCCTCCTACATCAGTCGCTCCCTCTCCGGCCGAGCCTCCTTTTTTTTCTCAAAAATATATACCCTAAACTGAAATTAATAAATCCTAAAATTAATGTTAATTAATTTAATTTTGGGAGAATGTCCATTTTGATCCTATAACTATTTGTGTAGGAGAGCTTTGATCCCTGTTTATCTTTTTGGTTCAAAATGATCTCATAACTATTTTAAAGGTTCAATTTGATCCCTATTTTGCTACTCCAACTAACGAAGACAGAGACGGAGAGAAACGACGTTAACAATATTCGTTAAAACACACACTAACACATACTTTTCTCACATACTTAGATTATTTCATACATTAACACCCACTTTATACACAAATGGATTTAACATGAAATTTCCTCCATTTTGCATATATGAAGCTTATTACGGTAAAACATCTATACAGTAATATTGTGGGGATCAGAGAAAAATATTACTATATGGAGGTTATTCTTATATAGAGTTTATATATAAAAAAATATTTTTTTTAAAAAAATTAATATATATTGTACAACACTTGGAAATATCCCTTCATATTTTAAAACATGAATTTAAAATGTATATAAGATTCATTCATGTGTTAATGCATATACATATCTAGGAAATGAAAAAAAAAATAAAAAAAATTGATGGTGCTAATAACTTAGAAGTTACAAAAAAATTAGATGAAGATGGTTAAAGAATAGTTGCAGATTTGAGAAATCGGATAAAAGAACTTCATTACAATAACCAAATGGATATGGATGTTTTCTTCGATCATCCAAATGAACAGTAAGTAGTGTATGCTTTAACCGAAGAAGATATCATTACATGAATCAAGCAAGAAATACAAGATGATAATCTAGAGGGTGATAGTGTAGAAATAGAAAAAGTCTCGTGTCAAGAAGCTTCAATGTTGGACAAGTTGGAAATATTTTGGATTCAATAAGAAGGTGTTGTATTGATAAGTCACTTCGAACGCGCAAGTTAAAGGATGTGGTATTAACCCAAAAAATTAAAGCATTGTCACAGACAACTTTAGATAAGTATTTCATACAATCTTAAGTTTAATGTAACATATGTAGTTAAATAGTTCTAGATATATTTCATATAAATATTTAAATATATTTGAAATTTAATGTCATTTTATTACTATATGGAGATAAATTTCTTAAGGATGGTCCTAAAAAAATATCGGAATATTACAATGTGGAGGTTATTCTTATTTATAACTGGTCCTGAGTTGAGACCATAATTTTTTATTACTATAAGGAGGTTATTCTTATATAGAGTATTCTTATATAGAGGTTTTACTGTATAATATAATTCTGATAATTAAAAAAATGTTCATTTTCAACATAATTTAGCATAATTTGAATGCCCAATAATCAAAATTCAAAAATTAAGCTTGAAAAAGTCTTGCATTTGAGTGAAATTCAATTAGGATTTGAGAGCCATAAATTACTTCATGAAATATTATTAATAAATGAAATTATCTGTGTAATATGAATCATTATTATATGATAACATAAAAAAATAATTAAAAAACATACAAAAATAATTATTTACGTTATGCTAAATAAAATAATTAAGACTTTTCGATACAAACTGAAAAACCTCAATCCGTGCAAAGTGTGTTATAATGAAACTGCATGCTAGTGTTCTTGAATATGGTAGGAACAGAAGGAAGAACAATAACTAAAATTGTAACACCCCGGAAAAATATAAGTATTATTTTATAGTTAGAAATTTCATGAAATTAGAATCCAAATTATTATGGCTAGTTAATTATGGGCCTAGGGGCACAATAAGACTAAGAAAAGTCTCAATCTTAGTTGAGCATATATAAGTTAAAATTAGAAGTTCATGGGATCATTTTGGTACCAAGATCATTCCAATTAGACCTCATTTGACCTCTTAATGAAATTTATTTTCATTATATACTTTGAAATTAGTTTATTCCACAAAGTCCAATTTTATTAATTCAAGCCCAATTAATTATCCATTTCCGGCCCATCTATTTGTCCTATTTCTAACCATTTCATAATTCATATATCTATTGATGGGCCTATCTATAAGAGAATAAATTTATATTAATTAATTTAATTTCAATTGGATAAGTTAGAGTTTCAAGCTTGCATTAAAAGATTAACTCAAATTAGAGCCTCTTGGAACTCATTGTATAGCTAAGGTGTATACATTATACATGTGTGTAGTAACTATAGGTATATATATATAGATGGATTAATGGAATGACAGAAAATCAAAACTAATATATAAAAAAAAAAACGAAAAAAAAAGATGATAAAAATAAATAAATAAAAATAAAATAATAATAATGTTTCAACCAATTATTTTTGATCATTTGGCAATCAAAGGAAATAGATTGGTGTACATAAAAGTACACGTGTAGCTTCCCAAGTTTATCTATATAAATGTATATTTGGTTGCTAGCTTGGGAGAGAAGTCAAAAAAAAAAAAGAAGAGAAAATCGAAAGAAAGAAAAAGAGTCAGAGGAAAAAAACGGAAAAAAAATAAAAATTTGAAGAAGAAAAATAGGAAAAAAAGAAAGAAAGAAAGGAAAGGTGAGTTTTTATTTTGATGATTCTTTATTTTAATTTAATGTTATTTGATCTATTTAATCTCGAATTTGGTCGTAAAATATTAAATGAATCTAATTTTTAAATTCATATTTTTTGATTTCTAGTTTAGTATTTGAGAACTAAATTGGGATTTTCAGAAAATGTTATTTAGCCTATAATTTCTAAATGTTATACTTTTCCTAAAAGAAATTCTAAATATTATAATTCCCTCCTAAATGTTAAATTAAACATCATAGCCATTGAATCAGTTTAATTCATCTTTATCCATTCAATTAGGCCCGTGAAGTCCGATAATTCTCAAATCGGGATCACTAACTTGATTCAATCCGTTAAATGCACATTATTCGCCCCGTTTGACTCTATTCCAAGCGATCCCAAAGTATAGGAAAACCCTAATTAAGTTATTTAGGACTTAAGTTATTATCTTTATGACCTATTTGAGGATTCTAAGTTAGAATTCCAATTTTGTAGGTCGAGACGATCGGAGAGCATAGTAGCATTTTACGCATAAACTGCACTGCATATTGAGATCACCGAGGTGGGTTTTTCTATAACTCACAACTATGTTTTAAATTCGTCCATGAAAAGCATGTTAAATATTTTAATAGCATTGTTTACGCAATGATTGGATGTTATGAGACTTCATGCACAGAGGAATTCCGACTTACAAGCATAGGCGGTTTACTTTGTGACGAAATGTTTAGATAAGTAACCGTAAAGTATTCATGTGATCACATTGGGTCTCTCATCCAATAAAGAAGAGTAAACTATGTTATAAAGTATGTTTATGATTGATTTTAAAGCATGAAAGTATGACTTGGACGAATGATAATGCCACTGAGTGTTTTCTGGCACTTAACCCAAATATTTTCAAATGTTTTCAGGTCCTGGAGATCGAGCTGGTTGATGGCGTGTTGCTGGATTGGGTTTTGATGGTTGACCCTTATGTGGTTTTTGCTTAAAACCATCTTTAAACTTATGTTTGTATATTAAATATTAAATGCTTTCGTTGATACTCTGCAAAACCTTTAAGTTTAAAAGTTGTTGACCCCGTGGTTAATTTTGACTGTATATACAAATATTTTGAATGTATATAAGGGTTGACCGTGGTGCTTTTAAATGTGTGGCCTGTTTGGCTATATATATTTCTTATTAACAGGTCATTTGGTTATTTGTGAGTTTGTTGATTTCGAAAAGCCTTGTTGAAAGTTGACTTTGAAAGCACCTGAGTGTGTGGTTCAAATATTTTTAAGTTGAGGTGCTGCCCATTTACAAATTATTTATAAAATATTATTATTATTTTTGAAAATTATTTATCACGTAAGCATGTACGTATGTTTTTGGTGACGTCTTGGTCCTAATGGGACTGGGGCGTTACAAAAATGCAGTAAAGGAACGTACGAGATTGGTAACCCAGTTCAATTAATCAACCTACTCTGGGGGACTTTGCCCAAACTTGAAGATTCGTTCACTACTCCTTTATGAAGTTTATTGAGGAATTTATACATACATGACTCCCTCCTTATGTCGCCCGTTCTTCTTTACGAACTCTTTTACTGAACAAAAGCTATGACATCCCCTCACAACTGTGACGGTAGACTCCCTCTAGCTACCCACGACTTCAACTTACAATCTCTCCCGAGATTGCGTACAAACTAGGATTAAAACCCCTCACGCGTTTCACTCGAAAACACTCAATGCTAGACTATCACGTTGAAAGTTTAGGAAACAACTTCTAGCTATTACAAATATCACAAACCAAATGACTCTCAGATAATATGCTAAAAGAATCTAATTCGACGCACACCAATTGCTGCAAAGAATCGGTCTTCTTATAGATTACTTCTTTTTTGTTGACTTGATCTTCAATCTTCATCAATATGGTAAGTGAATTAGGGTTCGTGATCTTTTCATATGGGTGTAGATGCTTTTCTTGTATATGAGGGTTAAATTTAGCACGACATCTACTCCACAAGGCAGCCAAATGAATGGATCTTGGCCTCCCAAATACGATTTGCACAAGATCTTCTAAACATGGAAACTATCATAATAAAACTGTTCCGATGTATTTCTGGAACATCAGAGGGAACAGTTCGCCAACTGTTCTTCATGTTTGCACACCGGAATTAGCACTTAACTTCAGGAACATACCCTTGAACACATTGTCGAACATATCACGCCAAAACAAATTTAGTGCAACACAATGGCACTAACATAAACATAAAATAATGGAGGATTCTTTGTGAAAATAGAGAAAATTTCATGTTCAATTCATATGAGAATTCTTTGTGAAAATGGTGGAAATGTCATGTTCAATCCATATGTGTGTAAAAAGTGTGTGTTAATATGTGAAATAGTCTAATTATGTGAGAAAAGTGTGTGCTAAAATAGTTGGAGGATCAAAATATGGACCAATTTAAACCTTTAAAATAGTTATGGGATTATTTTGAACCAAAAAGTTAAATACGGATCAAAGCGCTCCTACACAAATAGTTATAGGATCAAAATGAACCTTTGCCCTTTAATTTTTTAAATATAATTCGTAATATGATGAGTGTTTTTATTGCACTCTTTTTGGTTGCATTTAGTTTTAAATGCAATGTGTTTTAATGTAAATTATGCTATAAATATTGTAAATATGGTTTAAAGGCTCGTTTCTTAATAAATGTAGTCAGTATAGGAAATTTGGTCTTAACGTTTGAAATTAAAGCAAAAATAGAGATTTAACCAACAAGGGTCATAGGAGTCGAGAAAAGACTAAGAAAAGGGAAGAAAAACAAGTTCGAAGCTTAAACACGACCCTGGAACGCGAGTTCCTCGGGTCGCGCCTGAGTACAAAGCCAAACTCGAGCTCCAAAAGCGACCAAAATGTCGTGCTGTAAGAGCTTCAGAGTCATGAAAATCTTTCAATGAAATGCGACCTGGAAACGCGACTATCCCAGGTGGCGCCTCATATCATTACCGAATGCGGGCCTAAAACGCGAGTAGCCCCGAGTCGCGCTTTCGTTCAGTGCCAAGAGTGAGATCCAAACGTGAGCTCTCCCGAGTCGCGTCACACAACGCCTTACAGCCCGAGTGTCAAGCACGACTAAAAGCTCACATTTTGGCCCTTCAGAGAGCTGATTTTGTGTGCATGAAACGCGACCCATAAGCGCGACATGGTGAAGCTCAATGATGCGTTGATTTACTCTCCACAATGACGTTTCAATATTTATAAAACTCGTGTCATGCCTACAAGTGTATAAGCATATGATTGTAGATATGATGATACGAGGTCGATCCACAGGAAAAAGGAATTAAACGTGAAAATACAAGTACCACGACGATAGATTGATGAAATATCTAAACTATGAATAGATGAGGGGTGATTATCATAACACAAAACCAACACATAAACTAAATAAGGCATTACCAAACAACAACAATAAACAATCTAAATAGAATGCAAGAAACAAGATCAACAAAGAGAGATTTGAAGAAGACAAATTAAGGCAAAACTCTAGGACATGGATTCACAACATTCCTCTTGATCAAACAACAAGGGTTAAACACACAATCATGCTAAATTCATAGATAGGAAGACCATGAATATAGAAGGAGCATCTCTCGAATATCTCCTAAATTGCGAATGCGACAAGGATGGCTATCTCTAACACATTCCAAGGTGGCACCTACCAAAGGCTCAAAGGGGTCACATTTCCTTCCACATATTCGACATTCAACGAAGAGTACAAATACATGAATTCAATCCATAAATGCTTATGTTCACGGGATGGGCAAGATGAAAGTGAATCATACATTTGATGTTAAATGAAGGCCACTCAAACAACATCATTCAAGAACAAGCATAGATTAAAACCTTGACAAAGCATAACCATTGATTAAACCCTTATCAAGAACACGATTCACATTGTTTCACCGTATCCTAGAGCCCTAAGGGCTCTAGCCTACCATATTTACAACAAGATCAAGAATACAAAAAGAGGATCCAAAATCCATTCTAAAACAAGAGTAAAAGAGTGAAGTAGAAGATAAAACCCAATGTAGAACAAACTCCTTCAATCCCTTGGCTTGAATCTTCAAATGGATGGTTGAATCTTCCTCCTCCTCTTGTTGTTCTTGATCTTCAAAAATCACAAATGGAGAGAGTTTCTAAGTGTATTTTTGAGTGGAAGTTGGATGGTTTGAACTCCCCAAGAGTTATATGATATAGTGGACCAATAATGGAGTGCTAAAAGTCAAAAAGTGGATTCGTCAGTCCCGAACGCGACCTCGTCAGAGTCGCGCCTGGAGGTCGAGTTTGGAACAAAGGAAAACACGTCTATGAAGTGGCTGAAAAGCGGGCAAACCGCCTGAGCCTGGAGGCCGTGTTGTAGAGGCCCTGGGGCGCGACCTGTCCTGCGCTCGCGTCCGGAGATCGAGTTTGGAACAAAGGAAAATACGTCTCTAAAGTGGCTGAAAAGCGGGCGAATCACCTGAGCCTGGAGGCCGTGTTGCAGAGGTCCTGGGGCGCGACCTGCCCTGCACCTGAGCCCGGAGGCCGCGCCTGAGCCTCGTGTTTTTCAACTCCTGAAGTGCTCTGCAACGCGACCTTTAGATCGAGTTCGGAGGCCGTGTCAACATGCATTGTGAGTGCAATTGAGTGCAACAATTGGCTTTCTTTATCTATTCAAGTCTCGTGTGGCCTTTGTTGAACAAAATCACATTTCGACTTTAATTTGCACTTGTATTAACCCAAAAATTCCTGTATTGGCCACTTATAACAAAATTAAAGATTAAAGACAATATTTACATTATTAACATACAAATATAGAAAATCCAAGTGCAAATGCACTCATAAGTGAGTGCAAATGAGTGCAATATATGCACTCATCACTCAAGCATGAAACGCAGCTCCTTGTAGTCGCGTTTCGGACAAAGGGATCCGACCTTTTGCTCCATTTAACTTTTAAACACTCAATTATTGGCTCATATATTATCCGATTTTTAGGAGAAGAAATACACTTCTTCATATTGAAAAATAGACAATTTTGGGAGAGAACAAGAAGAAAAAGCAAAAGGGAAGGCATCCATCCATCCATCGTGAAGATTCAAGCTAAGGGATTGAAGAGAAGTTGTTTCCATTGGGTTTTATCTCATCGTCAATTAAATAAAATAATTAATCCTAGGGAATGCATACACATGAATCTATTATGTATTAATCTAATTCCATCAACTTCCAATTTAATCCAATTATCGGTGAAGGATCATAATTCTAATTACCCATCTCCGCCAGGTCTCAAGGTAAAAGTAGATTAACAATTTATCTATTATTTTCGTCTCTAGATTAATTATTAACTCTCAATAGATCAACAGATTTATAACCTCCTACAGATCACAAGTACGTGTATCAAATCATTCAATTTAATCCCACTAATTAATTATCTCCGGTAGGACTCAAATTAATTAGCTAGCATACAATGACTATGGTCTTAATCATGCATGAGAAATCTATACTTGAATGTTTGAACCATATAATTGGAAGGAAAATTGATGAAGAATTAAATCAACACATAATTTCATACATGCTACAAACCCTAGAATTAATTAACGAACTACTCATACATAATGAAATCTAAAAGAAAGAAAGAATAAAGAAACATAATTAAATAACAAAGGTTAGAAAAACTGTAGAGAAATTCAATGCATAAAACTTCAATATTGAATCTTCATGTCTTGGCGCTACGAAATCTTAAATAAAACTAAGATATAATGAAAAGAAGCTCCCTCATTTCGTTCCTAACAACCATATATATACTAAGTACTAAAAACCTGGCCCAAAAGATAAGTTCACGGGCAAAAAATATGAAAAACAGCAATTAAAAGATAATTAAACTCAAAATTATAAAATAATTAGAATACAGATAATAATAAAATATTAAATAATATTAGATGATTACAATATTTCCCTTAATTAAAAGATAAAATAAAGTTATAATAAATAAATTCAAAATAATATAACACACATTTTATATTAATATAGATTACGTCTCGCTATGTTTCTAGCTAGATACTGTGTGTAATATTATGTATTTTATTTATATGATTAGACGTCTTCCTTCCTGTTATATCTAAGGGCTTATTTTTTATGATTTTTTTATCTTGTTTGACGGTCTTATCAACATTTATGCATGCTAGTTAATTAATTAAATATACTTGTATTTGAGAATAATTAATTAATGGAAAGATGGAATTTGAGCTACGTGTATTTGGAAAAACTCACCACGTGACCAAGAATTACAGTATAAATCTTTGTACGCTTCATATGGAGTAATGCCAAGTGTGAACAGCTGACAACGTGAATTGCATATTTGACAACAACAAAATTATCATTTAAATTACTGGCCGATGCATAAATTTTTCCCCAATGAAGTAATAATAATTATGTGTTTATTTAATTGCATCTTTCATATTAAAAAAAGGTAACTTAATTTGGACTATCTCATATAAAACAAGTAGAGATCCTCTAGTCTCAATTTGTATGTGTCCAACATTAAAATTATATATTGATAATAATTTTTTTTATAAAAATAAAATTTATTACATTATAACTAATCATAATTAATATTTATTGCTAAAAATTAAAGTTTTAAAAATTATATATCATAAGTTTGGAATAATCAACCCCAAAAATAAATTATATATATTAACTAAAAAATGAAAATTAAATATTAAGAACAAAAAGAAAGAAAAAAGTAATAATTTAATTTGAAGTTTAATGCACGGTTGACACACATATTCTCAAGTAATATAAAACATGTCCGGCCATATAATTTTTATGGGTGCCACATTATTTGATTTATTTCACTTCGATTATAAATATGTATATAGTGAACCAACAAAAAATTATTCCAATTCACACACTTAATTTTAAATTAATATGGATGCCAATATTCCGACTCAAACTCTATAATGGTTCAGAACTGATGCTTAGTGCTAATATAAACTGTTATTAACTAGGGAACCCTAATTAACATTTTCCAATCTGATTTAAGGCTGGGCCACATCCCCACATGCGGTGCATTAAATTAACGATGAACATCTTGGAAAAAAAGTGGAAGCCTCCTGCCCAAAGCCTATTTGCATTTTTTTTTTTTTTGTCCAAAGACTAAAGTTTGGGTCAAAGGTTTTGATCGGCCGAAAAAATCTATTGTGACACTTCAACTAATATACCGTGACATTTCAATTACCTATTGTGACACTTCAGTACATATTGTGCCAATCCGACATCGAAATTATTTTATGGGCCGGCCGATAAAGATTGGAAATAGAAAAGTTTGGTTGGAAAATTAGCCATGGAAGATGTAACGAAGCTGCAACGCTATCCATCTTTGACTAGTAGTCTAGCGTCAAATTTTGGGCGAAAATATTGGCTGGTAGGGCTAGCCAACATTTAATATAAATAGAGAGAGAAGCATAAGAATACAGATAGGTAGGTGAGATGAAGAGAATAGTGAGAAGCAAGAGTGCGAGGGAAATGTATAGCCCTAAATGGGTCGAATTCAATGATAATGATAGATCTAAAAGTCAGAATGGTCATGGCGCCCTTCATTCGGTTGCTCAAGTTTCCGACGCAGCAGCGACCGAAACAAACGACGTCGTAGGCAGCCAAGATCAAACTCAAACGCATGAAGTTGCTAATGTTGCAGTGACCGAAACAAACATCCTCGGTAACCAAGATCGAACTCCCAACGGTCAGCTCATTTTCTCTTGGTTTCTGATTTGTTTAGAGACTTTTATTTAATTTAAATTCATAATAGAGCCATTTGGTAAAATGTGATTGTTGTTGTTGTTTGTTTGTTTTCTTTTTTCTTGAAATTTAAATTTAAAATTCCCATATATATTGATTGATTCTCACACTTCAGCAAATGCTTGTCTAAGAGTTATTGATGTCACGAGTGTTTCCTTACACGCGGTAAGCTGGAGTTTTTAATATTTTTATTGATCAATTTTTTATTTTTTTTTGAGCAATTTTGTGCACTTCTTTCGTAGTAAGTGTGTTAGTATAAGAAGTTACAGGGTAGGTGTCTCATACATTAGGCAATTCTACAAAAAAAATTAAAAGTCAAATATTCGGTCAACTCCAGCGGGTATATCCCACGTGTAGCCCATAGGGTTTACGCTCCCCATTATATATATTTTTTATTCTTTATTTTTGTCTTCCGTTTTTTTACTAGTTTGTAATTTTCTTTTTATTTTTTTCAATTTTCCAAACATTTTTTTGTGTTCCCAAAAATTATATATACTTTAAAATAAAATTAGTGAACCCTAAGATTTGAATGATCAATTTAGTCTGATGCTAACACTCGGACTTGTACATTGTGCTCAAAGTTAAATTTTTAAAAATAAATATAAACGGTAATTGAAAATGAATAATCTAATTTTGAAATAAATATGTACCGTGAAATGGAATTAGTGAAATATAAAATTAGACATGGGATGTATGTGGTTGCTATTGGGTCGAATTGGTGAAAGTTATACACTTTTTATGCGAAAAATCGTTTTTACCAAATGGGTACTTCTAACTTCCCACATGGTGAGATTTTGCCATTTGGCATGGAGAGTTGATGGGATTTTGGCAAGTTTACAATCATTATATATTTCCCAAAATCTTACCCATGAGTAGGGTAAAAGTCCCCACTTTCTATAATTAGAGAAATATGCAGATATATACTAGCTATATGAATCAAAATGATATATCTTATGTAATTTGTTAAATCGATATTCTCTAAACCACTAAATTATGAAATTGTCAATAACTAAAACTCTAAACCTCTTTGACCTATCAGATCTTCGTAAATTAATATTGCCACACGAGTGTGGTGCACGAATAAATCCATTCGTGCAACATTATAAATTTATATACTATTACACGAATTGAGGATACACGACTGAGCGTAGTCATGCAACAATTCAAATTTATACTACTACACGAATGCAGTTACACGACAGAGGGTTATTTTGTCCAAGTGGCTAGAAACATGTTTTTTTAAATAGTGGCTAAAAATATTTTTCACTAAGTCAAAATGGCTATTTAAAAATTTACTCTTTAATTTATATAGACGATGTGAATGGTGGAGACTTAATTTTATGTGGATAAATGAGAATTATAATAGTATAATTATATTGAAATAAATATTTCACTTATAAAATATATGGATAAAGTCCAATTTACCCCTAATTAAACTATTTCCCAAGAAGCCCCTCACATTCAAACAAAATTTTGTCCAATTTAGAGCCTTAAACTTTATGACTCAGCTTTTACCCCTTCCGTTAACTGCGTGTGACTAACGAAACATGATCTTTTGTTAACACATTTTTTACACACATTCTGATCATTTCACGCACAAACACACCTTATTTACACATATCATGTCAGAATAGAGAAGATTCCATTTCGATTTTATCTTTGTTTAATTTTAGCTATTATAATATGACTGGCTATTAGTGTTTGTTATATAGACTTTATCTTTTCTTGATCTTGAGGGTCACACGAAATGGAATAAACAAGATCGCAATTTTGGATTTTAGGTTTTTAATTTGTTTTTTTATCTTTTAATTTGTTTTTTATCTTTAAATTGTGTGTTTAAAAACATTTGTTCAATACGAACGTGTTGAAAAATGTGTCTTTGTGTGTGAAATGATCTGAATGGGTGTAAAAAAAGTGTTTTAGTGTGTGTTAACAAAAGAGCACTCAAGTGAAATATAAAATTAGACATGGGATGTATGTGCTTGTTATTGGGTCTCCAAATGGGTACTTCCCACATGGTGAGATTTTTCTGTTTGGCATGGAGAGTTGATGGGATTTTGGTAAGTTTACAATCATTATATATTTCCCAAAATCTTACCCGTGAGTAGGGTAAAAGTCCCCACTTTCTATAATTCGAGAAATATGCAGATATATACTAGCTAAATGAATCAAAATGATATATGTTATGTAATTTAGTAAATTGACCTATCAAATCTTCGTAATCAAAATATTTTGAATTTACAGTGGGTTTGACTGTATTTGAACACACAGGGATTAATAGAAGTGGAATTCCTCTTTCAAATTGTCATGAAGCAATGTATAGAGCTGCATTAGAAGGTGATTGTGTGGCTGCTGAAATGCTTTTGGAGGAGGATCCAAATTTAGGTAGTGATGTGATCAGTGAAGAGGGAGACAGAGCTCTCCATGTAGCTGCTTCCATGAAACACAAGGATTTCGTGTTAATATTACTTAAACGAATGACTCCGAGTGATCTAGAAATGGTAGACGGGCGTGGCTACACAGCATGTTGCTATGCCGCGATGTCAGGTTCAATAGAAATTGCAGATTTAATGATAGAAGAAAATCCAACTCTTGCCGCTGCACGGGACCGGGAAAATAAGACACCTCTTCAGAAGGCGGCTTTGCGAGGAAATACAAACATGGTTTCATATTTGTTGAAATCCACCAAAATTGAACATTTGTCGAAAGACGAATGGTTTGATCTTCTGCTTGTAACGATACGTCGCAAAATGTATGGTATGATCGTGTCTCTACACTCCTCAATACTCATGTGTGTGTGTGCCTTTTTTTTTATTACAATGTGAAATTTAGAGGGAGAGAAATTAATACATTGGATATAGTTCTGACAGACTTGCCCGAGAAGGAAATATTTGTGAAAATTCAAAGTATAAACTTTAATTTCACCAACGGGCAAGGGCGGAATCATAAACTTTTTTATTGAGCCAAACTGTTTTCACCGATAATTCTACATAATTTTTTTTGAAATAGATGGGTATATATATATATATATGTGTGTGTGTGTGTGTGTTTAGAAATAGATTATGAATTTACTTAAGTAGATGCATATTATATATATTATCTTGCAGGTGTGACTTTAGAAATATTGGGAATTGATGAACAACTTGCTACAATGAGGAACGATGAAGGAACCGCTTTGCATCTATTGGCCAGACAACGTTTCTTTGTTTATGGTAATTGAGCTGCCTCCATGTATATTTAATACGACAATAGAATATATACGTGCTGTTTTAATTTCTAAAATTTTGTTATATTGGGAAGTGATTGTGATTTATGATAATTATTAATATTGTCAATACTCAAAACTAACCACTCAACATGTTGCAAATATATTTCCAACCATAAAATTTAAAACTACTTCAGTTACCTTTACCAAAATACCACAAAAATTTTATTTTTTAAAAATATTATCCTGTATATTTCAAATTTTTTTAAATTGAAATTGAAAGTGAAACCAGCCATAATTCGTGCTTCTCATGACTAAAAAAAATATGAAATCCAGAATGAATGGATATTTGTAACTCTCTCTAACTTAATCCTAAAATATAATTAAATCATAACTAGGTTAATTGAACTCCAACTTAGATGAAATCAAGTTCTATGATTTCATATCGACGGACACCATTGTCTATAGTATTTGATTGTCTTGTTCCGATATATAGGATTCCAAAGGGTATTTGGAGTAATGCGAGAAGATATGCGGTTGTTGGCTAAGAAGTTGTTGGCAGGTATTGAAACATTGGGAAAGGATAGTGTGATTGAGCTAATGAAAAACCCTTCGATTCTCCATGATGCGGCGGAAGAAGGGAACGTGGAGCTTATCACCATGCTCACTCACGCTTACCCTAATCTTGCATGTCACACGAACAACAAAGGACATACTATCTTTCATATTGCTGCTAATTATCGACACTATCACTTGTTTGGGCTGATTAATGAGATAGGAGCTAGGAAAGATTTGATTGCAACGTCACAAGATAAAGACGGCAACAACATTTTGCATTTAGCTGCAGAATTAGCCCCTCGAAATAGGAGGTGGTACATGCCGATGACAGCTTATCATATGCGACTGGAGGCGCTGTGGTTTGAAGTACGTAAGAATTTAATTAGTCAATTGGTACGTGAAAAATTAACTGCATGTGTTAATTTGTATTGATTTGAAGTAGAATATCTATCTATCCATCTACAAATGCAGAAAGTGGCGGCAACTGTACCGCCATTGTGTTGGCAGATGAGAAATAACGATGGACACACCCCAGCTGAATTATTCCGCAAGACGCACGAGAGCTTGTTGGAGGAGAGTAAAATATGGATTAGAGACACATCAGCTTCTTGCATGCTCATCTCAACTTTAATATTTAGCGTGGTGTTTGCCTCCACCTTCGCTGTACCAGGGGGATACAATGAAGAAACGGGCATTCCAGTGCTATACAAGATGAATTGGTTCACTTGTTTCCTTATATTTGAAGCGTTGGCCATGTTCTCGTCTGCATTCTGCATCGTTTGGTTTTTGCAGATCATAATGATGTTGGGTCCTAGGCATTTTGGCTTTCATAGTCATCTACCAGATTGGTTTGCGTGGGGAATTAATGGGCTCACCTTCTCTGTGGTCAGCGCCATTACTGCTTTCATGTCAGCATACTTTTTGATCTACGCTAAGGAACGGCGACCGCTAGTCGAATCTGTTATTGTTATTCTTTATGTTGTGATAATTGGTGTGGCTAGCATACAGTTTTATTTGTTTTGCCTAAACCTCCCAAAATTTCGTCTGCGGAAGCAGGCTCGATATACCCTTTTCAAGCGGCCTGATGCTGTCACGGCTTAACGCCGCTGGTGCTGGATTTTCTAAATTTTTAAGGTTTCCAACATCATTTCTTGTGGTTTAGACCCCAGTTTTTGATTATATAAATAAATCCTATGGTTTCAAGATTTACATGTTTGAATTTATAATATGTGTTTTGAAATTTTGATCATGATGGATTATTGGATAACATTTATTATTTTAATTATATCAAAGGGCAATGTAGTAAAATGTAATTCTCGAATATATTGTTGTTGTTGTTAATATTATTAATGGCAAAAACTTGCATGCACTAGATGTACATAACCTTATATCAGACGGTTAACGCGTTGGACCGGGTCAACACGCGTTGATCCGTTCAACCTGAAAAAAATAGTAAAATAGGTGATACTTTTTAAGCATACAGATTGTACATTTTGAATTTTGAGTGATACTTTTAATTTTATGGTTGGTACTGATTTTGACCATTTTTATTTATTTATTATTTTAGCCGATACTTTTTAAGGATACATGTGATACTTTTGTACTTTTGAGTGATACTTTTTAATGTTACGATTGATACTATTTTGAAAGATTTTTTTTGAGTTGACCGTATCAACGCGTGTTTATCGGCGTTGACCAATCAACGCATTGACCCGGTCAATGCACCTGATAGTGCACCTAATGCACACAAGTGGTTCTCATTATTAATTAATTAAGTTTGTTTTTTCTTCAAATTTAGAACTAGCAGTCCCGAATTTATTTCTAACCTTTTTTTTTAATACAATACAAAATGTCCCACATTGTTAATACTGCAGCGAAGACATTGTCTAGAATTGTTAATGTCACGAGTGTTTCCTCCCACGTGGTATAATGTATAATATTATTTTAATACAAATGATGAATATTGTTAAACTTGTTCCGGTAAGAGTAGGACCGCATCTATTGATACATGAATTATTGAAATATAGTTTAAGTTCAATGAATTGCAACTTTTACTTGTATGGATTTACATTTCAGAATGCAATATGGGTTCTTATTAATTTCTTTAGTGATTTATATATAGAAGTCATAAAGAAAAATGAAACTTGTCCCGTGCAAAGCCCATGTTGAAACTGCATGCGAAATTTACATTAGCTTACAAATTCACCACACACTCTTTATAGTTTATAATAAAGTGTTACATACAAACACTTCTCTCACAAACAAAATTAAATAATCATGACATTAATTCATTTGATGAAATCTTAATTTCTAGTAGTCGTAGCATGCCCGCTGAAAAGGTTTTGGCTATTTCGGTTTGATAGCATCTGCGGCAAATATTTAGGAAGCTTCATTTTAAACCATAACTCACTAAACCTGCCACAAATTGCCAGAACAAGCATCACATATATCAAAAGAATAACTGATTTAACGAGCCACGCCCTTTCATCAACCAACACCAAACAATATGCCGACATGAAAGCCGAGATTGCCCCGATCAAAGATCCAAATAGGCCGCTAATCCCCAACTTCAATTGATACGGTAGTATGTCCAGAAACCGTTCTTCTTTGAAACCCGACGACGTGATGGACCAGAACACTATGATGCACAACGTCGAGCCAAATAGTGCCAATGCTTCGAACACGAAGAAACAGTTAAACCAGTTGCTCCTCATGAGTATGGGAAGCCCGGTTTCCCCGTTGTTTCCTCCGGGAACGGTAAATGCAGCAGCATACACCACGGTGAGAATAATAGTCGCGATGAGCATGCAAGAATCCGCGGTGCTCCTCATCCACGCCTCGCTCTCTCTCAACAGCTCCGCGTGCTCCTCTGAGAATAGTTCTCTTGGTTTCTTCCCTGCTCTATTTTTCATCTCGGTGAATGTTATTGGTACGATCGCCTCCACTTCCTGCTTCCATCAACATCAAACTTGCTTGTTAGTGACTCTCGAAATTACAAAGAGTGGAAATATATAAAACTAGCTGTCAAATTTAAAAAAAAATTATTTTAGCCACTAACTTTTAAATATACTTATTTTAGCCAGAATGACTATATTGCCCCTGCTCATTGCGCGTAATGCCAGTGCGCAACCAGCGCGCAGTGTCCAGTGCGCACAGGGGTATTTTCGTACGAAATGGCTAAAATAAATATGTTTAAAACTTACTGGCTAAAATAAGTATGTTTTAAAGTTTAAGTGGCTAAAATAGTTTTTGCATCTTACAAATATGTCACTAGATATGATTACTAACCTTAAACCATGCTAACTCTCTTTGCATTTGAAGAGCTGAGATGGAGACTATGTTCTTCCTCGAATTCAGAGGCCCTAATTTCGCAGCTAAATGCAAGATGTTGTTCCCGTCTTCATCAAGTCCAAATACGACGATGTTTTTCAGGCCTCCTATCTGGCGTATAAGGCCGAATACATTATCTTGTCGATATATAACTGCAACGTGAAATATAGACCGGTAGTAGTTGGTTTGCCATAGAAGATCAGGGTAAGTGTGAGTGAGCATAACTATGAGCTCCACATTCCCTACTTTGGCTGCATCGTGAAGAATTGGTGGATTTTTCAGTAGCTCGAGCACATCACTCTCATGCTCTATGTTCTCTTGAATCTTGGCCAATAGCTTCTTAGCTAAATGGCGGGAATCCGGCTGCATTTCTCCATAAATTTGTCGTCCTAACACACACACACATATATGATATTCGAAATTATGTAAACTTGATTAATGCTTAATTGATATATATGATGTTTGAAATCATATAAACTTGATTAATGCTTAATTGATATGTATGAGCCAATACAGTGAATATGTATTAATTATATTAGAGTGTTCATGAATCTATTAATTCATATAGTTAATGAGCTAGGTAGGAATAAGCTTAGTAGTACAGTTCAAATCTTCTATTCCACATTTGGTGTTGCATTCTCTATTGCACACTCGATTTTTTTAGTTTATTTTCAATTTGTTTCATTGATTTCAATTTCTTATGCATTAGTGTAATTTTACACTTATTATTTAGAAATCAGCAAATCCAATTAGAATGCATTGTAATTTCTTGTTAGTTAATTTAAAATTTTGAGTTATTAATTGATTATTTGAAAAATTAAGTACTAAAAATATATATATAAAACCCTAATTGGGTAGGATACACCCTAAATAAGAAATTGGAATCAAAGAAAAAAATTGATAAAAAATTAAAAAAATCGAGTGTGCAATATGAAATGCAACACAAAATATGCATTAGACATTTTCAAATGTAGTACTAGCACATATTTAATATTTTTAGCTACCATGAAACGGTATTGAGATGATCGCCTTACATTTATGATAAGATCAAATTAGATTTTGATACCTACATTTTGTATTCTTTTTAACAAAATAACACACTTTTCAAAATTAACGAAATAGTGCCCATTATTTCAAAACTTTTTCAAATCTAATATTTGTTCCATTTGATGGACCGAAAATTTTAAGTTATTGATTGTATTTTAAGATATTCTGATGAAAAGATTGTTTTATGCAATTCGGAAAACAGAAATATGAAAATGCAATCAATTACATAGGATTTTTTGACCGAAAAATTGATCAAACCTTAGATTTGCTAATTTTTTCAATAGCGAGTATGGGCTTGTTAATTTTAAAAAAGTGAGTTATTATTTTTTACTAGGATCTCAAATCTAAGTATCAAAGTGTAATTTTCCATTATCATAAACATATGAGCTGATATCTCAATCCAATTCCTTGAAGAATGATATGCATGAAATAAGAGATTTTCTATTTTTAAGAATGTATTCTATTTAATGTCTATGTATTATAATTAAGGCCCTCACCATAAAATGTTGTGCCAAGAATACTTTTCAATAGTATAGCCGTTTTGCTGGAGCTGGCTTCTGATAATTCTTGTCGTGCTAAAAGATGCAATGCTGTTCCTTCTTCGTTTCTCTTTGTCGCAACAGATCCATCATGTTCCACTATTTGTAAGGCGAAATCTGCAATCACATATAATAAAATATTTATGCATGTATGTGTTCCCACTACTACAAATATGCTAATAGACAACGCCACTATGACAACGGTTTTACATTAGTTAGCAAAGAGAAACCGTTGTCAAATTTGCTAAATTACAACGGTTAAGTTAAATATAATAGTTGTCTATTATCAAAGACTAGACAGAAAAATACAACGGTTCATAAATGAAACGTTGTCAATTTACACAAAAAGACAACGCCAAATTATTTCACAATGGTGCAAAAGCATTGTCGGATGTGAATTTACAACGGTTTTGTACCGCTATAAATATTCTCGACAAAAGACAATGCCACTATACACAACGGTTTTGTAAGTTGATTAACAACGGTGAATATCTGTTGTCTATTGATATATTTATAGTAGTGTCCGATTCTCCTATTATATTTCGTGTTTCATTTTATTATTATAATCACAACATTATTAAAATAAAAATACCCTTTTTCTTTCATGAAAAAAATATTTGTATTATAAAATATTACAGTGCAAAAATTCATTTTAGAGGTGATATAAGGTATTAAATTTGTTCATGAATAATGTTTTAGCTATTCTTTAATAGAGAGATTTTCTCGTTTTCAGATTCCCTGTGACTTTCTCCATTGCATTCTTGTGCCAAAACTTATATGGCCCCACACACATGTATAATAGGGAAAATTCTATGACATGTGCGTACATAGTGTACCCTCTCACATAGATTAATAATTTTTAAATAACAGGTCCACTTATTATTTTATTATGTGTGAGAGGGATACAGTACGTGCGCACTGCACGCATCATAGAATTTCCTGTACAATAAGAGAATAGAGAAGAGGAGCTATGTCATACCGTACATTTTGGTGGCTATAGCGTTGAGCAAAAGAGCAAACCATTCCTCATGTGACAAACACTCAGTTTTAGTCGTTCGTGTAAATAAAAATAAAATCATTGCATATTTCCCGCTTATACTTGCCATTTGAAGCGGTGTCCGACCTTCCAAGTTACGCGCAGCCACTACTCGAGGATTTTTCATTACAAGTAGATGAGCGATTTCTACCATCTCGGCCGAAATAGCCGCGTAACAACATGCCGTGTAGCCACACCCGTCGGGCAACTCTAACGCGCTTGGCTCCATCAACTCAATTAATTTTTGTGCGAATTTCTTGTGCTTCATGGCGATGGATAAATGGAGAGCTCGATCGCCCCTTTCATTTAACTTCTCATACGCTAGACTTGGATCTTGGTTTATAAGCATCTTAGCTGCTACCCAATCACTGCTCAATACAGCTTTGTACATTCGTCGACAACCATTAGCATGGCTTCCATTTCTACTCCCTGTTGAAATATATTGATCTTTCAACTCGTATTCCATCTACGATTAATATTGAGCTTGTTGCCGCGTGTATTTAAAAAAAATCTCATAATCGTTGCTAAAAATGACTAGGAAAATTATGCAAATACTAAATTTCATATTCATATACCATAATTTTGGAAAATTATATCTCATTTGAATTTATAAAAGAGTCAATATGGCAACGTAGCCGGTCAAAAAAATAAAAAACTTATTTCAGCCATTTTTTTAAAAATATTATTATTTTATTAAACTTTACCATAATACCCTTCATTTAAAAAACTTGTATTAAAAAAAGGAAAAATAATATTATGTGTGCACGTACGAGGCCACAACATGGGTGCGCGGCGCGAGGGTGCGCAATCGCACTGGTGCGGGGTGCCAACACGGGCACGCACCTGCGTATTGAAGCCGGTGTGTGGGTGCGAGCTGCTAACCCACGTGCACACACCTGCCCGCTGAAACCAATGCGGCTTTTTTTTTCTTTTTATTAATCATTTTAATAGTGAGGGAATGGTATTTTAATCCAAAGTGGCTGAAATATATATGTTTAAAAATAGATGGCTAAAATAAGTTATTTAAAATTTTATGTGGTAAAAAAATGTTGCCTGTAGTTAAAAATATATAAAGTGTGTTTCAAGTCTCTAAACTGTGTAGGGTAACTGCAAAAATTTAATTCAGTTTAATTTTAAATTTACACTTGTTATTAGTTCATCCTACCAACTTCTATTTTTTTTCTTATATTATTTTAGTACTTTTTTTCTAATAATCAAGTAATTCTTTAAAAATTTTTTTCAAATTATAACAATTAAAATATTTAAAAATATTAATTAAATGATATTTCAGTAAAAGTAGAAAAAAAAAATCAATAATCTATTTATAACTAAGACCTAAAAATTAAATATTAATAAATTATAAAGAACACTAATGAAGAAAAATTGAAATTGAGAAAAAAAAATGAAGGGATTTAAAAAAAAATTACTTGGATGAAATGGTCTATTTCATTTCCATGTTTTTAAATATTTCAAATAATTAATTAGAATGATTAAAATACTTTTAGTCCTTACCACAACATTTTTGGTCACAAATCTAATGTTTCAACACTTTTAGTTTCAAGATTTAATGGTTGTTATATGTTCGGATAATTTTGGAGCAAAAAAATTGAAATATATCATTAAAAATGTTGGAAAAATAAAATTTAGAACTGAAAATATATACATTTTGGAAGTTAAATCTATGAAACATATTTTTATATGACCAAAAATGTAATTAACTCAAATTAGGATGTTAGTTCTGGGGCCAGAAAAAATGAAGATGGGATAATAAGTAATAATTAAACGAGTAAAATCGCAAGAAATTAAATTATTCCACCTTCACAATCTTGATTTCCATTGTCTTGAACCGTAATCGGTGGTTGAATAATCAATATTTCTGGTGGTTCTTCATCAACTCCTAAAAATATTTCAATCCAATTTAGGATGCATACATATAACTATGATGACATACAAAATACACACACACACGTGCAATACAAGAAAATGAAGAGATGAAACACGATCTATACATAATCAAGAGGGAAAAAAAAACTTATATATGTATTTCAAACCTTGGCAATTTTGATTTTCGATTTCTTGCACGGAGTTTGTTTGGATGGGTAGCATAGACTTTTCCGTTGTCATCGTATGTTGAGTGTCGGAAACTGCGTTACCAATTTCAGTGAATTCTGATGTTGTTGAATTATTCATTCCACCTAAATATCAAAGCTTTTCTAATAAGGGTTTTTTTTTTTTTTAGTATTTCCCCGCAATTATTGATTCTGATTCTCTTACATAAATAGGCAAGAGTTATGGTCCTGATTAGTTTAGTTTACTGTTTTGAGAATATTTTATATATATATGTATATAAAATCTTTTCAAGGATTTTTCTTTTCTCGAACACGATTTGATTTGCAACGCACGCAACGGACAAATAACCTTTAATAATTCTTATTAAGGGTTTTTTTTGTACATTCAAATTAAATATATTTTTATTTAAATACAAGACTATAGTAAAAAACGACAAAAAAAAGTATGCACAAAAATTAATAATTTTAATAAAATGGGCCCAGTGTTTACTCTTTAGGAGTCCAATAATATTTGTAGGAGCGTGATACACATGGAGTCTTCTTTTAACAAAAAGTAGATACCTTGCCTTTTTTTTAATTCTCATGCATATCTGTAATGCATTACACCATTTTAGTGCCCTCCTTTATATTAATTAAATGATGTAATTTTTCGTTTACATCCGACAGGGGCTATAATTGGAGATATCATTGTTTCTGGTACAGAATATAATATATTATATTCCTTAAAATATTTTGGGAGAAGAGTGTTGTATATTTAAAATTGACAAAAACTTGTATGAGATCATTTATCGGGTCTCTTACGTTAGACAGATTTCTCCGACTCAACTCGGTAGTACCTGACCCGGTCATATATATATTAAAAAAAATTAAATTCGCTTACTCCTTCTCTCCTGCGATTCTCTCGCCCATGTCTTCCCCACAATAGCCGGCGATTCTCCCCCCACAACCGCAGCTTCTCCTCACAACCGCACCATCCTCCATCTTTCTCACTCCTTACATATACGTTTCGTCTCCCGCAGCGCAGCAAGTATTCCCAATTATCGCGACCACTGTCGCATGAAGTTTTGCGAGCACCACTCCCACCATCACCAACTTTCCCGACCACCGGCGCGATAGTCATATCGGAAACCGGTCCTGTGACATCAACATCTCCGGCGCAGAGTTGAAGTTATTATTGTAAGCTTATCTAGGGCCTTTAATTTAGGGTATTATAATTTAGGGATTTTGATTTTAGGGCATTTTAATTTAGAATAACACACAATCCTACCTTGATTTGAGACAAATATTGTGTGGTTATGGTTGATTGTGTTTATTGATAATGATACTTAATTTGAGTTGATTGTGTTGGTTCTGTTTTGATGCTATTAGTTTATGTTTTTGTTCGTTCTGTTTTTATGAGAGCTTCATTGGTCTAGTCTAAGACAAGGAAGTCACAAACAATCATTCCTCTAATTCCTCTGTAGGCTTGAGTTCCTCCACAAGGACGTCGAGTCACAGATTGTTACTTCATGGTATAAAGGCGAGCAACGTGCTTCTTGATGAGAATTTCCTCCCTAAAATTGGAGATTTTGGATTAGCAAAACTGTTTCTTGATAATGTCACCCACGTTAGCACTAGACTAGTAGGAACAGTGTAAGTGCAGGTTTCCATTGCATTTCTCTACCTTGAAAAGAATGTTTTGCAGTTCAAACATCTTTGTCTCAATCGTATATACTTGGTCTCACCCTATGTTTCTCATAGTTTTCGTGTTTCTCCTCTCGTCTACTGCAGGGGGTATCTAGCTCCAGAATACGCGTTGATGGGGCAACTTTAGTTCGTGATACTTACTTTAGTTAGTGATACTTTATTTTTACTTAGTGATACTTTACCTTTACTTAGTGATTTTTTACTTTTTAGTTAGTGATTCTTTGCTTTTATAATTAGTGATACTTTACTTTCTACTTAGTGATACTTAACTGTATAATTCACTGACTATTTTTTTGTGCATTGTGAAAAGATGATACTTTGCTTTTTAGGTAGTGATACTTTGTTTTTTAGTTAGTGGTACTTAAGTTCTACTTAGTGATACTTAACTTTATAATTTACTGAACTATTTTTCTTGTGCAGTGTGAATAGAAGACTATTTTTCTTAACGGGATGAAGCATCCAAAATGTGAAGATTATGAGGCCAATACTGTGCAAGGATCATGCTTTCACCACTAAATGATTTGAGAGCAAAGATAAGCAGTGCATAGTCTAACATGATAGCGGAAGGTTTATTTGGTTGGATGTTGGTTGGTATTTGTGATGAATATTTGGTTGGAAAACATTGAAATGTTGGGGAAGTTTAACATGGTTGGGAACTGATAATCGGTATTTTTGTGTTTCTTTTGACTGCAACTTGGGGCTATTTCAATACCATTTTGTAAATCAATCGTATATTTTTGATGTCCAAACCCATATTTTAATCCAAGTGCAAATTCTAGGTGTGTTATTGAAGAATCATCGAGTTCGAGGAACCGGCGCGACTCACAGCACGGTCGGAGACGCGACCGCGCCGCTCCCGCCCAAACGTGGCTTTCCACGCATCTCTGGCGCGACCTACAGCGCGGGTGGAGGCGCGACTGGCTCGGGTCGCGCCAAGCCAGGCTTTCCACGTGTCTCTGGCGCGACCCACAGCGCGAGCACTGGCGCGACCGCGCTCCCGCGCCCAGACACTCCTTCGCTCCCTTCTTTGGCGCGAGATACAGCGTGACCTGGGTGCGACAGAGCCCGTGTCGCGCCTAGACGCCCTATTTTACGTGCCTTATCCGCTCCCTTCCCTCTAATATTTGAGGGGGCGATTTTTGAAGAAAAAAGAGACACGCGATTTTTACCACAAGAACACATCAAATTCCAAAAATCTCTCCCCAATACCCTATACCCCTTTTCCCTAGAAAATCAAGGATAGAACCATACAAATTAGAGGAGAAAGAGGGCTTGGGCTTGTAAGGGGAGTTCTTGAAGTTTGAAGAGTTGAAGTGGAAGGATCTTGTGGAATTTGTGTACATTCTATTGGTTTAATCTAAACTTTATCTATGTTTTATATACAAGTTTGTTATTTTGATCTCTTAAGCATGAGTAGCTAATATATTTAGGTTTTGGGGTGTTTGATCAATTGATGAATGGTGTTTGATTTGAATGGTTGATGAATGTACCCTTCCCTTGTTTTAAGTATTGTGGATCAAGGGGTTGATTGTTGAATGTATATGGGTGGCCTCCATTTAGATTCATATACTACTTAATGTGTGATTAGGTTTGCTCATTTTGTATGTGATCTTGATCCATGAGACCTTTTATTTGTATCTTGAGATAGGTATAAGTATTTGGGAAGTAATGATGATTTGGGGATCTTGGAAGGCTTGAGTGATTCATTTGCTAGAGATAGTAATGGTTTGCACTTGCTTGTAGGCTAGGTGTTTGAGAAAATGTCTAGGTGAACCTTACCCAAATCATGATTGTTGAAGGGAGAGTTATGTGATTCATTTGGTTTGTAGAATACCTTAATCAATGATTTAACACCCTAGAACCTCTTGCTTTTATTACTCTTTAAATCTTCTTTTGGAATTATTTACTAATCAACATTGAAGAGTGAAGTTGGTAATTGTTAATGGTTTGGAACACAACATTTCTTTAAAAATGATGTTTGTCTAAATAGTGATTATAACTTGAGTCAACATTACTTGCATTGTTAAGATCATAATTTCTATTTCCTTGCGGTTCGACTCGTATCATTGCTTGTTACATCCGTGTACACTTTCACTTGACACGATCTATAATTTGAGATATAAAATACGTCATCAAGTTTTTGGCGCCGTTGCCGGGGAATTTAGAATGTTATGTTTTAAAGATTATACAATATTGTTTCAAATGGTTACTTTGCTAATTTAGATGTTTTGATTTTTGTTCTTATTTGTGTTTGAGTGGCTCACATTTTGTCCATTTATAGGTAGTGTATGCATATCAGGTCACAAGGAGAGCCACCTAATAATTTGGATTTGGAAATTGAAGCGACGGTGCACCACAACAACGCACGATGAAGGAGGAGAATGGCTAACAATCCTCCACCGGTGCAAGATCCTCTAATTGGCCAACTTCAAAGGCAATTAGAGGTAATGCAACAACAATTAAGGGCCCAAGAAGAAGCACGACTTGCTGCAGAAGAGGCCCCAATCAGAAATCTTTTTCAACCCATTATAAATCAAGGGGTAGCAAATGGGCCACCGATTCAAGCAAACAATTTTGAGCTCAAGACTTCGCTCATCCTCATGCTCCAACAACATCCGTTTAAAGGAACGGCTATGGAGGATCCAAATGAGCACATTCGGAAATTCCTTGAGTATATTGGGACTGTGAAAGTGGATGGAGTCCCAAAAGATGCTATTCGACTTAGACTCTTCCCGTTCTCCTTGGGAGACAAGGCGGAAACATGATGGTTTAGCCAAGCTGAAGGATCTTTCCAAACGTGGGACGCATTAGTGACTAAGTTCCTCCACAAGTTTTTCCCACCCGGAAAAACTCTCAAGTTAAAAAAAGAGATCACCATTTTCAAATAATGGGATGACGAGAACATGTATGAGGGGTGGGAATGATTTAGAGAAATGCTAAGAAAATGTCCGGGGCATGGATTTGGCACCGACCATCAAGTGTGCATCTTCTATGCCGGGTGTAAACCCGAGGTGAGGACACTTATGGAAGCTGCTGCAGGAGGATCTTTGTTAGCAAGAGGCCCGGAAGAGGCCATGCGAATTATCGATGAGATGGCCTCTAATTCATCTCAATGGCCGGTGGCAAGAGAAAACGTCCAAATTATGAAGAAAGTTGCATCCACTTCTAATTCGGATGCATTGGGATTATTGGCGGCTCAGATGTCTACATTGAACTCAAAGATCGAAGCCTTCACCGCTCCGAAACCCGAAAGTTCACAAGCCTCTTTCGAAGAAGCGAATTATGTCAATCAAGGGGGTTATCAAAACCAACAACGGCCGTTCAACCAAGGGTACAACAAGCTGTAATATGGAAATCAATACGGAGGAAATCAAAATTTCCAAAATAGGGTGCAGCACCCGAATCTCTCCTACGGAAATCCAAACAGTGGTATTGTTCCACCTCCCGGCTTCTCTGTGACCAATGGCGTCATTGACGAAGAAAAGAAGCCGAAAATGGATGAGTTGTTGATGGTATTTATTAACAAGACGGAGAAATACATGGCGGATTCACAAGTCCGTGTGGGGAAATTAGAAAATAATGTCGCGGCTATGGGGATTCAAGTGAATCAATTGGAGAAACAGATGAGCCAACTAGCCACGATCATTGGTGGTCAACACCAACAAGGAAAATTTCTGAGTAATACGACCATAAATCCGAAAAATCAATGCAAGGCTATCACCTTGAGAAGTGGAACCGCCTACAAAGGCCCGGAAATGCCTAGAGATGATGAAGATGTTGGTGAAGGAAGTTCAAAGAAAAAGGAAAAACAAAATGAACAAAATGAAGAATGTGAAGAGATCGAGCATGCCCAGGAGAAAGAGGGCTCGATCAAAGAAAAGGTGGAAACACCACCCAAAGAAAATGAAGAACCAAGAGTGCACATGCCATATCCCCAACGTCAACAAAAGAAAAAGAACGAGGAACAATTCTCAAGGTTCCTCGATATTTTTCGGAAGGTCCAAGTAAACATTCCATTGGTAGAAGCTTTGCAACAAATGCCAAACTATGCAAAATTTCTGAAAGATGTGATTTCGAAGAAGAGAAGGTTGGGAGATTTTGAGATGGTGAATCTCACGGAAGAGTGTAGTGCACTCATACAAAGAAAGCTACCCGCTAAGTTGAAAGACCCCGGAAGTTTCACCATCATGGTTCCTATTGGGGATAGCCACATGGGGAAGACACTATGCGATTTGGGAGCTAGCATTAACTTGATGCCGCTCTCCTTCTTCTTGAAGTTGAATATTTGACAAATTAAGCCGACTACCATCTGTTTACAAATGGCCGATCGATCCATGACCTATCCTAAGGGAGTGGTGGAAGATGTGTTAGTTAAAGTCAATGACTTTATTTTTCCGATCGACTTTGTGGTTTTGGATATGGAAGAAGATAAAGATGTTCCCCTTATTCTTGGGCGACCATTCTTGAATACGGGGAAGGCGCTAATTGACGTTGAAAAAGGGGAGTTAACATTAAGGGTTAATGATGAGAAGGTGATCTTCTCTCTCCAAAATGCTATGAGGCACAAAGAGAAAGACATAAAACGTGAAGAAGAGTGCAAGGTCCTCGAAATGGTGGACTCGTGCATGAAGTTGGAGCACACCCTGGAACACTTCTTGGGCATAAGAGATCCACTTGAGATTTGCATTTCTAAATCTCTTTTTAATTCATCATCTGGTGATTTCTATCCTTTAGATGTTGCTCTTATTGATACTATTTCTTTGATAAATTCTTTGCAGGAGGAGTACCTAAGGAAGCCTAAGTTTCTTCCATGGAAGAACGAGGAACAAACATCAACTACGGAAGAGACAAAGAATGGCAAGATGGAATTAAAGCCACTTCCACCTCACTTAAGGTATGCGTACCTTGAAAATGGTGAGATCAAACCGGTAATAGTTTCATCCTTTTTAACTGATGAGCAACTTGACAAATTGCTAAGGGTGGTGAGGAAATATAAAAGCACTATAGGTTGGTCTATATCGGATCTAAAAGGGATTAGCCACTCGATTTGCATGGATAGAATCCTTTTAGAAGAAGATTACAAACCAAAAGTGCAACCTCAAAGAAGATTGAACCCAATTATACAAGAAGTGGTTAGAAAGGAAGTGTTGAAACTATTAGATACCGGCATAATTTTTGCAACTTCTGATAGCGAGTGGGTGAGTCCTACTCAAGTAGTAGCAAAGAAAGGGGGTACAACCCTAGTAGAAAATGAAAATAATGAGATAATAGCTACTAGGTTGGTCACGGGGTGGAGAATGTGCATTGACTATAGGGCTTTGAATGTTTACACTAGAAATGACCATTTTTCCATCCCATTTATTGGTCAAATGCTTGACAGGTTAGCAGGGCATGAATTCTATTGTTTCTTGGATGGATACTCGGGGTACAATCAGATAATGATTGCCCCCGAAGATCAAGAAAAAACAGCTTTTACTTGTCCATATGGAATCTTTGCATATCGACGGATGTCTTTTGGGTTGTGTAATGCACCCGCCACTTTTCAAAGGTGTATGATGTCTATTTTTCATGGCTTGATTGAAAACATAATGGAAGTATTCGTGGATGATTTCTCTGTTTTTGGAGACTCGTTTGATATTTGCCTTGATAACTTGTCTCAAGTATTGCAGAGGTGTGAGGACACCAATTTAGTGCTAAATTGGGAAAAATGTCATTTTATAGTTCGAGATGGTATTGTGTTGGGACACAGGGTGTCCAGAGGAGGGCTTGAAGTGGATCGAGCTAAGATCGTAGCCATCGAGAAATTACCACCCCCGACGAATGAAAAGGGACTTAGAAGTTTTCTAGGACACGCTGGTTTTTATAGGCGTTTCATTAAGGATTTTTCTAAAACCTCTAAACCTCTGTGTCGCCTTTTAGAAAAAGCGTCTGATTTTGATTTTGATAATGATTGTTTGCAGGCTTTCGAGATCCTCAAGGTGGCCCTTATCACAGCACCTGTGCTCATTTCACCAGACTGGAGCCAGCCATTCGAAGTAATGTGTGATGCAAGTGAAATAGCCGTGGGAGCCGCTTTGGGCCAAAAGCGGGATAAGCTTTTTCGAGTCATCTATTACGGGAGTAAGAATCTAGATCCGGCTCAGACAAACTACACCACCACGGAGAGGGAGCTACTTGTTGTGGTGTATGCATTCGATAAATTCCGACCTTATCTCATTAGGGCCCGGACCATCGTGCACACCGATCATGCCGCTCTAAGGCATCTTTTTGCCAAGAAGGATGCAAAACCCCGGCTCATCAGATGGATCTTGCTGCTCCAAGAATTCGATGTTGAGATTCGGGACAGAAAAGGGTGTGAGAACGTGGTAGCAGACCACCTTTCCTGCCTTGAGCATGTAAACGATGAAGTGGGGGCACGGAAGGCCTATAAATGAGCTCTTTCCCGACGAAAGGATCCTAGAAATCAAACCTCATGTGCCTTGGTTTGCTGACATTGTGAACTTTTTAGTGGCAAGGGTGAAACCGATGGAGTTAGAGGTTTATCAAAGAAAAAAGTTCTTCCACGACTTGAAATACTATGTGTGGGATGAACCATACCTTTTTAGAAGATGTGCAGATTTGGTGCTTAGGCGATGCGTGCCGGAAGAAGAATGGGAAGAAATTCTTGAGGCATGCCACACTTCTTCCACGGGAGGACATTTCACCTCTATTAGAACCGCAAGAAAAGTGTTGCAAAGCGGTTTCTATTGGCCTTCAATATTCAAGGATTGTGTTGAATATGTGAAGAGATGCGAGAAGTGTCAAAGAATGGGGTCTATTTCAAAAAGAGACGAGATGCCAATGAAGAACATAATCGAAGTGGAGTTATTTGATGTATGGGGCATCGATTTCATGGGCCCTTTCGTTACTTCAAATGGTTTCCAATATATCTTGTTAGCGGTTGACTACGTCTCAAGGTGGATTGAAGCCATGCCTACTACAACCAATAATGTAAGTGTGGTGTTGAAATTCTTGAAAAAGAATGTGTTGACACGATTCGGGGCACCAAGAGCTCTCATCAGTGATGGAGGACGTCATTTTTGCAACAAGTGGTTAGCCGCATTACTTGCAAAATATGGAGTTCGACACAACATCACCACTGCCTACCATCTGCAAGCAAATGGCCAAGCCGAGTTGGCCAATCGAGAAGTGAAGCAGATTTTACAAAAGCTTGTAAAAACAAATGGCAAGGATTGGTCCAATCTGTTAGACGATGCATTGTGGGCGTATAGGACGACATACAAGACCCCGTTGGGCATGTCGCCTTATCAATTGGTTTTCGGGAAATCATTTCATCTTCCCATCGAGCTGTCACATAAGGCTTATTGGGCCACGAAAAAGCTCAATATGGATTTCATGATGTCGGGGGGTGAAAGAATTTTTCAGTTGAATGAATTGGATGAATTCCGACTTGAAGCTTTTGAGAATTCATCAATTTACAAAATGCGGACAAAGCTCTATCATGACAAGCCGTTGAGAAAAAAGAAGCTATCACCGGGTGATGCCGTTCTTTTGTTCAATTCACAGTTGAAGTTATTCCCTGGAAAACTAAAAACTAAATGGAGTGGCCCATTTGAAATCATAAGAATGTTTAGTGGTGGCGCCATCGAGCTTAAGGAAAAGGATGGGAATCTATTTGTTGTCAATGGCCAAAGGGTCAAATGATTTTATGTACTGGAGACGAAGAACGACAATGGTTCCGACAATCCCACCTCTTCATGAAGATTGAGACCAAGTCGAGCTACCGACAATAAATGAAGTGCTCGTTGGGAGGCAGCCCAACCTCGTACTTTTGTACATTTTCTTTTATTTTTATGTTTCAATTCCTTTTCGTTTATGTTTATCTTTTTATTGGATTTAATATGCTGCTTTGAGTGTTTGTATAGTTTTGAAATCAGACAACAGGGTACACTGAGAAAACAAGCTCAACATATCAAACACGGAAGCTCAAGCGCGACCCACAGCACGGTTGGAGGCGCGACCGCGAGTCGCGCCACCTAGCGCGACCTACAGCGCGACTCCAAGCATAGTTGATCCCGCTCGCGCCCAAGTACGCATGGAGATGCCTCTCTGGCGCGACCGACAGCGCGAGTGGCCACGCGACTGAGCCCGCTCGCGCTGAAAACAGAGCAGTTCTGAACGGGTTTTACACTTCCTCTTTTCATTTTTCACTCATTTTTCACACACCTCTTACTCAAAACACACGCACACACAAAAATTTCTCCCTTCAAGCAAAAATTCAAGGTAAAATCCCTCCCCATCTTCTACATTTTTAGTTTGCCCATGATTATCTCTTCAATTTACATGTGATTTTGAGGCTTTATGGTTGAAATTGAAGATATCTCAAACTAGGGTTGATATTAGGGAAAAATTACATGAAATGAGTTTTTGTTTGGATTTGTTGCTTCTACTTTGTTCCTTGAGCATTGATTTTGGAAATTTATGGTTGGAATTGTAGAAATGGCAAATGTGGGGCTAAAATTTGAGAAAAATTGCTTGGATAAATTTTTGGCTTGGTTTTGTGACTCCTAAATTTCTCTTTGAGCATGATAGGACCTTTTCTACAAGGATTGAAGTTCATTTGGAGATGCTTGTTCATACATTGTATGGAATAGGAATTAGGGCTTTTGTAAATTTGGGATTTTTAAACCCTTGGCCTTGTTCTTTGCTCATTATAAGTATATGCATCCTTTTTGTGAATTTTACAAGTGTTGAGGGATTAATGTTAGTTGGAGGTGTTTGTTCATGAATTCTTGTTGATGGAGAACTAGAGCTTAGTAAATTTGGGATTTTTCCTTCCATTTCTTTGCTTTGTTCTTTCATTCTTTGCCTACTATAGTTTATTGATTCATGTTGGTGAATTATGCAAGTGATAAAAGTGGTTGAAGTGCATATGTTGAATTTGTGTATGGTGAAAGGTGAAGTTGGAAGATAATTTGGTCATGATGATTAAATTAGTGAATAATGATGTGAAATGTGTTTGTTAGGACTTTGGTTGATCTTGTTGCTCTAGCTTGTTGATGCCAAATGTCGTTGGCTTTTGTTGTGAATTGGGAGGTAATTATGTGCATCCCCGACCCTGTTTTTATAATCCGTTATGGAGATTGTAGTGCCTACTTTGGAAATGCTTTTTGCTTTTGTTTAAGATTATGCTAAGGCCTGCAAGTGTGAATAGTTTTTGTTATATTTTGCTATGAATGGGCTAAACTTCTATTTGTTGTTTACATTTAGACCCTCACTTTTTGTTGTTTTTATCCTTTGCAAGGTCTTGTGCTTTTTAAAGAAATCATACATTAAGAATGGCACGACCAAGCAGAGGACAAGCTTCTAGGAGATACGTGGTAGAAGAATCTGAGGAGGAAGAATCCAGTGTCGATCTCTCCGAAGAAGAAGAAGAAGAAGAGGTGGAAGAAGAAGAAGAAGACCAAGGGGAGGAGGAAGAAGAGGAGTTTGTGCAACCTGAGCCCTTGCCGGATTTTCCCGACAGTGGCCCAAATGACCCTGCAAGAGTGGGTGTTTTCATCCGTACCCAAGAGGAACGGGACTGCTGGGAGAAGTTGATGGGATCTTTCAACATACTCCCCACCAAGTATTCATGTGACTCAGCCACTCAAGCAATGGGAATCCACCATGATGTGTGGAGAATGTTCACTCGAATTGGGTGGGCAAATGCAATGCAAGGAAGATGGTTAACCTATCCTGTGTTGGTCAAAGAGTTCCTATCCTCTCTTAAGGTCCACAAACTCCCTAGCAGAGGGCCGATCGGGTGCACCTTTCGATTGGGGAATCATGATCACGAGCTCACGGTGGCCCAACTTAACTAAATTTTTCAAACACCGACAGATGGATACTATCACTACCACATCAATTTCAATGCTGAGACATTTTGGAGATTGATCCTAGACTCGGATGAGCGGATGTTCCAGTATGACTTGGGCTTGGCCAAGGCTTCGCAAATCCAAAATTTGATATTTCGATACCTCCACAGGATCCTTTCTTCCACTGTCCTTGCTCGAAACGAGAACAGTGGACTTCTAAAGGATGATCTCTACATCTTGTGGAGTATGCTCCAAGCGATATACGTGGATTTTGGGGAATTGCTTTTGGATCAATTTAAAAGACAAGTACAGCCGAGCAAAGGCACAATCAGTATCGGAGGCATGATCACTCCTATTGCCATGGCCTTGGACGTGAATCTTGCTAACTATTAGCCACTCACGGGACCTCGAGCTCTCAACCTCGCACATCTTCGGAATGTCCGCATGATTAGCCCGAATGCCGCCCCCATTGAGCTTATAATGAAGGATGGAAGGAAGTTCCCACTACTGAACCCAGCACTCACATCCGTAACCAATTTCGAGGATCAACGAAATTGGTTGATGAACACTCCGGAGCATAATGCTTTGATGATTGCTCCGGAACCCATGGGAGTGCATCTACAAAGAGAGAATGCGCCGCCAAGAGCACCTCGTGGGCAGAGAAGAAACAGAGGGGACGTGGCGGATGAACGACTTGAATCCCTTGAAGGTATGATGACAACTATGAATCAAAATTTTACTAACTTTCAAGGCAATGTCTTTACCCAGTTCACGGACATGCGGGCGGATCTTGATGCACGGCTCATGGACATGAGGGAGAATATGGACAATCGGTTGACAGATATGCAGGCGGACATTGACGAGAGATTCCAAGGCCTGCAGAGTCATATGGATGGCCGGTTTTCCGGCATGAGGACAGAGTTCCAGTGACTGCAGAGCAATTACTTAAATCTGCATGGGGATTACTCTCACTTGAGGTCGGACGTCTCAGATATTGCCACCATGATGAGGCAATGGGGTGGCATTGGATCTTCTTCACAGAACCCGTCCCAGACCTACACGCCCCCATTCCCGCCGTTCCAGCAGTACCCCTATCCATACTCCGGGCCATTCCAGTTTCCACAGAACCCCCGTCCACGCCTGCCCCCAGATGCTGATGCATGATGCTGTGTTAGTCGATCGACGATACCACAAACCTACCCCCCTAAACTTATTCTTCCTTCGGTTGTGAATAAGTTTGGGGGTGAGGGGTGAATATGTGTGTATCGTTGATCCCTTTTGACTCGAGTATTATCTATCTTTTTAGAACGCTTTTTTTATTTAGAATTGTTAAAACTCTTTTTCGCATGGATGCTTTTATTTATTTATGTATTGTTGGGATTTGCTACTTCAAATTCGGATAATTTTTAATTAATTGCATGGGTTTTGCGATATTTTATAGTTTTATATTTTTTTGTTAATACGTATGATTGGTTTAATGATAAGGTAATAGCCTTGATGATAAGCAGGTTTAGCCTTGATCTCGTGTTTCAACTCCTCTATTACTTATGGACTTAAGTTTGTCATGCTCACTTTTGGGAAATCTTGATTTGCCTATGATGTTGTTTTTGGTAAAAATAAATACATGCATAAGAATATGACTTGATAGGACACTTGATTGGATTGTGTAAATATTGGCATTAGCTTGTAACCATCTTGCGAGATTTGCGCCTTGATCTCGTTCTTCATGTGTGAATCATCAATAATATTGGTATCTCTAGAACTTGCCTTTTTGAACTCTCTTAATTTTACAAGTTGTGCTTAAAATATGGAGATGACCTAAGGCTTTCTTTGTCAAAATTGTGCCTAAAATTTTTCCTACAAATACAACCCTTGCTAACCCCTTTGTGCTTGTTATTGATTTTATTTGAAACCAAGGGGTAGAAGAAATATGGGAATCAAGTAAGCTTGAAAATAAAATTAATGGGAATTAATGGTGGATTGAACACAAATTTTATTTTGTTGAATAACCTTTTTGATCAAACACATATGCAAGCCTTGCAAAGTGAAATAAAAATAAATTGTAAATTGTTGAAGAACACTCATGAAAATCAAAATAAATAGAGGAGTATTAATGTTTTGTTGGCTATAGACTCTTAGATCCAACTAAATCTCCCAAAGCAATGTGTGGGGTAGAAGAAAACTCAAAATAGTTTTGCTTATCTTGAAATACAAAATAGGTTACGGGGATTGATATTGAAGTCACTTTTAGCCTATATTTTTCCAACCTCGTCCAAAGAGCCTAACTTTGCAACCCTTAAGACTAATATGATCCTTATTTTGAGCACACTTGTGGGAAGAGATGAGTTATTTTGCAAGCTTATGGTGGTATACTAGCGTTATTTGATATCGAGCGTATACACGTCCCTTTTCTCCTTGAGAGGTTGAGTTGAGTGTTGATATTACTGAAAGCAAGAAAAGCCGTATTTTTGCATGTTCATTTCTTGGGTATCAGAACTTCATATACTTGTGTATGATAATATGCTTTTTGTTCTTCTTCTGAGGCACTCTTGATCTTGATTTCCCATGTTCTCTTTTTCTTTGAAAACTTGTTTGAGGACAAACAAGAATTTAAGTTTGGGGGAGTTGATAATCGGTATTTTTGTGTTTCTTTTGACTGCAACTTGGGGCTATTTCAATACCATTTTGTAAACCAATTGTATATTTTTGATGTCCAAACCCATATTTTAATCCAAGTGTAAATTCTAGGTGTGTTATTGAAGAATCATCGAGTTCGAGGAACCGGCGCGACTCACAGCACGGTCGGAGACACGAACGCGCCGCTCGCGCCCAAACGTGGCTTTCCAATCGTCTCTGGCGCGACCTACAGTGCGGGTGGAGGCGCGACTGGCTTGGGTCGCGCCAAGCCAGGCTTTCCACGTGTCTCTAGCGCGACCCACAACGCGAGCGCTGGCGCGACCGCGCTCCCGTGTCCAGACACTCCTTCGCGCCCTTCTCTGGCCCGAGCTACAGCGCGACCTGAGCGCAACCGAGCCCGTGTTGCGCCCAGACGCCCTGTTTTGCATGCCTTATCCGCTCCCTTCCCTCTAATATTTGAGGGGGCGATTTTTGAAGAAAAAAGAGACACACGATTTTTACCACAAGAACACATCAAATTCCAAAAATCTCTCCCCAATACCCTATACCCCTTTTTCCTGGAAAATCAAGGATAGAACCATACAAATTAGAGGAGAAAGAGGGCTTGGGCTTGTAAGGGGAGTTCTTGAAGTTTGAAGAGTTGAAGTGGAAGGATCTTGTGGAATTTGTGTACATTTTATTGGTTTAATCTAAACTTTATCTATGTTTTATATACAAGTTTGTTATTTTGATCTCTTAAGCATGAGTAGCTAATGTATTTAGGTTTTGGGGTGTTTGATCAATTGATGAATGGTGTTTGATTTGAATGATTGATGAATGTACCCTTCCCTTGTTTTAAGTATTGTGGATCAAGGGGTTGATTGTTGAATGTATGTGGGTGGCCTCCATTTAGATTCATATGCTACTTAATGTGTGATTAGGTTTGCTCATTTTGTATGTGATCTTGATCCATGAGACCTTTTATTTGTATCTTGAGATAGGTATAAGTATTTGGGGAGTAATGATGATTTGGGGATCTTGGAAGGCTTGAGTAATTCATTTGCTAGAGATAGTAATGGTTTGTACTTGCTTGTAGGCTAGGTGTTTGAGAAAATGTCTAGGTGAACCTTGCTCAAATCATGATTGTTGAAGGGAGAGTTATGTGATTCATTTGGTTTGTAGAATACCTTAATCAATGATCTAATACCCTAGAACCTCTTGCTTTTATTACTCTTTAAATCTTCTTTTGGAATTATTTACTAATCTACATTGAAGAGTGAAGTTGGTAATTGTTAATGGTTTGGAACACAACATTTCTTTAAAAATGATGTTTGTCTAAATAGTGATTATAACTTGAGTCAACATTACTTGCATTGTTAAGATCATAATTTCTATTTCCTTGTGGTTCGACTCGTATCATTGCTTGCTACATCTGTGTATACTTGCACTTGACACGATCTATAATTTGAGGTATGAAATACGTCATCAGGAACAATGGCTACAAACAATTAATTATTGTGTAGATATGATTGGAAGGTTTACTAGGTTTGGAAGCGTTGGGTTTTTGTAATGTTTCCAAAAGGTTTTTAGGATATGCAAGCTACAAATTTTCTTGCTAATGAACTGTGTATTTTCTTGTATTTCTGAATAGATTTTAGAAATCGTTTTTGAATATATATATATATATATATATATTTTGTTGATATTGTAGATAATATGTATCACTATTTATACAGAAAAGTATTAATATGTGTGCAGGGAAGTAACACTATTTTATTTCATTTATTACAGTTATTAAAAAACAGAGAGACACACATAAACGATAAAAAATGATCTGCAACGATAATTATATTCTCAATATATCAAATAATTTCATCGACCATAAGTTATATATTACAGTATCAATACTAATGAAGAAAGTATCACTATGTGTAATGTGAAGTAACACTATTTATTGCATGAATAATTTAATCGCATAGCATTTTGTTCTTGTTTTTTTCATATTTGATGTCGATTCTCTATAATAATTTAGTATTAATAATAATGCAACAATTATCAATAATATAATAAGAAACTAAGTACATGAGTAAAGAGTATCAATAATATAATAAGAAACTAAATACATGAGTAAAGAGTATCAGTAATATATTAGTATCAATACAAATAAACTGTTGTATTAATAATATAATAAGAAACTCAAAACAATTTGAGATTAGGGGTTTTGGAACTAAACTCCGTTGAAATTGAAGTAGCACTTATATTCTTCTTCTTGATTTTTTGAAGATGCCCTTTGATTCGTTTTCTTTTAACCTTTGTGGTTGAACGTGCATAATCCAATATTTGAATAGAAGAGCTTGAAAAATCTGAATCCCCCATGGAAGGCACTGTACTCATCAGCTCTTCAACATTGAATTTAATTATTAAGGCAGAGAAGAGTCAATAACTGTGTAAAACATACCATAGAAGTATCACTACTGTATAAAATACAATATGTGCGTGTGATATACATTTTTCTTGATTTATTGAGGCAGAAACAAAATAGTGTCATTAATAACTATGTGGTGTTGTATCACTAACTACTCTTGAAGTATCATTTTCATTGAGTGAATCATAATTAGGTAATAAGTGAAACAATATGCAACGTATCACTAATACCTAGCGAAGGATTACTATGATGAGAGCACATATCACTAACAACATATTAACATTGAATTTATTGAGCCAGAAACAGGAAATAGTCAATAACTGTGTGAAATGTATCACTAAATAACATAAAAGTATCAATACTATATAAAATACAATATGGCCATGTGCTATACACTTTTCTTGAATTATTGAGGTAGAAATAAAATAGTGTCAATAACTGTGAGTGGCGTATCACTAAATACTGCTTGAAGTATCATTACTATCGAGTGATATATAATTGGTAGTAAGTTAAACAATATGCAACATGTCGCAAATACCTTGTGAAGGATTACTATGATGAGAGCACATATCACTAACAACATATTAACATTGAATTTAATTATTGAGCCAGAAACAGGAAAGAGTCAATAACTGTGTGAAATGTATCACTAAATAACATAAAAGTATCAATACTATATAAAATACAATATGGCCCTGTGCTATACACTTTTCTTGAATTATTGAGGTAGAAATAAAATAATGTCAATAACTGTGAGTGGCGTATCACTAACTACTGCTTGAAATATCATTACTATCGAGTGATATATAATCGGTAGTAAGTGAAACAATATGCAACATATCGCTAATACCTTGCGAAGGATTACTATGATGAGAGCACGTATCACTAACAACATATTAATATTGAATTTAATTATTGAGGTAGAAACAGGAAAGAGTCAATAATTGTGTGAAATGTATCACTAAATACCATAGAAGTATCACTACTATATAAAATACATTTTTCAGTTGATTGGTTATAACAAACAAAAAATAGAAGTAAAGTACTTACTATCAATTTCCAACATAACAGATTCATCATCATCGATAGATGTTGTTTCTACATCTTCACCATTGTATTCATAATCAAGAATAACAATATCTGAAAATTTACGATATTTAAATCAGTTCTAGAATTCTTATAACAATAACAAATTACTAAATCAAAATTTTAACGAATTAGTTTTAGGAACATATTTTTAAACAATTAGAATGCATAATTTCATATATACAGAATTATTATCGCACAATTGGAACAAAATTATAAATCTTCTAAATTAAGAACACATACCGGTTGTTGCTAATGTTACTTTGCCAGAATTCACTGAAATTCCACTAGAGGTAACGCTGCTTCTTTTTCCCAAATTAACCATTAAATCGTGCAGGTTGAATCGTGAGCTGCTAGGATTCAGCTGTGGATCGTGAGGTTGAATCGCGCATCGTGCGTGGGGCAGAAATCACGAGGTTGAATCGCAATCGAGCTGGAAGAAATCGTGCGTCGTGTGTTGGAGCTGGAAGAAAGAAATCGTGCGTCGTGCGTTGGAGCTTAAAGAAACCCTAGGTGGAGGTGGAAGAAATCAGGTTTTTTTAATATATATATATATATTACCGGGTCGGGTCGGGTGGAGATCCGTCTAACGTAAGAGACCCGTTAGACGGTCTCACACAAGTGTGCCTCTTTAAAATTATAAATATATCACAGATATAAATTTGTGTTTGGATATATTAGGATTTATAATAATAAAATCCATCGAGGTCGCATAAATATCAACATTGTACCGAAAGATTAATTACACGTCCAAATCTCATTAATATTTTCTAGAAAGTGAGATATATATATATATATATATATATTAAAGTGAGATATTTTGTACTTAATAGGTACGAGCTGCATGTATCTAATAAAATAATCCATTAAGACAGTGTGAATGAGTTCATTTAAACCTTATTTACTTTGATGGATAAGGATAGCTAGATTAATAACCTATCCAACTATATTCAATGTTACTTTGCATGATATTAAAATAGTGGATAAATCAAGACGCGTGATAAATGAGTTTTGATTGCTTATATGATAGATATGTATCCTATCTAGGTGGGATGTGATTTAATTTATCCATCCTCTTATCCTATTAATTATCTATCCACCTCATGGCTTGTTTGTTTGGTAGTATAAGGGTAGAATAAATACCTATGACATCCTAATACTTTGTTTGCTAGCAATATTGAAGCCCCTTGATTAATGATTATGCAAGGGTCCGGTATGTATTAACCATTTATATGGTATAACATATCACACTCTGCTGGTGGGATATTTAATATCATACAGAATTATTAAAAATTGTAGACTAAAATAACCTTGCAGATATTAATTAAAAATATTATTATAGAATATTCACACAATATATGGTAACTAATTAAAGGATATTTTAGGAAAAGAAATTTTATACAAAATCTAATACATCTAAACAAACAATGTATTATTAATACATATATTTTAATACACCAAAACAAACATGCTATTGATATCTTATACAGTGAAACACATCCCATGTCAAACACATCCAACCTTATACCATACAACCTAGTAAATCGTTGAAGTAAATATATTTGATAGTTCATTAGAGCATCTCCAGTGATGCTTCCTCACTTTGAGGTATTTTATTGCCACATATGCGCCACTTCAAAAGGTAAATAAATACTTTCTCTAAACATATTCTTCCACAATAATACTTTCTCAAACTTAGGGCGCACTTATACCTAAAAGAAATGAAAAAAAAGGAGAATTATGAATTCAAAGCCCGAAAGATGGGTTATCTATCAATATAGAGCTCGAAAGATAGATTCTATCGATTCAAAGCTTTAAAGATCTAAAACTATCAATTTAAGGCTTGTAGATTTAACGGTCTTAAAACAACATCCAATAAAAGATGATGTGGCCGTTAAAGCCTTGAATCGATAGAATATATCTTTTAGGCTCTATATCGATAGATAAATTATCTTTCGGGCCTTGGATTGATATTTCTTCAAAGAAAAATTAAAAAAAAAGGTTGTGTGGAGAAGCAACAACATGGGGTCCGCCTTCACTTAAAATACCTAGATATTACTTTTGCTTTCCCATCTTATTTGAGAAAGCTTCCTCCCTCCTTCCACAATACAAAATTCCTTGAGGTGTGGAATATGTTGGGTGCCACCTCAACATATTCCACACCATTGGAGATGCTCTTATGTAGTTTATATTCGAGATCTACAACTCTCCTTTTCAATTCTTACTAAGTTTAGGCGATTTAATTAGATTTAGCATCGATGAATTTAAATTTATTTGGAATCCTTACCATATCCAACCACGTATTCGTATTTTTTTTAATCCACCTAAAAATTGTATTTTCTTTAGGGCCCATGCTATGTTTTCCGCGTGCAGCTCGATCCTTTGAAGATCGAAACTTATAGCTAATTATAACTATTTCATTTAGAAAAGTTAAATGTAGATATAAACCTAACGTCGTAGTTTATCAAACATTCAAACGTAATCTCTACAACCACAAACTTATGTGGCAGGCAATTCACGCGTTTTTAAAACTAATTTGATCGTGAAGGAGTTCAAATTTTCTGTTATATTTCGATGTGTTTCACTATAAAATTTATGATTTTAATAATATTTATTAGAAAATAAAAATCAATTCTAACATAAATAATCATAATCAACATTTAACAACAAAAAAATGAATTAAAAAAATTTATAAACTTTAATTTTAAATTAATCAACTATAATAATGAATTTGAAAAACATATAAAAAAACACATAATTTGAAGGTATAACACAAAAAATGTAATAGAAAATCTCAAGTGAGCGTGAAAGCGAAAAAATAAAACAGTAGACAAATACATTGAATGAAAATATTCCACAATTAGATACCAAATTCAAAAAATAGTATCGGCCATGCACTTTCCAATTCCATACGAAATTAATCCATCCAATTTCCATCGAAAACCAATAAACATCCAAATCCCTTCAAACTAACTCCATTTCTTTACGATTGTTGTTTTAGTTTTTAAATTTAAAACTAATATTTAATTTTCTGAACTAATAACAATTCTACTATATCACTAAAAAACCTTATTCACTCATATTTTCTTTAAAAAAAGACAAACACCATTTTATCGCTTCATATATTTGTAAGAATTGGATAAGGTTAAAATTGTGAGAAACAGTGTGGAAGTATATAAAATAACAAATATTTTGATACAAAATAAAAAAAAAGACAACGATTATATATAAAGAAATGGAGGGAGTACCTAATAATTAGAAAGAGAGTACCTTCATCAAAAATATTCAAAATTACAAAAATACCCCTACACTTCTTAAAATTTTGAGGGGGTCCATGGCCCACTTGGGCCAGTAGAGTTCATGTCTCGAGAGTGGATACTAAAAATGAAATTTCATGTATAATCGATATGACAATATAAAAAATATGTGATGATATTATTGTTGAGCTAGGAATATAGTAACTACAGAATCAACTGAAGTAAAAATAATATTATCAATATATTACAAACAAAAATCAATACGGTCAATTCATCTACAGTTTTACACAATTTTCTACATTGATTATACATGAAATATCACTTAAAAATATTAGATTGTGTGTATTTTTTTTAAAAAAAAAACCTCAGAGTTGTACCCATTCGGACAACATGAATTCTATATATATCTACCCCCTTCGCCCCATCTAGACGGTGTAACACGAACATTTTCTTAAAAACAAAAAATATTAACGTGACACGATCTCTGCAGAGTCTGTAGGTGGTCCCCAAGGGTGGGCGACAATTTATCGTGTTTAATTGGAACGCGTGCAGGTCAGAATCAGAAGACAAAAAAATTGTATCACTGTAGCAACTAAATTCCAAATACAGTGTCTGCTGCTTTCTATCTATAAAAGAAATTCCTCAATACAAATCCAAACCCAAAATCCTTCCAATTTACCAAATGCAAACAGCAAAAAATTATCAATTAAAAGGATCATCTTTTTTCTACTTGAAGAAATGGGAGAGGCTGAGTTAAAATGGAAGCACACTGCACTTCTTGTTATTGATATGCAGGTATATGAATATCGATCTCTTCTTAAATTCAAATTATATTATATTTCTTTGTTCAATATATATATATATATATATATATATATATTTATTCAATTTATTTACACCTTTTTCTTCAATTCTCTTCTCTCTCTAAATAATTTATTTTATTTTTTTGCAGAAAGATTTGATCTTGACATATAGTCCGGCTTCTGTGAAAGGTGGTGAAGCGATAGTGCCTAATGTTATCAAGGCCGTTGAAGTAGCTCGAAGCCGTCTCATTCCTATTATTTGGGTACCCTTTTAATTAAATTTTGATATTAGAATTATTTCAAACGAGTACATGTTCCAAATCATGTATGTCTCTAATTTATTTGATTTATGTTTTGGCTTTTCAGTTCACTTCAGTATGGACCCATTTTGATTTTTTAAGTGAACTGAAAAGCCAAAATAATAATCGAATAAATATTTCGGCAGGTCTTGTGTGCACCAGGTGTATATTAGACGGTTAACGTGTTGACTTGGTGAATGTGTTGACCAAAAAAATATCAAAATCAGTATCAATTGTAATACTAAAAAGTATCACTCAAAAATTCAAAAGTATCGGCCAGAAAAAAAATGAAAAAAAATTGTTAAAATCAGTATCAATTATAACAAAAAGCATCATTCAAAATTCAAAAAAGTATCAATTGTATCCTTAAAAAGTATTACCTGTTTTGACAATTTTTTTAGTTAATGTGCTGACCAACGTATTGACTGTCCGATGTACTACATAAGAATTTGCATTATTTTGATTTTTTTAACAGTAAATCTAACTTGACTAAGAAAATAACTTAATATTATCCAATTAAATCTCACGTCCTATTCCTTTTTTTTTTCCTTCGTGTCAAAATTATAGCACCCTTTTTTTTATTAAAAGAGCATTAAATTATTTTATACTTTTAGTTAATGTTTCTGGAAAATAATACTCATCCCATACCAAAAATTTAGTCCCGAAATTAATCATAACTCTCTTTTTTTATTAGATGCGTGTATTAAATTTACATTATCTTAATAGAAACCTTTTTAATCTTCTCTAAAATTAATATTTTTTTTTTATGTTGAACGATAAGTAAGGGCATATATAGTATGATTTTTTTTAATGTAAGTTTACCATTTCAAATATAAAATATATTTTCTTAATATGCGTGAAAAAAGAAGGCCACAATATACAATGGTGGGACCCTTATTTCATTTTCATTGGATAAAATGAGTTTATAATTGGAAATTCATGTATTGATTTTATTTTTCCAAATGCAGTAGAAATGGGTTCACATGTTCTCATGCATTTTCTGTTCTAACTCTTTATTTTTTTTTTCAAAAAATAATTTTTTTTATTTTTAATTTATTATAATTTATTTTAATTTAAATTTTCTATTTTGGTTCATTCTTCTTCAATTAGGATATATATTAAAAATTAAAAATAAATTAAAAAAAATTGTTATGAAATACGAAATATAATACGGACGGAAACATGGGATCTGATCCAAATGCAGTAAATACATTTTCTTGTAACTTAGATTTTTTCAGAGACATGAGAATAATTAATTCACTTCAATTTTACACACTCCTACCTTCCATACCGATTTATTGAAATGTTGAAGTAGGATTGATCACATTCATTTAAGTTCACTTCTATAATTAATTAGAGATTTAGATTAAAAATTATGAAATTCCTTCCATTGAAGTTTTGAGGCCGTGAGATTTCACAACATTGATTGGTTAAAGGTTGTTCGTGAGCACGATCCTCTAGGAAGAGATGTGGAATTATTCCGCAGGCATTTTTATGCAGAGAATAAACGTAAACTGGTCGTAAAGGGTAGCACTGGTGCAGAACTAGTTGATGGTCTGGAGATCAAATCCCACGACTATAAGCTCGTGAAAACGCGATTTAGCGCGTTCCTAAACACGAATCTGCATTTGTATCTTCAGGGAGCTGGAATCAACAAGCTAGTAGTCACGGGTAATATAAAGCTCGAACTTTCTTGAGAAAATTACGCTTTGATACCTACATTCGGGATTCTTTTAAAAATTTGTTTATCTTTTTTTTAAATTAACAAAATAGTACCCATTTTTCAAAAAATATATAATAATTATAAATCTAACATTTATCAATAGGCAAATTTCATATTACTCCCCCGTGTTTTCCCGAAAAATTGAAAAACCCCCTATGTTAAATAAATAATCTAAAACTATCATCTGTTATGTATAATTCATCAAAAAGACCCCTTTTGAAAAGAGTGAATTACACTTGTTAAAAAAGAGTGTAGGACTTAATTTTATAATTTTTGTATTATTTTTAAATATAGTCAATTTTTTAAAATATTAGTTTAACTCAATGCTATAATTTTTAATTAATATAAAACATATTTATATTAAAAAAATACAAAACTTAGGAAATAATCAAAATACCTAAAAAGTAGTAGTTTTACCAAATATTATAATTTTCAAATGATATTAAATATATTTATCTTAGAATGTGTAATTCACTTTCTCCAAAAATGGGTTTTTTTTTTTGATTGATTATACATGCCAGAGGGGTTTTTTTAATTTTTTGGTAAAACATAAGGGAATAATATAAAATTTATCAATTTTACGGCTCGAAAACCGTACCGAATTGATTATATTTTAAAATTTTGATTGGAGGATTTTTTTACTTGATTGAGAAAATAGAAATATTAAAATACAATCAATTATATACATACAATTTTCGGGCCTAAAAAAATCATTTAATGTTGGATTTGGATTTTATTTTATTTTTTTGAAAAAATGGGTATGATTTCGTTAATTTTTAAAAAATTGAATATTTTTGAAAAATAACCCAAAATGTAATTGTAATTTACCCAACTTTCTTAATCTTGATCAAAATTTTAGCTTATGGTATATTAAATTACATAAGTGTGCATATACATATATGTAGGGGTTCAAACTCCAAATTGTATCCGACAGACTGTCTTTGATGCTGTGTCGTTGGATTATCATGAAGTTACTGTCATCGTTGATGCAACAGCTGCTGCCACATCTGACATACACAACGGTAGAATTATTAATTTGTGGTTAAATATTTGTCTATTTTTGTGTATCGACTCCCAATCTATGAATTCTTATAAATTCGAAATTTTGATGATCGCGAGCACTCTAATTAATAATGTTTCATCTCGTGTTCCAGCCAACATTCTCGACATGAAGAATATCGGAGTTGCAGCGCCAACACTCGAGGAATGGTGTAAATCCGATGATTAGCTAGTACATCGGATTATTGTATCGTCGAGTAAAATGAGATTCTGGTTATTCTTTATTAAAATTGTGCATCTATTTATGTTGTGTCGATTTGTAATAAAGCTTGTATGTTGTTTACAATCCTTTTCAAATTAGTACATAATTATGTTATTATTACAAATGGTTTTAATCATTTTTGTTGTCACATTTTACACGCGATGAGTGTTGGGTACCCGTTCACAAACTAGTGGGCCGCGAGTTCACCTTTCCCCACATTAGTATCTGTAGCGCCCCGGTCCCGAAAGACTGTGGAAATAGACGCCACGGGGGTTGGAATTAAGAGGCGGGAAAGAAAGGGGGTAACTTGATTAACAAAATCTCAACAAAAGACTCAGAATAATCAAACATGTTGTATAATAATATATACCTATTCATAACACCAAGATCAGAGCTCTTAGTGTTTAACAAAAGGATATTACAAGTGCGGAGACTTCATTATCAATAGAATACTTAACAAAAATAGACAATGGGAAAATACGTAAACAACAAAAGCCCATTTCTCAGCATCGTCACATCCACGCGCCAGCCTACTAACCTGTAAAATATTTGAAAATATTTGGGCTGAGTACTAGTGCACTCAGTGGGCAAGTTCTTACAATTCAAGTTATGCAAATCATTTTGTTAAAGTAATCTATCTGTGTTCATGCAGGTAGTGAAGCTTAGGAGGTTTTAAAATTGAAAGCAACCTAAGTTCACCAAAACATTTTATCGTAAAGCGCTTAACAGTATAACCAGTCACTGCCCGCAACCCAAACTACATCACCAGCGCATAACGTTGAGTATGGTCATAGTATACCCAAAGAGTATAACCAATAAGTGTTTCATTTTAGTCTCACCGACAAGGAGTAGGGCAGGACAAACAATGCATGCATACTGTAGCTACTCACATTGACACAGCGCTGGTTTATGAGACTCCGACAACATACAATAGCATGTAAATATTTAACACAGATAGTCACATATGCAATTTTAACAAAGCAGAGCTTAATAACTCGAAAGATACAATTTGTAAAGATATAGTAGTATAACCCACCTTTCTCGGGATTCTGAAAAGCTAACTCCTGAAGAATCAACCCTGATGATTTCTCTAGCTCAGCTGGTACTACATAAGGTAAACTTCAACTCAGGATAATCGCTATATTTTCGGGAATTAATCTACTATAAACGAAACTATTATTAATTCTATTCTATTCTAAAATAGATTGCGCGACTCTAGAGACCTCAAATAATTTCGACGAAGAAGGAAATAAATTCCAAAACGTTATTCTTGCTTTACTGGGATCAACTGATTTGACAGAGATCTCTTTCCAAAACTTGTCATTTATCCAAAGTTTATCAGATCTATGCCACGACACTTTTTAACCGCTCGAAAATTACAAAAATATTCAAGGAAGATACTATGCATGCCAAGAGTAAAGAATGAGAAATTTAGAATTTTTCGATAATACATGCTCTCGGAAATAAAATAACTGCTTATATTAAATAATCGATATTATTCAAAACTCATCCGAAAATTACGAAATTCGACGGGAGCATAGGAAATATTATTTCGAGCAACTTTCGAGAAGAAACTTTTTCGATTTGACGACCCAAAATGGGTGAAACGGGAGTTTCGGTAAGAATATTCACAGATTTTAGCTGAAAATGTATCGGTCTCGATCGAGCTCGATACTCGTTGGATTTTCGCTCAAAAGTACAATTTTTAATAGTGCAGAAAATAAGGAATTTAATAGTGTAATGAGATCAAAGATCAGACGGATAGAACATAAATTCGAAACTGGCAGATTTATAATGTAATTTTCGGATCCGGATTTCAAACGACAAGAAATCAAAAATCTATTTCGGTTAACTACAAGATCCAAATGATCAAAGACTATTTATAAAAAGAAGATTTCTAATACCACTATCCAGGAAGAGTAGATCTGAGATTTACATAAAATGAAAACGGGGAAAAATACCGAAAACTCACAACATCAAAAATCAGAATCGGTAGAATTAAAGATAATCAAAATATAAGCATATTTAGAACTTGAAATTTCTAAATTCATCGGTCCGAATGACCAGAATCGGAGAAAGTACCTTCTCCGAAGAATTGGCGGCGGTCACGATAATTTTCCGTCGTGATCATCCTTCGTGTCATCATTTCAATCATATATTCGTGATCTACGCGTTGACACCTTCAAAATGACTATTTCAGAATTGAAATAGGAAACTAGAGTCGTACATTCTCTGGAAGCTGCTCGGCATTTCGATTTTGAAAATGAATGAAAAATGAAACCTTAAGCTCCTATTTATAGAGGAAAAATAAATAGGATAATAACGAATAAAAGAAAGAGGATGATGATGGAAAAAGAATAGGATAATTACGAATAAGATAATCTTTTAAAAAGAAATTGGATAATGATGGATGTGCCTTTTTCTATTAAATTTATTATTACTTAAAGTTGTGACAAGAGTTCATTTGAACTCGAAATTTGAAATTTTAAAGATTGGCATGATTCTTGAAACATTTTCTATCAACCCGAGAAAAATATCATAACATATTTTTAAGGTAATTTTTGACCAAATTAGATTTAACAGATTTCTCTGGCTGCGATTTTCCTTTATTTGAGTCCTTTAAGGACCCGACTTATTTTCTAACTTAGCAGAGGGTAACATAAGTTGAATAAAATTTTCTAAAATATTTTGGGGTATTACAGTATCATATAAAGGCATCATATTAATAGGGTAGGTGAACTCTTTATATCCAAGAATTGATATTTTCCCTATGTGGAACTTTTTGCAATGCTAACAATCCTCCCCTCAAATCAAGGAACACATCCCCCTCCAACGATACACAGTCACAAAGACAACCGTGAGGCTACATTTGAGGCATACTCCTACACCAACGTGGCCCATTATCCCCCATTCACCGAATATGACTCTGATACCACTGTTGATACCCGTTCACGAACTAGTGGACTGCGAGTTCACATTTCCCCCACATTAGTACCATATTGTCCATTTTGGCCAAGCCCACACGGTTTTCTTTTTGGGCATTTTCCAAAAGGCTTCATATTAATGAGGTAGGTGAACTCTTTATATCCAAGAGTTAATATTTTCCCGATGTGGGACTAGGGTTGCAATCCCAACAATGATGATGAAAAACACAAATATTGTAGGTAATTGTGTTTTTTTTTTTTTTTTTTTTTTTTGTATTTCATTAATAAATAGGTATCAACTTATATACTGTGAATGCAGAAAGTAACATTGGAACTAATATGTATATCTAATAAATATAGTCTTTTTTCCTACACGTTTTCTTTGTATGTGCTTACAATCTTTGTAGAAATGTGAAAAAACATATTGATAAGCCCATTTATGTGTTTTTATATGCTCAACTACAATTATATATATATATATATATATATAGATTAATCTATCTACTTTCATAGGCATTATCCCCCAAAAATAACATCAACTTCAAATCACAGTTGTATCATACCCACTGAAAAGGCTTTGACTTTTTCGGTTGGACAACATCCTAGGTAATGATTTTGGAAGCCTCATTTTAAACCATAACTCACTAAACCTGCTACAAAAGAAGAGTGCTTTTCACTAGCCACGCCCCTTCCTCAACGAACACCAAACAATATGCAGACATGAAAGCCGAGATTGCCCCAATCAACGACCCGAACAGACCTCTAAGCCCGAATTTCAACTGATATGGCAATATGTCAAGAAACCGATCTTCTTCAAAACCCGATGATGTAATGGACCAGAACGTTATGATGCACAATGTCGATCCAAACAGAGCCAAAGCTTCAAATATGAAGAAACAAGTGAACCAACTTCTCTGCACGAGTAGCGGAATCCCGGTTTCTCCATTGTTCCCTCCAGGCGCAGTAAACGCTGCAGCATACACCACAGTGAGAATAATAGTCGCGATGAGCATGCAAGAATCTGCTGTGCTTCTCATCCAGGCTTCGCTCTCTCTCACTAAATCCTTGTGCTCATCTGAGAATAGTTCTCTTGGTTTCTTCTGGTCATTATTTCTCATCTCGATAAACCATGATGGTACTATCACCTCCACTTCCTGTGTTTCAATCAATGTACACATGCATTTATAAATGAATACTAAATCATAACAAGAAATTTGATTTCATCATGTATATACTGACCTTAAACCATGCTAACTCTCTCTGCATTTGAAGAGCTGAGATGGACACAATATTGTTCCTCGTATTAAGAGGTCCTAATTTGGCAGCTAAATGCAAGATGTTGTCATTGTTTCCATCCATTCCCAGTATAACAAAATTCTTCAAACCCCCTATCTGTTTGATGAGGCTAAACATGTTATCTTGTCGATACAAAACAACAATGTGAAATAGAGAGTATTGGTTGTTGTCGGTCTACCATATAAGATCAGGGTAAGCGCGAGTAAGCATAACTATAAGCTCCACATTCCCGACTTTCGCAGCATTACTAAGAATCGGAGGATTTCTCAGTAGCTCGAGCACACAAGTCTCATCCATTAAATCTTGAATCTCAGCCAATAAGCGAAAATCTGCTTGCATTTCTCTATAACTTTGCCTTCCTAATTAAGATGAAGCAGTAGGGTCATCATTTATCAAGTCTTGCTGTTACGATCACCAACCAATACCTCAATCTACCTTTTTTAGAGTGGAATTTTTTGAGTGTAGACCAAAGTGTCATATGTTATTTTTGATGTAATAACAAGAAACAACAAGAAGTAGTAATTACATGGGCCTCACCATAAAAGGTTGTGCCAAGAATACTTTTCAAGAATATTGCAGTTTTGGTGGTGCTGACTTGTGAAATATCATGTCGAGCCAACACATGCAATGCCGTTACTTCATTCCTCACCGTTGCAAGTGTTCGATCTTTTTCCAATATTTTTAAAGCCACATCTACAAAAAAGACCATTGTAAATATTATATATTGATTACAACAAGATTGTTATGGAGGAATGGGTAGGAAGGGATATTCCATGTTTGATGGCACAATTGAATTGAATTAAATTTTGAGGATTTGATTGCACAAGGTATGACTAATTCATATAACACTCCATGTATTTGAATATCCGCTAACCTTTCAAATATAATAAAAACTTGTGCCACACGGTGTCATAGGTCTCTATAAAACGAGTGAAGAATTGGACTCAAACCCGTATTCGATCAATGTCATATTTGTAATATATTGATGTTTAATTGATTTTTCAACACGGAGTGGAACACAAAGGAGTCCTCGTTCCGATTGTCAATCAATGTATGAAGCTGCAATTGATGGCAATTCGGCAACGGCCGTAAAACTATTGAGTCGAGATCCGAGTTTAGCTTTTGAAGTGATAACACAGAAACGGGCGATCGAGCTCTTCATGTAGCTGTTTACATGAAGAACACAGAATTCGTACGAGAACTAGTTAAAGGGGCAAATCCAAGTGAGCTAGAGTTGCACGATGGCCGCGGCTATTCCCCGTGTTGCTACGCAGCAAGGACCGGTGAAGTAGAAGTTGCTGATATAATGATGAAAAAAAATGCAAATCTGGGGAGTAAACGAAACAGGCATGGCACCACTCCCCTTCAACTTGCTGTGTTTTATGGAAATGCAAAATTGGCTTTGCAATTCCCTGATCAGCTCAAGTTGATGATTTATTGGAACAAGAATGGGTTGATCTTTTGCTTGTCACTATACACAGCAAAATGTACGGTACTGGTCAATTTAGGATCTTAAAGATGATGAAAACTATCAATCTAAAATTTAGAAATTAATTAATTATTGATTAATGAAATTAAATGTTATCAATGAAATTAATTAGCGATGAAAGATCTATTGAAATTTAATGAAGAATTTGTCGATGAAAACATCTACTTCATTTGTTTATGAATTTGTCATTCTAGATAAATGCACATATATTAATAAAGTACACAAATTACCTTATACAACCTTTGAGTGAGTCCGAATCGCAATTTCATCTTTCGAGCAAATGAGACTCCAAAACACCTTTGAGCATAAACTCCAATGAAAAGAACAATATTATTACTCCGATATCAAAATACGTAAAATTTAGAAAAAATTATAACCTAAAAGTTCTAACAATCTAAACAAGGAATGTTTGGTATTTTATTTCACTTAAAATACTACTCGTAAGTGTACGAGGTAATTTATAGAAAAATAATGGTAAGCAAGGTCGTATCCACAGAGACTGGCTATGTAATGCAGCTAAGTACCCAATCCTATTGTCCTACTTTATCTAGAGAACCAATTTAAAAATGATTTCAATTAACTAAATACTACAAAAGAAATTAAATAGATTAAACATAAGAAAACTGGATAAACAGATAAAAGACGGATCCTAGGGTGTTTCTGTTAACTGAATTTCCCGATTTTCAAATAATCTCTTTAACCAATTTAATTCTAAATCTCGTAGGAGAATGACAAATATAATTACCTCTCTCTCAAGTAAGCTATAATAGTAGATTAGATTCTAATTATTATCTCTCGATCTCGAATTATTATCTAACTCCAATTAGTACCTCAGATTTATTCTCCTCATGAGACATATTAATCTCTCGATCTAGCAGACTCGTGTTATGCAATCATAATCCGTTAATCTATTAACCTCTCTCGAGTGAATAACAAATTAACTACACATGTGCAAAAATTGATTAATTCAATCACACAAGACAATAATAAATAAGGATATATAAACAAGAAATAGAAATGAACAATATATTACTTCAAATCAGAAAATCCGATAACATCCACAACCCTAGTATCTCAAATAATTTAGCTACTCATGTTGTATTCAAAATCCAAAGGAAATAAATACACAAAAGTAATCAACATGATAGTTCTAATTGAATAAAGTATAAAATAAACTTAGTCTATGATGCACTTCTTCAATCTCTCAGTAGTCTCCGGTCTGTCTTCTCCACGATGTCTTTATAGGGTAAAAGTTATTTAATTTTCTTGCAAAGAAGAGCCTTAAATAGTTGGGCTGAATTTGGATGGGTGTTGGAGTCGAACAAGGAAAGAGAGAAAAATCCGCCACAAACCGCCTCACGACGCACGATCCGTGCGCCAAGGGTTCTCTCACGCACTCCTTACCGTTTTACTCCGTTTTTACTCATTTCTCATCCGATTGACCCGATTCAAGTTTTAGCGCGCTCCTCACTCGATCCTCTATATTCTTAGGTACTTTTAAAGATCATTTGAATCTCATAAAATAATTGACATTAAATCCCTTCAAAATGAGCAAAAACATGACACTGCACAAATATATATGGAAAACTATGTGCAACTTGTTAATATACACATGCAATGCTCATCAACTACCGTCCAACTAGACCTTAAAATGCATGAAAGCCATTGAAAAATAAGAGTTTATCAAGAAAAACAATCATAATTATGTCAAATACCTAGACTAATTAAAATAAAACATAAATAAATAATAATAATTAAATAAACATATATTAAAATTAAAAGACGTATCATTCCAACTTCCTTTAAACCCACATTGTCATCGTTCAAACCCTCTTCTTCCACCATATTGAAGGCTACTAGCCGCACTCTCGTTGCTCACCATAAGTACAATGAAAATCAAAGTACTCTTTAGCTAGATTGATCCAATTAAATGGATCAATGTCATCAGAGCAAGGCAAGTCAACCGTCTTCCCAGTGAATTTGGACAAACTTCTACTTAAGAGCTCGTACAACCTATCGAGTTCCCTCTAAAACTAATGATGATGATCAATCATTTGCTTATAAAATTAACCTTGCTTATAAAATTAACCTTGCGTTTTCTTTCACTCTTACATCAAGCCTCTCACTCTTTTGATGAACCTCTCTTCTCTCCAATTTTTTATTATTCTTTTAGATCTTACAACTCTCTCTATTTGTTTTTTCTTTCTTTTTTGGTTTATTCTATTCTTTTAAATTTTCACGAACCAACTACAAGAATATATTTCACTAACTTTTCGTTATCAACCAACATCTATTGGCCAAGCAACGTGCACCTGAGTCTTTTTCACCAATAAATTGATATCCCTAACTATAAAAAAAAATTCTTTTTGGACAAAAATCTTCAACGTTTTTTTTTTCCAGTTTTTTTATATTCATATCAGACATAATTTTGGATTTTTTTTACTCAAATTCGTTTATTTAGATTGTTAAGAAATATTTTAATTTAATTAGTAGTTTGATGCTGAATTCAACATTAACATTAACCTATTTTTCTCATGAGTTCAACCAGATTTGAGGATAATTTTTTTACTTTGCAGAGGTCGGTGGGATTTGCAGAGAGGTTGGAGGGATTTGTAGAGCAGTTGTTTGGGTTTGGCGATAATTTTTTTATATTTTCTCTTCAATTCGTATAGATCGATGATGGTTGGAATTTATAGGTGTGCCAAAAAAATTTAGGTTTATAATTATTTTTATTATTGATTTTTATTTTTTAGATAATAAACTATTAGGGTTGATCTACTACTATATAAAAAGAATCTTGTATTTACAAAATTTGATCTACCTATTATGTCCATGTTATGACTTTAATTTAAGGGTGTTAATATAATATAATATCATCAATATAATATAATATGTTTATTTTAATATGATAATATACTGAAATATGATAATCATAATATATATAACTAGTGGCGGATCCAGAAAAAAATGGTTTGGGGGGCCTCACTTATTGTTCGTAAAAAAAAAAAAACCACAGTCAAAAAATATATTTAACAATACTTAATGACATAAAAACAAGCTATTTAAAAGAGATGAAATATATAAATAGTTAGTACATTAAAAATTATCTAAAAGTTGATATTTGGCAAGGTTGTAGTTCTCGGTTGAGCAAGTGGCGGCAACTGAAATCCACGTGTATCCATCGATTGAAAACGCTGCAAAATTTGCTCGTTTTCAATTCTAAAAACACATCTCTCTCAATATGCACAACTAATCTATCATTCATCCACTCATCTGTACATTCGATTACACAAATCAGTCTTGACAATCCTCAGAGCAGAAAATGCAAAATTATAATATTTAATAAAAAATATCAACACGATTATAATGCAAAATTATTTTGACTCTGAAGAATGAGGGGAGATAAAAAAAAAATAGATATATTATATTTGGGAAGAGTGGGCCAACGGGCCTATTTTTGTTGAGGACTACCTTTTATTCTCTTAATTTTCTATTTTAACATACATATTTCTTATTTAAAATAATCAATAAAGAATAAAAAGTTACATTAATTATGTGGGCCTACTTTTTCACCTTTCTCAATTTCTCTCTCTTAAATCTTCCTTGCTTCGTCTTCTTCACCTGGACATCAAACCAAACCGGTTCATCTTCTGCATCTTGAGGAGGCCGGTCGCCGGCTATCAGTATTCACCATATAAAAAAAATGTTGGGCGGGGCTTGGCCTACCCCAGCCCCCCCTTAGATCTGTCACTGTATATAACCTACGACAGGAAAAAATATTCAACAAACTACCGTATAGAAAAAATTTATTCAACAAACTTCTGGAAAAATTGAAAATGGATAGACTTATGATAATTTCATATTATATTTTGTAATTAAGAATACCCATTTTCGATTATTTCTATTTTTGTTTCAATTTCATGTGATCTAAATAAATTAAATCATTTGTTCCATAAAACATTATTAATTCCATTTTTTTATTTCAACTATAATAATCATTACAGGTTTAAACTATATAACTTTTACATTTACTTAATGAGTTTATCCTTTAATTTTCCCCTAGTTTTTAACAAATTAATTATTACTCCCACCGTTTTGTTTTGATTATTTTTTTTTTTATTTTTTTTTATCTAGAAATAACAATTAATTTTATGGACTAATATACCCATCACTTATATGTAAAATAAAATCTTCTTCACTTATATTTTCCTAGAAATAAGACAACATTTTATCTGTGTATATTTTTAGGATATGGGATATGTTGGGCTTCCTAGCCCATTTGGTTTGGCCCAAACACTGAAGGCCCACTCATTCATTAATGTTGCTGTTGACCCGGCTCCATTGTTGTTCCCTAGCCGACCCTTCATTATCTAGACACTTCTATTAATGATTAGGGCTCGAGCACTGTTCACTCATCACTCACATTCAATCTCTCTCTCTCTCTACTCTCTGAGTGCTTTTTCTCTCTGCCTCTTGTGATCCCTTGTATCAAGCTATTGTGCTTGAGAGCTTTGTGCTCTGTTGAACTAGCTTACGATCCCAGTTCGTCTGGATTCCATCTTGGTCTCCTCGTGCAAGTAGCCTGAGATAGCTAGGGTTCAGTTGTGGGCTTGTCGGAGGTCTGAGCTTGTTCTTGAGAGGTTCTGTGTGTTTGCCGTTCTTCACCTTTTTCTGGTCTCAGTGTGCTCTTGGTCACTATGTCGTTAGAGCTTTGGGTTGAAGGAACCCTGAGCCTTCGTTGCTTCTTCGGCCTCGCTCTCTGTCCCTTGAGGGACGTACGACCCGACTGCCGGTGATGAAAAACAAGCGGTGTAACCTCCGGGAGCCTTGATACCCTACAGTGGTATTAGAGCCATGAGGGAAGCTCATTGGAGGCACCTTCCGCCGCCCTTCGGGTTACCGTCCGACTGCCTTTGTGTTTTAACGGCTGGTAAGCTGAAAATCCCAACCGCGGGGGTTCTCGCTCTGGTATTGTACTCTCAACCCTAGATTTCTTAGGATTTTGGTGCTCTTTGCCTAGATCTGTGTGATTCTTGCTTGATTCTTTGAGATCTGTGTGGTCCTTGCTCGATTCTCTGTGATTCGCTCATTTTTCCTAATTTTCTATCTTTGTGATTCAGTTGAAATTTGGGTTCAATTTCTATGTGATTCTGGGTATATTGTTCTTGGCTCTGTGCTAGGCTCACTGCTTCCGCTCTTGTCTCTCTTGGCTCTGGTTTTCTGTGTGTGTGTGCTGTTTGTTTCACTGTTCACACACAAAAAAGACCCAAGGAACCATGTACGGCTGGTAAACCAGCTTGTAATCTGGGCTCTCCTTAGCATTCCTCACTGCCTGCGAGAAGTGCATTGATTTTATCTTCTCCCCTCTTTTCTTGTTCTTAGCTATCTCTGTTTGCCTGTGCATTTCTGAGTGATTGCTATGGGTTCTGCATATCATTCTGCCCCTTTTGATGGTAAGAGTGATTTTCAAATCTGGAAAACCAAAATGGAATGCATTCTTATCAAAGAGAGTCTATAATGATGTCTTGCTGGGTTGTGACAAAACTGAAGTTGATAAAAAAAGGCTTGAAATGAATGCTAGTGCAAGGTCTTCAATTTTATTGAGTCTGCATGATTCTGTAATGAGGCAGGTAGTTGGAATTACTTGTGCTAAAGAATTGTTGGCTAAATTGAATGAATTGTACACCCAAATATCTTTTCAGTCTCTGTCATTTTTGCAAGAAAAGTTTTTTAAATTCAGGTCTGATATGTCTAAAGATATTGATGCTAATCTGGATTATTTTAATAAATTGATCCAAGCCATGAAATTGGGAGGGGATGATATAATTGAGAAATATTCTGCTACTGTGCTCTTGAATGCTATTCCTGATAAGTTCAATGATGTCAAATCTGTCATTAGATATGGCAGGGATGTGATAACTTATGATATTGTGGCAAATGGCCTTAAATCAAAAGAATTGGACATGAAACATGGGTCGTCTAGTAGCAGTAGTAGAAATTCTGGTGAAATTAAGCATGTTAGTGGGAGAACAACTGAAAGATCTAAGCCTAACCATGCATCTGATAAGAAAAACCATAGATCTAAGTCTAGGAATGGTAACAGAAAGTGTTACAACTGTAATGAATCAGGTCATTATGCAAACAAATGTGCTAAGCTTACAAAATTCAAGAAAAAGGGTGAAAATTCCAGTGAAAATCATGCAAACTTGGCTGTTGGGTCTGAGAATTATGATGATGTTCTTATGGTCTCTGATTTGTTTTCTGAGCCCTTTGTGAACTCTGTGTCTAATTCTTTGTTTGAAACTGAGTGGCTAATTGATTCTGGATGCTCTTTTCATATGTCACCTTGTAAGAGCATGTTTTCTAATCTAAAAACTGTTGAAAATGGCTCTGTGTCTATGGCTAATGAAAAGAAGAGCCCTGTTGTTAGAATTGGTGAAATTTGTTTAAAGTTTGATTCTGGTTCCTCCCTTACACTAAAAAATGTGAGATATGTGCCTGATTTGAGATATAATTTGATCTATGTTGCTTTTCTAACTGATGATGGTTTGATTGCTAAAATTGAGAAGGCTGGAATGAAATTTCTTAAGGGTGCTATGGTGGTGTTTAAAGCACGTAGGCAACATAAATTGTATGTATGCAATGCTAGTCCCTTGAATTTAATTCCTTCTGTGGCTAATTCTGTGCAAGGTGATAAAACCATGTTATGGTATGCAAGATTAGGGCACATGAGTCAAAAAGCATTAAAAATGCTGCATAAAACTGGTGTTTTTGATTCTGATCACATTTCTGAAATGCCTTTCTGTGAGAATTGTGTAATGGGTAAGCAATATAGAGTTCAATTCCCTGTTTCTGGATCTAATAAATCTCATGCTAGTTATGAAATACTTGAATACTTGTATGCTGATGTTTGGGGTCCTGCAAAAGAGTCCTGTAATTAAATAAGATTTTATATATTTAATTTTGAAACACTGATTTCAACACAAATATTATTATAGATATAATTGAAAATATTATATATTTAAGGAAAATATATTTTCTATACATAATTTAGTATTTTAATTAGCGTTTTCGTTCTACTCTAATAAAAATAAATACTACAAATTATAATAATCAACCAAAAAATATAATAAAATTAAGATTGAAAACATAGAAAGATGAATGTTTACGATATAAAAAAAGAAATATGTTAAAGTTAAAAAATTATAAGGCCTTAATTAAACATTATAAAAAAAAACATGCTTAACAATCTTTTGAAACAACAACTAATAAACGAAGTATCTAGATATGATTTTTTTTATTCAAATAATAAACCTAAATTGAAAAGTCACATGATTATTCATGTCCCATTAGTAGGACCGCATCTAATATTGATACACGATCGAATTATTGAAGTATAGTTTAAGTTCAATGAATTGCAACTTTTACTTGTATGGATTATATATTTGAAATTAATATCTTATTTATGGATTTATATTTCAGAATGCAATATGGGTTCTTATTAATTTCTTTAGTGATTTGTAGAAGTCAAAACGAAAAATGAAACTTGTCCCGTGCAAAGCCCATGATGCTGAAAATGCATGCGAAATTTACATTAGCTTACAAATTCACCACACACACTTAATAATAAAGTGTTACATACAAACACTCCTATCACACACAAAATTAACTAATTATTGATGCGACATTCATTTGATGAAATCTTAATTTCTAGTAGTCGTAGCATGCCCGCTGAAAAGGTTTTGGTTATTTCGGTTTGATAGCATCTGGGGCAAATATTTAGGAAGCTTCATTTTAAACCATAACTCACTAAACCGGCCGCAAATTGCTAGAACAAGCATCACATATATCAAAAGAATAACTGATTTAATGAGCCAAGCCCTTTCATCAACCAACACCAAACAATATGCTGACATGAAAGCCGAGATTGCCCCAATCAAAGATCCAAATAGGCCGGTAATCCCCAACTTCAATTGATACGGTAATATGTCCAGAAACCGTTCTTCTTTGAAACCCGACGACGTGATGGACCAGAACACAATGATGCACAACGTCGAGCCAAATAGTGCCAATGCTTCGAACACGAAGAAACAGTTAAACCAGTTGCTCCTCATGAGTATCGGAAGCCCAGTTTCTCCGTTGTTTCCTCCGGGAACGGTAAATGCAGCAGCATACACCACCGTCAGAATAATAGTCGCTATGAGCATGCAAGAATCTGCGGTGTTTCTCATCCAATCCTCGCTCTTTTTCAACAACTCCGCGTGCTCCTCTGAAAATAGTTCTCTTGGTTTTTTCCCTTCTCTATTTTTCTCCTCGGTGAATGTTATTGGTACGATTGCCTCCACTTCCTGTTTCCATCAACATCAAACTTGCTTGTTAGTGACTCTCGAAATTACAAATATGTCACTAGATATGATTACTAACCTTAAACCATGCTAACTCTCTTTGCATTTGAAGAGCTGAGATGGAGACTATGTTCTTCCTCGAATTCAGAGGCCCTAATTTCGCAGCTAAATGCAAGATGTTGTTCCCGTCTTCACCATGTCCAAATAAGAAGATGTTTTTCAGGCCTCCTATTTGTCGTATGAGGCCGAATACATTCTCTTGTCGATATATAACTGCAACTTGAAATATAGACCGGTAGTAGTTGGTTTGCCATAGAAGATCAGGGTAAGCTTGAGTGAGCATAACTATGAGCTCCACGTTCCCTACTTTGGCTGCATCGTGAAGAATTGGTGGTTTATTCAATAGCTCAAGCACATCACTCTCATGCTCCATGTTCTCTTGAATCTTGGCCAATAGCTCCTTAGCTAATTGGCGGGATTCCGGCTGCATTTCTCCATTAATCTGTCGTCCTGAGATATATATATATATATATATATATATATATATATATAGGATGTTTGAAATTATGTAAACTTGATTAATGCTTAATTGATATGTACCAGCAAATCTAGTGAATATGTACTAATTATATTAGAGTGTTCATGAATCTGTTAACTCATATATATAATAATTAAGCTAGGTAGGAGGAATAGGCTTAGTACTTGCACAAGTTTGATATTTTTACCTACCATGAATCAGTATTGAGATGATCGTCTTGCATTTACGATAAGAGCAAATTACACTTTGATACCAAAATTTTGTATTCTTCTTAATAAAACAACACACTTTTCAAAATTAACGAAAAGTCAAAACGGTACCCATTTTTTCAAAACTTTTGCAAATCCAATGTTTGATCAATTTTACGGTCCGAAAATCGTACGTGATTGCTTGTATTTTAAAATTCTTGATCAAAAAATATTTTTTTTACGCCGCTTGGGAAATAGAAATAATAAAATGCAATCAATTACGTAGGATTTTCAGGTCGAAAAATTGATTAAACCTTAGATTTGCAAAAAAATTGAAAAAGTGGGCTATTGTTTTGTTAATTTTAAAAAAGTAAGTTTTTTTTTTTAAAAAAAGGATCTCAGAATCTAAGTATCACAGTGTAATTCCTTGAAGAATGATATGGAATAAGATTTTCTTTTTTTAAGAATATATAATGAATTCTATTTAATTTCTATATATTATAAGTAAGGCCCTTACCATAAAATGTTGTGCCAAGAATACTTTTCAATAGTATAGCCATTTTGCTGGAGCTGGCTTCTGATAATTCCTGTCGAGCTAAAACATGCAATGCTGTTCCTTCTTCGTTTCTCATTTTAGCAACAAATCCATCACGTGCCACTAATCGTAAAGCAAAATCTGCAATCACATATAATATAATATTTATTATAATCACAACGTTATTAAAATAAAAATACCCTTTTTCTTTCACAAAAAAATATTCATATTATAAAATATTACAGTGCAAAAATTCATTTTAAAGGTGGTATAAGGTATTGACTTTGTTCATGAATAATGTTTTAGCTATTCTTTAATAGAGAGATTTTCTCATTTTCAAATTCCGTGTGACACTCTCTATTGCATTCTTGTGCCAAAACCTATATGGCCCCACACACATGTATAATAGAGAAAATTATATGGCGTGTGTGCTTACATAGTGTACCCTCTCACATACATTAATAATTTTTAAATAACAAGTTCACTTATTATTTTATTATGTGTGAGAGAGACACAGTACGTTTGCACGCATCATAGAATTTCCCGTACAATAAGAGAATAGAGAAGAGGAGCTATATCGTACCGTACATTTTGGTGGCTATAGCGTTGAGCAAAAGACCAAACCATTCCTCATTTGACAAATACTTAGTTTTAGTTACTGTAAATAAGAATAAAATCATCTCATATTTCCCGTTTATACTTGCCATTTGAAGGGGGATCCGATTTTCCTTGTTACGCGCAGCCACTACTTGAGGGTTTTTGGTTACAAGTAGATGAGCGATTTCGACCATCTCGGCCGAAATAGCCGCGTAACAACATGCCATGTAGCCACGCTCATCGGGCAACTCTAACTCGCTTGGCTCCATCAACTCAATTAATTTTTGTGCGAATTTCTTGTGTTTCATGGCGACCGATAAATGGAGAGCTCGATCGCCCCCTTCTGTTATCTTCTCATACGCTAGACTTGGATCTTGCTTTATCAGCATCAAAGCTGCTGCCCAATCACTGCTCAATATTGCTTTGAACATTCGTCGACAACTATTAGCATGGCTTCCATTTCTACTCCCTGTTGAAATATACTGATCTTTCAACTCCTATTCCATCTATGATTAATATTGAGCTTGTTGCCGCGTGTATTTAAAAGAAATCTCATAATCGTTGCTGAAACTGACTAGGAAAATTACGCAAATACTAAATTTCATATTAATATACCATAATTTTGGAAAATTATATCTCATTTAAATTTATAAAAGAGTCAGTATGGCAACTTATTTTAGCCATTTTTTAAAAAATATTATTATTTTATCCAACTTTACCATAATACCCTTCATTTAAAGAATTTGTATTAAAAAAAGAAAAAATAATATTATGTGTGCATACGCCAATGTCACAACATGGCTGCGCGCGCACTGATGCCAACGCGAGGGTGCGCAATCGCACAGCGCGCGCACAAGCTAGTGCGCGGGAGCGAGCTGCCAACCCACGTGCACGCACCTGCACGCTGAAACCAACGTGGCTTTTTTTTCTTTTCTATCAATCATTTAAATAGTGAGGGAATGGTATGTTAATCTAAAGTGGTTAAAATACATATATTTAAAAATAAGTGGCTAAAATAAATTTTTTAAATTTTATGTGGTAAAAAAAAGTTGCCTCTAGTTAAAAATATATAAAGTCTGTTTCTAGTCTCTAATTCAGTTTAATTTTAAATTTACACTTGTTACTGAGTTCATCCTATCAAATTCTGTTTTTTTCTTATATTATTTCAGTATTTTTTTTCTAATAATCAAGTAATTCTTTAATTTTTTTCCAAAATATAACAATTAAAATATTTAAAAATATTAATTAAATGATATTTCAGTAAAAGTAGACAACATATTTTTTTTTAAATAATCTATTTATAACTAAGACCTAAAAATTAAATATTAATAAATTATAAAGAACACTAATCAAGAAAAAAATGAAATTAAATCACATGAAATTGAAATTGTGAAAAAAAAAATGAAGCGAATTTTTTTTAAAAAAAAATTACTTGGATGAAATGGTCTATTTCATTTCCACGTTTTTAAATATTTCAAATAATTAATTAGAATGATTAAAACACTTTTAGTCCTTGCCACAATGTTTTTGGTCCGAAATCTAATGTTTGGACACTTTTAGTTTCAAGATTTAATGGTTGTTATATGTTCGGATAATTTTGGAAGCAAATAATCGAAATATATCATTTGAGACAAAAAAATTTTGGAAAAATAAAATTTAGAACAGAAAATATATACATTTTGGAAGTTAAATCTATGAACCATATTTTTATATGACCAAAAATATAATTAACTGGAATTAGGATGTCAGCTCTGGGGCCAGAAAAAATGAAGATAGGATAATAAGTAATAATTAAACGAGTAAAATTGCAAGAAATTAAATTATCGCACCTTCACAATCTTGATTTCCATTGTCTTGAACCGTAGTCGGTGGTGGAATAATCAATATTTCTGGTGGTGCTTCATCAACTCCTGATAATATTTCAATCCAATTTAGGGTGCATACATTTTTTTCTTTTTTATTAATCAATTTTAATAGTGAGGGAACGGTATTTTAGTCCAAAGTGGCTAAAATACATATGTTTAAAAATAGGTGGCTAAAATAAGTTATTTAAAATTTTATGTGGTAAAAAAAAGTTGCCTTTAGTTAAAAATATATAAAGTGTGTTTCAAGTCTCTAAACTGTGTAGGGTAACTGCAAAAATTTAATTCAATTTAATTTTAAATTTACACTTGTTATTAGTTCATCCTATCAACTTCTATTTTTTTCTTATATTATTTTACTACTTTTTTTCTAATAATCAAGTAATTCTTTAAATTTATTTTTCAAATTATAACAATTAAAATATTTAAAAATATTAATTAAATGATATTTCAGTAAAAGTAGAAAAAAAATCAATAATCTATTTATAACTAAGACCTAAAAATTAAATATTAATAAATTATAAAGAACACTAATGAAGAAAAATTGAAATTGAGAAAAAAAAAATGAAGGGATTTAAAAAAAAATTACTTGGATGAAATGGTCTATTTTATTTCCATGTTTTTAAATATTTCAAATAATTAATTAGAATGATTAAATTACTTTTAGTCCTTGCCACAACATTTTTGGTCACAAATCTAATGTTTCGACACTTTTAGTTTCAAGATTTAATGGTTGTTATATGTTCCGATAATTTTGGAGCCAAAAAATTGAAATATATCATTAAAAATGTTGGAAAAATAAAATTTAGAACTGAAAATATATACATTTTGGAAGTTAAATCTATGAACCATATTTTTATATGACCAAAAATGTAATTAACTCAAATTAGGATGTTAGTTCTGGGGCCAGAAAAAATGAAGATAGGATAGTAAGTAATAATTAAACGAGTAAAATCGCAAGAAATTAAATTATCCCACCTTCACAATCTTGATTTCCATTGTCTTGAACCGTAATCGGTGGTTGAGTAATCAATATTTCTGGTGTTGCTTCATCAACTCCTGATAATATTTCAATCCAATTTAGGATGCATACATATAACTATATATGATGACATACAAAATATATACACATACACACGTGCAATACAAGAAAATGAAGAGATGAAACACGATCTATACATAATCAAGAGAAAGAAAAAAAATGATATATGTATTTCGGACCTTGGCAATTTTGATTTTCCTTTTCTTGCACGGAGTTTGTTTGGATGGGTAGCATAGACTTTCCCGTAGTCATCGTATGTTGAGTGTCGGAAACTGCGTTACCAATTTCAGTGAATTCTGATGTTGTTGAATTATTCATTCCACCTATATATAAACAATTTTCTAATACGTTTTTTTTTTTAAAAAAAAAGTCCCCGCAATTATTGATTCCGATTCTCCTACATAAATAGGCAAGAGTCTTGGTCCTGATTAGTTTAGTTAAGTTAGTGTTTGAGAATATTTTTTATATATATAAAATATTTCAAAGATTCTTCTTTTCTCGAACACGGTTTGATTTGCAACGCAACGAAGTACAAAGAGTAAATTACAGTTTTGGTCCCGTAAGAATATGGTCCAAACACTTTTAGTCCCACAATGTACAATTTTGGTCCCAAGTTTGATTTTTTCGACACTTTTAGTCCCGCAGTTTATATTTGGACACTTTTAGTACCAAAAACTATCAGATTACTTGACAGATCTTAACATCCGTTAAGTGCTTATTTTGGAGGAATTTTTCATTATATTCCCTCTATTTTTCACCAACTATTATATATACAAGCACACAAGAGGCATTTTACTTTCATTTTAACCTTATTTTTTACCCTAGTTTGTGATTGCCCAATCATTTCACTGAGTTCAAAATATTTGTGGTTGTCTAACGTCCTCAATATCAACAAAAAATGAACAAAAAATGAAACGCAAAAAAAAAGAATGAGGGATGCAGGTTAATTACGTAAGAAAATGAAACACATATATAATGTTCTTTAATTTTTTGCCCGCATCATTTCCAAATATTTTCCTTGATTTTGGATTTTGAGTTTAGGGATTTGATTTGCCTTAGATTTTTGGCAGATAGATTTTAGGGATTTTTTAAAAAAGTAATTTGTTAGTTTTTGAGATTAAAAGTGTCCAAATATAAACCGTGGGACCAAAAGTGTCGAAAAATCAAACTTGGGACCAAAATTGTACATTATGGGACTAAAAGTGTTTGGACCCTATTCTTACGGGACCAAAAGTGTAATTTACTCAAGTACAAATAACCTTTAATAATTCTTATTAAGGATTTTTTTTGAACATTCAAATTAAATACATTTTTATTTAAATACAAGACTATAGTAAAAAACGAGAAAAAAAAAGTCTGCACACAAATTAATAATTTAATAAAATGGGCCCAGTGCTTACTCTTTAGGATGTCCAATAATATTTGTAGGAGCTAGGAGCGTGATACACATGGACTCGGCTTTAAACAAAAGTAGATACCTTGCCTTTCTTTAATTCTCATGCATATCTATAATGCATTATACCATTTTAGTGCGCTTTTATTTTTTTATTAATTAAATGATGAAATTCTTCGTTTATATCCCAAGGGGCTATAATTGGAGATATCATTATTTCTGGTACAGAAGTTCCTATAAAAATGGGAAATGCCCTACCTTTGAGTGCGATTTGAACTATTGATTTACGTAATTGAAAGTAACCAATTAGGTTTACGACAAAACCTACAAATCGATCACTGATCCAATTTGAGTACCTCTACAAGATAGATCTCAACAGAAAATTGAAGAGTAACGGCAGCAAGTGATTGAGTTCAGTAGTTCCTCATATAAAATTCATTCATATTAAATATTCCTTCCATTTCGTTTTATTTGTTATTTTAAATTCTTTTTATCTAGAATTAACAATTAATTTTATGGACAAATATATGCATTTTTCATATATGCCATAAAATCTTATTCAATTATATTTTCCTAAATAGGGATTGTGATAGGGTTAAATTAGACAGAAAGTGTGTGAAAATATATAAAACAACAAATATTTTGAAACAAAAAGAAAAAGTTAAAACAACAAATAAAACGATACGAAGAGAGTATCAATCAAAATATAATATATTATATTCTTTAAAATATTTACGGAGAAGAGCGTTGTCTTTAAAATTATAAATATATCACAGATATGAATTTGTGTTTGTATATATTAGGATTTGTAATAATAAAATCCATCGAGGTCGCATAAATATCAACATTGTAACGAAAGATTAATTACGAGATATTTTCTAAAAAGTGAGATATTTTGTACTTAACAGGTACGAGTAGCATGTCTCTAATAAAATAATCCATTAAGACCGTTTAAATGAGTTGACTTATGTTTTGTTTACTTTGATAGATAAGGATAGATTAATAAGTTATTCAACTATATTCAATATTTACTTTGCATGATATTAAAATAGTGGATAATTCAAGACCGTGATAAATGAGCTTTGATTACTTATATAAGGGATACATATCCCTTCTAAAGAGGTGGGATGTGATTTGATTTATCCATTCTCTTATCCTATTAATTATCTATCAACCCCATAGTAAATCGTTGAAGTAAATATATTTGATAGTTCATTATGTAATAGTGTATATTCGAGATCTACAACTCTCTTTTTCCTACTAAGTTTAGGCGATTTAATTAGATTTAGCATCGATGAATTTAAATTTATTTTGAGTCTTACAATATCCAACCACGTATTAGAATTTTTTAATCCACTTGCACCTAAAAGTTGTATTTTCTTTTAGGGCCCCTGCTGTGTTTTAGATAATACACGATATAACAGTTCAAAATCTGTAAGATGAGTTAAATCGACCAAAGATTCACCAAAAAACCAACCTAGACCCGCAAAAAAATGCTACTGTCAATCCACCAACACATTTTTATTTTTATTTATTTCAATTTTTTTTGAAAAAATTCTTTATTTATTCTCAATTATAGTTTATTAATATCAATTATAATTTTTATTTATTTTGAAAAAAAATTATTGAGCACATTACACTAGCCACCATATAAAAATAATAAATTAATTTACTTTAATTTGAGATTATTTATATTGAAAAATCAATTATCGAGCATGTTGCCCGAGTCCACGCGCTCGCATCGAGTGGATGTGCTGCACGAGTCGTCAGATAAAAAAAAATTAATTATCTTCAATTTTAGGCTTCATTAATTCCATTTTAGGGTATTTATTTAATTTTTTTTTTATCAAATGCACTGTAAGAGAGGCTGAATAAAAATAAATAAATTAATTCACTTTAAATTAGGATGTACTAATTCTATTATAGGGTATATATTATTTTTTTAAAAAAATAATTAATGAGCGCGATGCATGAAAACACGTGTTAGCATTGGGGAAGTGAACCCCGCGAGCCGTGACAATTCAATTTTAGGGTTTAATAATTATAATTTAGAGTGTATTTTTTTTTCTAGAAAAAAAAAGGGGGAAACAGGATAAAAAAAAAAAAAAAAAGTGGGATCACCTTTATCAACATTGTATCACAATAGCAACTAAATTCCAAATACAGTGTCGGCTGCTTTCTATAAATGAAGTTCCTCCATACAAATTCAAACCCAAAATCCTCCCAATTTACCAAACGCAAACAGCAAAAAATTATTAATTAAAAGGAGATCGATCATCTTTTTTCTACTTGAAAAAATGGGAGAGGCTGAGTTAAAATGGAAGAACACTGCACTTCTTGTTATTGATATGCAGGTATATGAATATCTCCTCTTAAATTCAATTGATTTACACCTTTTTCTTCAATTCTCTTCTCTCTCTAGATTTTCTATACTTTTTTGCAGAAAGATTTGATCTTGCCATATAGTCCAGCTTCTGTGAAAGGTGGTGAAGCCATAGTGCCTAATGTTATCAAGGCCGTTGAAGTGGCTCGAAGCCGTCTCCTTCCTATTATTTGGGTACCCTTTTAATTAAATATTAATATTAGTATTATTTCGAACGAGTACATGTTGCAAATCATGTATGTTTCTAATTTATTTGATTTATGTTTTGGCTTTTCAGTGCACTTGAGCATGGACCCATTTTGATTTTTTAAGTGAACGGAAAAGCCAAAATAGAAATCAAATAAATATTTGGGCAGGTCTCGTGTGCACTAAATTCACATCAAACGGTTAAGGCTTTGGTCAAAATTTTCGTCAAAATTAGTATCCATCTTAATACTAAAAAGTATTACTCAGAAGCCCAAAAATATTATTTGTATCATAACAAAGTATCGGAAAGAAAGAAAAATTCTCAAAATCAATATCAATCGTAACAGTAAAAATTATGAATCAAAATTCAAAAAATATCATTTGTATCCTAAAAAGCATCACTTGTTTTGACGATTTTTTTAGTCAACGCGTTGATCGTCTGATGTACATCTTATGTATAGAAGAATTTGTGTTATTTTGATTTTTTCAATACTAAATGTAACCTGACTAAGAAAATAACTTAATATTATCCAATTACTCCTCCCGTCCTATTCATTTTTTTTTCCTTTGTCTCAAAATTATAACACCCATTTTTTTATATTAAAAGAGCATTAAATTAGTGTATACCTTTATTTAATGATACCGGAAAGTAATACTCATCCCATACAAAAAATGTAGTCGCGAAAATTAATTATAACTCACTTTTTTTATTTGATGTGTTTATTAAATTTTCATTTTCTAAATAGAAACCTTTTTAATCTTCTCTAAAATTAAAATTCTTTTTATTTTAAACGAATAAATAAGGACATATATAGTATGATTTTTCTAATGTAATTTGACCTTACAAATATAAAATATATTTTCTTTATGTGTGTGAAAAAAAGAAGGGGACAATATACAATGGTGGGACAGTTATTTTATTTTCATTGGATAAAATGATTGTATAATTGGAAATCCATGTATTGATTTTATTTTTCCAAATACAGTAAATACATTTTCTTATAATTGAAATCTTAAATTTCAGAGACTTGAGAATAATTAATTCAGTTCGATTTTACACATTCTTACCTTCCATACCGAAGCTTATCAGATACAATTAACAACAACCGATTTATTGAAACGTTGTAGTAGGATTGATCATACATTCATTTAACTAAGTTCACTTCTATAATAAATGAGTGATTTAGATTAAAAATGAAATTTCTTCCATTGAAGTTTCGAGCCTGTGAGATTTCACAACATTGATTCGTTAAAGGTTGTTCGTGAGCACGATCCTCTAGGAAGAGATGTGGAATTATTCCGCAGGCATTTTTATGAAGAGGATAAACGTAAACTGGTCGTAAAGGGTAGCATTGGTGCAGAACTAGTTGATGGTCTCGAGATCGAATCCCACGACTATAAGCTCGTGAAAATGCGATTTAGCGCGTTTCTAAACACGAATCTGCATTTTTATCTTCAGGGAGCTGGAATCAAGAAGCTAGTAGTCACGGGTAATATAAAGCTCAAACTTTCGTGAGAAAATTACGCTTTGATACCTACATTCTGGATTCTTTTAAAAAGTAGTTTATTTTTTTTAAAAAAAATATTAACAAAATAGTACTCGCTTTTCAAAAATAAATAATAATTATAAATCTAATATTTATCAATAGGCAAATTTCATATTACTCCCCTGTGTTTTCCCTAAAAATTGAAAAACCCCCTGTGTTAAATAAATAATCTAAAACTACCATCTGTTATGTATAATTTATCAAAAATGCCCCTTTTGAAAAGAGTGAATTACACTTGTTAAAAAAGAGTGTAGGCCTTAATTTTATAATTTTTGTATTTTTTTTTTAAATATAGTCAATTTTTTAAAATATTAGTTTAACCCAATACTATAATTTTTAATTAATATAAAATATATTTATATGTAAAAAATACAAAACAGAGGAAATTATCAAAATAACTAAAAAGTAGTAGTATTACCAAATATTATAATTTTCAAATGGTATAAAATATATTTATCTACAATAAAAATTGTAACAAAAAAAATCCTAATATTTTTCTTAGAATGTGTAATTCACTTTCTCCAAACAGGATTTTTTTTGATTGATTATACATGCCAGAGGGGTTTTTAGACTATTTATTAAACATAGAAGTCTTTTTAATTTTTCAGTAAAATACAGGGGAATAATATGAAACTTATCAATTTTATGGCTCGAAAACCATACCGAATTGATTATATTTTAAAATTTTGATTGGTGGATTTTTTTTACTTGGTTGAGAAAATAGAAATATTAAAATACAATCAATTATATACATACAATTTTCGGGCCTCAAAAATTCATCAAATGTTAGATTTGGATTTATTTATTTTTTTGAAAAAATGAATACTATTTCGTTAATTTTTAAAAAATTGACTATTTTTGAAAAATAACCCAAATGTACGTAAGTATAATTTACCCTACTTTCTTAATCTTGGTCAAAATTATAGCTTATGGTATATTAAATTATATATGTGTGTATACATATATGTAGGGGTTCAAACTCCAAATTGTATCCAGCAGACTGTCTTTGATGCTGTGTCGTTGGATTATCATGAAGTTACTGTCATCGTTGATGCAACAGCTGCTGCTACACCTGACATACACAACGGTAGAATTATTAATTTGTGGTTAACTATTTCAATTGTGTATCATCTCCCAATCTATGAATTCTGATTAATAATGTTTCATCTCGTGTTCCAGCCAATATTTCTTCCTACACGTTTTCTTTGTATGTGCTTACAATATTTGTAGAAATGTGAAAAAAACATATTGATAAGCCCATTTATGTGTTTTTATATGCTCAACTACAATTATATATATATATATATATCTACTATTATTATAAAAGAGCCATGTTTTACAAAATTTGATTGACCTATTATATCCCTATATCACATAATATATTTAAGGGTAATAATGTAATCTAAAATAATTATGGATATTTATAATTTATTTGAATGCATGTTTAATGATTATAATAACTCGATAGGTAAGTTTTTAACGACTTGAAATTCTCACCATGGATGTCAATCAGTTTATATATTAGAAAAACACCTTATTTAAAAAAAATAAAAATACGACCAATATATTCAAAATTATTAATTCACCAATATTTCAATTCAATTTATTTTTTTACTAATGTGAATCTTTGATGAACCATTATGAATTATCTTGGAAACTTTTCCAATAAGTGCAAGAGAATAACCTAATTTTTAAACTTAATTTGTGACTTTGTAATAGACAATTACTATGAAAACTTTATGTACCTATTATTATTGCATGTCTTGTGACCCGCTTGAGCTTTTGTTATCTTTGATCTACGATCTCTATTAATCCTAGCTGACCTGGTTAGGTCAATTGAGACCTAAATATTTTGTGGGCGCGAGTGTTTATCCACCCCCTCTAAACACTTCTAAACTGTTTGGGGCCATATATATACTATAATGTAACTTTTAATTTAAGGGTAATAATGTAATTTAATGCATAATATTTAAATAATAATTTTAATCTTTAAGGGTAATAATGTTATCTAACATATTATATTCAAATTATAATTCATTAGGTATAGTTTCATCTATTAATTTCCAATGAGAAACCCAAAAAATCATATATATATTTATTATTTTTAAATTAACCAATCAACTATTGATTGCCAAAATTATTTGATAATACTATATATTAATCAGAGGGGTAGATCAAATTTCAAAGAAATTAAAATAATCTCATTTGCAATTACAATAAAACTTTTAGAATGTTACAATAAAAAAGATTTAATTTGAACAAGATTTACATTCTGAACAATTTTGAAGCAGAAATTTGAATAAGATTTACATTCTGAACAATTTTGACATTCTGCTTCAATAGTACTATTTTATTTTTTCATAGATTCATTGCATACTTCTGGGCATTTATATGGAATGTATTTTATTTTTATTTTTACAGTGGATAGTATAATATTATCTGTTTTTCACTATATGTTTAGTTCATAGTAACATAACTATAAAACTATACCTTAAAAAGCATATCTATATATACGTGTCCACAAAATCAGGCAAGCAATTAACTGCGTCAAGTAAATATAAACTATTTCTACGATATATATTGTACTAATTTCGAAATTGTAGCCATAATTTTTGGCATGTTGTTAAGTATAAATGAAATGTAACTATTGTTGTGTGTCCAAATAATTTATAATATTTTCAAATGCTTCTAAATATTTTGTTGGAGTTAATAATTAATATTTAATAATATTATAACTTATACCGACTAGACAAAGTTAAACAAGGAGACGTGCATCAAAAAAAGTTATACAAGAGAATTGCTCGAGAAAACCAAGTTAATAGTAATATATAAATACCTATATTTTTTATTGATAATTAAAAATTTATTAATTAACAATAATATAAAATTGATATAATATCATTTCCGTACGTATAAATTAAAAACCTAACTACAAATATCAATTTTATGTATATTCATTTAACACTTATAATAATAATATAGTACGCAAAAGACGACAAATAAAATGAATGCATACAGTCAAACTTAATGTCTATTTTTTTAATCAACACTTAATGATGAATTTGAGATGAATTTTTGCCTCAAATTAAAAAATATTTTCCATCTCTTTGATTTTATTTTTTTAAGCATTAATAATTATAATTTTTCTATAATGCATACAAATATGAAATATGTGCGCAAAAATATACCTACGACATGAAATTTTTTAAAAGATGCTTAAAATATACATATTATATACATTTATTCATTGGTACATGCATTAATAGTAAATATTACAAAAAGAAAGACAAATAAAATGAATAGAGATAGCCAATCTTTAAAAATATAATTAAACTTAAAGAAATTAAAATATGTAATTTAGCATTTAAATTATAAAAATAAAGTATAATTTAAAGAAGTAAGAAAAAATATATTAAATAAATGAAGTAAAGATCATATTAATATTTTAATATAATGCAACATAAAAATAATAATTAAGTAATATAATTATGTTTAAAAAAATCTAACAATATAATTATTTAATTTAGGAATAAAAAAATCAATTAAACATAACTATTTTCGTGTGTGTGTGTATCTAGATATTTACATAAATCTACATTAGCAAACTACTTGGTTTAGTGCATATAAATTAACGTCGCTAATTTAATTCCGTCATTAATTATGTCATTAAAAAGAGCAACAATGACCTTTTTAAAGACAGATCAAGTCGCTAAAACGCATTTTGTGTTTATAGTGTAAAAGATATATTTTGAAATCTACTAAATTATGTATCTCCCCAATTTCCAAAATAAAAATACTAATAGATCTATTAATTATGATTTTAGGATAATGCTATGCAGCCATAGTGTGGCTGGCCATAATTAATAATTATGGTATGCTTTAACGTATGGTAAGTAATTAATTCAAATTTTGATTATTGATTCTTATGATTTTTCAATTATGCCCTTATATTCCATTTAGAAAGTGATTTACTTGTATCTTTTAAATATTCACGTATTTCATAAAAATATCTACAAAAATATAAACAAATTATTATGAAAAAAATTACAACATCATACAAGATGCATGCATGCGTAGTAGAAGAAAATTTGAGGCAATTTGCCATATAATTTTTCACTTTTTTCAAATTTGAAAAAAAAAACAGAAACACACAAAATTAGGCAATTTTTTTATTTTTTATTTTTATATTAATTTTCAATGAAAAAATTCATTACTAAATAATAAAATTTGAATTAAATTTGGATTAAAAAAATAAATAAAAAGTATCAAAATTAGACTGATAGGGATTTGTTTTTCAGTCTCTAACTATAATAAAATTATTTTATAACTTGTACAATCTATTTAATTATATATATATATATATATATAGTCTCAAAAAAATTATATATATATATATATATATTAATCTAAAATATATCAAAATTGAAAATTAATAGCTTCAATAATTCAAATTTAAAATTGATAATTTTCATTTCTTATGTTTCGGATCGATAATACATATCTTTCAGGATCGTCTAAGTCAATAAAATTCCTATAAAACTCAAATAAATATTTTAAAACTTGACCAACGACTTTGATTAAAAAGACCATTTAATCTAGAATAGTATACATACTACTATTATATATATAATTGTATTAAATAAATCATATCTTTAATATATTATAAAATAATGTATTTTTCATATTTTACTTATATATACTAAGCTAGCTAAAATTACAATTGATATGCCTAGAAATTAAGAGTGTATGGCATATAAAATGCTAACTATGATAGAACTTGTAGTTGAGTATGCATTATTTAATTTTAATATACTAATGGTGATGCTAAGTTGCTAACAAGATATCTGTATATTTAAAAAAATGAAAAATTATATTATATATATACAAGTTAGTGTTAATCTTTAACTATTTAAATATAATAATCGAATTTGTAATTGCATGCCTTAATTTCAATTTGGATTTCAATTTGAAGATAATTTAGAATTTTCGAATTGGTTATTATTTTGGAGATAATATTATGTGGAACTGTTCATAGATAATTAATGAACATGATAATGAAGAGAGAGATCAACATGAGTTTCATGTAGGGAACTTGTTAAATTTTTAGTCAAAATTAATATAATTTTGTTTCTTTATATTATAAATTTGCCACTATTGAGTTGGATCAAATTCTACCAAATAACATTACCGAAATATTAATATTAATAATTTTAATTTCTTCTTTATGTCGAAATTTCATTTGTTTCCTTTTCAAATATTTATCAAAATAAACAATTACTCAATCAAAAATTGAATAAATTAATCAAGTAAACATAATATAAACTTAATGAAATGATTATAAACATTACCCAATTAACGATAACCTATTGGAAAAAGGGGAACAACGATAGCCTATTGGAAAAAGGGGAACAACGATAGAAACCAATAATAGATGCAAACTTCCATGACTACCAACAAAAATTAATTCAATTATTATATTCAATTTATTAATTAATTTGATTATTGCGTGATTCAAAATTTTAAAATAAAATAAAAATAAAAATCCTTAAATGCGGAAGGAATTACATCTCTCTTACGAAGAAATTGTTGAAATTTACATTATATCGTATATTCTACCTTATATATATATAGATATTATTTTAAATAATATAATTGATATAGAAAATTAATATTTTATTATAAATTATGTTGAAGGAAGTCAATTTTGAATTATATTATATATACTGTTTATTATTAATAATCCATATATAATTTTGTACAGATTTTTTTGTAATATTTAAATTTAAAAAGATACAAATCAACAACTTTTTAAAATGGATTACAGGGATATAATGGTAAAACTATAATAATCAATAATAAAATCTTTAATTGATTAATTACCATATATTTAAAATATACAATAATTATAAATTAGGATCGGCCACACATGTGACCAAATAGCATTACTCATGATTTTATCATTGATTACGTATGATATTTAAGTAGGACTTATTCTGAATTGTTGTGATGTACTATTTAATTTCTACTCCTTACAAGTCAGTCAGTAACTCACACAATTAAGGAAATGACAAAGTGAAAAATTAAATAATGGGACTTGCCATTAACACAATTAAACTTCATCAACTTGTCACAATTAAGGAAAAGACAAAGTGAATTAAAATTTAAAGAATCGTACTTGCCATTAACACGGAATAAACTTCATAAATGTTTTTAATTTGGAGAGTCATACCACCCAATTATTATATATTTAGTAGAATTCCAACATTGATAAGTGTTAATTACCAAGATCTCTTTTGACAGATAAAACACTTTACATATAAAAGACAAGCAAATTAAAACTACATAAATAGAATAAGCTAACAAGACAGTTGATTTTTAAAATATTTTCCAAAAATTCTTCTTTCCTTTTTCTTTCAATGTTGAAGAAGATAATTAAAATATTATATATTGGAAGATTAGAAAATTTTAAAACTCAAAAATTAATTAAAAAAGGCACACTATATCGTGTTCTAAAGAGCAGAAAATATTAATTGAGAACACGTGCAACGCACGTTGTCTCTGCTAGTATATATAAATAGATTAATCTATCCCCCAAAAATAACATCAACTTCAAATCACAGTTGTATCATACCCACTGAAAAGGCTTTGGCTTTTTCGGTTGGACAACATCCTAGGCAAAGATTTTGGAAGCCTCAATTTAAACCATAACTCACTAAACCTGCTACAAATTGCTAAAACAAGCATCACATAAATCAAAAGAAGAGTGCTTTTCACTAGCCACGCCCCTTCCTCAACGAACACCAAACAATATGCAGACATGAAAGCCGAGATTGCCCCAATCAACGACCCGAACAGACCGCTAAGCCCGAATTTCAACTGATACGGCAATATGTCAAGAAACCGGTCTTCTTCAAAACCCGATGATGTAATGGACCAGAACGTTATGATGCACAATGTCGAGCCAAACAGAGCCAGCGCTTCAAATATGAAGAAACAAGTGAACCAACTTCTCTGCACGAGTATGGGAATCCCTGTTTCTCCATTGTTCCCTCCAGGCGCAGTAAACGCGGCTGCATACACCACGGTGAGAATAATAGTCGCGATGAGCATGCAAGAATCTGCTGTGCTTCTCATCCATGCTTCGCTCTCTCTCACTAAATCCTTGTGCTCATCTGAGAATAGTTCTCTTGGTTTCTTCTGGTTATTATTTCTCATCTCGATAAACCATGATGGTACCATCGCCTCTACTTCCTGTGTATCAATCAATTTACATATTTATAAATGACTAATAAATTAGAACAAGAGATTGTGTTTACTGACCTTAAACCATGCTAACTCTCTCTGCATTTGAAGAGCTGAGATGGACACAATATTGTTCCTCGTATTAAGAGGTCCTAATTTGGCAGCTAAATGCAAGATGTTGTTATTGTTCCCATCCATTCCCATTATAACAAAATTCTTCAAACCCCCTATCTGTTTGATGAGGCTAAACACGTTATCTTGTCGATACAAAACAGCAATGTGAAATAGAGAGTATTGGTTGTTGTCGGTCTGCCATATAAGATCAGGGTAAGCGCGAGTAAGCATAACTATAAGCTCCACATTCCCGACTTTCGCTGCATCATTAAGGATCGGAGGGTTTCTCAGTAGCTCGAGTACACTAGTCTCATCCATTAAATCTTGAATCTCAGCCAACAACCTCTCAGCCAATAAGCGAAAATCTGCTTGCATTTCTCCATAACTTTGCCTTCCTAATTAAGATGAAGCAGTAGGGTCATCATTCATCAAGTCTTGCTTTTATGATCACCAACCAAAACCTCAATCTACCTTTTTTAGAGTGGAATTTTTTGAGTGTAGATCAAAGTGTCATATGTTATTTTTGATGTAATAACAAGAAACAAGAAGAAGAAGTAATTACATGGGCCTCACCATAAAAGGTTGTGCCAAGAATACTTTTCAAGAATATTGCCGTTTTGGTGGTGCTGACTTGTGATATATCATGTCGAGCCAACACATGCAATGCCGTTACTTCATTCCTCACCGTTGCAAGAGTTCGATCTTTTTCCAATATTTTTAAAGCCACATCTACAAAACAAGACAATTGCAAATATTATATATTAGTTAATTACAACAAGATCATTCCGTCTTTGATGACACAATTGAATTGAATTAAATTTTGAGGATCTGATTGCAAAAGGTATGACTCAAATTTATATAATATTCCTTCATATATTTGATTATATCCCCTAACCTATCAAATTTAATAAAAACTTATGTGATACTATATTCAATTTCATATTTGTAATTTTGCTGATGTTTGATTATGTTTGGATCGAATCTTAACATGTCTTACAAATTTTGATCTGACAGTCTATCTTCTTCAAATTTAAGCAAAACTTACAAACTAGTATAGAAAGAAAAAAAACATAAAATAATTGGGTAAATTACCCTTTTGGTCCCATAAGAATAGGGTCCAAATATTTTAAGTCCTAAAATGTACAATATTAGTTCCAAGTTTGATTTTTCGACGCTTTTGTGCCACCGTTTATAATTCGACTCTTTTGATTCCAAAAACTAACAAACTACTTAATATATATCCATCAAGTGAGGAATCAAAGCGCGTGAAGCCAAAACACAACCTACCACAAAATTGAATCCCTAAAATCCATCGGCAAAATCTAACACAAATCTAATCCCTAAAATCAATACTGAACGTAAACACATATCACCACAAAATGAAGGAAAATATCGGGGAAAAGTAAGTTAATTAGTTTTTGGGACCAAAAGTGTCAAAATAAAAACTGGCAGACCAAAAATGTTAGAAAAATCAAATTTGGGACAAAAATTGTACATTTTGGGACTAAAAATGTTTTAGGACTATTCTTATGGGACCAAAAATGTAATATACTCCAAAATAATTTTATCTCAAAACTTGTAATAAAAGGTAATTTAATCTTTATAAATACTAATAATATCTTTAATTAAGAAAAAAATTAAAATAAAATAAAAAAAGGGGAAGGCTATAATATCTTACCATACATTTTGCTGGCTATAGCATCCAATAACAGATAAAACCATTCCCCTTGAGACAAACACTCAACTCCAGTTTTTTCAAGAAAAAACGAAACCATTTTCTTATCCCCTCCCAAAGTCGACATTTGAAGAGGTATCCAATTATCCTTGTTTCGTGCAACCAACAATCCTTCATTTTTTCTTACCAGTAGATGAGCAATTTCGACCATCCCAGAAATAGCAGCGTAACAACATGCCGAATTCCCACTCGCATCTTGCAACTCCAACTCACTCGAACTCATCGACTCCACTAATTTTTGTACGAATTTCTTGTGTTTCATGGCGATGGCTAAATGAAGAGCTCTATCTCCTCTCTCTGTTATCACGTCGCAAGCCAATCTCCGATCTTCCTTCAGAAGCATTTCCGCAGCCGGCCAGTCGCCTCCCAATGCCGCTCTATACATTAGCCAATGGCGATCGCGACGGCTTCCCCTTCTGCTGCCTGCGGATGATGTTAGAATACGAGATGAAACACGAGTTGTAACAGAGAAAAATAGAAATTCATGAGAAATAAAAAAATGGCAAACTAACCTTTCCAACTTTGATTTTCATTATCTTGAGTTATATCAACGGAGTTTGTTTCGATCACTGTTGATGGTGCTACTTCAACTCCTGATGCAGGTTGGGTGTCGGAAATTTGGTTCGAAATTTCTGTTGATTCTGATGCAGATGAATTTGGATTATTCATCCTAGCTGAATTGTTCGAGAATTATTTGTCAGGACTTTTCACAAACACATGGCAATCTAAACTCTAAACCACTCGAGAAGTGAGAATGTGTGGTGAAGAAATAAAATATTAATGATGGAGCCCACAATTATGAAGACTTCTCCTTATGATTTTTTTTTTGCCCACAATTATTATCATTTTTATAAAAGCTGACAATCACTAATTGACAAGAAAATCTTGCAAAGACTTTTTTTTCAACATTCTTATGAGATTGTCAACAGTGCTGACTCAGCACTAACATAAGATAATAATAATTTTTATTTTTATTATTTTTTATTTTTTAAATATATTAATAAGGGCTATTTTGGTACGAGCAGGTGAAATAAATAGTTTTAAAAGTTTGAGAGTGAATGTTCTTAAAAAAAGTTTAGGTAGATATTTTTCGCATCAATCCATATAATACTCCCACCGTTTTGAATAAATGACATTCTAATATTTAAATTTTTCTTTCTAAAAATATGTTATTCTACAAATTCGAGAAAAAAAATTTATTTTTTTCATGCATTTGCACTCATCTATTGCATTAATACATCTATATTTAACTCATTTAATGTATTCACAAAGGGTGTATTAGGTAACTCAATTAATTTATTAATTTGTATGCATTCATTCAAAATGACATTTAATCGAAAACGGAGGGAGTAGTACTTCTAACTAATAATAATAATAATAATAATAATAATAATAATAATAAGCACGTGGGAGTATTTAATTCCTTCCAAAGTAGTTGGGGAAAGGAATGGACGATATTTGCTTAGAAATAAATAGAAATGAGATGTCTAACTGCCTATATAAATATGCAGTTCCAAAATATATTCCTTTTTTTTTAGGTGATTTGATTTATTTCATATTCACATACTGTGCTTGTTTCTGCCTTTTGCCTCGAGATTTATTTCCTACGCATTAGCATTTTCAACGGGCATTCTGTCATGGCTCGATCTACAGAAATTAGAAATATATGTATTTAAAAATATTCAAGAACTATTTAAATTCACGTGGAATAAATTAAATAGTTAGAATACGAAAACGTGAAGGCCATATTTTTTTGTTGAAATAATTAGTTTAATTTACAATTTATTTTCTTACATTATCTATGTTAGTGGGTTATGAGTTAGTGGGTCATGAGTTATGTGTATGTTTTAATGCTATTGTCAGTGGTGGGTGTGGTGTTGATAGTGGAAGTAGTGGTGATAATTGTGAGGGTAGTGGATGATGGTCTTAATTGAGAGGTTACATTTGAGACCTATAAATATCCTATGTATCTAAAAAGATTGCAATGAACAACACTATACAAAGAGCCTTTTGCAATATACTAGTCTTCTCCAATAATTGTGTTGATAGTTTTTTCCTTCATTCGTAGATGCTCTCCACATTCTAACATTTTTATCTAGAATGAAAAATAAAATTAATCGCAAGAAGGCCAAGTTCATTACGCTTAATTTATTGAACCCAGTTTAGACAAATTCATTTGTGAACACTAGGCTTGAGTGTAATTTGTGGATAAATTATATCCATTAATCTTTATAGATCAACGGATGGTATTAATTTGAGGTTAAAAGTTTTAAGAATACTATTTTACTATGATCAAATGCATTATGCAGTAAAAATGTACATCCATATTTTTATTAATTGGGAAGGAGCGAATTTTATGAGATTTCGAAAGGTAAAATATATCACCTCTCTAATCACTTGCGATCTTCTAATTTGTATTCAGACCTATATTAATGCTAATTACGATTTCTACAATGTTTTTTTTTTCAATTTCTATAATGTTTTTTTTTTCAATTTCTACAGTTATTTTTTTGTGATATTAGATATGCCCTATCATATAACAGAATATTACAATATCACAAAAAAATAATAATTGTGATAGGTAAACGGAAGCTTATAATAAAAGCACTACATAAATTGAAACAAGCATTATAGAAATTATAATTAGCATCATTATAGGTCTGAATACAAATTATAAGATCACATGTCATTAGAGAAATGATATACTTTAATTACTTTTTGAAATCCAATGAAATTCGCTCCTTCCCAATTTATAAAAATATTGACACTTTACCCTATAATGCATCAGACCATAGTAAAATAGCATTATTGAAACTTTAACCCCAAATTAATACCATCCATTGATCTATAAAGATTAATGGATAATTTATTCACAAATTACACCAAAGCCTAGTGTTCACATCCCAATACATCCCTATATATATATATATAGAGAGAGAGAGAGAATTGATATGCTGCCCACCTAGAAAGAGCGTTTGGTGAGCGCCTAGTCCACGTTGGCCAAGTTTAATTTTAATTCTTCTTTCTCTCTCATCCCTTCTCTTCTCTTTCCCTCGATTAAAATTGGCGCCGCTCTTCCGCTTGTTTCTGCTTCTCAATCCCTAAAAAAAATTCTGATTTTCTCATCTGCGTGGATTTTCGAGGTTTTTTTGGTTGTTTGCGGCTCGAACTCTTTTCCTTTTCTACAATTTCTGTAAAAAAAAATCTTCTGCCGCCGCGATTTCTCGACATCGCTATTCTCGTGGTTGCCTTCTCCGTTGAAAATTCAGTTGAATTGCAGTGAAGTCAGAAAAGCTTATCGGAAACTCGGTGGTTATCAACGATTGGAACATGTAACTTTTTCTATTCTCTCTATTGTTTTTAATTATTTCTGATACACGAACTGGGCAAAGGCAAGATCGTAATACTTTTTTGTTTTTTCAGATTTTAAATACCATTGTGGTTTTTTTTCCCCTTTTCAGTTATGAATTTTCATCGTTGCAGCTTTCCAGCAACCTTCAACCTTTCGTATTGAGGTATTACATATTTATTTTTATCCAAATTCTGGTGGTTGATATTTATGTTTAATGTTGTTTTATTTGATTAATGGTTTGTGTGCTTTTTTTTTGTCAAAACTTATTTTGGTTTGATTGATCTACCCCATATTATTATCTGTAGTCTGGCTTTTTCTGATTTTCTGAGGAAGAGAGAATAATAATTGAACAACTGAGAAGAACCGCACAAACCTTGGCAACTGCTAAAACAACAAACTTATTTACACTTATCTATCAAATTTGATGATGTATATTGCATGCTATATTCGAGTCGGGTTATGTATCACTGTTGTTGCCAAGCACTCCCATCTCATTATAAGATTCAACTCTTGTTAATTGTTAATATTATGTATATGACATGTCCTTTGTAAGCATGCAGTAATGTTTGGAACTCCTCTACATGCATTCACTTTATGAGTTTTTACTTTATCAATGTTGTTAATTATACAAGTTCATTAAAGAAGCCACGTATATTGAATGCTTAGTAACATATGTCTATTCTCTCATTAGAGCTATCAATTGTCACCTAATTAACTCCCAATCAGCGATCTTTTTCATCCAATAGTCTATGATCGATTATGATCATATTGTCTTCCAACCCTTTTGCTTTAGAAATACTATGTTTTTTTTTACTTAAGCTTGATGTTTTATCCTTCAGTCGAGCAACAGTTACAAGAGAGTAAAGAGGGTATATATTTTAATCAACAAAATATTATTCTTAATTATTACAGCAATGGGAGAAAATATCAATGATCAACCATATATTCCTGAAGTTGCTGATGATCGAAAGCCGAAAATTCAAATGAAATTTGCGTCAGTGGAGGATGCATTCTCATTCTACAACCAGTATGCACGAGAAGCAGGCTTTGGTACGAGAATAGGTAATAGCAACAAGAATAAGGCATCAAATGAAATTGTTTGGAAACAATTTGTGTGTTGTAAAGAAGGACGTACAGATGAAACTCGTTCGAATAAACGAGCAATAAGTGGTGAATTGAAAAATATTAGAGTTCGTGGTGAACTTAGAACTAATTGTAAGGCAAAACTTTCCCTTGTCAAGCAACAAACTGGACCTGATTGGATTGTCAGTACCTTCGTGGAAGGCCATAATCACGCGCTTTCTACTCCTTCAAAAGTACATTTGTTACGCTCACATCGCAGTGTTTCTACAGTGAAGAGAGCATTGACTCAACAGTTTTCAGAAGCTAATGTGCCAACTTGTCAGAAAATGCGGTTATTTGAGATAGAGTGTGGTGGGACTGAACGTATAGGTTGCACTGAAAAAGATATTAGAAATCTTGAACAGGAACTAAGGGATGAACAAAATGGTATTGATGCTGAAACCTTAATTGAGTTCTTTACATCTGAGAAAGAGAGAAACTCGGCATTTTTCTTTGATTATGAAACTGACTCCATTAATAGATTGAGTAGGTGTTTTTGGGCGGATCCTACATCAAGAAGAGCATACAGTGTGTTTGGTGATGTGATTGTTTTCGATTCTACGTATAATACAAATAAATATGGAATGATTTTTGCACCATTTGTAGGAGTTAATCATCATCATCAAACAATTATTTTCGGTTGTGGATTTCTTAGTGGTGAGAAGACTGAATCTTATATTTGGCTACTTAATAAATGGATGGAAGCCATGCCAACTGGTCCACCAAAAGTAATCATCACCGACCAGGATCCTGCTTTGACAAAGGCTATTGCACAAGTCTTACCTCAAATAGTGCATCGATTTTGCTTATGGCATATATTGAATAAATTTCCAGATAAAATATCTCCTGTGACTTTTCGAGACCACTATCGAAGTATAAAGACTGTTATCGAAAATTCTGTATCGGTTGATGAATTCGAGCAGTCATGGAAAGAGGTTATCGAATGCGCCAATTTGGAGCAAAATAAGTGGATAGCACTGATGTATACATTGCGGCACCAGTGGGTTCCAATTTATTTTAGTCACATGTTTTGTGCTGGAATGTCAAGTAGCCAAAGAGCAGAAAGTTCACATTCATTTTTGAAAAAGTACATCTCAAATAAAAACTCATTGATGGATTTCATCACACGATTTAATAGAGCATTGAGACACCAAAGACACAATGAGTTAGCTGCTGACCATAGTGACATGAATGAACATCCCAAAATCAAGACAAATTGGTTGATGGAAACTCAAATGGTTAAGGTGTACACAAAAAAGAAATGGATGGAGTTCCAAAGTGAAATGAGTAATAGTCATGGTTATTTTGTGCAGCAAGAATCCATAAGAGATGATTTGTGGTTTACAACGTGATGAAATCTCAAAGTTGCTCATCTTCCAAAACAAGAGTGCTCACACTTGACAAAGGAAATGATCACATATCATGTAGTTGTAGGAAATTTGAGTTTGAAGGTATTCCGTGCAGACACGTGCTATCTTTCTTCCGTATTAACCAAGTCTTTCAGCTACCTGAAAAGTATATACTCAAGCGATAGACACGAGATGCAAAGATTGGTGCAGTATATCTTGTAGGTGATCAAGATACCAATGATAGTCCAACAAAGTTTTTAATGTCCCGACACTCGAGATTATCCTATAAAGCTTCAATGATAATTGATGACGCATCTTTGACAGAGGAGGGGACAAAGTTTTTGGATGAACAATTTGATTACATACATGGTAAAATCAAAGAGATGAGTATTAGTCCAACATTTATCAAAGAAAGTCAAAGGAGGAAAAGCTTGGATAAAGCACCGAATATTAATGATCCTTCTGAAATAAGAACAAAGGGATGTGGGAAGCGACTACCATCATCAAAAGAGAAGTCAAGTTTAAAGGCAAGGATATGCCATGGTTGCGGGCGAACTGGAGTATCACATGACAAACGTAATTGCCCGAATTTACACGATGGGTATGTGAATGATCATTGAATTATATTATTTATTTATTTATTTCTTTTGCTAATATATTAATTTCACTTGAGTTTTTTAATTGTTGATGTTTAATTTTAGATCTGTTGGAGATGATCATCGCAACAACCATGACAATTCAAATGAGGAAGATTTCATATCCACAGTGGGTAATATGTATATTTTATTTTAGTTAATATAATATGAATTATCTTGATGTAATAGTATTAGCAATAATAATAATTGGTGGTGTTATTATTATTTATTCAGGTTCCAACAACATGAAGTAGATTTTAATGAATAAGAGTTAATGGAGTTTAATTTATTATACATCATAAGTAAATTGGTAAGAAATTTTGTTGCTATAATAATGAAGTGTTTTTACATTGTAAGCCTATTGTATCTTAAATACATTTATTTTTCTTATTTTTCAGGTGCCATCAACATGGAGCATCTAATTAAAAGCATCTGTGGTTAATTAAGTTAATCTCAATTAGTTTAAGTTCTTTTTTTTTTATGAAGGAAAAGTACTAGTATGTTAAAGTACAAAATACTTTTTTGGGAGATTAGATTACTCGTTCATATTAGTTATTTTTTTTATAAATTTTATTTTTAGGTAAATGTATTCTTTTCAGATCAGACCCTTATTGAATTAAAATAATGATTGGATTCAATACTAGCCAGGACATGATGTGTTTTTTTATCTGTTTGTTAGTACTCTCCATTCATTTGATTTGTTTGAAAAAAATGCTTGTAAATTTTTTTCTATGTTGATGGTTCATGGATGATGCTATCCTTCTTTCAATTAGAATGGATCTCTAAGATAGTTTCTCATATTTTTTTTTCTCAGTTTGTACTATACTCTTGAAATCCTTGAATTTAGATAATTTTGGCATCGTAAAGTTGTTATATAATTCATATTTCTTTTTTCCTAACTGATACAGGAACCAATAAGAAAAATAGTTTCTCAATCGAGGACCATGCTAATTTTTTCAACTTTAAGTAGAATAGTTTTTTTTATAAGTAAAGCTTTGAAAATTAATAGCGAAGAACTGACTTGGACTATTTGTTCATGACATTTTTATATATCACTAGCTCATAAATTCTTGGATTCATAACACTTAATACATCTAAGAAATAGATAAATGCATCATCTCATTTGCTTGCTCCCCTTCCCAACTTTTTTCAGAAACATAGTCAAAGCAATTAAAAAACAACTTGGAAAAATCATGGCATCCAATTACTTGTTTAAAATTTGAACAAAACTTGTAGATCATAAATTCTAAAATATATTGAGACGAAAATTCTTGAAGCAAGAACAACTTCCACTGTTGATCAAGACGATATTGTCAGACAAGTATTGGAACCAAGGAAAGCAAAGGTTTATTTAAATGTAAACTATATAAAACTCGTTTTCATTCTAATGATGCCCTCGGAGGGGGTCTCATGTAGCAGTACTCTTCTCACTCACATATAACCATTAATTTAGTAATTAGACATCTAACTAGCACATTCAAGCTCAATAAAAAATAATGAAATAAAATATTATACCAACAACGACGAGAATAATCACAATGTTGATATAAAATCAAAAGCAATCACTAAATGATACAAAAACTACTAAATTTCTGGAATAAGCATATACCACACAAGACAAACAAATATATATAGTATAAAACTCCACAATTTCCTTAGCCACAAATGTAACACATGAATACAGAAACGAAAATGCAAAAGAAAAAGAAGAAGAAGAAAAGCTTAATATATAGTAGTCGCCAAAAAGATAGAAAAACTAGCTACTCTTCTCTCAACTGATATTCGAGCAACTTGTTGGTTCTTCCTTCCTCTACTAGTCCCAACGTTATTCTTTAGCATGCCACTGATCTTTCTTCTTTGCTACTCCATTCTTTTTCTCATTTTCTCACAAAATCAAACACACGTACGTTAGTCTACATAAAATTATAGTTTGGATCAGACCAATCAAAACAAAAAAAAATCAAAATATATTATATGTATGGATAATGAAACACCCGACTATATGTTTATTAAAACAAAACAAAATTGTACAAATATTAATCAAACAAAACAACATTACAAATCATGAAAATTCATAATTGCAAAAAAGAAAAGAAAATTATAAGTCTGTAAAAAATAAAAAACAAAAATACGACTGTAAAAAGGATTATGAAAGTTCATAACTGAATGTTGTTCTCGAAGGTACCCATCAATCTCCCATCATATTTGAATGTCAAATTCATCAAAATGATTCCAAATTTAGGAGATCTAGTGCATGCCCACCAACTGTTCGATAGAATATTTGAACTTGACGTGCAATCATGGGCATTTTTTTTCTGAGTAGTAAAGCAATCATGGACATTGTTGATATCGATTTGTATCAAGAATGGTGTAAGTAAAGACTCAAAAAAGTCTTACAGTGAAATGAAGAACATGGAAAGATAAGTGTAAATAAGTTTTTTATTTTAGCAGTTGCCAAGGTTTGTGCGGTTCTTCTCAGTTGCTCAATTATTATTCTCTCTTCCTCAGAAAATCAGAAAAAGCCAGACTACAGATAATAATATGGGGTAGATCAATCAAACCAAAATAAGTTTTGACAAAAAAAAAGCACACAAACCATTAATCAAATAAAACAGCATTAAACATAAACATCAACCACCAGAATTTGGATAAAAATAAATATGTAATACCTCAATACGAAAGGTTGAAGGTTGCTGGAAAGCTGCAACGATGAAAATTCATAACTGAAAAGGGGAAAAAAAACCACAATGGTATTTAAAATCTGAAAAAACAAAAAAGTATTACGATCTTGCCTTTGCCCAGTTCGTGTATCAGAAATAATTAAAAACAATAGAGAGAATAGAAAAAGTTACATGTTCCAATCGTTGATACCCACCGAGTTTCCGATAAGCTTTTTTGACTTCACTGCAATTCAACTGAATTTTTTCCGATAAGCTTTTCTGACTTCACTGCAATTCAACTGAATTTTCAACGGAGAAGGCAACCACGAGAATAGCGATGTCGAGAAATCGCGGCGGCAGAAGATTTTTTTTTACAGAAATTGTAGAAAAGGAAAAGAGTTCGAGCCGCAAACAACCAAAAAAACCTCGAAAATCCACGCAGATGAGAAAATCAGAATTTTTTTGAGGGATTGAGAAGCAGAAACAAGCGGAAGAGCGGCGCCAATTTTAATCGAGGGAAAGAGAAGAGAAGGGATGAGAGAGAAAGAAGAATTAAAATTAAACTTGGCCAACGTGGACTAGGCGCTCACCAAACGCTCTTTCTAGGTGGGCAGCATATCAATTTTTATATATATATATATATATATATATATATATATGATCCCCTTAAAATAATTTTCACAATTAGTAATTTTGGTCAACTATTGGATCAAGTGAAAATTAAGTAGCTTATTTAGGTTCAATAACAAGTATTTTTTTAAGTACACATATAATCTACCTTTATTCACTAAATCTTACTAAATTGTAAAACTTTGAACATTGCTTAAAATAGCAAATTCGCGCCACGATTTGATGTTTCCCCCATTTAATAATAATAATAATAATAATAATAATAATAATAATAATAATAATAATAATAATAATAATAATAATAATAATAATTCTGAGTTGTTGGGAAAGGAGTGGACGATATTTGTTTAGGAATAAATGAGGTTGATATGTCTAACTACCACTTACATAACTACATTCATTGCCCTGTCAATAGTGAGTCAAACAATAGGGATAAGATGCACTATTCCAAAAATATTATATTTTTTTATATTTTAACTGTAAAATTGTGGTCACCATGCATAATTATAGATAAATGATATTATTTTATTTTATTTCGTTACAGAGTGATCTGGAATCACTATTTGTGGGTGTGGACTCTTATACAATAATCTTCAAACTATATTTGGAACTTGTTTCATTTAGTGTATTTCATATGTATATTAATCATGTCATTATATGCACAAATAATTCATTAGAACATAATTTAATGTAAAGAATTGAATGAGAGAGAGAGAGAGAGAGACGTATTGAGGATATTTGAATACATATACGTATATTTTTCTCCAGCTAATTCATAAACAAGAGAAACAGAGTAAAGTAGGATGAATAAACGAGGGAAAAGTGATATTGAGAGCAATGAAGAAATTCCTTTACCTGAATCGGAATCAACTCCAACCGCCACCGGATTTCAAGATTCCAAAGGTTAGTTGCCTTTTAAATCACATGTAATTACCCCTTAAAAAAATTATAATATCACTTGTTATGATTAAAACCCCATACACACACACACATACACACACACACATATATAATCAGAATCCATTTCAAAAATTGAAACTTTTTAGTCTTTTGCAATCAAAGTAACTGAGTATAGTTCCTAATATGTCACATGTTTAATGAATTGTGAATTGGTTTATGATAAGCTTGAATAATATTGGAATTATTTTTTAAAAGGCCGTTTCCAACATAAATAGATTTTTCAACACGGAGTGGAACACAGAGGAGTCCTCGTTCCGATTGCCAATCAATGTATGAAGCTGCAATTGATGGCAATTCGGCAACGGCTGTGAAACTATTGAGTCGAGATCCGAGTTTAGCTTTTGAAGTGATAACAGAAACGGGCGATCGAGCTCTTCATGTAGCTGTTTACATGAAGAACACAGAATTCGTACGAGAACTAGTTAAAGGGGCGAATCCAAGTGAGCTCGAGTTGCATGATGGCCGCGGCTATTCCCGGTGTTGCTACGCGGCAAGGACCGGTGAAGTAGAAGTTGCTGATATAATGATGAAAAAAAATTCAAATCTGGGGAGTAAACGAAACAGGCAGGGCACCACTCCCCTTCAACTTGCAGTGTTTTATGGAAATGCAAAATTGGCTTTGCAATTCCTCAGATCAGCTCAGGTTGATGATTTACTCGAACAAGAATGGGTTGATCTTTTGCTTGTCACAGTACATGGAAAAATGTGTGGTACGTATCAATTTTGGATCGATGATGAAAACTATCAATCTAAAATTTAGAAATTAATTAATTATTAGTTTGTTTTAATTAAATGTTTTCAATGAAATTAATTAGTACATGAAAGATCTATTGAAATTTAATGAAGAATTTGTTGATGAAAACATATACTTCATTTGTTTATGAATGTGTCATTATAGATAATTCTTGCACATATATTAATAAAGTAATCAAATTATTTTATACGGTCTTATGTGAATATATTAAATGGGCCAAATGTGGATGTGTTGAATGCATTAAATGAGAAATGTAAGAAAAATGTGAATATGCCAGCATGATTTTGTAAAATTACACTATTTGAGAAATAAAATTAAAGTGTCAGAATTACATTTATTCAGAAACGAAGAAATAGAAGGAATAATATATATCTTATTGTGCAGATGTAGCTTCAGAAATATTGGAAAAAGATGCAAGTCTTGCAGTAAAGAAGGGTGTAGATCAACAAACAGCTTTGCATGTCTTGGCTCAACTTGATTTATCATCATCAGGTATCAAAATATAATCTTCATTAATATTTGAAAAAATTGATTTCCAAAGCTATCAGTTTAACTTGGACCTCAATTAATCAAACATAAAATCTTCCTACCTCATCTTTTTGGGCATATTCTAGGGTGTAAAAGTAGAGATTATCCAAGAATGGAAGATGATCTTCGCAAGTTGGCTGAGAAGCTCTGGGGAGAGATTCAAAAATTGGAAAGACACAACGTGATCGAGTTGATGAAAAATCCTCCAGTTCTACATGATGTAGCAAAAGTCGGAAATGTGGAGCTTATAACTATGATTACTCATGCTTACCCTGACCTTTTAGGGCACACGAACGATGAGGGACACTCTATATATCACATCGCCGTTATGTATCAACAAGAATGCGTACTTGAACTCATCAAGCAACCAGAAAATATAATAGATTTCAAAGCAATCTCAGAAGACATAAATGGTGATAACATTTTGCATTTAGCTGGAAAATTGCAACCTCCAGATGGGCTAAAGATTGTTTATGAGCCAGACCTTCAAATGAAAAAATCGCTAGCTTGGTTTAAGGTGAGAAACACTAAACCAATTAATTTCAGATATTTTTACTAGACAATTGTGAAAATTATCCATTTTGAGATTGTGAAATGCTTTTTTAGCCACAAGCTTTAAAACATAGTTTTTTAGCCACTTTATATGTTTAGTGACGAAAATGTCCTTTAAAAAAAGACTTGTTTCTTCCCTCTCTGGAGAAACTCACTTACATTTGAAGCAATACGACTTCACACAGGAAGTAGAGAAAGCTGTACCCCCATTTTTTGCGGAGAAGAAAAATAAAAACGGGTACAAACCGAGAGAAGTGTTCTGGAAGGAGCACAAGAGCTTGTTAGAAGAGAGTGGGAAGCATTTGAAGAGCACAGCGGAATCCGGCATGCTCGTCTCAACCATTATTCTGACGGTGGTGTTTGCTGCAGCGTTTACTCCTCCGGGAGGCTACCATCAGGATACTGGACTTCCATTACTCTTGATTAAGAGTTGGTTTTCAATCTTCGTGATATTCGATGTATTGGCCTTGTTTAGCTCGACCTACTCTATCATATCGTTCTGGTCCATTCTTTCCTCCAACTACGAAGACGACCAGTTCTTCAGCTCCCCAAAAAAATTGAGGCACGCACTCACTGCACTCTTGTTATCTCTGTTGTGCGCCATCTCCGCCTTCTTGTCCACCTTCTTCTTGGTCTTCGTTGAGGAGAGGAGAGTGCTCGTCTTATCGTTTATGCTCCCCGTCTATGTGTTGCTCGTCATCGGAGTTTCCTTGCAGTTTTTTAAGCTTTTTCCGAAGACAAACATTCTAGGATATTATTCTCGGAAGGAGGTTAGCTAGCCTGAGTTATTACAGCTAGCGTTTAACGAGAGTTTGTCGAGGAGCCATGCTCACAATTTGGAGCATCCATATTTTCCTCTATTACCTCTTGTTTTGGGAAAAAAAATTCAGAGACTTAGGTTTTAGTTAATATATTCTAATTACTTAATGATCGATTGTTTTTTTTGGGACGTATGACTATATATTTATTTCTAACTAATTTTCGTTTATTGAATTATAAAGTCCGCACACGTATCCGACATTTCACGTGGGATTTTTGGTGCTGAAAGTCGATCCTAAAATAGATCTTTTCAACATGTTTAAACTAAGAGAAGCACTTATGTGCGCAGTAGGTACAACATCGGGCGCATCGACGCGTTGACCGGTCAACGCAAAAAAAAAATCCTTCAAAATTAGTAACAACTGTAACACTAAAAAGTATGACTCAAAAGCCTAAAAGTATAACTTGTATCTTTAAAAAGTATCGGCCAAAATAAATAAATAAATTAAAACTGTCAAAATCAGTATCAACCGTAACACTAAAAAGTATCATTCAAAAACCCAAAAGTATCACTTGAATCCTTAAAAAGTATGGGCCAAAATAAAAAAGTCCGTCAAAATCAGTATCAACTGTAACACTAAAAATTATCACTCAAGATTCAAAAAGTATCATCTGTATCGTTAAAAAGTATCACCAATTTTATCATTTTTATTTTTTGTTGATTGACTGGGTCAACGCGTGTTGACTCGGTCAAAAGAGTTGACCGTCTGATATAACCTTATATACATCTAGTGCATGCAAGTTTTGCCTTAAACTAATATTGATGTATTTTTTTGTCAATAGTTTTGATTTGATTAATTTTATTAAAAAGTATGTTTTACTTTTGTGCATGTTAGATTGTTATTTGTTTTGCAATAAAATTTTGATTGGCACGTAATGAAACGATTGAATATGTCGTGATCGGTACAGTGAGAAATGCATAGTCGTTTGACAAATTAAAAAAAAAAAAACCTCATATATTTGCATGGAACTGTGATTTTAGCCAATTCTAATTCCTTATTTAACCAATGCTAGTTCCTTATTTAGCCATAATATTCATCAAATAGTTGGAAATTTGTAATTAAGGTCAAATTTTTATTTATTTATTTATTTATTTTACTCACACGCCCGACCTGTGGTATTGAGGAGATTTGAAGCCGTGACTTTTAATCTCCAAACAACCTTATTCCAGCACTGGACCATTCCCACTGGGACAACTATATAGGTTTTGCGCTAATATTTTTTTGTCATTCAATTATTTAATTTACATCGTGACCGCATGTGCGCATAATATTGCGTATTGTGTGTGTTCATAGTTGAAGAAAATACAAACGTAGTTTGTTGAGATATGTTACATATATATGATATAACCTTGATTTGAGATCATACTGAATATGATACTTTTTGAGTGAGTACGAATTGCAATTTCATCTTTCGAGCAAATGAGACTAAATCACCTTTGAGCATGAACTCCAATGAAAAAAAAAACAATATTATTAATCCGATATTAAAATACGTAAAATCTAAAAAAAAAGTTATAAGCTAAATGTTCTAACAATCAAAACAAGGAAAACAATCATAATTATATCAAATACCTAGACTAATTAAAATAAAACATAAATAAATAATAATAATTAAATAAACATATATTATAACTAAAAGACGTATCATTCCAACTTCCTTTAAACCCACATTGTCATCATTCCAACCCTCTTCTTCCACCATATTGAAGGCTACTAGCCGTACTCTCGTTGCTCACCCTAAGTACAATGAAAATCAAAGTAATCTTCAGCTAGATTGATCTAATTAAATGGATCAATGTCATCAGAGCATGGCAAGTCAACCGTCTTCCCAGTGAATTTGGACAAGATTCTACTTAATGATGATAATCAATCATTTGCTTGAAAAATTAACCTTGCTCTTTCTTTTACTCTTACATCAAGCCTCTCACTCTTTTGATGAATCTCTCTTCTCTCCATTTTATTATTATTCTTTTAGATCTTGGAACTCTTTCTATTTGTTTTTTTTATTTGTTTTTTGGTTTATTCTATTCTTTTAAATTTTCACAAACCAACTACAAGAATATATTTCACTAACTTTTCATTATCAACCAACATCTATTGGCCAAGCAACGTGCACCTGAGTCTCTTTCACCAATAAATTGATATCCGTAACTATAAAAAAAATTCTTTTTGGACAAAATTCTTCAATGTTTTTTTTCAAGTTTTTTTAGATTCATATCAAATACTCCCTCCGTCCCATAATTGTAGTCCCTTTCCATTTTCACTCAGATTAAGAAATCACATTTAATATGGAAATGCACAATTTACAACAATTATCCTATATTACCCCTATTTCTACTCTATTAATTTCATTCACACTATATTAAATAGGGTTATATTTGTAAAAGAATGTTTTAATACAATCCCATTTAGAATAGGACTATAATTTTGGGACATCCCAAAAAGAAATAATGGACTACAATTATGGGACGGAGGGAGTATAATTTTGGATGTTTTTTTTTTACTCAAATTTGTTTATTTAGATTGTTAAGAAATATTTTAATTTAGTAGTTTGATGCTATTAAAGTATAATTTCATCAGTCAACTGATTTGTCTCATCAGTTTAGCTGAAGCTGTGTGCTGAAGTTGTATGCTGGAGTTGTGTATGCTGGAGCTGTGCTGAAGCTCTTATGCTGGAACTGATTCGCCTAATCTAGAGCTTTGCTCCAGTAAACTGAAACTGATCCACCTAAGCTTGAGCCGTAGCTTAAGTGGAGTTGTAGCTTAAGCTAGAGCTGGAGCTCAAGTGGAGCTCAGCTGGAGCTGGAGCTAGAGCAAAAATGATCTGCTTCAGTTCAAATATCAAAGCCATACTAATAACTTTTTGGTTGACAAGTTGGTAGGCAATAAATTGATGATAGATATATACCTGTAGTTGCTAGTTGGTAGGCAATACATTGATGACAGATGTAGGCAATAAATTGATGACAAATGTATTAATTATTTATTAGTTGTAGTTGTTAGTCGTAGTTGTTTCGCCGTAGTTCCTAGTTGTAGTTATTGGCTTTATATATGGCATGTAACCTTACCAAAAAATTATCATCAAATTTTTTTTTTTGCAGCTTTGCAACTGCCTTGTTTATCATTCTCTCATCTCCTTTCATCATGATACATCACATGTTAAAATTCAACATGGTATCAGAGCAGTGATCCTTCTCGGACCTACTTCTGCTTATTTTTCCTTATTCTTATTAGTGTTTCATTGTTAAATCATTATGACACAACTGAAAAAGAGAGAACAATCTTTGATTCCAACCCCAATCAGCGTCTAAGCTCCGTGTTACTCAATGAGTACAATTACCTATCTTGGAGCAAAGCAATCAATCTTGCACTTGGAAGTAGATTCAAGCTAAGTTTTATCTCTGACAAGAATGGAGTGCCTGATGCAGACTCTCACCTGAGTATTCTTCATGGCTAGCTCAAGATCAACTTGTGATGTCATGGCTCCTAAACTCTATGGAACCAAAGCTGAGATATTCAGCTACTCAGATTCAGCCTACCATCTGTGGAAATCAATAAAAGACATGTATGGGGACGTGAACAATGCCTCAAGAGTTTTTCAACTTAAAAGGGATCTTGCTGAAACTCATTTAGGTAATCTCTCATTTATCAAGTACCTTGGTAACTTAAAGGCAAAATGGAACGAGCTTGATCTATACAGGTCTCATACCACTGATGCAACCACCCTACTTAAGAGAGATGAAGAAGACAAGGTGTTTCAGCTACTTGCAAGTCTTGGAACTGAGTATGAGGACCTGAAAAGTCACCTTTTAATGACACCCGAGCTTCCAAGCTTCCAGATGGTGTACAATGCAATTCAAAGAGAAGAAGTAAGAAGGAAAGTGATGAATGCAGGAGTGGTGCTTGTTAACAATGAGCCAAATGTTGCTGAAAATAGAGCATTTGTGGCCACAAGACCTTACGGAGGTAAAAGACTTGACCTTAAGTGCAATCATTGTGTGAAGATCGGGAGACATGGAATTGGTCATGTTCAGGAGAAATACTGGATCCTACATCCTGAACTGAAGCCAAAGTTCAATGAAGATGGCAAGTTCATCAAGAGAAGGTCGCATACTTCTAAAGCTAACGTTGTTGACAGCAACCTTCCTATTGAGAGGCCGATGGATTTCTCTACCAATCCTCTGAATATTATCAATGAGTTTGCTAATTTTTTAAATTTGAAGCAAGGAAGTGGAGATGGTGCAAACTCAAGTAGGGGTGGCATGGTGAGGTATACCTTACTTTTTTTACCATACCTTTACCAATTACCTTACTTGTACGGTATGGAGAAAATCCATACCGTTACCTTATTTTAACATTCGATATATCTTCTAACCATATACCTTAAGTTTGGTATGAAAAAATGATATACTTTTACCATACCTTTATTTTGGTATACCTTATCACACTATCTTACGATATATATCATATATTTACTAAATTTATGAAACACCCCTAATAATGATCAAAATTCAACAAAATAAAATAAATATTTTAATGTCATGATAATTAAACTCCAATAAAATAAAATATTAATTATATCAATCATATAAAATTGTATAAACTCCAATAACATATTTACTAAGTATTATATATCAATCATGTTTTTATAATTAAATCGTTTACTAAGTATTAATTAAGAACATATTTAATTTAGAATTACTATACATTAAGTATAACATGAGATTAATTATAAGTGTTAGATATTGTAAATTTACTAGATATTTATAAATGTATAACATATTTACTAAGTATTATATATCAATCATATTTTTATAATTAATATAAATTGTATAAAATATTATAAACTTACTATATATAACAAATTTAAAATCGTTCATTTAGAAATCGTAATAATTATTTATTAAGTATTAATTAAGAACACATTTAGAATCACTATACATTAAGTATAACATAAGATTAATTATAAGTGCTAGATATTGTAAATTTACAGGATATTTATAAATGTATAACATATTTACTAAGTATTATATATCAATCATGTTTTTATAATTAATATAAATTGTATAAAATATTATAAACTTACTATATATTACACATTTTAAATTATTTACTTAGAAATCATAATAATTATTTACTAAGTATTAATTGAGAACATATTTAGAATTACTATACATTAAGTATAACATAAGATTAATTATAAGTGTTAGATATTGTAAATTTACGAGATATTTATAAATGTATAACATATTTTACTAAGTATTATATATCAAGTTCAAGTATCTATAATTCACACACACATACATATATTTATATAAATACCATAAATATATTGGTATATACACCGTTGGTGCGGTATATACCGTACCAACAGTATATGCTGAATTTACGGCATATACCTAAAAAATTTGGTATACCGTCGATATTGGTATACGCCAGTATGCCTCATTTTTAAAATTCTATACCGTTACTTTACCGAAAAATCTCGGTACAGTATCATATCATATCGAAAATACCGGTATACTTTAAAGTTCGGTATTTTGATATTTTTTTCGGTACGGTAAATACGATTTGACGATATGACGGTATGTTTCCCCAACCCTAAGCTCAAGTGCTATGCTAGGGAATTTTGCTGGCTTCTTGGCATAGAACAACATGGCTCACACTGATGAAATTCCAGGTATCATTTGTACCTTGTCTACTACTTTAGATCTTAATAAGACTGGAAATTTTTGGATTATCGACTCGGGTGCATCACAACACATAATAAATGATCCTTTGAAACTTCATGAGTTTCAAAAGTTCACAAATCCTACTCATGTCTCCATAGCAGATGGAACTAGATGGAACTAGAGTATCAATTCTTGGTAAAGGAAAGTTGAAGTTGTGTCAAAAAATAAGGACTCCCTGGTTTTGTGTGTCCATTCCTTTCCTTTCAAACTTTTATCTGTAGGAAAGTTAATTCAAACCCTTGACTGTCTTGTTACTTTCTCAAACCATAGTGTCATTTTTCAGGATCGAGTCTCCCAGAGGAAGATTGGTGAAGGGTTCTATCTTGATGGCCTTTACTACATCTCAACCTCTACTAGCTTTTGGAGCCTTCTAATTGATCATGTCTCTCAAAACCATCAAGAGTTGTGGCATAGAGGCTTAGCACATCCTTCCACTCATGTCATGTCTTTCTTATTTCCTGAATTTTGTAACAAAAGTCATGAGTGTGAAACTTGTTATAAATCAAAGTCAACAAGGTTACCTTTTTCCAGTTCTCATTCAAGATCGTATAAACCTTTTGAACTCGTTCATACTGATCTTTGGGGACCCTCAACCATAGATTCTCATTAGATGAGAGGATAAATCTAAATATTGTAGCCAATGCAATTCAAATGATACAAATCAAGGTCAAATCAAGTGGAATAAATGAAAGCTTTATCTCAAAGGCTCAAACTTTGTAAGGTGGGAGAAAAGAAAAAATTGATCATAGAGTTGTATTGTACAAAGGTGCAAGGAAAAAAAAGAAAAGGGAATCACAACGCATAAACTTGAAGATTGCATTAAGATTCTAAGTGATGATGATCAACCATTGGCCAAGCTTATCTCTCAAACCAAAAGGAAGAAAAAAAATTAACAAACCGTCATGATCAAAAAAGAAAAAAAAAATAGTCATAATATAAATTTACATTTATAATAAACTAAACATCGTTTATCAATAATACTATTTAAATATTTTCGTAAATTCATTAAATACTCCAACACAAATTTATATGCAATGATTTTTTTACAATATACAATATCATGTGATTCACTTTTTCTTTAAATTTTAAATAATATAAATATAAATAAAATGCTTGATTATTCAAATAATTAGTATTATTTAAAAACAAATATTTTAAAAAGATAAATTAAACTCAGCATGTAGCTTATTACGTACTCGGAAAAAATTCCATTTTTGCTCTTTTCTTGCTCTATTATTCTTGCTTTCATTGATTATTTTATAATTATTATATGTATGGATTATATATCTAATAAAATTATTTTTTTTATGGATTTATAGTACTAAATAATAGGTAACACGTGCAACACACGTAATCTATACTAGTTATTCTAAAATTAGGCTATGCAATTTTTTTAAATAATTCTTTACAATAAAAATTAATTATAATTAATTTCCTATAATATAATAAATTATATTTTCACTATAACCAATATTGGAACTGCGCAAATAAAAAAATTATTGAAACACGGTTGACACACACAGTTTGAACTAGAGAATCTCATGTGCAAAATATAATAAAACATAGAACAATTTATAAGTTAGAAACATTAACCATCTGAACAAGGAAAGCAATCTCAGTTATGTCAATCACCTAAACTAATTAAAATAAAACATAAATAAATAATAATCAAATAAACATATATTTTAAATTAAAGGACTTATCATATTAACAATAAAATATATCGTAGTAGACTTCACGTAATCAACTCCAACTAATACGAATTTAAAATATATTTTCAAGTTCAGATCCATAGTACTGGGAGAAAAAGTCAACAAATAAAAAATTATTTAACATTTTCTACATTTGCCGGCCTCGTTTAACTTGTATTTCACACTACAAATTAAATGTCATATTCTTACAACATGAACCAAAAATAATCACACAATATTTAATATTATGTTGTCTAATAGCTTGGTTTTAATTTTCTTCACGTTTTTAACCAATGAGTTCAGCTAATTAAATATCTGACCTCAGCCAGATATGACTTTAACCAGATAGGTCTTCTTCAACTGAGGAGAGAGAAATAGTCTTTGGTGGTTTAAATTCAACACCACCATGTGTTTGTGAAAAGTCTTGAGCAGGGGTTCTTGATTGATTCTTGAACAATCTTGAGGTAGGATGAATATTTCCGACAAAGATGTTTCAGGCATACAACATACATCAGGAGTTACACCGGCAACGTCAACAGAGATCGGAACAAACTTCGTTGTTCAAGGTAATATTGAAAATCAAATCTCAGTTTCTATTTCTTTTTCTTTTTTTTTTCAGACATCGTGTTTATATCTCTTGTTTCTGTACGATTCATAAATAATGCATAATCATACAGTCATATATCAACTAAAACTGCTCCTACTTTTGCAGCACCACCCTCAGTGATTGTTCAGCTACCGAATATGGTTGAAGATATCGGAACTCAAACTTGGAAGAAAGGTCCGCGCATTTTTCTTAAAACTTTCAAAATCGCATATATTTTTTTTTCATCATTATTTTCAAGAAAATCTAAATTTTTAATGAGATTTTGACCAAAAAAGAAATAGTAAATTTTTTTATTGATTTTAAAAGTTTCATAAAAAAAGTTGATGGAAAGCTTCAAATAGTTTTATGGATGAGAAAAATTTGAATTAAAAAAAAGGGGTTAATTTCTGCAAATATGATAACAATTAGCAAAATTTATAATTTTCACAAATTTTAAAATATCGCAATTACAACATCTCCAAAATTTTCAGCCAAATATTATGATTGTGTACAACTAAAAGGGCATAGTTTTACCAATGAAACGATGTACTTTTACCCAGGGCCGGCCCACGGGGGTGGCCAGGTGGGCCATCGCTCATGGGCCCCGGCCCCAGCTTTTTATATTAATATTTATTTTAAAAAAATAATTTTTAAAATATATAATACATGGTATAATAAAAAATATATATGTATCATCAATCTATTTACTTCTCAAGATATTATTATCCAAATCTAACAATTTTCATTTTTTGAATATCATCAATAACTATAGAGCTATAACAATAAAATATTTTGTATCATATTCAAAATAATAAAGTCTATTTATATGGTGTCTTTTTATCTCATATTTTATAGGATGAGTGAAAATTAGCTTAAGCTTCTTTTTTTAAAAAAAAATTAGATATTGGGAAAAAAATGTTTTTGATGAACTTATTGATAATTTTGCTTCTCAAATATCTCCAGGATCTAAATGATTTTAATAATTATTCAATAAATGTATCTTTTATTGTATTTTTATAAATATTGATTATAATTTTTCAAAACTTAAGATGAAAACAATATTGAATTTTTTTCAAAATGCTCGTAAAAAATATATATAAGAACCCCTTTTTTCTTGTTTTGCCATAAGCTCCCGAAATGTCAGGGCCGACCCTGCTTTTACCGCTGAAAAATTCATGATGTATGAATATTGCAAATAAATAAAATGTAATGTTGTAATTTCAACATTATAAAACGTCGTGTGAAAATTGTTAGATATTGTAAATGTTGTGTTATTTTTTTGCAATTAATCTGAAGAGAAAATGATTGAAATTGTGTAATTTTTTTTAAAACATTTTAAGTAATGTACAAACACACGCTACTAAAAAAAAAAGATTTGATGAATCAAATTACTTACACATATTTATAAAGCAATATACCAACACACGCCACTAAAACATTCACTTAATTTTCAATAAAGATGATTTTTTTCCAGCAGGAAATGGATCTGCAGGAAACCCTTTGGAACCTATTGAATTAATGTATAGAGCTGCAATAGAAGGTGACTGGGCAGCAGCTGAAAAGCTTTTAAAGCAAGATCAAACTCTAGCATACCGAGAGATCAGGGGTGATCGACCTCTCCATGTAGCCGTCGCCTTAAAACACGAGAAATTCGTACGAAAGTTAGTCGAAAGGATGGAGCCGATGGACTTAGAGTTGCGAGATTCGAATGGCTACACAGCATGTTGCTACGCGGCTGCTTCAGCGATGCTAGACATCTCTCAACTAATGATACGAAAAAATCCTGCGTTGGTCGCCACACGGAACAAGAATTTCAATTTTATCCCTCTTCAAATGGCAGTTTTCAGTGGGAAAAGCAAAATGATTTCATTTTTTCTCGAACAAACTGGAGCTTCGTGTTTGTCGAGAGATGAATGGTTTCGTCTTTTGCTGGATGCTATAGCTACCAAAATGTATGGTATGATCACTTTTCTTCAACTGTTGTGTATTTGGCAGTGTAGCCTGGAAAATATATAGGATCATAATTAACATCAGAGTAGTGTAGTGCATGCATAATTCATCCAGAAATTAAGAACTGTGTAAAATTTAGACATCGATGTGAATCAACTGTTGTCTACGAGGCAGTGTAGACTTTCGATCTTTAACATCGAGGGGTAGTGATCCGAATCATCCAAAAATTTGAGAACTGAGATTAATTTGGAGACCTTTTAAGTGAATTAACTCAATAATATTGCTCTAACATTGATAAATTGAACTGATGATATCTAATTATCTTTTTTTTTCGAAGACGTCGCTTTAAAAATATTGGAAAAAGATGATTCTCTCGCTACAATGAGGAATGACAAAGGAACAGCCTTGCATTTGTTGGCTCAACAAGATATATCAGTAGTTACCACTGGGAAAACAGCAGTGCTTTTAAGAAGCATTTTTGGCTCAGCTTTTCATGGTGAGAATATAAATACTTGTTTTCTTTTTTTTTTTTACTGATCGTAAGTGCAAGACTTGATGTACCTATATATTGTTTCATTTTATCTAGGACAACAAGGTGACGAAGAAATGCAACCAGATCATTGCCTATTGGTAAACAATCTACTTGGAAAAATTCGAGAATTGATGGATGAGCCTAGTGCACTTGAGCTCTTGAAAAACCCACCAATTCTTCATGATGCAGCGAAAGTAGGGAATGTCGACCTCATACGTATGATTGCACGTCCGTATAATGATCTCATACTGCAGAGGGATAGCAACAACTACACATTATTTCACATTGCAGTGATGTACAGACAGGAAAATGTGTTTCGCCTCATACAACAGATGTGCGGATTCAAAAATTTCATCATGTGTTATAAGGATGAAAAGGACAACAACATCTTGCATTTAGCTGCCAAAAACGGCATAAATGTTAGGAAGAATGTCGTATCCATCTCCGCTCTTCGAATGCAGAGAGAGTTAGCATGGTTTAAGGTGAGTGCTACTGATCAGACAGCCTGACACAAGACTCGCTTTCATTTCATAGTTAGTTAATAACATGTTTGTGTTAGAATAATATTATGTTATATGTACTTTTACATGTAAATGTTAGGGTATTCTGGTCTTTTCACTTCTATTTTAATTTCCCCTTTTATTTTGAATTGTCTTTAGCTTCTTTTGGTCCCATAGGACACACACCTCAGTTCGATTTTGGTCCCGATACTATCAATTTTGGTCTTTTTCAAAAAAATCGCTCAGGTTTAGTCCCATAGGTTTAAGATTACCAATTTTGGTCCCATGATTTTTAGGCCAAAAGCGGGACCAAAATCAATATTTTCTCTATTTGGGACAAAAAATTATAGTATTGGGACCAAAGTATATTGAACTGAGGTGTGTCCTGTTGGATCAAAAGTGAAATTTTCTCGCTTCTTTTGTGATATAAGATTCTGATATTCTTCTTCAATGGCTTGTTGTATGATTTGTCTTGAGATAGTTTAACACTCTTACATTGATGTACACACACAGGAAGTGAAAGCAATACTACCACTACAGTTAATCGAGATGAGAAACAAAGACGGGAAGAAAGCAAAGGAACTTTTCACAGAGGAGCACGAGCAGTTGCGTGCGGACAGTGAAACGTGGATGAGGAACACATCAGATTCTTGCATGCTGATCGCGACTATTATTCTCACGGTGGCATACGCCTCCGCATTTACTGTGCCCGGAGGTAACAACGGAGACACTGGGCTTCCGGTACTCGTGAACAACAACTGGTTCACTTGTTTCTTTATATTCGAGGCATTGGCTCTATTCAACTCAGCATTGTGCATTATTGCCTTCTGGTCCATCTCCTCCTCGGGTTTCGAAGAAGATCATTTTCTCGACATATTACCATATCAATTGAAATTGGGGCTTACCGGTCTCTTCGGCTCTTTGATTTCGGCTATCTCGGCTTTCATGTCAGCGTATTATTTGATGTTGGTAGAGCCAAAGGCTTGGCTCATCAAATCCATTCTTCTTTTGATTTATGTGATACTTGTTTTAGCAATTTACAGTCGTTTCAGTGAGTTATGGTTCAAAATCAAGCTTCCAAAATCATTGTCCCGACTACTATCTTAGCGGGAGGTGAAGATTGATCGTGTAAATTAAATATTAGCCGTCAAGAGTCGGGTAATTTCGCATTAATTGTAATTTGTGTATCATACTATTATGTTATGAATATAGTTAAATCCAATTACTGTTTTTTGGAGTGGCTGATCACATTGCCAAATTATTTAACAAGTTTTTAATTTTCGTTAACTTACTGTAAATCTGCAGCCAGCTTCAACAGCGGCGCATTATGATCTGAACTGAAAATTAAAACATTATTTTTAAATTCTTAATATATAATGGTGTTTAAACTTTAAAGCAAGGTTGCAGAATCGCTAGGCGCTAGTCGGGAGGGGGCGAGAGGGGGCTTAGTGTCACCTAGGCGGGACCTAGACCGAATCTAGGCGGTTTTCTAATTTTCATATATATTATTAATTTATTACGTATTGGTATTTTTATATTAACTTTTTCATTTACTTCACATCCCACATCGATTATATAATGAAAATTGATATGTATGTTATTGTATAGAAGCTCCAATTAGGTTTTCATGCTTTTTAAATATTTCCTACATTCCACATCGATTTTAGATTGAAAGTTAGGGATGTGGGCTATTCTATAAAAGAGTGGCTATCTTAATGAAATCCACAAATTAGTTTTTAAATCTTTTCCCTATTTTTCTACATCCCACATTGGTTTTAGATTGAAAAATGGGACGTAGGTTGATGTATAAAAGGTTATATTTTGAATTAAAAATTTTTAAAAAAAATTAACTAATCGGCGCCTAATCGATCGATTAATTTTCGCCTAGGCACCGAGCACTCGGTTGCCCAATTTCTTGGCCGACTTGGGTGTTTACGGCATGGCTAGGGGCCGCTTAGCACCTAGGCGGCCGCCTAACCCAATTTCTACAACCATGCTTTAAAGTCTAATATCGAATAATTTATTGTTAACTAATTTCAACAAACCCAGTTCGCATTTTCTCCAATTAATCTGGATACACATCCCTCAAATAAAAAAAACTATGTTACAAAATGTTTGAACAAAGCCGGAGGATGCATGGTACATATTGATATATAGTTTAAACTATCTAATCAGTTTTCGAGACTCATTCATTTCAAATGACAAGTTGTCCATGAACAAGTCTCGAGGGCGCATTTGTAGAAGGTGAAAATTAACAATATTATATATATTGTTTTTATTAATTTTTATATATTTATTTAGTTTTGGGATCTTATAAAATCCAAAATTAGATAAAATATTTAAATAATAAAGATATTATTATATGATAAACATCAAGAGTCTTTAGCAACAAGTAAATATCTTTAAAAGATATATATCAATTTCCAACAGTGCCACATCAGTTCTAGATCTCTCTCCCCACAACTATAAATAGGGGCATCCATATCAGTTGAAAATCACACTGGAAGTTAGAATTAAAGAACTCAAGAAGTTGGAGAAATTTTTTTTTTACGAAGTTCTCTCCAATATTCAAGCCGTTCTTCGTCGGAGTGATCCTAGAACATCAAATTCCAATTGTTATCCAGACGACAAGAAAAATGGAAAGCTAACTAATCTAAATTAAGGGAAGAAATAAATAAACCGAAAAATATATGGAGAATGGGACAAGAAGGTAGAGGTACTCTTGGGATTGAGCTCTGATCGGGTACTTAACACTAACGATCATATTGAATGCCTATTTTTGGTGTCAAATTTCACTCGGACAATCTCTAATGCATCCTAAGCTCTCTCTCAAGACAATCAAGTTTGTAGGGTACAGAGGTTTTACGGTATGTGTTTTCTAAATGAAATCTTCCACTGTGATATTTATATTTAAGCTATGATGGTTTTAGATTTGCGCAAATTACAATTTAACATCCCAACGTTTGGGTGTTAATTTTAACAAAAATAATCAAACGTTTAAATAATTACAAAATATTTCCCCAACAACCTTTAGCTATTTTATCAAAAATGCCCTAGATCTATTTTTTCCTGCAATTACATGTTGACTGGCCACCGAAATACCTAAAAATATCGCTCTCCCATTTTCATCTTTACTACTACCACTGCTAAAACGTCAATTGCAAGCATTTCATAGAACACCTTTCTCACATTTTCCCAATCACCATTCTCCAACTACAATTTGATCATAACATTAAACGAAACCGGATTCAACCTAAGTCCCATATTCACCCCGGTCTCTTCTTTTCTGCCTTCTTCTTCCCATCCCTTGTCCGTCCTTCTTTCTCTTCTTGCAACGGCGAACATGGATATGGACAAATCTCAGATCTCTATCTCTCGAACTTTTGTTAATCTCATTTTACTAATTCTTGCCAACATGGGTTCAATGCAGGGGCGGATCTAAGATTTGAGAGTGGGGTGGGCTGAAAAATAAATTTTATACATAGCAAAATATATTAAAGTTTACATAAGTTGTGCTCTACGAGACTTTAGTACATAAAGTTCATCAATAACTGAATCTATATCTATATCTTTAACAAAATCCCTCTCAGTATAAAGCATTGATGAATCTTCAAGCAAATCATCCCCCATCTTGTTACGAAGTGCCGTCTTCACATGCTTCATTGCGGAAAATGCTCGTTCAGTTGTAGCAGTAGAAACAGGCAACGTCAGAACTAGATGAATCAGTCTAGTTAACATAACATAAACCATCGACCTTCCACTCTTACTAAGTAGTTGACTCAATTCAACAAGTGTAGAAACTCGAAACTCTTGTAGCACCATTACATCATGCTTATAATGCCTTAACTCATACGCTAATGAAACAAGGTCCTGATCAGAGAAATCTTCAGCATAGAATTTTCTCGCAAGCTTGATAATCCAAACTCCTCAATTGTCATTTCAACATCAATTTCTCAGGACTAGAATACGCAAAATGAAAACTCCAAATCGAACAAATTATTCAACCAGAAATGAATATGAAGTTCGAAAATCCAGAAACATATCTAAATTGCACTGTCAAAACCTATTTGTCAATAAAAGCATAATTACACATCAATAACTTGAAGAAAAACAAATTGCTAAAAGCTTCCTAATATTAAAAAGTCAGAAGCAAATGCAAAACAACTGTCATTGGTGTCAACTTTTCGGTGAAAGGCGGAGAGAACCACAAAACAAAATCAACAACATTGAAATCAAGAAATTTTAATTCTGAATTTTAATCCCTAAATTTTAATTTAGGGATCCATATATGAGTGAAGGATGCCGGAGCCCGGAGCCGGACGATGGTGAATGGTGTTGTTTTTGATTGAAGGAGCGCCGAGAAGGAGAATGGAGGCAGCAAAGGAAAGCAATTTCTTTTAATTTTTTTCATCCTTTGGGCTGGCTAATTTTTTTTAAAGTTGGACTAAGCTAAATATCTAATTGGGGTTAAATATAACATATAAGTAGTAAAAAAAAAAAAATTGGGCTTGCACAATGGCTGGAGCCCAGTGCAGCCCATGGGTAAATCCGCCCATGGTTCAATGGTCGAATTTGGGGATTTTGTTCATTTAGGTTAAGTGAAAACGTGAAATTGAAAATAAATTTGAGAAATATAGTCTTGAATTGGTGATTTTTTTTCAATTAGGGTTAATTCAAGTCATGTGGGCCACACATGATAACATTCACGTTAAGTGTTTGACAAACTGGTTAAAAGCTTGGGACTATATTTGCATATCACCATTTTATTGGGTCATTTATGCGAGTATTGGGACCAAAAACAAAGACGAAGATTTCCTATGGGACTGAAATCTCAATTTTCTCTAAATATCGCACATAAAATATCACCCAGCCCAAATTATAAATTAATCGTAACGAGCCACATAATCATTATTTCTGGAAAATAATATCACATAATTATTGCGAAATGTATAGCGATCATCTTTCTTAGTCATGTTTAGTTGTCAACTTCTGAGTGCAACGGTGGAAAATTTTGAGAAATAAAAATATTACCATTATCTACAACAAATATAAATTAATTACGTACTATTGAAATCCTTCAAAATTAAATATTTGGCCACTAAAACCATATAAAATGAAACACGACTCACTTTATTAACATTCAACTTGTTACTAGTGCAATATGGTAATAACATACAATTATCACTGCCGAAGAAAAAAATAGCATAAACTATTACAATGCTTATCCAACAGCCAAACGAATTATGTTTCGCTTACGAGCCACAGAGAACTATAACGGGGAAGTAAATTAGTTATTGTACGCATAAGTTGTACTAAATTATGTGATACATTATACAAGTAAAGTTGTTGACTGAAAATAACATGAAACCATTTTTATTCAAAATCAAACACAGTAAATATTAATGATCTTAATCCCCTTTCTTTTACAACTTTGAGTGCAGAGATGGAATGCTTTGTTCATTTCTGAAGAAATTTTGTGGATCAAATTTGGTTTTCTCTTGAACAAGGCGATGGAAATTGTTGTTGAAGTACTTGATGCCCCAAATGCTAGCTTGTGCGTATGTTGACTCCAAGGTCGAGATCTCTGTAGTTGAGGTATGCAGCTCTTGGGAACTTTGAAACATAAGGAGCCACATAGTTGTAATATCTCCTACTCCAACTTATGTACTTGTCTGAATTTTGAGCCTCGTAATCTTGCCAGTAAGCTAAACTAGCTAGCATGTACAAGTTACCAGCCCTATGAGGAAATGGAGTGGCGGACTCAGAAATTTCATCCATTCTTCCACCGTAGGGGACCATGTAGAGATATGCACCCCCGACTTCTAGTTCGTACAATAGTCTCACCATGCCTTCAAGCCCGTTCTCCGGAATGGGCGTCTGCACGTAATCCGATTTTCCTTTGACCTGGTTTAGATTGGGCTGAGTCCTGTTTATCAGAACTTCAAGTGGCTGTTTCTGAAGAGGTGGTAATACGGGAGCTTGGGAAAAATATGTGGAAGATTCAACCCAACTCATTTCAGAGCAATCCTTTTGTACCAATCCCAACTCAGGGAAACTTGCTTGCATCAATGGAAGTAATTTGTCCACCCCGCCGAGGAAAAGAGAGAAGAAAGTAGCTTGAATCGTTGTGTTCTTCGCCTCTTCGGTGGAATTCACCCTATATACAAACACTGCAACGAATAAATCTTGGTGGAGTTTAGGAGCCACGTATTGCCAGCGATGAAGGAGTTGAGTCGCATTCTGTTTCAAAGTCCTGTGCACTGTGAAAACAGTGACAGTTTTCGGAACATCCAGCAGTTGTACTCTCCAGGCAACAATTACACCGAAGCTGGCACCTCCGTCGCCTCTAATGGCCCAGAACACGCCTTCACCCATTGATTTTCTATCAAGAATTCTGCCATGAACATCGATTATTCTAGCATCAATAACATTATCTGCAGCGAGGCCGTATTTCCGATGCAACGTGCCGTAGCCTCCTCCACTGAAGTGTCCACCAACACCTACAGTTGGGCACAGACCAGCTGGAAACCCCAGAGTTGGGCTTTTTTCTGCAATCCTGTAATATATGGAACCAAGTGTGGCGCCTGCTCCAATCCACGCAGTTTTCTCCGCAACATCGACTGTAATTTCACTGAGATTGATCAAATCAACGATCACAAAAGGGACTTGTGCTACAAAAGAAAGTCCCTCGAAGTCATGGCCACCACTTCGAGTTCTTATTTGCAGACCACTTCGTTTGGCACAGTATATGAGGGGCGGGATTTGGGATTTGGGATTCATGTTCCAGATAGAGGATTTCAAGATGGAAGTGTAGGATGAATTGCTTTTAGTGTGAACAACGCTTGAAATCGAGGGATAGTTTTTGAATTCTTCCTTCAGACATTCAATGAAATCTTCGTGCTCATCCGCAGAAACCACACATGAGCACGAAGAGATGAGGAGAAGAATTAAAGAAAGAGAAGTCGAGGAAATGGTTGCACTGTTCATGATTTAGCTAGAGACGATCAGTTTGTGTTTGTGAGAGGTGGGTTGCTTTCTTTGTTATAGATGGAGAATGTATATATAGCAAACACATTGCCATCAAAGCTTTGCTTTCTCTAGCAAGGAATATATTTAGGTCAGCTCTTGGAATTTTTCCAAATTATTGCCCCCACCATTACCAAACCTCAAGAATCTACTACTATTATAAAAGTGCCATGTTTTACAAAATTTGATTTGCCTATTATATCCTTATTATACCTCTAATTTAAGGGTAATAATGTAATACAATATATAATGATTTTAAGGAATATAATAATTCTAATTTTTGTAAAAAGGTAATAATATAATCTAAATGTACTATATTCATATTATATTTCCATACGTAATATTAGTTTCCATCTACTAATTACCAATCAATAACCCAAAAATTCACACACACACACACACACACACATATATATATATATTATTTTTAATTAAATTAACTAATTGACTCTTTATTGCTAAAATGATTTGATATTAAATTCCAATGTTTGATATCAAGTCAAATAAATTTGAAATATACATGCAATCAATATATTAATTGGAGGTGTGCGTAGATCAAATTTCAATGTTTACAATAACAACACAACTTTTAGAATGTTCATTTCAATCAGGAAACTATTTGATGTAAATGTAGAATCACATTTTAAGCAATTTCAACCTCCTATATGGTACTATTTTCATAGATTCATTACATTACAAAGTTATGTGGAACGGGTTTTTCATTATATTTTTAATTCTTAGTAATATAACTATAAAACTATCCACCATAAAATGCAACATATCCATATTTTCCTACAAATTCAAACAAACAATTGATCGCATCAAATAAATATCAACTATTTCTATATAATATATTGTTCTAATTTTGAAATCTTATTAATATTTAATAAGATTAACAAGATCGGGTAATAAATTATAAATATTTAAAAGTCATAACATTTTTGTAAAGTTCAAAGGTCAATTATATTTAAACTTATAATTCCTCAGAGGTAATACTGGTTTCAAGCAAGAAAAAAAAGTAACACTTATATAAAACTTCTTAATTAAGTGTGGATTTCTTTCTTTTACTTATTAAAAATGATAGAATTTTACGACATCAATAATGATATTATTGATGACAAAGTGATGATAACTTATATAGGAACTTTGAATGGTTAAGTGTTAAAAATTTTATTAGAATTTAGATGGTTTAATGTTCCAAAATATATATAACTTATACATCAAAGTTCAATTTGGTGTGTGTGTGTGTGTATATATATAGATTTTTGATGGTTTTAGGTCATAAAAAAAAGTTCATACACTAAAGTTCAATTACGGAAGAGTTACTTGACCACACCAAGTTAAACCAAGAGAACATTAGAAGTTTTTATACAAGATTTAAACTTTGCAAGTTGATCGAGTAGACAAAGTTGAACAATGAGAACTGCACCATAATCTCGAGCAAACAAAGTGAATTAAATGAACAGAATTGAATTATGATGTAAGGTTTGATCCCTACACACTATTCATGTCATTGTCTTCTACAATTTGATAATTCGATTAGATCCAAAATATTTAAGTCGTTAATTCTTTATCTGGGTATATTATCTTTTGAACAATTAATAGTAATTATGATCAAATGATTATACATATAACAACTCTTCAACTATGCATAATGTAACACCCTAATTTTATATACCTAGAATGCTATCAAATTTATAAATAAAACTAACATGTAAAATAATGCATTATAGAGAATTAAAGCATTTTCTCAAATATACAAATAAAACTATATTTAAAATCCATAATAATGTCTTAATGAACTTTTTTCAAAGAAAATACCATAATAATTCAAATAAGATAGAGCGGAAATGATTTAAATAGTTCAAACACCTAAACATTTTTAAAGTTAGAAACACACACAAACAACAGATCATGAACTAAAATTTTAGTAGTGAAAGTTTAATAACTTAAATATTTAAATAAAGACTTAGTTAATATCCATCTCCTCCTTGTCATCTCTGAACTCCTCAACCTGAAATGTTGTAATATAGGGAATGAGTATAATGAATATACTCAGTGCAAAATACGCTTTATCCAAAATATATTAAACGATTAACTCATATTCAGACATTCATGTCATGTCACATAATAATAATTGTTTGAACAGTGAGGAGTCAGCCCAAAGGCAACTTATCACGGCCTCAAACCTATCAACGGTCTCTGAACAAGTATATGCATACACACATACACGGTGGGCGACCCAAGGACAACTTTATAAAGTAATAACAACATAAGGATCATGCCACGCTCCAATTTTCATAAAATAAAGTAATAACAATAATAAAGAAGGGATATCATTTATAATTAAAATATAAAATATTTGATTCTAATACAATGGAAGCTAAATAATAATTATACTCTTTATAATCCATCATCACACATCAGCCCGCACATCGCCCGAGTAAATCATCGACCTGAAAAATGTAATAGATTTGGGGTGAGTGCTATTGATTTAGTGGTGACCGCATTTATCCAAGCTATACAATTATAAAAAATTATAATATGTGTAGTCCGCGGCTATATATATCGGAACATATGCAACTCGTGAGCCAAAAATAATTGTTGTAACCCGTAGGCTAATAATTATGAACTTGCATAAGAGTATAACAAAGATAAATAATAATATGCATCACATCGTATTCCCCACCTTGGCAACTTGACTTGGAAAAAATAATATGGATTAGTTAGTCTACGAGCCGCCTAATAATATAAATTGATACTTAATAATTGTAAATAATAAATAACAAATAATTAATAAAAATAAAAAGATGAATAATGCATGTTTAGGCCTAAAGTTCTACACAACACTCTTGGCCCGTTTAATCATTTATAGGAACATAACAATATTATAACATGCATTATAAAAATTATTTTTTGGAAATAAAATTTAGCAAATGTTGTTAAAAATTTCAAGTCGCTACAGATCAAGTTGATAACTTTAAAATATTTAAGGCATCAATTTAGACAAAAGAGGTAAACAGAGACTGAAGTGCTCTTGGGAAAATAAGAAAGGGAGCAAAATGGACATTTTTCTTTATTTATAATAGCAAGTTACCTTCTTTTGATGAAAGATACTCATGTAGGGAGCATCCTACATATATTGTTATACCTTCATCGAACATTGTATCATTTGCGCTGTCACTTCATTTTTGATTTTACCAATTGAACATACAATCATATTTTTATTCTCTACATATATTCCATTTTTACATTTTTTGTCCCAAATTTTATTTTCTCGACTTTTTTTGTGACAGGTTTTTTTCAATCCCAGAAGTAACCGCCACCAACGGTTGTTGAGTGAATTCTTAGTTTTTGGAGCAAAAATGTCGAAAAATAAAATTCTGGACAAAAATATTTGAGTAAATAAAAATGGGGATGACAAAAAATCAAATATGAATCTAAAAGTGATTTGACCCTTAGAGGACCAAAAGTGAAATTATCTCATATATTTATACAAATTTCAATAAACTTTTTTTTTTTTTTTGCGTGAATACATTTATCAGGAGAAACATAAATCCAAAATCTTTCATAATCCAGACTTTAAAAAAAAAAGAAAAAAAAAAGGAAGAAGCCAAAATCATGACAATAGAAATTTCGAATTTAATTAATCTTAAAATGCGCGCGTAAAAGATTATACTCTTCCTTTCTCATTTATTTTCGAAGATAACAAGCTTTAAATAATTATTGGGCCAAACTTTCACCGCCACAATACAAGAAAGCATCAGATCAAGGTAGCAAATTCCATTCTCTTTCCTCATTCAACATAGAGGAAAAGGCTGCATCTAGCAAAGACGACGAGCTTTGTAGTTTAGGCCGATTTTTAACCAAGGAAGTGGTCCATTGACGAGTATGCTGTAGGTAATTCAGGCAACGAAGGAAATGATGAGCCCATTTGGAAGTGAAGATGAGTGACTTTTGTATAATGAATATGAGGGAACTAGTGAGAGAGAGAAGGATAACTCAAGAAGGTTGATTATTGCATAATGAATTGGATAATTGTTTGTTAGTATGGTAAATTATGTGTAAGAGTGTGTGAATAAATTTAAGTATGTGAAAAAATATGGGTTTTTAACCTTATTATATTTTCCGTTCTCAAAAGGGGTAATGTAAATCATTTTAAAAAGTTGAGAGAACTAATTGGACCAAATAGTCGAGGAGTTACGTACTACCTTGAAGAATGATCGATGGAGCTATTCGTCCATTATCCTATTAAAAACTATCCTAATTTGCAGTCAAAGTCAAAAACATGTAGGGCTGATAATTCATTATTATTTTTTTTGTAAATAGAGAAACTATCGTTTAAATTCATATATCTTAATATTGCGAACAAGTCCCAGAGATTATCAAAGAGTGATATCAAGACCTGACATCAAGTTACGAAGTTTTTTTTGAACGCCTGCACGGGATATATATTGCAAAATTAATTAATATACTCCAAGAAACTTTGAATTTGACTAATTCCTAAAATAAATGTTTAACTTGGGCTCTAATAAAATAAGGAATTGAACCGTTCACTACCGTTTCGAAATAAGGAGTAGTCAGATGAAATGGTATATTACATTCTTTATTGCAAAACTAATTTTTTAGTTTTTTCTTTAATATCAATTTATTATGGCAAAAACTTCCATGCAGCGATCTTAAATAGTGCTATTTAAGACGGGTCAGGTCAAACCCGCGTTGACTGGGTCAACCCGCATAAAAATAGAAAAAAATGATAAAATCAATATCAACAGTCTCACTAAAACGTATCACCAAAAATTCAAAAAGTTTCATCTGTATCATTAAAAAGTAAGGGGTCAGCTAGTTATTTTATACTAGTTTATTTAGTTCAAATTGTGATTTTTTCCATTCGAATTAATGTTTGGAGCTTAGTAGTTTAGGGTGTTTTTAGGGTTCATGGTTTTTTAAAGAGTTCATGTTTTTTAGAGGTTTTTTTAGGCTTCACGGTTTTTTAGGGGGGTTTTTTAGTTTTTTTATGGGGTTTGTTTTAGGGTATATTTTGTGTTTTTTGGAGTTTTTTGGGGGGTGTTTTTAGGGGTTTATTTTGTGTTTTTTAGGATTTTTTGGGGGTATTTTTAGGGATTTATTTTGTGTTTTTTAGGGTTTTTTGGGGGGTGTTTTTAGGATTTATTTTGTGTTTTTTAGGGTTTATTAATTCTATTTTACGGTTAGGGAACAAAACAAAGGAACAAAGAAAATTGCAAAAAAAAAACAGAAAAAAAACGTAAAAAATCTGCCAGGAAAAAAAAACGGGCGCATGACGCCCACGCGCCCACCTTAAATAGCTTATTTAAGGCGGTTGCACGGAATACCATCTCATTTATTATATTTTAATTTAATTTGACACTTGTTATTGACGGTTCATCATACATCATTAGTTTTTTATTGTTGGAAATCATTAATCTAATATACAATCCATGCTTATCTTGTGTAACATATTTATATTCTAAAGGTTTGGTAATGGTGAAGGCAATAATTTGGAAAAATTACAAGAGTTGACCTAAATATATTCCTTGCCAGAGAAAGCAAAGCTTTGATGGCAATGTGTTTGCTATATATACATGCTCCATCTATAACAAAGAAAGCAAGCCAACTCTCACAAACACAGACTGATCGTCTCTAGTTAAATCATGAACACTCCAACCATTTCCTCGAATTTTCTTACTTTAATTCTTCTCCTCATCTCTTCGTGCTCATGTGTGGTTTCTGCCGATGAGCACGAAGATTTCATTGGATGTCTGAAGCAAGAATTCATAAACTATTCCTCGATTTCAAGCGCTGTTTACACTAAAAGCAATTCATCTTACACTTCCATCTTGAAATCTTCTATCTGGAACAATAGATTCTTTCTAGAAACTACGCCAAAGCCGCAAGTGATTATTACACCGGAACACGAATCCCAAATCCCGCCCCTCATATACTGTGCCAAACGAAGTGGTCTGCAAATAAGAACTCGAAGTGGTGGCCATGACTTCGAAGGACTTTCTTTTGTAGCACAAGTCCCTTTTTTGATCGTTGATTTGATCAATCTCAGTGAAATTACAGTCGATGTTGCGGAGAAAACTGCGTGGATTGGAGCAGGCGCCACACTTGGTTCCATATATTACAGGATTGCAGAAAAAAGCCCAATTCTGGGATTTCCAGCTGGTCTGTGCCCAACTGTCGGTGTTGGTGGACACTTCAGTGGAGGAGGCTACGGCACGTTGCATCGGAAATACGGCCTCGCTGCAGATAATGTTATTGATGCTAGAATAATCGATGTTCATGGCAGAATTCTCGACAGAAAATCAATGGGTGAAGGCGTGTTCTGGGCCATCAGAGGCGGCGGAGGTGCCAGCTTCGGTGTAATTGTTGCCTGGAGAGTACAACTGGTGGATGTTCCGAAAACTGTCACTGTTTTCACAGTCCACAGGACTTTGAAACAGAATGCGACTCAACTCCTTCATCGCTGGCAATACGTGGCTCCTAAACTTCACCAAGATTTATTCATTGCAGTGTTAGTATATAGGGTGAATTCCAGCGACGAGGCGAAGAACACTACGATTCAAGCTACTTTCTTTTCCCTTTTCCTGGGTGGGGTGGACAGATTACTTGCATTGATGCAAGAAAGTTTCCCTGAGTTGGGATTGGTACAAAAAGATTGCTCTGAAATGAGTTGGGTTGAATCTGCCATATATATTTCCCAAGCCACCGCATTACCACCTCTTCAGAAACAACCACTTGAAGTTCTGCTAAACAGGACTCAGCCCAATCTAAACCAGGTCAAAGGAAAATCGGATTACGTGCAGACGCCCATTCCGGAGAACGGGCTTGAAGGCATCGTGAGACTGTTGTACGAACTAGAAGTCGGGGGTGCATATCTCTACATGGTCCCGTACGGTGGAAGAATGGATGAAATTTCTGAGTCCGCCACTCCATTTCCTCATAGGGCTGGTAACTTGTACATGCTAGCTAGTTTTGCTTACTGGCAAGATGACGAGGCTCAAAATTCAGACAAGTACATAAGTTGGAGTAGGAGATATTACAACTATGTGGCTCCTTATGTTTCAAAGTTCCCAAGAGCTGCATACCTCAACTACAGAGATCTCGACCTTGGAGTCAACAACGTTGTAGGAAAGACTAGTTATGCACAAGCTAGCATTTGGGGCATGAAATACTTCAACAACAATTTCCATCGCCTTGTTCGAGAGAAAACCAAATTTGATCCACAAAATTTCTTCAGAAATGAACAAAGCATTCCATCTCTGCACTGAAAGTTGTAAAAGAAAGAGGATTAAGATCATTAATATACTGTGTTTGATTTTGAATAAAAATGGTTTATCATGTTATTCCTCCGTTATAGTTCTCTGTGGCTCGTAAGCGTAACATACTTTCTTTGACTGTTGGATAAGCATTGTAATAGTTTATGTTATTTTTTTCTTCGGCAGTGATAATTGTATGTTATTCCCATATTGCACCAGTAACAAGTTGAATGTTAATAAAGTGAGTCGTGTTTCATTTTATGTGGTTGTAGTGGCGAAATATTTAATTTTGAAGGATTTCAATAGTACGTGATTAATTTTTATTTGTAGTACATAATGGTAATATTTTTATTTCTCAAAATATTCCACCGTTGCAATTAGAAGTGGACAACTAAACATGACTAAGAAAGATGATCTGTAGCGCCCTGAACCCAGTGACCCGGTGTGCTAATGTGAACACACACGATAATAGAAAATCACAATTAAATTTTTGCAAACTAACATATATCATTTTTTCGAATTATAAAAATTCGAAAAACACCTCGTTTAAAATATTAATAAATTCCACGCTCATAGGCATTTATTATTTAACAAACAATCATATAAGATAAGACTTTTCAACCAACCTATCATTTTAAAGTCATACATTTTGAATAACCAATTAAAAATATGTTCAACCTTTACTAGTCAAAAATTCATTATTCGACATTCAAAATATGCTAACAAGGCCACGGCGCTCACACGCGTCCATAAAACATTTAAATAATCTCTAAACATACAACGAAAACATATATAATCATATTTGTTGACCACAACTAAACAAAGTCAATTATATTTCAAAAATTAAAATATTGCCAACTATACAAGATGTCTCTATTAGTCAACCTCCGCCACCTGCCGTCATCAAGTACCTGAAAATATTTTTAAATAGTGGGGTTCAGTGTCAGAAAATACTTCATGGGAATACGTATACATTCGTCCAATAATTTGCAATAAGAATATCAATAAATCCATATTTGATATATCATCATTCATACGCTCAATAAACATAGTGGAGACGGACACTAATGTGGTCACATATGAACTATAACATATTTATAACATGAACATGATATTTATACGGAATTGCACCGGAGTGCCATATTCGAAAATTCTCATATGAGTCGTATCAATCCACATTGAGCAACAAAAGCATAAATCATTTTTCATAGTAGACAAAAGTTTAAATATAATTTCGAAAATATTTTGGTAAGTAAACCCACCTTATAGCTAGATTAGTTGTAGCTTTATCCATGAATTCTCATCCGAAGCCAGCAATCGGATTAGGACCTTATGCTTAAATATCGGAATAGCCTTAATCGTAGTCCTAAACGGGTCTCGGATTAGGATCTATACATCAGAACTATATCTTAATAACATATTAATCTTCTAAATATATACTATAACGTAAGTAAGGATCTAGGGAATGAGTCCCTAAAATAAGAGCGTAAGCTGACGTCGTTTAAAGGTTGCACGGGATCCTAGCTTAAAATATATCAGAATCCTCGATCGTACAAATAGATGCCTTAAATTCATAGGGGCAAATTATAAAAGTTAACTTAAGATTTAAAGGATCATATAATATTAATATGGAAATATTAATTTATTATATCATACACTTAATTTCGAATTTATTCTAAATTAAGCAAAATAGATCAAATCAAAATAAGGTAAAAATATAATATGATGATGTAGTCAAGAGGGTTTGAACCCTTGACCACAAACATAAGTGAAATAATAAGCACTTAACAGTAGACTAGAAGAGTTTATATAACATTAATTAAACTATTTTAATTAAATACAATCATAAATGTTTGAGCAAACAGATAATTATAAAATACATCAAGCATAATGGAATTTAGAACATAGCGACACGACCAAGAATGATTTTTGAAAATTAAGTTTTTCATTAATTATAAAAGGTTCAAAATAGTCTTATGTTAAAAAGAAAAAAAAAAGGATAGAAATTGCTTCAAACAAATTTGAACCACAGACCTGTAACATAAAATTTGAACTCCTGCCATTGGGACAAGCATCATTTAAAAAAAAAATTAATAGTTTTAATTACATAAATTTCAGAATTAATTAGGAATAAAAGTATATAAAATGTATTCCATAAGTTTTGAATCTTAGGCCCATCATAGCAAAATATAGAATATAACCACTGCGCCAAAGGCCATTTTTGAAAATTATAGCATATTTTCAATTAAATATAGAGCATAATTATATTGGAATAAAAATGAAAAAATTGTATGTTCAAAAGGGATTTTGATCCCTTGCCCTAATAAAATTAGATTTCTACCACTACACCTTATAACAAATTTCAAAATTAAGAGCTTGAATTTAATTAAATAAATCATAAATTCAACCTTAGACGTCATAACAGAAAAATAAGAATTTATCCATTTAGACTATAATTGAACATTGAAATATATCCCAAGATTCATAATTAATGTGTCATAAACATATGCCTCAATTAAAAATTAAATTGCTACTAACAAAGATTAATCCATAGACCTTGCAATTTCATTGTAGAGACATATTCATTAGAATAAGATCAATTTTTGATAAACACTTCAAAACTTTTTAATTATATCTATCTATATTATAAATAGAATTAACTAAAAAACATAAAAAATAAATTAATAAAAATACAAAACTCATGCACGCACACACATCAACACATGCACACACCCACACACACTAAACACACACACACACACACAAACACACACACACATCAACATCCATTTCCATTCATTATTCATCAACCCAATCAACTTGCAAACTGTTCAAGAACACCAAGAACACTAAAAATTAAGATTAAAATTATATTTAAAAATATGTAATCAAAACAGCCCGTAAATTCACTATGAAGTACATAAAATCTAAAATAACATACAATAACATAGAAAGAAATGAGATTTTTCAAGGCTGTGATTTAATGCTTTCTTAGATTCGAAAATCGGATGCATGAACCTCGAAAGCTTTTAAAAATAATCAAAGAAATGGAAAGAGAAGAATGAGGAGAATCAAAAAGTATCATTGCATGTCAAAAATTCCACCAAAAAAAAAATGTCCGGCGATGGAGTAGGCGGTGGCGACCGGCGGCTGTGGTGGCCAGGGAGAAGAAGAGGGAGAGGATTTAAGAATTTTCTTTCAAATTGGGCATTTCCATTTTGATATAAAGTCGATCGAGAGAAAGAAAGGGAGAAAGAGAGAGAAGAGAAAGTTCACTTGAGGGATTTTGAATCCCAATTGAGTTTGTTGTTATTTTTTTAGAGAAGGGGTGAGGGTTTAACTACAATTAAATTATTTGCATTATGATCCATTATAATTAATTTTTAGAAATTAGAAACGAAAAGAGGCCCTACAAAGTTTATAAATCTCGTAATTGTTCATAATTGTCTAAAAATACATTTTCATCTCATAAACTTTTCACAAATTAGTATCTATCCTAGAACTTAATAAATTGATTAAATAAGCCCATAAATTTCTTATTTTCAGATTTATTAAAATTAGAATTGGCTTAAATGATTTATTTGAATTTATTTTGATACTAGATACGGCGCAATTAGGACCATTGTCTACTGTGTGATTCTCTACTTGATTTTACGTACTCTCTATTATCAGGTGAGTAGAATTATTATCTTTGAAATAAAAATATATGATATATGCTTTTGAGACATAAATGTTTTTAATCCAACTTGAATTATCGTGGATGGAATATGGATAATGTTTTATACGCACAAAACAACATTTCGTACGCACATAAGCGTTTTGTACGCACATAATAGCCACTTCAAGATGTATTCTAGAATCAGAAGAAGAGTACCCTAAATCCCATTATTCCTACGATTTATTTCAGTTGGATGAATCGAAAGAAATGTCCACAATCCCCGCCACTGAGTACGTTTTAAGAGTGCTCACCCCACATTTTTAAATGATTTCAGGTCAATGAGATTGGAGTGGTGTAAAGGAAATGGGGGTTGGCTTCCTTTAGATGTGTTGGATACCTAACTTGAACTTTTAGATTTGCTGCTTAAAATAAATTATTTTAAAATTGATATTTTGTGTTCGTTTAGTATTTTTAACTTAAACTAGTAGTTGAATATTATAGTTTTATCAATATTTCAAGTATCAATTTTATATTTTAGAACTTATGAGTTACTCTTTGAAATAAACTGAAGTACATTGTAGTTTATGAAATGTAACTATTTTGATTTAAGTATATGTAATTCTGAAAAGTAAAATTGTGCTCTCTTTTCCTACTTGGAATTTCTAACATGTTTACTTTAGAAAAAAAATATATATTCAAAATTTGAAATAATAACAATTTAAATTATATAATTCAGGGTGTTACAGCTCCGATCGACGAGGACAACGACGGCCTCAAAAGCTCCGCGGTCCAGAAAGAGGAACAGAACTGAAGCGGTGAAATTGGAGGAGAAGCAAGACAACACCGCCGGTAATGTTAACATCAGTCATGCTCAAGTTTGTGTTAAGATCATGATAGAGAAGAAACCGAGAGTAGATTTGATTTTATTATACTTGTCTATTTGATAATGAATTACACTTCTCTACTTATTGAGAGAGTTTGATATTGTACAAGGAAAGAAATCAATCTATTCTAAGGAGGATCAATTAGATCCTAGATTTAATTTATTTCCTTCTAGCACTCCCCCTCAAGTTTAGTAATGGGATCTCCGATACTCAACTTGACAAGAACTTCGACGAAATTTGTAGAGTTGACTGCCTTTGTTAATATGTCTGCTAGCTGATGTTCTGATCGAACAAAGGGTAGCTCCACAATACCTCCCTCAATCTTTTCCTTGATGAAATGTCGATCCACTTCAACGTGTTTTATTCTATCATGCTGAACAAGATTCTCAGATATGCTAATTGCTGCCTTATTATCACAAAACAATTGACACTTTTGTTTTGGAGGAAAACCTATTTCAGTCAACAACTTCCGTAGCCATAGCACTTCAGTCAATCCACTTTTGATTCCACGAAACTCAGCTTCAGCACTGGATAAAGCAACAACCTTTTGTTTCTTGCTCCTCCACGTGACAAGATTTCCTCCCACAAAAGTAAAGTATCCTCCAGTGGACTTTCTGTCCATTAAGCTCCATGTCCAATCTGCATCAGTATAGCCATGTATCTCCAGATGTCCATGCTTTTTTAGTAGAACTCCATATCCTATCGTGCCTTTTAAGTATCGAACAATCCGCAGTGCAACATCCATATGTTCCTTCTGTGGTTGATGCATGAACTGACTCACAACACCAACAACATATGCAATATCAGGTCGAGTATGAGATAAGTAAATCAACCTTCCTACTAGACGTTGATATTTTCCCCGGTCTACTGATTCAGCACCACCAACAATCTTCAATCCATGATTCACGATGATTGGAGTACTTGCAGGTTTACAGTCAAGTAAGCCAATCTCAGCTAGAAGATCCAAAGTATATTTCTTTTGTCGCAGAAATATACCTTTTCTCGATCTCAACACCTCAACACCAAGAAAATACTTTAGATGTCCGAGATCTTTCATCTCGAACTCCTTGAACAGATTAACCTTCAGACTCTCGATTTCTTCATTATCATCTCGCGTAATAATCATGTCATCCACATAGATGATAAGGCATGTAACTCGGTTATCTTTCCTTTTCAGGAACAACGTGTGATCGGAATTACTCTGTTTATACCCGTATCGCACCATAGCCTCTGTGAACCTCTCAAACCAAGCTCTAGGTGATTGTTTTAGACCATATAGAGTCTTCCTTAGACGACATCCCTCTCCTCTTCCAAACTCATCTGAAAAACCAGGGGGTGCCTCCATATAAACCTCCTTTTTAAGCTCTCCGTGTAAGAAAGCGTTTGTCACATCAAACTGATGAAGTGACCAATCACGATTAGCCGCAATCGATAACAAAACCCTTATGGTGTTCATTTTTGCAACTGGAGAAAAGGTTTCAGAGTAATCTATTTCATAGATTTGAGTGTATCCTTTTGCTACTAGTCATGCCTTATATCTCTCGATAGTGCCATCAGGCCGCCGTTTGATGGTAAACACCCATCTACACCTGACTGATTTCTTATTTTCTGGGAGTCTGCACTTGTCCCATGTTTTATTTCTGGCTAAGGCATCCATTTCTTTCTTCATTGCCTCTTTCCACTGACTATGTTCCATAGCCTCTTCAACTGACCTAGGTCTCTCTTCTTCTCCTAGGAGTGCCATCTCAAAAACTTGTGCTGTCTCAGTGAGATTCCCCTCAGCACAATTCCGAACCCGATATCTGGTTTTCCGCCTAGTACGCTCCGGAGAATATCTTTTTGGTGGAATTCCTCTTGTACTTCGTGGCGGTAATATATATCCACCTGTTTTTGCTCTTGTCCCTGGATCTTCAACAGAATGAAGATCTTCCTCCTCCGTATTTTGGTCAGCTATCCTGTCATTATTAGTTTCAAGAACAGAACAATTCTCAACAATCTCAGAATTAGGAGGTACCTCAGATATCAGGAGTGGAGGGGATGTCTCGGCATTGGTCTCAAGCTCTGTGGATTGTAACGTCTCAGGAGTTAGCTCAGCGGTACTGTTAACTTCATCTGTTGGACCCGTTGACTGAACCGAACTTGACATTGGCAGAGATAACCAGCTTAAGGAGTCACTATCACTATCCGTATCACTATCCCTAGTCTCCCCTTGATGACTAAGATGGTGATAAAAATATTCATTCTCGAGAAAATCACAATTCATAGTGGTAAACATGTGTCGAGTTTTCGGATCATAGCACCGATACCCTTTTTGGTTTAAGCCATAGCCTACAAAAACATATTTAACGGCACAAGGAGAGAGCTTGTCCCGATTAGACTTTGGGATATGAACATAAACGAAACAGCCAAAAACTCGTGGTTGGAGAGTGAGGGCAACAGGGATTTTGGCCTGAGTAGAGAGGAACTACAACGGTGTTTGGAGTTGCAGAGCTTTGGTAGGAAGACGATTGAGCAGATACACAGATGTAGCTAGGACTTCGGGCCAAAACATCGTAGGGGCACGGGATTCAATTAACATAGCATGGGCCATTTCGAGGAGGATTCTATTTTTTCGTTCAGCAACACCATTCTGTTCAGGGGTATGAGGACAGGTGGTTTGGTGAATCATCCTGGTAGTAGCACAGAAATGTTTCATACGGGTATTGACATACTCCCCCCATTATCAGACCGTAAGACCTTAATGGTTTTTTGGTACTGAGTTTGAATTAAGGCATGGAAGTGAGTAAACTTGTCAAAAACATCAGATTTATTTTTTTAAAAATAGATCCATGTCATTCTAGAGCAATCATCAACAAACAGAAGAAAATATTGAAAACCCTGACCCCCAATCACAGGTGCAGGACCCCAAACATCAGAATGAACCAATGAAAAAATATCATTAACCCGAGAATTGTTCAGTTTATACGAATGTCTATGACTTTTAGCCAAAAAAAAGTCTCACAATACAAATCCTTAGAAATGACTAATTTAGGAAAAAGCAATTTTAAATAGCCCGTGGAGGGATCTCCTAACCGACGATGTCAAAGCCAAGCGGTCCGGTTTCCAGGTCCTTGAGTCAGCATCACAACACCTTTTTGAGATATCTCATCCACGTAATACAGTCCATTTCGCTCAGTGCCATGCCCAATAATCACCCCCATCCTGATATCCTGTAAAATGCAAAAATTCGGTTGCATTAAAAGGGTACAATTAAGCTCTTTCGTGACATGACTAATAGACAGCAGCTTATGTGATAAAGACGGAACAAAAAGACAGTTCGACAGTCGCAAAGTGGGGGATAAATCAATAGTGCCAGCTCCCTCAACCGGAGCTAATTCACCATTAGCTGTTTGAACATGAGTTCTCCGAGAGGGTGTAACCTGTATAATATCAGTACTGTCGAATGTCATGGTGTCGATTGCACCACAGTCAAAAATCCATTGATTATTTTTGGGTGTATCACCACCGGAGGCCGCACAAACAGTGGAGATATCTCCAAGGACTTGAAATTTATTTTTCAACTCAACAGGGGTTAAATTGCAAATCCTCTCCATTAAGTGAAGATCCGTTCTTGGAGGGGTCAAATAGCAAATATCTTTTCCCTTATTTAGAACCAAATCTGGATTGTATTACCTTCTCCACTCGATGAAACCCTAGCCGCCTCCACCGCTAAATCCATGTCTTCTCTAGCACCGGTGATTCCGGTGTTACCCGCACCGATGATGGCAGCCCGGTCGCCGGTGGCTACAGCAGCGGTTCCTCCGCGGTTTTTGACGGGAGGCTGCGTCTTCTTCATCTCGTCCTACCAATCTGGATATCCAACGATCTGGAAACATGACTCCCGAGTGTGCCTCTTCATCCCACAGTGTGAGCACACTAATTTGCTCTTGTCGTCCTCCGTCCGCCGGGCACTCCCTTTCTGCGAGGATCGGTTTTTTTCTCAGGAAGCGAGGCCGACCCTAACGCCTGATGATGTGTCATTATTGTCAAGAATTACCGGTCGGAGAATATGGTCCTGGGCAGTCTCGTGTCGCACCATCGCATATGCGTAGTCGACTGAAGGTAGGGGGTCTTTTTTCAAGAGTTTTTTCTTCACCGACTCGTGGATGTTGTTCAGGACGGTGAGAAATTGGAACAACCGTTGATTTTGGATGATTTGGTTGTATAATTCGATGTCCTTTGAGCACATCATTGGGTTTGGTTTGCGCCTATCGATTGTCATCCAGATCTCTTGAAATTTGGCCCACATCTCTTCTATGGTGTTGTCGCCTTGTCTCAAGGTGTTTGCCTTTCGATGTAAATCGAAGACTTGGAGGGAGTCGGCTCCACTACTGTAAGTAATTGCTAACCCATCCCAAATGGCCTTCGCCGTGGGGTATTTCGATACGCTATTGATGAGGTGGGTGTCAACATTCTGTACTAGCCACGTAAAAAAGCATTGATCTTCTTGTTCCCAATTTTTGTATGCGGGGTCTATTGTAGCTGGTGGATTATTGTTGATATATGCTGATTTGCCTCTGCCCCCGATTGCCTTGCGCATAAGAATCGCCCATAATGGATAATTGTTACCATTTAACTTGAATCCTATTAATAAGGACTCTGTGTTTGTATTCTGAATTGTTTGTAGGTTGAGGCTATTCTTGAGCAAGTTTGCTATCTGGATGGTTAACTCATCTGAGATGGTGTTAGTGTTAGTACCACTTATATTTTCACTGGGTTCTGACATGGTTTGGTTTTGCAGATTTTAGCCAGAGTTCGAGAATGGTAGACAGACAATGATGAATGTTTTTCTGAGTCTATTGGATCTGATGACTCTGCTTTGATACCATGATAGTTTGTGTTAAGATCATGATAGAGAAGAAACCGAGAGTAGATTTGATTTTATTATACTTGTCTATTTGATAATGAATTACACTTCTCTACTTATTGAGAGAGTTTGATATTGTATAACGAAAGAAATCAATCTATTCTAAGGAGGATCAATTAGATCCTAGATTTAATTTATTTCCTTCTAACAAGCCGGTGGTGGCCGTGATGCCTCTGGAGATGAACGTGGGGATAACAGGATTGTTGTCTAATGTGATCGACGAGACTGTGTCGCCCATATTCAATGAGCTATTGTGCAATTCGATGAGCCCCAATCTGAATTCCAACGGTGGTGGCTCGTGCTGTGGAAATGGGTTGGGATTGGGACGAAGCCCCATACTGTTGTTTTTCGGGACAGCGATTAGGGGAGATAAAGGGACGAACGAAAGATGGAGAAAGCAGCAAATGCTGGAGTTTGAAGTGTTTTCAAAGAGATTGGAGCTGGGATCAGATTAGAGAGCAATTGCTTGAGCTTAGGTCCATGGGGAATTGATTGATTATTACTTCCTTGGGGGCAGTAAGTAGAACTTCCTTTGTTTTCGTATATTTTTTTTCTTTTCTTTTTTTCGTAACTCTTTCATATGTAGATTATTGGATTTGGATAGATGGTTGTTCATAAGTGTGGAACTGCTGCTCCTGCTTAGATTATGAATGATTGATGAATAATGATCATGTTCTTGCATTTTGCTTGTTTCTGCACATGAATGAATGAATGATAACTAAATTTGTATATTTTTTTTCATCGAATTGTGAAATTTTCAGGGAGGGATGATGGATAATTGGTTAGCCTTGCTTAGCTAGAGAAGTAAAGAGGATATGGTGAGAGAGAGAGAGAGAGAGAGAGAGAGATGTTTATTCGTGTTTGTAAAGACTAGAGTGTTGATAGTTAGAAATATAAGTGTTATCTACTACTGTGAATTCATCGTGATCTAAATATATGTGCTAAATTTTAGTTCGTTTTATAAAAATGTGATGAACATCAAAATATGCATGCCAAAATTTAAAAATACCTAATCTTTCCTCATTTTTAAGAAAATTCCATCAAATCCAATTTTCAATGTCGGATTACTGACAAAGCACGCCTAACTTTAACGTTTAAATGGCATAGAAAATCATATTTAATTTTGAGATTTTCTACGTCATTTTACACGCTAGACTCCAATGTGTCTTGTCAATTATATTTGACGATGACAATTGGATATACTTTTTTGGAAAAATGTGGAAATGTTATGTATTTTTTTGACATATTTTAAAGTTTATAACATTTATGCAAAGCATACTAAATTGCTGACTGAGTTCGTCTTTCATTCTTATTCATTACCTCACATGGAGAAATATTTGATTCACTTGTTATAATCATTAATTAGTTGGAGACCAATTGCAATAGCATCATGTATATTATTTTTCCCTTTTTGGTCAAGTATTACTTCTCCCTCTCTAAATGCTTGTTGTTTTCGGAGTTTTATTTTGCGTCAAAATATTTATTGTTTTATAGATTTTCACACCCTCTCTCTCAATTTTAACTCTATGTAATACTCCAAAATTTTATTAACTAAATTTAATTAGAAACATAAATCTAATGGTTAGAATAAATATTGCAATATATATTTTTTAGAAACCAGCATTTTGTAGTGGGATTTTAAGCTCTATATCTATTGTTGGAGCCTTTTATTTTTAGCCCACACTTATGTATAGCCCATCTTAGCCCATTACCAATAAATAAATATATAACTAGATTAAATGAATTGATAATTCATTTCCCATATATATTTCAAATTCAAGATTAATCTACAACTCTTTCTTCTCTATTTCTTTTCTGAATTTTCTGGCAAGGTAGCCGGAGCCAGAGCGCCACCGCCAAATTTTCCAGATCCTGGCCAAAATGTTTGAAAAAAAAATTCAGATTTTGTTTTTCTTTTCATTTATAGTTCAACAACACCATTTTGGTGTGAAAATGAAGGCCGAAATGGTCAGAAATAACCATCTTGGACGCACTTCGGTAAGTCGCTGGTGAACTTTTCTAGTGGTCGGATCCAATATGCAATTTCATCATCTTCTTTGTCTCTTCCCTCTCAATCTTTTTCCCTAACTTATTTTATAATTTATGAAGATCTAGGGGACAAATTCGAGCCTGAGCTTGAATTAATCTAAGATTGGAAATTTTCACAAAACTCCAAAAATTCCATATTTTTAGAGGTTTTACTTTATCAGAAAACTATTTTATACAAAATTACGTGTAAAGAGGTTTCTGCATGTATAAAGAAAAATAACGAGGAAAATAAATTAAAGAAGTGGTGCTTGTGTGAAAAGCTGGCCAGCAAGTTTGAGAAATAAGATAGTGATTTTGGATGGTTGATTTTAAATGTTGTACAGTAGTTGAGAGAAAGAAAAATAAGAATTGGGTTGTTTTGGTTATGTTTAAATTAATGGAAATGTACGGAAAAGAGAGAGTGTGAGGAGGAAATGAGTTGAATTTTAGGTTTTGGTTTGAGTTTAATAAGAATGGTTGTGTTGTGTTTGCAGACATAGAAAGAGAAATTATTGGTTTTTAAAAATTGTTAAAAAATGGGCATATGTGTGCAGTGACCGAAAATTGAAAAAGAAAAGAGAGAGTTAATAGTTTAAAATGAGTTAGAAAATTGAGAGAGAGAGAGAGAGAGATGGTGAAAGGTTTGGTTGGAAGTAAAAATAATTTTATTAGGGATGTGGTGAGGGAGAGTGAGAGAGTTTGAATTTTAAAATTATGAAGTAAAGAGTGCCCTTATGTGTGGAGTGTGTGTGTGTGTGTGTGTGTGAGAGAGAGAGAGAGAGAGAGAGAGAGACTTGTTAATTCAATTGTGTGCGCGTGCGTGTATGTATTGTCTATGTTTTAGTTTTATTTTAATTTATAATTAAAATGGAATTATATAATTATAAGTTTTAAGGAAGAGTGTTACAAATATTTTTGTTATTTATATAGTGGATAATTCCATATATTCCAAAAGTTTATTCATAAAATGTTTTAGGAATGACCAAGAATCTAATTGGGTTTTGGGGAAATTTAAACCTATCTAATTTCCAAGAATTGTCTGTCTAACCCTAAATTTCAAGAGCTCGACCCTTAAGGCTAATCTCACCTTATGTTATACTTTCAAGACTTAGCATAATACTATGCAGTTCTCTTTTATAGGCCGAATCCGAGAACTCATGCTTAGGATCTACAAGACACGTGTAAAGCTTTAGTTATTATTAGCTAATCAGGTGGGATACTCTATATTGGCAAATTGTATCTTTTAAGTTACTAAACTCTACTTTGTTAAAATTGCATATATGATTAATTATCTGTGTGATAAGTCCATTTATTTCGTGTTTTTATGGGCATTTTATCCCGTATAAATGTCCTTTTTAGTGTGTTTTGAGTCGAAAAGAACCAGGTTGCGGTCAAAGGGCATTCCAAGAGTCGAGTCTGGCGGAAGGGGCATTTTATGCCCAAATATTCACGATTATCTTGCACATATGTTCATCAGAGGCACAGGGGACGTCCTCAGAATCCATCCCACATTCGGTCGGTGAAGTGGGCATATCAGATACGGATGGAGCTGACAGATGATGTTGTGCCCACATTACTCGCACAGACTCGACCACAGGTCAGAATGGGCATTCTAGTGAAACTTGGGATTCAGTTGAAAGGAGAGCTGGTGGAAGATAGCTACATATCCGAATGAGAGTTGGAGCTAAGTTGGACTCCTGGAAGGTGCTGCAACAAAGAGATAAGCTCAGACGAAGAGATAAGCGCAATCAAAGGAGATAAGAACAATCCCTAAAAAATAGGGATTTGTTAAAGCTGAAGCTTATCCAGTCAAGGTCAGCGAGGGCACGCCGTTCCGGAATTTCAGCAGAAGACCCCCGCCTGTGGGGGAAACTCTACTCGGAAATGTAACTATTTAAACAAGTTTAGTCTCTGGAAAAAGAAGCTTTAGACAGTCTTAAACATTTTCACACTTTACATTTCTGCATTTTATTTCCAGTACGCTGCTTAGGCAGCAAAACAATCCGAAAGGTCTTAAACTTTCGAGACTTAGGTTATGTTAATGTTCATCGACGTTGGAGTCGAGTTTTTGCTTAATTAATTCAGTAAGTTCTCGTTTATTTTTATGTCTTTAAATTCTGCAGTTTCAATTATGTCTAGCCTTCTCGGCTAGATCTTTAATTCTGGCGTTTGAATGATGAAATTGGTTTGAGCATAAATCTGGACTCGTGAGGCCAAAATGGGCATAGTAATGCATGGTTAGTTTCCGTTAATTCTTGTGCCTTGTTCCACGTGAGTGTGTGTCTGAAGTGACCAATGTGGCTGATCACTCGTTAGGTAAAGAGGGCACGCCAATATTAATTGAATTGGCGAATCGTGACTGTGTGTTGGTTCATATAGTAATAAGGGAATTAAAGGGGTGTTGTGGGCACAAGAGGAATCAGTTGAACACAACAGATCTGGGTCCGTCTAGGGCACACTGCTGCTTGTTCGCTTATATCTCTTAGAGGAATCGGGAGGTGGGTAACTGGTTAGGGGTTTAATCAAAGAGGAATAACTTTTAAACCTAAAATGAAAGGATGGATGAGGAGACGCATGAGAGGAATCCGGTCACCATAACTAGATGACCTATCATGTATGAAAATCGGTGTGCCCATGATCGATTTGTTTTATGTTTAAACCAAGTTCTAATTAAAATGCCAGAACCTTTTATTATTTTATATTTTCTTTAGTTTCTTTTGCAGATTTACATTCAGTTTAGTGACTACACCAAAATCCCCCTTTTGTGATTGGTTACTTGAAGATAGAATTGCAACAGCTCTCTGTGGGATCGACCCGTACTCATTAGCTAGCTACGCTCGCTGTGGGCACAGGAGTTTACAAATATATTTTTGAGTGCGAAACGACCGCGCGTCAAAATTGGCGCCGTTGCCGGGGAGCTGGTTTCTAGTGATTTTATCTTCCACAATTGGCGAGCCTGGAAGTTGATGCCCAGGGGCTCTTCAGGGGAGACTCTATTGTACGATCCGGAGATAGAGAAGACTTCGAGGAAAAACATGGCAGCAGTGAAGAGGGCACACAAAGCAGCAAATAGACCTCGTGAGCCCACACCACCACCAGAAGATCAAGGAGACGAAGGGCACGAGGAGGAAGGACAGTTTGAGAACGGCCACAACATTAACATGGCCGCAAATGGAAATGCCGCGAATGGCAATGCGGATGATAACAGGACTTTAAGGCAGTTGGTCTTCCCGACCAACATGAACTTGCACCCAATGGGCATTACACTCCCAGCAGTGACTCAGAACTGGGATATTCACGCAAACTTTATCCAGATCTTGCCGAAGTTCCACGGAATGCCTGGAGAGGATCCACAAAGGCACTTGCAAGACTTTGAGATGGTTTGACAAACTCAACCATCCGACCATGGACGAAAAGAGTATGTACGGTTGGTCTCGTTCCCTTTTACTCTCCAAGATGGGGCACGGGACTGACTGTACACACTACCAACTGGCGCTGTGACCACATGGAGACAACTTCAACAGAAGTTTTTGGAGAAATATTTCCCAACATCCAGAGTGCAAGAAATGAGAAGAAGGATAGGGAGCTTGAAGATGGAAACTAACGAAAGTTTCTATGACTACTGGGGAAGATTTCAGGCGATGCTGGCGAAATGCCCACAGCACCAGATTACTGAACACGACTTGATTCAGTATTTCGTCGGAAGATTGAGACCACATGAGAGGACGATCGTGAATGCCTCATGTGGAGGATCTATTTTGAACAAACAGCCTGTTGAAGCATTCAGAATTCTCACAGAAATAGTTGAAGATAACCGAGACTTCAGTGGAGAGGGCATTCAGGTTGTAAGTGAAATAGAAAGGGCACCGGACCAGGACAGGAGGATTGATAGATTGTGCGACAAGATCAAAAAAATCTTGTCCGGTGTAAGCATGGCGAGGAAACCCAGACTTTGTGGGGTATGCAAAAGCATATCTCACTTCACGGATGAATGCCCTACTCTACAAGACGAAATGGAATAAGTGAATGTTATAGGGGGCCAGAATGGGCATTCCAGAAGATATGATCCCCATTCCCAGACCTATAATCCTGGCTGGAGAGACCATGAAAATTTTAGATGGAGAAGACCGGAGGATGGGCATCCTGGACGTCTATTGCCACCACCAGAGGAGAAAAGGAAGCAAAGGCTCGAAGATCTTGTGTTTGCTATGGCTGAGGAGAATGAGAAGTTTAAGCAAGAGACTCGAGCTGGTCTCTCACACATGAGCAAGCAAATCAATCAATTGGCTCAAGCCATGCACAAGATGGAGGAGAAAAATGGGAAGCTGCCTTCCCAGGTCGAGAACCCAAGAGAACAAGTGAATGCAGTAGCATTGAGGAGTGGAAAAGAGCTTCCGGAGATGGTTAGGCTGAGAGAAGAGAAGGATGAAGTGCCCTTTGAGGAAGAAGTGGAAAAAATTCCCACAGAAGACAATGCACAAGAAGGTGAGCAGACTGATGCTGTGCCCATCCCGGAAGTGAAGTAATCTACCAAGATGCCCACTTTAGAAAGACGGAAACCTCCCTTCCCAGGGAGATTGACACAGAATAGAAAAGAAGAGGAGACCAGGGAAATGCTAAAAGTATTCAGCAAGGTGGAGATCAACATTCCACTGATTGAGGCAATCAAACAAGTGCCGCGGTATGCCCGGTTTCTAAAGGAACTTTGTACCAGAAAGGTGCGATTCAATGACGATGCAAGGTTCCTAGTTGGGGAGAATGTATCGGCTGTGATACAAAGGAAGTTACCCAAGAAGTGTGATGATCCAGAAATGTTCATGATCCCTTGCATAATTGGAGACAGAAAAGTTGAAAAGGCCATGCTGGATTTGGGAGCATCAATCAATGTTATGCCCCTGTCCGTGTTCAAAGAATTGAAGATTGGACCTTTGAAGGAGACCCGTGTGGTCATTCAGCTTGCTGACAGGTCCAATGTATATCCAGAAGGCCTCATTGAAGATGTATTGGTCAAGGTGGACGAGCTTATTTTCCCAGCAGATTTTTATGTGCTTGACATGGGCACGGCCACTTCAAAATCTTCAGTTTTGTTGCTAGGAAGGCCTTTCATGAAGACAGCTCAAACCAAAATTGATGTGGACAAGGGCACACTGACATGTGAGTTTGATGGGGAGAAGGTGACGTTCAACATTTTTGAAGCCATGAAGCACCCCCCGGATACAGAAAATTGTAATTTTGTGAACACATTTCATTCCCCGAGCCATTCTACTTTATCCATGGTGAGCAACAGAGAACCGCTGGAGTGGGCATTGTGGGATGGATTGAATGACCAAGATGCCCTGGATGAGGATGGGGACATAAGGGATGGAATTATGATGCTGTATTCATTGGAAGAAATGCCACACGGATGTGTGGACTATGGTGTGCCCATTCGGAGAAACGATGATAAGCTGATGCCTTCTATTATCAAAGCGCCCATGCTGGAGTTGAAGGCGTTACCAAGGCATCTGAAATATGCCTATTTAGGGAATGATGAGACTCTCCCTGTAATAATAAGTGCGGGGTTGAATCAAGCTAATGAGAATCGCCTTTTGAGATTGTTGAGACTGTACAAGGAGGCACTCGGATGGACATTGGCAGATATAAAGGGCATTAGCCCAGCGGTCTGCATGCACAAAATATTGTTGGAAGATGATGCAAAACCCGCTCGTGATCCACAAAGAAAGCTCAATCCAGTGATGAAGGATGTGGTGCTAAAAGAGATCATTAAGCTTCTGGACCAGGGCATTATATACCCGATTTCAGATAGCAAGTGGGTCAGTCCAATTCATGTTGTGCCCAAGAAGTCGGGCATTAAAGTTGTGAAAAATGAAAAAGGAGAGCTTGTGCCCACACGACTGCAAACTGGCTGGAGAGTTTGCATTGACTACCGGAAGCTGAACACGGTCATGCGGAAGGATCATTTCCCACTTCCGTTCATTGACCAGATATTGGAAAGACTCACAGGAAACAAGTTCTTTTGTTTCTTGGATGGATATTCAGGATACATGCAGATTGCAGTAAGTCAAGAGGACCAGGAGAAAACAACATTCACGTGCCCATTCGGCACATTCGCCTATCGCAGAATGCCCTTTGGCCTCTGCAATGCTCCTGGCACATTTCAGCGATGTATGATGAGCATATTCTCCGATCTACTAGAGAACTGCATTGAAGTATTCATCGATGACTTCACAGTGTACGGGAGCTATTTTGATCGATGTTTAGATAATCTGGAGAAGGTGTTGCAGTGTTGTGTGGACAAATGCCTAGTGCTGAACTATGAAAAATGTCATTTCATGGTCAGAGAGGGCATTGTACTGGGACATGTGATTTCTGAGAGGGGCATTGAGGTCGATAAAGCCAAAGTGGATATAATTGAGAAATTTCCATACCCCACCTCGGTAAAACAAGTGAGAGGATTTCTGGGGCACGCTAGATTCTACAGGAGGTTCATTAAGGATTTTGCAAAAATTGCCCAACCTATTACTCACTTATTGCAGCAAGATGTTCCCTTTGAATTTGATGAAGAGTGTAAGAAGGCATTCAATGTTCTGAAAAAGAAACTGGTTACGGCACCAGTTATTCAGCCACCAGATTGGGGAATGCCCTTTGAGATTATGTGTGACGCCAGTGGCTACGCTGTGGGCGCTGTACTGGGTCAGAAGAGAGGAAAGGAAAGCCATGTAATTTACTATGCCTCCAAGACTCTGAATGGGGCACAGTGTAATTACACCACTACTAAAAAAGAGCTATTGGCAGTAGTGTTTGCATTTGAAAAGTTTCGATCTTATCTTTTGGGAGCAAAGAGCATTGTCTATACGGATCATGGTGCCCTGAGGCACTTGATGGCCAAGAAAGAGACGAAGCCGAGACTAATTAGGTGGATCTTACTCTTACAGGAGTTTGATGTCGAGATAAAAGATAAGAGTGGGGCACAGAACTTGGTAGCTGACCATCTGAGCCGGGTGCTGAATGAGAAAGGCGACGAAATGCCCATTGCCGATCATTTTCCCGATTAGTATTTATATTCAGCAAGGGGCACACTAGCACCCTGGTATGCGGATATAGTTAACTACCTTGAATCTGGGAAAATGCCTATTGGGTACTCAAGGTACCAGAAAAATAAACTGAGGTATGAGAGCAGGTTCTATGCATGGGATTGCCCTATTCTATGGAGAAGGTGCGCTGATCAAATTATCAGAAGATGTGTTCCTGATGGGGAGATAGATGAAATTCTAAAGCATTGTCACAGTTATACTTGCGGAGGGCATTTCGGACCAAACCGAACAGCGAGAAGAATTTTGGATTGTGGGTTCTTTTGGCCCACAATATTCAAGGATGCCCACAACGTCTGCAAAAAGTGTGACCAATGCCAAAGGGTAGGGAACATCACAAGAAGGAATGAAATGCCCATGACACCAATCATGCCCGTGGAGATTTTTGATATTTGGGGAATGGATTTCATGGACCCTTTCCAAATTCGAAAGGGAACCAATACATTATCCTGGCAGTTGATTACGTGTCCAAATGGGTAGAAGCAAAGGCTACTCCTACCAATGATGCAAGAGTAGTAGCTGCATTTCTGAAATCCCACATTTTCAGTCGGTTTGGTGTGCCCAGGTCCATCATCAGTGATCAAGGGACCCATTTTTGCAACCAAACGCTGGAAAGATTGTTGAAGAAGTATGGGATTCACCATAGGGTCACCACACCTTACCATCCCCAAGGAAATGGCCAAGCTGAAGTCTCAAATCGAGAAATTAAAGCCATTCTTGGGAAGGTTGTAGCTCCAAACCGAAAAGATTGGAGTGTTCATCTAGAAGATGCCCTGTGGGCATACCGAACTGCATTCAAGACTCCGATTGGGATGTCCCCATACAGGATGTTATTTGGAAAGTGTTGTCATCTGTCAGTCGAGTTAGAACACAAAGCACGATGGGTACTTCAGAAGCTGAATATGGATCCTGGCGCCTCTGGGCATTTCAGGAAATTTCAAATTCAAGAGCTGGAAGAAATGAGAATGGAGGCCTATGATAATTCGGTGCTATACAAGGAAAAGATGAAAAGGCTCCACGATCAAGTAATTCGAAGGAAGAGATTTAGCCCAGGACAGAAAGTACTGTTGTACCACTCAAGGTTCAAGCTTATAGGAAGAGGACTGAGGACCAAGTGGGTTGGTCCATTTGAAGTGTATGCAGAATGCCCGAATGGGGCAATTAAGCTGATAAACCCCGATACTGGAGGGCACTTCAAAGTGAATGGCCACCGTGTGAAGGCTTACCTTGGGCACTCTGTTGAAAATGTCACAGTGATCTGGCTTGCGGAGCCCACTTACGCCTGATCTGGGGTTATGTCGTGCCCACGACAATAACTGGGGCGCTACTGGGAGGCAACCCAGGTGTTTATTTGTCTTAATTTATTTTTATTTATTTTTAATAAATTTTCTAGTTAATTAAACTAGTTTAGGGAGCAATTTTACGCTTGTTTTGGATAAGCATGGTGTTTGCAGGTTTAGATAATGAGAGAGAAAGATGAAGATAAAATAAATCCCTTGGAAATAGGGATTCTGAAGTGAGGCACTCTGGAGAGAAAAAAATTGTTCCGATTTTTCAGGGATAAGGCTTATCCATTAACATAGGGCATACTGATCCAGGAGACTCCTAAGGAATTTGGAGAGTCACAAGTCAAATCATGAATAGTGATTCCCTTAATATAAAAGTCTTACCCCACAAAATCTCCACTATCACTTTCACTCGCCTTTTGCAAAAATCAGAACCTTCTCTCTCTCGATTTTCCTGCAACCCTAATTTTTGAAAACCTTCAAAAATCCAACAATGGCGAAGACAAGAGGCAAGAAGGTCGCACCAAAAGCTGGACCTAAGGCACGCCTGGATTTTGAGACCCCCGCTGTCTCTGAAGAGCCCTCTCCAACAAAAGTCGTGAAGAAACCCTATGCAAAACCCAAGGGGAAGGCTGCGTCTGAAGTAGCCGCTTCGAGTAAGCTTCCCAAGAAGACCCCACCGGAACAGGAGCCTACGCCTGAAGTCGAGGCGAGAGAAGAAAGCTCCGCTACTCCAACTCAAACGGAGCAGCAAGATGCTAATGCGACTGCAGAGGGCATGTAGGAAGAAGAGGCTACTGAAGAGCCTGAGCCAAAGTCGAAGAAAATGGCTGAAAAGAAGAAAGCTAAGAAGCCCGTTAAGGGTCCGATTCCTGTGCCGTCAGTAGAGATCGAAGACTTGGAAGACGAAGAGGAAAGAGAGGAAGTTGAAGGGAGAGAAGAAGCTGAAGATGAAGGAGACAAAGACAGTGATTTGGACAAATACTTGACTGAGATTGAAGATATTGAAGCTGAAGCCCAACCGAAGAAGGTACCGCTGTTTGAAGAGGAGGACGAGGCACCCGCTGACATCAAGAAGCGGGCACTGGAGAAGGCGAAAGGAAAGAGAAAGGTTGGAGAGCCCATTCCAGAGCCAACCGAGCCAGAGATGTCCCAGCAAGGGGATACTGAAGAAGAGAAGGAGCAGCAGGAACCCAGTGCGCCCTCCCAAACGCAAGCAGGCTCTGAGGAGCCCTCGGAGGACTCCTCACCCAGGCAAAGGGTGGGGAAATCTGTTAGTGTGAAAGCCGGAGCCAAGCTGGCTGGAGAGGCCTTTTCAAGGAAGAGGAAGGCTGAAGAGGGCACTTCAGCCCCTGTGCCTAAAAGAGGCAGAGGGGTGGGGAGCCCCACACCAAGTAAGCCCAGCAGTGGCCCGCCACCAGTCAGGGGCATCATCAACTCAAAAGGAGTCCACCGTGAGACGCTTGCAGCTCTTGGTATAGAGCAGGAGGTATGGGATTTGTTTTCGGCAATTGGTTGGGAATGCTTTTTAGATATGGAGTGTGTGATTTTTCCGTCGTTGTCTCGTGATTTTGTCCAAAACTTGAAAATCAAAGCTGTGAACAAGCCTGCTACATCCACCAGGGTTTTGTCTTTTAAAATGATGGGTAGGAGTTATTCTTTTTCTGCTGATGATTTAAATATGTTACTGGGCATCGTGACATACTTGGGCCTCCAGGAGGAGGAGTATGTCGATGCCGTGACTGTAGTGTCCGACTCTGCAGAATGAGTCGATGCAAAATGGATAGATATTGGGGATGGATCTGTTTTTCAAAGCGGATCCACAAAGGGATATTGTTTAAATAATGATGCTTTGAGATTCTACCATAGGGTGTTGGCCTACAATTTTTTCCGCCGAAAGGATAGCTCAAATTCAATCACCAATCATGAGCTGTTCATTTTGTAGTGCATGGTGCACAAAATAAGAATCAATTTTGGTTCTGTGGCCATTGCACATTTTCGGGAAATCAAAACACACCCTAGGCATCGTATCTCTTGTGCCCAGTTAATCACCAGCTTGCTGTTAGACATAGGCTCCTTGATTTGCATGATACTGATTTAACCCCCTTTTCCGTGAGTATTTTGATCTTAATTGCCTGAGGAGAATGCAAGATGTGGTTGACGATGAGGATGGAAAGCCTGTTTTCTTTGTGCCGGGGGCAGACCCCTCGAGCATGCTTTTAGCTATGGCAGGTACATCGAAGAAACCACCAGCAGGGAAGGCACCGCAGAGGGAGCACCCAGTCGCAGTGATCATGAGGAGACTTGAGTTGATAGAAAATGCCCAGTTCCAGACCAATGAAAAACTGACCCGAATCGAAGCAGCCCTGAAGGCCTATTTCAAGCATGTTGGGTTCTCCTACCCAACGCCTGCAACCGATTGACCTGGTTCTTTCTGTCTTTTAAATTAGGTTTTGTTTTGTTTTGTTTTGTTTTTGTTTTTTATTTTTTCTGTTTTCTTTGTTGTCTTGTTGTTTGAGTCTGTGTCCACACTTTGCAAGTTGCAAAGTGTGTGGGTAGGTAGTTGAGTCAAAGCATGCTATTCTGTGAGTCTGTGTGGGCATTTCATGTGATGATCCAACTTTAATTGCTTTACAGAAAAATCAGCATGCCCAATTAAGATAGGGATGACGAACGAGTTTTAGCATGCCCTGTGAGACTTGAGCCTATATGTTGTATGCTTCAATTTTACAGTTTTCTTTCATTCATGAGTGTGAATAATTCTGTGCTTATGATGTTCTAGAATTTGCCTCTGTTCTGTGTTTAACTCTTGGAATTATCGATGCACATGTAGATGAGATAGGCCATGTTTTGCTAAACCACTAAAATAAACAACTCCCACCAATGACACAACCCTTGCACCCCCCCTTGAGCCTATGAAATGCCCTGGGCGATTTTGTTTTGGGATGGTTTATACTTAGCCCAGGGCATTGTAAAACCTGAAAAGAAAAATGGGTAAGGCAGAGTTGTTTCTGGGAAGGCATATATATGAAGGGCCAGAGAAGATAGGGGGAAGAATGAAATAAAAAAAAAAAAGAAAAAAAAAGTGATTAGAAAAAGAAAAAAAAAGAATTAAAAAAAGAAAAAAAAAGGTTTGAATAAAAATCTCCCGAGTTCTAAGTATTTAGAATGCCCAAAGTAAGAAAGATTCAATGCCTAAACAGGGCACATAAGTGTAGTGAATAGAAAGGAGCTGGGGAAGGGTCTGTACAATCAATAAAAACCCCTCCCACTTAAAATGCCCAACTGTAGCCTAAAAATCCCTATTGATACTAATGCATCATGGTTTCTGGAGAATGAACAGCAGAACTTTGGCAAACTTATGGGACGAATTTGCATAGAATTACAGCCGAAATAAGAGTATACACTGAGTGAAGAGAGTCTGTGAGGAACACCAAGCTAAAACTCATTTTTGACCTATTTTAGGTATGCTGAAACTTTGCAATTTTTGTTGGATTATTTCTGATGTGCCCACACTGAGTAACAGTTTGCATGCTTGTGTCTTGAGTCTGTTTCTTTTCTCTTTTATTTTCTTTTATTTTTCTGAATGCATCGCACCCCATGCTTGAGGACAATTATGCTTAAAGTGTGTGGGTGTGATAAGTCCATTTATTTCATGTTTTTATGGGCATTTTATCCTGTATAAATGTCCTTTTTAGTGTGTTTTGAGTCGAAAAGAACCAGGTTGCGGTCAAAGGGCATTCCAAGAGTCGAGTCTGGCGGAAGGGGCATTTTATGCCCAAATATTCACGATTATCTTGCACATATGTTCATCAGAGGCACAGGGGACGTCCTCAGTATCCATCCCACATTCGGTCGGTGAAGTGGGCATATCAGATACGGATGGAGCTGACAGATGATGTCGTGCCCACATTACTCGCACAGACTCGACCACAGGTCAGAATGGGCATTCCAGTGAAACTCGGGATTCAGTTGAAAGGAGAGCTGGTCGAAGATAGCTACATATCCGAATGAGAGTTGGAGCTAAGTTGGACTCCTGGAAGGTGCTGCAACAAAGAGATAAGCTCAGACGAAGAGATAAGCGCAATCAAATGAGATAAGAACAATCCCTAAAAAATAGGGATTTGTTAAGTTGAAGCTTATCCAGTCAAGGTCAGTGAGGGCACGTCGTTCCGGAATTTCAGCAGAAGACCCCCGCCTGTGGGGGAAACTCTACTCGGAAATGTAACTATTTAAACAAGTTTAGTCTCTGGAAAAAGAAGCTTTAGACAGTCTTAAACATTTTCACACTTTACATTTCTGCATTTTATTTCCAGTACGCTGCTTAGGCAGCAAAACAATCCGAAAGGTCTTAAACTTTCGGGACTTAGGTTATGTTAATGTTCATCGACGTTGGATTCGAGTTTTTGCTTAATTAATTCAGTAAGTTCTCGTTTATTTTTATATCTTTAAATTCTGCAGTTTCAATTATGTCTAGCCTTCTCGGCTAGATCTTTAATTCTGGCGTTTGAATGATGAAATTGGTTTGAGCATAAATCTGGACTCATGAGGCCAAAATGGGCATAGTAATGCATGGTTAGTTTCCGTTAATTCTTGTGCCTTGTTCCACGTGAGTGTGTGTCTGAAGTGCCCAATGTGGCTGATCACTCGTTAGGTAAAGAAGGCACACTAATATTAATTGAATTAGCGAATCGTGACTGTGTTGGTTCATATAGTAATAAGGGAATTAATGGGGTCTTGTGGGCACAAGAGGAATCAGTTGAACACAACAGATCTGGGTCCGTCTAGGGCACACTGCTGCTTGTTTGCTTACATCTCTTAGAGGAATCGGGAGGTGGGTAACTGGTTAGGGGTTTAATCGAAGATGAATCACTTTTAAACCTAAAATGAAATGGATGAGGAGACGCATGAGAGGAATCCGGTCACCATAACTAGATGACCTATCATGTATGAAAATCAGTGTGCCCATGATTGAGTTGTTTTATGTTTAAACCAAGTTCTAATTCAAATGCCAGAACCTTTTGTTATTTGATATTTTCTTTAGTTTCTTTTGCCAATTTACATTCAGTTTAGTGACAACACCAAAACCCCCCTTTTGTGATTGGTTACTTGAAGATAGAATCGCAACAGCTCTCTGTGGGATCGACCCGTACTCATTGGCTAGCTACTACGCTCGCTGTGGGCACAGGAGTTTACAAATATATTTTTGAGCGCGAAACGACCGCGCGTCATTGTGTTAAATGTTTTCATCCTATTGTATGTTGTCGGAGTCTCATAAACCCATGTTGTATTAATGTACATGTGAGTATCTACAATATTGCATACTTTATTCATCATGGCCTATTCATGTCGAAAAACTAAAATGAACGATTATACTTATTGGTGACACTCATAATACTTTATGCGTTGGAAATATAGTAGAGGCTGCGAGCAGCGAGTGGTTATATATGCATAGATAAAGATAGATCACTTTTTGTGCTTCACGATAAAATGTTTTGATGAACTTAGGTTGCTTCCAACTTTAAAACCTCCTAAACTTCACTGCATGCATAGATACAGATAGACTACTTTTAAAAAATGACTTGCATAACTTAAATTGTGAAAACTTGTCACTGAGTGCATTAATACCTCAACCCAATATTTCAAACATTTTGTGGGCTGGCGCGTGGACGTGACGATGCTGAGAAATGGTTTTTTGATATTTACGTGTTTTCCCGTTATCTCTTTTTATTAATATTCTGTTAGAAATTGAGCTTTAAGTACACTTATAATATTCTTTTGTTAAACGCTTGGAACTACGATTTTGGTATTATGGACAAGTATATGTAATTATAAAGCATGTTTGGTTATTTTGAATCTTTTGTTTAGGTTTCGTTAATCAGGTTACCCGCTTTTTTTCCTTTTTTTAATTCCAACCCACGTGGCGTCCATTTCCACAGTCTTCCGGGACCGGGGTGCTACACCCTACAATTATATGGGGATAGAAATTTTTGACAAATTTTTAGGAAAATATAAGTAAATAAGATTTTATTTGAGATAGAAGGGAGAGATATATTAGCCCAAAAAATTAATTATTAATTTTAGATTAAAATCATAAAATAATAAACATTTAGACACGAATGGAATAGTTAATAATAAACTTTGTTAAAATAATTATTTGGGTCTTATATTATTTTTTGATGAGGTGTTTGTCAAAATTTATTCTCAATTTGAATCCTATATCAGGCCCAAGTCATATTTTGCACATTGGACCAGCTAGAACTGACTAAAAGTCCCAAATGTATGAAAGGGAAGATTTGATGCTGCTTTTATTATTTATGTTGGTCTTCTTTTTTTTCTACCTCCTATTATATATATGATAATATTGTGTATTTTTCACACCGTATTGTTTAAAACACACCACTGTCGTTTACATAATAGGAGCCAAAAAGAATCGAAACCAACATAATTAACATCAACTAATATCGCCATTAAAATTCCTAGAAATTATTTATAAAAATATTTTAGAATTAATTTTTATTTAAAAGTAAGAATTACAGATACCATCGAATCCTCCATATAAAAGAACACAAATCAAAAGCCATTTGTTTTAGTTAAAAAAAATGATGGAGTTCAAACTCGAGATGTTTTCATTTTACACGAGTTTCTAAGTTCTAGACTTCTAGCGTTTGAATGTCTTTGAGAGGACATGAGAGTTGTTGAAATAATGAATAAAATAAGAAAACTCTCCAAACAAAAATTAAATAAAATTGGATCAGAAGTTCATGCTAATTTTGAATCCATGATGGAGATATCAAGATTAGCTTTCGATATATCATATAGTATATTTTCAATTTGATTAGATTTTACTATCTATATTCGATTGAATTTTTAATTGAAATTTTATTATAATTATCAGAATTTATGTTTCTTCTTTTCCAAGGTTTTTTTAAATGTCTCATTTTCCAAGTTTTATTCTAATTCACATTTATTTTTAAAACTTGAAATTTTTAAAAATTATATACCCTAATTATGGAATAACCAACCCTAATAATCAATTAACTAAAATAAATAAATTCTAAAAATTAATTATATACTCTAGCTAATAGAGTGGAATAAACCCCTAATGGGTAAGTTATAATGGATACAAGTACTTTGAATTTGTGTGAGAACTAGAAACGGTGTTTATTTACTATGATTTTATACCTTATCTTAGTATTTTAGTGCTTATTAGCACTAATACTAAAATACAACAATATAAGTTATATAATTTTTTTTTAATTAGCATTAGAAAAAATGAAATAATTTTATTTTGATAAGTGATTTGATATATAGATTTATAGATTTGGAAAATGAAAATATATTTGTTGGATTATAAAATGTTGGAACTTTTTATTTGAAAATAAAAACAAACGAGTCTTAATTGTTTGGGAAGTAGTTGGGGGAAACGAATGGTCGATATTTTGTTGGAAATAAATAGAAATGAAATTTCTAACTACCTATATGAGCTACACAGTCAACAGAGGTACGGCCAACAGTTACAAATTAATGAGATAAATTTATGTGTTTTAAGATATATTATTATTATTATTATTATTATTATTATTATTATTATTATTATTATTATTATTATTATTATTATTATTATTATTATTAGGATATTTTATTTCATATTCATATAGTGGGATTGTGGTGAAGTGAATCACCCAGACTAACTCGTTTTTGCAGCAAATACACTGAAGAAAACGATAATTTAGGTGCAAAATGGCTCACTCTCTAACGAAATAAACGGCTTTGATGGATTTTTTTTTCAACTTTTACATTCCTAAAACTGTTACATTTTTTTATAAGTTCTCCAAATTATAGATCAATCACAATTACGTACAAACCTAATTTGTTAAATTTTATACGAATAATTTGGAAATCGATCTTAGTTATATTTAAAATAATAAAATAATATATTATTGTGGAGTATTGGCCCACTTGCTCTTTCTGTCCAGGCCCAATTCCCTTTATTTATTTCAAGCCCAGCCACAAGCCCATTTACCTAAACCATATATATTATATTTATTCACCCTAACCCTAAATTACCATAATCTGATCTCCTTCTCTCCCTCTACAAAAGGCTGCGCCGATTCATCTTCTCTCTTAAGCCTCGCACCTAAAATCCCTAACCCTATCAGCATTCTGAGCATCCTCTGTTGATCTCTCTATTTCTTTGGCCGGATTCCTGTTTGTTGTCTCTTGAGTGGCTGTGAGTTGAGAGTGTTGAGTGTTCTCTGAAAGTTGTGTGTGTTTGTGGGAGCTTCAGGCCCAGTCTCCATCTCCCCTTTGCGATCTAGGGTCTATATCGTCGCCGGAAGTGCCAACGCTGCCGTTCATGGGAAAATTTGAGCCAACTTGTGTCCCTGAGACACATTTTCCCACCTTTCAACTCTCTCATTTTTCTCATCTCTTTTACTTTGCTATTTTTGTTCCTCACTGTTTCTGGCTACTGCTTTACATTTGAATTTTCTGCTGCTCGTTCTAACTTTCTCTCTCTCTACAGATCTGTGTCCCTTTATTTCGAAGATCAAGAGTCTGAGAAAAATCTGAACTCTGAGACTCAAAGATAGGCTGATACCCAACAATTATGCAGCCAAAAAATATATCTATTAATAAAAAATTTGATGTTGACACCTATAATATAGTAATTAAAAATAAAAAAAACCCTCGCCTTATAATAATGAATTTGTAAATAGAGGAGTATAATTAATGTGTATTTTTAATATTTTCATAATTATTTAGAATTTAAGCTCTACTATCCCCCTTCAATTCATGACATTTGATTTTTTTTCTGGTTCTGATTTCTCAACTTATAATTGTTTTCATCGCTACATAACTGATTTGGAAAACAGCACATATAAATAGATCGATACAACACAGGGGTTCTGTGGTCCACATTTTATGTTTTATTATCAAATTTAATATTTTCAATATGTTCATTATAAAAATAAAATTTATTATAGTACAATAAATCATAATTAACATTTATTGCTAAAAAATTAAAGTTTAAAAAATTATATACTCTAATTTTGGAATAATCAACCGTATTAATAAATTATATTAACTAAACAATAAAAAATAAATACAAACTCTAATTGGGTGGGATGAACCTTAAATAATAATTGTAAAACTAAACTAAATCAAAATGAATTAAAATTGAAGAAAAAAATGAATTAAAATATAATAAAAATCAAAATGGAATAACGACTAGGAATACAAGATTTCATTTGTACAACATTGACATGTAGAATTCAGAATGGGATCACCTGTTGCAAATTCTGTTGCAAACCCTATTGCAACTCTTCAAATTTTTTTCAAAAAATAAAATTTTTTTATATTTTTTAATTTATTATGATTTATTTTAATTTAAATTTTCTATTCAAGATTCATCCATCCCTGATTAAGATATATTAAAAAAAATTAAAAAAAAAGCTTAGTTATGCAACACCAAATATAACACAAAATGCAACAGATGGTCGATCTGCTCTCGTATAATTCGCATATCGATTTTGTGATTACAAAAAATTAGCGGCTTACTGGCATAGAGTTTATGTTTCCTTTGCAGAATTGATCACGTATGAATTTCCAAACAGATGAGAGTATCCTAAATCCAAAATTGTAACCACGCCGCCACAAACTATCGTTAAAACAGTTGTACTTACTCGGGCTAGCCCCCATCCGGGAATAATATTCTAGAAGGTTCGTCTTCGGGAAAAGCTTAAAAAACTGAAATGAAACTCCGACGACGAGCCACACGTAGACCGGAAGCATGAACGACACGACAAGCGCTTTCCTCCGTTGAACGAAGACCAAGAAGAAGCCGGAGAGGAAAGCCGAGATGGCACACAACACAGAGAAGAGAAGAGCAGAAAGTGCGTGCCTCATGTGATTGGGCGAGCTCAGAAACTGGTCTTCTTCGTAGTTGGAAGAGAGGATGGACCAGAAGGTTAAGATAGAGTAGGTCGAGCTGAATAGAGCCAATACTTCAAATATGACGAAGCTGGTGAACCAGGAATTAGTCAAGAGTATAGGAACCCCCTTTCCGTCGTACCCTCCCGGAGGAGCAAAGGCAGCAGCAAACACCACCGTCAGAATAATGGTCGCGACGAGCAGGCAGGATTCTGATGTGCTCTTCAAATGCTTCATACTCTCTTCAAACAAGTTCTTGTGTTCCATCCAAAACAGTTCTCTCGGTTTGTGCCCGTCGGTGTTTCGCTTCTCTAGAAATAACGGTGGTACGATTGCCTCCACTCTCTGTGTATAAGTTATGATTAATTAAAGTAGGAGTTTGAGTAATTGTGAAACTGGTTTAGTTCTCACCTTAAACCAAGCTAGCTCGCTTTTCATTTGTAGATCCGGCTCTGAAACGATCTTCAACGCGTCAGGATGCTGCAATTTCCCAGCTAAATGCACAATGTTGTTACCATTTACACATTCTGATGACAGTGCATTCAAATCTTTAATACTTGTTTGTTTGATGCGGTCAAGAATGCCCTCTTGTCGATACATGACAGCGATGTGAAATACTGTGCACCGTTCGCTGTTGATGTGCCATAGAAGCTCAGGGTAAGCGTGAGTGATCATAGTTATAAGCTCCACGTTCCCCACTTTTGCTGCATCGTGTAGAATTGGAGGGTTTTTCATCAGCTTGAGCACATCGTCCCTTTCCAGTTTTTGAATCTCTGCCCATAGCTTCTCAGCCAGCTGCAACCGAGGATCGGATTGCATATTCCGATATTCGTTGTTCCAGAGCGTCTTAGCCCACAACGGAAGATTATTTTGCAGTTTCCCACCTCCGGCTTTCCACTCTATGATAATTAAATTAATAGTCACATCATTAAGTCTTGACCAAAGATGAACTTATGAGATAAATCTTTGTTTGAAAAGAGAAATTTGAACAATTTAAAGTAAATTGTTTATATATATATATATATATATATATCACAAACACTTCCATGCACTAGGTGTAAATAAAGCTTATTTCAGATGGGGTGGGAAACCCGTTTTGACCCGGGTCAACGCTAGTCAACCCACCAAAAATTAAATTTTTTTTTTATCAAAATCAGTATTAACCTAAACACTATAAATGTCACTCAAAATTCCAAAAGTTTGACCCGATCTTTAAAAAGTAACGAGTCTGGTATTTTTTTGTTATACGAATTTATTTAGTTCAATTGTAATTTTTTCCATTCCAATTAATATTTAGAGTTTTGAAGTTTAGGGTTTTTTTACGGCCGCGTGAAGTCCACATGCCGCGCATGGGTTTCACATGCCGTCAGAAATAGGGATGTAAATAGTGGTGGGCGCGCCTGTTGCACAGAAGAGTTGATCTGTATGTGTGTGTGTGTGTGTGTGTCTGTGTGTTAAAGATTAATTATGTTGAGATACCTGATCTAATATCCAGTTGAGCCAAGACATGCAAAGCTGTTCCATCTACATTCGTCTTCATAGCAAGGCTATTGACCTTTTCAAATACATTTAGAGCCACATCTACACAATAGTATCGGGTTAGGTTTTAATTCCTAATCTGTAGGTACATCTAGTCTATAAAAATAGTTAATTTAAATTAATTAATATAAAAATTTATTACTTATGAATTTGTATATACCTTAATTTTAAAAGGGAAAAATGGCCTCCTAATTTCTGATGAATCATATGAAAAACAAAATCAATTGAATTCAAATGTAGAGTTAATTATTTGAAATTTAATTAAACTCTAATTTCAAGTTGATTTAATATTATTTTTAAATATTACTTTATTATTTTCTAAAGTTTTATTTAAATAATTATAATAAAGATTATATCATTTAAAGTTTTATTATTCCACATTATAAAGGGAAGGAAAAAATTAAATTTCAACATATACCTCAAAATTATAAGTTGTAGTGTCATATTAATAATTTATGTGACTGTATACAATTTAGATTAACCTTTAGTTATTAGTGCAACTATAAACAAAAGTCTAATATCAATTCATAAGAAAATTTAATTAATTATCTTTATAGAAACAAATGTGGGATAAGAAAAATGTCCCAACCCCAAAACCTAATATCCCAGATCGATTTTTTTTATGAAAGGTAAATGTTTAGTTTATCAAACTATAGTGAACCTTTATTTATCATTACACTAATTTTTTTTAGGGAATTCTTATAATCCCATAATTTTTGATTTTTTTAACCTGTAGGTATTTCTACTCAAAGTTGTAATTATTTTATAATTGAAGTTAAAATATTATTTAAAAATAAAATAAAATTTTAAACCAGTTGGAACCGTGGAACCCTCGGTTATGGAATCGGCAGTTCCCGATTTCAGAACCGTCCCGTTACCGTAGTTTGACGGTTTGGTTCCGATTCCACATATTTGGAATCGAAAACCGATGGTTACGGAACCGTTGCCACCTCTATATACTCTATATATACACATAATTTATTGATTTAAGCGAAGAAGTGAGATGATCTTACCATACATCTTGCTACGTATAGTGACTAGCAAAAGATCAAACCATTCTTCGGTAGACAAATATTGAACTCCTGGAAATTTTAGGAATTGCAAAACCACTTCCCCATTTCCATAGGAAGCTGCAAGTTGGAGGGGCGTCGTGCCATGGCCATTTCGTGCAGTGCCGAGATTTTGATTTTGTTCGGTGATTTTACGAGCAACTTCTTCCATCCCTGTCATTGCTGCATAGCAATATGCTGTGTAGCCATGGCCATCGAGCAACCCTAACTGATCACTACTACTCGTCCATTCAATTAGTTTTAACACGAAATCTGTGTGTCCCATGGAAATAGCTACATGAAGTGCTCGATCGCCCGTCTCAGTTATCTCTTGATAACCTAATCTCCGATCTCGTCTCAGAACCACCTCAGCCTTTTCCCAATTGCCTTCAAATGCAGCTTTATACATTGATTGATGATCAGAATGATGGCTTCCTCTTCCACTCCCTGTTGAAATATTCATTTATGTTGGAAATAAATAAGCAAAACAAATGTAAGATTCTTACGACGAGCACTCGATCATTTAACAACTCCTTCGTTTCCGGCACAATGAGGAGCAGTTAGTTGGATTCTTGCTGTGCAGCAGAGGGCGGAGACTCAAGGAAGGAAGAAGGTGGAGGGGCTAATGGGTCCTTGTTATACATTCAGATCTGGAGGTGGATGGAAAATTTGGATAATGAATTTTGATGGTCGCCGGAAAAATGGCGGTCTGAAGTACTCTCTGTCACGCAGAAATGCGTTGCGCGCATGCCCAGAGCACAGCTCTTGCGCGCAGGCCCGGCGCGTAAACCTTGCGTGCAGCAGCAGCCACGCAGCACCCGGCGTGCAGCCCAGCGCCGACAGCTTGCCCCAGCGCCGCCAGTCCCCTCCCCTCCCCAGTGCCTCTCCGTTGCTGGAAAGATCCTTCCCCTCCAATCCGCTTTTGTCTGCACTTGATTTCTCACTGCAGCCCGTTCGCCGTTGTCGAATTCTGACAAGGCGATGCTGCTGGAGATGATGGTTTCGGAGATGGCGCCGGTGAAGATGTTGTTGGAGAGTGGAGATGTGGGGTGGGGGTGGGGTTGCTTGGAGAAGTGGTCGTGAAGATGAAGAGGACGATGAACAGTACACTCAAAAAATCTAATTTAATTTTCATTTTTAAGTTTTTTTCTTTTTTTTAATTTTTATTTTATAAATAGGGGTATTTTGATCTAAAGCAGCTATAAAATAAATATGTTCCATTATAGATGGCTAAAATAAATTTTTTAAAATTTTATGTGGCTAAAAAAAAACGGTTGACTCCTTTATGTATGTATTTCTTTTGATTTTCCAGAGGTAATTCATATATGATTACTAAATATATATGCAGTCCCTAGCTCCATTACCCAAAAAATGTCATTCCACACGGTCTAGTGGCCGGAAATTCACATTTTTCTCGCACTTGTCTTCATTTAATTTATTCAAATATCTCATTTTCTACTTATTTAATATATTCACATAAGTATATATGAGGTAATTTGATGATTTTATTAATATGTGCATATTTATCAAAATTGCAATATTTGTGAAACAAATGAAGTATTATTTAAATTTTCAAGTATGATAAGTAGTAAACTAAAAGCTACGGGCTTGTTTGGTTTTATTTCCAGATGGAAATTTTGAACTTTTTACTATTCAAAACACCGAAACACGTTTGTTTTATTCATTTTTTATTTGCAATTTTCACTTTTTCCGATCTTATTATATCATCTATCTATTATTACAGTGGATCCATCGCTTAAATATTCATCAATCCGTCTCAACCACACAAATATTTATCTTTTTTATCTCAATTCTCAACCATATATATCATTTATCGCAGCAAAATCATTACATTTTTTCAAAAACCAATACACCTCGTAAATTGAATTGGAAATATTGAAAAACTGGAAATTGACGTTCGAAATAAAAACAAACATTCCCTATGTACTTCAGACGTGAATTAAATGGGAACTAACCGCTTGAATTTGGCAATCCGAGGGTGAATGGAGTCCATTGCGACGATGCATGTAATTGAATTTCGCCATTGCTGTCAGTATCTCCTCTATTCATCCTATATTGCCTCTACAAAACGTTGCCTAATTAAACAATTGCAATGGTTTTTTTTTTTTTTTTTTTTTTTTTTGAGTGGCCAAGTTTGTATCTTACCTACTTTTCTTGTGGAAGAAATTATGGTTCACGTCCTTGCCAATGCGGTAGTGTGCGCGTGTGTGTGTGTATATATATATATATATATAAAGTCTCACTCGGTTTCAATTCTATCTCCGTTGATTTCTTCTCTCTCAATCCTTTTTTTGTGGCTCCACAGCAGCCCCCAACTCTTGAACATTTCTTCTCTCCCTTTCTTCGTCAATTCCTTGTCTTTTTTTAAAAATAAAAAAAATAAAAAAAATTATAAATAAAAATATTTGTGAAGAACAATTCGGCCTCCCAATGAAAAATTTCTGGTTTCGCCCCTTACTATACATATTAATTAGAGTGGATTCAAATAAGATTTGACGTTGAATCACATTTTTTATGTGTTTGAACTCTCTCTATATATATAACTTGTGCATGCAATATGTTATGATTTGTATTGGTTTTGGTAAAAAAAAATTGGTGTTCTTACTTACGCATTGGACCCGCCTGCACGTCCAGTACGCTCGTAGAAACACCAAGCTCCATATTCGCCTGATAGGGCCTAGCACTCGAGGGTCGTTCGCAACACACAACACTTGCAGGCATGTGGCACCTTGTGCGTGGAAAATTCTATGGCGTGTGCTCACGTAGTGTGTCATGTGTTTCAATAGACCTAATTTGATATTTCGATGTGTGACAATAGATTTATTGTGACACATCGAAGTGTCATGTTAGGTCTATTATGATAGAGGACACACTAAGTCCTCATCCGTCATAGGATTTCCCCCTTGTGTGCATGGCCACGATGCCTGCGCGCTGGCCTCAATGCATGTAAGAACATTCAAATTTTTAGATTTTTTTCAGAATATGATAATTTCTATTTCTTAAAACAACAAACTGAATTTCATGAATAGAATGGTTTAGAGTTACCTCAAACATCAATTGAAGTATGTTTGACCCATGGACTTCATTCAAATTTTTACTATCCATTTTTGTTAGATATTTCCACTCCTACGTGTGAGTATTTAATTTCTTCCAAGGTAGTTGGGGAAAGGAATGGGCGTTATTTGCTTTGAAATAAATTTAAATGAGATGTATGACTACCTATCTGCAGTCCCAATGAGTTCAACAATTACAAATGAATATGTGTTCCAAAATATATTCCATTTCTTAACTTTTAGGGGATTTTATTTGGTACGCATTAATTAGCCTTTTCAACCGGCATGATGTCATGTCATGGCCATACAAAAAAATGATATAGTCTAAATGTAGAAAAGTGAGTAAGAGTAAATAGGTATTGAGAAAATTACCCATTTAACAATGTAAAATTATAATACTGCACGACTACGCTTAGTCGTGTAATCAATCGTGTAGTGGTGTATATTTGAATTGTTGCACGACTACGCTCGGTCGTGTACCTTCAGTTCGTTAAACAATATATAAATCTGTAATGTTGCACAAATGTCCTTAGTCGTGCACCCTACTCGTATATCAATATTAATTTGTACAGTTATACGGTCATATGTCATTCGTGCACCCAAATAGTGCACTCTCACAATTTTCATGAAGGGTAATTAAGTATTTTTACCGAAAAGTGGCTGTATTTAATCTTTTTCAAAATAGTAGCTAAAAACATAATTTACTAAATGAAAGCGTCTATTTTTATATATTACCACTTTTTTTTTATTGTATAAAAATATACATCAATTAAAAACTTTGAAAGTTGGGCCCTCAAAAATAAAAAAACAAACACCTCTTTTCTATTTTGCTGCTATTATGTATATATCTTAAGAAAAGAAGATATAAAAAATTAAATAACTAATTTGCTGCTATTTTTCTAAGTATTCAATTGAGAAAAATAAAAATAAAAATCATATATGTCGTTTGAATTGTCCCAATCAACTGAATCAAGTGGTTTGGGATAACGTTTAAGTGGTTAATACACCAGCCTCAATCGGGACCACGTGGAATTTATGGAATCTTTTTAAAAAAATTAAAAATAAAAATAAAAATGATAACTAAGACACTGAGACAAAATGTGCTAGACTAACCTTTCTAATTTGGATTAAGAATCAATAAAATAAAAACGATTGCATATAAAATAAGAAAAAATGTGCCAAACTAATTACGTACCATTCCATTTTGGATTAATAATCAATCAATAAATCTTTGTCCGGACTTCTCACAAACAGGTGGTAATCTTTTTTTTTCTTTCATTATGTGGGTAAAAATTGTATATATAGGAGGGGGTGTGAAATTTGTAAGGAGGTCATAGCCTTTACAAGAATACCAACACTACGACGAACCAAAATAGTAAGAGAACTAAGAACAAGATACAAGATAGAAAAGAGACCCCATTCTATTTAGGATAGGTGTGGTGAGAACAGTGACTCCCTCTATCTAGGATAGTTAGAAAAAGTCTAAATACACGGGAACAAGGGCAAGCCCCTAGCTACAACACATAGATTCCAAAGGGCGGGGATAACCATATGACACTTGGTAGAAGCCATAAAGGTCAACCAAAACCAACGACCTCGTAGTAGTTTGGGACGAGGGATTATATTAGGCCATAACCCTAGCCATCCTCAGCCAAAGGGGCTATAACAGGTGGTAATCTTAACTCTAAAGTATGTGTGTTAAGCAAATGATGAGAATTAACTTCACTTGTGATCCCACCGGACACACCCAAATCCGCAAATGGTCCCAAAATTTTCTAAAATGGTCCTTATAAGAATTTTGACATCAAATGTAGTCCTGTTCGATTAAAATTCTCAAATTTAGTCCCATCTTTTTAATGGGGCCGTCAAATGTAGACGGAAGCCCTCCACGTTAGTTGCACGTGAGAGTAAATTTCATTTTTGGTCCCACTGGACACACCCGAATCCGCAAATGGTCCTAAAATCAGTGAAATAATTAATTAATAAGAAAATTATTAATTATTAATGGCATAATTAATGTTTTGTTGATCTTGCCTAAAAATGTCATAAAATTTTAATTACTTAATTTTGATCAAAACAATAATTTATCATTAATTTTACTCAATTGACTAATACATGGTTAAATTGACAATATTAAAAGAAATAGGTAAAATTAAAAAAATAAAATAAAAATACAAAGCTTTGTTTTGTTTTGTTTTATACTATTAGGCCTGTTATTTATTTTCATGTATACATAATTACAAAACTAAAAAGACAATTTTTACTAGATATTTTTTCTTGATTTAATTTTGTTAATAAATAGATAAAATAATTAATAAATATTAATTATTAATTACAAACAATAACTATTGGTGCTGTTAGTCAAAATAGTTTATAATTATTATTAATTAGATTACAATAAAAATAAAAAAATTTAATTGTTAATGACATAATTAATGTTTTGTTGATCTTGCATTCTTGCCTAAATGTTGTTACAAAAATTTACTTAATTTTGATCAGAGCAATAATTTGGTCATAATTTTACTCAATTAACTAATATATGGTTAAATTGACAATTTTAAAAGAAATGGGTAAAATTTGAAAAATAATTTTTTTTTTTATGTTTTGTTTTATGTTTTATGTTTTGTTTTGTTAAATTGACAATTTTAAAAGAAATGATCAAAGCTTTTTTTTTTTTGTTTTGCTTTGTTTTATGTTTTTTTATACTATCAGGCCTATTATTTATTTTTATGTATGGTAATTTCAAAACTAAAAATACAATTTTAACTAGACAAAATATTTAAGAAAAGGAAAATGATAAAAATTTGAATATCCTTTATAAAAATATTTTTAATTTGATCATCGAATAGGATAAATATAATGATAATTAGCATTAAAAACCATTAGAGGTAAAACAAACCTATGGATCAATTAATACCATTAAGGCATTAATTATAAAATAAAATTATAAAAATAATTTTAAAATAAACAAAAATATATGGGATGAAGATTATGACTTATCCTTCATATATTTTTCTTGATTTCATTTTATGTGTTGCTTATCTTAAACAATATGATTTATCCTATAGACATTGGATAATGTAATTTATTAAACTTTAGTTATCGACCATTTTTGTATTTTAATTTATTTTCCTCTATCCACTACTAATCGGCATATGAATAAAACAAAACAATGATGATGATGAATATTCAGTGATGATGATGATGATGAGAATAGTAATAAATACCTCTGATAGTTGTTGGGGAAAGGAATGGATGATATATATTTGGTTAGGAATAAATGAGGTTGATAATTGTTATGTCTAATTACTACCTATACGAAGTAGTCCTCGTTCCGATTGTCAATCAATGTATGAAGCAGCAATTGATGGAAATTCGGCAACGGCCGTAAAACTGTTGAGTCGAGATCCGAGTTTAGCTTTTGAAGACCTAACTGAAATGGGCGATCGAGCTCTTCATGTAGCTGTTTACACGATGAACACAGAGTTCGTACGAGAACTAGTGAAAGGGGTGAATCCAAGTGAGCTAGAGTTGCACGATAGCCGTGGCTACTTGCCGTGTTGCTATGCAGCAAGAACCGGTGAAAAAAAATGCAAATCTTGGCATTAAACGAAACAGGCGTGGCACTACTCCCCTTCAACTTGCTGTGTTTTATGGACATACAAATTGGCTTAGTAATTCCTCAGATCAGCTCAAATTGAAGACCTCTTGAAACAAGAATGGGTTGATCTTTTGCTTGTCACTATACATGGCAAAATGTGTGGTACGCGTCAATTTGGGATCTTAAACATGGCGAAAACTATCAATTTTCTTATGAAAATATTAATTTTGGTCCTTTTTTTGGTTAAATATGTTGTCAATGAAATTAATTAGTACATGAAGGATCTATTAAGATTTAATGAAGAATTTGTTGATGAAAACATCTACTCCATCCGATTATGAGTGTCATTCTAAATAAATGCACACAAATTAATAAAATAATGAAATTAGCTTATACACCTTTTATGTGAATACATTAAATGGGTCAAATATGGATGTTTGAATGTATTAAATGAAAAATACTAAATAGGTAAATTTTGATGTTTTGTGTGTGTTTAGTGTGTATGTGTGTGTGTGTCCAGTTTGTGTGGGTGTGTGCGTGAGTTATTTTATTTTTCTTTTTTTTATATACTATATAGATATAATTAAAAAGCTCGGGGATATTTATAAAAAGAAATTGAGCTTAGTTTAATGGATAAATCTCTACGATTAAATTGCAAGGTCTATCAATCAATTTTTGTTAGTAAAAGTTTGTTTTTAATTGAGGCATATGTTTTTGACACATACTAATTATAAATCTTGGAATATATTTCAAAGTTTAATTATAGCCTAAATGGATAAATTCTTGTTTTTTATGTTATGAGGTCTAAGGTACAATTTATGACTTTATTTAATTAAATTCAAATTATTAAATTCGAAAATGTTATGTGGTGTAATGGTTAGTGTCAAGATTTATTGATTAAAGGTCAATGGTTAATTTATTTTTGTTCCAAGATATTTCTAAGCTATATTTAAATAAAATCTTAGAATAAATTTCTAAAATGGTTGCATTATATTTTAATTTATTTTTATTCCAAGATATTTCTAAGCTATATTTATATAAAATCTTAGCATAAATATCTTAGCATTAATTTCTAAAATGGTGTTTAGCCTAATGGTGGTAGTTTAGAATTTATGCTAGAGGTTTAAGGTTCAAACCCCTTTAATTACATGTAGTTTTCAAAATCCATTTTATTTAATTCTTATGATTTTCTACATTATTAATCTGCCTTATAAGATTAAAAGTGTGTTGTATTCTGTTATAATTTTTTTTGAAATGGCATTTGGCCCAATGGTTATGTTTCGAATTTCATTATGATAGGGTACGTCTAAGGTTCAAAACCTTTGGAATGAATTTTATTTATTTTTATTCCAAGATAATTATGAACTTTATTTAATTAAAACTACTAAATAATTTTCGAAAATGTTGTTTAGTCTAATAGTGAGAGTTCAGATTCTATGATGTTCAAGCCACTTTGATACATTTATAATTCCCTTTTTACTCAACCATTTATGAGTGTATTTAATTAAAACAGTTTAATTAATGTTATATAAATCCTTCAAGCCTAGTGGCTATGCTCTTATTGATTTATTTTATATTATTGATTATGTGTTCAAGCCCTTTTGCCTACAAAATTATATTATCATTTTATCTTATTTTTATTTTGTTATTTTGCTTAATTGAAATTAAGTTCGAAAATTAAGTGTATGATATAATAAATCAATTTTCCATTTTATTATATGATTCTTTAAATCATGCATATATTAAGTATGATAATTTTTCTTTATGTATTTAAGGCATTTATTTGCACGATCGAGGACTCTGCTATATTTTTAAGCTAGGATGACTTGTTCGACCTTTAAGCGACATCAGCTTACGCTCTTATTTTAGGGGCTCATTCCCTAGATCCTTAATTTACGTTATAGTATACGTTTAGAACATTATTATGTTATTAAGCCATAATTCTTATGTATATGTCCGAACTTGAAACATGACTAGGACAAGCAGCGGATGATTATGGTTATACTTATATTCAAACAAAAGGTCGTAATCTCACAACTAACTTAGGATATGAAATCGTGAATAAAGCTTTAGCTAATAAGGTGGGTTTACTTACCAAAATGCTTTCGAAATTATATTTAAACTTTTGTCCACTATGAAAAATGATTTATGCTTATGTTGCTTAATGTGGATTGATATGACTCATATGAGGATTCCGAATATGGAATATGAACATGTTATGAATATGTTATAGTTTATACGTGATCAGATTAGGGTCAGTCTCCACTATATTTATTGAGCGTATGGTTTATGACATGTCAAATATGGATTTATTGATATTCTTATTGCAAATTATTGGATGAATGTATGAGTATTTTCACGGAGTGTTTTCTGGCATTCAGCCCCACTATTTAAAAATATTTTCAGATAGTCGATGATGGCAGGTGGTGAGCGTGGACTAATGGGGACATTTTGTATGGTTGACTATATTTTAGTTTTTGAAATATTGACTATGTTTAGTTTTGGTCAACAAATATGATTATGTATGCTTGTCCTATATGTTTATGGATTATTTAAATATTTTATGGACGAGTGTGATTGTCGTGGCCTTGCTGGCATAATTTGAATATTGAATAATAGATTTTTGACTAGTCAAGATTAAACATGTTTTTAATTGGTTGTTCGAAATGTGTGATTTTAAAATGATAAGTTGGTTAAAAAGTTTTATGTTATGTGATTGATTGTTGAATGGTAAACGCCTATAAGCGTGGAATTTATTATGATTCTAAATGAAGTGTTGTCCGAATTTTTATAATTCGAGAAAATGATTTATGTTAGTTTGCGAAAAATTTATTGTGATTTTCTTCTTTTGTGTGTATTTCCGTTAGCATACCGGACCTCTGGGTTTAGGGCGCTACATATGGTATCAGAGTGGATCTACAAAGTCTGTAGGCCTGCGGAGTGATTTTTGAAAGTTTTTTAAATATTGTTTACAAGAAACGGTTACTTACCTATGGTCACATGTCCACACCATGCCTCACCCAATTAGGTACAAATTTTATGAGAATAAATCTTTGTTGAGCAAAGTATATTTTAGGCAAACATATATTATTTTTGAGAAATTATGATAAAGAAACAGCTTGATTACATTGTATTTCAAGTCTAAAATATTGGAAATCTATTGGTTTGTCTTATTATGAAAATATTTTATCTAAATGCTTATGATATAATCCCACCATAGGATGAACCTAGATGGACTTGGCATTGTTAAATTGTTTGTAAATTTTCACTTGCTTAGTGAATGATGTTTGGACTACTTATGCATCACACGATATATTTTGAGAACTATAGTTATAACTAAGAATTGGGTAACCTTTACTATATTCTTGTGATCGAGATAACTCGATGAGCTATAGAATGACACTAACTAAGATTCTTCTACATGATGAAAAGTTCAACTTAAGCTATATATGATCTTACTATATTCTATCGATAGTTAATTACACATGATATGAGTACTTTGATTAGATGCGAGTACGTTGTAAATTAGATGCACTATGAAACTCCTGGTATTATACGAATACAACAAGTGATGAGTATTGACCTAGTATGCGACATCTGATGTAAAGATAACTATGATAACGCCACGTGCGATGTATAAACAACTGCACATAAGTTATGATGTAATTATGATTTATGAAATTCTTCTTTTATGATTTATAAAAGTGATTCATCGTTGATTAAACCCCTAACCTATCACCCACCCCCGGTTCCCCCAAAGAGATGTACATGAATAGGCAGCAGTGTGCCCTAGACGAACTCAGATTTGTTATGTTTACTGATTCCTCGTGTGCCCACAACAACCTACCGATTTTCTAATTACTATATGAATTAACATAGTCACGATTTGCCAATTCAATTAATATTGACATACCCTATACAACTAAAGAGTGATCAGCCACATTAGTCATTTTAAATACACACTCACGTGGAACAAGATCAAAAATCGGCATAAACAATTCATGCAGTAATATGACCACACGGCCTCACAAGTCCAAAATTTAACTTAAACCATTATATATCGTTCAAACACCGGAAATGAAAATCTAGCTACTCATGCTGAATGAAATTAAACTTGCAAAAATTAAAGACATAATGAAAAGAAATAACTTACTGAATTAAATTGATAAACGACTCAACCTACCGATTTTCTAATTACTATATGAATTAACATAGTCACGATTTGCCAATTCAATTAATATTGACATACCCTATACAACTAAAGAGTGATCAGCCACATTAGTCATTTTAAATACACACTCACGTGGAACAAGATCAAAAATCGGCATAAACAATTCATGCAGTAATATGACCACACGGCCTCACAAGTCCAAAATTTAACTTAAACCATTATATATCGTTCAAACACCGGAAATGAAAATCTAGCTACTCATGCTAAATGAAATTAAACTTGCAAAAATTAAAGACATAATGAAAAGAAATAACTTACTGAATTAAATTGATAAACGACTCAACCTACCGATTTTCTAATTACTATATGAATTAACATAGTCACGATTTGCCAATTCAATTAATATTGACATACCCTGTACAACTAAAGAGTGATCAGCCACATTAGTCATTTTAAATACACACTCACGTGGAACAAGATCAAAAATCGGCATAAACAATTCATGCAGTAATATGACCACACGGCCTCACAAGTCCAAAATTTAACTTAAACCATTATATATCGTTCAAACACCAGAAATGAAAATCTAGCTACTCATGCTGAATGAAATTAAACTTGCAAAAATTAAAGACATAATGAAAAGAAATAACTTACTGAATTAAATTGATAAACGACTCAACCTACCGATTTTCTAATTACTATATGAATTAACATAGTCACGATTTGCCAATTCAATTAATATTGACATACCCTATACAACTAAAGAGTGATCAGCCACATTAGTCATTTTAAATACACACTCACGTGGAACAAGATCAAAAATCGGCATAAACAATTCATGCAGTAATATGACCACACGGCCTCACAAGTCCAAAATTTAACTTAAACCATTATATATCGTTCAAACACCGGAAATGAAAATCTAGCTACTCATGCTGAATGAAATTAAACTTGCAAAAATTAAAGACATAATGAAAAGAAATAACTTACTGAATTAAATTGATAAACGACTCAACACCAACGCTAAGCATGTAAACATTTCCTAAGTCCTGAGAGTGAAAGGCACTTCAGATTGTTCTTGTTGCCGTGGCATCTTAAAAGTAAAAACAAGACAGAAAGTAAAAGTGCAGAATTTAAAGATTGTTTCTGACCCCGACTAACTATTGTTTCTAGAAAAATAACAAGTTTAAATAGGTGAACAATCCGAATTCAAATTCCCCCCATAGACGGGGGGTCTTCAACTGCTTCCGGAATCAGCATTTTCTTTCTAGCAAATTGGATAAACCTTATCCAGAGGGTTGTTGATTAAATCCCGAAAATTCAAGGATTTCTTCTTATCAGTTCAGCTTCACACCTTCCAGCTGTCCAGCTTTGCACCAACTCTTTTCGGATTAGCCCCTATCTTCCGCCTCTCTCTTCTCAACTGAATTCTGAGAATTCCGCATGTGCCATCTCCAAACCTTGGTCGAATCTGTACGAGCAATATGGGCACGACATCGCCCATTCTACCTCATGAATGTTGGATGATGCTGAAGAAATTCCCAAGTGCCTCTAGATGTTGTTTATGGCGTTGATATATGCTTGAATAATTACGCAAAATACCTCTTGCGCCAGATTCGACCTGTGAAATGCCCTTGGCCGATTCACTACTTTTTTTCGACTCAAAAACAACTAAAAAGAACATTTAGATTGACTAAAATGCCCAGAAAAATACGAAATAAATGGACTTGTCAACGATACATGAGAATGATTAGAGTTAATGAAGATTATGATCATATCATTCTATGACACTTAACGAAGATGGATATTGTAGCAAAATCCTCCTTAAGTCAAAAGACTGGAGTAATGTCTAATTCTACATTATCACAATGAGGATAATTAGGCAAGAATATTATGTGATTGAAGATCGAAGTGGTGGCAGCACTAGGTAAAATGAAAGTAAGAACTGCGATGAGAAATATGAGAGCTAGTTTACGAAGTCGAATCATAAAGGCTCAACCATAAGACGATTAGAAGGATGCATAAATTATGGAGTTGAAATTAGAGCACATTTTGATGATATGTATTATTGGATTAACCAAGGTGATTTGTGAAGATCATGCAATACGGATAATTATTGACAAATTAAATCAGTCGGCACACTTTTACAAGGCACATATTAAAAAAAGTGTAAGATTATTATAGATTCTTATTATTGATAGCACTACAATTATTGATAACACTACAATTATTGATAACACTACACCCTGCTGGGTGTCCCGCGAAGTTCAAGGAGAAAGTTACAAGATGTTATGGAGAAGGAATCGATTTTAGTAGGATCTTTCACTCTCGCACGATTAATCAGAAATGATAGTACGGTGTAAGTGTATGCTAAAAGTTACATTATGGATCGAGGTGAATACTAGCGTAAATGTTTACTAATAATAGAATCAACTTTTAGAAATAGCTATACCAATGAACAATTGAAAAGATATCATATAAGGCATATACCATTTGAATTATAGATTTCTTCTTTGCAAGGATTAACAAGTGAAGAAGCATCATATGTCTGAAATATAACCAATTGCGATAGTAGTCTTCGACTGGATATGAGAAGAATCAAAGATGCCAAGATAGACATAAACCTATGCCTGCAAGTGTGGTACAAACTTACAATGCAAAGCTGAGGAAAAACTAATTTATAGCTTTTTTTTAATTATTACATATACATTTATAGCTTTTAAATGAAATTAGTTTCATCTTAAAAGCCAAATCGAAGCTCAACTCTTATAATATATAACATTTTACTTGTCTTAATTAAAAGTATTTATTTTGATCATAAGCATGTATTTTGGTGATATATATCTTCCTTTTATATGAGGGTGAAAGACTAGTGTACCAATATAAATTCCCTAACTTAAAAAAATATACTTAACACTTAAAACTCATTCATTATCTTTCACTGTTCATTTTCTGTGAAAAGTTATGCTGGAATCAAGAATTGATGATTCTATAATCTGAGTATTCAATTCGGAAAAAAAATGCACACACACATATATATAGATATATATATATATTATATATTATTTTGTCGTTTGATGAATAATATTGTCCCAATCAAATGGTTTAGGATAACATATGACTAGCTAACATACCGACCTCTATTGAACTCACGTGGAATTTAAGGAATCATTTATATCATAGACTTTCTCCTTTGTTTTCTCAAAATAAATAAATTAATAAGAAGAAGAAGACGAAGACGAAGAAGAAGATTGTTTTGTCCCTACCGTTTGTTAAATCTAGATAATAATTAATGAGAGAGAAGGTTTTGCGTTGACCCAGTGGGGACTAGAGGAACATATGTTAAGGCCATGCATGAATTATGAATCGAACTATTTTATTAATACTAGCAGAAAACGCGTGCATTGCACGCAATTCAACTAATTTATTTAAATTAATTATTGAATTTTGCATAATTTTACTATACTATATTTGAATAGTCAATTTAAAAATATATTTCATTATATATATATATATATATATATAATAATATTTGAAATTTCTAAATTAATCAATAATTAGAAAAATAATATATACATAAAATATAATTAAATTGTAACTATTCAAACACGAACTCAGAATTTATAGCCTTTTAATTTGTTTATATTTATGTTGTACATGTTTTAATATATACATATACATAGATATGTATAGTGTACATGTATAAAAAGAGGCAAAACAAAATAGTAATTGTAAAAAAAAAACAAGATATAAGGCTATATGAGTTATTTGGGCAATTTGGAGTGTAAATATCCTAAATACCCTTATGACACACTTGTTCCCACATCCCAATTATTGGGTAAGTGTACCTTTTACATTTATTTAATAACTAAACAATAAATGTACCCACACCTAACATATAAAAATAAAAAAATGACCGATCCCTGCCGAAATTTCACATAATGAAAACTGAGAATAAATAACGATTGGCGTAACGTAATTTTTTTAAAAACGACCGTTATGCATTAACAAAAACTGATAATCAATAACGATTTCCATAACGATATTTTTAGAATTAAATTGTGTAGATAAAAATTTCTCCCATTAGTATATATGTATAAAAAGAGGCTAATTGAAAAAAAAAACAATAATGAAAACTACCGTTATTGTAACACCCCGGAAAAATATAGTATTATTTTTTAGTTAGAAATTTCATGAAATTAGACCCAAGTTTTTTTTGGCTAGTTAATTATGGGCTTAGAGGTACAATAAGACTAAGAAAAGTCTCGACCTTAGTTGAGCCTCTAAGTTAAAATTAGAATTTATATTATAAAAGTAGACGTTATTGGGATCGTTTTGACATCAAGATCATTTAAATCGGACTTCATTTGAGTTTCCGATAAAATTTAATTCATGTAATAATTTAAACCAATAGAAATTGAGCAAATGGCAATTGAATTAAAGGGTTAGTGTACATGATATATTAAGTACACGTGTGTGTGTTGAGTTGTATATATATATATATATATATAAGTTGGGGGGGTTTCCATTGATGTTAAAGCAAAAGCAAAGAAAGAAAATTGGAGAAGAAAAATAGGAAGAAAAAAAAAGAAAAGAAAAGAAAGGTGAGTTTTTACCCTCCGATATTTCTTTAATTCAATGTTCTTTGATCTATTTAATTTTGAATTTGGTTATAAATATTAGAAAAATCTAATTTTTAAATTTATTTTTTTTAAGTTTTAGTTTAGTACTTGGGAATTAAATTATGATTTTTAGAAAACATAATTTAATCCTAAGTAAAATATTGTATATTTCTCAAATAAATTCTAAAAATTAAATTTTATTTCTGTATGTTAGATCAAGCTTCATAATTATTGAATTGGGTTTGATACATATTTATCCATTCAATTATGTCCGTAAAGTCCGATAATTCTCAATCAGGATCACTAACTTGATTCAATCCGTCAAATGCGCATTATTCGCCCATTTGGCTCCATTTTAATTCCAAATGATCCCAAGACATAGGAAATCCTAATTTAAATTATTTAGGATCTAAGTTATTATCCTTATGACCTATTTGAGAAGTCTAAGTTAGAATTCCAATTTTGTAGGTCGAGACGATCGGGGAGCATAGTAACATTTCACACATAAACTGCACTGCATATTGAGATCATTCAGGTGGGTTTTTCTATAACTCACAACTATATTTTTAAATTCGTCCATGAAAAGCATGTTAAATGTTTTAATAACATTGTTTATGCAATGATTTGATGTTATGAGACTTCATGCACAGAGGAATTCCGACTTACAAGCATAGACGGTTTACTTTATGACTAAATGTCTAGATAAGTAACCGTAAAGTATCATGTGATCACATTGGGTCTCTCATCCAATAAAGAAGAGTAAACTTTGTTATAAGTATGTTCATGGTTGATTTCCATGATTTATGCAGTATAACAACAGTTTTAAAGTATGAAAGTATGACTTGGACGAATATTAATGCCCAAAACCCACCCCATCAGCTCATCGTCAACCAGTTCGATCTCTAGGACCTGAAAACATTTGAAAAATATTTGGGTTGAGTGCCAAGTGTGTAAGGTACTTTTTCTGAAAAAAGTAACCTATCGTTATGGAAAGTACAAGTGTGTAAGGTACTTTTTCTGAAAAAGTGCGGGAATATTCAGCTTTTTGTGGTCAAAAGATTTAAATTGCCCAAATAACTCCTATGATGTTAAAACTTGTCCAGCTACCCAAATTTTAGAATTAAATTGTCTAGATAAAAATTTCTCCCATATGTATATGTATATATACATATGGTTAGGTTATGGTGAGAAATAACTCTCATGTGAGAAATGAAAATAAATTTGATTCATTTATTTTTCTTGGTCAATAGTTGGTATTTAACTATGTGCAAGTAGGCGTGATGAATGTAGATTAATTCATATAGGTGTGTTGTATATTATAAAACTTCTGTAAAATCATTATGTAAAGAAATTATTAGCTAAATGAAATATGGATACGTTATATCTTAGATTCTCCAAAGGTTAAAAACGGTTAGAGGAGTTTGAGAAACTTAATCTTGTTTATAATATTTGTATTTAAAAAATTATTAAATAATGGACTATCACAAAAAAAATAATTAATTAATGGACGTTTAAGTAATAAAATAATAGTAATTAAACAGTAAAATGCAGTAAGATAAGAGAGAGAGAGAGATAGAGACAGATGTATCCTTTCTCAAGATTTCTTTTTTTTACAAAAATTCTGAACCTTCTTAGATTGTTGGCGTATATATGTATTAACACAATTCAAATCTTCTATTCAACAATTTTTATGTTGACTTTACTATCTAATAAAAATACAAATTTATAATTAATATAAGTTCACAAAATCTTGCATCATCTATTTCAGAAAAATTCAGTATAAAGTTAATTAGACTTACTAAAAAGTTAATGAGTTCAAAATAGTATTATTATATGATTTTTTACTATCGTGACAAAACACTTTATCGCACATCAATTAACATAGTTTATCTCATAGTAAATTATATTTTTAACCACTCGATGTTATCAATTTATTTATGTATATCACGAGACAGTGAATTGAACTGTTTTAATTATTACACATGGCACAAAACATTAACTATTTTTTTATGTGTATTTTATCCGAACATACATTTAATACTATATTTTTTATTGTAATATAAATGACTATATTGAACAAATAAAACTAAAAATAACTTAACTAAATTAAAATGGTGTTGAATGTATAAATATCATGTATTTAAAGACAAAAAAAAACTTCACTATTATAGAAACATGTGTTGATCAATGATAAAGAAATGTTAAAATCTCAAAGTTTGGTTAATAGTTTGTTGTGGTAAAATGCGTTCAAGGTTTCATTTTCAATATATTTTTAAAATGTTATACATTGTTTACAATTTTTTTACGAAAAATATAATTTAATTTTCAGTTGTAATTTTTGATTCAATGATTAAGTACTAATTTAATTAGTAGTACAAATTTAAGGAAAAATTATTCAATTTCTCAATTTCAATTATTTCCTCAACTAACAGAGAATGTCCATTCTTATTCTTGTGATTGATATGTTTTAAAATTGGTAATCACGATTTTCATGGAAAACTATATTCCATAAGATGTGCAATATAAATTTCTTCCATCCGAGGAATTTAATTATTCTCATTCAACCAAAACACCTAATATATATATATATATATATATATATATAGCATTCTATAAAAAAATCATAATGTACAACACTTTTACATATAACTACGAATTATATTATTGTTCTATATGTATTATGTTTAACTAAATAGTTTGAGAATTATGTTAAATAACTAGTAGTTCAATCTAAGGGGAAAATATTCGATTCTTCAATTTCAACTATTTTATAAGTAATTGGACTATGTTTATTCTCAGTCATATGATTATAGGTAGTCAACATAATCTATATTCCAAAAAATTATGCAATATTCATCCCCCCATCAATTTAAATAACTATTCTTAATTAACTGAATATTCTAATATAAAATATTTTATATATAATTATAAAACGAATCGATATTATATTCTAAATTTCTCAAATTATAAATTAATAAGCTAGAGATAGGTAACATTTGAACCATAATTTAAAATTTATTTTTCCAATCAACCATTTATTATTGTAATGTTTTAAAAGTCATGTATAAATTATAAATTCGTATAAAGTTGGTGATTAGTTTTTTACAATTAACCATATTTTTAAAACTTTGTCTAGCAACTTTCAAAATAGGGCCCCCAAAATTTTCTACATTAATCAAGTCTTATATTTATCTTCATCATGGACTTCTTTTAAATGTTCTTCATTCACTTTAATAGATATATATTCTAATAGTTCAACATATATTATCTGATATGTCTTCTTGGTGCAGTCAACATTATCCAAGCCCAATCATAAATATAGAAGTTGAAATTTAGTTTCAATAAATTTAATTGGAACTACTCTTAATCATATGAATGAAAGTGAACACATCAATTTCAATTAATAAATTAAAACTTAGCATTTTGGTTGTATATATTATGGAACCATTTTTTTAAAATTTTCTTTCATATACCATATAACATGATTTAGAACACACACACACACACATACTGTAGTTACCACAACTAAATTACATGTTTTCTATTAAGAACTATTTAAATAACTTATATTAAATGAATCAAATCATTGATAGAATGTTGATATAATTCTTGATTATTGACAGATAATTTCTTAAAAACAATGAGCTAGAGTAGTTTATAATCTTTCCATAAATTCAATTTTTTATTTTTCAATCTCCTTCGTTGGGACGTAATTTTTTGGTCCCAAATGAGTCAAATGGGGTTTAGGAGGGTTGAATAAACTTTTTTCAAAATTTAATTTAAAGTAAGGAAATATAAGGTCTTGACTCGTTACTTGATTTATACTAACTATCATTGAGATAGTCTAGAATAATAATTTCAGAGGATAAAATATATAATGAACAAGATAAAATAATGGTAATCAGCCATTAGTGAATATGACTCTGGACATCTGATTTGAATGAATGTGTTGCAATTGAGATATGTCAATTAAAATAAAGCAATGTACAACACATAATATTTATAGAGGTTTGAAGCTAAAACTTCTACGTCTTCTCTACCTTTGTATAGATCAGTTGTGCTATAGACAACTGATGATGTGACATCTTTATTGATTATCAACTTGTCTCTGTGATAATTGTGTATTCATTCAGTCGAGTTTGTCATGACGGATTATTTTAAGTTATTTGATATTTCATCAAAATATTTGACCGATTATTTTTCCAACATAATCTATATAAATTATGTAATAGTACAATTCTATTATATTTGAATTATAACATATAATATATTATATGTGGATAATTAATTATATAATATATTATATTACTGTACGTTATGCTTTTTTTTCTTGTTTGCTATGGTTGATATGATGAAGAAATAATTGGTGGAGAATTAATTGATGTGAATGAAGAATTGTAATAATACAATACTATTTCAATAGATATAATATATTACACGTGATAGTGATTAATTATATAATGATTGATGGAGAATTTTTTTTTTATTTTTGATAGAGAACTTCTTAAGTATCATTAGGTTAGTTTATAATCTTTCTATAAATTCAAACATTTATTTTCCAATCTCTTCATTCGAATGTAATTTATATAGACTATATGATTGATGGAGAATTAATTAATGTGGATGAATGAAAAATTATAATAATACAATTCTATTAATTAATATTTAAATTATAAAATTAAATATAATATATTATATGTGTTGAATTAATTATATACTATATTATATTTTTATGGGATTATATTTTTTAATTTTTTTTCTTGTTTGTTATGGTTGATATGATAGATAAATAATTAGTGAAAAATTAATATGATGTGGATGAAGAATTGGAATAGTACAATACTATTGAAATAAATATAATAAATTATATGTGAATAATTAATTATATAATATAGCATATTATTATTTTACCCTTAAATTAAATGCATATTATGGATATAATAGACAAATCATATTTTGTTTATTTTTTTATATTTAATTAATGAAACGGGAAGCTAACGGTGTTTTGTCTGTGACTCCTTAATGGAAAAAAAAGCTTCAACAAATTTGAAATATAATGTTCATAATTTCCGAAATAAAATAATTATCAAAATAATTGATTACTTAGAAAACCTAAGCAAAGGATTTAGAAACCGGGTTTCATGGACTCGTTGGCACGCCAAAATTTCTTAAATAGCTAGGTTTATAAATATAAAATATTATATTTACAAATAATTATTTATAATATTTTATATTAATTATGGATAATTTTATGTAGTAGAGTTCAATTATAACAAAACTATTGAAATAAATATAATATATTATATTTACAAAAAATATTGTAATATATTATATTACTTTTTTACCCTTAAATTAAGTGCAAATTGTGGACATAATAGGCAAATCATATTTTGTAAGAAACATCCATACTTTTTATATAGGCATAGATATATCCATACCATCAAAGTTTGAGTTTGATAATATTCGGTTCTTTAGCCGGTAATTAAGTACTCCCTCCGTCCTATTTTGATAGGCTGATTGAGAGTTTTCACTGGATTAAGAAAAAAATTGGGAAAGATAATTAATCAAGAAACTTCATAAAATACCCTTATTTATTTCTTTGACATTGAATTAAATGCCTAATGTGAACATATTAAATAGGGGTATATTAGTAAATTAGCTAAATATTTAGAAACATACTTATATATCGGGACATACCAAAAAGGAAAACAAGCCGATCAAAATGGGACGGAGGGAGTAATTATAAATTAAACTACATATTATATGAAAATTAAAATTTAAAAAAAAAGAGTAGAAGAAAAACTATTAGTTATCCATTTATACATGGGTGACTTATAATCTTTGCATATTCACACCAGCATATGGATTATTTAAACGACTTTGTTATTATTATTATTTTTTATGTCGAGAGTATACTACAATCGCTACCGAAGTGAGTACTAGGTAAATCTACCACATATAAGAATTAACGCACTGGGTAACCCTTACTCCTTCAATTATAAAGACAAAAAAAACTCAAACCTAAAGCCAATGAGAAAAATCGAAAAAAAAAAATCGGGTGTTATTGAATCTCAAAATTTATTAATGAAATATTAGTGAAAGTGTGAAACATAAAAAAAATGTGGTTCAACATCTCGTCTGAAATTTTATGTATCTAAAACATGAGATCGATCTTCTAATTTACTTTAAATTTCTATATTCGATTCTCATGTTCCACTATTATGAAGTATTATATATAATAATATTATTAAAATAAAAAAATTATATAATCAATTCTAATTCACATTTATTTTTAAAACTTGAAATTTTAAAAAATTATATACCCTAATTATGGTTTAACCAACCCACCCTAATAATTAATTAACTAAAATGAATAAATTCTAAAAATTAATTATAAACTCTAATTGAGTGACATAAACCCTAAGTAATAATTGTATAATTAAATTAAGTCACAATAAAATTGAAATTGAATAAAAAAATTGATAGCGGGACATATAAATTGATTAAATTAAGGATCAATGAGCGGGACATATAATTTGATTATGAAATAAATTCGATCAGTGTGCTGTTGGTCCCGATACTATTATCTGTGATCTCAAATTGAGTAAATTTCAAATTTTGATCTCACTTTTGGCCTTGAAATCGTGGGACTAAATTCAATTAAATTAAGGATCAATGAGCGGGACATATAAATTGATTAAATTAAGGATCAATGAGCGGGACATATAAATTGATTATGAAATAAATTCGATTAGTGCGCTTTTGGTCCCCATACTATCATCTATGATCTCAAATTGAGTAAATTTCAATTTTTGATCTCATTTTGGCCTTGAAATCGTGGGACTAAATTCGAAAATCATAAATTAAGCACGAGACTAAAATCAGATAATTTTCTTGAAAAAGGACTAGAAATGGTAATATCAAGATTGAAAACGGACTAACCTATGCCCTGTGCGATCAAAATTGAAATTTACTAGGTGCAGCAGTGTCATCCTGTTTAATTCCTCAATTGGTTTCTAATTCATGGATGAGAAATTAAAATATTATAAATAACAAAATGTCGTAAAAAACATGTAATTGTGATCGAGTCAAACACGCGCGGTGGTTGTGAGACTTAGAGAAATATATATATATATATATATACACACAGAGAGAGAGAGAGAGAGAGAGAGACAAAATTCATAGCTTGCGTGAAAAGGCAATCCAAATTTCCCTCTAATCCAATTTGATACTAACAGACATTGACGCTAGGTCTACGGTGGCGAGATGAGCGACGATTTTTCTACCGGTTAAACAAATTTAGCTAGACTAGCTAAACTAGCCAGTGGCGATAATTTCTTGCAGGCGACGATATATGAAGAAATATGATGTAGTGAAGAAGAAAATTAAACAGTCTCCCCACACTGAGATACAAAAGAGGAGGATTCAAAGAAGGGGAACAGTGGAAAAAGTGGGATGTCTGATGGAGAGAGAGAGAGAGAGAGAGAGAGAGAATCATCGTATTGAGGTTGATAATACACATATATTCTTCTCTAGTTTAATTTGCCCCTATTCTCAATATTGGACTAGATATTAAATCATCTCTATATATATACCTAACTTGGGGTAAGATATAATGGGTACAAGTATTTTGAATTCGTGTGAAAACTAGAAACGGTGCTTATTTATTATGATTTTATAGTTTATCTTAGTATTTTAGTGCTTATTAGTACTAACACTAAAATACAACAATATAAGTTATATATTTTTTAAAAAAATTAGCACTTAAATACAATAAAGTAAGATATAAAATCGTAATAAAAAAGCACCACTCCTAGTTCTCACATGATGTATTGGTACTCATTTGAACTAAATCTTACCTGACCTAGCTATATTTCTTTGCCCATCTTAGGACAAATTTCATATAACTCCCCTTTGTTTTTCCAAAAAATCAAAAAACTCCCCGTGTTTTAAAAATAATCTAAAAACCCTCTCTTATATGTATAATTCATAAAAAATTCCCTTTTTGGAGAAAATGAATTACACTTTCTAAGAAAGATAGTAGGATTTATTTCTTTTACAATTTTTGTTATAGGTAAATATATTTTATATCATTTGAAAATTTTAATACTTGGTTATATTAATACTTTTTAGCTATTTTGATAATTTCTTATGTTACTATATTTTATACTATTTAAAAATTATAGTACTTGATCAAACTACTATTTTAAAAAATTGATTATATTTAGAATATAATACAAAAATTGTAAAAATAAGATCCAAACAACTCGTTTTTATCAAATGCATGTAATCCACTTTCTTAAAATTGGACTTTTTTGATAAATTATACATAACATAGGCGATTTTTAGACTATTTATTTAGCACTTGGGCTTTTTTTATTTTTCAGAAAAACACAGAGTAGTAATATAACATGTCGGTAAGTTTCAGTTGAATGACAAACTATAACCGGGACCAGAGGTTAAATTATATGCGACGATTCACATGTTCACACAGGACCAGATGTCTACGACAAACTTAATTTCCTCGTTGTATAGTACGAATAGGATCTGAGAATAATATTTGTGGGACATATTTCACGTGATAATTTTCTAATTAAATACAATTTTGAAATTATTTCCTATTAAATTTACAAATTCATGATAATTATTTGCTATTTTAATCTTTGAATATTCCGACTTTATTAGAATATTAACTATTGATTTCTTTTTTGAAATTTTAAATATTCTTTATTGGGTTCCTGTAACATCCGCACTGCCCATCACCCAACACACTAGAAAATATCAATTTTGGTGTTACAGGACACGCCTCAATTTGATTTTGGTCCCGATACAATCATTTTTTGTTCCTTTTAAAAAAAATCGCTCATCTTTAGTCTCATAGGTTTAAGAATATTATTTTTGGTCTCACGATTTTAAAGACAAAAGCGGGAGCAAAATCAATATTTATTCTATATTTGGGACCAAAAACGATAGTATCGGGACCAAAATCGTACTGAAGTGTGTCCTGCGAGATCAAACCGAAAGAGATTCTCTAATGATGTGTTGGGTCGTGAGTGTCTAGAAACTAGAAAGATATTGAATTAATGATGAAGAAGGCAGATACCGAGAAGAAATGTCAAGAGTTGTGGGCTGCTGTGGAGCTAGCCATTAAAAATGACAGAGAGGGAAAGATGGTGACAGAAGAAATAAACGGATAAAAAAAACCGATTGAGACTTGATTAAATTCTTATGTGTGTGTGTGTGTGTCTATATATATATATATATATATATATATATATTACCGCAGGGGCAAAGACTTGAACCATAATTTTATTCTACAGCTTATTCATATACCAGAAAATTAAGCAGAATAAGATTCATACATACATTGCAATTGACATTGTTTTATTACAGGCAACGTTTTGTATAGTAGAAGCTAGCTAGTTACGATGAATAGTGGAGAAAGAAATGATCTCGAAAGCAATGGCGGAATTCAGTTAGCTGCGTCGTCGGAATCGACTCCATTGGCAAACGGATTGCCAAATTCTTCCAACGGTTAGTTGCCATTTAAATCATGTGTGTCTGAAATATGTAGGTTTAATTAGTTTTTTCAATTCAAGTAGCTCAATAAAAATTTTAGTGTAAAATTCGTATAACTCCATGAGTAAATTTGACTTTTGATTCTATTAGAATATTAGAATAGGATAAAAAATACTTTTAGTTCCAAAAGTTACTTTTTTGGTTCCAAATGATTTTTTTTGACAATTTTGGTGTCATAAGATATTTTTTTGACAATTTTAGTCCTATAAGATATTTTTCCAAGAATTTTAGTCCCAAACTAATTGAGATATTTGGTGCGCTAGACAATACAAATTGATTTCAGATAGAATAACTGGATGTCTTGGATTTTGGAATGCATGTGGTTTGTTTTCATATGCATGAGACGCATCTCAGATTCACCAAAATTATTAGTTTGAAATTAAAATTGTCAGAAAAATATTTTGTGGGACTAAAATAGTCGGAAAATATCTTATGGCACCAAACTTATCGAAAAAATTTATATGACATGGGATTGTATGACATGACATGACATGCTAAATAAAATGATGTTATTTCTATACTTTGTGCTATCCATTCACCAGACATGAATATTTGGGTTATGACTATTGATAACTTGAATATTTACAATTTGTTTAATACTACTTGGACAAGCTTAGAAATGATGTTCACGTATATACCACATACTCCCTCTCCCTCGCTTGGTTGAATTTTTGAATTAAATTTTCAAGCTAAATCTCGTACATGCTTCAATCCACCAAAGCCACACGACACTACCAAAAAAATGGTCTTTAGCGACAATATTATTTGCGACGACAAATGTCGTCACTAATAATAGACTTAAGTAACAACATGTCGTCTCTAATAATCACATGTCATTTCTAATGACATTTTTTGTGATGACAATGTTGTCACTTAAAATAATTTTTAACTTATTTGGGACGAACTTTTAGGGACGCTCTATTTGCGACGACATGTTGTCGTCGCAAAAAATATTTTTAAGCGACAACAATGTCATCACAAAAAATTTATTATAGTTGACATGTGATGATTAGAAATGACATGTCGTTACTAAAAATCTAGTATTAGTGACGACATTTGTCGTCGCTAATAACCTTGTCTCTAAAGACCATTTTTTTTGTAGTGCGAAATTGTATATGGCACCTTTTGTGTTGTATTCACTATTATATTGCACATTTAATTTTTTTTAGTTTTTTTTCATATTTTATCCGATTTTAATTTCATGTGCTTTGGTTTAATTTTTACACTTGTTATTCAGAGTTCATCCAATCCAATTGGGATTTATTATAAATTTTTAGTATTTGTTTGTTTAAATAATCAATTAATAACTTAAACTTGAAAATTAAATACTGAAAAATTTGGGTCGAGTATAAATTAAACTAAAGCATAAGAAATTGAAATAAAAAAAAATGACAATAATTAAAAAAATTGATTGTGCCATGAAGAAAAGCAACACAAGAAATGCAATAGAGGATTTCAATCATGGGCGGAATTAATTTGGGAAGTATAAAGTTTTGTTTTAAATATTAAAAAAATTCTAAAGTTTCTTACTTACCAAAATTAATTTTTGCTTGAAGTTATAGGCTTTCATTTTTCAGTATTTAAAAAATACTTAAGAAAATTTATTCCTTCGTGAAAGAATTTTTTTTTTTTCAAATTCGATATGTATTCTTATATTATTATGAATGGTTATTTGATCAATATTTGTGTTGTGTAAGTTATCTTATTATTTGAGATGGTTTGTTAAATATTTAACAATGGATTTTATTTAATACAGAAGTGAAAAATAAATAGTTTTCCATTTTATTTAAGATTTATGAATGTTGCATATTGTTAAAAATGTTAAAAGTTAAGAGTTTATGAATATCAATGTATATTATTAAATTTAGGAGAAAGAAAGTAAATTGAGTGGTGTTATGAAAAGAAAAAAAATAGTTTGCTAGTAAAAAAATATTATAAGTTTTTATTTCTTTTTTCTTCAACTTCAATTTTTTTGTTATATAGTTTAATTTTACAATTGTTAATCAAGATTCATCCCACTATGATTTATAAATAATTTTTAATATTTAATTATTAATTATTATGATTGATTATTTCATAACTAGAATTTATAATATTTTGTAATTCATTTTTTCATTGATAAGTAAATATTGACTATGGCTATTTATGTAACAATTACATTTTATTATGTACTCCCTCCGTCCCAATAGCAAGATCCACCTTTTTATTATATACTCTCTCTATTTTAATAGAAAGTGGACCTTGCTACTGTGATGCAGGGAGTATAAAATAATTAATATCATAAATTGGATATATAGTGAAAGGCGAAAAATTTGAACCCCAATAAATGTTATATGTATATTTATGATATGATATCCAACGTACGCAGCGAGCTGTGATAGCCAATCAATGTATAAAGCTGCAATTGAAGGGGATTGGGAAGCTGCTAAAATTCTTTTGAATCAAGATCTGAGTTTAGCTGTTGGCAAAGAGATAACTGAAATGGGTGATCGAGCTCTTCATTGTGCCCTTATATATTGTTCTATAATCTATGTGCTAGGATATCTAATCACTATATGTGAGAAAATTTTACTTTTGATCACACAGGATATACTTCAGTTGGATTTTGATCCCGATAATATTATTTTTGGTCCCAAACAGAGAAAATATCGATTTTGGTGCCACTTTTGGCCTAAAAATCATGGGACGAAAATTGATAATCTTAAACCTATGAAACTAAAATTGAGCGATTTTTTTGAAAAATGACCAAAATTAATAGTATCGGGACCAAAATCGAACTTAGGTGTGTCCTATGAGACCAAAAGTGAAATTTTCTCCAGTTGTCAATTAATGCAGGGAATGATCATAAAATATTATCTAAATGAACATCTAAATACATACAAATATCTTGTTTATCATCTCCTTCTCATTTTTCTCTTTCTTCCACCTCTCCTAGTCTTTGCCGTCTTGTCAGCAGCCGCCCTCATCCACGGTCGGAAAATTTTTAGATGCAATTATATTTTCAAATTGAATGTTTATGATCATACCAGCAACTTTCTATTTGGAGTTTTCGGAAATTAAAAGATACTGTTTAAGCCTTCGAATCTATGCTCAAACTTTCGAAAATTCTACTTCATAAATTCGTGAAAACACAAAGTTGGACTCTCGATTTCTCTCAAGTTTATGTTTCGTTGATGTTTATGAATCCAAATATTTATCAACGCTATTGGGATTTATGAATCCATATTACCCGAAATCCTCTTAGTCCTGCAGTAAAATACAGTTGGTCCTATCTTAAAGTTACAAATTTAAGTGAGTGTAGATATTTAAAAGATTCGATGCTACGTTAAGATGCTGCTCGAATTTTATGAAAAAATATCCAAAATAAACATTTTTGTGAATATATAATAGGGAAGGTTCGAGGGTGCTTTTGTTAATTATGTTGGTCTCGTTTTTTTTCCACTTCCTTCTATGTTAATGATAATATTGTGTTTTTTCACACACTACTGTCAAAAACACATCAATGTTATTTACATAGTAGAAGACAAAAATTAAAGAATCAGAATCAACATAATTAACATCTATTAATTATTGTCTTCATTAATATTCTCAAAAATTTGTTTATAATTTTTTTAAATGATTTTTTAATTGAAAGTAAGAATTACGAGCAACATCGAATCCTCCGTATAAAAGTACATAAATCAAGGGCCGGCCATTTGATTTAAATGAAAAAATAAATTAAAGCGGAATGATGGAATTCAAACTTAAGATGTTTTCATTTTACACATGGATCTCTAATGTTTGAATGGCCTTGAGAGGACATGAGAGTTGTGGAAATAATGAATAAAATTCGATCAGAAGTTCATGCTAATTTAGAATTCGTGATGGAGATATTAAGATTAGATTTCTATATATCATATAGTATATTTTAAATTTGATTAGATTTTACTATTTATATTCGATTGAATTATTAATTACAATCTTTATTATAAATATAAGAATTTATGTTACTTCTTTTCCAAGTTTTTTCTTAAATGACTTATTTTTCAAGTTTTATTATATTATAGATAGACCAGTCTAGATTATTGAAAGGAGGGTTGAATTTGATATAAAATTATGACATTTACGTGATATTCTTGCATGAATACGGAATTTTATATATCTTTCTCATAATCTCCAGGTAGACTTACAATTATAGAAAAAAAAAGAAGCTACTTTTTTTTTAAAAGGTTGAGAAACGGGAACTAATCAGAATCAAAACCCAGTCACTGATACTAATAAAAGTAATGAATATCACTAAGTTTTACGATTTGTGGTTTTAATTACATAATTTAGACTTAGCTTTAAAAATGATTAAATCTTTTATTTGTTCGAAAACTAAACTTTCATAAATGATAAAACAAACCTTTTATGATTTAACTAGTTCATACGAACAATAAATATATGTTTATATTAACAATAATATTCTAATTGGAGTTTTTTTTATTACATATTCATTTATAGCTTTTAAATGAAATTTGTTTCATCTTAAAAGCCAAATCGAAGTTCAACTCTTATAATATATAACATTTTACTTATCTTAATTAAAAGCTTTTATTTTTATCATAACCATGTATTTTGGTGATGTTAGTGCCACCGTCATGCACTAAGTGTTCGTGTTGTGTTGTTGGTAAGATATGTTCGACAATGTGTGCTTGGGTATGTCCCAGAAGCCATTTATTCCGCTGTGCAAGTAAAAGAAGAATAGTTGGTGAACTATTTCCTCTGATGTCGCAGACAGACCCAGGGACACTTTTATATGGCAGTTTCTATAAATACAAGATCTTGCGCTGATCTGTTCGTGGAAGGAAAGATATGTTCGATTGATTGCCTTGTGGAGTAGATACCGAGCTGCAAATAACTCTCATGTCCAAGAAAAGTATGTGCACACATTTGGGAAGATCACAAACCATAATCTACTTACCATATTGATGGCGATGAAGATCGGTGACAATTGTGAAGTAAAGATTATAAGAAGACCGATTCTTTTTGCAATCGGTACCACTTACACTTGTTTAGATTCTCTTGGAAGATTATTTGAGAGTCATTTTGTTTGTGGTCTTTTATATTAGCTAGAAACTATCCTACAATATGTTCTAGCATTTGAGTGTTTTTGAGTGAAACATGTGAGGGGTTTATTAATCCGTTTTGTACGCAATCTCGGGAGAGATTGTAAGTTGAAGTTGTGGGTAGCTAGAGGGAGTCTAGTGTCACAGTTTTAAGGAGATCTTATAGCTTTCGTTTAGTGAAAGAGTTCGTGGAGAAGAACGGGCGACATAAGGAGGGAGTCATGTATGTGTAAGATCCCAAATACACTTAATGAAGGGATAACAAATGAATCTTCAAGTTTTGGAGCAATCCCCCTAGAGTAGGTTGTTTAACCGAATTGGGTTACCAATCTCGTGCGTATTTTACTGCTTTATATTTTATGTTCTTACATCTGTCCCACACATATCGTAGAACACTTGTTGGCAGTACTTATTAAACACTTATTAGCACGGATTATCATTTTTCAATTGGTATCAGAGCGGGTCATCTGTATTGAGGTATTATCTTGGGTTATTAATCCGTGTATTTTGTGTTGTTTTGCCGAGATGGACACAATGAAAGAAGAAGCCTCGATGGTGCGATCCCCGCTCCTTGATGGCAATAATTATGCATACTGGAAAGCTAGAATGACAGCTTTCACATGTTCAATTAATGAACGGGCCTGGAAAATGGTGACTGAAGGTTGGAAGCCTCCCACAAAGAAGGATGAAAAAGGCAAAGTTGTGCTGAAGCCGGAAGTAGAATGGGAGGATGCCGACTACCAGGTTATGGAGTTGAATGCTAAAGCCATGAACGCTATCTTCTCTGCTGTGCACATGAATGTCTTCAAACTCATCTCCACTTGTGATAAAGCTAAGAATGCGGGGGACATTCTTCAGACAACGTTTGAAGGAACAAGCAGTGTTCATGTCTCTCGAATACAATTGCTTACCACCAGATTTGAGAACCTTCGGATGGATGATGGTAAAAACTTACTAATTTAAATGCCAAGATTTGTGACATTGCTAACGAAAGCTTTGCTCTTGGAGATGCGATATCTGAAGAGAAACTTGTGTGAAAAGTTCTGCGATCTCTACCCAGAAGATTTACGTATAAAGTCACGGTCATTGAAGAGACCAAAGACGTGAGCAAGATAAAGTTATAGGAGCTGATGGAGTCCCTGCGAACATTTGAAATGGGGCTGACAGATGAAGAGACAGTACAGAAGAAAAGCATAGCTATTCAGATAGGTTCAAGTACTAATGTGCCAAGCAATGTCCCTAACAAACATGATCTTGCCGAGTCAATTGCTATGTTGTCTAAGAATTTCTCAAAACTTGCCAAATGATATGAGAAGTCTACACAAAACAATCCTGGCAAAAATAGGTTTTTTAAACCTCGGAGATCAAAATATGAAGATTCAAATGAAGACAAACATAAGGAAGTCAAGTGTAGAGAGTGTGGTGGTTTTGGTCAATACCAAGCCGAGTGTGCCAACACTCTTAAAAAGAATAACAAATCATACTGTTCTACTCTCAGTGAGAGTGATGATCCGGATGATAGTGGAAGTCATGATCCGGATCATATTGCTTTCATGACACAGTTTGTGAAAGAAACTGTGTCTGAGTCTATTCCTGACAATCCAGTTGTCAAGGCGTCTGAATACAGTGATGACGAAGAATTCACTGAAGAATCTGCCATGGAAGCATATAAAAAACTTTACACGAGTTGGATCATGGTAGTTCAAGTCATTGAAGGGAAAATGACTTGCTGCAGTCTAGAAACAACACTAATTCTCAGATCGGTGAACTTCAACATCTGAAGAAGCTTGTGAAAATGATGAATTCTGGATTATCTCATCTCGATGAAATCCTTTCTAAAGGAAAGAGTCCTCAGGATCATACTGGGCTTGGATATAATGGTGGTCAGATTTATGGTTGATTCTGTCCAGGACAGACCTCTGGAACACATGGTATAACTGGTCCAGAATTCGAAGTTGAAGCAGGAAACAAGTAGCAGCAAAAGTAGCACTCTCAAAAGACACGTGTTGTGTGTCACTACTATAAGAAACCAGGTCACATTCGACCTCATTGTAGAAACTATATCAATGACCTTAGAAGAATGAGAATGAGAGGATTGCCTCAGTCTGAACAGTCTGCTAGAAGAATGAATAGGAGAAACAGATCCAGGAACAACCACATAAATTATGTGGTTCATACTGCCCTCAACATACATGCGAAAAGTAGCTGGTACTTTGATAGCTGATGCTCTCGGCATATGACTGGAGATGCTAGCATACTGAGTAATATTAAAAAAGATTGCGCATATCAATCTGTTACCTTTGGAGATGGTGTTAAAGGTAGAGTGCTTGGTCGTGGATGTCTAAATGTGCATGGAATGCCCAATCTGGAGGACGTGCTGCTTGTAGAAGAACTAAACGCTAATCTAATTAGCATTAGTCAATTGTGTGACCAAGGTCTCTTGGTGCATTTCACTGGAGACAAATGTCTTGTCAAGAACAAAGAAAGTGTTCTTCTGATGGACGGGGACAGATCGAGGGACAACATTTATCTTCTTAACATGAAGGGCACTTACTTCAGATCTCAGCTTTGTGAAGCAAATTTATGGTATGAAAAGCTCGGCCATATCAGTTTTCGAAGATTGAGCAAATTTATGGTATGAAAAGCTCGGCCATATCAGTAAAGACTGAAGTTGTGATTGGTATTCCAAGATTGAGTATCGATCGAGGTAAAGCTTGCAGACGGTGTCAAGTTGGAAAACAGATTCACACATCTCATAAATCTATTAAAAAGATTACCACTTCAAACGCGTTGGAACTATTGCATATGGACTTGATGGGGCCTGTTCAAACTGAAAGTATTGGACGAAAGAGGTTCATATTTATTTGTGTGGATGAATACACTAGATTTACATGGGTGGAGTTCCTAAGAGATAAGGGAGAGACCTTCGAGATATTCAAGAAGTTGTGTCTCAAGCTTGAAGTGGAGAAATGAACTAATGTAGTAAGAATAAGAAGTGATCATGGTCGTGAGTTTGAAAATGCTTTCTTCAAATGTTTCTATGAAGAAAAAAAGATCGGTCAAGAGTTCTCTGCACCAAAAACACCTCAACAAAATGGTGTTGTTGAGAGGAAAAATTGGACGCTTTAAGAGATGAGCCGAGTCATGATGAAGGCCAAATTTGTCCCTAACAACCTCTGGGCTGAAGCAGTGAACACAACATGCCATGTCATTAATCGGGTGTACGTCAGACCCAAGACGAGAGTTACTCCCTACGAGTTGTGGAAAGAAAAAAGGCCAAACTTAAGGTACTTTCATATCTTCAGAAGTACTTGTTACATATTGAGAGACCGAGAGCAGCTTGGCAAGTTTGATGGCAAAGGAGATGAATGTATTTTTCTTGGGTATTTGATGAATAGTCATGTCTACCATGTATTCAACAAAAGGACCAAGATTGTGATGGAGTCCATTAATATTGTTGTTGATGATCTGGAAGAATCTGCTGCCCAAGTTGATGATGAAAGCATTGATGCTACTATCCATGTTCCAGCATCTGTGCCAGACAATTCGGAATACAGTGTCCTGATAGAAGCAAGACATGAGAAACTGGATGTTCACAAACCTTCAAAAGGTGTTCAGAAGAATCATTCTGCATCAGACATTATCGATGCTATGGGTGAAGGGGTTCGAACAAGAGGAGTTCGAAAGAACTATTGTGAATTGATAGCCAATATTTGTTACACCTCAACTGTGGAGCCCAAGAGTGTTAAAGAGGCATTGCAAGACAACTGATGGATTCATGCCATGCAAGAAGAGCTCTTATAATTTGAAAGAAATGAAGTGTGGGATCTTGTTCCACAACCTAAAGGTGTTACTGTTATCAGCACAAAGTGGATCTTTAAGAATAAAACCGATGAGGAAGGGAACATAACTAGAAATAAGACAAGACTTGTTGCCCAAGATTATTCCCAAGTTGAAGGAGTGGATTTTGATGAGACTTTTGCTCCAGTTACTCATCTTGAATCGGTTATGTTACTTCTCGCCATGGCTGCTTGGATAAAGTTCAAATTATACGAAATGGACATGAAGAGTGCCTTCTTGAATAGGTACTTATCTGGAGACGTGTTTGTTAGCCAACCTAAAGGTTTTGAAGACCCCCACTGATCGGGCTTATTCTAATTGTTCTCATTTATGCTATTTCATGCCTTAACCACTCGTTCACTGCATGTTTTGGAAAGATTTGATGTGTTTTTAGGAGATGTGCAGGTGGAAGGAATGAAGTGAAGAAATGCTCCATCTTTTGAAGAATGCAAGCAAGCAGCTCGTAATACAGTCAGTTTGGGCAAACCGACTGCTGTGGGAACATTTATTTTTGGTGCAAAACGACACACCAAATTTTGGCGCCGTTGCCGGGGATCGATTTTAAGCAGTTATTATTCTAATATTTTCAGTTTGCATTTTTTTTCTTTTCTTGGTTTTTCTTTATTCACAGGAAACATGGCTAAACCTGCTCCCTTGATCCGAGAGTTGGGCCGTCATCGAAACAATAGGCCTATTTGCATCGTTCTACCTACCATTGCCCACAATGCAGAGATTCGGCCGGGGTTCATACAAGTGCTACCCAAATTCAGTGACGCACCTGGAGAGAGTGCGCACACGCATTTAGCAGAGTTCGACTGGATTTGCTCTACCCTGCGTCCTCAAGGCTTTACGGACGACAACCTGCGCTTGTTAACTTTCTCACACACATTGCAAGGCCGAGCAAGGGAATGGCTTTTTGATCTCCCACCAGCTTCGATTTCTACATGGGATGAGATGGAGGAGCAGTTCCTATGCAAATTTTTCCCAGAGTCACGAGCTGCGAATCTTAGAATGGCCATCAGCAGCATCAAGCAAAAATCTAATGAAAGTCTAGCTAATTATTGGGCGCGATTTCAGCAGTTGTGCCGAAGATGCCCAGACCACGAGTTCTCTGATTATCAGTTATTCACTAACTATTTTTACCGTGGTATGTCAACTTTTGATAGGAAGATCATGGATGCTGCTAGCGGAGGGTCTCTCACCAACAAGACTCTAGCAGAGGCGAAACAGCTCATCATCGACATGGTCTCCGGTGGCCAGCAATATGAGGATGATGATGATGACAGATACTGATCGGTGAAGGGAGTCGAGAGAGCAGAAAATTCTGGAGTTAATGAGAAGATTGATGCTCTGACTTCTCTTGTCCGAGGTCTAGCTATGGTGTAGACACATAACACATATGATCCAGGTGAGAGGGACCATTCGAACATCGGCTGGAGGCAGCCGCAGGGCAGTCAGTATGCCCAAACTGACCGATCTGCACCGAGCATGACAGATATCATGAAGTGTCTGGAGAAAAGCAGTGCCCTGGTGAACAATTTGGCACAAAGTCAGAAGGCTTTCCAGCAAGAAACACAAGCCGCCCTAGGCAGTATGGGCACACAGATCACTCAGCTTGCCACTCAATTGAACAAGATGCAGGCGAATCAAGGCAAACTCCCCGTCCAAACTGAAATGAATCCAAGAGCGCATGTTTGCGCTATCACTTTGAGATGTGCAGAGGAGTTAGTTGAGTTGGAGGCTAAGAAGGAAAAGAACCCGCAGTATGGGCAAACTGCACAGACTGAAAACAAATCCAGTACAGAAGAAGAACAACCAGCTGCCGAGTCTGCCCTTACTGAGGTGAAATCTGAATCCAAAATTTCTAACTCTTGGGTTGCAGCACGTTTTCCATCCAGGTTGATTCGAAACAAGAAAGAGGATGATGAGAAAGAGATTCTCGAGCTATTCAAGAAGGTACCTTTTAGTGGGTTGACTGAAACCGCTGTAATAACAGATGAAGACGAGGAGATTCGAGATGTCATCATGCAGCTGTATACCACCAATGAATTTCCAACTCAGAACCTGACAGGCCGTATGCCCAAACTGACCAACTCAAAGCCGTTTTTACCATCTCATGTGAAGGCCCCCGTACTGGAGCTGAATGGGCAAAAAGCAAGGATGGTTGAGCTTTTGAGGAAGCATAAAGGTGTGAGGATGGAGACGACTACTTTTGACAGGGGTAGATCTGCTACCCCTGAAATTGTCTATTGATCGTGCCTTTCATATGTCGTGCCTCGGACGTTAAATAAGGGCGCTTCTCGGGAGGCAACCCGAGCATTTATTTGCTTTCTGTTTTTTATTTTATGTTTATTGTTCCAAAAAAAAAAACACGTCCTAGTCCAGCCTTCTAGTGCAGGTACCTCTTCTAGCGCTGCCCCTAACCTTGCCAAGCTCATGGAGTTATTTGACCATTACACACCAAGCTGAGCTACTACACTTGAGCGTCGTCTGTATGCCCTTACTGACCGTCTCCCCCATTGATTGCCAGTTTGCTCTCCTTCTCTATCCCTTTGTTTTTTATTTTCTTTCATTCATGTTGTGTTCGTTTTGTTGACTCTCTTCCCGGCACAGTGAGGACACTGTGTTGTCTAAGTGTGGGGGGGAGGAAGTTGCTATTTTGTGTCTAGTTCTTTTCGAAAAAATAAGAAAAAAAAATTGTTTTGCTTGTTTTTGTTGAGTATTAGCTGCCTGAGATTGAATTATACAAGGAGGACGGGTTATATCATGGATTATCTTGGTTTGTTTGATTGATTCTCTTGTGATTAAATTATGCTATTGCTCGTATGTATTCTTGAACGATGAAATGTGCAACTTGATCAACTTTTGATGAGCTTCGTAAACGTGAGATTTGAGCCTTTTGAGCATGTTATATATATTGAAAGCTCAATTTCATTCTTTTGATGAGTGTGTCGGATTTGAATGCTGAATTTCTGATTTGCCTTGTTGCCATGGTCATACTGCTTGTGAGTTTTCTTTTGCATGAAAATGATAAAGGCATGTAGGATTACCCCTTACTTTGGCCTGAATAAATTATCCGTACCCGACACTAACCCTTAGTGAGCTCGTTTGTGCCTGAATCCTCTCTTTCTTGATAGCCACTAAATATTTCAGCCTTAGCTTGTTTTGGCCTGCTCTTGTCCCTTGAAAGCATGTAAGTTATATTGGATTGTGTTGAGATGAGTTCGAAATTTACTTGAAGACAGTTAGTGCTGGAAGATTGAAGAAAAAAAAATGTAATGTCATGTTCTTTTCGAAAAAAAAAAGAAAAAAAAATGGTCAGTATGCCCAAACTGGACGTGGAGGAAATAGCTTTGAAGACCAGCACACAACTTGAGAAATATTGCAATATCTGAAGAAGTAGCTGAAGAACTCTGTGATCGAGTTATAATATGCTTGCATGTTTTCACTTATTTGAGCCACTTATCCAAATTATCCTACCTAAGCACCCTAGCCCCATTACAACCCATTTCAAAGATCTTTTGATTTGTGCATAGTTCTTACTTGCTTGGTAGTGGTTTTGACATATGGGCAAATCTATGTTTGAAGGTATCAAGTCGTGACTTGTGTGAATTAAATTATGTCCTTACTTTCTTTTGAGAGAAATTGAGCGAACCTTGGTGAGGCAGGATTGAGTTGCACGTTTTTGACTTGAATGAAGAGCATGTGTACAGTTTCATGAAATAAGAGAAGGGTTAGTGGATTGTGGATGGTTGTGTTGTAATCCTAACTTTGAGTGTGTTCAGTTTAAGACAGCCGGTACTTGACGTGTCATTTTCTGTTTTTATTTTAGAGTATGTTCTTTGTTTAGATATGCTCGAGGACGAGCATTGTCTAAGTGTGGGGGGGTTTTGATCGGGCTTATTCTACTTGTTCTCATTTATGCTATTTCATGCCTTAACCACTCGTTCACTGCATGTTTTGGAAAGATTTGATGTGTTTTTAGGAGATGTGCAGGTGGAAGGAATGAAGTGAAGAAATGCTCCATCTTTTGAAGAATGCAAGCAAGCAGCTCGTAATACAGTCAGTTTGGGCAAACTGACTGCTGTCGGAACATTTATTTTTGGTGCAAAACAACACACCACCCACCATCCTGAGTTTGTGTACAAACTGAAAAAGTCTCTTTACGGTCACAAACAAGCTCCACGAGCTTGGTATGAATGGTTAACCAAGTTCCTTCTGGAAAAAGGGTATGTTCGTGGTGGAGCTGATAGAACTCTCTTCATCAAGAGAGAAAAATTTGATGTGATCATCGTTCAGATCTATGTTGATGATATTGTCTTTGAATCTATCTCAAATAGACTAGTGAATGACTTTGTTAAGGACATGACATATGAATTTAAAATGAGTCTAGTAGGTGAACTAACCTACTTTCTGGGTCTTCAAGTGAAGTAAAAAGATGATGGGATATTTTTTTTCTTAAACAAAGTATGCAAGGAACTTGATAAGCAAGTTTGGTTTGGATAGCTGCAGCACAAAAAGAACACTTATGGAAACATCCGTGAAGGTGTAAAAGGATGAAACTGGTGTGTCAATTGAGCAAATGTTGTATCGAAGTATGATTGGTAGTCTACGCTACCTTACTGCAAGTAGGCCTGACATCTGCTATAGTGTGGGAGTATGTGCTAGGTACCAATCAGATCCTAAGGAAAGCCATCTGAAGTCTGTCAAGAACATAATCAAGTACATAAAAGGTACTGCTGAGTTAGGACTTTGGTTTTCCTATGATACAAACCCTAGTTTGGTGAGGTTTTGTGATGTAGATTGGGCTGGATGTACTGAAGATTGGAAGAGTACTTCAGCAGGATGTTTCTTCCTTGAAACAACATGGTTTCATGGTTTAGCAAGAAAGAGAATTCGATCTCTCTGTCTACTGCCGAAGCGGAATATATTGCGGCTGGAAGTTGTTGTACTCAATTTCTATGGATGAAGTAGATGTTGCTTGACTATGGTATGCCACAATCTGTCCTTACCATATTCCGTGACAACATGAGTGCCATAAATATTTCGAAGAATCCTGTCCAACACTCACGAACAAAACATATTGACATCCGTCACCATTTCATTCATAAACTTATTAAAGATGGATCACTTGTGATTGAATATGTTGGAACAGATGCCCAACTTGTGGACATTTTTACTAATGCACTTGATAGTGCAATGTTTGAAACACTTAGATCCTCTCTGGTCTGTGTGTTCTCTCAATTTCTCCTCAGTGAGAAGCCTCTTTGTACGGTCTTGGTCAGTGATGTATGTCCAAAGAGAGTAAAATGACCAAGTTTGATATGGTCTATGAGATGTGTTCCAACATATGTCCCGGACAGATGCTGGCTCAATACGAGCGGTTATTTTTCAAGGCAACTGAATTTTATTCAAAATTCTCTTGCATCTCAAACCTCCCTCTCTCGAAACTTTTACCCTCAAGAGACTTTCTCCTCTGAATTCAATGGAGGACAAGTCTGGGTCTTCCAAGTCATCTTTATTCAAGAAGCCAAAGATCTCCACACATGATTTATGGTGAAAATTGGGTGAACTTTCAAACCCACTGGTGTTTGCTCCGTTTAGCTCTTCTTCAGAGCAGTAGATTGAGGTGATTCCCAGTGTCTCTGCTTCTGTGTCTTCTTCTGTGACACCATCTGTTGAAGTCGTTCCTAGATCTGTGTCTGAGACAGATCTTGAGCCTGCTCCCTCTCCTAGGGTTACCTCTGAACCATCCTCGCCTTGATGGAGAATATAGAGGTGGTAGAAGCTTCAATTACCTCTGCAGTGGGAGATATTTCAGCCTCAATTGAGGAGTTTGCTGTGTTGATTGATGCTATGAAGGTTGTTCAGGTGTCGACTGCTCTTTCCGACACTCATATGTCTAGTGACTCTCTAATCGTCACTGTTCAAGTTTCTTTAGGTGAGGCTTCACCCCCTGCTACTGAAACCCTAACCCAGCCTGACGAGGAGAAAGAGAAAGCTTCTTTTGACCCTAATAAAGTGGGTGATGGAAGTGAGTCTTCTGCCCCTGAATCTGTTCCACCAAGTTTGGATCACTTTGCTCCTTCCGCCAAGACTCGCGGAACCAAACGCAAGTTGGAGTTGATGGATGAGTCTGTTACTCCTCCAAAGTCTGATGATGATGATGATGATACTCCTATTGCCAACATTAAATCCTGAGTGCTGGTGAAGATTGCTGAAAAGAAGGGGTCATCTTCAAAAACCCCCAAGGCAAAGAAAGCATCTGTAAAGAAGAGTGCTTCCAAAAAGGCATCTGCTAAGAAGGGTGCTTCCTCCAAAAAGCCTGTTGTTCCTCGCTGTGTTACTCGGAGTGTGTCCGAGCAGATGTTGGGTTAGCATCTGGTTCTCATTGTCCACTGATGAAGAACGCAAAATTATCTTCTCCCTCTGAAGATGAAGCAGATGATGTGTCTATGGATGTCTCTGACAGATCCGCTTCGGATTTTGAGGCCTATGATTTGAGTAAGTTTTTATGTGCTTTTCACAAGAGTCAATATAAGCTGGTTGTTGGTCGCTCCCTTATGTTTGAGCGTAGATTGGTTAATACGGATGTGGAAGGTATTGGGGTTATTGAGCTTTTGCATGATTTGAGATTGGAGAAATCTGCTTAAACTGCCCCTACTTTTATTGCTGCTATTGTGCATGAATTATATGCAAATCTGTCTAAGTCCATTCGTGATGCATCATTTGAGCATGCTTTTTCTGTATTTGTGCGGGGATATTAGATTCCTTTTTCTCCTTCTGTGATCAATGCTTATTTGGGTCATGAATATGTTGTTGCTCCTGCTCCGGTATTTGATCTTAATGAGGTTGTTGTTGAGTTAACTAGAGGACGCAGATGTGTGTGGCCATCAGGAAGATCTTTGTTAGCGTCAGATTTAAGTGTGAAGTATTCCATACTTCACAAGATTGTTGTTCGAAATTGGATTCCCAGTACTCACAACTCTACTGTGCACAAGCCTCTGGTCTGTTGCTATACAAGGTTGGAACTCGAGTGGAGTTCAACCTAGGGCAGCTCATTTTTAAGCACGTTGTGGCCCATGCTGAATCTACAAGAAGTCAGCAGCCCATTGGGTTTCCTGGCATGATTTTCAGCATTATAATGGCACAACATAATGTAGTGACTGCAGATGATGTATATGAGCTAGAGGCGCTGCCGCTCATAATCAGGCAGAAGTTATTTTCGTCCCAGCATGCCAAAGATATTTCTGCTAGAGCTGATGTTGCCAGCTCTGGAACTGTGCCACCATTTGTCCCTAACAGATCTGCTTCCATTTCATTTGTCACCTCTATTTTCTTTGACAGACAGATTAAATCGTTGGAGCGCGAAGTGCAGTTTCTGGGGAAGTTCATCTGGACTTTTAAGACTCGAAAGTAGGAGTTGGAGTCTTTCCTGATGGATCTTCGAGCTCGGGCCCTTGGCTTAGCCTTGCCGCTTGATGCGCCGCATACTGCTGGAAATGCTGCTGATGTTGTTTCACTCACTTCTTCTACTGTTGATGATGATGCTGATGCCTCTCCGCGTTGAATGTCCTTACTATTTCTGGCAACAATTAAGGGGGAGAGAATGTCTGTCTGCTGCTGATGATCTGCTACTTCTAATGATAAGAATGTGTGTGATATTCTAAATTTTTTTTGTGCAAAAACTTGCTGAATAATTTTATTAGAGATGTTTCTTTACCTCACTTTTATTCTGTTGGTCTGTACTGAATATTTGATCAACCAAAACAATGCAGTCTTGACTGCGAAAACAATGATCGTGATATTTGAAGGCACTCCTAGATCAGACTCAAGGGGAGTGTGCATGGAACTGTCCCAGACAAATTTTAAATATATCGCTTGTTTTGATATATTTTGATCTGCGAAGTTTATTCAAGTGTTATGCAGATTGCAAAAATAATTATCGACCATAAATGCCAAATGGGAAGATTATTAGTACCACCGTCATGCACTTAGTGTTTGTGTTGTGTTATTGACGAGATATGTTCGACAAAGTGTGCTTGGGTATGTCCCAGAAACCATTTATTCCGCTGTGCAAGTTAAAGAAGAACAATTGGCGATGTTTCCTCTGATGTCCAAGATAGATCTAGGGGCACTTTTATATGGCAGTTTTCATATATACGAGATCTTGCGCGGATCTGTTCGTGAAAGGTAAGATATGTTCAATTGACTACCTTGTGGAGTAGATACTGAGCTGCAAATAACCCTCATATCCAAGAAAAATATCTACACACATTTGGGAAGATCACAAACCATAATCTACTTACCATATTGATGGCCATGAAGATCGGCGACATTTGTGAAGTAAAGATTATAAGAAGGCCGATTCTTTTTACAATTGGTACCACTTACACTTGTTTAGATTCTCTTGGAAGATTATTTGAGAGTCATTTCGTTTGTGGTCTTTATATTAGCTAGTAACTGTCCCACATTATGTTATAGCATTTGAGTGTTTTTGAGTAAAACACGTGAGGGGTTTATTAATCTATTTTGTATGCAATCTCGGGAGAGATTGTAAGTTGAAGTCATGGGTAGCTAGAGAGTGTCTAGTGTCACAGGTGTAAGGGGATCTTAGAACTTTCATTTAGTGAAAGAGTTCATGGAGAAGAACGGGCGACATAAGGAGGGAGTCCTATATGTGTGAGATCCCAAATATACTTCATGAAGGAGTAATAAATGAATCTTCAAGTTTGGGAGCAATCCCTCCATAGTAGGTTGTTTAACCGAACTGGGTTATCAATCTCGTGCGTATTTTACTGCTTTATATTTTATGTTCTTACATCTATCCCACACATATCGTAGAACAATTGTTGGCAGTACTTATTAAATACTTGTGAGCACAGATTATCATTTTTCAGATGATCATGATAATGCTTCAGATTGTATGTACAAAAAAATTCAAGGCAGAGAAAAATAAAGATAAAGCATATTGTGCAGTTGATCAAGATAGTGCTTTAGATTGTAGGAGTACTACTACTAAAGGAGTGACAGAGCTAGAGAATTCACATGAGATTAGTAAGTTCATCCAAGCAGAGCTTGCTAAGCATATGGCATCATATTTCCAAAAGGAAATAAAATCTTCTGATGAGATTCCTACAACCCATCTTGCAGAGATAGGAGAAGGGTCTTCTGAGTCGGCATATAGAGGACATTATGAATTTGGTACTAATACCAACATCAGGAGGCAGAAATGGATTATAGATTTGGGGGCTAGTAATGACATGTGTTGCAACATGGGGTTACTAACAGACTTGCAGAAATTGAAGCAGCCTCTACAAATATTTTTGCCAGATGGCAGCAAACTTTGGGTGTTTCTTGCTGGAAAGGCAAAGTTGAATGATAGAATTACCTTGAAGAATCCCCAATTTACTCATAACCTACTGTCTATGGGACAATTAACTCAAGACATAGGAGGGAGCGTACAATTTCTAGCTACACACTATTGATACAGACAAAACAAACTTCCAAAATTCTTGGCATGTGCACTATGAAAGTATCCTTGTATGTTTTTCCACAGAACTCAGAATTCTTAGTAGTAGCATGTGCAGTTCAGCAGCAACCTACTCTGCTGGAATTACATAGATTATTGAGACATTCGTCTAGCAGTACAATGGAACATCTTGACAAACCTGCGAAGAGAGCTAGATTGGAGGATTTTGATGCCTTGAAGACTTATCAAGTGTGTCATGAATCTAAAGAACAGAGGAATCCCCTTCCTCTGTTGAATAGAAGAAGCATGGTCCTTTTTCCACTGGTTCACATTGATACTTGGGGGCCTTGCAAAGAACATACACTTACTGGAACACCATACTTTCTTACCATAGTGAAGGACCACTCAAGGGATACTTGGATTTTTCTGTTCAAAACTAAAAACACAGGTCTGGAAAATTGTTCAAGATTTCCTTCTCATGCTGAATACACAATATAATGCTAATGTCAAGGCTATAAGAACTGATAATGGCACTAGTTTGTGAATGGACAGATGCAACAAGTATTTTCAGCTCATGGAATCCATCACCAGCTGTCTTGTACTTATTCACCCCAGCAGAATGGGATAGTAGAAAGAAAACACAGGCATTTACTCCAAGTTCCTCGAGCTCTTATGTTTGACAGCAAACTCTCTATTCAATTTTGGTGTTATTCTGTGTTATATGCTACTTGGATTATTAATAGACTTCTTTCCAAGCTCCTCTCTTAGAAATATCCTTATGAAATTTTATCAGGAAATATTCCAGATTATAAGACACTTCATCCTTTTGGTTACCCAGTGTTCAGAGCAAACCATGTTCCTCATAAATCTAAATTTGATGTCAGAAGTTACCAATCTATCTATTTGGGTATATCATACCAGCATAAAGGATTTCTCTTATATGATCTTCATACCAAGATTATCTCTATCAGTAGAGATGTCATTTTTTATCCTACCATTTTCCCTCTTCAAACCACTTCACCTTGTTTCTCTTCCATTTCATTCCATTTATATTAATACTACACCAGATAGCTGTGCATCTCAGCCTACAGTTACTCATACTCCAATTCTTGGTACTCAGGTTCCTTTACGTGACTCGGGAATTAAGTCTGCACCTATCACTGATGCTGAGGTTTCTGTTCTAGATGCTGATGTTCTCTCCAGAATTCAGGAGCCTATTGCAGACAAAGAGAGTAATCTATACCATAAGGTTACTCCACAGGTACTCAGGAAGAGTACTAGAATCAAAAGGACACCTGCCTATCTGTAAGATTATGTTTGTCATAATAATCTTGCTCATTCTCTCACTTCATACACCTTTTCTTATTTTACTTCAAGGAAATTTACATCTTCTTATCATGCTTTTCTTATGAATGTTGAAACTTTGAAGGAACCCTCTGGTTATAAGGAAGTTTGTCTTCACAAGGAGTGGATAGAGGCTCTGAACAAGGAATTGGCAGCACTAGAATCTAATCAAACATGGGATTTGCAGCCTTTACCAAAGGGGAAGCATGCTATTGGCTATAAGTGGGAGTTTAAGGTAAAATTGAAAATTGAAATCAGATGGTACTGTAGAGTGATGCAAGGAAAGATTAGTTGCAAGGGTTATAATCAAGAATTTGGGATTGATTATACTGAGGTTTTTTCTCCAGTTGCCAAATCTGTCACCGTTAGGTTGTTTTTTTGCATTAGCTCCTCCTTAGTCCATCTCTTTAGGTAATTACTTCTATCAAAATCTCTCTGCATGATAAATTCACCATTAAAGACCTGGGAAATGCCCAAGATTTCCTTGGGATGGAGGTTGCTAGATCTAAGGAAGGGATATACCTATGTCAGAGAAAATATATCCTTAACTTGTTGTCTGAGGTTGGTTTGTTGGGTAGTAAGCCAACTGGAACTCCTGTACCCCCTGGGATAGCGACTCTATCTCACTCCCATGGGGAACCCCTTGCACAGCCAGATTCATTCCGCAGAATTATTGGCAAACTCTTGTATTTAAACCTTACAAGACCTGATATTTTCTTTGCGGTGTAACAGCTCAGTCAGTACATAAATAGCTCTACTAAGGTGCACTACGAAGGTTATCTAAAGGGCAGTCCCTCCCTGGGGCTATTCTATCAACACGTAGCAGATTTCAAGATCAATAGCTATTGTGATGTTGATTGGGGGGCCTGTATTGACACTTGTCGTTCTGTTTCAGGATATTATGTGTTTCTTGGACATTGCCTCATCTCATGGAAGTGCAAGAAACAAACCACCGTGTCCCTTTCTACCACGGAGGCAGAATATCGAGCCTTATGTTTCACTGTCAAAGAGCTTCTCTGGATATCATACATGCTCCATGATCTAGGTGTATCTGTGCCGCGTCCCATTCCTGTTATGTGTGACAACAAAGCGGCTATACAGATCACGCAAAATCAGGTGTACCACGAGCAGACCAAGCGCCTTGATTTAGACTGTCATTTTGCCAGACAGCATTATCGCGAGGGGTTTCTTCTTCCTCTTTATGTGTCAACGAAGCTTCAACTTGCAGACTTGTTCACCAAATCCCTCGCTAGTCCTCAATTTCATCTTTAATTGTCCAAACTCTCTCTCGACGACGTGCACCGGCTCGAGTTTGCGGAGGGGGGGGGGTGTTGACGTTCCCATTTCCATGCATGCAATCACATGCAGCAGCAGCACATGAGTGCTATTATACAGCAGCAGCAACTTCAACCCTCATGTGCTTAGCCTACTACCATGCACGCCACGTGTCTATCTCTACCATGTTTTACTCCAGGACCACTACGTATAGCAGTAGATATTTTGATGCGTATTCCTAAGGCATGATTGTATATAAATAAGCAGTACATTGCTACTGTAACTCTTGAGATTTTTTTCCAGAAATAAAACTTTCGTATTCCTATCTAATTTTATTTATAAACTAATTGCATATTCTAACCCTATCCATTATCAAACAATCTTGATCATTAAAATAATTTGATTGTATGACTTTGATTTATTCTTATTTCCTACATGAGAATAGTGTTTCTATTTGAACTCTCCAATATATATATATATATATATATATTATTCTCTGTCGTTTGATGAGTTCTCCCAACCAAATGTTTATGCATTTGACTAGTTAACACATCAACCTCAATTCAACTAACGTGGAATTTAAAGATTCATTTATATCATAGACTTTCTCCTTTGTTTTCTCAAAATAGACAAATAAATAAATAAAAAGAAGACGAAGACGAAGACGAAGACGATGAAAGTGAAACACCAAGCAAAAGATTGTTTTGTCGCTACCGCTTGTAAAGTCTACATAATAATTAATGAGAGAGATGGTTTTGCATTGACCCAGTGGGGACTAGAGGAACGTATGTTAAGGCCATGCATGAATTATATATAAATCGAACTATTTTATTAATATATATCCATACCATCAAAGTTTGAGCTTGAAAATATTCGGTTCTTTAGCTGGTGATTACTAATTTTGTAATTAGCAATTAATTAGTAATTATAAAATTAAACTACATATTATAAGAAAATTAAAATTGAAACAAAAGGAATAGAAGAGAAACTATTAACATGTGTAGATGTAAATTAATGAAGTAAGCCGTCTTATTTCGAAAGGGGATGGGTGACTTATAAATTATAATCTTTGCATATCCACACCAGCATATGGATGATTTAGAAGAGTTTTTCTTATTATTATTATTATTATTATTATTATTATTATTATTATTATTATTATTTTATGTCGGGAGAATACTACAGTTATTATCGAAGTGTGCACAGATTAAATATACGGTACAAAAGAACTAACGTACCGGGTAAACTTCGCTCCCATATAATAGGGGGAAAACATAAACCATTAACAATCATTAAATTATAAAGCCGAAAAAGACTCAAAATCGAAGAAAAATTCGAGTGTTATTGAATCTCAAAATTAATTAATGAAATATTAGTGGAAGTCTGAAACATAAAAAATGTGGTTCAAAATGTCGTCTGATATTTTATGTATCTAAACACGAGATCGATCTTCTAATTTACTTTTTAGATTCTATTCTTATGTTTCACTATTAAAAACTATTATAATAATATTATTAAAAGAAGAAAAAATTTCTAATCAAATCTAATTCACATTTATTTTTAAAACTTGAAATTTTAAAAAACTATATACCTTAATTATGGAATAACCAACCCTAATAATCAATCAACTAAAATAAATTAATTTAAAAAATTAATTATAAACTCTAATTCAGTGGAATAAACCCTCATATAATAATTATATAATTAAACTAAGTCACTATAAAATTGAAATTGAATAAAAAAATTGATAGCGGGACATATAAATTTGATTATGGAATAAATTTTAATTTTCGTCCCATAGGACTTGTCAATCCGTTTTTGATCCCAATACTATCATATATGATCTCAAATCCAATAAATTTCAATTTTGGTCTCACTTTTTAGCCTCAAAATCGTAGGACTAAATCGGATAATTTTTTTTATGAAAAATAACTAAAAATGGTAATATCATGATTAAACACGGACCAACGCATGCCCTGTGCGACCAAAATCAAAATTTATTAACTTATGAATTGTGATGCAGCAATGCCATCCCTTTTAATTCCTCAACTGGTTTCTAATTCATACATGAGAAATTAAAATATCATGAATAACAAAATGTCGTAAAAAAACATGAGTCAAACACTGAGATACAAGAGAGGAGGATTCGAAGAAGGGGGAACAGTGGAAAAAGTGGAGAGAGAGAGAATCAACGTATTGGTGATATCTATATATATATACATATATTCTTCTGCAGCTTATTCATAAACGAGAGAATTAAGAAAATAAGAAGAATAAGCCAGGAATCTAGGATGAAAAAGGAGGGAAAAGTGATATTGAGAGCAATGGAGAAATTCCTTTAGCTCAATCGGGATCATTTCCAAGTCACCTCGGATCTCCAGAATATTCATAAGGTTAGTTGCATTTTAAATCACTTGTAATAATCCCTTCAATATATATATATATATATATATATATGTATGTATGTATGTATGTATATCACATGTTATAATCGGACGTAGTTCCAAATCACATGTAATTAATTTCAGTCTTTTGTAATTCATCAACTCAGAATATGTTCAAAATCCCATGCATGTAAAAATTAAATTATGTTGCAGGCTTGCATCTTGAATACTTCAAATTTGCATATATAGTACTTATTTAAACTTAGAAGTGATTTTCATGAATTCGAAACTTCAGTACTACAAAATTAAATACTAGTAGATCATTTTAATTAGAATTTCTGAAAAACACAGGACATCCTGAGTCCCATTACCGCCAATCAATGTATAATGCTGTAATTAAAGGCGATTGGGCACCTGCTGAAAAGATATTGAGTCGAGATCCGAGTTTAGCTTTTAAAGAGCTTACTGAAACGGGCGATCGAGCGCTTCATGTAGCTGTTTGCATGAAGAACACACAAATTATACAACAATTAGTTAATCGTGTAGTGGATCCAAGAGAGTTAGAGTTGCAGGATGGGCGTGGCTATTCAGCATGTTGCTATGCAGCAAAGACAGATGATGTAGATGCTGCAGAAATAATGATGAAAAAATCCAAATTTGTGCAATATACGAAACAAGCATCGCACCACTCCCCTTCAACTTGCAGTGTTCTATGGAAAAAAAAAATCGGCTATGCGTTTCCTCAGATCAGCTCAACTTCATGATTTATCTGAAGAAGAATGGGTCGAACTCTTGCTTGTCTCTATACGAAGCAAAATGTATGGTATGTATCAAACTATCAATCTAAGACTTATAAATATAATCATCAATTTTGAAATTAGTACATGGAAGGTATTTAGTAAAGAATATATATGTTAAGTTAAAAATGATTAAAATAATAAAGCAATCGAACTTTTTATAGTTGTGGATAGGTTCAATATATATATATATATATATATATATATATATATCTATATCTTTCAAGCTCAAACGGATAACATGTAAAATCACTAATATATATTTTATTGTGCAGGTGTAGCTTTAGAAATATTGGAAAAGGATGGAAGTCTTGCAGTGAAGAAGGGTGTAGATCAACAAATTACAGCTTTGCATGTCCTGGCTCAACTTGATTTATCAGGTATCAAATTAAATATAATCTTCATTAATATATTTATTTGAAAATTTAATTCCAAATCATAAGCTAATGATTTAGGACCTGATCGATTAAACATAATGTCTCCCTACCTCGTCTCTGTTGATTTATTTTAGGGTGGAAAATTAAAGATGAAAGAGAAATGGAACATGATCTTCGCAATTTTGCGGAGAAGCTATGGGCACAGATTCAAAAACTAGTAAAGAAACGTGAAGATCAACAAACAGCTTTGCATGTTCAGTCTCAACTTGATTTATCATCATCAGGTATCAAATATATATAGTATTTTTTCTTAATATTTGAAAATTTATTTCCAAATCATAAACTACAAATATTAATTAGAACCTGATATCTCCCTATGGCACTCTGTTGATTTATTTTATGGTTGAAAATTAAAGAACAAGCAGTAATGGAAAGTCGTGATCTTTGCAACTTGGCTGAGAAGCTCTGGGCGGAGATTCAAAAACTGGAAAAGGATAAGGTGCTCGAATTGATAAATAATCCTCCAATTATACACGAAGCAGCAAAAGTCGGAAATGTGGAGCTTATAACTATGATTACTCGCGCTTACCCTGACCTTTTAGAGCACACCAACGACGAGGGACACTCTATATATCACACTGCTGCTATGTATCAACAAGAGTTCATGCTTGAATGCATCAAGCAACAACCAGAAAATATTAGAGGGTACAATGGTATCTCAGAAGACGTAAATGGTAACAACCTTTTGCATTTAGCTGGGAAATTACTGCCTACCGATTGGTCGAAGATTATTTGTGAGCCAGATCTTCAAATGGAAAAAGAGCTTGCTTGGTTTAAGGTCAGATCAAAACCAATTTCAGATTATTTGTTGATGTAGAAGACAGAATTATCAGTTTTTAGGGTTAATTAATTGGGCAATTTACATTTTCGATACTTACGAAAAATAGCCCACTTTTTCAAATTTTTTTACAAATCTAACATTTGATCAATTTTACTGACCGAAAATCGTGATTAGTTGTATTTTAATCTTGATTTGAGGATTTCTTTTTTTGTGGTTGGGGAAATGCAAATATTGAAATACAATCAATTATATAGGTTTTTCGGTCCGAAAAAATTGATCAAATATTAGTTTTTTTTTTTGAAAAAGTGGATATTATTTTATTAATTTTTGAAAAAGTAGGTTATTTTTTTAAAAAAAATCCCAAAATTTGGGTACCAAAGTGTAATTTACTCTAATTAATTGCTAACTTTTCATTATTTTCAAAACTAGAGCACATATAAACATAGTCAATTACACTCCACGTTTGTTCATCAGGGATGGTCTTGTGGTAGAGTGGTGTTTCTTGAGGCCAAAAGTTTCAGGTTTGATCCACCACCAATAACACTAGGTGTGAGTCTATCATACCTCACTTGCCAAGTGTGGTTTACCTCCCTCATGTAGGTTTGTAGGCTATTATACAGGGGCGGCGTTTACCCAGTGCGCACCATGGTAGTGACTACGGGTTACCCTCGATATCCAAACTACACCTCACGTTTCAATTTTAATGGTATTAAACATCCACAATTTATTCATTAAGTGGCTAAAACTACGACCGCTGCATACAGAAAGTGGAGAAAAGTGTACCTCCATTCTTTGCGGAGATGAGAAACAACAGCGGGTACAGACCAAGAGAAGTGTTTTGGAAGGAACACAAGAGCTTGGCAGAAGAGGGCGGGAAGCATTTGAAGAGCACAGCAGAATCCGGCATGCTCGTCTCCACCATTATTCTAACGGTGGTGTTTGCTGCTGCGTTTACTCCTCCGGGAGGATACGATCAAACCGAAGGAAAACCTATACTCGTTATTCGGAAGAACAGATGGTTCTCGATCTTCGTGGTTTTCGATATATTGGCATTGCTTAGCTCGACCTACTCTATCTTAAACTTCTGGTCCATTCTTTCCTCCGAATACAAAGAAAAGCAGGTCTTCAGCTCGCCCAACCACTTGAGACAGGCTCTCGCTGCACTCTTATTATCTTTGTTGTGCGCCATGTCCACCTTCTTGGCCGCCTTCTTCATGGTCGCCAGGACAAATACAGAGCTTCTTGCAGCGTTTATGATTCCCATCTACATGTTTCTCGTCGTCGGAATTTCTTTTCAGTTTTTCAGGATATTCCCCAGAGCGAACCTTATAAAGCATTATTATTCGCGGAAGGAGAGGGACCAGAAAAAGTCCCAGTAATTTACGAGGAAAAATTGTTTAATCCATCAAAGTATGCAGTGGATTATAGATTGGTTAGATTTTATTAATTGTTTATTGTTCTATTTATTGTATGCATGTGTTGTATGTTGTTTCCAATTTAGTTATGTACGAAATTATTATATCAATTCCAATCATCTTTCTTTAATTTGTTTAGTCCAGTAGTAATGAAATGAGCCATGGCTACACGTACTGTGCCCCTATCTAGCTTTACTTTATTCAAGAAGTGGTTCTTCGCATGAAATCGTACGTCGATCTATTGTATTTTACTGTCGATCTATTTTATTTCTATGTTGTATATGTTGTACAATCATTTTTTTTAGTTTTTTTCCTTCAATTTCAATTTTCTTGTGGATTAATTTAATTTTAAACTTGTTATTTAGAATTCATCCTGCCAAATTAGAGTTTATTATTCCCTCCGTTCCGATTATATAGTCCATATTACTCATTCTGTCCCGATTATATAGTCTTTATTTCTACTTTGAGGTGTCCCGATGATGTAGTGTCATTACTATAAGTATTGTTATTTTTAATAGGAATGTATTTATACCCTTCTTTGGTTTTAGAAATTTAAAAAATTAAACACTTAAGTTTTTTAAAGTCATAAATCTTAAATGTCATTCTTTCAAAAAAAGAGCAACATTAATTAAAATGACTAACTTAATTTGCATTTAAATTGAATTTGATCAATTCTATTTATATTCATTGTCTTTGCACTTCAAGAAAATAAAAATAAAAAACCATTTCTTTCATCTTCCATACATGTATGGTTTTTGGTGCATAGTTTTTTTTTAAGAAAAATAATTAAATTTTGGCGCAATGTTTATAAATATTTAAAATTGAATATCATGGAAATTTTGTAGGATGTGAGTGAATGTTTAATTATTGGAGAAAAACTTTTAAGTTTCAATAATATAAAATATTTTAGATTTTTAGATATTGTTAGTTTTGATTTATATCATTAATTGTATATTTTGTTTGTTTAAAAAAATACATTAAACTTGAGATAAAATATAAGTTTTATTAATTTTCATTAAATAAGAGTAAAGTTGGAAGTTTAGCTTTTATTTTTTGTTTTCATAAATATTTTTAATCTACGTGCAAGTAGAAAATGAACTATATAATCGGGACGGATGAGGTACTATTTTGGAGTGTCTCAATTATATAGTCTTACTACTTTAAGTAGTATTAATTTTTATAGTATTGTACAAATACACCCTTTGTTGAATCTTGAAAATTGAAAAACTAACCACTTAAATTTTGAAAGTCATAAATATTAAATAAGCATATTATTGAAAATCTAGCTTTAATATCTATTTTTTTATAAATATTTATAATCTACGTGCAATTAAAAAAGAGACTATATAATCGGAACAGAATAAGTATCATTTTGTAGTATGTAATTTTCAGCCTTTAGTTATTAAATGATGAATATTTTAAAAATTAAATGTTAAAACAATTATAATCAACCTTAATTCATTAGGATAAATTTAAATAACAAGTGTAAAAAATAAAGCATAATAAATTGAAATAGGAGAAAATAATGAAGAAAAATAAGGGCAATAGAACTTAGTTACAATATGAAAGCAATATTGACAAATTACCACCAATGAATTTCTGAGGTTGGTCAAATTACCTAAGTCATTTTCAGGTGAAACTGTTTTGACTGTCTGCTACTTGATCAACAGATCCCCTTCAGTTCCTTTGGAATTTGACATTCCAGATAGAATTTGGGGTGGGAAAAGTATCTCTTATTCTCACTTAAAAAAATTTGAATCCAAAGCAGTCATGCATGTCCTAAATGAGCAAACTGGATAGTAAAGTCACTCCATGTATCTTTGTTGGATATGGAGATGAAAAGCTTGGTTACAAATTATAGATCCAGAGAAGAAGATAATTATTTGGGGCAAAGATGTTGTCTTCCATGAGCATGAGACTATGGAAGATTTGTAGAAGAAACGAGAATGCATAGAGGTGTTGTTGATCTAACTCTACAACAGATTCATTCTACCATTCCTAAAAGTGCAAGAGACAGAAGTTGAAAATAAGCAAGCTGCAAATGATCAAGGGCTAAATGTTGAGAAAGAAGAGCCACCACTAGAGAATCTAGAACAACTGCTTAGAAGATCCGAGAGAGAGCGTATACCATCATCAAAATACCCCAGTTCAAGTTATGTGTTGATCACTGATGAGGGGAGCCTGAAAGCTTTAAGGAAGTCCAAACTCTCAAGGATAATAGTTGTTGGATTAAAGCCATGCAGGAGGAGATGGAATATCTACACAAGAATGGTACTTATGACTTAATTGAGTTACCTAAGGGCAAGAGAGTACAAAGCACGCCTAGTGGTAATTGGGTTCAGTCAGGAAAAATTGAATTGCTTCCCTATTATTTTTCCCTTTTGGCCCAACTCCCTAAAAGCCTAGAATCCTAAACCCTAACCCGACCCACGGTACCTCCCTTATATACTCTCCTAACCCTAATCTACCTTAATTACTTCCTTAACCTCTCTAATAAAAGCTGCGCCGATCCCTCTTCTCTGATAAGCCTCACCGTAGAAACCCTAACCATAATCTTCTTCTCCGATCTATCTCTGCCCGGTTATCTGTGTCTCTGGCTGGAATCTTGTCTGCAGATTCCTGTTTGGCCTATGAGTTGATTCGGCAGTGTATCTTTGAGTTGAGATAACCCGTGAGAGCTTCAAGCCTATCATTTCACCATCCCCTCTTGGTCCGGGTCTCATCTGTCACCGGAAACTCCTTTGCCGCCGTCCCTAGGAACATTTGAGCCCAAAAGTGCCTTTGGGCACCTTTTTCTTCACAAATCTCTCTCTATTTTAACTATATATATATATCTACTGTCCCTGTGTGCGTTGGTCTCTGATTTGATTCTATCTAACTCCTGTCTTTACCTCTACCTCTACAGATCTACACTTGACTTAGCCAGCCTGTGAAAAAATCACCCTAGATCTTTTGATCTAGCTTCTGAGGCTGCATCTGAAGGAAAAGACCTAAGTTCTAAACTCACAGCTGCTTGAGCAGCTCGTGGGGCAGACCGCCGAGGACAGAGAAGCAAGCGGTGAACCCCAGCCAGGCCCGGTACCACAACACTGGTATCAGAGCTTGGTACACCTGGCTGGGGCACCCCCCTGCCTACATCTGCCTCACCCTGCCGTCGGTAAGGGCCGTGCCGAGTCAACCCCTTGGGCTTAAATTATTGTGGTAAGTCCGGTCTTCTCCTACCTGAGAAGACCGGCTCTGGTATAACTCTCTAACCCTAAGCTCATCTGTGGTACCTTGCGATCCTTCTATGCTTCCGACTAACTCTCTGTTATCCCTGGTATTCAAAGCCAAAAACCCTAGTTTCCAACCCTTGGTTGGTCTAGATTCCATTCAAGGTTTCCTCGTGCCAGTTGTCTAGTGGTTTGGGAAAGGGTTCTGCGAGTTGGTTTTGTGTGTTTTCGGTTGTTTCTCTGTATCTTGTGGTGTTTTTCGCTATTATTGTCCTCTGATTAGTGAGTTCTACGGTTGTTGGGGCTGAAACTCTGTGATTGTGAGTTTCAGTGGACTGACTGCGTTTCAGTGAGTTGATCATTGTCTGAATTCAAGTTTTGAGGTTGCCCTGAGTGAAACCTTGCTCCACAGATCAATCTGTGCTGAGAACTGGGCTCTCCTCAGCGCTCTATCCTCCGTGTCCACTTGATTTAGTGCTTGTGGTGGTTTTTCTTGTGTGTTTTAAGGTGGATTATTGTGTTCTTGGTGTTTCTGTGATTTCTGGTATGATGAATAATTTGAATGTTGTGCCTTTTAATGGCAAAGACGATTTTGGTGATTGGCAGACTCGAGTTGAATGCATTTTGACAAAAGAAAACCTGCAAGATGCAATTTATGAAAGAATTGATGGAAAAGAAACTGAGAAAAATCTCATTAAACTGAATGCTAGCGCCAGAGCTACTATTTTGTTAAATTTAAATAGTTCTGTTGTGAGAAAAGTGTCCCATCACAAATGTGCTAAAGATTTATGGGAAAATTTGACTTCCTTATATGCTGCTATCTCTGAAGAAGCTGCTTATTCTTTGCAAAATCAAATTATGAATTTTCAAATGGATCCTTCAAAAGATGTTGATACTAATGTTGAGGAATTTTTTAAACTATTATAGGATCTGAAATTAGCTGGTGATAACACTTTGGAAAAGTATTCTGCTCAAATTTTGCTTGGTTCAATTCCTGAAACTTTTTCTGATGTGAAAACTGCTTTGAAATATAGTGGCTCTAAAGTTACTTGTGATATGATTGTTAGCTGCCTGAAAACCAAGGAAAGTGAGATTAAAAAGCTTAAATCTAAGCCTATGCAAAATGATATTATGTATGTGAATAACAGAAATCATGAGTTTAAAAGCCTATTGTTAACCCTGAGAATCCCAGTGTGATTGTTGCTGAAAGGCATATGAGAGAAATGAATATGAGACAAAACCAGTACATGAATCAAAATTATGCTCATTCTTCTCATTCTTCTGATCCTATGTATAATTATCCTGCTCGTGCACCCAATCATGCTCCTGATCATGCTCATTTTCATAATTATACTCATAATCATGGTCATGTTCCTAATACTGCTACAAATCATGCATACAACCCTAACTCTGATAAAAAACTAAGGAAAATATGTTGGAATTGTGGTAAACCTGGTCATATGTCAAATAGATGCAAGCAGCCTAAGAAGAATAAGGGTTATATGCATAATCATGCCAATAATGTGATGCACTATAATTCTCATATGTCTGATTTGAATCCTCATAACTCTGACCTGATTTCTCATGATTCTGAATCCCATAAGATGCATGAAAGCAATGATGATAGTGGTATCTATATGGTTCATGATGTTTATGACTTTCAGTTTATCAATTATACCAATGCTATCTCCAAAAATATGCATATTAATGAGTGGTTGATTGATTCTGGCTGTACATTTCATGTTACTCCCTTTAAGGACATGTTTTATAACTTGAACTTCATAAACTCTGGGCATGTTGCATTAGTTGATGGTCAAAACTGTGAAATTCTTGGAAAGGGAGATATATGTCTAAAATTTGAAAATGGATCTATGTTAACTTTAAATGAAGTCAGATATGTCGCAAAACTAAAATTCAGCCTGCTCTCTGTGTCTAAAAATGCTGATCACATGATTGATGGTTCTGTGAACAATCTGAGGTTCAAATTTGAAAAGGATTCTATGCTATACTTCAATGCTCCTAGAAAGGGTGACTTATATACTGTAACTGCTGAATCTGTTCCTTTGCCTGTTGCTAATGCTGTTCAACATGATAAAACTGCTCTTTGGCATGCTAGGTTGGAGATCTTGAGTAAAGCTGGAGCTTTTGGAAATGATAGAATAACTAATGTACCTTTCTGTGAACCATGTGTGCTTGGAAAACATCATAAAGTGTCTCTGTCTGCTACTATTCCTTATCCAAGAAAGCATGTTAGTTCTGAAACACTTGAATATCTGTATGCTGATGTATGGGGTCCTGGAAGGGATCCAACCCATGGTGGAAATGTGTTTTTCTTGTCAATAATTGATGATTTTTCCAGAAAAACTTGGGTGTTCTTAATAAAAAACAAATCTGATGTGTTTACCAAATTTTCTAAATGGGCCATTGAAATTCAAACACAAACCAATAAGAAAATAAAATGTCTTAGAACTGATAATGGTCTGGAATTTTGTAATCAAGCCATGGATCATTGGTGTTCAATTAGAGGAATTAAAAGGCATAAGACTGTTCCTTATACTCCACAGCAAAATGGAGTGGCTGAAAGAATGAATAGGACCTTGCTTGATAAAGTGAGAAACTTGTTAATTGCATGTGGTCTTGGAAAACCTTTTTGGGGTGAAGCTTTAATAACTGCATGTTATTTGATTAATAGATCTCCCTCTGTTCCTCTACATGGTAAACTCCCAGAATCTGTGTTCTATAATAAGCATGTTTGCTTGAATAATTTGAGAATATTTGGTTGTGCTGCTTATGTACATCAAAAATTGAGCAAACTTGAACCTAGAGTAAGAAAATGTGTCTTTCTTGGTTATCCTGAAGGTATTAAAGGTTACAGACTATGGGATAAAAGTGTTCCTGATTTTAAAACTTGTATAAGCAGAGATGTGCTGTTTAATGAGCTTGATTTTCCTTGTCTACCTGAAAATTTACCCTCTGCTGCACCAAAATAGGTGGAGAAATTGCATGACTTCAATCAAAAATTCTATGACTACTTGTTTTCTCCTGATGATGATAATAAAGTGGATGATCCCACCCCCTCTCTGCCTGAACCTGATGTGAATGATGCTTTATTTGATGATATTAACCATGATGATTCTGCCTCAAATAATGAAACTGATTCTCCTGATAACATGGTTGTATCTGAGTTTGGAACTAACTCAAATGAATCTGAAAAACCACCTGAACCTGTACCCAATGTGAATGACTTGAATAATTATCAACTTGCTAGGGATAGACCTAAAAGAAATCTTAAAGTACCTGCTAAGTATGATGATCATAACTTGTCTATGTATGACTTTAATGTGTTCAGTAATGTGGATCAACCTGAGCCCAAAACTTACAAGGAAGCTATTAATTCTGAGGATTCTGATAAATGGATCACTGCTATGATTTCTGAAATGAAATCTTTGCATCCTAACAACACTTGGATATTAGTTCAAAGACCTGAATCATGTTCTGTTGTAGAATGCAAGTGGCTCTTTAAAATTAAACAAGAAATTAATAATGTTATATACAAAGCAAGGCTAGTAGCTAAAGGATTCACATAAAAGGAAGGAATTGATTACAATGAGATCTTTGCTCATGTGATTAAATTTACAACTGTGAGAATAATGCTTACTTTAACTGCTCATTTTAATTGGGAATTAAAACAAATGGATGTTACAACTGCTTTTTTACATGGTGAGCTGGAAAACAACATATACATTCATCAACTTGAAGGCTATGTTGATAGAGAACATCCAAACCATGTATGCTTATTGAAAAAATCCTTGTATGGCTTAAAACAATCCCCAAGACAATGGAATATCAAATTTGACAAGTGCATGCAAAGTTAGAACTTTACTAGAAGTAAATTTGATCATTGTTTATATTACATGAAATCTAGAGTGCCTGTGTTCCTTCTCCTTTATATTGATGACATGCTGTTAATTAGTCCTTGCCTGAATACTGTGAAACACATTCAATCCTGCTTATGTGCTAACTTTGATATGAAGGACCTTGGTGATGCAAAGAAAATCCTTGGCATGAACATAGACAGAGATAGAGCAAATCACACTCTTAAATTGCATCAAACTGCTTACACTGAACAAGTCTTGAAAAAATTTAATATGGAAAATAGTAAAGCTGTCTCTGTGCCTCTTGCCTCTCATTTTATTTTAAGCAAAGACCAATGCCCTAAATCTGATTTTGAAATGAAAGAAATGCAATCTGTTCCTTATGCCAATGTTATTGGATCTGTGATGTACGTGATGATTAGCACAAGGCCTGATATTGCTTATGTTGTGTCTTGTTTGAGTAGATTCATGGCTAATCCTGGAATGCCCCATTGGGAAGCCTTGAAATGGCTTCTAAGATATTTGAAATACACTGTGTCCCAGGGCTTATTATTCCCTAAATCTTCTGTTGGTGTTAAATGTGTGGGATATGTTGATTCTAATTATGCCAATGATAGGGATCAAAGAAAATCTACAACCTCCTATGCTTTTACTTTATGTGATGCAAGCATTAGCTGGAAATCTCAATTGTAGAGCATTATTGCCTTGTCTTCTACTGAATCTGAATATATTGCTGCAACTGAGGCTGTGAAAGAAGCCATTTGGCTAAAGGATGTCCTATTTGAGATTAAATATATTAATGATATACCCTGTTTGTATTCTGACAGCCAGTCTACTATTCAGCTGTGCAAAAATCCTGTTTTTCATGACAGGACAAAACATATTGATGTAAGGTTTCATTTTATCAGCGATGTTGTGGAAAAAGGAGAAATCCTCTTGCATAAAATCCCATCTGAGTACAACCCCGCAGACATGGGGACCAAAGTTCTACCTGTGGCAAAATTAGAAGCCTTTAAAAAGGCTCTAAACATGAATACTTGAAGAACTGAAAATGGTGGACCCCCTGACCACTTATGGGGGATCCTGATCAGCCTAAAAGGGCTCTCTGTATCTCTTATCTCCCTCCCCTCCTTCTTGGTATATGGCTAGATAAGTACTATGGATTGGGAAGGTCAACATATGACTGGAGTCAGTGTACTTGGGATTGGTCTCAAGTTGTGTGAGACTGAGTATAATGCGCATAGCATTATGTCTCTCCCTCTCTGATCTTATCTTGTCCAATATAAGCAATGAGTAAAAATAAGGCAATGATGATAATCTCAATTTCATGGCAGGTGTTTTCATGGTGACAGATCGAGAAGACCAAATAGGGCCAAAGGTGGATATGTGGAATGTTGGCCCAATTTGCTCTGTTATTCTTTCCTGGCCCAAATTGCTTCCCTATTATTTTTCCCTTTTAGCCCAACTCCCTAAAAGCCCAGAATCCTAAATCCCAACCCGACCCATGGTACCTCCCTTATATATTCTCCTAACTCTAATCTACCTTAATTACTTCCTTAACCTCTCTACAAAAGCTGCGCCGATCCCTCTTCTCTGATAAGCCTCACCGTAGAAACCCTAACCCTAATCTTCTTCTCCGATCTATCTCTGCCCGGTTATCTGTGTCTCTGGCCGGAATCTTGTCTGCAGATTCCTGTTTGGCCTATGAGTTGATACGGCAGTGTATCTTTCAGTTAAGATAACCCGTGAGAGCTTCAAGCCTATCATTTCACCATCCTCTCTTGGTCTGGGTCTCATCTGTCGCCGGAAACTCCTTTACCGCCGTCCCTGGGAACATCTGAGCCCAACAGTGCCTTTGGGCACATTTTTCTTCACAAATCTCTCTCTATTTTAACTATATATATATCTACTGTCCCTGTGTGCGTTGGTCTCTGATTTGATTCTATCTAACTCCTGTCTTTATCTCTGCCTCTATAGATCTACACTTGACTTAGCCAGCCTGTGAAGAAATCACCTTAGATCTTTTGATCTAGAGTCTGAGGCTGCATCCGAAGGAAAAGCCCTAAGTTCTAAACTCACAGCTGCTTGAGCAGCTCGTGAGGCAGACCGCCGAGGTCAGGGAAGCAAGCGGTGAACCCCAGCCAGGCCCGGTACCACAACAATGGTAATTTCATTATTTTGTTGTTGTATGTTGATGATATGTTGATTGTGGGACAAGACATTGCTATGATTAGAAAGTTGAAGAATGAGTTGTCTAAATCCTTTGGCATGAAGGATTTAGGCCCAGCCAAGAAAATCTTGGGAATGAAAATTATTCGTGACAGAAAAGCTAAGAAGTTGTGGTTGTCAAAAGAGAAGTACATTGAGAGAGTATTTGAAAGATTTAACATGAAGTTGTGGGTTCTTTGATGTACGTGATATTCTCAACGAGGCTAGATATTTCTGATGCAGTTAGTTTGGTGAGCAGATTTCTTTCCAATTTTGGAAAAGATCATTAGGAAGTTGTGAAGTGGATATTTAAATATTTGAGAAGAACTTCAAAGCTATGTTTGAGGTTTGGTGGTGCAAACCCAATTCTTGAAGAGTTTGCAGATGCTGACACGGTAAGTGACCTTGATGGTAGAAAATCCACTTCGGGCTACTTGTTTACTTTTGTAGGAGGAGTAGTATCATGGCAGTCAAAACTGCAAAAATGTGTTGCTTTATCCACCACATCGGCCGAGTACATTACAGTTAATGAAGCTGGCAATGAGAGATGATGTGGATAAAGAGATTGCTGCAAGATCTGCACATTAAGCAAGAGAGGTATGTTGTACTTTGTGATAGCTGAAGTGCAATAGACTTGAACAAGAATTCTTTGTATCATGTTCGGACAAAGCACATTAATATGAGATACCATTGGATCATAATGGTATTGGAGAAAGAGTTGATGAGAGTGGCGAAAGTCCACACTGATGCAACGTGAGAAGTGTGCCGGATTGTTCCATATGGATTCCAGGTGATCAACTGAGGTATGTTACATCTCTCCAATTATTTCAACAAACCGACTCTTAATGAAAGCACCATAGCTGATGGTGCTTAAGCACTCATAGCTGGATTGCTTACACTCTAGACCACTTCGGCTACCTTCACTATGGACCGACTCGACACAAGGTAGCTATTTCCTTCAACAAACCGACTCTTAATGAAAGCACCATTAATAATAAAAACTCAATCTCAAGATCCTGATTCTACCACAAAAACTAATTCAAGACTGGAGGGTTCACCCTCAACTTAAGTACCATCCGCAATTGCTTGTGGATCCGATGTGGGATCGTATCAAAGATTAAAAAAACCAAAACAAAATACTGCAAGATTTTCCTTAATGATTGTTTGGTTACTTTCATTAAGAAAGATGTTTTTCTAAAATTTTTTGATGATGATGTCATAGACCGTTTAATCTGAAACATGAAGACTTGTTGGATGCAATTGAGGTTGTAGTTTTTACTTGAATGTTGTGTATTTGCTTTGTTAATTCCACATTTACAATTGTACGATTATAAAAATTGAAAAATATTTATTTATGCATTTTAGTGATTATTTATCGTACCCCTAATTTTAATATTCTGAGTACTGCTACCCCGTTGTCGGGCAAGAGGCATGACACACTTAAGTAATTAATCCATCCAAACTTTAGTTATTGCCCACCATTCACGGTAATTCTATTTCCCTTTAATCGATTTTGTATTGAATGATTTTTAGCTTAGGGCCACCATGTATAACAAGAATTAAAGAATAAGCCCAATATTTCTCTAATTCGCATAGTGTAGGCAATAGATTATTTATTTCGAATGTTTGGAGTATCTCACGTCTTGTCACATAGATAGGTATATAGATGCACTACTTATTCCTGATCTATTTTCTAGGTTATAAACATAAAGATACATGGTTGGAGGATGCATTAATTGGGAGAAAATTTCACTTTTGGTCCCATAGGACACGCCCCTCTCCCCTTTTGGTCCCAGAGTTGTCTGTTTTGGTCCCAATTTTTTTTACTGTCAATTTTAGTCCTTCCGTGACAGAAAATGTTAAAATTACTGTCAATTTTAGTCCCATAGGAATTTTAATTTCAGTGGTAATTTGGGACCAAAAGTGAAATTTTCAGCGAAATATAAATCCTAAAATGTAATCAACTATGAACGATTTTTGAGCCAAAAAATTGATCAAATGTTAGATTTGTAAATAGGGGGTACTTTTTTTTATTATTTTTTAATTGGGTTATTTAAAAAAATACTACAATAAAAACACGATTTAACAACGGATTATAAACTACAATAAAAACGCGATTTCACAACGGATTATAATTCGTTTTAAAATACAGACACAATAACGTCATATTTTTTATAATGTTATATATATATATATATATATATATATATATATTATTTTGCAATTACTAATTAATTACAAATATAAATTTTTTTAAATTTTTTATTTATTTTACATGATAATTTTTAATTTTTTTTATGTTATTAATTTTTTAATTACTATATAATTACGAATTTGAAATCAATCTTTTTAATATTATTGATTTTTTATTTATTTTACATTTTACAATTTATTTTAATTTTAATGTTTTAATAATATATATTATTTTTTAATATTATATATTTTTCAATTGCTAATTAATTACGAATATAAATTTTTTAATATTTTTATTTATTTTACTTTATGATTGTTAAAGTTTTTTTAATATTATTAATTTTTTAATTACTAATTAATTATGAATTTGAAATTAGCTTGTTTAATATTATTAATGTTTTATTTATTTTACATTTTTGATATTATATATATTTTTTATTTTTCAATTACTAATTAAATATGAGTATAAATTTTTATTATATTTTTATTAGTTTTACTTTACGATTTTTAAAATTTTATATTACTTTATATATATTTTTATTATTTTATATTATTTTTAATATTTTGGGCTTGACTTGTCTCGCTTCCATCGCTAAATAAAAATTATTTATTACAAAAATAAAAATTATTAGAGTATAACCAATCATAATTAACATTTATTGCTAAAAATTAAATTTTTTAAAAACTATATACCCCTTAATTTTGGAATAATCAACCATATTAATCAATTATATTAACTAAATATAATTATAAAGCATAATTTGGTGGAATAAACTTTGAATAGTAAATATAAAATTAAACTAAACCTAAAAAAAATTGAAATTGATGAAAAAAAAGAATGAAAATCTAATAAAAATCGAAATGGAACAGTAATTAAGTATGATAGAGAAAGTGGGATAGATGATTTTATTTGTACTCATAATTCTAATTTACTGAATACTTTCGAAATGACAGAACACAATCTTACAACCATTATTGTTACTGGGATGGAAGTTTTCCTAAACAAATCATGTTAATCGAATACAAAATCACTATTAATTAATATTTGTGTTTTTCCAAATAAGAAGCATTCTTTATTAATATGTAAGTTGGCTATCATACGATATAAGGAGTGATTCTATTTAAATAGTTTGATTTAGTTAGAGTTTGATCTCAAGAGTGATTGTATATTAATTATATTTATATTTTTTTTCAAATAACATTAATGGCACATTATAGAACTAAAATTATATATTTTTCTTTCACTACTTAAAAGTCTAAAATGTTAAATGAATTTTATTTTGAGCCCTCTATTATAAAGAGGTTGGAAACCTAAATGTTAAAATGTTAAATGAATTTCATTTTTGAGCCGCCCTCTATTATAGGAACATTATGAATGGTTTTCAAAAGACTGAAAATATAGCAGAAGGTGAGAAAAGCATAGAAAAATGCTTACCTTCACTACATAACCGCTCATTCTTCATCTACACCGCTTCAATTAATTGTTATTTTATCTTTTTCAAAAAAATGCATTTAATTGTGAATTGTCCATATTGTGCTTATTATTCTGTTTTTATATATTGTATAGATATGACTAGGTTTATTATGTTATAATTATTTTTTTTAATAATATATATTATTAAACTTATAAATTCGATCGTGAAATACGAATTCAAACACTAAATTTAGAACAGAAAAATCCTATTCCCACGTGATCAGCGGGAAGGGAATTAGTACATATTTTAAAAACGGATACCTGTAAATTGTTAAAATAAAGTCGTGAAAGATTAGGTACCACGTCAGCAAGAAGGGAATTAATCAGTACAAATTTTAGAAACTCAGACCTATAAATTGTATCATTATCAACAGATAGAAATCAATCCAAGAAAAAATAACAGATAAAAAAAGGGAAATCAAAAGATTAATCTATCTCAAAATGTATACCGGTGTGATGAATATGGCGTTTCCTATGAAGCCAGCTAATTATCTTCATAACTCCGCAGCAGCAACTCTTCAAAACTGTGTGGTTGAGATCAAAGCATTGTGTGGTTGAGATTAGTTCATAGTTCCCACATGGGGATTGGTTCTCATGTGAACCATACCCTATATATATATATATATATATATATATAGATGATGGATCAAATGAGAACCAATACCTCATGTGGGAACTAGGAACTCATCTCATCCATCCATTGTTTTGATTTAGATGGCTAAGATTTGGTCAACTTTTGGTCAAAGGCGGAGTGGCTAACTTGTAATATTTGAGCATAATTTTTGGAAATCATACAGACAACACTTTAAAACCGTTGTCTATTCTTATAAATTTCGTATGCTAAAATGAGAGTACTATCATGCTATTATGAACATATATACATGCTAATATGAATATATATATATATATATGCATGCTAGTATGAACATATATACATGCTAGTATGAACATATAATGTCTTACTATTAACAACACTGCTATTGTTATTATGAGTAAAATTTATGTGTTTTATGAATATTTTTTCATGCTGTTATGAATATTTTTTCATGCTATTATGTATATACTTTTATGTCATCGTGAATATTTTGTCATGCTATTATTAGTTTAACATCACGCTATTATGGATGAAAAAATATATTCTCGAATAAACATATAAACAATGGATCTTAAATGAAAGAGCACGAAAAAAGCTTTAATTTGATATATAATTTGCGTTAATCTAATGAAAAATGAGCAAGTTATGGATGTTTAAAGTTTAAATAAGATTAAAACATTGTGTGGTTGAGATTAGTTCCTAGTTCTCACATGGGGATTGGTTCTCATGTGAACCATACCCTATATATATATATATATATATATATATATATATATGGTCTTTTGTACACTTAGTGCACATCAAACAGTCAATTTAGGTGAAGTTGCAAAAAACACATCAAAATCAGTATAAAACCGTATTATTAAAAGTATCACTCAAAAGCCTAAAATATCACATATACCCTTAAAAAGAATCGGCCATAATTAAAAAAAATACAAAATCATCAAAACCCGTTTTAGCCAAATCACTAAAAAGTTTCACTCAAAATTGAAAAGTATGACCTATATCTTTAGAAAGTATCACTTTCTTTGACCTTTTCTTTTTACAGTTTGATGAGTCAACATGTTAACCCGCGTTGATCGTCTGATATGCACATAGTGCACAGAAGAATTGGTTTATATATATATATATATATATATATTGTTCTTCTAATTAATCTCAAGTTATATGTGTGTGTGTAGGTGGTGGAGAAATACATGCATTGCTGAGAAGCTTCCCTTTGCAAGGGATAGGCTCGTGGAATGCTACTTTTGGAGTACTGGGATCATTCAGCCTCGTCAACATGAAAATGCAAGGATAATGTTGACAAAAGCTCTTGCTCTAATAACCACGTTAGATGATGTTTACGATGTCTACGGTACCTTAGAAGAACTCGAGCTGTTCACCGAGGTGATTAGGAGGTAATTAGTATCCTGTTAATTAATATATATGTCTATTATCTTTACATATACATATATGATATATGCATCTCGGACTCGTGAACACATTAATTATTTGAGGCAAAAACTATTTTAGTCACTTGAACTTTAAAACATACTTATTTTAGCCGGTAAATTTAAAACACACTTATTTTAACCATTTTGGATGAAAATGCCCCTGTGCGCACTGGAGATTGCGCACTAGGGTTGCGCGCTGGCAATGCGCACAACACACGGGGTAAAAATGTCATTCTATCAAAAATAAATATATTTAAAAATTAATGGCTAAATAAATCTTTTTAAGGTTTGACCGGCTAGTTTTATATATTTCCACTAATTATTTTTTTCAGATGGGAAATCAGTTCAATTGATCAACTTCCTAACTACATGCAACTCTGTTTTCTTACAATCAACAACTTTGTCGACGATACTGCCTACGATGTCATGAAAGAGAAAGATATCAACATCATCCCGTATCTACGAAAATCGGTAACTACACTTCAATTTAGATAACTATGTTAGAATAGCAGATTAAGAGTTTAACAAAATTTGAGTACATCTCTTTCTAACTCTCTCTCACACTGTAACAAAATTTGCAGTGGGTGGATTTGGCTGAGGCATATCTGGTAGAGGCGAAATGGTTTTATGGCGGATATAAACCAAATTTGGAAGAGTATCTCAACAACGGTTGGATTTCAGTTAGTGGCCCTGCAATTCTATGCCATGCTTTTTTCGGAGTAACAGATTCAATAACAATGGAGACTGTTGAGAGTTTATTCAAATACCACGATTTAATTCGTTGTTCATCCACCCTTGTGCGGCTTGCTGATGATTTAGCAACGTCACTGGTAATTATACATGCATCCATGCATTTTATTTACTCACGTACAAATTTAGAAAAAAAAAATTACATATGTTGATCGAGTTCTAACATGATCGAGACATACATATACATACACATATATATATATAGGACGAGGTGAGTAGAGGTGACGTGCCAAAATCAATTCAGTGCTACATGAATGACAATAATGCTTCGGAAGAAGAGGCGCGACGCCACGTAAGATGGCTTATAGCAGAGACTTGGAAAGAGATTAATGTGGAAATGGTGTCTGCGGATTCTCCATTTTGCAAAGATTTTATCGCATGTGCAGCTGATATGGGAAGAATGGCGCAATATATGTACCACAATGGAGATGGACATGGGATGCAGAACTCTCAAATACATCAACAGATGACAGACTTCTTGTTCCAGAAATTGGCCGTAAGAGATCGTGCAAGTACCACAAGAAATTGAAGTTCTAGCCACACATAAATTTGACATGTAATAAGAGAGAAATTTATTTCTATCACTAATATAATAAATAATGTTACTAGCCATTTACATGATAAAATTATCAAAATACCCTTAATTTTATTTTTGTTATTTAAGAGTGCACGAAATATGATCGATTGGTACATGAAAGCTATTGTACATACTCATGTAGGAATACATATTTGAAATAGTACATGAATATACCATTGGAGTATCCATACAAGAAAACACAAAATGGGCGATCGAAATAGTTACAAAATCCATTTTGTCAACACGTCAACACGTGTGACGGAATGGTGGCGGATTACTTTGGTGACGGAAAAGGCAATGGAAACGCAATCATATGTCCGTCAGCTTTTAATTTTTTTTATATAATTAAATTTATTTTCAGAATAATAATCCCTAAAATTCAATCCCGGCAGCTCTTGATTGCGCTCATTGCCTTGGCTAATTTTATCTAATAAGTCAAAATATTAGCCTATATAAAACTCGAGGAAAATTTTTAAATAGTGATTCTTACTATGTAATTCATGTAAATAGCCACTTTTTAAGAAAATAATATTTCTAGCCATTATTAGAAAAAATAAGTACTACAATATCCTTAGTTCGATCTATATTTATTATTAAAAATTATTATTCATATATTCATATCAATAATATTAGGAAAAACATATCTAATTTTATGTCTCAAATATTCAAATATCAATAATATTAGGAAAAAATATCTAATATTAGGAAAATAGATCTCCTGCATCTGTATTTTTTTACTTTCTCTCTGGTTCTCTCTCTCTCTCTCTCTCTCTCATTCATCTGCATTCTTTCACTTTATGTAATTTTTCACTCTATGTTTTATCAATTGAAATAAAACAATTGACAAAGATGATGAAACTATGATTTTTGAAGATCATCACCTTCATTCATCTCTCTCACTTTAATCCTCGTATCATCAATAAATTATTTGATGCAATTTCAAAAATTAGAGATTCATTGCGAAATTCAATTTTTATTTGTCAACTTATTACAATGTGAAACTTATTTTACAATGTGAAGCTTATTAGCAATTTCAAAAATTAGGGATTCATTGCGAAAATTTGACTGGGTATGCTGAATGAATTTTATGGAAACAACTAATTACATGTCGAACCAACCCAAAATGATGATGTAGTTAGGATAAAACACACACATACACACACACATATATATAGATGAACATATTTTTAAGTAATGGTTTTATTTTTTTTCGACATATCACCTCATCATAAAAACGAAAACCCAAGTAGTGACACCATGATCCCTATAGATCATTTCATTTCATTGCTACAGACTGAGTTGGAAACAACTATCTTGAGAGGAATCTTGGGGATGTTCAGGCGGAAATTTCGGTGCATGGGTATTCTGATAAACGATTGGATGATGAGATTGCTCTTCATGCTGAAATTAATGGGTTGCTTTCGGTGAAATCTTCACATATGCAGCAGCAGTGTAGAATTGACTAGCTGAATGATGGAGATCGAAATTCTAAGTTCTTTCATGAAAGCAAACGTGCACGACGTGCTAAGGCGTCGATTGATGTACTTTCTATTGATGGAGAACTTGTTTCGGATCCAGATGTTATTGCTAATCATGTTGTTCAGTACTTCGAGAATTTATTTTCTTCCTCGGATAAGTCAAACAGTGACTATGGGGTAATTGATCAATTTATTCCTAAATTAGTTAATGATCGTCAATGTCATGAGCTCACGAGTATGCCGTTGATTGAGGAGATTAAAAGTGTTGTTTTTGATTTAGATGCAAACAGTGCGGCGGGGCCAGATGGTTATTCGGGAAAGTTTTTTCAGGTGGCATAAGATGTTATTGTTTCACATATTTGCAGAGCTATTTTGGAATTCTTCTCGTTTGGTTGCATACCTTCTGGTTAAATTCGAGTTTTATTGTTTTCATCCCTAAAAAGGAAAGTGCGATTATGGTGGAGGAGTATCGTCCAATTACTTTAAGCAATTTCTTTTTCAAAAATTTTACAAAAGTCTTGGCTACTCATTTAAACTCAGTGGCTTCCAGTATTGTTTTCAAAAATCAATATGGCTTTATACAAAGCAGGCAAATACACGAAGTAATTGTGTTAGCATCCGAGGGGGTTAATACATTGAGTAGGACGCATGGTGGGAGAAATATGGCCTTGAAGCTGGATATTACAAAGGCCTTTGACACCATGGATTGGGAGTTCATTCAAAGAGTGTTTCGTCAACTTAGGTTTCTGAACAAATTTTTTGAGTGGATTAATACCATTTTGGCATTGGCGAGGCTTTCTGTTTTAATTAACAGATCGCTTAAGGGTTATTTCGCTTGTACAAGAGGAGTTCGCCAAGGTGATCCATTCTCGCCTCTTTTATTTGGTATTGCAGAAGATATGTTGAGCTCTTTGATCCATTATGCAGTTTTAAAAATGAAATTAACTCCGATGACATATGGCCGGAAAGTTGATATTCTGACTCATATTTTGTATGTCGATGATGTGATTGTTTTTTTTTTGAGCTTCCAAGACTAACATTCGAGTTCTGAAGTGAATTATGGATTTGTATGCTCATGTGTCAGGCCAGTGTCGTAGTAGAATGAAATCACATGTTTTTTATGAGAAAGGAGCTCGACCGAGGGTGAAAGCTTACCTTAATTCAAAGTTAGGGTTTACTATCGGCTCACTTCTGACAAATTACCTTGGCGTCTCTCTATTTTAGGGTATTCCGCGAGTTATGCACTTGAGACGTTTGGCTGATAAAATTCTTGCAAAATTTGATCACTGGAATGGTCAAATTCTATCTATGGCTGGTCGTCTATGTCTTATTAAGTCGGTAATCCTTACTTCACCAATCCATTCTATGATGGGTCTATGCATGGCCGAAAACTTTGGTGCTCAAGTTGGATGCTGCAGCGAGGAATTTTTTGTGGAAAGGTGATCCGACCATTCGATCCTATACCTCTGTTAGATGGGCGCGTACTTGCGTAGTTGTGGAGGAAGGAGGACTTGGCTTTTCTTCTTTTAAAGAAATTAATCAAGGCTTATTGATAAAGTTATCTTGGAATTTGCTAGTTTCTAATGCTTCTACGTTTTAGCTCTTGAGGACTCATTTTCTTACTTCACCTCGCACTATCAAATGGGTGTTTTATTCGACTATTTGGCCATGGCTTCATCAATTGACTCATAATGTGGTGGATGAGTCGGTTTGTATCATTGGTAGTAGCTCGACAATTGATTTTTGGCACGACAACTAGTTAGGGTATGTTATTGTGGATAAGCTTCGTATTTCCTACGATTTACATTAAAACTTGAAGGACAGGGTTGGTGATTTTTTTAATAATGTTGTTTGGAAGTTCACGGAGTCCTTTGTTTGTGCATGTCCAGAGATTATGTAGGATATTCTTTTTCATCCTTTATCTCTGGGAGAAGATGAGCGTGTTTGGTCCAAGTCACTTCATGGTAATGTTTTAGCACGTATTGCTTGGCTTTATACGTGTACTCGATTCCTGTTGGTTCGTTGGGGCAAATAGATTTGGAGTAGTTTAATCCCTATGTGTCAGTCTTTAGTGGTTTGGAGGCTCCTTCTTTCTCGAATCCCTACTATGGATACGTTGCATGGATTTGTTGGTCCAACAATGTGTTTTATATGAAGAAAGGAACATCAGACTGTGGATCATCTCTTCCGGCATTGTAAGTTAGCTTGTGAGGTCTGGAACTGGATTTTCGATATTTTTCAGACGGGGGAAATTAGTGCAGCCTCGATACATGAAGCCTTTGTCTTTTTTATGAATTGTTTTATTTAGTTCACAGATCTTTTCTCTTTGGAAGACGGCAGTTATTACGGCTATTTGGGAAATTTAGACTTTTCGTAATAAAGCAATATATGAGCATTTGACGCAGACATTTTTTATGTTGATCGGCATGATTCGTGTTGTGTTACGAGAGATGTCTTTTATGCAAGATAAGCGTGGTTACATGAAGAATGAGGTTAATGATTTGCTTACATTGAAAGTTGTAGCGCCCCGGTCCCGAAAGACCGTGGAAATGGACACCACGGGGTGGGAATTAAGAAGCGGGAAAGAAATGGGGTAATTTAATTAATGACGGGGTGATAATCCAAAAAGGATTAATGTTTAGAATAAAATTTAACAACCGAACATGACAAAGAAACATTATGCCTTCCGGAAAATAAGACAGCATAACCTCTGTAACTAGAGCGAATCCCGTTTATAATGGCTTATAAGAGAAGAATGGAAGCTGTAACAATTCAATAAGCCCTTTCATACGCCAAACGGAAACAAATAACCAGATACCAACAATCAATAGACCCATTCATTGGTTGACTTAAGAAACAGACACCAATATGCTGAATAAATGAAGCCCTTCCATAGACCAAAATGAATGATCAAATAGACATAATCAAAGACGGGCTTCCTCCCCTTGGAATAATTATGTAGCTAAGCATATGATACATGTTAACTAGGAAGTTAACAAATGTTCAGAATTAGAGAAGCAGAATCATATCAACAAAATACCAAAATCAGAGTTCTTAGCATTTAGCAAAAGAATACCATAACTGCGAAAGCTCAATTCTTAACAGAATACTAACAAAAGAAGACAATGGAAAAATATATAAATCATAATAGCCCATATCTCAGTCTGGTCACCTCCACGCTCCAGCCTACTGACCTGAAAATATTTGAAAAGATTTGGGCTAAGTATTAATGCACTAAGTGGGCAAGTTTTACAGTTAGAATTATGCAGATCATTTTGTTAAAGTAATCTATCTGTGTTCATGTATTCATGCAGGTAGTGAAACTTAGGAGGTTTAAAAGTTGGAAGCAACCTAAGTTCACGAAAATATTTTATCGTGGAGCGCTTAAGAGTATAACCCGTCACTGTCCGCAACCCAAACTACATCACCAGCGCATAACGTTGAGTATGGCCATAGTATACCCAAAGAGTATAACCAATAAGTGTTTCATTTTAGTCTCACCGACAAGGAGTAGGGCAGGACAAATAATGCATGCATACTGTAGCTACTCACATTAACACAGCGCTGGTTTATGAGACTCTGACAACATACAGTAGCATGTAAATATTTAACATAGATAGTCACATATGCAATTTTAGTAAAGCAGAGCTTAATAATTCGAAAGATACAATTTGGAAAGATAGTATAGTATAACCCACCTTTCTCGGGATTCTGAAAAGTTAACTTCTAAACAATCAACCCTGATACTCTTTCTCTAGCTCAGCTGGTACTACAGAAGGTAAACTTCAACTCAGGATAATCGCTATATTTTCGGGAATTAATCTACTATAAACGAAACTATTATTAATTTTATTCTATTCTAAAATAGATTACGTGACTCTAGAGACCTTGAATAATTTCGACGAAGAAGGAAATAAATTCCAAAACGGTATTCTTGTTTTACTGGGATCAACTGATTTGACAGAGGTCTCTTTCCAAAACTTCTCATTTATCCAAATTTTACTAGATCCACCACAACACTTTTTAACCGCTCAGAAATTATGAAAATATTCAGGGATGATACTATATATGCCAAGACTAAAGAATGAGAATTTTCGAATTTTTCGATAATACATGCTCTTGGTATAAAAATAACTGTCTACTTTAAATAATCAAAATTATTCAAAACTCGCAACGAGATCGCGAAACAGGCTTATAGGAAATAATATTTGGAGCAACTTTCGAGAAGAAACATTTTCGATTTGATGACCCAAAATGGGTGAAACGGGAGTTTCGATAACAATATTCACAGATTTTAGCTGAAAATGTATCGATCTCGATCTAGCTCGATTTCCCATAGAGATGTAAATGAATAGACAATAGTGTGCCCTAGACGAAATCAACTTTATTGTGCTTACCGATTCCTCGTGTGCCCACAATAACCCGTCAATTCCCTTATTACTATATGAACCAACACACAGTCATGATTCGCCAATTCAATTAATAGTGGTGTGCCCTCTATGTCTAACGAGTGATCAACCACATTCGGCATTTCAGACACATACTCACGTGGAACAGGCTCAAGAATCGACAAAAACCTATCATGCATTGATGGGTGTCAAATCTAACAAAAATAAACTTGCTTCTAAAAATATAACTTGTGATAGTGATGAGTAAGGTCGATTCCACAGAGATTGGTAAACTAGAATTATATTCGTTTATCTAACAACCTAAAACTAAAATGAAGGGGGTGGTTTGAAGATTAGAATTAAAATAACTAAACGAACTCAAAGAGTGAACATAAAAATAAATAAATAAATAACAAAGATCAAATAAAGAGAAATCTAGCTCAAGAATAATCTCGATAATGGACTACAAAATTTGACCACGGATGCAGAAATATAATTTAACTCTCTCTAAATTGGCTATGGCTATTGGTACGACCAAACAACCTCATTTATCCTTAATTAATCGGTAGTCAAGGTATGACCGTTGACTACTTCTCTAATCAATAGACAATCCTAGGTATGACCTTAGAATTTAATCTACTAACAGCTTTATGATCTAGAGAAACACCAATTCTAACCAACAGAGATCATAAGATGACCCGTTCAAACTATATATCTTCAAAATGTCGAAAGCGGGATTGTTTACCCCAAATCTTTCCAATTGCGCTACTTAGGAAAATAACCTAAGTAATTACGGATCTAGATTATTCAACTAGCATGATATCATTCCAATAATCATACAACGCACGCAAATTGCACAATTATCAAAACAATAACATAAATCATAAACAGAAGATATATAAATATAGAGATAATTAAAATTATGATAAAACCAATTCGATCTCACAAATGTGTAGCACCAGAATCTCGATTATCATGTCGCTACATAGAAAACTATGAACACATAAAAGAGAAAACAAATAAAATAGAAGAAAGAATGAATGAAGAAGCGTATGCTCTCCGCCGCTACGTCTTTCTTCCCAAGTGTAAAAATCTGGATATATATCTTCTTGGCAACCCTTCTCTCTCTCTCTCTTCTATCCCAATGGTAAGTCTCCTCTTTCTTTTTGGACTCTGATCCTCTTTCTGTATACCAAAATCGTGTATTAGTTGTAAAGAATTCACCATAATTCTTCAACAACTTTGATCCCAAAATGAATGTTTTGGCCTTCTTTCTTACAACATCTTTTTATTCGCTTGCAAAACTCAAAAGATCATTAATTCCAAATAAACCAACAACAAATCACCCAAAAATAGGTGTAAATATGCAACTTATCATGCATTAATATACCCATTTCGGCCTCATGAGTCCAGTTTACAACTTATACCATCACTACAAGAAATTTGACTATAGACAACGGATGTTCCGTATTGTGAATAGAGAAATTGGCTGTTGTTAATAGAGGTGTTGTCTACAGGAACACGCTGAAAGATAGCGCGTAATAACCGTTGTCTATTTATTTATAGACAACGGCTTGATCAAACTGTTGTTATATTAGGACTACACTTATACTAATAGACAATGGTTATTTAGCATCTAGCCGTTGTCTATACTCTTTTAGACAACAATTTGTAACTGCAATCGTTGTTAACCAACAACGGTTATGTATGTAACCATTGTCTATAATGTTATAGACAACGGTTTTCAAATTTAACCGTTGTTGTTATGTTTGTAGTTAATAGTTATTTAGCCGTTGTATTTCACTAGATAGACAATAGTGCGATTTCAGCCATTGTCTATTTATTTATAGATAACGGTTATGTAACCGTTGTCATCTATTTTAAAACTGCTATTCTTTTTTTTTGCAAAATTATAATATATTTTTTTAACCTGCTAATAAATATTAAAATATAGCTAGAAATTTATTGATCATTAAATAAATAGATACAAACCCATTAATATAAATAATACTTCATTTTTTACAAGCTGGTTTACATCCAAAATGCAATCAAAAAGTCATAATTTTGTCTAATTACATGCCTTGATCCATAAAATTGTCATCAAAATATGAGCCTCTAATTGTCATCAAAATATGAGCCTCTAAGTCACCATTACTTGAAACAGAGCCTAAACAATATTAAAATTTTAATGCTAAAATTAATTATAACACCTAAATGAATATAATTAACCCTACTTAATGGTTTTGTTCGGAGAGGCCCTTTTACTATTAATGTGTTTAGTTTTAGTTTTTACCTTCAAAATAGCTCAATTTTTGTGTTAATTATATTGCCCCTGCTATCCAAAACTTTTAACCAAATACAAACCGAACCACCCGTGAAATCTTACATATAAGTGAGAAAAATACCGTCATACTATAATACTACTCATTCCGTACCGAAAATATTGAAATTTACGGTATACTGAATTTTCGTTAAGGTATGATACCTTATTGGAATTTTACGGTAGGACAAATATATGAATTTTCAAAAATTAAGGTATACCTTCATACTAATATATTATACCGAATTTATATATATTCCACATTCATTTAAAAATGAACAATTTGAAATTAAATGTAATAAATTATAATATTGTATTCTTTTTCAACCAATAAATATAAGTTATGATTGATACTGATTTTATTCTTTTTTGCGTTTTGACTCGGTCAACAAGTGATCCGACCTGTTTGGTGGATATATGAGATTGTATTGGACTTTGGGTGATGCATAAGAGAATTGTTATTAGAATTTATTTCACTAAAAAAATCCCATTTAAAATTTATATAATACAGATACTGTAGAGTATGTCCAATTATCCATTTGAACGATTGTTTGGAGATTCCAAATCAAGTCAATATTTGGAGGCAATGTGAGGTAGTCAATTTTAGTATTTATTTAAATAAATACGCCCATCAAGGAGAGCTTATAATTTTTGAAAATTTATAACATTTTATAATTCTTATATAGTTTATTAAGGAGAGCTTATAATTTTTGAAATTTTATATGATATAAAGGTTTTATATTCTATTTTTTCTAAGGTTATCTAATAAGTTTTTGGTTTTGTCATAGAAGTGTTTTTTTTTTTTTTAACAAATCATGTTCAGTTTTTTTCTATGGTTAAATACATTTTGATTTGTTTTAAGTTTCTGGTTTTTTTTTTTCATTTTCTTTTTATGGTGATCTTGTTGATTTTGTAAGTTTATTATGAGATCCGGTGGCTAGTCTATATTTTGTGTCTCATTTCTGTATTATGTAATCAAATTCAATATTACAATAATTAAAAAATGAAAGTTATATTGTGAAATATAATTAAAAACAGGAGAAATAAAACCCTAATTAATGATTATGAAATTAAACTAAATGAAAATTAGTTAAAATTAAGAAAATGGAAAAAACAAGCAAAATTGATTGTGAAACACATAAAGTGAACTGAGAATCCAATTTTATAAACAAAAATTTGAGTTAGATAATCTAACCAATTTTATAATCTAACTCATCAAATCCATTTAAAATCCGCCTAAAATGGCCCAGAACCCACCCAGACCTAGCCATCGCGCCATATTCATTTTTTTTTTCTTTTTTGTTGTTTTTTTTTCCAAATATCTTTTATGGATTAGGATTTTCAATTAGTGTTTATTAATTTCAATTAATTTATTAATTTCAATTATCGAGTGCAGTGCACAGGCACACACATTAGTGCTAGTTGAGTGTACTGCGCAAGATCCAGATAAAAATAAATAAATTAATTTACTTTAATTTTTGAGTTTATTAAATCCACTTTAGGTTATATATTTATTTAAAAAAATAATAATTATCCAGCGCAAGGCTCGTGCACTGCACGAGATGACAAATAAAAAATAAATTAGTTCACTTTAATTTTATAGTTCACTAATTCAATTTTAGGTTATATATTTATTTCAAAAAATTAATTATTGAGTATAGTGAACAAGTCCACACATTAGCGTCGGGCAAGTGCACACTTCAAGACGCCAAATAAAAAATATTAAAGGAATTCAAAAAAAATTAAATACATTTTTATAAAAAAAAAAAAAAGAAAAACTGAAAAGAAAAGAGAGGGGACATTAAAAAAATTAAAAAGACAAAAAAAATTGAAGGACCACCTCTTTGAGTCAAATTTATATTTCACAAAAAGAATTGAGAGACAAAAAGAGTCCCGACTTTATGAAACTTGTGTTGTGATGCAAGAATGCCATCTCGTAAATACTTCAGCTTTTGCATGCACTCAATTGGTTCATTTATAGGGGATAAAATCCTCTAGTCCACTTTTAATGTTCCACTATTGTGTTCCGTAATGATATTTAATATTTTAAAAATATTTATTATAAAAATAAATTTTATTATAGTATTACAAATCATAATCAACATTTATTGTTAAAAAATAAAAATTTTAAAAATTATATACCCTACTTTTAGAATAATCAACCATATTAATCAATTATATTAACACAAAAATAAGAAATAATATTAAAAAAATAAACACAAACTCTAATTGGGTGGAATGAGCCCTAAATAATAATTGTAAAATTAAATTAAGGTATAACAAATTGAAATTGAAGAAAAAGAAATCGATGAAAATCGAATAAAGATCAAAATGGGACACTAAATGTGATAGAGAAAAGTGAGATAAAAGATTTCATTTGCATTTATAGGGCATTAAAATACAAATGAAGTCATTTGTCCCACTTGATGTTACATTTTGATTTTTAGTAGATTTTAATCCATTATTTTTATTTCAATTAATTTTATAATTATCATTTAGGATTTATTCCACTCATTTATGATTTATATTTATTTTTTAGTTGATATAATTGATTAATATGACTGATTACTCTAAAATTAAGGTATATAATTTGTTAAAATTTCAATTTTTAGCAATAAATTTTAAATATAATAAGTTATAATATAATAAACTTTATTTTTGTAATAAATATTCTTAAAATATTAAAATTTAATAGTGGGATACAATAGTAGGTTAAGAAATGTGGACTCGAGAAGTTTATCCGATTAAAATATTATAAATAACAAAATGCCATAAAAGATACGTAGCTATGATTACGTCAAACACGACGGCTGTGAGCATTTAATATATAGCGACAAAGTTTGTAGCTTGCTTGGAAAAGGGGATTATATTTCCCACTAATCCAACTTGATACTAACAGAGATTGACAACAACTCTCATACACACTGAGGTACAAATTAAAAGAGGAGGATTCGAAGAAGGGGAAGAGGGGAAAAAGTGGGCTGCTTGATGGAGAGACAGAGAGAGAGAGAGAGAGAGAGAGAGAGAGAGAGAGAGAGAGAGAGAGAGAGAGAATCAATGTACTGGGGATATCTATATATAGACATATATTCTTCTCCAACTTATTCATAAATCATAAACAACAGAATTAAGCAGGATAAGCAAGGAATCTAGGATGAATAAAGGAGGGAAAACTGATATTGAGAGCAGTGGAGAAATTCCTTTAGCTCAATCAGAATCATTAATTCCTCTTTACCTCGGATTCCAAGATTCGAAAGGTTAGTCGCATTAATTTTACATCACATGTCATCCCTTCAAAACATGACAAACTTGAGACAAAATATTGATTTTGGTCTCACAGGACGCATCTCAGTTCAATTTTAGTCCCGATACTATATTTTTTTGTCCCAAACAGAGCATCAATTTTAGTCCCCTTTTTGCCCTTATAATTATGGGACCAATATTGATATTCTTAAACCTATGGAATTAAGACTGAATGATTTTTTTGAAAAACGATCAAAAATAATAGTATTGGAACCAAAATCGAATTGAGGTGTGTCCTGTGAGACTAAAATCGATATTTTCTCAATGACTTTATCCTAGCTAGTCATGAGATAATTGCATCTATACTAACAAAACCTTTTACAAAATTTGTAATTAAAACATGACTTCTGAAATATTGGAATTAGGCATTATTTTTTTTTTCCTTCAAATTTTCACGCACTATTTATTTTCTCGATGGCCAGGTTTTTTTCTTAATTTTAGTCCATGTGTGCAATATTTGCTAAGAAAATGTGTTAATAAATGCAGTTAACCTTATTCCCTACACGCCATGAGTTAAACTCTCTACATTCTAGAATTATGAATTAGTTTATGATAACTTGATTAATATCTACAATCCAGATAACAGTTTGCGTATTTATTCAGTAATTCAATGATTATTTGAAACTACAGTACTTCATTCAAAATTAATCAAACGGTAATTAATAGTTCGCTTTAATTGGATTTCCTTACACAGAAACTCTTCCGCCAGATTGCCAATCAATGTATAAAGCTGTAGTTGATGGCAATTTGGCAGCAGCTAAGAAGCTTTTAAAGCGAGATGCAAGTCTAGCTTGTCATCGACAGATAACTGAAGCGGGTGATCGAGCTCTTCATGTAGCTGTGTACAAGAAAAAAACAAAATTAGTAAGAGATATAGTTCGTTGGGTGAATGATCCTAGTGATTTAGAGTTGCAAGATGGGCATGGCTACTCAGCATGTTGCTATGCGGCAATCACAGATGCAGTCGAGGTTACTGATATACTGATTGAAAAAAATGCACGTCTGTGCAGTATACGAAACAAGAATGGTACCACTCCCCTTGAACTTGCAGTGCTTTATGGAAATAAAAAATACGCTTTGGAAAATATCAGAAAAGCTCAGGTTGATGTTTTATCAGAACAAGACTGGGTTAAACTATTGGTTGAGGCTGTACACAGCAAAATGTATGGTATGCATCAATCTCCGACCTTAAAGATCAAAACTATGATTTTAGGGTAATCTATTTTATCAGGTTGTAAATTATTATTTTCATTTCTCAGGTCCAACATCGTTATTTAATCTATTTTTTGAGCCCAAATTGATCAAATGTGTAATATGTATCTTATTGTGCAGATGTAGCTTTAGAAATATTGGAAAAGGATGGAAGTCTTGCAAAAAGGAAGGGTGAAGATCAACGAACAGCGTTGCATGTGGTGGCTCAAGTTGATATATCATTAGGTATCAAAATATAATTCATTAATACTTGAAAATATATTTCCAAATCACGAAATATCAATTTAGGACTTGAGATTACAGATCAAATCATTTAGTTCACTGTATTATGTCTACCATTATCAATTTTATGGGTTTTTCTTCATTTTTTCTCTCGCTTTCAATTTATTATGGCTTTGTTTAATTTTATGATTTTTAAATAAGTTTTATTCCACCCAATTAGGATTTTCAATTATTTTATTTTTCATTTTTAGTTAATAATTTATTATTCTAATTAGGGTCGAGGAATATAGATTTTCCTAAAATGAAACCTGGTCTTCACAAGTTGGCCAAGAAGCTATGGGAGGAGATTCGAAAAATGGCAAGGGGCGACGTTCTGGAGTTGATGAAAAATCCTTCAATTCTACATGATGCAGCAAAATTCGGAAATGTGGAGCTTATAGCTATGGTTAGTAGCAGGTACCCTGAGCTTTTAGAGCACACCAATGACGAGGGACGTTCTGTATTTCACATCGCAGTTATGTATCAACAAGAGAGCATGCTTGAACTCATCAAGGAAAAAAAAAATTGTTTAAGGTATAATGCTTTGTCAGAAGATAAATATGGTAACAACATTTTGCATTTAGCTGGGAAATTACAACCTCCTGGCGGCATGGCGAAGATTTCTTCTGATCCAGTTGTTGGAATAAGAGAAAGGCATTCTTGGTTTAAGGTGAGCACCAAACCAATTTCATTCACGTATTTATTCTATAATTTTTTTTCCCAGTACCCTAAGGCCTTGTTTACTTTGATCGATAAGGGTGGATTAATAAGTTATTCGTTGTTTACTTTCCATGATATTAAAATGGTGGATAACTTATGGCCCGTGATAGAACGAGCTTGAGATGCTTATTTGTGGGATATGATTTATCCATCATTGTATCAACTAACTTATATATCCTTTCAAATTGTATATTAATTGTTTACTTTAAGGATTTACTATTGAGTAGATAGATAGTTTAGAGGATGAGAGGATCGATATCTCATATCCCACCTCTTTAGGTAGGATACATATCCCACAAATAGGCACATAAAGCTCATTCATCACGGGTCTTGGGTTATCCACCATTTTAATATCATGCAAAGTAAACATACGGTAACTTATTAATCCACCCTTATCCATCAAAGTAAACAAGGCCTCAAAGTAAACATGGCCTAATTGGCTAAAACCACATACAGGAAGTGGAGAAAATTGTACCTCGATTTTTTGTGGAGAAGAAAAATAAAGAGGGGTACACCCCCATAGAAGTGTTCTGGAATGAGCACAAGAACATGTTAGAAGAGACGGCAAAGCATTTGAAGAGCACCGCAGAGTGCGGCATTCTCATCTCAACGGTTATTCTGACGGTGGTGTTTGCTGCTACGTTTGCTCCTCCGGGAGGATACCATGAACAAAATGGGAAACCATTGCTCAAAGCTTTATCCCCCAGCCCCAATGAGGGAGGGGATGTAAACAGCTGGTTCACAATCTTCGTGATTTGCAATATATTAGCATTGTTTTCTTCTACCTGCTCTATCTTAATGTTCTGGTCCATTCTTTCCTCCAACTACAAAAAAGAGCAGCTCCTGAACTCGCACAAATCCTTGAAGTTTGGACTTGCTGCACTCTTAGCGTCTCTGATGTCGGTCATCTCCATCATTTTCTCCGTCTTCTATTTCATGCTCCCTTTGGACGACAAAAATCTCTTTACATCGATTATTATTCCCAGCTCCAGCTACATGTTACTCCTCATGATAATTTTCTATAAGTATTTCAAGCTATTGCCCGGGGTCAGTTTTATGAGAAAAAAATATTAAATATATTTTGTGGAAGGACGGGGCAGGCAAAACAGCCATATAGTTTGGATTGGTAATACATTTACGTATTTGATGGATTACAAGGAGCTCAAAATGGTTTAATTCATCAAAATATATGATTGAAGTCAATCAGTCTATATATTGTTTGTTCGATCTTGTTAATTATATGTTAGTGTGTGTGGTATAATGTTTCCATTTCAGTTTGTAGAATTGAAAAGATCCATGGGGGCATGGTCCATCATGGTGTCATGCCTACTTGAGTTTTCATTTGTATGATGAGGTGATGTGTCATAAAAAATAAAATCATTACTTATAAATATGTCCATTATTAGATCCAAATTATCATTATAAAAGCAAGTGTAGAGGCAAATATGTTGTCGACAACTATGCATTTATGCTATAAGTTTCTCTCATATTAATAAAATATACAATACCTTCAATTTTAATATTAACCAGATCCTTGTCATTATAGATGCCCATGGTTCCGGTTACAAATCGCCGATTAGGCGACTCCGGACGGCACAAACCGGAATCGGACGGACGATTTCGCCAACCGCCCGTTTTTCCCGGTTAACCGCCGGTTTTCATTTTTTTTATCAAACGGATGAACTATTAAGTATCAATACATTATCACATTATAATTTGATTTTACAAGTTTAACTAAATCAACTATTAAACAAATTTTTTCAAGTTAAAAACTAAAAGTATGACAAAACACAAGTTTATTTGAATTTTGATATTATTATATGATGACTTTATAATTTATATTTTACAATTTACAACTTACAAATTAAAATTTACAACTTACAATAATATTAAGAATACAAGTTAATTTGATAAATAATATGACATTATAAAATTATAAATTGCAAATCAAACTATGAAATTACAAATTTACAAGTTACAAGTTAAAAACTAAGAAGTATGACAAAACACAAGTTTATTTGAATTTAGATATTATTATATGGTGACTTTATAATTTATATTTTACAATTTACAACTTACAAAATACAATTTACAACTTACAAGAATATTGAGAATACAAGTTAATATGATAAATAATATGACATTATAAAATTACAAATTGCAAATCAAACTATGAAATTACAAATTTACAAGTTACAATTTAATATTAAATTACAATTTACAAATTAGAATTAGCAATTTGACTAATTTAGGGGGGAAAAGAAATAATTGAAATTTGGGCTTGCACTTCATATGAAACTGCCTACATATCCTTACCTTGGAATCAAAGCCCTCGTAGTTCATTTTATCTTTTTTCCTTGGCGAGTCTAGAATTCGAAGTCGTCATCCCAATAATTGCCGATTTGGCTCCCTCATTCAGTCAATCTCGTGCCACAATAGTGTCCGTCCTGAAGAGATTCTGCGCATCAACTTTCAGACTCACCAGCTTAGAAAGTAAAATCACTAGAAATCATCTTCCAGGTAACGACACCAATTTTGACTCACTTCCAGGTAACGACACCAATTTTGACTCACGGTCAAAATAAATTTATATGCTCATGTGCCCACAGCGAGCGTAGATAGCTCATGAGTATGGGTTGATCCCACAGAAAGCTGTTGTGATTTCACCTTCGAGTAACTAATGACAAAAGGGGTTGGTTGTGTTGTCACTTTAACTGAAAATAAATCTACAAAATAACACTAATGAAAATATCAAATAATAAAGGTTCTGGTATTTAAACTAGAATTTGTTTTAAATATAAACGACACGATCATGGACACACCAATTTTCATGCATGTTAAGTGACCTAGTTATGGAGACCGGATTCCTCTTTGCGTCTCCTTATTCATCCTTTCATTATAGGTTTAAAAGCGATTCCTCATCAAATAAACCCCTAACCTATCATTCACCCTCCTGATTCCCTAAAGAGATGTAAATGAATAGACAGCAGTGTACCCTAGATGAACCGAAATTTATAATGGCTTATAAGAGAAGAATGGAAGCTGTAACAATTCAATAAGCCCTTTCATAGTCCAAACGGAAACAAATAACCAGATACCAACAATCAATAGACCCATTCATAGGTCGACTTAAGAAACAGATACCAATATGCTGAATAAATGAAGCCCTTCCATAGACCAAAATGAATGATCAAATAGACATAATCAAAGACAGCCTTCCTCCCCTTGGAATAATTATGTAGCTAAGCATATAATACATGTTAACTAGGAAGTTAACAAATGTTCAGAATCAGAGAAGCAGAATCATATCAACAAAATACCAAAATCAGAGTTCTTAACATTTAGCAAAAGAATACCATAACTGCGAAAGCTCAATTCTTAACAGAATACTAACAAAAAGAGACACTGGAAAAATATGTAAATCATAATAGCCCATATCTCAATCTGGTCACCTCCACGCTCCAGCCTACTGACCTGAAAATATATGAAAAGATTTGGGCTAAGTACTAATGCACTCAGTGGGCAAGTTTTACAATTAGAGTTATGCAAATCATTTTGTTAAAGTAATCTATCTGTGTTCATGCAGGTAGTGAAAATTAGGAGGTTTAAAAGTTGGAAGCAACCTAAGTTCACCAAAACATTTTATCGTGAAGCGCTTAAGAGTATAACCCATCACTGTCCGCAACCCAAACTACATCACCAGCGCATAACGTTGAGTATGACCATAGTATACCCAAAGAGTATAACCAATAAGTGTTTCATTTTAGTCTCACCGACAAGGAGTAGGGCAGGACAAATAATGCATGCATACTGTAGCTACTCACATTAACACAGCGCTGGTTTATGAGACTCCGACAACATACAGTAGCATGTAAATATTTAACATAGATAGTCACATATGCAATTTTAGTAAAGCAGAACTCAATAATTCGAAAGATACAATTTGGAAAGATAGTATAGTATAACCCACCTTTTTCGGGATTCTGAAAAATTAACTTCTAAAGAATCAACCTTGATACTCTCTCTCTAGCTCAGCTGGTACTACAGAAGGTAAACTTCAACTCAGGATAATCGCTATATTTTCGGGAATTAATCTACTATAAACGGAACTATTATTAATTCTATTCTATTCTAAAATAGATTGCGTGACTCTAGAGACCTTGAATAATTTCGACGAAGAAGGAAATAAATTCCAAAACGGTATTCTTGCTTTACTGAGATCAACTGATTTGACATAGGTCTCTTTCCAAAACTTGTCATTTATCCAAATTTTACCAAATCCATCACAACACTTTTTAACCGCTCAGAAATTACGAAAATATTCAGGGATGATACTATATATGCCAAGACTAAAGAATGAGAATTTTAGAATTTTACGATAATACATGCTCTTGGTATAAAAATAACTGTCTACTTTAAATAATCAAAATTATTCAAAACTCGCAACGAGATCGCGAAACTTGGCAGGCTTATAGGAAATAATATTTGGAGCAACTTTCGAGAAGAAACATTTTCGATTTGATGACCCAAAATGGGTGAAACGGGAGTTTCAATAACAATATTCACAGATTTTAGCTGAAAATGTATCGATCTCGATCTAGCTCGATTTCCCATAGAGATGTAAATGAATAGACAATAGTGTGCCCTAGACGAAATCAAATTTATTGTGCTTACCGATTCCTCGTGTGCCCACAATAACCCGTCAATTCCCTTATTACTATATGAACCAACACACAGTCATGATTCGCCAATTCAATTAATAGTGGTGTGCCCTCTATGTCTAACGAGTGATCAACCACATTCGGCATTTCAGACACATACTCACGTGGAACAGGCTCAAGAATCGACAAAAACCTATCATGCATTGATGGGTGTCAAATCTAACAAAAATAAACTTGCTTCTAAAAATATAACTTGTGATAGTGATGAGTAAGGTCAATTCCACAGAGATTGGTAAACTAGAATTATATTCGTTTATCTAACAACCTAAAACTAAAATGAAGGGGGTGGTTTGAAGATTAGAATTAAAATAACTAAACGAACTCAAAGAGTGAACATAAAAATAAATAAATAACAAAGATCAAATAAAGAGAAATCTAGCTCAAGAATAATCTCGATAATGGACTACACAATTTGACCACGGATGCAGAAATATAATTTAACTCTTTCTAAATTGGCTATGGCTATTGGTACGACCTAACAACCTCGGTTATCCTTAATTAATCGGTAGTCAAGGTATGACCGTTGACTACTTCTCTAATCAATAGACAATCCTAGGTATGACCTTAGAATTTAATCTACTAACAGCTTAATGATCTAGAGAAACACCAATTCTAACCAACAGAGATCATAAGATGACCCAATCAAATTAGACTATATATCTTCAAAATGTGGAAAGCGGGATTGTTTACCCCAAATCTTTCCAATTGCGCTACTTAGAAAAATAACCTAAATAATTACGGATCTAGATTATTAAACTAGCATGATATCATTCCAATAATCATACAACGCACGCAAATTGCACAATTATCAAAACAATAACAGAAATCATAAACAGAAGATATATAAATATAGAGATAATTAAAATTATGATAAAACCAATCCGATCTCACAAATGTGTAGCACCAGAATCTCGATTATCCTGTCGCTACATAGAAAACTATGAACACATAAAAGAGAAAACAAATAAAATAGAAGAAAGAATGAATGAAGAAGCGTCTGCTCTCCGCCGCTACGTCTTTCTTCCTAAGTGTAAAAATCTGGATATATATCCTCTTGGCAGCCCTTCTCTCTCTCTCTTCTATCCCAATGGTAAGTCTCATCTTTCCTTTTGGACTCTGATCCTCTTTTTGTATACCAAAATCGTGTATTAGTTGTAAAGAATTCACCATAATTCTTCAACAACTTTGATCCCAAAATGAATGTTTTGGCCTTCTTTCTTACAAAACCTTTTTATTCGCTTGCAAAACTCAAAAGATCATTAATTCCAAATAAACCAACAGCAAATCACCCAAAAATAGGTGTAAATATGCAACTTATCATACATTAATATACCCATTTCAGCCTCATGAGTCCAGTTTACAACTTATACCATCACTATAAGAAATTTGACTATAGACAACGGATGTTCCGTATTGTGAATAGAGAAATTGGCTGTTGTTAATAGAGGTGTTGTCTACAGGAACACGCTGAAAGATAGCGCGTAATAACCGTTGTCTATTTATTTATAGACAACGGCTTGGTCAAACTGTGGTTATATTAGGACTACACTTATACTAATAGACAATGGTTATTTAGCATCTAGCCGTTGTCTATACTCTTATAGACAACAATTTCTAACGGCAATCGTTGTTAACCAACAACGGTTATGTATGTAACCATTGTCTATAATGTTATAGACAATATTTTTCAAATTTAACTGTTGTTATGTTTGTAGTTAATAGTTATTTAGCCGTTGTATTTCACTAGATAGACAATAGTGCGATTTCAGCCATTGTCTATTTATTTATAGATAACGGTTATGTAACTGTTGTCATCTATTTTAAAACTGCTATTCTTTTTTTTTTTTGCAAAATTATAATATATTTTTTAACCTGCTAATAAATATTAAAATATAGCTAGAAATTTATTGATCATTAAATAAATAGATACAAACCCATTAATATAAATAAAACTTCGTTTTTTACAAGCAGGTTTACATCCAAAATGCAATCAAAAAGACATAATTTTGTCTAATTACATGCCTTGATCCATAAAATTGTCATCAAAATATGAGCCTCTAATTGTCATTAAAATATGAGCCTCTAAGTCACCATTACTTGAAACAGAGCCTAAACAATATTAAAATTTTAATGCTAAAATTAATTATAACACCTAAATGAATATAAATAACCCTACTTAATGGTTTTGTTCGGAGAGGCTCTTTTACTATTAATGTGTTTAGTTTTAGTTTGTACCTTCAAAATAGCTCAATTTTTGTGTTAATTATATTGCCCCTGCTATCCAAAACTTTTAACCAAATACGAACCGAACCACCCGTGAAATCTTACATAGGAGTGAGAAAAATACCGTCATACTAGAATACCACTCATTCCGTACCGAAAATATTGAAATTTACGGTATACTGAATTTTCGTTAAGGTATGATACCTTATTGGAATTTTACGGTAGGACAAATATATGAATTTTCAAAAATTAAGGTATACCTTCATACCAATATATTATACCGAATTTATATATATTCCACATTCATTTAAAAATGAACAATTTGAAATTAAGTGTAATAAATTATAGGGCAAAGGTTCGTTTTGATCCTATAACTATTTGTGCAGGAGCGTTTTGATCCCTATTTATCTTTTTGGTTCAAAATGATCCTATAACTATTTTAAAAGTTTAATTTGATTCCTATTTTGATCCTCCAACTATTTTAACACACACTTTTCTCACATAATAAGATTATTTCACACATTACACACATATGGATTGAACATAAAATTTCTACCATTTTCACAAATAATTCTCATATGGATTGAACATGAAAATTTCTCCATTTTTACAAAGAATTCTCCACTATTTTATGTTTGTATAGAAAATTCTTAATTATTTTATTTACCATAATGTAAATAATTATTTTTGTACGTTTTTTAGTTATTTTTTAATTTTATCATATAATAATGATTCATATTACTCAGATATTTTCATTTAGTTCATATAAAAAGTGCGCGTTAGTGTATGAAATAATCTAAGTATCTTAATATTATTAATAAATGAAAACATAAAAATATGATAAAATTAAAAAAACATACAAAAAATTAAAAAACAACTAAAAACAAACAAAAATAATTATTTCTGTTATGCTAAATAAAATAATTAAGATTTTTCTATACAAACATAAAATAGTGGAGGATTCTTTGTGAAAATGGAGAAAATTTCATGTTCAATCCATATGAGGATTCTTTGTGAAAATGGTGGAAATTTCTTGTTCAATTCATATGTGTGTAAAAAGTGTGTTAATGTGTGAAATAATCTAATTATGTGAGAAAAGTGTGTTAAAATAGTTGGAGGATCAAAATAGGAACCAAATTAAACCTTTAAAATAGTTATAGGATCATTTTGAACCAAAAAGCTAAATAGGGATCAAAGCTCTCCTACACAAATAGTTATAGGATCAAAATAAACCTTTGCCCTAAATTATAATATTGTATTCTTTTTCAAGCAATAAATATAAGTTATGATTGATACTGATTTTATTCTTTTTTGCATTTTGACTCGGTCAACAAGGGATCCTACCCGTTTGGTGGATATACATGCTTGTATTGGACTTTGGGTGATGCATAAGAGAATTGTTATTAGAATTTATTTCACTAAAAAAATCCCATTTAAAATTTATAATACAGATACTGTAGAGTATGTCCAACTATCCATTTGAACGATTGTTTGGAGATTCCAAATCAAGTCAATTTTTGGAGGCAATGTGAGGTAGTGACAAAGTTGAAGAACAAACTGTCGCAAGTTCCAGTCACATGGGTTCCTAGATGTATTGTGGTCCTAATGTTTTGGCAAATTTTAAGAAATTTGACTCATTTTAGTATTTATTTAAATAAATACGCCCATCAAGGAGAGCTTATAATTTTTGAATATTTATAACATTTTATAATTCTTATATAGTTTATTAAGGAGAGCTTATAATTTTTGAAATTTTATATGATATAAAGGTTTTATATTCTATTTTTTCTAAGGTTATCTAATAAGTTTTTGGTTTTGTCATAGAAGTGTTTTTGTTTTTTTTTAACAAATCATGTTCAGTTTTTTTCTATGGTTAAATACATTTTGATTTGTTTTAATTTTCTGGTTTTTTTTTTCATTTTCTTTTTATGGTGATCTTGTTGATTTTGTAAGTTTATTATGAGATCCGGCGGCCAATCCATATTTTATGTCTCTCATATTAATAAAATATATTGTACCTTCAATTTTAATATTAACCAGATCCTTGTCATTATAGATACCCACGGTTCCGGTTACAAATCGCCGATTAGGCGACTCCGGACGGCGCAAACCGGAATCGGACGGACGGTTTCGCCAACCGTCCGTTTTTCCCGTTTAACCGCCGGTTTTCATTTTTTTTATTGAACGGACGAACTATTAAGTATTAATACATTATCACATTAATTATAATTTGATTTTACAAGTTTAACTAAATCAACTATTAAACAAATTTTTTCAAGTTAAAAACTAAAAGTATGACAAAACACAAGATTATTTGAATTTTGATATTATTATATGATGACTTTATAATTTATATTTTACAATTTACAACTTACAAATTACAATTTACAACTTACAAGAATATTGAGAATACAAGTTGATTTGATAAATAATATGACATTATAAAATTATAAATTGCAAATCAAACTATGAAATTACAAATTTACAAGTTACAAGTTAAAAACTAAGAAGTATGACAAAACACAAGTTTATTTGAATTTAGATATTATTATATGATGACTTTATAATTTATATTTTACAATTTACAACTTACAAAATACAATTTACAACTTACAAGAATATTGAGAATACAAGTTAATATGATAAATAATATGACATTATAAAATTACAAATTGCAAATCAAACTATGAAATTACAAATTTACAAGTTACAATTTAATATTAAATTACAATTTACAAATTAGAATTAACAATTTAACAAATTTAGGGGGGAAAAGAAATAATTGAAATTTGGGCTTGCACTTCATATGAAGTTGCCTACATATCCTTACCTTGGAATCAAAGCCCTCGTAGTTCATTTTATCTTTTTTCCTTGGCGAGTCTAGAATTCGAAGTCGTCATCCCAATCATCGAAGATTTGGCTCCCTCATTCAGCCAATCTCGTGCCACAATAGAGTCCGCCCTGAAGAGATTCTGGGCATCAACTTTCAGACTCACCAGCTTGAAAAGTAAAATCACTAGAAATCATTTTCCAGGAAACGACACCAATTTTGACACGCGGTCATTTCACGGTCAAAATAAATTTATATGCTCCTGTGCCCACAGTGAGCGTAGATAGCTTATGAGTATGGGTCGATCCCACAGAAAGCTGTTGTGATTTCACCTTCGAGTAACCAGTGACAAAAGGGGTTGGTTGTGTTGTCACCTTAACTAAAAATAAATCTACAAAATAACACTAACGAAAATATCAAATAATAAAGGTTCTGGTATTTAAACTAGAATTTGGTTTAAATATAAACGACTCGATCATGGACACACCAATTTTCATGCATGTTAAGTCACCTAGTTATGGAGACCGGATTCCTCTTTGCGTCTCCTTATTCATCCTTTCATTATAGGTTTAAAAGCGATTCCTCATCAAGTAAACCCCTAACCTATCACCCACCCTCCCGATTCCCTAAAGAGATGTAAATGAATAGACAGCAGTATACCCTAGATGAACCCAAGTTTATTATTTTTACTAATTCCTCGTATGCCCACAATAACACATCAATTCCCTTATTACTATATGAACCAACACACAATCACGATTCGCCAATTCAATTCATAGTGGTGTGCCCTCTATATTTAACGAGTGATCCACCACATTGGACATTTCACACACACACTCACGTGGAACAAGTTCAAGAATCGACAGAAACCTATCATGCATTAATATACCCATTTCGTTCTCACGAGTCCAGTTTACAACTTAAACCATTTTCATTGTTCAAATACCAGAATTAAAGGATCTAGCCACTCATGCTAGATAAAACTAAAATAGCAGAAATAAAAGACATAATGTAAATAAAAAACTTACTAAATTAATAGGCAAAAAATCTCAACTCCAACGTTGAGAATCACAAACATAGCCTAAGTCCCAAAGGCTTAAGGGGCCTATTGGATTATTCTTGCTATCTAAACAGCGTACTAAATGTAAAATACAGAAAATAAAATATTGTAGCAGTATTTCAGACTTCCTAAGCGTGCATTGCCAGAAAAATAAACTTGTTTATATAGATACAATTCGAAAAGATTCAAATTCCCGCACAGGTGGGGTTCTTCCACTGCCTTCCTGGACCAACGTGCCCTTTGCCACTGACTAGATAAGTCTTTTCCACTTTGTTGACCAAATCCCTATTTTTTAGGGATTGGCATTATCACTTCATCCCCAGGCCTCCAGCAGTCCATCTCAGCTCCATGTCTTTCCGGATTGATCCCTTCCTTTCATTCTTATCTTGATTTAACAAACCCCCGAAAATTCCGCATGTGCCCAGTTCCAAGCCCTTGGTCGAGTCTGCACGACCATTGTGGGTACGACATACTCTGGTCAGCTTCATCCATTTCTAATGTGCCCGTTCTGCCTCACGAATGTAGGATGAATGCTGAAGAAGTTCTCTGTGTCTTTGAATACGGTTTATGGCGACGATATATACTTGAATAATTGGGCATAAAATGCCCCTTTCGAGAGACTTGACTTCTGAAATGCCCTTGGACCTCAACCTGATTCTTTTTTACTCAAAATAAACTAAAAAAGAAATTTATGACGACCAAAATGCCCATAAAAATACGAAATAAATAGACTTATCAATGCACATAAATTCTTCGACCTAATTACGATTCATTCAGATGATGATATCATGTAATGTGGTATGGTTAGAGTTAGAAAGCCCTTGTCATAGGCTTTTTATTTATACTATCAATTTGTCAATCGGGTGTTAAAGGATAGAGTAATTATATGGAGAAATATCGATTTTGATGGTTTTTATTATGCATTAAATTTTAAATCTCAAATACTGATTCGATGTTGGATTTTGAAATTAAAAGAGGAGTTGAAACTCCATAATGTGGGATATTTGGCCGTGATTTCAATTTATCAGATCGATATTCATAGGTGATAGAATTGAGCTTAACACATTTTAATTAACGGAAAAATCTAATGATGTTAACATCAAATGTCAGTTTGTTCTTTTTTGAATAGTTTAGGAGGCCGATTGCACTTTTCAAATAGTTTAGATGTGTATTTGGCCAAAAAATAGTTTGTAGGGGTAGGTGGGATTGAGCATATAGTTCGAATGTTTTTTTGGCTCTTTGCCAAAAAAGTTTAAAGTTGCACAATTTTAGTCCTTTTTATGATATTCTCACATTTCTCAAATAGAAGAGTTAATTATTATCATTATTTTTTTGCTTCCACCGACATTTACATGAAAATAAAATTGATAAAAAATAGTGATTTTGAGTTATGCTTTTTAATTAAAAAAACATAAAGCTTCAACTTTTAGTTATTGTGATTAATTTGAATTCATTATTTTTAAAAGAATAAACTAAGGTTGAACATTATTATCATTAAATGTATTTTTGATTTTTTCTTTATTACTCAAACATACGTTCTTTGTGTGATGTTAATTATTTTATTTTTATCTTTTTATTTTATTTTCTCATATCTTTTTTGACTAGCTAGCTATTATTTATCACGATTTAAATTATTTTATCGTAAAATATTATAATGTTATTATTTTCTTTAATAAATGTTGAAGACTTTGAAAATAAAATTGAACATGAAGTTGAAGGAGATTCAGATATTATGAGAAAATGTCGAAATTAATGTTGATGATTCGGACTTGACTTTAAATTCTTGATGATTTTTTACTTATTTTGATGTTCATATGTGCATTTTGAATTTGAGGGTTTCTTGATATGTTTGTAAACACTACTATTTTTGGGGCGATTAAATGCTATTTTTTGTGTAAATCATCACAATTAAATTTTTACCTTATTTCATCTTCTTCATATAATGTTGTTCAGTCATGTATTTATAAATACGAAACGATAACTATAAATCATACTCTATCCTATTCAAAATTCAAGTTTAAGCATATCACTGTGGTTAAGCTAAGGATTAGTTGTATCATCATCTCTAACAGCAATTAAACCGGATTAAAACAATTATAGCTAAATTATAACATTTCAAAAACTTTTATAAATCTATCCCACGACCCATTTTTCGGCTCCGAAAATTTGACTTGGCATGCTGAATGCATTCGTGGAAACGACTAATTACATGTCGAACCAACCAAAAATGATGATGTAGTTTGGTTAAAACATATATGAACATATTTTTAAGTAATGATTTTATTTTTTAATTTCGACATATCACCTCGTCATACAAACGAAAACTCAAGTAGTGACACCATGATCCCCATGGATCATTTCATTGCTACAAACTGAATTTGAAACAACTAGCATACCACACACACTAACATATAACCAGAACAAACAATATAGAATAATCCACCGCATACTTTGATGGATTGATCAATACGCAATCACTCAAAATAATTAAATCACACGGATTGTTTCGACCACTCATCCTTCAGGGAAGAATATAACTTTTTTAGAAAATTGGCCCTGGGGAATAGCTTGAAAAACTGCAAGGAAATTCCTCCTAAGAGAAGCACGTAGGTGGGAACCATAAAAGAGCGAACAAGTTTTTCATTCTTCCAAGCGACCAAGAAGAAGGCGGACAAGAAGGTCGAGATGGCAAACAACAGAGAAAACAAGAGCGTGGTGAGTGCAAACTTCAAGCGCTTGTGCGAGCTCAAGAGCTGCTCTTCTTCATAGTTGGACGAAAGAATGGATGCGAAGATCAAGATAGAGCAGGTCGAGAAAAGCAATGCGAGTACATCGAAAATCACGTAGGTCGAGAACCAGATTTTATTCTCTCCGTCGTCATTAGGGCTGGGGCTGGGGCTGGGGGCTAAAGTGGCAAGTAAAGGTTTCCCAGTTTCTTGATGGTATCCTCCCGGAGGAGTAAAAGCAGCAGCAAACACCACCGTTAGAATAATCGTTGATACGAGCATGCCGGATTCTGCTGTGCTCTTCAAATGCTTAGCACTCTCTTCAAACAAGTTCTTTTGCCCCTTCCAGAACAGTTCAATCGGTTTGTACCCCTCTTTATTTTTCTTCTCCACAAAAAATGTTGGGACAATTTTCTCCACTTCCTGTATCGTAGTTTTAGCCACTTAAGATAGTGGGAAAAAAGTGGAAATATATAAAACCAGCCAGTCAAACTTTAAAAAAACTTAATTTAGCCAGTAACTTTTTAATCTATTTTTTAGCCAGAATGACTATTTTGCACCTGCTTGTTGCGCGCATTGTCAGGGGTATTTTCGTCCAAAGTGGCTAAAATAAGTATGTTTAAAACTTATTGGCTAAAATAAATTTTTTAAAAGTTTAAGTGGCTAAAATAAGTTTTGCCTCAAAAAAACAATACAAAAATAAAATAATTTTAGTGAAATTGGTTTTGTGCTCACCTTAAACCAAGAATGCCTTTTTTTCATTCGAACATCTGGATCACAAACAATCTTCGTCATGCCGCCACGAGGTTGTACTTTCCCAGCTAAATGCAGAAGATTGTTACCATTTATGTCTTCTGACAATATTGCATTATACCGTAAACAATTTTCTGGTTGTTTTATGAGGAAAAGAATGTTCTCTTGTTGATGCATAACTGCGATGTGAAATATGGAATGCCCCTCGTTGTTCATGTGCCCTAAAAGCTCAGGGTACGTGCTGGTAATCATAGCTATAAGCTCCACATTTCCGAATTTCGCTGCATCGTGTAGAATTGAAGGGTTTTTTATCAACTCCAGCACGTCGCCTCTTGCCAGCTTTTGAATCTCTTCCCAGAGCTTCTTAGCCAACTTGTGAAGACCAGGTTCCATTTTAGGAAAATCTCTATCACTCGACCCTGATTAGAATAATCAATCATTAACTAAAAAAAAAGTCCTAATTGGGTGCAATAAAACTTATTTAAGAATTTAAAAACTAAACATAACCATAATAAATTGAATGCAAAGAAAAAAAATTGAAGAAAAACTAATAAAATTGATAATGGTAGACATCATAAAGTGAACTAAATGATGTGATCTGTAATATCGATCACGTCCTAAATTGATATTTCATGATCTGGAAATAAATTTTAAAATATTAATGAATTAGTTTTTGATACCTAATGATATATCAAGTTGAGCCACGACATGCAATGCTGTTTCTTGATCTTCACCCTTCTTTACTGCAAGACTTCCATCCTTTTCCAATATTTCTAAGGCTACACCTGCACAATAAGATATATCTATTACACATTTTATCAATTTGGGCTCAAAAAATAGATTAAATAACGATGTTGGACCTGAAAAATGAAAAATAATAATTTACAACCTGAATTAATGAAACTAACATAATTTCTTTAACCTAAAATAATAGTTTTGACAGGTCAGAGATTGATGCATACCATACATTTTGTTGTGTACAGCGTCATGCAATAGTTTAACCCAGTCTTGTTCCAATAAATCATCAAACTGAGCTCTTCTGATATTTTTCAAAGCCCATTTTTTATTTCCATAAAGCACTGCAAGTTCAAGGGGAGTGGTACCATTCCCGTTTCGTTTACTGCACAGACGTGCATTTTTTTCAATCAGTATATCAGTAACCTCGACTGCATCTGTGGTTGCCGCATAGCAACATGCTGAGTAGCCATGCCCATCTTGCAACTCTAACTCACTAGGATCATTCACGGAATTCACTAGATCTCTTACTAATTTTGTTCTTTTCTTGTACACAGCTACATGAAGAGCTCGATCGCCTGTTCCAGTTATCTGTTGACGACAAGCTAAACTCGGATCTCGCTTCAAAAGCTCCTTGACTGCTGCCAAATTCCCATCAGCTACAGCTTTATACATTGATTGGCAATCTGGTGGGAAATCCAATTGAAGCAAACTATTAATTACCGTTTGATTTTGAATGAAGTACTGAGGTTTCAAATAATCATTGAAATACTGAATAAATACGCAAATTATTATCCGGATTATTTGTATGAATCAAGTTATCATAAACTAATTGGTAATTCCGGTTGACAGAATAGCCTAAAAAGTAGAAAGTTCAACTCATGGAATGTGAGGAATTAGGTTATCTGCATTTACTAACACATTTTCTTAGCAAATATTGCACACATGGACCATTGAGAAAATGAATAGTGCGTGTTATAATTACAAAAATTGAAGAAAAAATATTATGCCTAATCCCAATATTTCAAAAGTGGTGTTTCAATTACAAATTTATTAAAATGTTTTGTTAGTAGATGCAATTAACTCATGACTAGCTAGGCTAAAATTAGTGCGACTAACCTTTCGAATCTTGGAATCCGAGGTCAATTGGAATTAATGATTCCGATTGAGCAAAAGGAATTTCTCCATTGCTCTCAATATCACTTTTCCCTCCTTTATTCATGATCCTAGATTCCTTGCTTTATTCTCCTTAATTCTGTTGTTTATGATTTATGAATAAGTTGGAGAAGAGTATATGTCTATATATAGATATCCCCAATACCTTGATTCTCTCTCTCTCTCTCTCTCTCTCTCTCTCTCTCTCTCTCTCTCTCTCTCTCTCTCCATCAAGCAGCCCAGTTTTTCCCCTCCTCCCCTTCTTCGAAGCCGCCTCTTTTAATTTGTACCTCAGTGTGTGTGAGAGTTGTTTAATTTCCTTCTACACTACAAAATATATCGCCGCCTGCAAATCTGGTTTAACCCATAGAAAAATCGTAGCTCATCACGCCGCCGTAGACCTGTCGTCAATGTCTGTTAGTATCAAATTGGATAGTGGGAAATTTAATGCCCTTTTCCAAGCAAGCTACAAACTTTGTCGCTATATATGTTTTTGGATAAAGGCTCACAGCCACCGTGTTTGACGTAATCATAGCTGCGTATCTTTTATGGCATTTTGTTATTTATAATATTTTAATGGGATAAAATTCTAGACTCCAAACTTTTTTAATCTACTACTGTGTCCCACTGTTAAATTTAATATTTTAAAAGGGTTTATTACAAAAATAACATTTATTATAGTATAACTTTTCATAATTAAAATTTATTCCTAAAAATGAAAATTTTTAAAAATTATATACCTTAATTTTAGAGTAATCAACCATATTAATCAATTATATCAACTAAAAAATAATTATTATAAAATAAATATAAATCTTAATTGGATGGAATAAATCGTAAATGATAAGTATAAAATTAAATTAAATCAAAATAAATTAAAATTAACGGAAAATAATGAATGAAATCTAATCAAATTCAAGGGATCGGACATCAAGTGGATATATAATTTCATTTGTATTTTAATGCCCTATCAATGAATTCATACAAAACCAATTGAAGGAGTGCATGCAAAAGCTGGTCCTCCTTTTTCTTTTTTAAGTCCTTTTAGTTTTTTATAATGGCCCCCTTCCTTTTCTTTTTAGTTTTTCTTTTTAAATTTTTAATTTATTTTCTTTTTGTTTTTTATGAAAATATATTTAATTTTTTGAATTGAATTTTTTCTATCTAATGTCTTGGACTGTGCACTCATCCGACGCTAATGTTTAGGCTCGTCCACTACGCTCAATATTTAATTTTTTGAAATAAATATATAACTTAAAATGGAATTAGTGAACTATCACATTTTTACCTAAAATAACATTTTTAATCTTTAAGGTATGAGATTGATACGTACCTAAAATAACATTTTAGTGACACGCAAAAGATCAACCCTTTCTTGTTCCCATAAATTCACTACAAACAAAAATGGTCTATAGAGACAAGGTTATTAGCGACGATAAATGTCGTCACTAATACTAGATTTTTAGTAACGACATGTTGTTTCTAATCATCACATGTCAACTCTAATAAATTTTTTGTGATGACATTGTTGTCGCTTAAAAATATTTTTTGCGACGACAACATGTCGTCGCAAATAGAGCGTCCCTAAAAGTTCGTCCCAAATAAGTTAAAAATTATTTTAAGTGATAATATTGTCGTCACAAAAAATGTCATTAGAAATGACATGTAATTATTAGAGACGATATGTTGTTACTTAAGTCTATTATTAGTGACGACATTTGTCGTCGCAAATAATATTGTCACTAAAGACCATTTTTGTGGTAGTGATTATCAATTTGAGATGTGATGGGTGTCGAAACCAACAAAAATAAACCTGCTTTTCAATATCCAAATAAATTGCAATAGTAGCAACCAGGGTCGAACCACACAGACTGGTAAATTAAATATTAATCTTTTTATCTAAAATCCTAAAACTAAATGGGGGGTTTTGAATACTGAAATTAAAATAATGCAACGAAATCAATTAAATGGCAAAGAAATAAATGACAAACGAAGATCAAATAAGAAAAATATCTAGCTCAAGAATAATCTCGACAACGGACAACACAATGTGATCACAGATGCACATATATAATTCACTTCTCTCTCTAAATTGGCTATGGCTATTGGTACGACCTAACAACCTCGTTTCTCCTTAATTATTCGGCAACCAAGGCACGAACGTTAACTACTTCTCTAATAAATAGACAATCCTAGGTACGACCATAGAATTAAATCTACTAACAGCATTAAAAACCAGAGAAACACAATTCAAACCCACGAAAATCATACGATGACCCGTTCAGATAAGATTACAAATCCCCAAAGTGTCGAAAGCGGGGCTGTTTACCCTCAATCTATCCAATTGCGCTACTTAGGCAAATATTCCAGACAATTATGGATCTAGATAATTCACTAGCAAGAAATCATCCTAACAATCATACAACGTGCACTTTGCATAATCATTAAAACAATAACAGAAATCACAAACAGAGGATTTATAAATAAAGAGAGAAATAAATTATAAAAAAACCAATTCGATCTCACAAATATGTAGAATCCGAGTCTCGATTATCCTCTCGCTAGAAAAGTGTTTAGAACATCATCATAGAATAAAAACAAAGTCTGGAAAAATATCAAAACGGGGATCTCGGCGTTTTCTTCGTGAATGGCGTCCTTAGCGTTGTGTAGAGAGAGAAAATTCCATTCCAGATATATATGTGTCTTCTAGATATTGTATTCTCTCTCTCCTCTCTCTCAATGGTAAGTCTTCTACACCTTTTAGGACTCCGAGGCTCTTCCCTTGTGAAACTCCCCGATTGGACAGAAGATTTTTCGCCCATGTATATCTCTGTTGGGTCCACTTTAGATTTATGAGATAATTCCCGTCTACAGGGCGTGGTCATGCCTTATCTACCAAAAGCTCCTGGACGAATCCTACTCTTAACTCTTCAACACTTTTGCTTCCAAAATGATAGTGTTGGCCTTCTTTCCTACAAAACACCTTTATTCCCTTGCAAAACTCAAAAGATCATCAAATCCCAATAAACACACAACAAAGCTTAGTAAAACAAGGCAAAATCACCCAAAAATTGGTGCAAATATGCAACTTATCAAACCCCCCTCACACTTAAGCTTTGCTTGTCCTCAAGCAAGAGACTAAAACCAAAACAAAAATAACTTCAATGCCCTTTCACAACCCAAGTCATAATGCTCCCAATGAATGAACCAAAACACAAATTAAGCACCAACAATGAAAAGAATGAATTTCTACTACTAACACCCATAATCAAATACTTCCACGATTCATCAAAATCCAAGTGCAGTGGAATTCAACACCCTCACCGAGATTCACTCAAAATCGCTCAAATGTGTTTAAGGCTTCAAATATCTGGACTCTCAAGTCAAAACATAGAAGACCGTTCCATAAGCTTGCAAATACATCAAGTAGGCACCAAACAGTGAGCAAACATAGCAAATTAGGGACTTCAATTTTGGTTGTAACGGGGCTTCAGGTCGGGGTGGATAAACAAGGATATTTAGGCTCCAAAATTGAAGGAATGGCACACATTTTTCAAAAGACATCAAAACGGCACAAATTTCCCATCCTTCTTCCTTTTTCCACACAAGAAGGCTCTAATCAACAAAAAAAAATTTCTTTCCTTTCAACCTTCTCCAAGTCTTTCATTCCCTCTTTTTTTTTCACAATCTTTTTTTTTCGATTTTTCGTCATTTTTTTTTCTTTTCTTTTTTTTTTAATTTTCACTTCCCAATCACAGTTCCAAACTCCCCTTTTTTTTCTTCTATTTTTTTTTTCAAAACCAATCTCAAGCATTTCACTTCTACTCCCCAAATTTAGCCAACTCACAATACCAACCCAAATGAACCTGTATACACATTCCTTCAATAAAAGAGATCAAAACATGGAAATCACAATAAAGAAGGATAAACATGGCTAGTAATGCGGTTAAAATTCAATAAAAACAGGTCAAGGCTCAAAACGGCTATCTAGGGATTTTTCTTCAAAGGTAAGCTCAAATAGAAGGCTAAAATTGGCTTTTCCTAATTGCCTTTTTTCACATTCCACATTACTGAGGTAATCCCAAATGCATAACAAAGAAAGTTCTAGAAGATAATCGACTATGCATGACATTCGCACATGGAAAGAAGGAGCAATTAAATTAAGTGATGCTCAAGCTCAAAACTCACCAAAATAAAGGTCATTGGCATATCATTCCACACACTTTTCATTCAATTCATCATCAAAAGCAAAAGACCAAGGCGTAGAAAATGTAAACGCAATCAAATCATGCCAATACTCAACTGTACATCAATTCATCTCGATGAAGCATCACAATTTAAATCATAGCAAGGGATAGGAACTACCAATTAGAAAGAGAGATTTTTTTTTGTTTAAGAAAATAAAAAGCAAATAAAAATTAAAACAGAAAATACAAAAAGCAAATAACAAAGACAAAAAAACACCAACAAGCGACAATTTGAAAATAGAACACAATAAAAAAATCAAACCAACCCCCCTCACACTTAAGAAATGCATTGTCCTCAATGTATTTTCAAAAGAGAGAAAAGAGGACTACCCTGAAATCGGCTACTGAGGAGGCGGAGGCGGGGTGAACCCGACACTATCAAAGTAGATGGCAAGCTTACAGCGGTAAGGTTGAGCGGAGGGTCGCCGGACTGGTGCGGCGGTCATCCGGCAACTGGAAGAGGTCGGCGGTGGTGGTTGTAGATGGCGGACTGCGGCGGTGGTCGGCTAGAGTCGGCGGAAGGTGGCTGACGGGATGGAGATGATGAATGGTTGTAGGGTTCTTCAATTGGGTAATTGGGGATTTTGACTTGGGGTTATTTTGACTCAATCTAATCTAGTAAAATCAAAATAAAATAAAATAAAAACTAATAAAAGGTAAACACGATTTGTTTTTTTTAATAAAGAGATACAAATAAAAATAAAAACATAATTCCCAAGGCAAAATACACCATAATTCGCTTCTCTTCACAAAATAACACAAGAGCGTCCGCGAAGTAAGGCATGGCCATGCTTTATTAGCAGCTTCCTCCAGCACGAAATTTCTCCAAAAATGGGTACCTATGTTCACTCAAAACAACCACAAAGATTCTAATCATCACTGGTTAGCTTGTTAGTGCCTCGAAAACAACCAAGAAAATAAAATAAACAAAACCAAAACTAAAAATAAAGAAAAACCAAGGTGGGATGCCTCCCCCCAAGCGTATTTGGTTATCGTCGTTATGCCCGACATTCCCTACTCCTCAAGGTGAGTAATGGGGCTCTTGTAGCCCAATGCAATCAGCGATTTGCACTTGAAATCCCGCATACAACGGCTTCAAACGATGTCCATTCACCTTGAAAATTTTTCCCGAATCAAAACTCTTAATCTCAACTGCACCATGTGAAAACACGTTAGTGACAATAAAGGGCCCTGGCCATTTAGAGCGCAATTTTCCAGGAAACAATTTCAGCTTGGAATGGTAAAGCAAAACTTTTTGACCAACAGTGATAGTCTTTCTAGTGAGAACTTGGTCATGAAAACGCTTTGTCTTTTCTTTATAGATCTTGGAGCTTTCATAGGCATCATTTCGGATTTTCTCCAACTCTTGCAGCTACAATTTCCTATGAGTTCCAGCTTCATCCACACTCATGTTAAGTTGCTTAACGGCCCAGAAAGCCTTATGCTCAAGCTCGACGGGTAAGTGACATGGTTTATCAAAAAGCAGCCGAAAAGGAGACATACCTATAGGGGTTTTGAAAGCCGTTGTTTACGCCCAAAGCGCGTCATTGAGCTTCAAACTCTAATACTTTCGATCAGGTCTCACAGTCTTCTTGAGAATTGCTTTCACCTCTCTATTAGAAACCTCGGCTTGGCCGCTTGTCTGTGGGTGGTAAGCAGTAGAGGTCCGGTGGGTTATGTTGTACTTCTTAAATAATGTGCCTACCACTTTGTTGCAGAAGTGAGTACCACGATCACTGATAATGGCTCGAGGTGTGCCATATCTATCAAAGATGTGGGACTTGACAAACTTAACAACAGTATTAGCATCGTCAGTACGAGTAGCCTGCGCTTCAACCCACTTGGAAACATAGTCAACAGCAAGAATGATATACACAAAATTATTAGACTTGGGAAAAGGTCCCATAAAATCAATGCACCATATATCGAAAATTTCACAAACAAGGATAGGATTAAGGGGCATTTGATCTCTATGGCCTATGCTTCCCGTTTTTTGACACCTTTCACATGATTTGCAAAACAAATATGAATCACAAAAAATATTAGGCCAAAACAACCCACTCTCCAAGACTTTCCTAGCAGTTCTTTTAGGACCAAAGTGTCCACCACATGCATAGGAATGACAAAACATCAAGATGGAAGGAATTTCATGCTCATCAACACATCTCCTAATGATTTGGTCAAAACAAAACTTCCACAAATAAGGCTCATCCCATACATAATATTTGGTATCACTTTTGATTTTATCTCTTTGAGCTCTCGACAAATCACTTGGTAAAGCCTTAGTTACAAGATAGTTAACTATATCGGCGTACCAGGGTGTAAAGGCTTGAATGGAGTAGAGACACTCCTCTGGGAATTCATCTTTCAGCGGTCGCGGTGCTTCACTCGTGGGCAACCGGCTAAGATGGTCGGAAACTACATTTTCAGAGCCCTTCTTATCCTTTATCTCAATGTCGAATTCTTGAAGCAAAAGAATCCAACGAATGAGTCTCGGTTTAGCATCCTTTTTGGTGAATAAGAACCTGAGAGCAGAATGATCAAAAAAGATAACAACTTTTGTACCAAGCAAATAAGACCGGAACTTTTCTAGAGCAAAAACAACAGCTAAAAGTTCTTTTTCAGTGGTGGAATAATTTACTTAAGCAGGATCGAGAGTCCTAGATGCATAATAAATAACATGATGAACTTGACCAACCTTTTGGCCCAAAACAGCTCCGACTGCATAATTACTCGCATCACACATAATTTCAAAAGGAAGTTCCCAATTCGGTGATTAAATAATAGGTGCAGAAATGAGCATATTTTCCAATAAATCAAAGGCATGCTTGCAGGCATCATCAAAATTTAATTCTACCTCTTTTTGTAACAACTTACTCAAAGGTTGAGCAATTTTGGAGAAATTCCTGATGAAACGTCGATAGAAACCTGCATGTCCAAGAAAAGAACGAACTTCCCTAACAGAGGTAGGGTAAGGCAACGATTTGATAACATCAATCTTAGCCTTATCGACTTCTATGTCTCTAGATGACACAATATGCCCAAAAATCATTCCTTGATCAACCATAAAGTGGCATTTCTCATAATTTAAAACCAAATTAGTTTCAACACATCTTTGCAACACTTTAGTGAGATTAATCTGGCATGCATCAAATGAATCCCCATATACAGTAAAATCATCCATAAATACCTCAATAATGTTCTCAATAAAATCAGAAAAAATGCTAACCATACACCTTTGGAACGTTGCAGGTGCGTTGCACAATCCAAAGGGCATCCGCCTGCAAGCAAAAATACCAAAGTGACAGGTAAAGACAGTTTTCTCTTGATCCTCTGGGGCAATCGTGATTTGATGAAAACCCGAATATCCGTCTAGACAGCAATAGTGGGAACGACCTGCCAAGCGCTCAAGCATTTGGTCAATAAAAGGCAGAGGAAAATGGTCTTTTCTTGTTACTGCATTTAATTTTCTATAATCAGAACACATTCTCCAACCATTTTGCACTCGGGTTGGTACTAACTCACCCTCTACATTTTCAACCACAGTAAAACCAGATTTCTTCGAAACAACTTGAACTGGACTTACCCATTTACAGTCAGAGATCGGAAAGATAATACCTACGTCGAGGAGCTTTAGTATTTTTTTCTTTACAACTTCAGTCATCGCTGGATTGAGTCTCCGTTGAGGATCACGACATGGCTTGCTATCTTCCTCCAACAAGATTCGATGCATGCAAGTCGAAGGGCTCAGTCCCTTTATGTCTGCTATGGTCCAGCCAATAGCTTCTTTGTACTCCCGTAGCACTCGAATCAATCTTTCTTCTTCCACTGGTTGAAGTCTGCTCGAGATTATGACTGGAAGAGTGTCATTATCTCCTAAAAATGCATATTTGAGATGCGCAGGAAGTGGCTTCAAATCCAGCTTGGGTGTCTGTACAATTGAAGAAAGAAATTTCACATTAGAAACAGACAACTCTAATTTGAAAACATGCTGGAGTTCAGGCTTAAAGCTTCCAATTCTTGAACAGCGTCATGTAAATGTTCGTCCACGCCAAACATGCTGTCAAGAATCTGTAATTCTTACAGATCAAAGGGATTAGTCAAAGTTGTCTTCAGAAAATCAGAGTCAGAGATTTCAAACACTTTCTCGACTAAAGGATCTATCACATCAAGCATAAAAACACCAGAAACCTCATTAGGATATTTCATAGCCTCAAAAATATTGAACCTAATCAGATTTCCATCAAACTCCATAGAAAGGGTACCGTCATACATATTAATCTTAGTTCTAGAAGTCTTAAGAAATGGTGTCCCTAGCAAAATAGATGCCGAGTTAGAATAACCTTCTTCAGCCATATTTAGCACATAGAAATCACCAGGAAAAACTAACTCATTCACTTGTACCAACACATCCTCTAACACTCTCTCAGGATACACATTTGACCTATCAGTAAGTTGAATAATTACACCAGTTTCTTTCAGAGGTCCAGCATTTATAGCAGAATAGACTGAAAGAGACATGACATTAATTGAAGCCCCTAGATCTAGCATAGCTCTCTCGATCCTCAAATTACCAACTTTACAGGGGATAGTAAACATACCTGGATCTTTGCATTTGGGTGGTAATTTCTTTTGAATGATTGCAGGAATATTCTCGCCTATGCTTACCTTTTCATTGCCTTTCAGTTTCCTCTTGTTCGTGCACAGGTCCTTTAGGAATTTTGCATATCGAGGTACCTGTTTGATGGCATCGATCAAAGGAATGTTCACCTCCACCTTTCGAAAGGTCTCGAGTATCTCTTTCTCAGCTTCTTCCTTCTTTGATTTGTTAAGCCGAGATGGGAATAGTGGCTTTACTACATAGGCCTCAGACTGCCTATCTTTCTCTGGTGCACTCTACTCGCCATCTTGTGGAGCAATCTCAGCTTCCTTCTCAGCTTCTCTTCTCGCCGACTTCTTCTTTTCTCTATCTGGCTCGCTTAATTCTTTCCCACTTCTCAAGGTGATTGCACTTGCATTCTGCCTTGGATTAATCACAGTTTGGGATGGTAGTTTTCCTTGAGACTCCAATTGACTCATCGATGAAGCAATCCGAGATACTTGATCACGCAGCTCCTGAATACTTGCCTCGGTTTTGGAATTAACAGCATCTTGCTTTACTATAAATTGTTGAACAAGTGATCCAAGCGTCTTAATGGAGTTGTCGGTGAAACTGCTCTCTGGGGGAGCTGTCTGCTTCAGCTGATACTGCTGGGATTGTGGATTATTGCCATATCTGAGATTCGGGTGATCTAGCCATCCAGGATTATAGATATTCGAATATGGGTCGTAGTTCCTACGTGGTGGGTCTGGAAAACCTCCTACAGCATTCACCTGTTCACCCGCGTCTTCCTGAAGAGTAGGACATACATCAGTAGGGTGATTTGGTGCAAGGCAAATTCCACATGCTCTAGCCTGTGGCAGATCTTTCGTTGCTAGCTGTTTCACTAGAGACGTCAGCTCAGATAGATGACTTTCAATAGAAGAGGACCCAACTTCATTCACTCTTCGGATGGGAGTCTCTTGTCTGCGGCCATATTGTTGTGATGCTTAAGCCATATTAGAGATGATCTTTCTAATCTGTGTAGGCGTCTTCTCACTGATTGTGCCTCCACACGATGCATCTATCCACTTCCTCTCAGCAAGCAACAGTCCTTCGTACAAGTAATTGACTAATAATAGCTCAGAAATCCCGTGTTGCGGACAGCTGGCACACAACCTCTTGAATCTCTCCCAATACTCGTAGAGGGTCTCCGAATCCTTCTGTCTGACCCCGGTAATCTCTTTTCTGAGTGAGATAGCTCTGGTGGTCAGGAAGAATCTCTCCAAGAACAGCCTCCCCATCTCTTCCCAAGTTGTCACTGTGTTAGAAGGTAGATACAGTAACCAATCTTTGGCTCTATCTTCCAAAGAAAACGGGAAAGCTCTCAACTTGATTTGGTCCTCTGTGACTCCTTTTAGCTTCATTGTGGTACACACCACATGAAATTCCTTCAGATGTTTGTGCGGATCTTCATTCTCAAGACCATGAAACTTCGGGAGTAAGTGAATAAGACCAGACTTCACCTCAAAATCGACCTCCATCTCCGGATACTCAATGCACAGCGGAGGTTGATTCACATCTTGAACGGCTAACTCACAAAGAGTTCTTTCTCTGTTATTCACCATTCCGTCTACTTCGTCTTCCTCAGCAATAGACTGTTCTGTCAACTTGTCCTCCGATCTCGAACTCGACGGCAAACTGGCAAGCTGCTGTTTTCTCAACTTAGTCTCCTTCCTTAATCTCTTAGCAGTTTTCTCAATTTCCGGATCGTATAGCAATTCACTTGTTGGAACAATAGACATAAATCATACAAAAAGAATAAATTTAACTTGACACCAGTCCCTGGCAACAGCGCTAAAATTTGATGGGTGTCGAAACCAACAAAAATAAACCTGTTTTTCAATATCCAAATAAATTGCCATAGTAGCAAGCAGGGTCGAACCACAGAGACTGGTAAATTAAATATTAATCTTTTTATCTAAAATCCTAAAACTAAATGGGGGGTTTTGAATACTGAAATTAAAATAATGCAACGAAATCAATTAAATGGCAAAGAAATAAATGACAAACGAAGATCAAATAAGAAAAATATCTAGCTCAAGAATAATCTCGACAACGGACAACACAATTTGATCACAGATGCACATATATAATTCACCTCTCTCTCTAAATTGGCTATGGCTATTGGTACGACCTAACAACCTCGTTTCTCCTTAATTATTCAGCAGCCAAGGCACGACCGTTAACTACTTCTCTAATTAATAGACAATCCTAGGTACGACCATAGAATTAAATCTACTAATAGCATTAAAAACCAGAGAAACACCAATTCAAACCCACGAAAATCATATGATGACCCATTCAGATAAGATTATAAATCCCCAAAGTGTCGAAAGCGGGACTGTTTACCCTCAATCTATCCAATTGCGCTACTTAGGCAAATAATCTAGACAATTACAGATCTAGATAATTCACTAGCAAGAAATCATCCTAATAATCATACAACGTGCACTTTGCATAATCATTAAAACAATAACAGAAATCACAAAATAGAGGATTTATAAATAAAGAGAGAAATAAATTATAATAAAACCAATTCGATCTCACAAATATGTAGAATCCGAGTCTCGATTATCTTCTCGCTAGAAAAGTGTTTAGAACATCATCATAGAATAAAAACAAAGTCTGGAAAAATATCAAAACAGGGATCTCGACGTTTTCTTCGTGAATGGCGTACTTAGCATTGTGTAGAGAGAGAAAATTCCATTCCGGATATATATGTGTCTTCTAGATATTGTATTCTCTCTCTCCTCTCTCCCAATGGTAAGTCTTCTACACTTTTTAGGACTCCAAGGCTCTTCCCTTGTGAAACTCGCCGATTGGACAGAAGATTTTTCGCCCATGTATATCTCTGTTGGGCCCACTTTAGATTTATGAGATAATTCCCGTCTACAGACTGGGGCGTGGTCATGCCTTATCTACCAAAAGCTCCTGGACGAATCCTACTCTTAACTCTTCAACACTTTTGCTTCCAAAATGATAGTTTTGGCCTTCTTTCCTACAAAACACCTTTATTCCTTTGCAAAACTCAAAAGATCATCAAATCCCAATAAACACACAACAAAGCTTAGTAAAACAAGGGAAAATCACCCAAAAATTGGTGCAAATATGCAACTTATCAAGATGATATAAGGATTCAAAGCCAGTTCTTTTTTCCCTAAAAACACAGCAAGTTGAAAGGGAGTGGTACCATGCCTGTTTCGTTTACTGCTCAGATTGCATTTTTTCTTTTCTTTAATTTTTTTTTTCAATGATCCCCCTTCCTTTTTTTCAGTTTTTTGTGAAGTTTTATTTTTTTTCTTTTTTATAGATATATATTTAATTTAATTAGTTTTTAATCTATCTTATTTTTTATTAATTTAATTTTTTATCAGATATTTCGCATACAGTGCACTCACACGCTTATGCATAGGCTCGTGTACTATACTCGATAATTAATTTTTTTTAAAATAAATATAAACTTAAAATGGAATTAGTGAACTATAAATTAAAGTTGATTATTTTATTTTTTAAAATTAATTTAATTTTTTAATTCAACATCTCGAGCAATGCATGATCAGCCTTGCGCTAGATAATTAATTTTTTAAAAATAAATTTATACACTAAAATTGAATTAGTGAACCCCTAAAGTTTGATCAATATATAACGATTCCGATGTCGTTTCCAGCCTCATGAATATTCAGCAGTAAAGCATTGGAATGACCCTCCTTAACTTCACTGCTAACAACTTCATTATTCTGCCAATTTTAGGAGTATATTTGCATCCCAGTTTTGTTTGTGACGAGTTTCTTCATTTTAGCTACTCAAAAACTTTGCTTCATGAATTTTATGTGCCTATATTAATTCTTTTTCGCTTTTATATTTGTCTACTGGCAAGTGGCAACTTTAAATATTCAATTGACAGTTAGTCTCCCCCCATTTTATGGGCCATCAAATTTTTAAACAAAAATGTCATGTAGTAGTAATTTAATAATACATTTTTAGATCTTAAATAAAATATTGTAGACGAATTTACATTCCAATGCATTTATTTATTTTAGGGAAATTAACAACGTAACTCTACTTTGAGGTGAATATATGTATCGATCATGATTATTATACATTGTTCTCAGTTTTGTTTGTCAATTATCATCTGATTGTTTTGTTAAGTGAATTATTAGAACTTATGTATACATGTATATATATATGTGTACGTGTGCGCATGCTATTATACCTTATATATATACACACATTATAATTTATATTGTATCAAATTAATTGTAATTTTTTAATTTTTAGAAATATTAAGATATACTTATTTTGATTGACAAATATACCCACTCTCTTCACCTCATATCAAATTTTATTAAGATATATTTTCTATAAAAAATGCAAATTTACTAATAAAATATGGTTAAACTTGATTGAGGGGGAGTGTGAAAATGCATGTTAAAGGATAATTATTTTGTCACAAGCTCAAAACTCTAATTTGATACTGATGGAGTATTAGATTTAGCTATGATTATTTTTCATTGAATGAGCATTTTAACTACTATTTTTTTGAATATATTAAAATTGTCAATGATCTTTTTTTTTTGTTATTAGTAGCATTTTAACTTCTATTTTTTTGTCACATACAATTTGCAAGACCTGTACTGAATTAGGGATTAAATTAATTTAGTTCGCATTTATGAATAACCTGAAGAAAACAAAGTCATAGACAAAATGAAATTTTGTTTAATTATTTTGAGAAATTTGGGCAGTTGGTTGACGGACGAGTCGACGACCAGCCAACCAAGAAGAAGTCATATTTAACTAATAAACTCTGGCAAAGACATTCGGAAAAATTATAAAAATTGACTTCAAATGGAATAAATTAATGCTGGTATGTGGTGTGGGATTATATATATATATATATATATATATATATATATATATATATGGGGGTGGGTTAAAATGAGAACCATACCCTGTGTAGGAATTAGGAACCATTTACATCCATAGATCTCTGCATTTTTAATAGTCAAGATCTATTACAGATTTTAGGGGTTAAATTGCAAAATGATAAATTTATACCAAAAGCTGAATTATAGTAAGGGTATTATTGAGAACCCCAAATATCCATTTTAAAAAAATTACAAAATAAAAAGATTCCAAAGCATTCCAAAATCGACTGTTTTAACAAACTAATCCCATTTTTAATTCCAAAGCATTTGAAAACCCTAGAAAAGCAGTTCCGCCGCTCGTCCATAGCACAACCGAGGAACGCCTGCGCCGCCGCGCCTACGTCGCCGTCGCCGTGCCTACGCCGTCGCCTCTACGCCTCCGTTGTCGCAACTGCTCAGTCGCGAGTCTCCATTGTCGGGTGCCGCTCCTTCGCCGCCCATCGCGGCGCCTACGCTGCCGCCGCCGCTCCTGCTTCTGCGCCGCTCGTTGCTCGCCGGAACAAAGATGAAGGGGTCGAAGTCTGTTCGAACAGGTATTTAGCCCGCCATTTTTTCAAATTATTAATAGATAATTAGAGTGGTTTAATATTTTTAGCAAATTGAAAAGGAATAAATAGCATTACAATCCAGTTACATTTAAAAAGATTTGCAAATGAATGTCGTGTTTTTAGCATTGTTGGTATTGGTTTAGAGCAAATTATTACGACATTATTAGCATATGTTGCAGTTGTATATATTGGTTTTAGGAAATTGATAATTTATTTTTAGCAATTTTAGATCTTGTTTATAGCAAATTATTACGATATTATTAGCAACAATTGTGCTCTTTTCAGCCAGAAAACACCTCTATCATCTTCTTGCATCTGTATATCCTGTTTTTAGCAAATTGATATGTAATTATTAGCAATTTGTCATGTTGTTTATAGCAAAATTATCCTGTCTTTATATCAAAGAATTTATTTTTTTGCATCGAATAATTCTAATTAGCATTTTATTCGAATTTTTAGTTAACAACAAGAAGGGGGTTCTGCGAAAGAAGGAACGTCAGGTAGTCGCACAAAAGATAGTTTCTTTATATGTAATTGATATGTCATTATAGCAAAATAATATATTGGTCTAGTGTATTATATTTTATTTAATTTTTAAAGCGAAACTAAGAAGATATAATTAGCAAATTAGTACTATATGATTAATGAATTAGTATTTTATGATTAGCAAATTTAGAGTTATCTTCCATTTGCTAGTGGGGAATACCGTCTTTATGATTGAGTTATGTGGTCTTTATGATTGATTTACGTGTCCACTATTGGAATTTTGTCAAGAAATGTGGTGTTGTTGTCTTCATCTCGTGATATGTTGACTGTTGGTATTGTATGAATATTTGTTATTTATGTCAAATTGGGGAAGTTTATAACATATTTATATTATTTTATAGCAAATTTGGCATATATGATTAGCAAAATCGTGAGGCTGGATGATTATAGAGGTGAAGATAAACCATTTACGCTTTGTGTCTAGCAAATTATTACGATATTATTAGCAAATGTTAAAACTATGAAAATTTGCTACTTGAATTTGTGTTTTATCAACCTGATGTTCTGTTTATAGCAAATTAGTGATTTAAAATTAGTAAATTATTAAGACATGATTAGCAGATTATTGAGATAAATAATGTTTGGTGTTGTCAGACCATTTTTTAATGTTTTCACTGATTTTGTGAAGCAAATTTTGATGTTATGAGTTGAATACTTGTGCTTTCATGTCTTTAATTTATGTTTCTGTATTTAAATGCGGGAGTGAATTATTGATTTCATGTATTGAATACTTGAAATTTTTATGGCTGTAGGTTGTGGTTATATGAAAATTATTTAGTTATCTGATATTGGGGTTGTATATATCATATTTAATTTATGGGTATCGTGTATTGTATCTATATGGTCAATCTTTGTTTGTCATTTTTTATTGATATATTTTAGCAAAATTACTTTTGGCATAAGATGTTTATAATGTTGTCTTTTTTTTTCTTTTATTGTGATACAGAAGCACAATCGAGGCAGCCGACACGAGAGGATAAAAAGAGAAGCCGAGAGAATATGAATAACAGTAAGTTTATCATTCCATGGTATCCTAATAAAATAATTAACTGTTTATATCTTGCTTCCGCCCTTCAATTCCCTACTAGTTGGCCTCATGTAATATGTAATTTATTTCTTCAAATGATTTTATGTAATATAGTCAGGTGTATTAAAAAGTTTATTGATAGATAATCAACACAAATTAGGGATTTTTGGTTATGGTGTGATCGTTTTATTTGTTGATTTTGGTTTGATTGGAAATGACATCTTTAGCAAATTAGAAAGGTTATATTAGCAAACTATTAATATATATTTAGCAGATTAGATTTTCAAATATTGTTATTTATATAGACAGGTTATCTGGTTTGGTTGCATTCGTCGTTTGTAGCAAATTAGTAAGGTTTGATTAGCAAATTATTAATATATAAATAGACTGTTGTGAAGTATATGACAAATTGTGAAGGTATAATCAGCAAATTATCTCGAAATCAATAGCAAATTAGGAATATATTGTTATGGTGTAGGGGTGTATTTTTGTTCGTATCATATATACATCATTATAATAGCATGTTGGTATTGGTTTTTTTATTAATAGTTCAAATATGGTATTTGTTATGTTTTTAAAATTGTTAGCTTCTAACATGATAATTTTCTTTTTTTGTTTTAGCAGGTGATGATGACTGCGATCCTGAGGCTATGTCAAAGCTACGGCATAATGTGAATGTAGCTAGATGCGCTACAACAAGTCCACCTCTGCAAGCTTCTATTATAGGGCGACATATAAGGATGGACAACACAATATTGATGTCATAGTAATGAATGTTGTCTAGGTTTAATTACATGTGCAAACATTCTTTAATTATTACTTACATTGAACTGTTGTGATAAAATTATTCAGACGGTTTTAGCAAATTACTATTCCAATAATAGCATGACGTGAATGTTTAAATAGCACAATTTTCATTCTTTAATATATAGTTGTTACGTTCTTTATAATAAACTAATGATACATGACATTCATTTTAAGTACAGACTAATATTTTTTTGATAACAAACTAAAATTTCCTTACGTACGAACATCCTAGTTCTTGAAAATCATATTCAACCCAGTTAAAAAAATGGCCATATTATCAACAGTGAAACGAATTATGTTTTCTGATAAAAGTATTATCGATGTGCTTTTAACATATATATAATTTGCTAATTATATCAAACAAATTCGCTAAAATTAGTATATACGAGCCTTTATTAATGTAGTCGGAAAATAAAATTACTAGCTACCTCACGCATGAAAACTTATTTACAAATAACAATGTTTAAAATTTTCCAATTTGTCGTATCAGATTATTATTCATTTCCTATCAAATCATTCAATCGACTCATTATCCACTTAAACTATAATACATGTGACATGTGATATAACGAGAAAATTGTAAAAATCTGATCGCATAAAATCTGCTAATCCATGTACAAATATGTGTTAATTCATGATAAATGAATTGCTAACAATAACAAAACGTAACAATGTTCATGCATTGATGTTGGAAATAATTCATTAAAAACAAAAGATAACATCAAAAAGAGACCATCCTATCATCAAAAAAAAAAAATTCACATAAAATATTACCGATATGCTATTAACATATCAATAATTTGCTAATTATGCAAAATAAATTTGCTACACGTCATACATACGACTCCCTACCGGATTCCACCAATGTCACTACGCATACAAAGAAACATTAACAGATGACACAATACTTGTATCTTGCATAATCAGACGACACCCGGCGTAATGCTAATATAAGATGGAGTAAGAAATTGTGAAAAAAAAAATCTTATTTTACACAAAACAATTCGTGGCATTTTAACTTTTTTTCTTTTTTTTTCTAACTTGAAAATTTCCACAACCACATACGAAAAAGCATGTATCATCTATACTAAATATGAAATGCTCATTCTATGCGACCATCTCACTATCATGCAAAGCACATTGAAACCAATTAAAAAAGTCAAATTTTCACATAAAAATATTACGGATTTGCTATTAACAACACTATAGTTTGCTAATTCTGAATAAAAAATGTGCTAAACGTTAGACATACGCATCCCTACCAGATTCTGCCCATATCCCTACGCATACAAAGATACATTAACATATAACACAATACATGTATCTTGCATAATCAGACGATAACCGGCGTGATGATAATATAAGATGGAGTAAGAACTTGCGAAAAAAAAACTTTCTTAGTTTACACGCAACAATTCATTGCATTTTTACTTTTTTTTTAATTACTTGAAAACTTCCACAACCAAATATGAAAAAACATCTATCATCTATAATAAATATGAAATGCTCATTCTTTGAAAATATCTCACTATCATGCAAAGCACCTTGAAACCAAATTAAACACAAATTCGAGTTTTCACATAAAAATATGCCGAGTTGCTATTAACAACTCTAGAATTTGCTATTTCCACATAAAACATTTGCTAAACGTCAGACATACGCGTCCCTACCAGATTCCACCAATATCTCTACCCCATTAATGGAGAACATAATACTTGTATCTTCCATAATCAGACGAAACCTGCAGTGAGACCGACGAAATCCAACGACTACTTAAACCGTAATAGACCCAATCAATAAGAATTTTGAACAGATTTATGATTAATTAAAATATGAAACACCGATAGATACAACTCTGTAGAAAAAAGAGTTGAATCTATCATCCAAAAAATTAAAAAAAACGTCCAATCTAAAAAAAAACCGCTCAATATAATCCCACTATATATGGAACATATATATTTACTACAGATAATTGATATCCAATACAATGACATATATACCCTTAACTTAATATAACTATTAAGATATTGCATTTTTGACCCCATTTTTTTGAGATTGATCTGAGCCTTAGAAAAACATTGATCCAACGCTCCATATTGGTTCCTAGTTCCTACAGATGGTATTGGTTCTCATTTGATCTCTATACTATATATATGTATATATATATAAACCCACCCTCCACAGTGGTTACGAGGTAAAAAATATATATATATATATATATATATATATATAGAGAGAGAGAGAGAGAGGCGGTTTATAATGGGGCTGAGCTTATTTATTGTAATTTTACATCCAAGAAAAAAATACTAAAAATACTGTAAGCAAGTTGATTTACATGTTTAGACGCGAAAGACTGGCCCTCTTTTGTTCTAAATTCTCTCTTTCTTTATATATATATAGGATTTGGTTTAAATGAGTATTAGTGCTTCGCGTAGGAATATGAGAACGGTGTTTGTTTATTATAACTTTAGTGTTTTTCTTACTATATTTTGATTTTATTAATGCTTTTCTTATTCTATTTTAGTGCTAAATGTTTTAGCACAAAAATACAATAAGAAAAATATTAAAATTACACTAAATAAGCTTAGTGCATGTTATAACCAATCCTTATATATATATGTATATATATATATATATATAGCCTAGTGCATGTATTAATTAGGATTAGATGAACAAACAAGATCTATATTGAATTTGAGTATCTGCATATTAAATTTTAGCGTTGTATTTTTAACATTAATTATACAATTTTGTCATCGTGATTTTTTTATTTACAAAATTACCACCGTCATTTTTCAATTTTGAAAATAACTTGTAAAATTATCATCTATTTTTCAATTCATTGGACTATCTCATTGGACGGTTGAGATTTATCCATAATTTATACACCAGGGATATGTATGTTTCTAGGATAGGCGGAACTAGAGGGGTGCTAGGGGGGCTGAAGCCCCCCCTAGCCTGTCAATTATCTATTAGTAGTATAGAGGTTGCCAGAATTTTTTTGCGATAGCCCCCTTAATTTTGTCGGAAAGAAAGACTTAATTTAATTGGAGAAGAGCAGTAGTCGCCGAGATGCTGAACATTGCTGCTTTGCCTGCTGCTAAAGATTTTGTAGAAGGTTTGTAGAAGTATAAAATAGGGTAGGGGAAGACGGCGAACTGTTGGAGAAGAAGAACTATGAAAAAAGATTAAATTTTTTATACACGTTTTTAAGAAAAGAATTACACACTTTTGAGGAATTACTAATGTAAACTCCTTTTTCTTTCTTTTCTCAATAATAAATATAACAGAATCCATCCATTTCTTCCTTTTCAGTTTAAATAGTATATTTTTTTATTTAATATTAGTTTGAAATTTTATTGCTTAGATTTTGTTAAATATAGTTTATGTTTGTAAATATTATTAATTCAATTTCGGGTATTTGGGTTCAATTAATTACATTTTGTCAATTTGAACTTAAAGTAACGTTTTAGCTTAATGATTGAATTATGAATATTATGGATTGATGAAACTTAATGATATTTTAGCTCAAACTTATTTAGTGATTGTTAATTGTTCACTTTAATTAATTTATTTCATTCATGGATATAAAATATTTTATTCGGACATTTAATTTTTTAAAGTTATTTTCCACTAATTCATATAAAAAAATTGATTAAAATTATCTTTATCATACGTGGAAATATGTCAAAAATATCATTTCACCAAAGAAAATAAGGAGAAAATTCAAACTTGTTAGCGAAACAACATTATTCCACTACTATCCTTGTTAAAAAATATATACTTTTGAAAAAGGTTGACGATTGTCTCTTATTTAACTATTCTCTATATGTTGCGCGGGCAAACATTAAACTCATAGAGCAAATTAACAAGTATAAAATACGAACCACTCGTCGTTCTTTTAGACAACAGTGCAGCCTCCCAGAAAAAATTTTCTGATTCTGCCACTGGTTTCTAGTATAAGAAATGTTTTGAATAAGAACAACTCACAGTTTTCGTATAAAAAATACATATTTGCCATAAATTAAAATATCATATTAATAATTATATATATGTTATGCATTAGTTAAATGCATTTAGCGTTTGATGGGGGTGCAGAGGCTCACATTTTAAAAATAAGCAATAAGTTTTTAATTCTGGTTGACTTTTTTTTTTTTTGAGGGAATTCTGGTTGACTTTAACTTCTTAATAATTGTGTTTAATAGTCCAATACTCTAATATAGATTCAACATTTTATTATTAATCGATCTCAACAAACTCATTTTGTCTTTTTCTACAATTATGAACACACTAGAAAACAACAGGAAAGAAATTTAACGAACCTACATTTTGATACTTATATTTTAGGTTCATTCTAAAAAATAATTTATTTGTTCAAACTAAACAAAATAGTATAATTTTTTAAAAAAATTACAAATCTAACATTTAATTAATTTTTCGGTCCGAAAACCCTATCTAATTGATTGTATTTTAATATTTCTATTTTTTTCATCCATGTAAAAAAAAAATCCTTCAAGTAAGAAAATCTTAAAATACAATCCATTACCTATGATTTTCGAGATATAAAATTGATCAAATATTAATTTGTTATTTTTTTGAAAAAGTGGGTACTATATCGTTCATTTTGAATAAGTAAATTATTTTTTGAAAAATAACAAAAAATGTAGATATCAAAATATAATTTACCAAAAAAATTAACACATAAAGCGAGAAGATGGTGCAATAGGCACAAATATAATGTTAGTGCAATTTTCATGCACACATTTATTCACAAAAAATTTATGGTAATATGTTTGTTTGTGTAATTTTTTGAGAAACGAGTGTTCATACGATGTACTAAAAGAGTAAATAGAGTTGAGTAGCTTGAAGAAATTGACGAAGTGTTCCGGACAATGTTCCACCCTGCAAATTTTGGGCAGTTTCTTTCTATGGACTAATTTGTTTCTATGGACTATTTTGGTCGAGAAGGAATGTCTTGTTGTGACTAATGTGATAGCTCATAATTATATACTAGAAAATTCTAGTTGCTAGGCTTCTAGATTTGTTTCTAACAATCTTACAAATCTCAAATTGTCTCCATTTCTCTAGAAACTTATGAGAAGCTACCAATTTAATCAACAGTCATTTGCCAAAGTCTCTCCAAGTCGGTAGAGAGTCCTCAATACTCCCCCTCAACACTGACTTCTTCTTGCTCCAAGCTTTTCTCCACTCATTATGTTGAGCTACTTCTCCAAATGTTTCTGGCTCTTTTAAACTTGCATCTTCTTCGATAGATACATTAGCGTACCTGGGGTTTGGCTTCCTCTGCCTATTAGTTCTCCTTAGTTTTGGTGAACTAGGAAATGCATCAATTTCTTCTTGTGGTTCATTGATCTCCTCAATTTGGCTCGGCCTTATCATTTCTGGAGTTGTATGATGCATTCCTGTCTGCCAAGATCTATGTGTTGCTCTTGGAGAGTCTTCTCTAGCATTTGGCTCTTATGTTATTCCAGTTTCTTCATTACTCTCTTCATTACTCTCTAGTGTTTCTGGAAGCTTCACCCATTTTTCTTGGAGCTTTGCCTCAATTTCTTTTGACTCTCGAAGCTCCAACTTTTGTTGCGTACACCAGGAAGATGCTTTGTCAAAGACTACGTGGCGCAATGTGTAACATCGATTGGTGGTTGGATCGCAACATCTCCATCCTTTTCTCTGATTGTCATATCTCATGAATATGCACCTGATTGCCTTCTTATCAAACTTGTTACGCAGATGGCTCGACACAAACACGTAATAGACACATCTAAATACTCGGAAGTGGCTGACCACCGATCTAATATTCCATAACTTTTTGAATGGTGATTAGAAACCCAACTTTGCTTGTGGTAGCCTGTATTTATTACATGTGCTGCGGTGTTCGTGCTGCCCAAAATCTTGCTGGCACGTTCTTTGCATGTATCATGCTTCGACACATTTCAGCAAGGTACCGATTCTTTTTTTCGGCTACACCATTTTGTTGTGGTGTATTTGGGCATGTTACATGCGAAAACACATTTTCGATTTATTAAAATTTGTATGAGATCGTCTAACGGGTCTTTTATGTTACATGGGTTAAATAGAGCTCAAATCCACCCAAAAAATCGGTACAAACCCACAAAAACAATCTATTATCATTATCTTCTTCAATTTCATTTTCTTCATGATTATCATTTAAATGAAACACATCTCCTAAATCATTTATTTGAAGTACTTCAAATACGTACATATCCATAGATCTAGCAAGAGATTTCGTGATTGTCTCTGTCATAATTTTTTTTTTTTAAGTTCCGGATTCAAAGTTTTGCCTGCCATAATTTACCATGCACCTAAATCTGGAAAAATAATAATTATATCCTAATGGAATACCCCTCAATTTTCACATAATAAAATAGAAGGAAAAAATTTTCATTGGGAGTGCATAGCAAGAGCATACATCTTCTGCACAGCTCTTCTCTTTTTATTTATGTAAAATTAACATTAGTTACTAATATTTAATTAATAAACTTTAAAACATATAAAAAATTGAGGCTCTAGCTAGGGACACCCAAGTAGGTCCATTCTCAGTGACCTCCCCCCTAGAAACTCCATCTTGAGAAACGACAAAGTAAATATTGTTCAGATCCATTGTTGATAGAATATGGCATATTAGACTTGGGTCAATTTATTAATAATGTAAAGATATAATTTTTCTTGGGAAAATAACGATTTGGTGTTGTATGTTTGACCCTTATCAATTTTGATATTTTATGTATTGTTTTGACCAACATGATAATCTAATAATATATATTTTAACCATTTTGATCACAATTAACTAGAATATTAGGTTTATAGATCATTTGGGTTATTTGTAAAAAAAATTAAAGTTGAAGGACCAAAAGTGAATATTTAAAAATATTATATAATTTTTATTTGTAAAAGTAAAAAAATATATCTTTTGGAATTAGAAATTAAAGTATATATTAAATAAATAATATTGTATAATTTTTTAAAATTAAATTATATATTTTTTAGAAAATTAAATCAAATAATTAAGCAATATATACTGCAAAACAAACATCTAGGTGTAATATATCAAACATTCCAACTCACAAAAGAAGCATATCATGTACCAAAATTAATTGAATCAAACATAAATAATCAATCAATTACGAGCATCATGTATTTAAAAAAAAAAACATTTGCTTAACGAATAAAAAATATACCATTACAAACCATTTCTACACCTAACATAATATATATATATATATATATATATCAAGCATTCCACTTCACAAAAGAAGCATTAATATGTACCAAAAAAAAAAGAGTCAATTGAACAGAAATAGTTAGTCAAATACAGGGAAATTATCAATCCATTAAATTGTTTTTTCTTTTTTTGAGATTGGATGACAAGACAAATATACAAGAAGTGAAGGCGCCATTTTTAATCATTCAAACAACTTCTTAGAGCTAAAAATGAAGAAAATTAAATCTAAAACAACATTAGTGGGAGGCAGAGTTATAATCACCAATAATTGATGTATATACACACATGTATGATGTGTGTGTTCATAACTGCCGAAAGATAAATAAAATATTTAAAAAAAAAACACTGGAGGAAAAAAAAAAAAAAAAACACTGGAGAAACGACAAAGTTGGTATTGTTGACAGATAAAATTTCCCATATTATAAGACTTTATATTCAATAAATTAACAAGATTGGTGTTACCAAGAGTATTTCATCTTGAATAAGCATATTATAAATATATGTATATGTGTGTGTATATATATATATATATATTACTTAATATTTAAAATTAGTTATTCCATGACTATTTTCATATCGATGTTATGTACATTTTGTATAATTCTATTCAACTGAAAGGGAAAAACGACAAAGTGAGTTTTGTTATTAAGAATAAAATTACCCTTATTAGACTTTATATTCAATAAATTATGGATTTGAAAATTATATTTGTCAGTTCAGATCCGCACTTCGCGGCGGGGTCAACAAGAATTATTAAATTGTTTTTTCTTTTTTTGAGAAAAACCACTCCAATTGAATATTAAATTGTTGAAACTTGAAAATGTGAGCCAGCCCCGAGAAATGCTAAATGGGTTTTCATATTATATACAATCATCAATGAAAACTGTTAATTTATTTTAGAAAATCAGATTCACCCTCATAATTTTACGCTTCTAGAGGCAAGTCGAACTCGAATTTCTCAACTAATAGTCGAGCTCGATTTTGAACTAAATTATTTGAGTCAAGTAGTCGAGCTTAACATAAGGTAACTTCCATATTAATCGTCTGTATTTTTCTGAAAACCAAAAAAAAAAATTGTTTGTGTTTTAAAACCCTGTCTTATGATAAAATTCATGACGGTCTCCCAAAATATCAAAATAATTTAACAATAGATTAATTTTAACATATATATTCCATTATACCATTTTCATATTTAAATAAATAAATAATTAAAAATAATATGTAACTTATGAAATTATCATAACAATATATTATATCAATAGATTCCTCACTCCAATTTAATTTTAAAATCGTACACTATTAAATTACAATCATGTCAGACGTGAAAAAATATATTACTGAATAACTTAAGTTTTCTAAAACATAAAAATAGAATAAATTTTTCATAACATATATGACCTTACTACATATAATAACTATTAAAAGCTACTAAAATGTTCCCTTGTGGATGACCTGGTGGTGGAGTGGTATTATCTTGAGGCCAAATGTGTTAAATTCGAATCCCACCACCACTACTAGGTGTGAGCCTGTCACACCGTTTGCAGCCTATTATATGGGGGGCGGAGTTTACCCAGTACACCTCGGTAGCGGATGGTCACACCGTGTGCAGTCCTATTATACAAGGGCGGGATTTACCCAGTGTACCTCGGTAGCGACTGGCTTGCACCCAGTACACCTCGGTAGCGGCTGGTCACACCGTTTGCAGCCCTATTATACAGGGGCGGAGTTTACCCAGTGCACCTCAGTAGCGGCTCGCTTGCAAGTTTGCAGCCTATTATACAGAGGCGGGGTTTACCCAGTACACCTCAATAGCGGCTGCGGGTTGCCCTCAATAAAAAAAATAAATAAAAAAAATCTACTAAAATAAAATAATCCATGTAACAAATCTAATGAATATGACTTATTCACAGATTATTTACAAATAAATGATTCCCTGTATGCGTGTGGGTGCATGTGATTTCGGTAGGTGGTCGCCTTTCAACCAGCGGAGCAGTTGGAACAGCACTTCCCACTTCTTAAAACAGTCAAACAAATTTTATATTTTTAAATTAAAAAATAAAATTTCAAAAATTCATAGAAGCATAGTTTATATATGCATTCCTTTAGTTGCCCTATCTAATAATATTTTTTCTCTCAATATAAAACTTCGTCCGTTGTATTTCGATTTTACCGCACATTTCCTACCGGGCTTGAATAAATCTAAATAAATTTGTCTTTATTTCTGGTCAATAAACTTATCTAAAATTTCATATTTGAGCCAAAATGGAATCACAATTAAACAAACTATAATTTCATCAGTGTGTTTCCCATACTGAGCCAAAATGGAATCACAAACAAACTTATCTTTAATTTGCCAATAAATATACAGGAGATCGATACCATATTTATTCTCACGCCTTTTCATAGCTAAAAATGAAGAGAGTGGTTAGCAGCAAGAGTGGTAAAGATATTTATGGCCCAAAATGGCAAAATATTGAGTCAAGTAGCAGTACTGAGTTGGAGAGAGATGATGAGCTTCATTCAATTCCCCTCGAATCAACCGCAACTGCTCAAATTCCGGTCTCCATCACTGAAGCTGCGAAGCCAGAATCACCAACAATCACGAGCCATGGAGAACATAATGAAAATCAAATTCCCAAAGGTTGGCAAATTAATTTCCCTATACTTGACAATCTGAATTTATCGTGTGTATATGGTTCAAAACCATATATATATACTGTTCAGTTGTTATCAAAACATATATATATATATAATTATATATATTAAGTAATTGAAGATGAGTGTATCGATTAAAACAGGGAAGATAGTAGGAAGTCGTCTAGGAGAATCTATGTATCGAGCTGCACTTGAAGGCGATTGGGTAGCTGCTGAAGTACTTTTGGAGCAGGATTCAAATCTAGCTCGTGATTATGTAACAGAAGAGGGTGATCGAGCACTTCATGTTGCCGCTTCCATGAAGCGCACTATATTCGTGCAGAAACTAGTGGAAAGAATAAGTAATCCGAGTGACTTAGAGTTGCTCGACGGGCGTGGCTGCACAGCATGTTGCTATGCAGCTATATCGGGTGCCATAAAAATTGCTCATATCATGATTAAAAAGAATCCAAATCTGGCCACTGCACATGATGAGAATAAGAAGACGCCCCTTCACAAGGCAGCTTTCCATGGGAATAAGAAAATGGTGTCATATTTTCTGGAATGCAGTAAAGTTGAAGATTTATCAAGACAAGATTGCTTTGATCTTTTGCTCGTCACAATACGCAGTGGAATGTACGGTATGATAGCCTCTCTTCTAGCTATTGACAGTTGACACAACTCTAGATGCGCGAGTTTTGATTAAATACAGAACCTTAAGTTAATAAATTTTGACACCATATATGTCAACATCAAATGAAATCCTCTATCCCACTTTTTCTCTATGCCATTTGGTGTCCCATTTTGATTTTTATTCGATTTTGAACAATATTTTCTTCAATTTCAATTTGTTATGACTTAGTTTAATTTTATAATTATTATTTAGGTTAATTCCACCCAATTAGGGTTTATATTATGTTTTAATATTTAGTTCTTATTTTTCAGTTAATATAATTGATTAATATGGTTGATTATTCCAAAAGTAAGGTATATAATTTTTAAAAATTTAATTTTTAGTAATAAATGTTGATTATGATTTGTAATACTACAATAAAATTTATTTTTGTAATAAATATTTTTAAAATATTAAATTTCATAGTGGGACACAATAGTGGGACATGAAAAGTGAACTAGAGGATTTTACAAAATTTACAAAATTTGTTACACTCATATTTATTGTAACAAAATTTCAAATTCAAGTTAAAAGCTAAAAATGTATTACATTCATTATTTTAAAGTGGAACATGCATGAAGTGTTTAATTCATGTGCGTTTCAGTGTAGGAAATACTCGAAGTGTGTGAGAAAAACATATATTGACTGATGTTATTACCTTCCGTCTCCTACACCTATCAAACGAGAAAAAAAAAAAAGATGAGACCTTTAAAATAATTAAAATATCAAAATTTCCATTGTTATATGTGTGTGTGTTTCTGAGCAGATTCGGCTATAAAAATATTGATAAAAAATGGATCAATTGCTACGATGGCAGACGAAGAAGGAACCGCTCTGCATCTGCTGGCTCGACGTGCAAGAAGAAATTTTGTACAATCTGCGCGTGATCATTGTAAGTATCTACAATTCCAAAAACAATCTCATATATAGTTCCTCTGATGTCACCTGGAGAACTAAATTAACTGATTGTAACAGTTTGATATTGTCTCCATATTTGTTTCAGTTGTAGAAAACGATTATTCAGATTTTGACAAATTGGTCGAGGAGCTGAAAATGGAAAAGTCTGGTCTGCTCGACCTTACAGAAAAGTCACAAAATCGCGATTTTGAAAAATCTGCGCGTGATGATGAGGATGATGGTAAGTATCTACAGTTCCAAAAACGTGCAATCTCATAGTTCCCTCATGTCACCTGGAAAAAATAAATTAACTGATTGTCACATTTTGATATTGTCTCCATATTTGTTTCATTTTTAGAAAACAATTATAGGTCAGATTTTGATAAATTGGCGGAGGACCTGTGGGTTAAGATGCAAGAGATGGAAAAGTCTAGTCTGCTCGAGCTTATAAAAAAGCCCCGCAATATTCTTCATGATGCCACCAAGGAAGGGCGTGTGAGGATTATAATTATGCTTATTCGCACTTACCCTCAACTTATTAGGGAGATAGATAGCAATGGATACACTCTTTTTCATACTGCTGTCAAATATCGAAACGAGGGTGTATTTAATCTCATCTACGAAGTATACCCTATGATAGATTTGGAAACATTAATCTCACAGGATAAAAGGGGTGACAACATTCTGCATTTAGCTGCAAAATTAGCACCTCCGAACGTAAAAAAATTACACCCAGCTCTCCAGATGCAAATAGAATTACGATGGTTCGAGGTGAGAATATATATATAATAAAGCGGATTAAAGCTAGCTTGTTCTGTTTTAAGTATTCATTTATGATTAAAAGTGAAAACTAACTTCTTGATTAATTGCAATATATAGACCGTGGAGGCAATCCTACCACCCTCTTGTGTGATGATGAGAAACAATGATAATTTGAGACCGAGAGATTTGTTCTCCGAGCAGCACAAGACATTGTTGAATAACAGCGAAATGTGGATGAGAAATATGGCAGATTCTTGTATCCTCATCGCAACTATATTGTTTTCTGTGATGTTTGCTGCTGCTTTCACCGTACCGGGTGGATATGATCCCCAAACAGGGGAGCCTATATTTGCGAAGAGGCATTGGTTCAAAGTTTTCGTTGTATTCGAAGTTTTGGGTCTCATTGCCTCAGTATTCAGTATCGTAGTGTTCCGGTCCATCATGGCTTCGAACTTTACCGAAGAAGACTTTGTGATTGAATTGCAGGCAAAACAGATGATGGCATTCCAAGCTCTGCTGTGGTCTCTAGTGTGCGCATTCTCAGCTTTCATGTCATCAATTGCATTATTCAACATGAAAATGAATGGTTTGGTGTGGTTTGGTTTCTTCAGTTTGTATTTTGTTGGCGCATTTTGGCTTCTCGCAGAAATATTCAGTATGATGAACAGCATTAGGATCAATAGATCAATCCCCTTAACCTCAACCAGGCTTACCATTTTCAACCAATACCCCACACGGCCACACCATCAAATTCCACGGCCTAGTATATAGACTCATATGTTGGATCTAGAAAAAAATACTTATGGGGACTGGACGGTTGTGTAATGGATCCACCGTTACTTTTACACTTTTATTGCATCATTCGTGATAGTTTTGTTAAAGTTACAGCTGCAGACGTATGTTCGTGCATGGGATCTTATGGTGAAGTATCATGCATGGGATCATTACTACTCCTATCCACGTGTCCTTCCACGCGTGTTCGACGTGCATAGACCACTTCATGCACCAGTTTATCACCGTAGATTAGAGAGTGAAATGGATCGAGCATCCTAGCCATTGATCTGTAGCATGTACTCTAAGCTGCTCGATCCACATATAAATAATGCCTAGCTTAGCTTCAGTTAGATAGATTGATATTTTCTGTAAACCGACTTTATTATGATTGAATAAAACATTCCTCTTTGAATATGAATTTTTAGATGCTATCACATTATGTATCTAGAGCCATTCTTATTCGAAATCTAGATTGTTGATCTCTGATCATTGTGATGTTCCTGATAAACCTCTGCTCATTTTTTTCCTCTGCGATTTTGATACAATGACGAAGAAGATAAATTAATTTTCCCGGCGACAAGCTCACGATGAAGAACTAGGTTTTTCAACAAATAATCACCATGATCGAGGGGAAACGAGTGGTGTTGGCAATGTATGAAGGCCTCAGGCAGTCTCAGAAGTTGATTCAACTCCGCAGTTGCCCATATCGTTAGCTTGGAAGGCTATGGGGTATAGTCAACGTCGATTCAATTCAGTGCCTTGAACGTCTCTAATTCAAAACCGAACATGAAACTTTAATTTGGTTTCATTCGGCTCCTTTATGGAAGGTGAGTAAATTCTTAGATCTAAGATGTGAAGAAAATTATACCCATAACACCTGTGTCGGCTTTTTATTTGAATACAAACAAAATGAATCGCTTTGCTGGATTACCTCTTGGATATACAAGAATAGAAAGTGCTAATCATCATTCACTAGCTAACGATATACTCTACATCGCTCCGAGTGAGCACCCCGATATGTCGCTTACCTCTGATATATTTGATGGTAGAAATTTTCACAACTGGTCTAGCGCTATCAAATGTGGATTGCTATCTAGAAACAAATTGGGGATTATAGATGGTAGTTTATCAGCACCTAGTAGAGAATCCGGAGTTTCATATATGGCGGCGTCGAGATCAATTCCTGCTAAGTTGGTTGATAAGTTCTGTCTCTGAGGTTATGATCGGACACATCACTCGTTGCATCACTTCTCGTGATCTCTGGCGGACGCTGCAGACTCTATTTCAATCACAGTCGAAAGCACGGATCATGCAGTTGAAACTTCAACTGCAGACAACAAAGAAGGGAGATCTATCGATTGATGACTATTTCTTAAAGATGCGTGGTTTTGCGGATAATTTAGCTGCAGTAGGCAAACCAGTGGATGATGAAGATCTCATCATGCACATTCTCGGTGGCTTTGGAGCAGAGTATGATGCGGTAGTTGTTAATCTCACAAATAGAGCTGATGCTTTAACCATTCCAGAGGCTCAATATGCATTACAAGCACATGAAGCTAGGCTTCAAAGTCAACTATCAGTCGTAATTCCAAGTGCTAACTATGCTCAGATCTCTGGTGGCCGAGGCAACACTGATCTGAATTATGGTAGAGGTCGCACTTTTTCTGACATTCAGGCTGGTAGAGGACCTTTCAGAGGAAGGGGAGGTCGTGGTTCATTAAGAGACAACAAAGTGATATGCCAACTCTGTGGCAGAAATGGACATGTTGCCCTAAAATGTTTCAAACGTTTTGATGTTCACTTCACTGGTGTGTTTCAGGTCCACAGGCTTTCTATGCAGATCCTTTCTATGATCCAACTCAGGAAAAAGCCTTCTATGCTCAGCAAATGGACAATCAATGGTATGCAGATAGTGGGGCCACAGCACTTATAACTCATGATCTTTCAAATCTGCAGTTGAGCTCACCTTATAGTGGATCTGAATTGTTCCAAGTTGGAAATGGTAATGTGCTTTCAATTCAGAATATTGGTGCTACTCAGATTTCTACAAATTCAGATCACTCTCTTATTTTGGATAATGTCTTGCATGTGCCAGAAATCACAAAAAATCTCATAAGCATATCTCAGTTTACTGCTGACAATAATGTTTATGTTGAATTCCATCCAACTTTTTGTTATGTAAAGGATCTGCAGACTCACAAAATGCTGATGAAGGGGGCTCTGGTCAAGGGGCTATACCAGCTGGATCTAACAGCCATGCCTCCACTACAAACTCAGCCTAAACAATCCACTTCTGTTCCAGCCTTGCGGCAAACTTCTTCTGTTTCAGCCTTGCAGACATCACCCTCTACATCTGTAATTAGTTCAAGAAATATAAATAAGTCTGCTTCCTTACCTATTTGTTTTGTTTCTTGTACCTCTGATCTAAATAAATGGCACAGAAAGTTAGGCCATCCACATTCTTCTGTATTAAAACAAGTGTGTAAACATCTTTCTATGAAATATACAGAAGATGCACTTCATTTTTGTGAGGCTTGTAAACTTGGAAAAACTCATCAAACATCTCATACTACTCAATCTCTCAAAACCTCTAAACCTTTTCAATTGATTCACTCAGATCTGTGGGGTCCTGCTACAACATCAAGTTCTGGATACAAATTCTATATCCATTTCATTGATGATTTCAGTAGGTTCACATGGATATTTCCTCTTTCTTCTAAATCTGAAGCAACTAAAACAGTAAAAAGGTTTATTACAATGATCCAAGTTCAGTTTTCTACCACAATTCAATGTATCCAAACAGACTGGGGGGTGAGTTCAGACCATTAACTACCTATCTTCTTCAACTAGGTATAAAATTTCAGCACCCTTGTCCTCATATTCACGCTCAAAATGGAAGGGCAGAAAGAAAACACCAACATATATTTCATACTGGCCTAACACTCCTTGCACAAGCTCAGCTTCCTCTAAAATTTTGGTGGGATGCTTTCTCTGCTGTTGTTCATCTTATTAATAGATTACCATCCATCACTACTCAACACCTCTCTCCTTTTCAGATATTACATAAACGGAACCCAGATTATACTTCCCTTTATACTTTTGGGTGTGCTTGCTATCCTTTTCTTACACCATATAATGTTCACAAACTTCAGTTCAGGTCATCCAAGTACATTTTTCTGGGATATAGTGACTCTCACAAAGGATACAAGTGTCTCAGTTCTTCAGGTAGGATTTATATTTCTGATTCTGTCGCTTTTAATGAAAGTGAATTTCCATATGCTTCTCTTTTTTCTCAATCTATTCATACTTCCGCCCCAACAACATCACCAGCCTCTATACCAATTCCAAATTTTACTCCTACTGCAAATATAGATAATGAGTCTGATTCTTTTTCTTCTTCTTCTAGTTCATCATCTCCTTCCTCATCTCCATCTCCATTCGAGTCATCTAATTCTGCACCTTCTTCTTTCCCTCCTCCTACTTCTCACCATGCTCCAACTCATCATATGGTTACTCGGTCCAAGAATGGTATATTCAGACCAAAAGTGTGGCTTGCAGAAACACAATTACCCACTGAGCCCCTTTCTGTGAAGCAAGCCATTGCAGATCCTGGATGGTTAACTGCCATGCAAGCTGAGTTTAATGCTCTAAAGGATAAGCAAACCTGGGTTCTTGTTCCATCTTCTCCTGATCAGAAGTTGATATCCAATAAATGGGTGTTTAAAGTCAAGACAAACTCTGATGGCTCTCTTGATAAACTCAAGGCCAGACTAGTGGCTAGAGGCTTTGAACAGTTTGCTGGGATAGATTATCTTGAAACCTTTAGCCCGGTGGTGAAATTTTCTACAATCAGATTAGTTTTTACCATGGCAGCGATGAAAGGTTGGAGTGTAAGGCAGGTCGACATTAACAATGCCTTCTTAAATGGCGAGCTTGAAGAAACCATTTATATGACTCAACCAAAAGGTTTTGAAGACAAGGTTTTTCCTCAGCATGTCTGCAAACTAACAAAGGTCATATATGGGTTGAAACAAGCTCCTAGAGCTTGGTATAACACTCTCAAGTCCTATCTTCTCTCTGTTGGTTTTGTCAAATCTCAATCCGATTTCTCTATGTTTGTAAACGTTTCTTCCACAAAGGTGATTCTTATGCTTATCTATGTTGATGACATTTTAGTCACAGGGGATGATCAAGATGAAATTCAGAAAGTGATTCAAGATCTTCACAGCAGATTTACGTTGAAAGATCTTGGAAATGTTCACTATTTTTTGGGAATTGAAGTAGAGCATACAGCTGGGGTGTTTGAGCTGTCTCAAAACAAATACATTACTGAGCTACTCGAAAGAACAAATTTGACAGATAGTAAGTCTACTACTATTCCTATGCTTACTACTGCTAAGTTGTCTAAGCAAGATGGTTCTCCTTTTGCATATCCCACACTTTATAGAAGCACTGTGGGAGCTTTACAGTATCTCACTTTGACAAGACCAGACATAGCTTTCCCTGTTAACAAACTAAGTCAATTCCTTCAACAGCCTCTAGATACACACTGGACTGCGTGTAAACAATTGTTGAGATATCTTAAAGGAACTGCTCATGCTTCTCTGTGCTTTAATCCATCTTCATCTGCTCGAATCGAGGCTTTTTTGGATGCGGATTGGGCAAGTTCTATAGATGATCGTCGTTCTACGGGGGGGCATTGTGTATATCTTGGAAATAACCTAATCACTTGGAGCTCCAAGAAACAAGAAGTGGTTTCAAGAAGTTCTGCAGAATCAGAGTATAGGTCTCTAGCAAATGTTACTGCTGATGTAATTTGGCTACAGGCATTATGCAAAGAATTGGGGTTCTTAATTGATAAACCTGCGAAGATCTGGTGTGATAATTGTAGCGCAATATCAATAGCATCCAACCCCGTCTTTCATGCTAGAACAAAACATATTGAGGTGGATGTGCATTTTGTGAGAGATAAAGTTCAAGAAAGAATTGTTGAAGTAGGCCATGTCCCCTCTGTTGATCAAGTAGCTAACCTATTTACAAAGCCCTTGTCTGAAACAAGGTTCCAGCTGTTAAGGGATCGGTTGAAACTTAAGCTGTAGTATCCTAACATTCTGTGGGGGAGTGTTAACATATTTATAATGCATAGTTCATACAAATGCATTCAGTTGGAGTTGGAAGCTAACGGAGTCGATTTATGGTTACAGCTAAAAGATTCCTTCACTCCACGTGGCAGCAAGTCCGAAAGATTAGGAGTTAGTTAGATTGATAGTTAGCTCATCTTGTTAGTATAAATACACTGTAAATATGATCAGTTGTAATCAAGTTTTACATTTAATGAAATTCAATCGTATTCTCTCAAACTTCACCTTTACATTTCAGCAAACACTTTATGTGCATTACAATTTCTGCAAAGTTTAACAGAGGGTAATGAGATCCCCGAGAAATATTCAAGATGCTATTTGACACTTTTCTCGAAAGTTGAATACTAAAAAAATAATAATATATGTTAAATGGGTGTAATAAATTCGACCTAATGATAGTACAACTATGCTAAACCGTAAGAAATTAAAATTGAAAGAAAAACAAAAAATGAATAAAATTACTTTATAGAAGACACATAAAATGGACTAGCAGATCTCATTTGTTTTTGGATACTATTGCTATCAGTATAGCCTATTCCGTCCTAGAATTAAAGGTATAACTTCTAAACAAAGGGTTAATTATCAGCTAAAAATGATCATATTCTCACTATTTCGTAAATTAGACACCACATTTTCAATTTAATCAATTATCATATCACATTTCAATTTGAGTGGGTTTAAACATTCCTAATTTTTCCTGCCAATAAGTATGATATATGCATATGGTCTATAAGCCACAATAGGACACACATGTAACAAACAACATAGTTTTTTGTTATTTTTTTATCTTTTATTTTGATAAAATATGTTTTAATAATTATTATTTATAATATATAACAAACAACTACAAAAAAAACAACATCATTTGTTATACTTGCATGCTAACGTGACTGCCAACATGACTTAAAAACGGGACATGTCATATTTAGCTGGCTGGAGAAATTGAGATATTTAATCTCATTCAAATTGAACGTGGTGTGTTAATTAACTAAGTTTAAATATGGTGTCTGGTTTACAAAAAATGAAAATGAGGTGATTTATCTGGCAATTATATAACCAGAAAAATAAAGTTTAAGTTGCACATTTTTAGTCGTTTTTATGCTATTCTCATATTTCTCGAATAGAAAACTTAATTACATCATTTTTTTTCTTTGATTTTCACCGATATTTACATGAAAAAAAATATATTGATTTTGAATTATGATTTTTAAAATTTCATTAAAAAAACAGAAAGCTTCAACTTTTGAGTTTTGGTAAAAAGAATAAAAATTAAGTCAAATGAGTAATATTGTCGATTAATAGCGCTACTTTCTATAGTTCTCGTATTAAAATTCTTCTTCTTCTTCTTCTTCTTCTTCTTCTTCTTCTTCTTCTTCTTCTCATGTGTGGTTACAGTATTTTTCAGCAAAACTAGTTTTTTGCACAGGGAAAGAAACTTGTGATCCTACTGAATCGATGGATAGAGCTGCATTAGAAGGTAATTGTGCTAAGGCTGAAAACGTTTGGAAGACCACACTGAGACACTATGTCATCGTCAGCCCCCCGATGAACTATCGATGGAGTAGCGATGGATCGTTAAATTCCAGCAGGAATCCGTCTTAAAATTGATCTTTTTTTCTTTTCTTTTCTTTTCTTGTTCTTTTGTGGTTTCAATATTTTTCAGCAAAATTGATTTTTTGTCAGCAGCTGAAGGAACTGCACGCCAATCAGCTCTTGATATTGAATTGATGTATAGAGCTGCATTAGAAGGTGATTGGGAAAAAGCTGAAGAGCTTTTGGAGCAAGATCCAACTCTAGCATACAAAGAAGGAAACTATTATCTCCCTGAAAAAGAAACGGGGAGAAAGTGGTATAGACCTCTCCATGTAGCCATTGCCTTTAAACAGGATAAATTCACGCTAAAACTAATCGAAAGGATGGGGCCGCGTGAATTAGTGTTGGAAGACTCGTATGGACTAACGGCATGCGGCTATGCGGCTGCTTACGGGAAGCTGGGCATCGCTAAAGCTATGATAAAAAAACACCCGAAACTACTAGAAGAATGCGTGGGAAAATGCGAGGGCCTTTCATCTTTGGCAGCTTTAAGCGAGAAAAGAGAAGTGGTTTCATTTTTTCTTGAACAAACTCGTGAAGTGGATCGTTCTTGGGAAAAAGTATGGCTTGAATTATCGCAGAATGCTATAAGCACCAAAATGTATGGTATGATATAGCACGTCCTCAAGTTAATATTGAAGGGGTATTCAGAATTATTTATGATCATTAGATCAACCAAATCAATATATAATTAGTGCTTATTTTTTTTTAAATTGTCATGTATTTGTAGGTGAGGTTTTAAGAATATTGGAAAAAGATGGTTATATTGCTACGATGAGTAATGAACAAGGAACAGCGTTGCACGTGCTGGCTCGACAGAATATATCAGCTGCTAGCACCGGGAAACTGGCAATGATATTTAGAAGTATTTTTGGCATAACGTTAGAAGGTGAGGGCCATAGAAATATATACTATTACTTGAATGTTTCATATTGCCATAACTAACTCATTGATATAAATTATTCATTAACATTGAAAATTTTGCCACTTAAAGAGAATAAATTAGATTGAGGTATTGTTAATTTATGGAGATTATAATGTTGGAAAAATCCCAATATGTGGACTTACATTTATATGAAAAAAAAGTCTACTGAAGTTTATTTTTGAACTATAAATGTATCAAATAATCATGGAATTAATACGTGGACACATATGGAGATATTCAATTCGTTGAAGCACCAAAACGAAAGTCATATCAAAGAAACTCACAGTTATATATATTATGGTTATGTTATCCCCAAATGACAGTAATTCAATTTGTGAACTATGTATTCATTCCACAGAATGCAAAACAATGGCGATGTCGTTCCTCTCGAAGATTTATAACAAATTCAATAATAAAGATATAAATATTTATGATTCAGGTACACTCAGTTTAATTTTTATATATCTCGGTGAGTACAACATATATAGAGTTTTATGATTATGGATTTACTTTATATGTTAATAAATCTGCATGTTTATATATGTTAAGACTTGATATCCTCTTGGTTCGGTTGATCATTTTAATAATTAGGACAGCAAGGTGAGGCAAAAATGCCATCAGATTTTCGCTCATTGGCTGCGAAGCTATTGGCCAATATTCGAGAAATGGATGAGCGTAGAGCTCTTAAGCTATTGAACAATCCACCAATTCTTCATGATGCAGCCAAAGTAGGGAATGTCGACCTCATACGTATGATTACTCGTGCATACCCTTGTGTGATATGGTATACCGACCACAAGGGACGCTCTTTAATTAGCATTGCGATTGAGTGTCGAGAAGCTAATGTGTTTTCCTTCATACAACGGTTTCGCGCTTTGGATTTAATTTCTTTCTTGTTTAAGGAGGCTGGAGATGAGAACAACCTCTTGCACTTAGCAGCAGAGTTAGGACCGAGGAAGAATTCGATACCTGCTCTTCAAATGCAAAGCGAGTTAGCATGGTATAAAGTGAGTTGTACTGAATGAATTACAATTTCAAATTGAAATTTAATGGTCAATTAGAAACACGTAGTATGAACAAATCATGAATCATGGACATATATATACAGGCAGTGGAGTTAATCGAGAAGAAAAATGAGGATGGGAAGACACCAAGAGATTTGTTTAAAGAGAAGCATGAGAAGTTGCTGGAAGAGAGCAAACTGTGGATGAAGACTACAGCGGATTCTTGCATGCTCATTGCGACTATTATTCTCACTGTAGTGTATGCTGCAGCGTTCACTGTGCCCGGAGGAAACAGCGAAGAAACAGGGCTTCCCATTCTGGTGAAGAGCAACTGGTTGTCTTGTTTCTTCATATTCGAGGCATTGGCTCTCTTCAGCTCCACATTGTGCATTATAACATTCTGGTCCATCACCTGCTCGGGTTTCGTTGAAGATCAATTTCTTTATGTATTACCATATCAATTGAGGGTGGGTTTTACCGCTCTCTTTGGATCCTTAATAGGGGCAATCACGGCTTTTCTGTCAGCATATCATATGGTGTTGGTCGAGGGGAAGGCGTGGCTCATCAAATACTGTCTTCTTTTCATTTATTTGATACTTGTCTTAGCCATTTGCGGTCGGTTTAGTGAGTTGTGGAATAAAACAAAGCTTCCAGAATGTTTGCCCAAGATGATTTCCAATGGACATAGCAAAGGCCCTTATTGTAGTAAGACTGATGAGAATAAGAGTCACCTGGATCCTGCTAAGGTAGAGACGGACAAATAAATTTTAACTAGGGGGCGGCAAAATGTAAGAATCTTAATTTAGGAGGATGAAAAATAGTATTATAATACAAATAATATTATATTTATATAATAATTGGTTGGACAAAATTTTGTCATGAACATGGTTGGATTGCAGGGTATTGGGGTTAGGAATCAGGAGGAAGGAGAAAAATCGAGTCTTGATTTGGGGAATAATTCAGTTCTGAAAATGGAGAATGAAGCAATTGGTAAAGAAGAGAGCTACGGGTCTGATGCAGAATAGAGTCATTGGTTAGAGTCATAAAGAGAAATGGTTGAGAAAATGTCTTATTTTATTTTCCCAAAGAGGCCCAACTGTTAAGGGCCCAATGTCTGTTTTGTATATGTTTGTGTCATGTTTTGATTTTAACCTATGCTTTATGCTTTAGGGTTTTTATTTGTAAACCCTTGGACTTAAATAGGGTTTTAACGTACGAAACAAGTAAGTAATGAAATAGTTTGTTTCTCCCAACCTCTTCTCTGTTTTTCCTTCATTTCTTCTGATACATTTTCCCCCATTTATTTATGTAAAGATTCAATTTTTACTACTACAAAATACCAAAGTTCAACACCTTATTACATATCTACTATATTACTAATAGAAAAACATCAGTCCACTACATTTGGTATCTCAGAGCCACATTCTGGAGATGGCCGATGGAATCTGATTACGCGAGCTGCAAGAAAACCAAAACAAGTAGACCAAGTGTTAAGGGCAGAGACTTTAAAAAACAAAACAACTAAATTGAAGATGCAAGAGCAAATCACCAAAGCTAATGAGGAAATGAAAGATTTTATGTGGGGAGTTAATAGTAAGTTGGACAATCTGGGCTAACACTCTGGACTCGATCCAATTGCAACTATCAAATTTCGACAAAGGAAAAAATATGGCTATTGTAAGCTCTATCCTTGGTAGCCCAAATTCTGGAAGCCAAAGTGGTAGCAGTTAGCCAAGGCCATAACAAAAGTTGTTTGCAGTAGAGAGTGGACTGACACATTTTCCTAAATTGGATTTTCCCAGATTTGATGGGGATCAACCAAGGACATGGATTCTAAAATGCCAAAGCTACTTCAGAATGGTACCTGATGTTCCGGATGATCAGAAAGTCACTCTAGCTACTATGCATTTTAATGGGAAAGCCTCCCAATGGTACCAGAATCTAACACTTGGAGAGACTGATCTCTCTTGGGAACAATTCTTAGAGATTGTATCAGCCAAGTTTGAGGAGATTAGAGATGCTAAGGTGATAGCAGAGTTTAATAAGCTAAAGCATGTGGGATCTTATACAGAATATGTGGACAGATTTGAGGAATTAAAAGCTTGCATATTTGCTATTGAACAAAGGGCAGTTCACTGAAGATTATTTTGTAGCAAGCTTCATCAGTGGATTAGGAGAAGAAATTCAGTCTTTGATTCAAATCTTTAAGCTATGTACTCTCAGCCATGCCATTAAGTTGGGGCAACAACAAATCAACAACCTAGAAGCTATGTCTGGGATGTTCAGATGGCAGATGGTAAAAGAGAGAGCTTGAGCACATCCTACAACTCTAGGAGTTAGTTCTCCTCCATTAGACTTTCTTTTAAACTACTTATAGCTGCAGAGATGGCAGTTAGGAGGGAAAAGGGCCTTTGTTATAACTGTGATGAGACCTTTACAACATGTCACAAGTGTAAGAACAGAATTTCTTACATGATTATGAGTGAAGAAGAAGAGCAAGTATATGTTCAATCTCTTACAACTGAAGGAGAAACAAGGGACTCATTGGATCCCACTTGTGATATAGAAGATATACAAATGGCAGTTAACATCATATCAGGGGAAGGGGGCTTTACTAGAACACAAGACACTTCTATAAAGTAAATGACATATTTGAGATTATTTGTGCGGACATTAAATTTGTGATTCATTTAGGTGTTGCATGTTAGTAATAAAAAAAACACATTAATTGTAGCATGTAGGACACTTTAATAAAGTAAAATGACATTTTTTTATATTATTTGTGAAGACATTAAATATTTTGTTATTCTTTTAGAAGTTGCATGTTAGTAATTAAAAAGACACTTTAATTCTATCATGTAATATACATCTTGAGTATTTGTAACGCCCCGATCCCGGATGAGTAGTGACAAGGGACCGGTGCGCTACTGGGGAAAAGGGGAAAGGGGTTGTGGTATAAAAATAATCAAAGGAATAGGGTTAGTGCCCCAAACACTTAGGCAGCATAACCTCTATAACTGTAATAGAACCACACACTAAGGCGTTTAGAAAGAACTTGAATAAATTATCAATCATCAAAGGGAACTTATCCCGCCAATTAATTGTAAAGGCAGATCTCAATAACAACACAAATCATATTATGATTCAAACAACTGAAGACAAACAATATCAGAGTAAACGGAACAAGCATAGAGCATCTTTATTAAACTTAGACAAAATATTTACTGCTACTTCTTATTTTAGAATATCTAGGATCTCATAAACAACGCAAAAAGAGCAAGCAAATATCAACAAAAAGACAGCCCTTGCCCCAGCTCCATCATCTTTCAGCCTACCTCTCAACCTGAAAATATTTAGAAAATATTTGGGCTGAGTACTAGTGTACCCAGTGGGCAAATTTGATAAACAGTTCATAATCATTTTATAAATATGAATATTGTATCCACACAAGTATAACAATGGAAAAGTTTCAAAACTAAAAAAGTATTCCATGTATACAAAGCTTCTGTTAACCTTACACGCTCTGTCTCAGCTGTCCCTTCCTACAATGTCTTAACTTATATACACGTCCTCCAGCTCAACTGTCTAATAAAGGATAGTGTATACGGTCCCAAAGCTTAAAGGATCCGAACTCGAGTCTAGTTAAGCACTCAATGTTTTCGTAGGATACTGGCGAACGCGAACAGTGAGATAAAATATTTTGATACAAATATTCATGCTTCATAGTTGATAAACAGTTGAGCTTATTAGCTGAACATAGTTTGAGAAAAATATAACCCACCTGAATAACAGATAAACTTTCAACTCTTGGTTGATCCTGCTCAGGTTCTATTATATCTTCTAGGCCTACAAAAATCATCATTGGCTTAGTTTAACTAAAGAGCCTCTATTCAAACTCAATTCCTAAGTTTAGTTCTTAAATTTGAAATTAAACTTCATTATTAATTAATTCTATATTTCCTATAAATTTGATATCATTTCTAAATTAGAGGATAGAAAACAGAATACATGTAGCATGCTTATACAATTATTGAGAAGTGTTAAATCATCAAATGATAATTAGCTTAACACTATGATGTATTGTTAAATCAATTAATCTTGATTACATAATAAACAACTATTCTCTGCAACAAATAAAATTTATAGAACATAAATGATCAATTTGCTATTAAAACTAATTAACCACATAAAAGTACAATCTAATTTTAAACTAAAAGATTTATGTTCCTAAATAACTAATTTAGGAATTCTCGGTTAAATAAAAAAAAATTAAACAAACTTTTGGATAAATTAATATTTAAATAATTTATTATTAAGTATCAAACATTTAAATATTACTCAAGTATCATACCTTTAAAGAAATAAAAAAAATAGGTACATATATATATATAGATACGCATTTTTTAAACAAAAAGTTTGATCATTTATTATGTTTTTTTCTTATTTTTCTATAAGATCCATTTTCCCTTTTTTTTAAGTTATATCACAATCAAAGCTAAATTGGAAAAAAAGTCAACTTTCTCTCTCCTTTCTTAAAACTCACGTGTGAATCAATTAGAAAATAAGATCCCCAAATTCAATTCTCATCTCTCCTCTCACTCACTTTCTCTCTCTCTCTCTCTCTCGACTAGAAATAGAGATAAAAATGGAAATCCCCAAATCCCTAACTCTCCCTCTCTCTCTGATCTTTTATCAATTCCGATGAACCCATCGCCGCCTCCATCAACCAGCCCGCTCAAGTTCAGACGAGCTCAGTCACGACTCCGATGATTGCAGCGGCGATTCTCCGGTATCTCCAAGAGTCAACTCCATTTCGGTTTCAACGCAAAATCGACGACTGTTCAACGTAGTTCCGACCACAGCCGCAGCCTAGATCTACCCGATACTCAACCCGACGCAGCCCGAGCCCGACACCACTCTCCTCTGCTTCGACGACCTAGACCCCACGACTCGAAGCTACACACTAGCCGACTTCCGACGATGAGAGACGACTTGGACAAACGTCGCAGAGACCCGAGCCCAGCCGCCCTCCTCTGCAACGCGCCGACTCCTCTCTCCCTAATTCTATTTAATTATTTATTTAATTTTTCTGAAATTCTACAATATCTCTAAATTCTGAAATGATTTTTAGTATGAAATTCACATATTTAGGTATAAGGATTTTGATTGGAATCTGTTGTATTGAAATTGGTCTTGGGAAATCTAATTGAGGGTGGTTCTGATTTTGGTGTTGAATTGATGCATAAGAAGTATGGGTTGATGGATTACAGTTGTTCAGATTCATGGTTTTGTTTTGATTAATTGAAGTTGGGGAATTCTGCTGAGGTTAAAGGGGCGTATAATCTAGCTAGAACAGAAAATTAAATTTGAGATAAACTTACCCAGAATTAATTTATGTTGATTATCATGGTTTTATATTACTATCGAATACTACATAATTGTATTAACATTATGATTAGTAATAGATATTATTATAAATATCGAATATAAAAATAAACCTTATGTGAATGAACCAGACTCAAAAATAAATTTCTAAACTCAACTATTAACTCCACATACTTCTGTTACTAAAAATGATTTATTTTATTTTATTTTTTTATAAAATTTCCAAATATTTCTAATGCTAAAAGTAAAATTTCAGATTCCATCACATCCAACTAATTCTATCGAATGTAATCAAATAAATTAAAACTAAATATTACAAATTCACCTACGACCACTCTCAATATATACTTGTATAAATTTAATTAATTTGCTACCAATTTATAATAGTACAATTACTAAATAATAATATTTGTCTTAAATAAATTTTGATTTATTTAGATAGAATTTTAATATATGATTATCATTAGGTCTTAATATGACTATTTTCGAGCAGGTATTTCAGATTTCTAAATAACAATTATGAGAAAGTCTCGAGTTATTACAGTATTTCAATAGAAAATTTGAACTATTTTTTGTTGATTGTCCTAATAAAAGTCAAGTCATTATTAATCATTTAATTAGATTGAAATTGTATTAACAAATCAAAAAAATCGAACCCTATAATATTTCTTTCACATGATTTTAATCCTATTTTGTTCTATTTGGTTTTATTGTTTTTAAATTTAACTAGAGAAATAAACAACCATTCTGCTTTTGTTTCTTCTAGATAGTACTAAAAAAATCCGATGCAGATATCTTGTTACCTATTCAATGTTACCTCTTATTCCACTATTAAATTATGATAAAAATTAAATTCATTAAGCTATAACATAATTAACCCGGTCTAGTCAACTTTTATTACAAAATTGAATTAAAACAAATTATAATATATGAAATATAATTACCAAGTATTAATTAAAAACTAAAAATTAAAAATAATTATACACGGGTAGAATGAACCATAATTAATAATTATAAAAGAATTTGAAATTAAAGAAAAATTATCGTTTACGTAGCAGGAGGCGAGGAAAAAAAAAGTAGATCCACCATAATTGAGATTTACTTAAAAAGCAAGATATACCCCCAAAATATAATTTAAAAACATTTTAAAAATGTGAATATTAATTAAAAAAATGAAATATCAGGGTACGATGGCCGGTCATGAGCCATGGAATCTTCCCTATGGCTATGGGTGGTCTTTTTTATTTCTTCTCTTTTTTACGCATTCTAATTCTTATGGAGCCAATTTGGGAATGCGAAATATTCTGATTTCAATTTGGGAATGCAAAATATTCTGATTTATTGAATAATATATTTTGTTTGAATTAATCATTAATATTATATGTATATATTTAGAAAAGATCAATTAATTAAATGGAAGTGATGTAGTAGTGATCATGTAATTGTGCCTCTCTTCATGATCGCAAATCGTATGTGTATAATTGTATACAAGCTCTTTTCAAAACATAATCTATAAAATAAGTTTATTTTTGAAACTACATATTCATTAGAATATATGGATATTACATTATTCGATATTTATCAATCGCTAACTTCTTAATTTTGTACTAAAAAAGCTAGCTAGTTTCTTACATTGTAGATAAATATGGAGACTTGCACAAAACATTGCGTGCATGAGCAAAAATAGGAGTAGGCCGAACTATCATTGAATTTATTTTAACGTGATGAAATTCTCTATTCCATATTTCGACCGGTTTTGAATTGATCCGTAGTTGGGAGATTGGTCTCACAATTTGTGCATTCTTCTTTTCAGCACTATTATTCGACAGTCGAAGTTTTCTCTCTTTTGATAATGAATGGGCAAACCTGACCAAAGTGTTAAGTAAATGTTAAATAACATGATACCTTCGTGAGACAAGTTACTCGACTAGAATAATTTGATTAATTAGATAAAAAAAAAGTAGGTAGTTTCCGCACGACTACCTTTCCTGGTGGGATTTTAAAGATGGTGTAAAAAAATGGTGTTTAAAAGTGAAATGGAAAATAAAAAAAAAATGAGGTAGAGTTGAAATATGATTAATCTAGAGTGACATTAATTATTGGCGTATTATCAGATTTTAGTCTGACCTTTCAAGTAATTCACAAAAATGTCTTGATTTTTTATAAAAAATAATTTAATACTCGACTTTTTGAATATATAACAAATCTAGCCTGAATTTAATTTTCGGGCTTTTTAGTTGCCGGCGTATATCTTTTTACATATGGTGTGGAGTGAAATGTAATTTTATTTGATCAATTGACATGACACAAGTATTTTCCACGTCATTAAAAAATTCGGGCAAAAAGATAGACGTTGGCAACTAAAAGCCCGAAAATTAATTTCAAACTAAATTTGTTGTATATATAAAAAGTCAGGTATTAAATTGTTATTTATAAAAGATCAGAATATTTTTGTGAATTACTTGAAAGGTGAAGCTAAAATTTGATAATATCCCTTAATTATTACACATGCACCTTTTAAGAGCTTCCTTATTTGTTCCACCACCTTTGACCGGATTAGTTCGACCGGTCCTCAAATCGATCCTTGAAACGGTGCTTCTCAGCAGCTGTTCACCAATTGTCACAAGTTGATCCAAGTTTTCTTTTGTTGCAACATCCACTGAATTTTGGATCCCATTTAGAGTGTCGGTCTTCACACGTATGTACATATATATATATATTCAGATTCAAATAAATTATAAGAAGAAATTAGCTCAATAATAATAATAATAATAATAATAATAATAATAATAATAATAATAATAATAATAATAATAATAATAATAATAATAATTACATACTTATATATAGATATATATAATTATCAAATTACACAAATAACCCCACATATCCAAAAATGGTTAAATCTAGGCCGTCCAAATCATTTGAATCTATGGTTGAGATTGGTTCTTTATTCTCACACTAGACCTTGTTTTCTCTAGAACCACTCCCTATACAGGGGTGGTTATACTGTACAACAATCATAGTGTGAGAACTACGAATCCATCTTATACCATACCATCAACAAAAATCAAAGGTTCATGTTTACTTAAAAGGGATTGTGACAATTCTGTAATATTTGATAAGTTTTCTCGGTGGGATATTAAAGTAATTCGGTAATGCTTATAAAAAAGGTGTTAAATTGTTGATAACATGATCATAATGCCAACAAAGTATTACCTCCACGCTAACGGAGCATTGTGTTAATGCTAATGAAAGTTTTCTCAGATTATTAATAAGATGGAATAATTATCTGTGATCCACATGTAATAAATTTCAATAATATGAAAAATATAATTAAATTCTAAAAAATAATTATAAACCTTAATTGGATGGAATAAAAGAAAATATATGGCAATATAAAGATACATCGTTAGTATTGTGATATTATTTTATCAACACTACAAATAAACTATGTTAGTATATATAATGCTTCGTTAATACAAAGTATAAACCCTGATTGAATGGAATAAACTCTAATTAATAAATTTTAATTGGATGAAATAAATCATAATTATTTAATTAATTAATAACTAAAAAATAAAATTTAAATCATAAAAAATAGGATAAATTTCATATTACTCCATTGTATTTTTTCTGAAAAAAAAAATCCATGTGTTTAATAAATAATCAAAAACCCCTTTTATTATGTATAATCCATCAAAAAAATACTTTTTGGAGAGAGTGAATTACACTTTCTAAGAAAGAGAGTGAGATTTATTTATTTTTTTTACAATTTTTGTTATAGATAAATATATTTTATATAATTTGAAAATTATAGTATTTGGTCATAATACTAATTTATTTTCTATTTTGATAATTTCTTAAGTTTTGTATTATTTTTAAATATAAATATATTTTATATTATTTAAAAATTATATTATTTGGTCAAACTACTATTTTAAAATATTGATTATATTTAAGAAATTACTCAAAAATTGTAAAAAAATAAAAAAACTGAATCATACACTCTTTCTTAGAAAGTGTACTTCACTCCAAAAAGGATATTTTGATGGATTATACATAATAGAGTAGGGTTTTAGATTATTTATTAAATGCAAGTTTTTTTTTTTTTTTTGAGAAAATATATGATAGTAAATTGAAATTTGCCCTAAAAAATTATCATAACTCCTAATTGGAATGTAAAAAAGCAAAATAACAAGATAAGTATGTGTACAGTGCTAACATTATAATAATATTCTGTTAACACAGTCAATACAATATGTCAGCATATAACAAATGTTTTGTTAGTATTACGTTATCATAATGTTGACAAAGCATTATTAAAAGCTAACAAAATCATTTTCACAATGGATACGTGTAAAAAATATATATTTTGTATTTCTTTATCCATATTTATTCTCACAAACATATATATGACTAATCTTGAATTAAAGAGTATGAAAATAGTTTTAATTTATTGCACTATTTATGTTGATCCGATTATAAATGAGCAAGTGATGATTGTTTAAACTTTTTAAGATTTTTTTTTAAGTGTTGACATTATCATTTTTATATGGGTTGGACAACTATACTCCTCCCCTTTCATTTTTTTGGCTTGACTTTAATATTAAATTCGAGTCATTAGATCATTTAGTTGGATGTTATATATATAGCTACTGTGTTACATACCTGGATCCTCAGGTAGTCATCTTCGGAGGCACGAGCTTGAAAAATCTGAGAAATGTGAAAATCAACCATATCAGCACCTGCTTGAGTGAATATTTCTACTAATGGTGTGGTTCCTTCGTACGACAACCAATCGAAAATGCCCCATTTTGATGCCGTTTTAACGTTGTATCTCGTGTCGTTAATGCTTGCCGCTCCGGTGCCTAAAGATAAGGTCAGAAGCCGAGGCGGCCCGGTCTGAAACAAGTCGACGTAGTTGCCGTCTTTGGACATTTGTTTCATTACTTCTGCTATGGCGATCAGAGCCTGTAAATTAATTGCAATATATTTATGTATATATAGGATATGGTTCAAATCCAAATCCAAATTAAATGTATATATAAATATTAATTACGGGATTATTTGCAGCGACGCCTCCATCGATGAGATTAAACTTTCTTTCTTCCCCTTTGTCATTTACTATGGTGAATTTGTGGCCCGGCAGAAATGTAGGAGCTGCTGATGTGCTTATGCAGATGTCTGAAAACTTTGCATCTAAAGATGCCAGCTCTCTGGCCTGCACGTATAAGCGTAGATAGTACATTTTCAATTTCGATTCATTAATTAATTTCTAAAACTATACTCCGTCCGTTTCACAATAAGTGTCATTATAGCACTTTAATTTTGTTTCACAAAAAATATCATTCCACACAATGAGATAAAAAATTTCACTTTTTTCTTATATTTACCCACATTTAATACATTCAAACAATAATATTTAACTCATTTAATATATTCACGTAGGAGTGTTTAAAGTATTTTGATTATCTTATTAATGTCTTTATTAATATGTGTGCGCATTTATCCAGAATAACACTTATTCAGAAACGGGTGTTTGTTTATGCTATCCCCACGGGTAGTACCCAAGTAGCACAATACATCTGAGAGGTAAATTTTTAAATAGCCATTTTGACTTAGTGAAAAATGTTTCTAGCCACTATTTAAAAAAATATGTTTCTAGCCACTTGGACAAAATAACCATATGTCATGTACCCTGATCGTGCAACAATGTAACATCTTAATACTGCACGCTCAGTCGTGTACCATCAATTCGTGCAATGGTATATAAATTTATAATGTTGCACGAATGGGCTTATTCGTGCACCCCGCTCATGTAACAATATTAATCTGTACCGCTACACGATCATATTTCATTCGTGTATCCAAATAATACACTTTAGTCGTGTAGCTAACAGTTTTATGAAGGGTAATTAGGTATTTTCAACGAAAAAGTGATTATAAATAATCTTTTTTTAAAAAATTGGCTAAAAACATAATTTGCTAAATGAAAATGGCTATTTTTGTATATTAACACTACATCTAATGTGACATTTTTATGTGTCACAATAAGTTTAATGTGACACATAAAAGTGCCACATTAGATGTAGTGTTAATATACAAAAATAGATGTGACACATAAAAGTGCCACATTAGATGTATTGTGTCACTTGAGTACTACCCGTGAGATAGCATAAAATTTTCCCAAAAACGGAGGAAATATTAATTATGACTGATCATGTGATAGGGGGAATTAATTAATTAATATTAATTAGGAGTACTGGTTGATCGACCTCATAAGTGGAGAAAATAACTGGTTGGAGAAGCTTGATGTCGAAGGCCGGAATAATCACATTTGTGATTGCTTCGCTCAACTTTTTCTCTTTCAACTGTTTTCCCAATACATCGTGAAGATGCTTCCCGTTATACAGCGGCCCCCGCAACGATTTCAGAAACCTCCCGGACGGAAACGACCAGCTACATGCAATAATATTATAGAAATTAATAATCTAGAGAGAGAGAGAGTGAAGAAAATTAATTACTTACAGTGTCTGTGGAAAGATTTTGGGGCAGTTTTCTAAGTAGAAAGGCTTGATGTCTTTGGCCGCATAAAGGGGCCGATTATTTTCGTCGGGAGCTGCAAGCATGGCTGTTACAAGGCCGCCTGTGCTCGTCCCGGCTATCACGTCGAAGTACTCTGCGATTCTCGCATCCTTCCCGTCTAGCTTCTGCAAATATATATATACTAGTGTTACACTCGTGCGATAGATATAAGATATGTGATGTTTTTTACAAATTCATAACCTCGCTCGGATGGTTTAATTTGATCTAACCTGCAGTTGCGACTCGAGGTATTCGAGTATAACCGCGGGGAGGATACCTTTGATGCCGCCACCGTCGATGCTGAGGACCGTCACACATCTCTCCTTACTGTCCATTGATTAATTATGATGGGGGCCGGTTGAGAAATCTGCAGCGAGCAAGTTATTATTGATCAAATTAAATTGTGCACTACTATATATATATACTGATATATACTTGTTACTTATGAGGAGAATTGTCGATTCAGGACCTGAAATATGGGTAATCTATTGATTCAGAACCTGAAAGATGAAAACTCTCAATTCAGGACCCGAAAAATGAAAATTCTCAATTCAGGACCTCAAAAATCACGAATTGTTATTTTATTTTTTTTAATTAATTGTATATTAATTTTCAATGAAAACTCCTTCATTAATTATCTATTAGATCTAATAAAAAATTTGTTAATATTAATAAAAAAATAAATAGAAATCAAAATTCGTGATTTTGAATTCTGAGTTGACTAGGTTCATCTTTCAAGTCTTGAATCGATAATTCTCCTAATTATAATAGGCAAACTTACAGAAGCTAATTAAGATCATGGAATTTTATAATTTGGTACGTCGTTGTCTTAATAAATTAATGGAGGTTCCACATGACTACTGACTATTCTCATATGCAACTAATTATTGAGACTCATTAATTAATTGTCAGGATTTCTTATTTGTTAGTTATACAAATATTAAAATTTATTGAGCCTTACCTAATCGAGGTTGTTAAGTTTGAACGTAAAAAATTGACAAAAGTTGATGTGAAATTATTTCATGAGTCAATATTTGTAAGCAAGTAGAGTCAGGCTGTGAAGATTCAGATTCAAATTCATATTTAATATAATATTTTTAATTTTATTAATATTTAATTGTTTTATGTATGGATCCAACTCTTGGCCGTCTTATGAATATTGACCTTTAAAATGATCTCACACGAGACATATATCCCCTAAAAGTTTAGCATAGTGAGTGACGACGGTTGAAGCAACACTGCTTTCATATATACATGAAGTCGTGAAACATTAATGAATTGATTTTAAGGTTGTTACAGATGACAACATACAGATGAAGCAACATTGCGTTCATACGTGAAGTCGTGGAACAATGCATTGATTATAAGGTTGTTACAGATATATGGTTGTTCAATATAATTGTAGAAAAGAGCCCCACATACACCTTAACTAAGATACAGCCAGCAAGTTATTATTGATCAAATTAAATTGTGCACTACTATATATATATATATATATATATATTGATATGTACGTGTAAATTATAATAGGCAAACTCATATAAGCTAATTAAAATCATGGAATTTTACAATTTGGTACGTGGTTGTCTTAATAAATTAATGGAGGTTCCACATGACAACTGACTATTCTCACATATATATGCAATTAATTAGGGTTAAGGTCCAAATAGGAACCTGAACTTATTTGGGGGATTAATTAGACCCTCCAATTTTTTTTTGGTCTCAATTGAGCCCCTGAACTTTTTTTTTCGAGTCTATTAGGCCCCTCTTGACGGGGCTGTTAACTCTAGATGAAACGACGCCGTTTCATCAATTTTCCAAATAAAAAAAAAATCAAAATTAAACTAATACTTACCCTGATCCATTAATTGACCCGTCCGTCGTTTTAATTAAGGATCCGACCCATAATTTAACTTAAAATATCAAAATTAATTAACATGAATATTAATTAATTTTGAAGTCGTCTGTTCATAGCTCTGGCTAGATCGCGGAGAATCATAAACGGCTGACGGAGGAGAAGTCGCCGGAGTCTTCAGCGAGCATGAGCGGGGGATTGGAGTGTGGTCTTCATCGGATGAGTCAATGTTGTGATCTGAAGAAGGGTTGGAAACATATTGGGTATGGGATTTTTGTTTTGGTTCTGAATCTGTGACTTCTTCCTCTTAAAATTCTGGGCGGGATGCTGTGGAGAGATGAGTGTTGGATTTGCTGATTTGTTTGTGAAATTTTTTGCAGATTTTTTCTCAGAACTGAATGAGATTTTTGCAAGTTATTTCTGAGATTTCTTGGAGCTGGGAGCTGAAGTGCTTGGCGGAATTTGTGCCAAATTCGCAGATCTGGGTTTTTTACGACCCATAACACCAGATTTACGAAGGAATTGACCAAAACATGAACTGGGGTCAGATTTGGGAGATGAACAACAAGGAACGAAAGAAAAAAATGGGTAAGGGGGAGAGGAGATTCGGGTTGGATCCTTTATTAAAAGGGCGGACGGGTCAATTAATGGATCAGGGTAAGTATTATTTTAATTTTGAATTTTTTTTATTTGGAAAATTGATGAAACGACATCGTTTCATCTAGAGTTAACGGTCCGGTCAAGAGAGGCCTAATAGACCCGAAAAAAAAGTTCAGGGACTCAATTGAGACCAAAAAAGTTGGAGGGCCTAATTGGTACCCCAAAATAAATTCAGAGGCCTATTTGAACCTTATCTCCAACTAATTATTCATACTCATTAATTAATTGTCAGGATTTCTTATTTGTTAGTTATAAAAATATTAAAATTTATTGAGTCTTACCTAATTGGGGTTGATAAGTTTGAACGTAAAAAATTGACAAAAGTTGATGTGAAATTGTTTCATGAGTCAAAATCCGTAAGCAAGTACGGTAAGTTTGGGAAGATTCGGATTCAAATTCATATTTAATATAACACTTTTAATTTTATTAATATTTAATTTTTTTATGTATGGATCCAACTCTGGGCCGTTTTATGAATATTGACCTTTAAAACGATCTCACAAGACACATATATCCCCTAAGGGCACGTTTGGTTCGTCGGATTAGCTAGGATAGGAAAAATAATCTGGAGTTATCCTTCGTTTGGTTTGTGTGATGAGGCCCGATATTGATTGCAAGTCCGGTGCCTTATCATGCAATTGTAGGATAAATAATCATCCCAAAGTTGGGATGATTATTAATAATCCATTTTGTCCATTGTATAAAATTACTATATTGTCCATATCTTTTTATTTCTATTTCTATTTTGTTTTTGTTTTTTGTTTAATGTTTGTGCTAATATAGCAAAAATCTTGATTACACGAAGACGAATTAGATTTATTTACCAATTATGCTCCTTTGGAAATCCTAATAGTATTTTTATAAATAAATCATTAAAGTACGCTTTTATTAGAAATTGACTAAATAATTACGGCAACTATTTGTGAAGGAGTTTAATTTATCATTATGCGATACCTAAAAGTTTGTCCGTTAAAGTTTCATTTCTTATAATAAATTCAAGATTAAAAAAAGACTATTAGGTATATGAAATAATAAAATTTTATAAGCATTAAAAATAAATAAATTTATATATCTACACAAGGATTTAAATTCTCACAGGGTAAATAACATAAAACAAAACAAATAAAAAGAAAAAAGAAACCCAAAATTATTAATAAATATTTTAGAATTTTATTAAATACAGTTAAAAGCAATTACAACTTCAAAATTATTTATGAAATACTTATATGAAGGGCAATTTAGGTATTCTCCTACATTTTAATCATAATCATTCAATCCAAACATAATATTGACAATTTATCATAAATAGATAAAATCTCAATCAATCAATCCAAACAAATGATTATTAATCAATGAACAGTGCAATCTTATTTTATCTTATCAATCTTATTTATCTCATCGGTCAAAGCAAACCGGGCCTAAAAGTTTAGCATAGCAAGAGACGACAGTTGAAACAACATTGCTTTCATATATACATTAATGAATTGATTTTAAGGTTGTTAGTTGTCACCGATGACAACATACAAATGAAGCAACATTGCGTTCATACGTGAAGTCATGAAACAATGCATTGATTATAAGGTTGTTACAGATATATGGTTGTTCAATATAATTGTAGAAAAGAACCCCACACCTTAACTAAAATACAGCTACGATTGCAGTGGATCAAGGGGAAATTCTACCCTAGTGATTCGGGTAATACACCATTTAAAAAATTAAATTAAATTGCATTAGATAAATAATAAAAATTATTAAAATGTATCAGTGATTTAGATACTATGATAGAATTGTATTAGATAAATAATAACAACCACTTTATGTAAAATCAACTTATAAGTATTTTTAATTTAAGAGAGTACGTACATGGTTAAATGAGTATCTTATTAAATTTTTGCTGACTGATCTGTTACTTACATGAGAGAAAACTTATCGTCAGGAACTTATGGATATGAACACATTTTATTTGTACAAGAACGGAAGAACCTTATGAATTGAAAAAGAAATAAATATTTAAGAAATGATTAAAATAGAACAAAAAGTAGATAAATTTAAAGACACATTTTGCCAATTTAATTTCTAATCGTATTGTGTGACGGATCAATCAAATGAAATCCTCTATCCCACTTTTCTCTATCACATTTGGTGTCTCATTTAGATTTTTATTCGATTTTCATCAAATTTTTTCTTCAATTTCAATTTGTTATGGCCTAGTTTAATTTTATAATTATTATTTAAGGTCCATTCCACCTAATTAGGGTTTATATTTATTTTTTAATATTTATTTTTTATTTTTTAGTTAATATAATTGATTAATATGGTTGATTATTCCAAAAGTAGGGTATATAATTTTTAAAAGTTTTAATTTTTAGCAACAAATTAAATGTTTATTATGATTCGTAATACTATAATAAATTTAAATTACTAATAAATATTTTTCAAATATTAAATTTCATAGTGGGACACAATAATGGGACATGAAAAGTGGACTAGAGAATTTTATCCGTTAAGAACTTGAGATTCTCTAGTCCGAACTTGTGTGTGCCAACCGTGTACCAAATCTCAAAATTATTACATTTTCTTTCATTTATTTCTTCAATTTTAATTTCTTTAGATTTAGTATAAATTGACAATTTTATTTAGGGTTTATTCTACCCAATTAGGGTTTATAATTATTTTTTAATATTTAATTTTGATTTTTTTAGTTAATATAATTGATTTTTGAGGTTGATTATTCCAAACTTAAGGTATATAATTTTTAAAAATTTCAATTTTTAGCAGAAAATATTAATTATGATTAATTATAATATAATAAATTTTATCTTTACTAAAAACATTATTAAAAATATATAGTTCTAATATTGACATATAAAATTGGGAATAGAGGATCTCAACTCAGACATGCTTGTCATTCGATAAAATCCTAAGGCAAGATCGTATCAGTATCTCAAACAAAAATAAGCGCAAAATATATTACATTTGTCAACAACTAATTAAACCGCGACAATTTATATGCTCATTTCATACTTTGTTGACATGATTAAATTCTTTTAGTTTATAACGCTATTTTTTTTTTAATTTAATCAATAATTAATTTATAACATTATTTCATTTTATCTGATCGGCTATTTAGAAATGTGTCTATTTCAGCAGGTCCAATATTGGCGGGAAATTCCACATCAATAAATTTTAATCAGACACGTCATAACAATCAAGGATGAAAATATCGCTATCGCAACATATATCGCAACTTCAATTTTACAGATATATCGATATCGCATATCGATATCGCAGAAAATTGAAAAAAATGACGGAAATCATATTAAAATCTTGGAAATTTAGCATGAAATTTTAGGAACTATTATGACATATTATTATGCACATATTCCACTAATTTTTTTTGATAGAATTGTATTTTAAAAGCAAATATATGAATAATACATTATATAAATACCGTCTGAGACAATACATTTGACAAAATAATACATAATACAACATAAAATGACTAAATAAACATTATAAAGTACAATTAATACCAAAATGAGGATCTATGAGGTTCAAATATAGTAGATGGAATGTCATCTTGTTCTAAACAATATTGGTACCAACTTATCACGTTCGAGTAATTATGGATATAATTATGCACATGCGCTTGATATGTTTCTTGATTTCTTCCAACAGCTTCACCATGAATTGGATAATGTCCACTAACCCCAATTATTTTGTTGATACATATTTTGAATAGTCCAATCAATTTGTGAACTCCCATATGTGTAAGAAGCATATGAATCTTGGGACATATCACTATGATCAGTGCCACCAATATTCATAGAATCAAGATTTGGCAAATAATTTATATTCAATCTTAGATTTCAATTTCGTGTGATATATGGGGAGAAAAATTTTAGTGATTTGTCCATCATGTCCTTGACATGCTCGTATTTTAGTCCTAATCCGAGCATTATTTCGTATGTTTTTGTCTTGTTTTAGTTTGTTTAGTAATCATTTAGGATAATATTAGTCGTTAATTAGAATAAGTGTTGCTAACACAGTTAATTCAGAAAACAGGTTTAAAATGAGCAACCCAGGACTCGAGGATCGAAGTGCGTATCGAAAGGGACCCGAAAGCTGGATCGGACGGGCGAGAAAGCACGAAGACCGAGTCAGAACCGGGAGACAGGGCAGGGCCTGCAACGCGGCGCGACCCAGGGCCTGGGGCGCGACCCGCGGCTCGACGTCCGCGGCATGATTTCAACCACCTGCAACGCGGCGCGACCCAGGCCCGGGCCAGCTCGGGTCGCGCCTCACCCTGCGCGGCGCGAGCCGCAGGGCGCGACCGGCCCCGTGTCGCGCCCCTGTGTCACATTTTCGGGATTTCTGGTTTTTGCTTTATTTTTCACCCTATCTTCCCACACCTTGTATATATTGATACCTTAGCTTAAAAATGAGCATCCAACTTCATATTTTTCCATTTTTTAGAAAGAGAAAGAGTGTGTAGCTTTGGAACTTTGGGATCTTGAAGAACAAGAGCTATTTTGGAGATTTTAATACAAGTTTCCGGGTTTCATCTTACCTTAATCTATGCTTCTATTTTGTGTTGTTTTGTTTGTTATTTTGAGTATGAATAGCTAAATTTCTTGGTATCTAGGGTGTTGTGATTTGGTGATGGGTTTGTGAATTAAACATGGGTTATTGTTTAATCTTCCCATTCTTTCTCATAAATCATGGTTTGATTGCTTCTATTCTTTGATTGGCCATCTTAGGATAGAATTTGGTGTATAATTGAGTTCGAGAGAATCAATTGTGCATGGGTAAATGATTTATGGTTTCAATTTTGCATTAGATCGAGAGATTAATGTTTAATTGATGTTTGTTGATTGATTATGCTTGATTAAATTAAATTGCAATTTAGCCCTAGAGATAGGGGAATTGAGTTTAGTTGAAAGGTCTTAGTTGCTCGAGAGAGGGCTTCGACTAAATTTGGTATCAATTGTTGTTCGGGGAGATTATGCATAAATCCATTGTTTAATGAACAATGCCCTAGAGCCATTTTTTTCCTCATTGTGATCTTTAATAGGTTTTTATTCTCTTCTATTCCTCTTGTGTTGCTATCTTTGTTTATTATTGCAAATCTTGTTTTTCTAGTTAAATCCCCAACAAATTTTTGAATTGTTTAACTAGTGAATGAATTTGATGTTATGATGCTTGTAGACTCAAAAATGCATTTAAATTCCCCGTGTTCGACCCGGTCTCCTATGCTTCGTATGTCCACTTGCATAATCGAGATTTGGAATGTATAACTTGCTTCGTGATCATATTCTTTGCATAAGAAAAATCTCATCAAGTTTTTGGCGCCGTTGCCGGGGAATTTAATTTGTGTGTTTGAGAATATGCAATATCATTTCAAGAATTACTTTGCTAGATTAAACGTGTTAGTTCCTTTCAAGTTCTAAACTCACTTGGTGTTTTTGCGAGGTGGTGTATGCGTACTAGAGCACGTGGTGACCCATTGTTTGACCTTGATACCGAGATCGAAGCCACGAGTCGTCACAACAACGTTCGAAGACGAAGACGTAGGATGGCGGACAACCCACCACCACCGCCTCCAATTGGAGACCCGTTGATTCTCCAAATGCAAAGACAACTTGAAGAGATGAGAGGTCAACTACGGGCCCAAGAGGAAGCTAGGGTTCGTGTCGAAGAAGCCCCAATACGGAACTTGTTTCAACCAACCTTCAATGAAGGTGCCGTCAATGGGCCGGCTATTCAAGCCAATAATTTTGAGTTGAAGCCGGCATTGATGGCTATGGTATCTCAGAATCAATTCGGTGGGACAGCATTAGAAGATCCACACGAACATGTCAATCAATTTCTGGAGATCGCTCGAACGGTCAAGATTAATGGGGTACCCGAGGATGCTATCCGCTTGAAGTTGTTTTATTTCTCACTACGAGATAAGGCTCGAACATGGTGGTTGAATCAACCACCCGGCTCATTTGCATCATGGAATGACATGCTCGCTAAATTTCTTCAGAAGTTCTTTCCCCCTGGAAAGACATTAAAGCTAAAAGGAGAGATAACCCAGTTCAAGCAGAGAGACGAAGAATCTATGTGTGATGCTTGGGAAAGGTTTCGAGAGATGCTTCGCAAATGTCCGGGTCATGGTTTTGGTATGGACCACCAAGTTTGCATATTTTATGGTGGATGTAAGTCCAATGTGAGAAGTATTCTTGATGCTTCAGCTGGGGGGTCGCTACTAAATCGAGGACCCGAAGAAGCTATAACAATCATCGAAGAAATGGCCTCCAACGCCTATCAATGGCCGGGGGAGCGGGAAAATGTACAAATTTTGAAAAAGGTGGATACCACAAACAATGATGTTATAGCTCTTCTAGCAGCTCAAATGACCACCATGAATTCGAAAATAGAGGCTATGGTGTCACCAAGACCGGAGTCCTCAAGTATGCCTAATTTGGAAGAAGCGAGCTTTGTTGGTCAAGGAGGTTATGGGGGTTATCAAAGGCCTTTCAACCAAAACTTCAAGCCGCATTTCGGAGGGGCACAAGGACAAGGTGGTAACCAATACCATCCAAGACCACCTCATCCGAATCTATCCTACTCCAACCCAAACAATCACATCCAACCACCTCCTGGATTTTCTGTCACCAATGGAGTCATAGATGAAGATAAGAAATCTAAAATGGACGAGCTCCTTATGGCTTTTATGAACAAGACAGAAAAGTACATGGGTGAGACTCAGACTCGTTTTGAAAAATTGGAGAATCATGTGGGAACCATCAGTACCCAAGTGAATATGCTAGAGAAACAAATGAGTCAGCTTGCTACATACATAGGGAATCAACACCAACAAGGAAAATTCCCGAGTAACACAACCATCAACCCAAAGGAGCAATGTAAGGCTATACATGTGTTGAGTGTTGAGGCAAGGAAGGATTTGGAGGTTTCTTGTGTAAATCTTGATGAAAGAAAAGTTGAAAAGGGATTGAAAACCAATGAAGGTGACCTGAGAGTGGAGAAGAAATTGAAGGAAAAAGCGTCAAATAAGTCGTCACCATCCCCTTTACCTCCCATCCCTGTTGTTGTCCCTTATCCTGAAAGATTGCAAACGAATGAGCAAGAAGCACAATACAAGAAATTCTTGGAGGTATTTCGGAAAGTCCACATCAATTTTCCTCTTTTGAACCTACTGCAAAGAATGCCAAACTACGCAAAAGTTTTTAAAAAAATGTTCGCAAAGAAGAAAAAGTTGGATGAGTTTGAAGTATTGAGCCTTACAGAGGAGTGTAGTGTTTTTCTTCAACATAAGTTACCGCAGAAGCTACAAGATCCGGGGAGTTTTGTTATCCCATGGGAAATTGGTGAAAAATCGATTGGGGAAGCACTTTGTGATCTTGGTGCAAGTGTGAATCTTATGCCCCTATCTTTCTTCCATAAGCTAAAAGTCGGGAAGTTGAAGCCAACGAATATTAGCTTGCAATTGGCGGACCATAGCATTACTCAACCCAAGGGGATCATTGAGAATGTTCTTATGCGAGTTGATAAATTCATTTTTCCAGTTGATTTCTTGGTGTTGGATATGGAAGAGAATGAAGAAACACCACTCCTCCTGGGAAGACCATTTTTGAATACCGCAAGGGCCCTAATTGATATGGAGAAGGGAGAACTCACTCTTAGAGTTCATAAGTTGTCAGTCGTGTATCATATAAAGAAGAGAAAAGAGGTTCCCAAAGAAGAAGGGCACAAGGACCCGGAAGAGTGTAAGGTAATTCGAGAAATCAAACCAAGCAAGTTAAGCGGACAAAAGAAGAGTAAAGAAGACATTCCCAAGAAATATTCTAGAATCTTCAACCCGAACTTGGGTGAAATACCTCGGAGAATTCAAAAGGGAGCTTTGGTGTGGCGAAGGAAGCCACCAGATCTCATTGGTTGACAAATTGACCTATGGTATCCCGTCGAGCTAGCGACGTTAAACTTAGCGCTTATTGGGAGGCAACCCAATTTCTTGTCTTCATTTCGTTTATTTTAGTTAGTTTTGGTGTGTTTCAATTTTATTTCATGTTATTTGGTTTTTGTTATGTTTTTCTTGTTTCTATTGAGGTGTTTTAGGTGTTTTGATGTCTTGAATTGGAAAGTTTTGTTTGAGTTTAGCATGTTGGAGAGTGTTTGGAAGCATGAGGAAGGTTGAGCTTTATTTTAGGGGATTTCTATGCTTCATAAGAAAATTGTGGTATTAATGAGTGTGCATTGTTCCTCATGCCCCATTTTGGTTATTTTGATTTTTATAAGTTGACCCTTCTCTCTTTATGCATGCTCATGGTGATTTGAATGGGACTCCTTTGTTTATAAATGTTGACGTTGGTAGATGTGGGATTTTTGGTAATGGAGTGCCCTTTGGTTGATATTGTGAGAGATGTGTAGAGGTATAAAAAGGATGATGTTGGATTGTTGAAAGGCTTGAGATCCAATGCTTATGTGATTTTGTTAATAGCCTATGCCGATGGACCCCTTTTTGCCTCTTTTTGGTTGTGTTAGAATGACGCCCCTCATTGTGTTTGCAAGGTACTTGAGTGTTTGCTCCTCGAAATTTTGCAAAAACAATGGCAAGAGGGAGGCGTGGAAATCGAAGGAGAGCCCGTGATGAAATACGAGTTGAGGAAGAGCAAGAGGAAGCACAAATGTATGAAGAGTAATTTGAGGAAGAAGCCTCGGAGCAAGAATGAGAGTCTGTCCCTCGATTTCGGTCCCACTATCTTTCCACTCAAACTTGTCCTTTCCTTGGAATGGAACAAGTTTGGGGGAGGGGGTGTAAAGTGGTGACCGATAATCGCCCTTTTTCTGCTTTTAGTGAACATCTTTATTTCAGTTTATTTGGATATTTGGATGACTGTTATTTAATTAGGATTTGATATTTGGATTTAGTATGTTATGTTGGTTTGTATGGATATATTTGATCTTTAGGATCATCTTTATTTCAATATTTGGGTTTGTAATAAATGCTTGGATTAGGCTTTAATCGTGTGTGGTAATCTTTTTCCTGCTTGAGCTTGTGTTTGTCTTGCTTAATTTGGTGACGGAAACAGGGAAAGATAGATATGGAAATCATGCCGGGCCTATGATGATTTTTTTTATGTGATTGTGCAAAAATGTTGAAAAATGCATGCATGAGAAGAGTGTTAAGCCGAAATATCATGCGAGTCAAAATCGTGGAAACTTGGCTTGATTTCTAGCCACTTGTGAGATTTGGGCCTATTTTGTTCTTTCATGTGTGATTCGTCAATGATATTTGCATCTCTAGAACTTGCTTCATAACTTTCATGTACTCTATATGTGCTTAGAACTTGAAGATGACCTAAGGCGGTTTTTGTCGAAAATTTTGAAATTTATCCTTGTTAGCCCCATTGAGCCTTTGGTGATTGATTTTTGTTGAATAGCCCGGGGTAGAGGGAATTTAAGGAATGAAGGAATTGTTATTTCAAAAATCGTGGGTAGCAAAATTCGGATAGAAAGAAAAAAAATTGTGAAACATGTTTTAAAGCCTAGAAATGTGAAGTTCAAGGCCTTCCCCTTGAAAAAAAAAAATGGGAATCATTAGAGTCGTGATGTTGAATTAAATTGAAAAAATGAATTTAATGCCGACTTTAGCTCCTTGTGGAAGAATGTGTGAATCAATGTCTTAGGGGGAAGGAATTAAAAGGAAAAGAAGAGGCTAAGGATTATCCGTCTTTGCTTAAGCTTGGTCATTTTATGCGACATGGGTAGAAGAACACTTTTAGTTTCACTAGGTTTGGAATGTTAGTAGGATGTGGGAAAGGACTTGGAGTCACTCCTACCTAAAAATTTCCCTACCCGTCCAAAGAGCCGAACGCTATAACCCTAAAGACCTATGTGATTCTTGTTTAAAGCACATTGGTGAATCATGTTGAGTTATTTTGCAAGCTTATGGTGGTATGCTTTTATTACTTGATGTTGAGTGAAAATTTGTCCCTTATCTCCATGTGTGAGGATCGTTGCGACATAATTGCCCTTCAAAGAGAGTGGTCATTTTTCTCATGATTTCGCTCTTTTGATATTAAGCTTTGATCTCATTCTTTGCATAAAGATTTCTGTTTGCAAAAGCTGAGGCATTCGTGGTTATGTGTTTCCTTCTTGTCTTGATCTTTCCTTGTTCTTTCTAAATGCTTGTTTGAGGACAAACAAGAGTTCAAGTTTGGGGGAGTTGACATGCTCGTATTTTAGTCCTAATCCGAGCATTATTTCGTATGTTTTTGTCTTGTTTTAGTTTGTTTAGTAATCATTTAGGGTAATATTAGTCGTTAATTAGAATAAGTGTTGCTAACACAGTTAATTCAGAAAACAGGTTTAAAATGAGCAACCCGGGACTCGAGGATCGAAGTGCGTATCGAAAGGGACCCGAAAGCTGGATCGGACGGGCGAGAAAGCACGAAGACCGAGTCAGAACCGGGAGACAGGGCAGGGCCTGCAACGCGGCGCGACCCAGGGCCTGGGGCGCGACCCGCGGCTCGACGTCCGCGGCATGATTTCAACCACCTGCAACGCGGCGCGACCCAGGCCCGAGCCAGCTCGGGTCGCGCCTCACCCTGCGCGGCGCGAGCCGCAGGGCGCGACCGGCCCCGTGTCGCGCCCCTGTGTCACATTTTCGGGATTTCTGGTTTTTGCTTTATTTTTCACCCTATCTTCCCACACCTTGTATATATTGATACCTTAGCTTAAAAATGAGCATCCAACTTCATATTTTTCCATTTTTTAGAGAGAGAAAGAGTGTGTAGCTTTGGAACTTTGGGATCTTGAAGAACAAGAGCTATTTTGGAGATTTTAATACAAGTTTCCGGGTTTCATCTTACCTTAATCTATGCTTCTATTTTGTGTTGTTTTGTTTGTTATTTTGAGTATGAATAGCTAAATTTCTTGGTATCTAGGGTGTTGTGATTTGGTGATGGGTTTGTGAATTAAACATGGGTTATTGTTTAATCTTCTCATTCTTTCTCATAAATCATGGTTTGATTGCTTCTATTCTTTGATTGGCCATCTTAGGATAGAATTTGGTGTATAATTGAGTTCGAGAGAATCAATTGTGCATGGGTAAATGATTTATGGTTTCAATTTTGCATTAGATCGAGAGATTAATGTTTAATTGATGTTTGTTGATTGATTATGCTTGATTAAATTAAATTGCAATTTAGCCCTAGAGATAGGGGAATTGAGTTTAGTTGAAAGGTCTTAGTTGCTCGAGAGAGGGCTTCGACTAAATTTGGTATCAATTGTTGTTCGGGGAGATTATGCATAAATCCATTGTTTAATGAACAATGCCCTAGAGCCATTTTTTTCCTCATTGTGATCTTTAATAGGTTTTTATTCTCTTCTATTCCTCTTGTGTTGCTATCTTTGTTTATTATTGCAAATCTTGTTTTTCTAGTTAAATCCCCAACAAATTTTTGAATTGTTTAACTAGTGAATGAATTTGATGTTATGATGCTTGTAGACTCAAAAATGCATTTAAATTCCCCGTGTTCGATCCGGTCTCCTATGCTTCGTATGTCCACTTGCATAATCGAGATTTGGAATGTATAACTTGCTTCGTGATCATATTCTTTGCATAAGAAAAATCTCATCAGTCCTCTAACTGAAAAAATGAAAAAATAAAGTTGGTGCACGTGCATCTCACTTTTCTTTCTAAGACATCCGTTGATTTCCTGGTCTTCTTTCTCTTATATTTTTTTTGCAAAGTGAATGTCTTTATAAAGCAAAAAATATTGCAACTCAAACAATTACATTGAAGACCTAAAAAAGATCACAAAAATATATAGTATTAAATAAAAATCAAAATATATTATAGAAATATTAAAAAAAATCGCGATATATTGCGATATCTTGCGATATTTTGCGATATCTTGCGATATATTGCGATTTCTCGTCGATACTCGGGAAAAAAGATATTCCCTCCAATATCCGTATCGCAATGTCAATATCCGCGATATATCTGCGATATATCCGCGATATTTCGCGATATTTTCATCCTTGATAACAATACGCAATAATGCTTACGATAGATCATGCATCAGCAGACTTGGCTGCATTATCAAAAATCACCCCACAACACATCCACCCCATTATCGGATGAAATTATTTGCTATATATTGTGCAACACTTGGTGCTACACAATTCAATTTATAAATTTTATTCAATTTTTTAATTCAATTTCAATTTATTATTCTTTATTTTCATTTTACACTTATTATTTACGATTCATCCTACCCAATTAGGGTATATGATTAATTTTTCAATATTAAATTTTATTTTCTAATTAATAATTGATTATTTCATAAAAAATTAATTATATACCCTAATTGGGTAGGATGAACCCTAATTAATAAGTGTAAAGTTAACTTAAAACATAATAAATTAAAATTGAATTAAAAATCCAAAGAAAAATTAATAAATTAAACTGTGTAGCACCAAATGTTGTACAAAATATAGGATTTCATTCGCCCCTCTATGAGTAGGGTTGTTAGTAGTTAGACGTTTCATTCTTAGGAAAATTCTTAGACGTTTTAGTCTGAAACATATTAATTGCGTTTCGTCGATTAATTCCTTTCCCCCAATAATGGAAGGAATTAAATACTAACAAATAAACACGATTTTGTATGTATTTTAATATTCATCTAGATCATATTCGATGAATAATGTATGTATTAATTGATATTTAAACAAAGTGTTTCATCATTTTGTGCAATGTTACGCATTTGCTCTTTGTGAATGAGTTTTTATTGTCGAGTAAGCATACTTGAGATGTAAATGAGAGGATGATAAGTGTCTAACAAGAAAGGAAATTCATATAAAAGAATTTTTCAAATAAAAAAATCATGACAATCACATAGAAAATGAGCGAGAACATGACAAAACAGTGGAAGTGCGCGAGGAGCCAGGGGTGCGACCCAGCCGATGTCGCACTCGAGAGCCATTTTTTCATAGGGTTCGTAAATTTACCACCCCTACCCACCTTAGACATCTAGCCTCAAAATCAACGATACATTTAGATTTATTAGACAAAAGATCTAAAGAGATTGAAGCGCAGGACCAAGATCAAGATTGAACTTCAGGGTTTCCTTTGTCTTTTGTTATTTAAACTACGATTTAGTTTGGATTGTTTTTTATTACCTGCTTAATATGAGCAGTTAAAATCATAGTATTTTATGATTTAGAAATTAAGTAGTCATTTTGATATATAATTGATATTTAAGTGAATGATTTAGATCTTTTATTTGTTGCGCTCTTGATTTAACTGCATGCATGATTGCTTGATCACCAATTTATCATTATGTGATGGATTAATTCATAAATCAATAGAGAAATTTTGACACTATTACTAGAACACAAGACACTTGAAGTAAAATGACATATTTGAGATTATTTTTACGAACATTAAATTTGTGATTCAATTAGGTGTTGCATGTTAGTAATTAAAAAGACACATTGATTCTAGCATGTAGGACATTTTAATAAAGTAAAATGACATTTTTATAGAGTAAATTTCACTTTTGGTCCGATTAGAATAGTGTCAAAACACTTTTAGTACCAAAAGTAACATTTTTGGTCCCAAATGAATTTTTTTTTACAATTTGGTCTCATAAGATATTTTTTTGAAAACTTTAGTCCCATAAGAAAATTTTCCAACAATTTTAGTCCCAAACTAATTAAGATCTTTGGTGTGCTAGGCGACACAAATTGATTTCAGATAGAATGATAGGATGCATTGGATTTCGGAACGTATATTGTTTGTTTTCATATGAATGAGATACATAAAAAATTCACCAAAATTGTTAGTTTTGGGATTAAAATTGTCGGAAAAATATCTTATGAGATTAAAATTATTGGAAAACTTTCTTATGGGACTAAAATTGTCCAAAAAATATCTTATGGGACCAAAATTGTCGAAAAAATTATTTGGGACTAAAAAAATAACTTTTAGGACTAAAAATGTTTTGACTATATTCTAATGGGACCAAAAGTGAAATTTACTCTTTTTTACATTATTTGTGAGGATATTAAATTTATTATTCCTTTAGGAGTTGGGTGTTAGTAATTAAAAATACACATTGATTCTATCGTGTAATATATCGTTTGAGTATTTCGATAGAAAATTTGAACTATTTTTTGCTCATTGTCCTAATAAATGTCAAGTCGTTATTAATCATTTAATTAGATTGAAATTGTATTAACAAATCAATAAAATCGAACCCTATAATATTTCTTTCACATGATTTTAATCGTATTTTGTTTTATTTGCTTTTATTGTTTTAAAATTTAGCTATATAAATAAACAACCATTCTACTTTTGTTTCTCCTAGATAGTACTAAAAAATCCGATTCAGATCTGTTGTTACATATTCAATGCTACCTCATGATCCACTATTAAATATAGATTTTAATAATAGTTATTATAAAAATAAAAATCATTAATCTGTAACATAATTAACCCGGTTTAATCAACATTTATTACAAAATCGAATTAAAACAAAGTATAATATATGAAATATAATTACCAATTATTAATTAAAAATTAAAACTAAATATTAAAAAATAATTATACACTTTAATTGGGTAGAATTTACCCTAATTAATCATTATAAAATTAAACTAAAGTAAAAGAATTTGAAATTAAAGAAAAATAAATAAATAAACACATAATTTAATCGTGGAATATAGAATATAACAACAAATGTATAATAGAGAATCTGATTGCAATATTTACGATATAATTTTAGAGGATATTAAACAGATAATTAATAATCTCCCAAATTCCAATTTCTAACAAATAAATTGTACCGAAAGATGATGAGAATGATTGGACATGAGACATATCAAATCACTTCTTTAAATTCTTATCAACTCACAGTTTTTATGGGAAAAAAATATATCTTTGATATATAAAGCCTTATTTCAGACTATTTTGGAGAAAAATTATATGCTACAACCAAGGTAGTGTCTTTTCAAAAAACAAATTCACCCCATTTTTTCATATCTCCATTCTCACTCATTTTCTAAAATGATAATGAATTTCATATTTCTATATTTTTTTCCCACCAATTCCATTTATTACACTAAAAATCAAAACTCCAACTTTTACGTATCTTCAATCTTTTAATGATTGTAATTTTAATATATCAATTCTACAATTTGTTATAATGGTATTTCTTTAATTATTTGAAGTAAAATAATTGTGGTAGAGATTTTAACATAAACTATTTTTCCTTAGATTTATTTTAGGAAATATGAATCAAATTGTTTTTTTATATTGAATAAATAACTAAATATCCCATATGTTGTAACATATCAAAATAATATATAATAAATTAAAGTCTGATTAATGGAAACCTTTTAAATACGGTTAAGTAAAATAATTGAATACATCGACAGGTCTTATTTAATACATCGGCAAGCCTTATTTAATATAATAAATTTAATTATGTATATGCAATATTTTTATTTTTGCGAGAAATTAATTTCAATGAATATATCGACAATTAAAATTTTATTTTTACAATTCAATATAATATAATATATTATATTTTCAAACTAAAATATTTCACCGATGATAATTTCACCCATAAAATAAATTTATAACAACAATAAAAAAATACTGATAAAGAATATTTCATTAAAATAACTCAAAAACATTGCCGACTTATGTGCCGATATGGAAAAAAAATTCAAACACCTTATTTTTGCACATTTTAACTAATTAAATAGTAAAAATTAAATTTCAAAAGCCTAATCTAACAAGTTGTCATTGAAAATTTAACTTATTAAATAATATTTAAACATAATTAAATTTAACAAAATTACATTTATTTTTACGTAACAAAATAAAACAGAAAATCCAGTTAATTCATATTCTCGCAAAAAAATGTTACGGAGCAAATTATTTAAATTTTATAAAATAAATATTTTATTCGAGATTTCATTTTCTCCCCACTAAAATATTTTAATACCAACAATTAAAATGTTGCCTATATATCATTTAGATTTACATTTTGTTCTTACGAGAAATCAATTAAAATAGCAACTAAAATATTTTAATACGAATTAAAGTGTTGCCTATTCGAGATTTCATTTTCTGCCCACTAAAATATTTTAATACCAACACTAATCTATAATTTACACCTTTTCTATTTTGATAATTAAGAAATTTAATTTAAACGAAACACAATTGCATAAATAAAAAATTTGAGAGGTACAATGTCATTGATTCTTGCGCCAGAAATAGTGAAATAATTGAGTTTAGTAAAGAAAAAGATATAACATCTAGAGTGTCTAAAGTAAAATAAAAGTATGAATATCAACTTTATGTAACACATGTCAAAATATTAGACTATAAGGCACTACCTTGGGGTAGCATAGAATTTTCCCTATTTCGGACGAGTTTTGTTTCCTTTTTCTGATTTTTTTTTATTTTTTATCCCCCCTCCCCCAATGTATATCTCTTTAATTAAAACAGATTATATTAATTTTTTCTTGATCATTAAATTTATTGAAATAATTATATATACCCTAAAATTGAATTATTAAACCTTAAAATTAAATTGAATTAATTTATTTTTTGATCTAGCAACTTCCACTGTGCACTCGTCAGACGCTAACGTGTGGGCTCGTGCTCTACGTACATTTGATAATAAAGTTTTTCAAATTAAATATAAATCCTAATTGAGATTCGTAAACTATATACAAAAACATAAATCCCAAAAAATATAAAATAAACTCCTAAGAAATCTAAAAAATTCTAAAATTATATGCTGCATATGAATTAGTTAAATACATTTAGCGTTTGTTGGGGATGGCTCATGACATTTTCAAAAATAAGTAACGAGTTTTTAATGGGTAATTCTATCCATAGCCCCCATTTTACTTAATATAACCCCTAAAATAATTAAAAAATACACACACATATATATATATATATATATTTATATATATTTAACTATACATTTTTACCCTTAATTAGAACCCCAAAACCAAAATAACTAATCAAATTTTCTCCTTCATTATTTAATTTCTCTTGGGGGATTTTTTTTTTTTTTTTTCATTTTGTGTTTATAAACTGTGATTAGATGAAAATCTCTAATTTTCTTCTCAATCATCAAGTTTCATTTCTTAATCATGTACTTTAAAAATACTAATCTTCCACTCTCTTAATTATATTAAAAATCCGAAAAGTTTTATGAATTTTAAGTTAGATTGCACACACGGTAGCATTGTCGTTCTTGAATATTTTTTTTTCCTTAAATCAATTTACATAGATGATCTTGAATGTATATAAGTCACATTCTCAAATGATTTTGTAACTCCAAGAACAATTTTATTGGAAGAACGTTTGATTGAAATATATTTGTGGAGCTTTGTAATTTTATTTGGTGACTTTTTATTAGAAAAATAGTTTCTTGAGAATTTATGGAGTAATGGATGAAAAAAAATAGCGAAGAAGAAAACTGAATATGAGTGATGGTAGGGTGGACGTTGGGGGGCTAGAGGCAATATGATGGGTTTTATTTTATTTTGATTAGGGTTGTTTTAGTTGTGGGGCTATAATAAAGGGTAAGAATGTATTATTAAATATATTTTTTATTTTAATCATTTTTGGGGCTCTAAAGAATAAAACGTGGGCTATGAATAGAATTACCCATTTTTAATATGGTAGATATTAAACTATAAATTTTTAATATACTCTTCACTCTGTCATATACTCAGATAATTGTCGCTTCCACAAATTCAAACGCAAAATTTTATATTTTCAACATTTAATTGTCTTCAAAATAAACTAAACTTCCATGCTTTGAATCTGATACCTCCCTTAATTTATAATTTACGTTCATTTATTTATGTATGTTTTATGTTAGTTTAAATAGATTACGTTGTTGGGATTTTTGTTATTTATATTATTAGGATTTCTTATCTATAAGTTTTCTAAAATTTACCTATTTTGTGTTTAATGAATATAATATAAAATTCAATAAACCTTAAAGTTGTGTCTCACGTGATTAAGAGGCATTGATGATTTTCCTACACTCAAAGCAAGATTTCTCATGCTTTGATTTTATATTCTAAATTATTGTCAAGGTGAATAAGTCGTAAAGTTTGAGAATTAATTTTACGATGATAAATTGATTCTAATCTAGTACTATGTTCTAGAAGATTCAAACGGCGCATCAATTTATTATGCAAATTACGAATACAATTAATAGTCCACCATAATTTTCAACAATCCTATAGTGTAAGTCCTGTAACATATGCTTAACCCTTGTTATTATTTTCAGTTGGAAAGTAAAGACATAACAGTGGAAATTAATGACAAATTAAAGACGAAATAATCTATACTTGAGCTACTAAATATAACTTTCAAGTTAAAGTTGAAAATTAGGTAATAAGAATGTAGTAAAATTAATTAACTTTGAAAGAATGGTCACTACTTGCCAACTTCTCATAATTAAACTTTGAAAGAATGGTCACTAATATTACCAAAAGTGAAATTTGATTTAGGGGGTGTATTGGATTGGGATTTCATTGGATTTTAAAGGACTTTTAAAATTCGGGTGTATTCAATCAAGACTTTTAAAAGTCCTTTAAAATCCTGGTGTATTCAATCCAAATTTTTAAAAGTCCTTTAAAATCCTGGTGTATTCAATCCAGACTTTTAAAAGTCTTTTAAAATCCGGATGTATTAAAAAATCCGTGGACTTTAAAAAGTGATTGACTTCATTGGATTTCACTAAGAAATGACGTGAAAATGACAAAGGATGAAATTCGACCTCTGGACACGAGATTTCGATGCATTTGGAAAACTCGGCTAGCGCTGTGTCCCAGCGGCCGGTGAGGAGTTGAAATCGGGCACTCCAGCCGTCACCCAACCCCAGCGGCCGCTGGCTTTGCTGATGATGGCACTCCAGCGGTCGCTGGGAGCAAGGACGCTGGCTTCCAGCGGTTGCTGGGTTCCTTTTTTTTTTTTTTTTCCGGGCCCACCGATCGCTGTATTCCATCGAGCGCTGAAAAAAACGATTTCAAATCCGTTGAAATCGTCCAAAATCGATTCGAAATCCATACACAAAATCTGTCAGACTGTTCGTGGAGTTGGGAGACTCCATGTGAAGTTTTGGGAGACTACATGTGGAGTCTATGAATTTATAAATCCATGGACATTTTAACGTCCAACAAAATCCATCAAAATCTTAATCCAATACACTCCCTCCGTAGGATGTAAATTAATCTCTATAAAACAAATATAAAAAATAACTTACAAAATCATAAAGTAGAATCCATCCCCAAAAATGTGTCAAAATTTGTGCATCCATTAATAAGAAATAACTTGGTACATTATCGTGTGTGCATAATATTTAATTAATTGTATGCCTTTGATCTTTCTTTTTTTTGAAGAATATTCCTTTGTTCTTTTTATAAGTTGAACAAGCCTTTGATTTATTCCAAAAAAGAATTGAGGATATATTATATTCAAAATGCTAATTCAATTTGGCTATGACTTTATTAAGTGATATATTTCATCATTTGTAGTGTTTATTATTGTGATTCTTTTAATTTTTTTATTGATGAGGGTAACCGTAACCACTATATCTAAGTATCTAAAGTTGAGGACAATGACTAAATCACTTTTTAATACAATAGCACGCAAATCATATAAAAACGTAAATTAGCCTTACACAATTTATAATTTAATTAAATATAAATTTTGAAACTTTACAATTATAATAAAATTTTACTATTGTTTGCTATATAGAAACTATTAAGTTTTTGGGTGAACGAAAAACTTAGGAGACAAATAATGGGGTTGAAATTTTCTGTTAAAATTTTTCATGTTTCACTTTCTGTTACATTATTAAATTTATGATCTTAATAATATTTATTATAAAATAAAAATTAATTATAACATAAATAATCATAGTCAAAATTTATCAACAAAAAAATGAATTAAAATTAAATCAAATCACAAAAAAAATAAAATTGAAGAAAAAAAATACAAGAAAAACTCATAATTTGAAAGTGTACTGCGAAATGTAACACGAAGAGTGTAACAGGGAATATCATGCACACAAAACGACATTTTGTAATGAAGTGAAAAACAACTGTAGAGTTATTCAATATATATATAATGGTGGTATCAATATTTTATTTCACCCTCTTCAAAAAACACAAATACTCCTGTACATAAGATATACATCAGATGGTCAACACGTTGATCCGGCGGTCCGTCTGATGTACATCTTATGTACTCGAGCTTGCCCAACCAAATCATAATAAATTAAAGAAAAGAAGGTAAAGAGGACGTTTATGAAAATTAAGAATACAATTAATAGTCCACCATAATTTCCATCTATGAATATTAATCCAAGCATGCATGATATCTCACCAATCACCATACATAATCGAGCATGGCTTCCTCAATTCTCTCGCATCCTCTCACTTCCACTCCATTCTTGCTCAAACCTGCAACAGTCAAAAACCCTAGCCGCTGCTATAAGTATAACATCATATCATGCAAATCCACAAACCACGACGATCAAGAATCTGCCAAGTTTGATAGAAGAAACATGCTAATCGGACTGTACGGCGCCACCAATCTCGCCACCTCCCCATTTTCCTTTGCCGCCCCTATCCCCGCCCCCGACATCAAAGAATGTCACCCCACCAAAGACGAGCACGTACACATTAACTGCTGTCCTCCATCGAAGGAGGAAATCATCGATTTCCAGTTCCCTTCGCAGTCCGAGCTGCGCCTGCGCGTCCGCCCCGCCGCTCATTTAGTCGACGGCGAGTACATCGCCAAATACAAGAAAGCAGTTGAACGGATGCGCGCTCTCCCCCACGACGATCCCCGCAGCTTCAGCCAACAAGCTAACGTCCACTGCGCTTACTGCGACTGGGCGTACGATCAAGTCGGCATCCCTGGCCTCGAGCTTCAAATCCACTTCTCCTGGCTGTTCTTCCCGTTCCACAGATATTATCTCTACTTCTACGAGAGAATTCTGGGGAAATTGATCGACGATCCCACTTTCGCCTTACCCTTCTGGAACTGGGATTCTCCCGCGGGAATGCAGATCCCGTCGATTTACATGGATCCAAAATCGACTCTTTACGACCCGCTCCGCGACCAGGCGCATCTGCCGCCGGCAATCATCGACATGTACTTCAACGGCACCGATTGCCACACCCCCCACTGTAAGCAAATTGAGACAAACTTGATTACTATGTACAAGCAGATGGTGTCCAAAGCTAAAACTCCCGGGCTTTTCTTCGGCCGCCCTTATCACAGCGGCGACCCGCCCACTCCTGGTGCCGGGACGATCGAGAACGTCCCTCACAACACGATTCATAACTGGACCGGTGACCGGAAACACAAAGGAGAGGACATGGGAAATTTCTACTCGGCGGGTCGGGACCCGATTTTCTTCGCTCACCATTCCAACGTTGATAGGATGTGGAATGTGTGGAAAACTCTAGGAGGGAAGCGCGTGGACATAACCGATGCCGATTATCTCAACACTTCCTTCGTTTTTTACGACGAAAAAGCTCGATTGGTTCGGGTCAAGGTCCGGGACTGCTTGGATAGTACTAAACTCGGGTATACCTATGAAGCTGTGGAAATTCCATGGCTCCACAGTCGTCCAACACCGAGAGTTTCTCCGGCTTTGAGGAAGAAGCCTAATGTGGCCGACGCGCCAAGCCCCGAAAAAGTGTTCCCGGCCAAACTCGACCGGGTTTTGAAGGTTGTGGTGAATCGGCCGGAGGTGAATAGAAGCGAGGAAGAGAAAGCTGAGTTCGAAGAAATCTTGGTGATTGAAGGGATTGAAATTGATAGCCATGTTTATGGCAAGTTCGACATCTACATTAACGACGAAGATGAGGGGCTCACCACGCCGGCCAACACTGAGTTTGCCGGAAGTTTTGTGAATGTGCCACATGGTCATTCACGTGAGAAGAAGATTAAGACGCAAATGAGGGTGGCGATTACAGAGATTTTGGAAGGCCTCGAAGCTGAAGGGGATGAATACGTGCAGGTCACTTTGGTTCCCACCAGTGCCGGCGACACCGTCACTGTTAATGATATCAAGATCGTGCTTGATAACTGAACATCGTCCTTCATCTCAATTTATTTTCTATGCTTTTAATAGTATCCGTGTTGCATGCACTTACTGTTAAATATTAATAATTCGTGAAAAATGATAATAAAAGTGTTATGTTTCTAAATAAATTATGATTAGTATATAAATAAGTGATTATTAGTTAGTTGTGTCTCGTAAAAAGGTAGAGTAATTGTGCTACTTTACTTTTGTAATAACGTGATTTTATTTTGAGGCTGAACTTATTTTAGCCATTTAAACTTTAAAAAAAAACTTATTTTAGCTAATAAATTTTAAACATATTTATTTTAGCTATTTTGGACAAAAATACCCTCACCTATACACACGCGTTGGCATTGCGTGCTGGACTCAGCGAGCAAGTGCGTGCGCCCATCACCAGTCCTGCACCTGCTCACGCACACGCGCGCGCTGGAGTATTAAGATTTACTATTAAGATATGGTTCAAATTAAGGGGGAGTATGTGAAAATATGTTAAAGTTTAAAAAAATGCAGTCTATTGTTTCTCCTACATGAGTTAGAGTTTTTTTAAGGACAACAACTTAGGTCGATTTGGAAAAGATGACAAATTTATTGTGCGCCGAAATTTAAAGACGTTAACATTTAAGTGTTGCGTCCGTAGCCCGTTCGGGCTGAAAATTGGCCTACGGACGCAACACTTAAATGTTAATGTCCTTAAATTTCGGTCCGCAATAACTTTGTCCTCTTTTCCAAATCGACTTAAGTTGTTGTCCTTAAAAAAACTCTAACTCTTGAAATGTATGTGGGATTATATATATAACGTTCAAGCCCACCTTCCACGATGGTTACGAGTCAATATATATGTGTGTGTGTGTATGCAAATGAGTACTAGTACTAGTTGGCATTCACATTTACACGTGAAACAATGCCCATCAATATAAACAACCCCTGTATAGATAGCCTAGTGTATAATTAGAATTAGATAAACATACAGGATCTATATCGAATTTGATTATCTGCATTTTGAATTTTAGGATTGTTGTAGCGATTCGAACACGAAGGCTCAGATGCTACTGAAAGCATTCAAACTCAAACAAAAGATATGATGATAAAATTTTTGCAATTTAAAATAAATAATTTTCTTGGGTTATAAAAATTTGGGTTGCATTTCATTTAAAATATTCAAATATCTACGCTCACAGACGTTTACCATTCAAACCTGTATGACCAAGACTAGTCAAAATTCAACATTCAACATTTAAAATACATTGTAGAAACCACAACACTCCCCATTGGCCTTACAATAATTAAATATTTCATAATCATAAAGCGGAAGCATAAAATTCATACATATTGACCATACACGTAATCAATAATTAGAAATCATAAAAGTGGTCAATGAAATAAGAAGTCCCCACTGGTCCACGTCAGCCGCCAGCCGCCATCAAATACCTGAAAATATCATGAAAAATAGATTTAGCTGAGTGCTAGAAAACACTTGGTGGGATTTTTAATTTATGAAATATACTTGATCATTCAATAAATAATTTGCATTTTATACATATTTACTATAATGCCCATAATTGAACCATTGTGTCATACCGAAGTGACTTATTTGTATCGTAGTAGCATAATTGAACCATTGTGTCATACCGAAGTGACTTATTTGTATCGTAGTACCATAATTGAACCATTGTGTCATACCGCACCTGAGTGCTATATCATACCGCACCGTAGTGCTCATACTGCACCGAAATGCTCATACCAGAAATCATAGAGTTTAATATCTTTCGATGAGCCATTAAAAGAATATTTTGAACTTTGAAGCATGCTTTTATATAAACATATTTTCCTCATAAATATAACGCGATTTTGATACATAAACCACATGTTAATTAGAAATCATTGAGCCATAAAAATAATCTGAAGCATGCTTAATCATAAACATATATTATCATACATAGAACACATTTTTGAAACATAAGTCACATGTTGAGTAGATATTACCCACCTTATAGCTATAATAGCTAAAACTTTGATAATACTATGCTCGTTCTAAGTCTATCGTCTCGTATAAGATTTATTATAAGATCATATCATAATAGCAAACTAGAGTGCTGATCATATGTCATAGCATAAGAAAGGGTCAAGCACCCGGGTTCCTAAATTGATAACCGAAATGACGATACTAGATGGTCGAGCAATAATCTTAGCTTTATAATCTACTAACATATATCACAACCTAGAGTGCATCCTCCAGGTCTCATTCCTCCATCAATTAGTACCACAACATCATCGATTAGAAGGGTTACTACGTCTATCTCGTATGGTATCATATATCGAGATAATGATTTCATATCGTAATATCAATTCCAATAATAATCTATAAGCATGATTATCTAAATCTCATAAAAATTCATATAATGATAGCATCTAATATCATGCTCAATCATTTATCCCATCAATTCATATCCAAAAATCATACCATAGATGATTCCATAGATCAACATTCTATTTACACATAGACGAGTATAGAATTACCCACCTTATTTACAATTCTAGAGTAGAGCAGCGAATTAGGGTTCGTTCATCTGATTCTTCGAGCTCAATGCGTCCTACAAAGTCAATTTATGACTCATTAACCCTATCAAAAATCCAGAGCCCAAAACATAATTAAAGGGATTTATCAATTCTCTTAACTACGATCTCGACATAGAATGCTTGACTTTAGAGACTTCTATTCGATTCAATGCATAAAAGGAATTTAACGATGCAATTTATTTTTAGATCTAATGATCAGATTAAAAGTCGATTCATAACACCCATTTTTCATAATATTTGGGAAAAATAAAAAATCTCATTTTAAATGTTTGTAATTTAGTCCAAACTTATATCAAATTCTAAAAAAAAAATGCATTCCTATATTTTCTAAAAATTTGAAAACTAACCCTACCATTTCAAGATAAATAAAATAGACTCAAGCTGGTTTTAAAACATTTAAACATCTCCTACGACTTAAAAACTATACAAATGTACTTATAAAAATATTCACGACAAACTCAAAAATACATTCATCTTACATAACCTCAAGAGTCACCCCCAAAATTAAATATTAACTATTACAAAAATGATAAGGAATAAAATATGATTGAATATTCGAGAATTTAAGGTCTTTTTACCATTTATAGAAAATTTTCAAAAATCAAAACATAAATCCATAACTTCTTCTTTTCAATTACACTCCTTTGCGTAGCAGTTCTACTAAATAAATCATATCTCCCAAACTAAAACTGCAAATTAAGAAATTCTAAGTTCGACAAATCCCCAAGACAAATATCTAAAATTGTTCGTGAAATAAGCATCTCCAGATTTCATCATTTAATAATAATGTTCTAATAATCCATATAATAAAATTAAAATGATAATTAAGAAATAAATTAAAACAACTAATTCATGATATATAAAAATAACTTAAATCTTTATTTTTTGACGAGCTCACCATAATAATTCCATGACCCTAAAATAAAATTCATATATTAGACAAAAAATAAATAAATAGTAATTAATAGGAAGACAAATATCAACGCTACCAAGTTATAATTAATAGTAATAAATTAGCACAAAAATATATTACCAAAAATTCAATGAAAAAAGAGGAAATTGGAAGTGGGTTGATGACTGACGGGTTAAGTATTTGCTGTCCAAATGAACTAATGGATAATATACTTTACTAATTTTTTTTATATAGTTATTATGAAATGACGATAATACCCCTAATAATTCTTCAAAATTTCAGGGGGATCCAGTGCCCCCGGCACCCCTCTCCCTCCGCCCCCGGCGGGCAGCATTGAACATTTCGAGATAATCACGTATTTTTAAACTTAATCCTAAATTAATAACTGTTAATAATCAAACGATTTTTTTTGGTAAGTACTTTGATCGTAAAATTTAAGAATAAAACTCAAAGGATATTATTTACATACGTCCTCTCTCCAGATTCAATTTCTCAAAAACCGTAATATAAAGGCTAAACCATCATTTATATCTCAACCTATTTCAATTTTTTCAAATCTATTCCAAACTAATGTTTTTATCAATTAAATACCTAAACTATTAAAAACTAATCAAATCTATCCACGAATACATTTTTGGGCCAAAATCAGATCTTAAAAAGGGTTTAAAAAAATTAGAATAAAGATATTATGTCATAAATATGATCAATTTGGCTACAACATAAGAAGAAGACTTAAATATTTAGCCAAAACGTTAGGTAATTTTTTGCCTAAAAATATATCTGAGGATAGATTTGATTAGTTTTTAATAGTTTAAGTATTTACTTGATAAAAATATTAGTTTGGGATAAATTTGAGAAAATGAAAAATAGTTTGGGATATAAGTGATGGTTTAGCCTAATATAAACTATGCATACCTATTACTTGTTTTGCTCTATTTTAGGTATAAAAAAAAAATTACAATCCACAAAATAAATCTACACCGTTAATTGGATTGTACCCATTATTGAATTGGTGATGCTAATTAATGCATATAGGTCGTAGTTCGACATCGCATTCTTATTTATGCTTAAGAAAATTACTTTTTTTTTTTTGTTCAAGAGAAGTGTTAAATTTTTAAGATAGTGAAAATTTGTAGAAAAAAAAAATCACGAAACCATGTTCAAACTGGGATTTAAGATATAAAAATAACGATAAGTAATTAAATAAGAACGACTGATCTTGTACTTGCATGAGAGAACATATCGTCAAAACTGTTAATTAGGAACTTAAGGACATTAACATATTTATACAAGAACCTATGAATTGAAATAGAAAAAAATATTTAAGAACTGATTAAAATAGACGATAAAAGTAGATTAATATAAAGACACATTTTACTAATTTAATTTCTAATCGTATTGCCTATTAATCTCCCAAATTCCAATTTCTAACAACTAAATTGTATTGAAGGATGATAAGAATGATTGGACATGAGACATATCAACTCACTGCTTTAAATTCTTATGCACACACAGTTTTCATGTGAAAAAAATATCTTTGATATAAATTAAAATATATAATTGATAACTATATATGTTATGAATTAGTTAAATTCTTATCCACTAGCGTCTGTAAGGCTCGATACATTTCAAAAGGGAAAAGATCTAATTTGGTACTATAATTATACTCGAAATTCAGTATGTGATTTTTTCACCTAAAATAAGACCCCTAACTTTATTAGTAACAAAAGTTAACGGAAATTAGTTTAGGGACTAACAAAGTGATTAACGTGATATATTTTAAAAAATTTAGGAATCGATTTGAGCTGAAAATTTATTTGAAGGTCAAATTGAGATTTCAGGTATAATTATATGATGGACATCTGCCTTTTCAAAATAAGTAAGAAGTTTTTAATACTGGTAGATTTACTATAGCCCACTTCACAAGCCCGTCCACCAATATGATTTAGTTAATTTTTTTCAAATAAAGGTTAAGTTCTCTCTATCATATACTCATAATTGTTGCTTCCGCAAATTCTAACGCAAATTTTTAAATTTTCCACATTTAATTTACTACAAAATAAACTAAAATTCCATGATTTGCATCTGATACCTCCCTTAATTTATAATTTCCGTTTATTTATTTATTTATTTATGTTTTATGCTACTTAGTTTAAATAGCTTACGATGTTGGGATTTATATATTACTATCGCACGGGTACACTCATGGTCTCAAACTCAATTATTGTATATTTAATATAAGTGTCACATTTTAGTATTTTGTATAATTAATGTTTTACTTGATAAGTTCAAATAATTAATAAACTACTACAATCAAAATATTATATTATAAATTGAGCAACACTTATATGTATACAACGTTTGTAGTAACATTTGTTACATTATTATAATTTTTACAAATAAAAACTAATTTCAAACCAACACGACTTGTGACTCATGAAACAATTACGTACAATTGACCATTACTGAAAACTTATTAAAAATATATGTGAACAAATATTATAACAATAACTTATGTCTCATTTTAAAGGATTTTAGGGTTGGTTATTTATATAGATTTATTAGATTTAACTCTTAAGAAATTGATAATTATGTTATATGTAAAATAAATGTAATCAAAATAATGTTTATAAATATATATTGAAAAGTAAAAATTTCAATTTCAGAAACTATAATAATGTAACACACATGTCTTCATTATATATCAATCTTCGTTTTATTTTCATTAAAATATGGTTGATTACACTTTAATACTTAACGTTGAACGCTTTTACACTTGTGTTCAAAACTTTCAAAATTTACATAGTGATAGTGAACTTTTGCACATAAGGATTTCTCTATGCTTTGTAGCAAGACGCGTGCGTCGTTCGATACAATCCTAAGGCAGGATCGTACGATTGCATCTAGAACAAAAATAAGCACAAAATATATCACTATGGTCAACAACTAATTAAACCGCGACAATTTATATGCTCATACCATACTTATTTCACATGATTAATGTCTAGCTAGGTGAATAAGTCGTGAAGTTAATTCGAAAATTAGTTATACGATGGTTAATTGATTCTAATCTAGTATTTTATTCGAAGATTCAAATGGCACATCAATTTATTATACATATAATTAACATCAATTAGTTTTGAAATACATGAGTTTGCATTAATGTTTATGCGCATAAGATAAATTGTAATGGGACACCATGCCCAAATTTAAGGTTGTAAATGAGCCAAACTATAGATGCGTTTGTTATACGAGCCAAGCTCGAGCTAACTAATTTAGCATTCCATTTTCTCGAGTTGGGCTCGTCGAGCTCGTGATATTCTAGAGTTTTTAACGAGTTGTCTTGCGAGTTGGATCACGAGGCTAGGCTCATACGCTGTCGCATGAGCTTGACTCGCGAGTACTCAATCGAGATGAGCTCAAGCTGGGCTCGAGTCGGGCCCATGAGCTATTCGATTTAGAACTCAAAACATATACTATTTTTATAATTTTTAAAATATTATTTCTTTATATTGTAACTTTTGTCAAAATAATACTTCTCATTAAAAATAAAATGAAATTAATGGTATTAACTATTAAACTAATATTATTAAAATTAAGAAATAAATGATGAAGATTCAAGAGTAACAATTATATATACAAACAGACAAATTGATGAACTATATATATATATATGTATATATATATAATATTTATCTTATTTATAATTTTACATAGTATATTAGTATAATAAATAATAATATGAAATATGAGATGATATGAAATTAATATTATTGAAATTAAGAAATGGAATGCTCAATAATAAATCCTAAGTAATAACATAAATAAAGACTAATAATATTTACAAGATAATACTTTTCAATTCATTAAATAATAAATATGAAATGAAATTAATAATATTAATCTAATATCATCAAAACTAAGAATTCTGATGCTTAACACAAGAGTCGATGAATAATAAAATAAACTAAAGAAAAAAATTTAATCTATTATTATAATTATGACTTATAAGAATATAACTTATAAACTATAAATTTATAATACGGTAAAGTAATAAAGGAAAAAAGAAATTAAAAAACTAGGATCAATATTGACGATTTTGACAAAGCTACACTCATCATTAAATATTAATACCTAAAATTAACTCAATGATGTTAAACTAATATTATCAAAAGTAACAAAGTAATAAATAAAAAAGGAAATTAATAAAAATTAAAACTAATCAAATGTGCAAGTGTAACAATATTATTAGCACCAATGTTATATAGTTAATTTTAAGCTCTTAGTTATATATACTATTGTCTATCTATTACTATTCTAGTATATGGTAGATATTAGTTAAAATGTACATAGCAATAGAAGAAAAAAGAAAATTGTCAAAAATTAAGATTAATATTGACAAAATAATCATTCTCAATTTATTAAATAAGAAATATGCAATAGAATAAATAGTAGTGAAAACATAATAATTTTATCTAATCAAATCGAGTTCGAGCCGAGCTCGAATTCGTGCTCGAATTTTAAATAATCAAGCTGAACTCGAGATCGGTCAATATTTTCTTATCGATCTGAGCTTGAGTTGGATCGATAAGTTGGCAGAAGACTTGAGTTAATTACTTTTCTTGTCTGCAGAGTACACTCTAAACATACATATTTGTACTAGACAGAAGGCACTCCAAGAGACTAAATTCATCCACTCGATACTTAACATGAGATGAATTCAATCCTAGCTAGGAAAAATACAAAAAGAATTTCAAAAGATCAACTTTTTTCACATAGACACCCTTCTTAAATAAACGATTAAAGTAAACGAAATAGTGTTGCTAATTAAATTAAACGAATTATAAGGTTATAAACTATATGAGTTAAACTTGCTGCCTCTATATAATTGCTAATTTTACATAATTTAAATTGAATTTAAGGAATATCGGCAGATTTGTGCATCTAAATTTAATTAAGTTCAATTTTTTTTTTAGGAAAAATTAGAAATTATATAGAGGCAACATATTCATTCATTCTTTCAGTTTATAACGTTATTTTTTTATAATTTAATCAATAATTAATTTGTAACATTTTTTTTATTTAATCTATCGGCTATTTAGACATGTGTCCATTCAGCAGTCCAGTGTTAGAATTTAGCATGTGCATTGGCGGGAAATTCAACATCAATAAATTTCAATCAGACACATAGCTACGTCATAACAATACGCAATAATGCTTACGTAAGATCCTGCATCAGCAGATTTGGCTGCATTCTCAAAAATCACACCACAACCCATTATTTATGAGTAGGGTAGTGAGTAGTTACACGTTTCATTCATAGGAAAATTCCTTCTCCCAACAACTCTGGAAGGAATTAAATACTAACAAATAAACACAATTATGTATGTATTTTAATATTCATCTAGATCATATTTGATGAATAATGTATGTATTAATTGATATTTAAACAAAGTGTTTTATAATTTTATGCAATGTTACGCATTTGTTCTTTGTGAATGAGTTTCTATCGTCTAGTGAGCATACTTAAGATGTAAATGAGCGGATGATGAGTGCCTAAGAAGATATATAGAAAATTGGTATAGAAGAATTTTTCAAATAAAAAATTGGGACAATCAGACGGAAAACGTGTGAAAACGTGACAAAACATTCTAAGTGAGGCACCAGAGGTGTGACCCAGTCAAGGTCGCACTCGAGATCCATTTTTTCATAGGGTTCGAAAATTTACAACCCCTACACTCCTTAGACACCTCAAAATACAACAATACATTTACAAAAAAAATTCGAAAAAAGATCCAAAGAGCTAGATTGAAGAGCAAGACCAAGATCAAGATTGAACTTCAGGGTTTCATTTGTCTTTTGTTATTTAAACTATGATTTAGTTTGGATTGTTTTTATTACCTGTTTAATATATATGAGTAGTTAAAACTAGTATTTTAGGGTTTAGAAAGTAGTCATTTTGATATATAATTGATATTTAAGTGAATGATTTAGATCTTCTTTTATTTGTTGCGCTCTTGATCATTTAATTACATGCATGATTGCTTGATCACCAATTTATCATGATTTGATGGATTAATTCATAAATCGAAAGAGAAATTTTAAAACTATAGTTAGAACACAAGACACTAATAAAGAAAAATGACATATTTGAGATTATTCGTACGGACATTAAATTTGTAATTTATTTAGGTGTTGCATGTTAGTAATTAAAAAGACACATTAATTCTAGCATGTAGGCCACTTTAAGTAAAATGACATTTCTTATATTATTTGTGAGGACATTAAATTTGTTATTCTTTTAGGAGTTGCATGTTAATAATTAAAAGACACATTAATTAATTATATCATGTATACTTCTTTCAGCTACCGATTATTGAGAATTTGAACAGAAAAAAAAAATAGATTTGGTAAAAAACCATTATTAATAGAAATTGTTAATGTTTTTACATTCATTAGTAAATTTGTTAAAGAATCCGGATCTTCCAATCTAAACCCGAAAAGTCCTTTATTTTCAGAAGGAAGAATGCATTCCGAAAAATAAACTAAATATTTAAGAGGCACACTTGTGTGAGACCGTCTAACTGATCTCTTACGTTAGATGGATCTCTATTTGACCCATAAGGTGGTCCCACCTCCCCTTTTTTATTTTTTTATTTCCCTTCCCCCTCTCCATCCTCCTTTTCCTTTTTTTTAGTTTTTTTTTTCACTTTTTAATTTATATATATATATATATATAATTTTTTTGAATTAATTTAAAAGTCAATTTTATGATTTATGTAAAAAATAATTCATTTATTTTTTTGAATTAATTTAAAAGTCCACATTATGATTTTATGTAGAAAATAATTCATGTATTTTTTTTCTTAGCATGTGAAAACACTTCATAATTGATGATACTTCAATTCATATTAAGTGATACTTCGACACATGATTAGCGATACTTTACTTCATACATAGTGATACATGATGTCTGGAGAATCAACAAACATTCAAATAGAAGAAGATAAATGAATCAACTAAATTAAAACCTCACATTATATTTTTTTTTTGAATTAATTCAAAAGCCTACATTATGATTTATGTAGAAAATAATTCATTTATTTTTTTGAATTAATTTAAAAGTCCACATTATAATTTATGTAGAAAATAATTCTTGTTTTTTCTTAGCATGTGAAAACACTTCATAGTTGATCATATTTCAATTCATATTAAGTGATATTTCGACACATAATTAGTGATACTTTACTTCATACATAGTGATACATATGATGTCTGGAGAATCAACAAACATTCCACAAAAAAAAAAAAAATGAATCAACTAAATTAAAACCCTACATTATGATTTATGTAGAAAATAATTCATTTATTTTCTTCTTAGCATGTGAAAATGCTTCATAGTTGATAATACTTCAATTCATATTAAGTGATATTTCGACATATAATTAGTGATATTTTACTTCATACATATTGATACTTTACCGTATACCTAGTGATACGCGTGTAGCCGCGCATGGGTGGGTGCGTGGGCTTAGTGTTTTTGCGGATTTAGATGAGTTTTTTGGGCGTGTTTGGATCCTATTTGACCCGTTTAACACAAGAGACCCGTTAGATGGTTTCATATAAGTTTTTGTTAATATTTAAAATATTTATTAACTAAAATTGTAACTGATGCTAATGGTAAAAAAAAAAAGAAATCAATAAAGAATACGCTTTGAGTATTTTGATAGAAAATTTGAACTATTTTTTGGTTCGTTGTCCTAATAAAAGTCAAGTCGTTATTAATCATTTAATTAGATTGATATTTCTTTCACATGATTTTAATCCTATTTTGTTCTATTTGCTTTAATTGTTTTAAAACTTAGCTAGACAAATAAACAACCATTCTACTTTTGTTTCTTCTAGATAGTACTAAAAAATTCCGATTCATATCTCTTGTTACATATTCTCAATGTTACCTCATGTTCCACTATTAAATCATGATTTTGATAATAGTTATTATAAATGTAACAATCATTAAGCTATAACATAATTAACTTGGCCTAGTCAACATTTATTACAAAATCAAATTAAACAAATTATAATATATAAAATATAATTACCAATTATTAATTAAAAATTAAATATTGAAAAATAATTATACACTTTTATTGGGTAGAATGAACCATAATTAATAATTATAAAATTAAACCAAAGTAAAAGAATTTGAAATTAAAGAAAAATAAATAAATAAACACATAATCATGGAATATAGATATAACAAGAAATGTGTAATAGAGAATTTGATTGGTGAAAAACCACGATTGCAATATTCACTTATATTAGTCATTAGTCCTTGCAAATATGATAATTTTGAGTGTAATTGTTCACAGCTGCACCATATAACATTTATGGGTAATTAATATTTTGGTGAATACATACACATGATTTATTATTATTATTATTATTATTATTATTATTATTATTATTATTATTATTATTATTATTATTATTATTATTATTATTATTATTTAGTTTCATCTCACATGGAATTTTGTATATTATAAAAAGTTCCAAAATAATGTGGTTTTGTGATTAGTAATTTTCGCGTAATTTTATAAATAGGGCAAAACTCCACGCAAGATTTTCGAGAGTTCACATCAATATTTAAGAGGTCGAAAAATTACTCTAGTGTAAACGTTGGGTATTTTATATAATTTTGAAACTTTAGAACAAATATAGGCACAAACATTGATTAACCTTGTCGGCTTTCTGGTGAAACCTATAAAATAATTTGTATTTTTTTTAGGAAATTGAATTTCCGTCTGCCACCATGAGGTAGTTACATGGGTTAATTTGCCCCATTAAAACTTTTTCAAAAAATAATTGCACCAAAAAAAGAGTACAAGTAAATTTTAATTTGGGAACACCGACACCTTTTCCCTTCAATCAATTATAAATAGAAGAGCTGGAAATAACGAGATGTCCAGAAACACGCAGAGAGGGGAGAGAGGGAAACAAATTAAACTTCTGAGGTTAGGATATGCTAATTAAGATATATATATATATATATATATATACAGAGAGAGAGAGAGAGAGAGAGAGAGAGAGAGAGAGAGAGAGTCTTTGTTTTAGTTTTTATAATCAGCTGGTTGTGATTACAGAATTTGGAAAAAGTGAAGAACTGATTTGCTTGTGTTCTTTAAGTGGATGTTTTGTTTTTACTGCCCATTCTTACTTGCTTGATGATTGGTTAGAGTTAAGAACACTCTGTGTTTGTGAAAATTCCTGACTAAGAATTCTCAATTGTCTCTAGCTAGAAGAATCTTGAGGAGGGATGAATAATTCAGGTGTATCAGAATCAACTGAAATTGCTGACGAAGCCTCCAACACTCAACACACATCAGGATGTGCAAAGAGCGAAAGAAACTGTGATCAGACAGTTCAAGATATCGAAAATCAAAATATGCAAGGTTCGGCTTATTTTTTGCTTAGTTTTTATTTAACTTTGCATTACATCGATCCTTGGTTACAAATTATATAAAGATAGATACACGTAAATTGTATTAGTTATCTTGAATCATATGATCAGCAGTTGTTGTAGAAGTAGAAGTAGAACATCCAGTAGTTATATATCGGAACAAGCTTTAATCAGCAACAACATTTTTTTTAACTTATTTTCAATTATTTTCTTTGATTTCAATTTATTATGTTTTAGTTTAATTCTATACTTGTTATTTAGGGTTCATCCTACCCACTTAGGATTTAATATAATTTTTTAGTATTTAATTTTTTAAATAATCAATTAATAACTAAAATTTGAAAATTAAATATAAAAAAATTATAATGCACCCTAATTGGGTAGGATGGATTATAAATAATAAATGTAAAATTAAACTAAAGCATAAGAAAGTGAAATCAAAGAAAAAATACTTAATGGTCTACAATAGCATTCTTAATTTTTCATAATTAATGGTTGGAAATAATAAGTTTAATAACATTCTTAAATTTTTCAACCATTAAGTATGACATGTTTGGTTTATAAGCCACGTTAGCAAACGTGTAACAAACGTTTGTAATAAAAAAATAACAAAAATGACATTGTTTGTCATGTATGTATTCTGACGTGACTGTCAACATGACTTAAATACTGGATACGTCATACTAAACTAATCAGAGAAATTGAGATATTTATTCTCATTCAAATTGAAATATGGTTTTGCAATTAACTAAATTTAAATATGGTGTCTAATTTAGAAAAAAGAAAAAAAGTGAAAATGTGATGATTTAAAGGCAATTATATAACCAAAAGTATACTTTTAAAGTTGCACAATTTCAGTCGTTTTTATGCTATTCTCGCATTTCTCGAATAGAAAACCTAATTAAATCACTTTTTTTTTTCTTTGCTTTCCACCGATATTTACATGAAAATAAAAATTTTAAAAAAAATATTGATTTTGAGTCATGCTTTTTAAAATTTCTAAAAAAGAAAACAAAAAGCTTCAACTTTTGAGAAATAAAAATTAAGAGAAATAAGTAATATTGTCGATTAATAACGCTACTTTCTATAGTTTCTCGTATTAAAATTAATCTTCTCCTTCCCCTTCTTCTTCTGCTTCTTCTTCTTCTTCTTCTTCTGCTTCTCCTCCTCCTGCTTCTTCTTCTTCTTCTTCTTCTTCTTCTTCTTCTTCTTCTTCTTCTTCTTCTTCTTCTTCTATAGTTACAGTATTTTTCAGCAAAAAATGTTTTTTCCACAGGGATAGAAACTTGTGATTGTATTGAATCGATGTATACAGCTGCATTAGAAGGTGATTGGGCTAAAGCTGAAAAGCTTTTGAAGCAAGATCCAACTCTTGCATACAAAGAGAGAAACTGTTATATCCATAAAAAAGAAACGGGGAGGAACGGTTATCTCCTCCGTGATAAAGAAACGGGGAGAAAGTGGTATAGACCTCTCCATGTAGCCGTTGCCTTAAAACACGATAACTTCGCGCTAAAACTAATCGAAAGGATGGAGCCGAAGGATTTAGTTTTGACAGACTCGAATTATTTAACGGCATGCGGCTATGCGGCTGCTTACGGGAAGCTGGGCATCGCTAAAGCTATGATAAAAAAAACATCCGAAACTACTAGAAGAATGCGAAAACCGCGAGTGCCTTACATCTTTGGCAATTTTAAGCAGGAAAAGTAAAGTGGTTTCATTTTTTCTTGAAAATACTCTTGAAGTGTATCCTATTAACGAAGCAGCATGGCTTGAAATTTTGCAGACTGCTATAGGCGCCAAAATGTATGGTATGATATAGCACGTCCTCGATCTCTATTCAGTTCATTAGTTTATGCCCATCTTAATTACTTTTGTACTCTTGCATCTTAACTGACAGTAATAATTTTGATTTTAATTTTAATTTCCAGCTTTCCTATAATTTATAATGAATTTAGTTACCATAAGTTTACTCCATTAAAAATCAGTTAGTTTTTCGATATAATATTTTTATAAAATAAAGAATTTATTTTAGTAATGATACGAGTTAATAGTGAAGGATATTCAAAACTATTAATGATCATTAACCAAGTCAATAATATTTAGTCCTTATTTTTTTAAATTGTCTTGTATTTGTAGGTGTGGCTTTAAAAGTATTAGAAAAACATGGTTCTCTTGCTAGAACAAGTAACGAAAAAGGAACAGCGTTGCATGTGTTGGCTCGACAGGATATATCAGCAGCTGGCACCGGGAAACTGGAAATGATATTTAGAAGTATTTTTGGTACAACGTTAAAAGGTGAGAGCTATAGAAATATATACTACTTTCATGTTTCATAGTGCCATATCTAACTCATTGATATAAATTATTCATGAACATTGAAAATTTTACCACTCTAGCTAAGAGCATACATTAGATTGAGATATTGTTAATTAATGATGATAATGCTGGAAAAATTACAATGTGAGTTCTATATTCATTCTACGGGAATCAAAACTATGGCGATGTCTTTCGTTTGGATGATTTATAACAAATTCAATAATAAAGACGTAAATATTTATGATTCAGGTGCGTACACTCAGTTTAATTTTTATATATCTATGTGAATTCGAGATTTATAGAGTTTTATGATTATGGATTTAAATTATATGTTAATAAACTTACATGTTTATATATGTTCATATGACCATTGGTTCGCTTGATCATCTTAAAAATTAGGACGGCAAGGTGAGGGAAAAATGCCGAAAGATTTTCGCTCATTGGCTAAGAAACTTTTGGATGAGATTCAAAAATCAAAGGATAAGCGCAGAGAGCTTGCGCTATTGGACAATCAACCAATTCTTCATGATGCAGCCAAAGTAGGGAATGTTGACCTCATACGTATGATTACTAGTGCATACCCTGATCTGATATGGCAGACCGACAAAAAGACGAAGCGTTCTTTATTTGACGTTGCGATTGAGTCTCGAGATGCTAATGTGTTTTCCTTCATACAACGGCTTATTGCTTTGGATTTTTTTTGCTTGTTTACCGAGGATGAAGATAAGAACAACCTCTTGCATTTAGCAGCAAAATTAGGACCGAGGAAGAATACTATACCTGCTCTTCAAATGCAAAGCGAGTTAGCATGGTATAAGGTGAGTACTCAACTATGAATTCCAATTTCCAGTTGAAATTTAATATATATAGTCAATTAAAATCCTATATCATATATGTATGATGATTGATGAAGATGGTGATGAATACAGGCAGTGGAGGTAATGTTACCACCACAGGCAATCGAGCAAGACAATAAGGAGGGAAAGAAACCAAGAGAATTGTTTGTGAAGGAGCACGAGAAGTTGCTAAAAGAGAGCAAAGTGTGGATGAAGAGTACATCAGATTCTTGCATGCTCATCGCGACTATTATTCTCACAGTAGTGTATGCTGCCGCGTTCACTGTGCCCGGTGGAAACAGCGAAGCAACAGGGCTTCCCATTCTCGTGAAGAGCAACTGGTTGACTTGTTTCTTCATATTTGAGGCGTTCGCTCTCTTCAGCTCCACATTGTGCATTATAACATTCTGGTCCATCACCTGCTCAGGATTCGTAGAAGATCAATTTCTTCACATATTACCATGTCAATTGAGATTGGGTTTTACCGCTCTCTTTGGATCCTTAATAGGGGCTATCTCGGCTTTTCTGTCAGCATATCATATGGTGTTGGTCGAGGGGAAGGCGTGGTTCATCAAATCCTGTCTTCTTTGCATATGTGTGATACTTGTCTTAGCCATTTGCGGTCGGTTTAGTGAGTTGTGGAATAAAACGAAGCTTCCAGAACGTTTGCCCCAGATGATGTCTAAAGGAAATAGAGAAGGCGGCCTTTATAGCCAGTGTGGTAGAGTTGATCACAATGAGGATAAGAGTGATCAGAGTAAGACTGATGACAATGAGAATAAGAGTGATCCTACTAAGGCTAAATAATGCCATCTCAAGTGACATGTGAAAATTCAATTATACAAATAGAATTTTATCTTCATATATCTTCATTCTGTGAAATACGGTTAGAATTTCTCCAAATTTGTAGTATGTGCTTCTTTAGTATTGGTCATCAACAGTTGGGTTGTTTTGCCTTACTGAAAGATTGTATAAATACTCTCACCTCGACTTTTATGCGTGTATATATCGTATGTTGGCTTCTTCATTTTCATATTGTTGGATATCTAGCCTAGCCAGGGATTCACCACTTGGTTCCCAACCCGTTTCTGTCTTCTTCACAATTGCTCAAGCAACTTGACCACTTAATTTTCTTAGCTCTAGCCTCCAGTAGATCTCTGCACTCTTCTTCTTCACTTTGCCTTTGATACTCTGCAAAAGGAGATTATTAGAGCAGTAGTTATGAATAGCCAATCGAAGAATAGAGAGTAAATAATAGAGAAAGAGTAGAGATTAGTAAAGCAAGAGAATCAGAAGTTGAGAGGTGGAAAAATCGTGTCTTGAAGACACGGGGGGCTCAGATTTTTCCACGACAGTGACTAGCTCTTCCGGCAACAACAAGAACTCAAACCACAAAGGGGGGAGATGGGTCTAAACACGAAGCTCTCACACTCAATGCCACTCACGAACCCGATGGACAAGATTCCGGCAAGGTAATCGGAAGGGAATAGCAGAGCCCTTCTCAAAGATCAGAGATGTGTGGCTTAGTTAGAGTGAGAGCGGCGGGAGAGGTTAAGTAGAGTAATCAGAATTAGGTTTAGGGTTAAGGGGAAATAAAAAAGGAAAGTGGGCTGCAAGTAGGTGTTGGGCTCATAATGGGCCAGACAGAATAAATAAAGATAATGGGCCAACCCACCACATATCCACCTTTGATCCATTGATCTTTATGTCGCCAAGGAAGAGCTTACCATTAAACGGATCATCATCATAGCCTTTATACTCTTATCTATCACAAAGACAAGACAAGAGAGGGTGAGAGAAATACTATGCGTATTAAACTCAGTCTCAACACTAGAGACCAACCCAATTTTAGCAATTTATCTCGAGTCACTTAATGACTATCCTTGATAAAATTGCAACCTAGCACCGAACCAACAAGGTAAAATAACTAATCAAATAGAAAATAAGAAAACACCAGAGGCAAATAAAGTACCCAATCACACAGACTGGAATACCATCCAAGAAGGCACATAAAGGAATTCAACCAAGATCAATGTTCAAAGATCTCTTGCAGGCCACCAGCTTTGCAACTGGAAGGCACTTAGTGCCCATGTCTGCAGGATTGAATTCAGATGGGATTTTATCAAGTAAAACATCACCTCTTTCCATAATATCACGGATGAAAAGAAATCTCACATCAATGTGCTTAGTTCTATCATGAAATGAAACACAGGGTTCTTGCACAATTGAATGGCAGATTGGCTATCAGAGTAAATAAGAGGCTTATCATCAATGAATTTAATTTCAGATAGCACACAATTAAGCCAAATGGCTTCCTTTACAACCTCAATAGCAACAATATATTCAGATTCAGTAGTTGATAAGGCAATAATACTCTGCAATTAAGACTTCCAGCTAATGCATGCAACACATAGAGTAAACACATAAGAAGTAGTTGACTTTCTTTGATCTCTATCATTAGCATATTTTGAATCAACATAACCAACACATTTAACTCCGTCAGCTTCCTTTGAGAAGGTTAAGGTCACTATGCATAGTGGATTTTAAGTATCTGAGAAGCCACTGAAGTGCTTCCCAGTGAGTTTAAGTACTTGAGCAAGATTAGCCATATATCTACTCAAGTATGAAACAGCATATGCAATGTCAGGCCTAGTGCTTATCATCAAATACATTACAGAGCCAATGGCATTAGCATATGTAACATATTACATTTCAGTTATCTCTGAATCAGTTTTAGGAGATTGATCTTTACTCAACACAAAATGAGAATCAAGAGGCACATTGACAGGTTTACAGTTTTCCATGTTAAATTTTTTCAGAACTTGATCAACATAGACAGATTGATGCAGCAAGAGAGTAGATTTTTCTCTATTTCTTTTAATATTCATGCCAAGGATCTTCCTTGCATCATCAAGATCCTTCATGTCAAAGTTCGCATAGAGACATTGTTGCACATGTTTCACAGTTTTCAGACATGGACTAATCAAAAGCATGTCATCAACATAAAGTAATAAGAACATGGGAGTGTCAGATTGCATATAATACAAGCAGTGATCAAATTTGCTTCCGGTAAAGTTCATACTTTGCATGCATTTATCAAACTATATGTTCCACACATGTTCAATTTTTTTTCACATAGACACACCCTTCTTAAATACACGATTAAAGTAAACGAAATAGTGTTGCTAATTAAATTAACGAATCATAGTTATAAACTAAATGAGTTAAACTTGCTGCCTCTATATAATTGCTAATTTTAAATAATATAAATTGAATTTAAGGAATAACGGCAGATTTGTGCATCTAAATTTAATTAAGTTCAAAATTTTTTTTATGTAAAATTAGAAATTATATAGAGGCAACATATTCATTCATTCTTTCAGTCCATAACGTTATTTTTTAAATTCAATCAAGAATTAATTTATAACATTTTTTTATTTAATCCATCAGCTATTTAGAGATGTGTCCATTCAGCAGAGTCCAATGGTGGAATTTAGCATGTGTATTGGCGGGAAATTCAACATCAATAATTTTCAATCAGACACATAGCTACGTCATAACAATATGCAATAATGCTTACGTAAGAGCCTGCATCAGCACAATTGGCTGCATTATAAAAAAACACACAACACATCCACCCCATTATTTATGAGTAGGATAGTTCGTAGTTAGACGTTTAATAGTCTGAAACATATTAAGTGTGTTTCGTCCATTAATTCCTTTGCCCAACAACTCAGGAAGGAATTAAATACTAACAAATAAACACGATTTTGGTATGTATTTTAATGTTTATTTAGACAATTTTTGATGAATGATATGTATTAATAGAGTTAGAGTTTTTTTAAGGACAACAACTTAGGTCGATTTGGAAAAGAGGATAAATTTATTGCGGGCCAAAATTTAAGGACATTAACATTTAAGTGTTGCGTCCGTAGGCCAATTTTCAGCTCAAACGGGCTACGGACGCAACACTTAAATGTTAATGTCCTTAAATTTCAGCCTGCAATAAATTTATCATCTTTTCCAAATCGGCTTAAGTTGTTATCGTTAAAAAAACTCTAACTCATGTAGGAGAAACAATAGACTGCCTTCTTTTAAGGACAACAACTTAGGCCGATTTGAAAAAGATGACAAATTTATTACGGGCCGAAATTTAAGGAAATCACGTGCATCTCACGTGAGGTGCAGCCCGTTCGGGCTGAAAATTGGCCTACGGATGCAACACTTAAATGTTAATGTCCTTAAATTTCGGCCCGCAATAAATTTGTCCTCTTTTCCAAATCAACCTAAGTTGTTGTCCTTAAAAAACCTCTAACTCTGTATTAATAGATATTTAAATAAAGTTTTTCTTCATGTTGTGCAATATCACGCATTAGCTCTTTGTGAATGAGTTTTTATTGTCCAATGAGCATACTCAAGATGCAGATGAGAATATGATAATGTAGCGCCCCGGTCCCGAAAGACCGTGGAAATGAGCGCCACGGGGGTGGGGATTAAGAAGAGGGGAAAGAAACGGGATTTCGAGGATAATTCTCAATGAACGATTCCAAATTAGTTCAATAATAAAGTATGATCATCGTAACAAATTCAGAGTTATATACATATATAGTTATATACATATATATATATATATAAATATATATATATATATATAATTTTTTTGAATTAATTTAAAAGTCTATTTTATGATTTATGTAAAAAATAATTCATTTATTTTTTTGAATTAATTTAAAAGTTCACATTATGATTTTATATAGAAAATAATTCATTTACTTTTTTTCTTAACATGTGAAAACACTTCATAATTGATGATACTTCAATTCATATTAAATGATACTTCGACACATGATTCGATACTTTACTTCATACATAATGACACATGATGTCCCTCCAGCTCATCTTCACGCTACAGCCCAAATATTTTCTCAAATGTTTTCAGGACAATGAGCTGGAGCGTGAAGATGATGAGCTGTGGAGGGGCTTATATGTGTACTCTTGTAACTATTCCGTTGTCTTGGCTCGTCTTAATCTCTGATCATCGTATTATTTTTTTTGATACATCATAGCTTCCGTAAGAGCAAAAACTCATGTTTTGGATATACATATATATATATATGTATATAACTCTGAATTTGTTACGATGATCATACTTTATTATTGAACTAATTTGGAATCGTTCATTGAGAATTATCCTCAAAATCCCCTTTCTTTCCCCTCTTCTTAATCCCCACCCCCGTGGCGCTCATTTCCACGGTCTTTCGGGACCGGGGCGCTACAGATAATTGTCAATTATTTGATATTCCAAACGCATAAAAACATGTGTACCTTTTAAGCTGTTGCGTGAGAGACGAGCTAAGAGCTTATGAAATAATAACCAAAGACTCAACAAGGGAACAAACAAGATGACCCAGCAGGCTGCAGAGTTGCAAACCTGGCTCTGATACCACTTTGTAGCGCCCCGGTCCCGAAAGACCGTGGAAATGGATGCCACAGGGGTGGGAATTAAGAAGCGGGAAAGAAATGGGGTAGTTTAATTAACAACGGGGTGATAATCCAAAAAAAATTAATGTTTAGAATAAAATTTAACAACCGAGTATGCCAAAGATAGGTTATGCCTTCCGAAAAATTAGACAGCATAACCTCTGTAACTAGAGCGAATCCCCGTTTATAACGGCTTATAAGAGAAGAATGGAAGCTATAACAATTCAATAAGCCCTTTCATGGGCCAAACGGAAATAAATAACCAGATACCAACAATCAATAGACCCATTCATTTGTTCAACATATTGGTGTCTGTTTCTTTTGTCGACCTATGAATGGGTCTATTGATTGTTGGTATCTGGTTATTTATTTCCGTTTGGCCCATGAAAGGGCTTATTGAATTATTATAGCTTCCATTCTTCTCTTATAAGCCGTTATAAACGGGGATTCGCTCTAGTTACAGAGATTATGCTGTCTAATTTTTCAGAAGGCATAACCTATCTTTGGCATACTCGGTTGTTAAATTTTATTCTAAACATTAATTTTTTTTGGATTATCACCCCGTTGTTAATTAAACTACCCCATTTCTTTCCCGCTTCTTAATTCCCACCCCTGTGGCGTCCATTTCCACGGTCTTTCGGGACCGGGGCGCTACAGATAAGTGCTTAATAAGAAAGGAAATTGATATAAAAGAATTTTTTAAATAAAAAAATCATGACAATAGACGGAAAATGGGCGAGAACATAACATAATTAACATTGGGAGCATGCGAGGCACCAGTGGTGCGACCGGCTGGGGTCGCACTAGAGAGCCATTTTTTCATATGGTTCGAAAATTTACCACCCCTACGCACATTAGACACCTCAAAATACAACAATATATTTTGAAAAATTAGAAAAAAAGATCCAATGAGATTGAAGAGCAAGACCAAGATCAAGATTGAACTTCAGGATTTCATTTGTCTTTTGTTATTTAACCATGATTTAGTTTGCATTGTTTTTTATTACCTGTTTAATATGAGTAGTTAAAACTATAGTATTTTAGGATTTAGAAAGTAGTCATTTTGATATATAATTGATATTTAAGTGAATGATTTAGATCTTCTTTTATTTGTTGCGCTCTTGATCATTTAATTGCATGCATGATTGCTTGATCACCAATTTATCATGATTTGATGGATTAATTCATAAATCGAAAGAGAAATTTTAACACTATAGTTAGAACACAAGACACTAATAAAGAAAAATGACATATTTAAGATTATTCATACGGACATTAAATTTGTAATTGATTTAGGTGTTGAATGTTAGTAATTAAAAAGACACATTAATTCTAGCATGTAGGCCACTTTAAGTAAAATGACATTTCTTATATTATTGGTGAGGACATTAAATTTGTTATTCTTTTAGGAGTTGCATGTTAATAATTAAAAGACACAATAATTAATTATATCATGTATACTTCTTTCAGCTACCGATTATTGAGAATTTGAACAGAAAAAAATAGATTTTGTAAAAAACCATTATCAATAGAAATTATTAATGTTTTTACATTCATCAGTAAATTTGTTAAAGAATCCGGATCTTCCAATCTAAACCCAAAAAGTCCTTTATTTTCAGAAGGAAGAATACATTCCGAAAATAAACTAAATATTTAAGAGGCACACTTGTGTGAGACCGTCTAATGGATCTCTTACGTTAGATGGATCTCTATTTGACCCATGAGGTGGTCCCCTCTCCCCTTTTTTATTTTTTTTATTTCCTTTCCCCCTCTCCATCCTCCTTTTCCTTATTTTTAGATTTTTTTTTCACTTTTTAATTTTTTATAAATATATATATATATATATAAATAATTTTTTTGAATTAATTTAAAAGTCTATTTTATGATTTATGTAAAAAATAATTCATTTATTTTTTTGAATTAATTTAAAAGTCCACATTATGATTTTATATAGAAAATAATTCATTTACTTTTTTTCTTAGCATGTGAAAACACTTCATAATTGATGATACTTCAATTCATATTAAATGATACTTCGACACATGATTCGATACTTTACTTCATACATAATGATACATGATGTCTGGAGAATCAACAAACATTCAAATAGAAGAAGATAAATGAATCAACTAAATTAAAACCTCACATTATATTTTTTTTTTGAATTAATTCAAAAGCCTACATTATGATTTATGTAGAAAATAATTCATTTATTTTTTTGAATTAATTTAAAAGTCCACATTATAATTTTTGTAGAAAATAATTCTTGTTTTTTCTTAGCATGTGAAAACACTTCATAGTTGATCATATTTCAATTCATATTAAGTGATACTTCGACACATAATTAGTGATACTTTACTTCATACATAGTGATACATATGATGTCTGGAGAATCAACAAACATTCCAAAAAAAAAAAAGATAAATGAATCAACTAAATTAAAACCCTACATTATGATTTATGTAGAAAATAATTCATTTATTTTCTTCTTAGCATGTGAAAATGCTTGATAGTTGATGATACTTCAATTCATATTAAGTGATATTTCGACATATAATTGGTGATATTTTACTTCGTACATATTGATACTTTACCGTATACCTAGTGATACGCGTGTAGCCGCGCATGGGTCGGCGCGTGGGCTTAGTATTTTTGCGGATTTAGATGAGTTTTTTGGGCGTGTTTGGATCCTATTTGACCCGTTTAACACAAGAGACCCGTTAGACGGTTTCATATAAGTTTTTGTTAATATTTAAAATATTTATTAACTAAAATTGTAACTGATGCTAATGGTAAAAAAAAAAAAAGAAATCAATAAAGAATACGCTTTGAGTATTTTGATAGAAAATTTGAACTATTTTTTGGTTCGTTGTCCTAATAAAAGTCAAGTGGTTATTAATCATTTAATTAGATTGATATTTCTTTCACATGATTTTAATCCTATTTTGTTCTATTTGCTTTAATTGTTTTAAAACTTAGCTAGACAAATAAACAACCATTCTACTTTCGTTTCTTCTAGATAGTACTAAAAAAATCTGATTCATATCTCTTGTTACATATTCTCAATGTTACCTCATGTTCCACTATTAAATCATGATTTTGATAATAGTTATTATAAATGTAACAATCATTAAGCTATAACATAATTAACTTGGCCTTGTCAACATTTATTACAAAATCAAATTAAACAAATTATAATATATGAAATATAATTACCAATTATTAATTAAAAACTAAAAATTAAATATTGAAAAATAATTATACACTTTTATTGGATAGAATGAACCCTAATTAATAATTATAAAATTAAACCAAAGCAAAAGAATTTGAAATTAAAGAAAAATAAATAAATAAATAAACACATAATCATGGAATATAGATATAACAAGAAATGTGTAATAGAGAATCTGATTGGTGAAAAATCACGATTGCAATATTCACTTATATTAGTCATTAGTCCTTGCAAATATGATAATTTTGAGTGTAATTGTTCACAGCTGCACCATATAACATTTATGGGTAATTAATATTTTGTTGAATACATACACATGATTTATTATTATTATTATTATTATTTAGTTTCATCTCACATGGAATTTTGTATATTATAAAAAGATCCAAAATAATGTGGTTTTGTGATTAGTAATTTTCGCGTAATTTTATAAATAGGGCAAAACTCCACACAAGATTTTCGAGAGTTCACATCAATATTTAAGAGGTCGAAAAATTACTCTAGTGCAAACGTTGGGTATTTTATATAATTTTGAAACTTTAGAACAAATAAAGGCACAAACATTGATTAACCTTGTCGGCTTTCTGGTGAAACCTATAAAATAATTTGTATTTTTTTTAGGAAATCGAATTTCCGTCTGCCACCATGAGGTAGTTACATGGGTTAATTTGCCCCATTAAAACTTTTTCAAAAAATAATTGCACCAAAAAAAGAGTACAAGTAAATTTTAATTTGGGAACACCGACACCTTTGTTTTAGTTTTTATAATCAGCTAGTTGTGATTACAGAATTTGGAACAAATGAAGACCTGATTTACTTGTGTTCTTTAAGTTGATGTTTTGTTTTTACTGTCCATTCTTACTTGTTGATTGGTTAGAGTTAAGAACACTGTGTTTCTGAAAATTCCTAAGAATTCTCAATTGTCTCTAGCTAGAACAATCTTGAGGAGGGATGAATAATTCAGGTGCATCAGAATCAACTGAAATCGCTAGCCATGTCTCCAACACTCAACATACATCAGAAATTGCAACTAGCGAAAGAAACTATGATCTGACGGTTCACGATATCGAAAATCAAAATATGCAAGGTTCGGCTTATTTTTGCTTAGTTTTTATTTTGACTTTGCATGACATCGATCCTACATCGATCCTTTGTTACAGATTATTTAAAGATATGTAAAGTAACTTGTATTAGTTATCTTGAATCATATGATCAGAAGTTGCTGTAGAAGTAGATCCGCCAATAGTTATCGGAACAAGCTTTAATCAGCAACAACATTCTGCTCAAGATATTGAAAACCCAAATTTGGAAGGTATAACATATTTTTCTTCGTGAAGCATCCTTTATTACAACATTGTATATATCCCTCGTAAGCAATATGTATTGCAACATTGTATATATATATAACTTGTATTACACACTTTGAAACATGATCAGAATTTGATGGAGCACCACCAAACTTTGTTCAGCAACAACTTACAGTTCAAGATAGTGATCCAAATCAAACTTGGGAAGGTTTGACACATTTTTCTCTGTTAATTTCTATTTTCTTGTATTGTTTGTACAAGAAAATCAAAATAATTGTGGGCACAAAAATTTCATGAGAAACTGCTACTAAAGCAGGACTTGCTGCAGCACTACGATCATTATTTCTTCAAGATGATGAAAGTCAAACTTCGGAAGGTAAGCGCATTAATTTTTCTCACTATTAAATTTATTTTCAATGAGATGTTATAATAATGTTTCTACTCCCAACTTTTCGTTTTATTTAAAATTTTAGGTTTTATTTTTATCTAGAATTCATAATTAATTTTGTGGATAAATATACTCATATCTCATATATATGTCATAAAATCTTATTCAATTATATTTTCTTAAGCTACCGAATACGATTCAAGATGACGGAAATCAAACTTCGGAAGGTAAGCACATTATTTTTTCTCACGGTGAAATATACGTATTTTCAATGAGATGTTATAATAACCGAGTAAATTTCACTTTTGGTCCCATTAGAATATGGTCAAAACACTTTTAATCCCAAAAGTTACATTTTTGGTCTCAAATGAATTTTTTTCGACAATTTTGGTCCCATAAGATATTTTTCCGACAATTTTAGTCCTACAAGAAAATTTTCCAACAATTTTAGTCCCAAACTAATTGAGATCTTTGGTGTGTTAGACGACACAAATTGATTTCACATAGAATGATAGGATGCATTGGATTTCGGAACATACATTGTTTGTTTTCATATGAATGAGACACATCAAAGATTCACCAAAATTGTTAGTTTTGAGATTAAAATTATCGGAAAAATATCTTATGGAACTAAAATTGTTGGAAAACTTTCTTATAGGACTAAAAGCGTCAAAAAAAAAATATCTTATGGGACCAAAATTGTTGAAAAAAATTCATTCGGAACTAAAAAAGTAACTTTTGGGACTAAAAGTGTTTTAGTTATATTCTAATGGGACCAAAAATGAAATTTACTCTATAATAACGTTTACTATAAAAATATAAATTATTATAATATAATTAATTGAGATTAATATTTATTGTTAAGAATTGAAATTAAAATATATATATATATATATAGATATATATCATGATTATAAAATAATCAGAACAAATAATGAATTATGGGCCCCTTGACAGTCACGCGAGACTTTACATTAATTCTTTATTCCTTGTAATGTCAATTACATTTGATTCATCATTTGCCTCCAATAGAAAACACAATAGATAACATTTTCTGAACAATTGCCTCCAATCTAATGTCAATTACATTTGATTCATCATTTGCCTCGCTCAATTATTGCAAGGAAATCAGAAGTAGTGTTTTAATTTATTTTTAATATATTTTTTATTGCGTAATATTTGTAAAAAATGAATTATTGAATATTATATTTACTCATAATAAAAAAATAAATTATGAAGAAATTAATAAAATATTAAATATAATTTTCATGTGTAAAAAATGTGTGTTAGTATGTAAAACGATCTAAGTGTGTGTGGAAAAAGTGTATTAGCGTGTGTTTATTAACAGTGCTAACTTTTCCATCCAAATAAATGTCCACATAGCCCATTTTTTAAGGTAGAGGGGATTAGTTGAATCAAATAGTCGGATAGAGCTATTTGCACATTTTCGCTTCTTCTTCTTCTTCTTATTATTATTATTATTATTATTATTATTATTATTATTTTGTTTCCACCGACATTTAGATGAAAATAAATATTGATAAAAAATATTGATTTTGAGTTATCCTTTTTAAGATTTCATTAAAAAAACAGAAAGCTTCAACTTTTGAGGTTTCTGGCAGAAAGGATAAAAATTAAAAGAAATAACTAATATTGTAGATTAATAACGCTACTTTCTTTAGTTGTCGTACTAAAATTAAAGTACTTGACCTTTTTCTTTTCTTTTCTTTTCTTGTTCTTGTGTGGTTCCAATATTTTTCAGCAAAATTGTTTTTTTTTTTCAGCAGCTGAAGGAACTGGACGCCCATCCCCTTCTGTTCTTGATATTGAATCGATGTATGGAGCTGCATCATTAGGTAATTGGGCAGCAGCTGAAAAGCTTTTGAAGAAAGATCCAACTCTAGCATATCGAGAAGACAAAAGGGGTTATAGACCTCTCCATGTAGCCGTTGCTTTAAAACAGGATAAATTCGCCCTAAAATTAATCAGAAGGATGGATCCGCAGGATTTAGAGTTGGAAGACTCGAATTTTCTAACAGCATGCGGCGGGAAGCTGGAAATCGCGAAAGCTATGATAAAAAAAAATCCAAAACTAGTAGATATAGATTCCTTCGGTCTTTTATTTTTCACAATTTTAAGCGGGAAAAGTGAAGTGGTTTCCTTTTTTCTGGAACCATTAAAGTGGATCCTTATTGGGAAGAAGAATTGCTTGAACTGTTGCAGAAAGCTATACGCTCCAAAATGTATGGTATGATATAGCTCGTCCTCGATCTATTTTTAATTCATTAATTTATGATATTATATTTTTATAAAATAAAGACGGTATTTTAATAATGATATGAGTTAATAGTGAATGGTATTCAGAACTATTTACCATTAGGTCAACCAAGTCAATAATTAGTCTTTTTTTTTAAGAGGCAATAACTATTTTAGCCACTTGAACTTTTAAAAGATTTATTTTAGCCACTAACTTTAAAACATACTTATTTTAGTCACTTTGGACAAAAATGCCCCTCTGCGCGCTGGCATTGCGCGCTAGGGGTGCGCACTGGCAATGCGCGCAACACGCGAGGGTAAAATTGTCACTCTGGCTAAAATAAATATGTTTAAAAGTTAGTGGCTAAAATAAATTTTTTTAAAGTTTGACCGGCTAGTTTTATATATTACCACTTTTTTTTAATTGTCGTGTATGTGGAGATTTGTTGGCCCAATGATCTATTAAATGGGCTTTGTAATTTAATTATAGGCCCAATCTCTCTAATTAGCCCATCTACCCTAATTCTGCCCTAAACTCTTCTCTTTCACGATAAAATGCTTGCTGCGCCGCTCTAATTCATAGAAGCTGGAGAGAAACACACTGATATCGGGCTCTGCTATTCCCGATTAAATTTCCTCGCCGGATTCCCTGTTCACCGGAGTCTTGATTGGCGTCGAGTGTGTGTGAGCTTCGTGAAACACACTGATATCGGGCTCTGCTATTCCCGATTAAATCTCCTCACCGGATTCCCTGTTCACCGGAGTCCTGATTGGCGTCGAGTGTGTGTGAGCTTCGTGAAGGAGAGGGTCGTGTAGCCTTGGACGTTTTCTCCATTTCCTGATCTGTTCTTGAGTTGTTCGTAATTGGGGCTTGACTGATTGATTCTTGTTGCCGGAAGAGTGCACCGCCGCCTATTGGATCCTGAGCCAAAATCTCTTCTTCACTTCTCCTATTTTATCTATATATTTATATATATATGTTCATTAGTCTTTTCTTTCCCTACAGATAGATATAGATATACAGACATATATATGCATACAAATATAAGGTTCAGTTTGCATATTGTATCTCTCTGTTAATCTCTCGGTCCCGTTAATTTGTTGATTGATTGCAGTTAAGGCAGAGGAGTTGCCTACCGTGATTTATAGTAGTCGGAGAAGACGACCTGCAGCCACAGCAAACCTCTGCAACGCTGATTGCATCTGAAGCCATTGGAGATTAATTAAAGTTGTTGCAGACGATCGCTTTGTTGCTGTCAACCGGAGAAGTCCTCTTGCTGTTCGTTGCTGTTGTGCTCGCTGGAGAAGACGATCTCCAGCTAGTTAGAGGGATTAATCCTAGTCGCTGCTGAGACTTCTAATTCACGGATTCAATCCAAACTTCATCCCTTCTTCTCTCTTTTATTGTTCCTTTTTTGATAGCTTGATATTATATATATAGATATTCATATATCTATATCTCTGTCTTTCATTTTCTAATTAATTGTTATATGCACAGAATATTGAAGGAGATAATTCACAAAGTTGTTGCCACTTCATTTGTTAAAGCATAGGCGTTCGTGTGGCTGACCCAGACGAGTCGGGAACCAAGTAGGTGATCCCTGGCGGGGCACGGATACCCAACAGTGGTATCAGAGCCTGGTTTGGCCTTGCCGGGCACCCTCCGACTCGCACCAGCGCACCCCGCCGCCATTGGCTGCGCCGTTTCGCTCCCGACGAGCAAGGAACACGGTAGGTCAGATTTCTCCCCTTTCCGGGAGGATCTGCTCTAGTAAAGTGGCGAAACTTTAAGCTCCTAGATCTTAGGCTTGGGTTATTTGCTATTTGCGCTAAATATTAGTGAATTGTGGAGATTTGGAGATTTTTGGAGTATTGTGGTGATTTTTGGGAGAATATTTGAGATTTGTGGCAATTTGTGATAATATTGTTAATTTGTGTTGATTTGGGAGAATCTAGAATTTTTTTTTTTGGGTAAAATTTGAGATATTCTGCTTTGAACAGATGTATTTGTTGTACCTCTGTTTTGGTTCGGTATCTTGCGATCCTATACCTTGCTTCCGCGTTCTTTTATTTTTTTGATATATCTCTGTGGGTATTTGGTTGTGTTTGGTGGTGAAAACCTGGTGAAACTCCAAGTTTTGTGAGTTTCTGAGTAACTGACTCCGGTATTTAAGTCAGTTGCTGTTGAAACGAGTTTTGGGGTTGTCCTGAGTGAATCCTTGCTCCATAGATAAATCTGTGCTGAGAACTGGGCTAGCCTCAGCACTTTATCCCCCGTATGTACTTGTTTCTGTGTGTGGAAGGGGTTCCCTCCCTGTTCTATGATCTTTCTGCTGTGTTCTCTGATTTTCTGGTCATTATCTGCCTTCCTGTCGCTGTGTCTTATCCTAGAAAGCATGATTTTCCCTGTCTATCTAAATCCTCACCTTATGCTGCTCCAAGTGAGGTGGAAAATTTGGATATTGTTTGATAAGATCCCCTTTGAATTTAACCCTGCGGATATGGGCACTAAGTGTCTTCCAATTGCAAAGCTAACATCCTCCAAGAGATCACTGAATTTTGATCTTGGTTAAATTCTTTTATGTGAAACTTTATGTGATGGTTTTCTAGTCTTGAGACTGGATACCTTTTTTTTGTGTGTTGTTTCTTTGTTTTTTATGTGTTGGTTAGTTTTTCCCGTTGGTACTGTGTGCTAGGTTGCATGTCAGTCAAGGATAGTCATCAATTGACTTGAGATGATTTGCAAAAGGGTTGGTCTCTAGTGTTGAGATTGAGTTCAATACGCATAGTATTGTTCTCTCCCTCTCTTGTCTTGTCTTCGTGATAGACCAGAGTAAAAATAGGCGATGATGTTATCCATGTTAAGGTGTGCGGTGTCTTCTTCCTTGGCGATTTAATGATCAGTGGGCCAAAGGTGGAAATGTGGAGATTTGTTGGCCCAATGATCTATTAAATGGGCTTTGTAATTTAATTATAGGCCCAATCTCTCTAATTAGCCCATCTACTCTTCTCTTTCACGATAAAATGCTTACTGCGCCGCTCTAATTCATAGAAGCTAGAGAGAAACACACTGATATCAGGCTCTGCTATTCCCGATTAAATCTCCTCGCCGGATTCCCTGTTCACTGGAGTCATGATTGGCGTCGAGTGTGTGTGAGCTTCGTGAAACACAATGATATCGGGCTCTGCTAGTCCTGATTAAATCTCCTCACCGGATTCCCTGTTCACCGGAGTCCTGATTGGCGTCGAGTGTGTGTGAGCTTCGTGAGGGAGAGGGTCGTGTAGCCTTGGACGTTTTCTCCATTTCCTGATCTGTTCTTGAGTTGTTCGTAATTGGGGCTTGACTGATCGATTCTTGTTGCCGGAAGAGTGCACCGTCGCCTATTGGATCCTGAGCCAAAATCTTTTCTTCACTTCTCCTATTTTATCTATATATTTATATATATATGTTCATTAGTCTTTTCTTTCCCTACAGATAGATATAGATATACAGACATATATATATGCATACAAATATAAGGTTCAGTTTGCATATTGTATCTCTCTGTTAATCTCTCGGTCCCGTTAATTTGTTGCTTGATTGCAGTTAAGGCAGAGGAGTTGCCTGCCATGATTTATAGTAGCCGGAGAAGACGACCTGCAGCCACAGCAAACCTCTGCAACGCTGATTGCATCTGAAGCCATTGGAGATTAATTAAAGCTGCTGTAGACGATCGCTTTGTTGCTGTCAACCGGAGAAGTCCTCTTGCTGTTCGTTGCTGCTGTTCTGCTCGCTGGAGAAGACGATCTCCAGCTAGTTAGAGGGATTAATCCTAGTCGCTGCTGAGACTTCTAATTCACGGATTCAATCCAAACTTCATCCCTTCTTCTCTCTTTTATTGTTCCTTTTTTGATAGCTTGATATTATATATATATAGATATTCATACATCTATATCTCTGTCTTTCATTTTCTAATTAATTGTTATATGCACAGAATATTGAAGGAGATAATTCACAAAGTTGTTGCCACTTCATTTGTTAAAGCATAGGCGTTCGTGTGGCTGACCCAGACGAGTCGGGAACCAAGTAGGTGATCCCCGGCGGGGCACGGATACCCAACAGTGTATTTGTAGATGTGGCTTTAAAAATATTGAAAAAATATCCTTCTCTCGCTACCAAAAGGATGGACAATGAGCATACAGCTTTGCATCTGTTGGCTCGACAGGATATATCAGCAGCTAGATCCGAGAGATGGGAACTAACATTAAAAACTATTTTTGGCACACCGTTAAAAGGTGAGGGCCATTGGAAAACTACGTACTTGTTTCATATATATTACTATATATATATCTAACTCATTGATATAATTTATTGACCAACATTGAAAATTTTGCTACCCTAAGAAAATAATTAGATGGTGGTCGTACATACTTGTAAATGGTGATTAGAGCAAGACTTGATATGCCTACATTGGATCTTCTTAATTAGGACTGCAAGATCATGGAAAAATGCCACCAGATTTTCGCTTATTGGCAAAGGAGCTACTTGATAGTATAATTGAAACAATGGATGAGCCGAGAGCTCTTGAGCTATTGAACGATCCACCAATTCTTCATGATGCAGCTAAAGTAGGGAATATGGAGCTCATACACATGCTTAATCGTGCATACCCTGATCTTATATGGCAGAGCTTGAACAATGGACGCTCTTTATTTAACATTGCAATTGAATATCGAGAAGCTGATGTGTTTTCCTTCATACAACGGTTTGTTACTTTGGATTTTTTTGGATCTTTCAAGAGGATGAAAACGGTGACAACCTCTTGCATTTAGCAGCAAAGTTAGGACCGAGGAAGAGACAATACCTAATCTTCAAATGCAAAGCGATTTAGCATGGTTTAAGGTGAGTACTGAATGAATTAGAGTTCCAAGTTGTAATTTAATAGTGATCAATTAAAAACATATATGATCATGATGGATACTGCAGGTAGTGGAGGCAATGTTACCACTATATGTGACCGAGCAGAAAAATAAAGATGAGAAGACACCAAGAAAATTGTTTGATGAGGAGCACGAGGAATTGTCGAAAGAGAGTAAAGACTGGATAAAGGGTACAGCAGATTGTTGCATGCTCATCACGTGTATGCTGACTGTAGTGTATGCTGCAGCGTTTACTGTGCCTGGAGGAAACAACGAAGCAACTGGGCTTCCCATACTCGTGAAGAGCAATTGGTTGACTTGTTTCTTTATGTTCGAGGCATTGGCTCTGTTCAGTTCGACACTCTGCATTATAACATTCTGGTCCATCACGTGCTCAGGTTCAGGTGTGAAAGATGATCAATTTTTTGACATATTACCATATCAACTGAGATTGGGTTTTAGCGCTCTCTTTGGCTCCTTAATAGGGGCAATCTCGGCTTTCATGTCAGCATATCATATGGTGTTAGTGGAGGGAAAGGCTCGGGTCGTCAAATCCATTCTTCTTTTGATTTATGCAATACTTGTCTTAGCAATTTACGGTCGGTACAGGAAGTTATGGTATAAAACGAAGCTTCCAAAATCTTTGCCTCGGATGAAATCCGAAATAAAAAGCCGAACTCGTCAAGGCCCAAGGCCCTTAGACTACCATTATCAGCAACCGGGCAAACACCCCAACCGGGCAACCACCCTCAATATTTAATTAATTTCTCTCTCTTCCACATGACCATTATCTTATCCAACCCAACCACATACAATTTGATAGTTTATCAGCAACCACCCCAAACACCCAACCACAACATTATATATTATTTTTTCTTTTCTTTTATTAATAAATATAATATAATTAATAATAATTAAAATAAATAATTATTATTATTGAAAATTGTAATAACATAAAATAACACACTTTTATAAAATAAACAATATGATAAAATACAAAATAAACAAAGCAAGAACATAAATAACAATAAACCGAACATGAATTGAAATAAACAAACGACGATTAAAATAGATGAAAAAAATATAAATTTAGTACTGATGGCCGAATTTTTGCCATAAGTGCTCGATCAAGTCGTCACGAAGAATGGCGTGAGCTTCTCGATTGCGAAGTTGTGACCTAGTTTTCATATAGTTCGACAAGCTTGCAATCCTCTCCATAGAATAAATGAGATCGTTTTCTTCTTCTTGATCTTCACTTCGTTGATTATTCTGTCTACATCAATCTTCTATAAATTCGGTCGGATCATGATAGTTTAGGTAAGTGCTCCTTTCATTCTCCACTATCATATTATGCATGATGATACAAGCAATCATTATTTTTCTAATAATGTCACGATCCCAAATAAGATATGGATGTTTGATAAAAGCAAAACGAGCTTGTAGAACATCAAATGCTCGCTCAACATCTTTACGGACTGCCTCTTGATGTTGAGCAAATAATTGATGCTTTCGAATTTGTGGAACAGGAATAGATTTGACAAATGCTGCCCATTGAGGATATATACCATCAGTCAAATAATAGCCCATATTTATTTCTTTGCCATTTACAACATAATTGACCTTTGGTGCCCGACCTTCCAAAATATCATCAAATAGAGAAGATTGATCAAGTACATTGATATCATTTTTTGAACTCGGAGTTCCGAAAAATGCATGCCAAATCCTTACGACGGCTTGGAGGGAGCCGACTCCCGAGAATATAATCCAACTTGAAGGAGGAAAGAGAAAATTGGGTGGGGCTACAATTCATTTTCTGTCGGCCACCCCGTTTTTTTGTTTTCATTTTTGCTAGTATTAGTATATATTGTATATTATATGAATGTTTGCTTTTTTGCTTCATTTTTTTTCCTTTTATTTCCATTATTCAATGAATATAAATAGGATTCAAAAATAAATAAATCAAATAATGAAATGTCGTGAAATTTAATTAAATATATAAAGTGAATATTGTAAATAAAGAAAGTGTATAAAAAATATAAAAATATGTGTTCCTATATATATATATATTATATGAGGGAGTGGTTCAAAAAAGAACCATACCCTGTGTGAGAACGGATAACCAATCTCTATCATCCAATAATATCTACATCAACGGCGCAGATTTAAAAATTGAGGCGGTGACATAATTGTAATAACGTCAAAATTCAGTGCCCATGAATCTTACTAAGGGTAAAATCATAAATTTAAAAATATACGAATTAGCAGAATTTGCACAGAAAAGTTTTTTATTAATTTGCCACATAAGCATAACAATTTTAAAGAAATTTTGTAAAATATAATATATGTCATTAACTACACATAGATAATTAGTAATTACGTGTAGTTAATAATTCTTGTTTATTTGCCACATAAACAAAGCACAAATTTAAGAGAATTTAGTAAAATATAATTGAAAAATAAGAATTACCGGTAAAATATAAATTTGACTAAAAAGTTTTTCACACTTATTAAATGTCGATGGGTGATGAAAATTGTCCAATTAATGCTTTACCTACTCAATTTCTATTCAATTGTCTGAAATAATATTTACAAAGTAATACTTTTCAATTCATTAAATAATAAATATGAAATGAAATTAATAATATTAATCTAATATTATCGAAACTAAGAGGGGTGTATTGGATTGAGATTTCGTTGGATTTCGTTAGACTTTTAAAATCCGGGTGTATTCAATCCAGACTTTTAAAAGTCTAACGAAATTCTGGTATATTCAATCCAGACTTTTAAAAGTCCAACGAAATCTTGGTGTATTCAATTCAGACTTTTAAAAGTCCTTCAAAATTTTGCAGTATTCAACAATCCACGGACTTTAAAAAGTCATTGACTTCGTTGGATTTCAGCTGGATTTCACGTGAAAATTACAAAGTATGAAATCTGACCTCTGTACACGAGATTTCGATGGATTTCAAAAACCCGGGAAGCGTTGTATCCCAGCGGCCGCTGGGTGGATAAAATTGGCATCACAGCCGTCACCCGAAGCCAGCGGCCGTTGGCCTCGTTGCGGTTGCTGGAACCAGCGATCGCTGGGAATAAGATACCAACCAAACCAAATGGCGGCTGCAATTACAGCGGTCGCTGAATTTGATTTTCTTGTTTGGGATTTGCAAATTCGTGTGAAATGTACTTGTTATTCAAGTTGCCAGGTCCTTGATTGTTAGTGGCGGCACATAGTGATTTAATTGGGAGAACCCACATGCCTTGTTAATTTACAAAGTGACATCTGCTGTACACCTTTGCATGATTAATCATTGCTTCTTATTTGCTGTCTTAACGCTGAGTTATAGTGCTGCTCTCATGCTGCTCTCTAACTTAAATCCTATGTCTTGCATGAAATTGTTGGGTTTTATTAATGCACACGTGGAGATTTGCGATCAATTGAGATTTGCTATTGTATTGTAATTCCACCAAGTTTAAAAATGGACTTTTATTTATTACTTTAGTTATATACTCGTGTGTTTGTGAGAGAGAGAGCATTTTGTTCATTTCTCTTTTATTTATTTCCCCAGCGGCTACTCTTCCCAGCGGTCGCTGGGTTCAATTTAATGCGCGGCTGGCTCCCACCATTCGCTGGTTTACGCATAGAGCGATCGATCGCTGTGTTCCAGCGAGCACTGGAAACAATGATTTCAAATTCATTAAAATCGTTCGAAATCGGTCTGAAATCCATACCCAAAGTCAGGGAGACTCCATATTGAGTTGGAAGACTCCATGTAGAGTCTATGGATTTTGACTTTTTAAAATCCTTTAAAATCTAACAAAATCCCGATTGAATACACGCTCCTAAGAATTCCAATGCTTAACACAAGAGTAGATGAGTAATAAAAGAAATTAAAGAAAAAAGAAAATTAACAATATATAGTAGATAATATATAGATTATAGTGCATCTTATATTATTACAGTTATGACTTATAAGAATATAATTTATAAACTATAAATTTATAATACATGTAAAGTAATAAAGGAAAAAAAAATTAAAAACTAGGATCAATACTGACAATTTTGACAAAGCTATACTCATCATTAAATATTAATACATAAAATTAAATCAATGATATTAAACTAATATTATCGAAACTAACAAAGTAATAAAGAAAAAAGAAAATTAACAAAAATTAAAACTAATCAAATGTGCAAGTGTAACAATATTATTAGCACCAATGTTATACAGTTAATCTTAAGCTCTTAGTTATATATACTATCGTCCATCTATTAGTATTCTAGTATATGATAGATATTAGTTAAAATGTACATGTCAATAGAAGAAAAAAAGAAAATTATCAAAAATTAAGACTAATATTGACAAAATAATCATTCTGAATTTATTAAATAAGAAACATGAAATGAAATAAATGATAGTGAAAACATAATAATTTCACATAATAGAGTTGAGCTCGAGCTCGATTGATTTTTTCTTGTCGAGCCGAGCTCCAGCTCAATTTGATATTTTGGCAGAAGATTTAAGTTAATTTGCTTGTCTTCAGAGTACACGTAAACATACATATTTATACTAGACTGAAGTCCCCTTCTAGACCCTCTAATTAGGGCTGTAAACGAGTCGAGTCGAGCTGAATACCTTCAAGCTTGCGTTCGGCTCATTTAAGATATACTCGGCTCAAGCTCGAACTCGAGTTCGACTCGAGCTTCGAGTTTGAGATCGAGTTCGGCTCGACTAAGAAAATTCGTAATCGAGTTCGATTCGAGCTCGACTCGATAAGGATATGTTCAAGTTCGATTAAAAAAACTCAACAAAAAGCTCGATTAAAACTCGATAAAAGCTCGATAATAATAAAATTTCCAATCGAGTTCTTTTCTTTTCTTTTCCAGGTTTTCTTTAATTATTTTATTTTCTTTATATTAATTACTTAATTATGTAATTGTAGTCATGCTTATTACACATTTTATTATTTTTCATTATTATTATAGGATACTCAAATTTTAATATATATTTACCTTAATTTGAATTAAAATTTCAAAATATTTTTTCTAATATAACTTATAAATCACAATTTACTCATATCTCATTTTCTTTTTATTTTATCGATCATTCATTTTTACTTTTTTATTTAAAAATTATATTCATTAGTTAATTAGTAATTTATCTCACTATCCATGATAGCTTATTATTTTACTTTCAAACTTCAACATATAAATATTTTAGCATCATCTTAATTCAAATTCAAATTTTAAAGTGTTTTTTATTATGCAATTTATAAATCATAATTCAAACATATCTCGTTTTCTTACTATTCTATCGATTATTCATTTTCATTTTCATATAAATGTAATCATATTGGTTGATTGATAATATAGTTTATTATTATTGTTAGTTTATTATTTTTTTACTACACATTCACACATGTTCCAATTAATAAGTAAATATTTACAATAATCTTAATTCAAATACAAATTTCAAAGTTTTTTATAATATGATTTATAAATCATAATTTTATTTTATTGTTACATCTCAATTTTCTTTTATTTTATTGTTATATAAATTAAATATTTCAATGAGGCACACTAAAGTATACATAATATTTGTATATTATATAATAATTGAGTAAAATGATAATATATATATATATATATATATATATTGTCGAATCAAATGAACTAAGTAATTATCAGACACTATTAATTGTTGATATTGATTTTGATGAATAATCTTGATTTAATTCAATGTAATGATATTTGTTTGATATCATAGGTTTAATCATATTCATTTGTGTTTGTTTCATTATCAAATCTCAATTCTTAATTATAACTATAAACTATAATTTTATTTACCTCATAATTTGATAGTTTTTTGTTAGACTACTTCAAAATTCAAATATACTATTTAATATTAATATTATAACTAAATGAATTCTAAATGTATATCTTAAAGTTGGATAATCAATTTTTGATTACATTATTTTTTATCATATAAATCTATTTATATATTCCTATTTTTTGTTTAATAAAATAAGCTTAACTTAATGTTTGTAAATATCAATAATTGATTCCTTTTTTTTTGATAATATTAATTCTTAATTTTCGTATAGTTCATATAGTCTATTATTATTAGATGAATATATTTATCTGATAAATTGATAATATTATGATATTATATATGTTTATATAAATATAATATCAGAATATAATATATAAATATTTGCATTATATTTAAATTTTGGAGAATTGTTATAAAAATATTATTTGATTCAATTAACATAATTGTTAATAATTTGGTCGAGTGACTGTAATAACGCATTGAAATACATTTGGCTAATGTCTAAATCTTGTTGGGGGTGAAAATTTAATTTTTTTAGCTTATTTGTCAAAGCTCGATTACAAGCTCGATTAAGCTCGATTAAAAGCTCGCGAACTACTCGATAAAAGCTCGTTTATAGTCGAACTCGAGCTACTCGAGAGAAGCTCGCGAGTAGCTCGAGTTCGGCTCGAGAAAACTATCGAGCTCGAATTCAGCTCGTTTAATTAACGATCGAGTTTCGATCGAACTTTTTTCGAGCCGATACCCGAGTAGCTCACGAACAATTTGGTTCATTTACAGTCCTACCTCTAATTAATAAATAAGGAAAACCAAGGGAAAAAATTCATCCACTAGATACTTTACATGAGATGAATGCAATCCTAGGAAAAATACAAAAAGAATTTCAAAAGATCAAATTTTCACATAGACACCCTTCTCAAATAAACGATTAAAGTAAACGAAGTAGTGTTGCTAATTAAATTAAACGAATATATTATAAGGTTATAAACTAAATGAGTTAAACTTGCTGCCTCTATATAATATTTAATTTTACAAAATATAAATTGAATTTAAGGAATAGCGGCAGATTTGTGCATCTACATTGTAATTAAGTTCGATTTTTTTTTTTATGAAATTAGAAATTATATAGAGGCAACATATTCATTCATTCTTTCAGTTTATAACGTTTTTTTAAATTTAATCAATAATTAATTTATAACATTTTTTTTTATTTGATCCATCAGCTATTTAGACGTGTCCATTAAGCAGAGTCCAATGTTAGAATTTAGCATGTGTATTGGCGGCAAATTCAACGTCAATAGATTTCAATCAGACACATAGCTACGTCATAACAATACGCAATAATGCTTTCGTAAGATCCTGCATCAGCAGACTTGGCTGCATTATCAAAAATCACCCCATTATTTATGAGTAGGGTAGTGAGTAGTTAGACGTTTCATTTTTAGGAAAAATCTTAGAAATTTTAGTCTGAAACATATTACTTGTGTTTCGTCGATTAATTCATTTGCCCAACAACTCTGGAAGGAATTAAATACTAACAAATAAGCACGATTTTGTATGTATTTTAATATTCATCTAGATCATATTTGATGAATAATGTATGCATTAATTGATATTTAAACAAAGTTTTTAATAATTTTGTACAATGTTACGCATTTATTCTTTGTGAATGAGTTTTTATTATCGAGTGAGCGTACTTGAGATGTAAATATGAGAATGATAAGTGCCTAAAAAGATAGAAAAAATTGATATATATATATATATATATATATATATATATATTTATAAAAGAATTTTTCAAATAAAAAATTGGGACAATCAGACAGAAAATGGGTGAAAACGTGACAAAACATTCTAAGTGAGGCACCAGAGGTGTGAGCCAATCGAGGTCGCACTCGAGATCCATTTTTTTCATAGGATTCGAAAATTTACAACCCCTACACTCCTTAGATACCTCAAAATACAACAATACATTTAGAAAAAAATTCGAAAAAAGATCCAAAGAGCTAGATTGAAAAGCAAGACCAAGATCAAGATTGAACTTCAGGGTTTCATTTGTCTTTTGTTATTTAAACTATGATTTAGTTTGGATTGGTTTTTATTACCTGTTTAATATATATGAGTAGTTAAAACTAGTATTTTAGGGCTTAAGAAAGTAGTCATTTTGATATATAATTGATATTTAAGTGAATGGTTTAGATCTTTTTTTATTTGTTGCGCTCTAGATTTAATTGCATGCATGATTGCTTGATCACCTATTCATCATGATTTGATGGATGCATCATAAATAAAAAGAGAAATTTTAACACTATAACTAGAACACAAGAGACTTTAATAAAGTAAAATGACATATTTGAAATTATTTGTGCGGACATTAAATTTTGTGATTAATTTAGGTGTTGCATGTTAGTAATTAAAAAGACACATTAATTCTAGCATGTAGAACACTTTGATAAAGTAAAATGACATTTTTTTTTATATTATTTGTGAGGACATTAAATTTGTTATTCTTTTAGGAGTTGCATGTTAATAATTAAAAAGACACATTAATTCTATCATGTAATATATGGTTTGAATTTCGATAGAAAATTTGAACTATTTTTTGTTGATTTTCCTAATAAAAATCAAGTGGTTATTAATCATTTAATTAGATGGAAATCTATATACTATATAAAAAGAGAATAGTTGGGTTATTTTAGTCAATTCAAAATTAAGTTAATTAATCAAATATATTCATATTTTCTGCGGATATATTAAAGCGTTGCAACTCTTCCCTAATCAATTACTTTTAAAGCACCGCTTAAAAAAATCAAACAATTACTTGAAGCGCCGTTTTTAAAAAATCCATCTAAACTGCTTAATTGTTATCTTTGTTTTAAAAATCATTTTTCCAAAGGGTGCATCCGCACCGCTTAAAAAATTTATATAAAATAATTCATTGTTATTTTTCTTTTTTCTAAAATGCCGCTTAAAAATATTAATTACCAGTATATCATAATTTGATTTATAAAAATCTTTAGTCTGAAACGTTTCATGAGCCTAACCTAATTAGATATACTAAGCGCTACATGATAGAAAAACCTTTCGTCTTAAACATTTCGTGGGCGATCTTGTGCCAGTAGTTTTCGGATTTTCAAACAAAAAAAAGACTCATTGGACAGATACGATGTACAAGCACCTATCGAGCGAACAATGTTGGGTATCAAGCCTAGCCGGAGTTACACCTCTTATTTCCCGATCGAATCGGTCTCCGTTCACAGTTGCTCAAGCAACTAGAGCAACTAGGGCCCTTGATTGCACTTGCTCCAGTCTTCAGCAAGTATAAGAAAACTTCTTCTTCTCAGATTTCTTCTTCTTCTCTTTGTGAAGAAGATCTGCCACACAAAATAGTTAGAACAGAGTAGTGGAGCAGTAAAATAAGAGTGAAGAGACAGATTTAAGAAAACTGAAGAAGAGAGAGATAGGGAGAGTGAATCAGTAGATGAAGGAGTGGGAAAATCGTGTCTTGAAGACACGTTAGGCTCAGATTTTCCTACGGCGGCGCAAGCACTCCGGAAACAACAACGACCCAGGCCACAAAGGGGAGGAGATGGGTCTAACTCGAAGCTCTCACACTCACAGCCTCTCAGGAATCCGATGAACAGGATTCCGGCCAAGAGATCGGAAGGGAATAGCAGAGCCCTACTCAGATCCGATAAATATGTGTGAAGCTTAAGAGAGAAATGAAACGGTGCGAGGGGTTAAGAAGAGAGAATGGGGATCAGATAAGGAAATTTAGGGTTAAAAGAGGGATTAGGGTTGTTAGGCTTAGTTTAGGGTAATGGGCTCAGAAATTGGCCATAAAATAAATAAAGAACATTGGGCCAACCCACCACAAACAAGATCATTCTAATATAATATATCCCATAAAATCTCTGATTCCTTCCGCTGCAGTCACAAAACCTGAAACTCAATTTTGAATTTGAGAAGTTCTCCTCATATCTTCAGAAGAAGCATCACCAACAATGGATTTTCTTCAAAAACAATTCTGATTCTGCCGATTCCATGAGAAAGGAGGTAAACTGATTTTCTCCCACTATTAAGAGTGGATGAGGATTATTTCGTTTCATTGTTGAAATTGATTAATCCTATTTGTTCCACCTCTTTGGCCTACGGAAAATTCATCCACCTCCCATTGTCGTCAAATGTTCCCTCTACCACAAATTCAGTTTCATAAACTGCGACGCTGGTATTTCTATGAATTATATAAACTGTGGTTCTGTTATTGTAATTTAAAGGTGCGGTTTCTCTTATTTCGGTTTTATTATTGACAATTAGACGCATTGCATATATAAACTAGCTAGGGTCTTATTATTAAAAAAATAAAGACGTGATTTCTTCGACTTCAGTTTCATTGTTGACAAAGATGTGCATTAAGGAGAGACGTATGGATGGACACTTGAGAAACAATAATGTATGAGTATGATAAGGTTATCAAGGATCATTAATCCATAAGGCCAAGGTAGATCGTAGATCTATGCTACATCGTTCACCTTAATTTTAGACATGATTTAATGCATGCAAATATGTTGCATACTTTTGCTGAAAATAGTTTTAAAGGGTATTCTTCTGAAAAATACTCATTTGCATACGCAATAGTTGAACGGTGAGTACTAGAAGGTAATCATGTGATACTGATTCGAGTGGGGTCTGAAATTGTTAAAACTTTTATTTCCTGAAGTACCACTGGAAGTATTAAAATGAAACAGAAAGCATAGATTGCATAGATTAATTAGAACTTGAGTTCATCAATATAATTAGTATTATTTGTTGGAAGAGAAAGAAATAAGAAACGTGTTTTCTTTAGATATATACTAGCAAATTGCATAGTTAATTACTTATTTACTTAATCTGTGTTATTTTAGTTTTTTCGGGTGTATTGTACTGGTCTGATTGTTATCAGTTATGGGCCAGGGAAGCTATGAGTAGTTTTGTTTCTCCTACAAGTGATAAGGAATTAATGATGATTATTCCATCCAAAAAAACTATAACAATATACTGTTTTTCATCTTTAATTCTTAATCTGTCCCCTCCTTTCGATCTCTCTAATTAAAATGCAGTTCATTTTTCCTTCATGTTCTATCTATTAAATTTTGTGATGCATTTTGCCACATTAACAATGTGTATACTTGGTTATTAAATATAATTGTGGTATAATGTGAAATCTAAAATGGATTTACATATAAATACAATGAGAAAGTGAACTTTGACACAAGTACATCTATATCCAGTAAGAGCATCTGTTATATATATATACAGCTCCATCATTGTTGGGTTGGAGTTATAAAATAAGTGGAGTACTGTTTCATCAAAAAATAATAATACAATAGATGCAAAATAATTTGCATTGTCGATGAGAGACAGTCATTATTATGCTTCATTCCCATGCATTGATCGCTTAAAATAATATAATGTACACAAAAATATTAAACTTAATAGGAAGATAAATGTGTGAACAGTGAATTTAATTTATAAATGTGTGAACAGTAAATTTCATTTATATTTTTTTAAGTTGCAAAGTTAATATTTTATAAAAGTGTATGTGATCTGAATTGAGTAAGTGAAAAAAAAATATGTGTTATTTTTTTTTTAACGGTAGATGGAATATGAGCCTTAGGAAATCATTGAGGGAATACATGCATGTATAATTATGATAAATGTTGTAAATACTTTAAAATTATATATATATATATATAATTTTAAAGTATTTGTGAATATAATATTTACAAATAATATTTAGTTGTAAAGGAATGGCGTCGTGCATCGCACGAGATAATGCACTAGTATATAATTATATTAAAAAGGCTGCATATATAATGTTTTATCAAAGGCAAAAATCATATTTAGATCCCTGTACTTTCAAAAAAAATTTAATTAGGTCCTTATACTTTAATGGGGTAAAAGTAAGTCCTCCTACTTTCATTTAGGTAAAAACAAAGTCCTTTATAACTCAATTGTGAGTGCGTGAGTTACACACACTATTTTTTTATTTTTTTTAAATTAAAAAAGATGAGCACATGACATTGCAACACATCTTTGCTTTAAGCTATGTCTAAAAATGACAAATACACATAATCTTCTCCTCCTGGCTCCAGTAACACTCAGCTTCTCTGAAAAAATCTCCAAAAATCTATCAACAAAATATCAAGCCTCCAGTTTAATCCATTTGTCAATTTCATTCTCTTTTAATCTGGTGGATGAAGTTGTGCAATAAGGGGAAAATCAACAAAAAAATCAATCCACCCAAACCTGATGAATGCAATTAGTGTGTATCTGGTGGGTGGTGTTTATCAAAAATTATGTGGACGATTTCTTTCATTCTCATCGGAGGAGAAGATTAAGAAAAGTTCGCCGCTGCGCTCGCCGTGCAACCATATCCTTATCGCCAGCGAAGAAGAAATCACCGCCGACTCCATTATGAGCGCCGCTGCTACATCGTCGTCCTGGCAACGTGACGATTTAATGTAGTTCAACTCCAGCGGCGGCGACAGATGAGGAGGAACAAGAAGAAAGACCGAGAAAAAACAAGGAAGGTATATTGATTTGAGAGAAATCTTGCCTAGGTGGCAAGTTTTTTTTAAATTTCACTCTCACTACAAGTGAGTGTAAGCCACGCTCAAATGATGGGTTAGAGAAGGACCTTCATTTTATCAAAATAAAAGTAGAGGAGCTTGATTTTACCTAATTAAAGTACAAGGATCCAATTCAGAAAATTTTAAAAGTGCAGGGACTGAATTATGATTTTTGCCTTTATCAAAATTAGTATTGCTGCGACGGAATGATATATAACATAATATATGGATTGTCTATGATTTATTTATTCTCAATAAATTAGAATTAAATCTCACAATATCTAATAGTCAGACATAGGTTTTGGCAAGCAGATGTAAAGGGTTTTTCTTATGCAAAACGATTCCCATGCTTGCATCAGTGTCAATGTCTTGTTCTGTCTTTCCATTTGGAATTTCCCAATCGAAAAAGTAGAGAAGATTAGCCAGCGCCACTTCCATGTTCGCAATTGCTAGAGACGCTCCAGGGCAAATTCTTCTTCCCGATCCAAATGGAATGAACCTGAGATCTCTCCCTTTATAATCGAAGCTCGTGTTCAAGAAGCGGTCAGGCAAGAACTCATCCGCATTTTCCCAGTATTCGGGATCTCTGCCAATAGCCCATGTGTTCACAAACACAAATGTTTTTGCTTCAATGTTGTAGCCGTTTATAATGCACGCCTCTATCGTCTGTTTTGGTATCAACGGTATTGACGGGTACAATCTCAAAATCTCTTTTATGACTGCCTTGAGATAGGGCAAATTTTCGACATCATCTTCATCTATTAACCTTTCCTTTCCCACCAAACTTCTAATCTCTTCTTGGACTTTCTTCATTGCATTAGGATTTTTAATCAGAGCTGTCATTGCCCAGGTTAGTGACGCTGCAGTCGTGTCCGTTCCAGCAATGAATACATCCTGCGTGTGAACATGCAGCTTTTGTAGTTTCAAAAGTGACATTTTAACTTTTTTTTTGTTCAGTAGTTTGAGGAGTACTCTTTCAAGTGTGTGGAGGCTCTCTTACATTTTGCACACATTTTTCGTTCACTTTCGGTCCACCTCAAAATAAGGTCTCAAATCTTATATTTTTTTGATCCCCAGTTTTATATTTTAACTTATATGGTCCCAATTTTAAAAAAAAAAAAAAATTATCCTCAAAAGTGTTAATATTGGGATTAAAAATTTCATTTTGGTAGGAATAATAGAAAAAGATCAAAAAATTAATATTTGGGACGGCATATGTTTGAGCCATATTCAAACAGGACCAAAAATTAAATTAATCAGCGAGTGAAATTAAGCAATTTTTTTTCAAGACCTACAAAGTAACTGTTTCAAATTTCTATTTGCACTTGTTCATGTTTCTCACTATTAAATTTGTGATTTTAATAATATTTATGATAAAATAAAAATTAATTATAGCATAAATAATCAAACTCAATATTAATTACCAACAAAAAAATGGATTAAAAAAATTAATTTTGAAATAATCATTAATTGAAAATTAAATGCTTATAAACCATAATTAGGTGGGGTGAACTCTAAAAAATAATCATAAATAAAATTTAACCAAAAAAAAAAATTGAAAGTGCAACATGGATGAAATCTGATATATGCAAGTTGACAAGAGTAGAGTGAATTGTTAATAAGAATTTGGAGAATGAATTACCATGATTATTGCCTTAACATGCTTCGAATCAAGCTTAACAGCAGCTGATTTGTCTTCCTTGAGTTGAATCAAGAGATCAACAATGTCGTTAGCCATGGAATGAGGCCTATCTTGATCGAGATGCTCGTCGATAAGCTGTTGGTAAAATGAATCCATCTCCTCGAAAACCTTCTCAACTCTACGAGCTGCACCAGAAAGTTTATTAATGATGCCGAATACAAAAACATCAGTGAAAGTTGATTCAAGTAATGATGCCACAAATTGACTAATAATTTTTTCTAACTGTCTCCAAGAGCCTTGATCCAATATCTTTCCAAAAGCGATTCGGCACAAAACGTTGCAATTGAAAGACGAAATCGTCTCTCTTATATCAATTAACTGATTCGAATTATTGGCCTTCTTTGAAACCCCAGCAATCATGCTAGATACTTCATCTTCGCGAACGGGGCGAAATGATCGTATTTTTTGGGGACTGAAGAGATGGTGAACAACCATTTTCCTCATCTCCTTCCAATAATCAGTGTAAGATGAAGTGATGATGTCGCTGTGGTCATACGATAATCTAGACGAAGCAAACGTACAAGGCCTTCCAGCAAATGCGACGTCGTTATGCTTCAAAGCTTTTTTCGCTACATCTGCAGAAGAAATCACGAGTAAAGGCACTCGACAGAGCTTCACCAACATGAGAGGGCCATACTTGTTTGAAAGTTTTGTAAACCAAATATGAGGTTTTGAGATGTCCACTTGGTGTAGGTTTCCGATAAAGGGAAGCCCTTTAGGCCCCGGTGGATGACGGATTTCTCGCTGTCGGGATTTATACTGAGTAGCAAGGAGGAAAATGATGATGAAAATAGGAAGAGAGACTGAGAGGAGAAGAAGAAACATTGCCATATTGGATTGAATTTTTAGGTAAATTGATAATTAGAAATGTTTTATGGGCTATGTATTATACAAGAAATGTGTTATGGGATATCTATGTATTTAAAGACCTTTGTTGCCTTGCCCAACCACAATTTACGACATTTTTTAAATGGTCTCATTAGTGATAAACATGCATGGTTTTTGTATGCATTTTAATTCACATTCTTAAACGGTCTCCACATAATGGACCAAGCATCATTATCTCAAGTGTTAATTAATATAATAGAATATTTAGATTTAAATATAACACTAAGTACAAGCTAAATCACAAATCATAAATGATAAAACACGAAAAAAAAAATCACAAATCATAAAACTTGTAGGTCAACCTATCAAATAATGTGCGGTTAAACACGTCAGCCGTTTTTCACGATTTCTGCGCCTCTCTCTCTCTTCTTTCTCTCTCCAAATTACCACCTTCTATTTCCCCTCTCTGTAACTTTGCGTGTCTTTCTTCTCTTTTCAACAAATTCACATCTTCTTCTCTTTATTACCCTTTTCTCTGAACTCTGTGTCTCTACTCTTCTATTCTCAACAAATTCACATTTTTTAAGTAAGCGTGTGGGCCACGCGCGGCGCGTGAGGTATAGGGGGGTGTAAGTGAGTCGAGCCTACTCGTGAGCTACTCGGGATCGATTCAGTGAAAACTCGAAATTGACTCGAGATTTGTCGAGTCGAGCTCAAGTTCGAGCTACTCGAGTAGTTACCGAGCTCAAGCTCGAGCTCCATAATTCGAGCTCCATAATAGTGAGCTCGACAGGCTCGCGAGCCTTATCGAGCTTAATCGAGCTTTGAAACAATTATAAACTTACCCTTAATAATTAAATATTTTACATATATCATTAATAATTAAATCATTTTTATTTAAAATTAATTTTGTATTTAATATTTATACTTAATCGAGTCGAGTCGAGCTCGAGATTGCCGAGTTTGATATCGAGTCGAGCTCGAGCTTGAAAAATCAAAGCTCGACCGAGCTCGAGTCGAGTCGAGCTTCGAGTCTTCCTTATCGAGCTTGAGTTCGATAAGCCTAATACTCGACTCGACTCAGCTTGATTGCACCCTTAGTGAGGTACATGCGCCAAAATTAATTTGTTTTTTCAATTTCTTTATTATTAGTTTTTTTTCGACTTTTCTGTTTTTTTCCCTCCCGAAATAGTATACCCAAAAATATAATTTAATTTGTGAACCCTAAAAATTGAAATGAATTAATTTATTTTTTTTAAAAATAAATATAAATATATAAGTTAAAATTGATTTAATGGACCTCAAAATTAAAGTGAATGGTTTTTTTTATTTTTTAATTAAGCGACTCGCACAATGCACTCGCCCAACGCTAATGCGTGGATTCGTGCATTACGCTCGATAATTAATTTAATTTTTCAAAATAAATATAAATGGTAATTGAAAAAAAACATAATTTTGAAATAAATATATACCCTAAATGGACTTAGTAAACCCTAAAATAAAAGTGAACGAATCTAATATTTTTTTAAATAAATATAACCCCTAATTGAGATTAATAAACCTAAAAAAACATGAAACCTAAAAAAACACAATAAAAATCCCTAAAAAATACTAAAAAAAAACCATAAGAAACCCTAAAAACTATGAACCCTAAAAACCATGAACCTAAAAAAAACCTAAACCTCATCTTCTAAATTTTAAACATTAATTGGATTGGAAAAAATCATAATTTGAACTACATAAACTCATATAAGATAAGTAGCAGACCAATTACTTTTTAATGATACAAATGATACGTTTTGAACTATCAATGATACGTTTTAGTATAAAGATTGATACTGATTTTTATCAGTTTTTTTTTTTGGTAGGTCAACGCCGGTCAACATGAGTTGACCCACATTGATCCCGTCCCGTATGGATGTATGGACCTTATTGGGCCTAGGGTGATATATAGGAGTTTTGGTGTTTAATTTTTGGTTTACTTCTGCTCTTTTTTCCTTTCACCCTTACGTGTGAATTTTGAATTTTTCCTCTCGTTGCTACTTTGTCCCTACATAAATTTAAAGTCAGAGAATATGGTTGAGTGTAAGGAGATTCAGGAATTTGGGCCAAGAAAATCGTTATTTGAGCATTAATCTATAGCGCGGAACACTATATCGATGAACATAATGGGATGGCTGAGTTTTTTGTTCGATCTCTCTCTCTCTCAAAAGCTGCTAAAGGGTTTGAAACTATCCACAATTGTAAAGCTAAAAGATTCCTAAATTAAACTGTGTTTCTTTCATCATGCATTGAGGCAAATAAATGAATCGATTTGGTTCAAGTTAATTTTTCGAATTTGGTTTTGTGATTTCTATATGAATCGATACTATTCTATAATCTTAACAAATTTGATTTTATGAAATTGTGTAGAAATTTTTTAAAATTTCTATTCATAATTTGTTCAAGAAAAATCTAACTTGAAAGAATTTGAGAAGAAAGGCCGGGCTGAGAAAATGGAATTGGCGCAAGGAATGTTGTTGAGAGAAGAAATATACCAAATGCAAATTTGCTGAGAAGAGGGAAAGAGGTAAAGTTACGGAATTGGGAATAAGAGATTTGTGGAGAAGTAAAAGATGCGAATTTAATGAGAAGTAGGAAGAGGGGAAGAGAAAGAAAGAATGGAGAAAGAGAAATAGGATGGAGAGAGAGACGAGACACATGAGCAAAAAACGTGAAATATGCTCAGGCCAATCTCATCTCAAAAGTTAATACCTGCTAAAACTCTAAATATTTTATTCCCAATAATAATATCTCAAAAAACTATTTATGAGTCTCACTATTAATTCATTCCATATTTTATATACTTTTTCATTTATTTTATGATTTTATTTATATAAAATTATAATATTTCAATTAACATGTCTATATATCTACATATACATATATATAATTTCATAAAACAATAATTGAACAACAAAAAATGTTTAACATAATAATTAATTAAAAGTTAAGACACAAAATAACTTGAAATTAATAAACATCCAACTCCCCTCTGGAAAGCAAAATAATAAATACGCCCCCTCTCAAAAGTTAAATAACGCAGACGTGAGGCCCACAATCATTCATGCCAATACCCAGCTGAGATTGACTCCCATGTTTTACACAAAACATGTGCCCACGTGACTCCTGCTACTTCTCCATTTTGCTTTCAAAAGTTTCTGCCTTAGTTTGTTTCCATTGTCAAATGGAAATTTTTTATTTTTTACGACTCAAAATACAGGAAACATTTTTATTTTACTAATTTTCAATTTCACTTTTCATTTTTTTCAATACTATATAATCTATTCAATCATTCATATCATTATAGTGAGATCTATTATTTAAATATTCAACAATTCATCGTAACTATACAAATATTTATCTTTTTATCTCAATCACAAATTTCAATTTGAAAATATAATCAAAGAAACATATTTTCATTTTTCAAACCTATAACTCTAAATATTAAATCATTCATCACAACAAAATCATTACATTTTTTTTAAAAACCAATACACCTCGTAAATTGAAATAGAAATACTAAAAACTGGAAATTAGTGTTGGAAGTAAAAACAAACAAAGCCTTCCCTTTCCATACATTCTCATGAGAATTCTACCCTTCATGTTGGGGTACTACCTCATCTATTACAATACACTTATTGTGGCATATAGGGTAATACGTTCAAGCGTAAGCAATAATTCTCCATTTCTCATCCCACAAAAATAATTTCTTCATGGTTCCACAACTATTGAAGATGTTGTAAGACACCTATCCTAGCCGCCCAACATATCAACCATGTACACCCACACAATGTAATAATAGAAGAATGGGTTATACGTATGAAATTAAGATATGTATGGAAAACAAGTCCACCCTCATCACCTTTCGGATTTCGCCCAGCCCCGGTACAAAATTTCACATCTCTCTATAATATGTTTACGGTAAAAAAGAAAGGAAACTCCTAACAAACCAAAACTTCAATACTCATCTACCAAAGCGCACAAGACTTCAATTAATAAAGAAAAGATAGTCAAACAAGGTCGTATAGTGTAGAGATGAACAAGATCGCATCCACAAGGACATAATGAGTATACTACTGTGCATCAATTTTTTGTTTCGAGGTTCTCTACGGGAACGTGATTGTCACAGTGGGAAGAACTATAGGACCCGTGTGAAGACACTTGATTGTGGAATCCGGCTTTTCAGAGGCTGACTTGGGGAGGGGGGGCGACTACAGCGGCGATCGGGTGTTTCTTAAGAGACTCAGGACCATCATACCTTGTCCCGCGTCGCAGATGGATCGCATTGCACTGCTTTTTAGGATTTACCACAGTATTGTTGGGAAAAGAAGATCAAGTTACTTTCCAAGACCAAATTCATTGTCAACCAAATGAGGCCGAAATGTTTTATGGGCCATGTATTTATAGAAGCATAGTAATATTGAATTGAATTTTTAGGCAAGCTGATGAGTAGAAATGTTTCATGGGCTATGTACTTAAAAAACCTTGGTGTTGCCCTACCCTATACCACTAGTTACGACACATTTTTTAAACGGCCTCATTAGTGATAAACATGATACTTTGTATGCATTGTGATGTTGATTCACATTTTTAAAACGGTCTCCACATAATCGCCTGAGCATCATTATCTTAAGGCATATATAGTTTTGGGCAAGTGTTATTAATTTAGTCAATTAATTTGATTATTTAGATTATACAAATATAATAGTAAGTACAAGTCATATGATATATCATCATATAGGTCGTAGGCCAACATCTCATATAAAAGAAGGAATGCTCGGTTGCCACAATTGAAGACTAGCTAGAGAACTGAAAAAATCAGTTGAAGACTAAAGAACCAAGTCGAAATCAGTTTAAGGATTACACAATTGATCAAGTTGAAAATATGTAATGTGATCACTGGAAGATCAGTTATGAAGCTAAGGAACTGATGTCAGCCAATTGAAAGGATGAAGACAAATTAAAGTAGCTAGCCATTTTTTGCTATAACAAAAAAAAAAAAAAAAAAAAAAAAAATTCATCATTTGAGGTTGCAGAATAGAATAAAATATCACAAAACTAATATACCTTAAGTTGGCAAGACAGAAATGAAACAAAAGAGCATAAAAAAAAAATCATATCATCGTAGACTAACAATATAGGAATATATATATATATATATATATATATATATATATAGGGAGAGGATTAAATGAGAACCCTCCCCCTAGGTAGGAACTAGGAACCAATCCTAGCCCTTGTTTAAGTAAATCTGGACAGCCCAGATTAAAACATATTTAAGTGATGGGGCGGTGGCATTGTTGTAATTTTAGGCAACTTTCTGGACGGAGGGGTAATATAGTAATTTAATAATTATTACCTTTTGTTCTATTTTTGTTTCCTTCTTAATCCTTCCGCTTTTTTTGGAGTCGAAATTCTTTCCTTCAATTCTTAATCTCAGTCGAATTTTTTTCCTTAAATCCTTAAATCTCAGTTCGATCTTGTTCGTTCGTAATTTGCAGCGAAGATAAAAAAACTGTATCACGGTTTTCTATTTGTGAAGATCGTTTTTTTTCTGTAATTGTTGAAAATCAATTTGTCGTGAAATTTCTACATCTCTGATTCTATGGCGACTCCAGGTATGTTTTTAATTTTGCATTGTTTGATTCAGTTTTAATGATGATTAATTTCGAATTCGTTGTATCGTATTGATTCTACAATTCGTTCTATTGGAGTTTATTTACGTTTTTATTTTTTATTGATTTGATCTATTTTTGTTCAGTTTTGTGTTGTATCATTCGTTTTCTAATTGTTAGGAATGCTAGGGTTTAGTTTGAGAATATACAGATGCATCAATTTGATCTGTTTATTGAATACGTAATATAAGACATTTTAGCATGTTCATGTGTTTGTTTTAGCATTTCGTAACATGTGTTTTAGCATTATAAGATGCTGGTTTTATATCGCACTCTCTCAAACATTTACAAAAAATGTTGTGACTTGGCTATATAATTTTACACACACCATGCAAACATTAGATTATTTTGTTGCTAAAATGTATGTTGAAAGATGCTAGAATGTGACATAGCTAATGCTAACATTCGTGTCTCTGAATATCTCTTCATGTGATTGTATTATTATTTTACCTTGTTCAGTTTATAATTTTTTTTATTTTAATGTTTCAGAGTCTTCTGTTTCAAGTGAGCATAGTAATATGACTGTAGAGATATCTCCTGGCATGACAAAATATTTTATACCACATTGTGAATTGAAGCCAACTGTTGAATAAAGTTTTAAAACTTTGGATGAGGGTGTGAAATTTTATAGGATCTATGCACAATCATCTGGTTTTGACATTCGTCTTGGATCAGAGAAGAAATCTAAAGATGGTACAACTATATGGAAATATGTTTACTGTAGTCGAGAGGGTGAGAAGAATGCAGTAGTTAAGATTGGTGATTCAAGTGATGCAGTTAAAACAAAGAAGCGTAGAGTCTCTAAAAGATCTAATTGTAGGGCTCGTATTGTGTTCAGGTTTTGTTGTGAGAAAGGATACATTGTTAAATTGTTTGAAGAACGTCATTCTCACCCGTTAGTTTCAGATGATTTCAAAAGATTTATGAAGGTGAACAGAAATTTAGATGATGTGCACAAGAATTTTGTTTTGAATTGTGCTAGAGCAAACATAGGTGCAATGAGATCTTATAGGCTTTTTAAGGAAGGTGTTGGGAGCTATTCTGATGTAGGTTGCACTGGAGTTGATTTCAAGAATTATGCTCGTGACTTGAGAGCATACATTCATGGGGCTGATGCTCAAATGGTATTGGATAAGTTTCATTTAAGGCAACAATCACATGCTGGGTTCTTTTTTGAGTATTGTGTTGGCAAAGAGGACAGACTGACACGCATTTTTTGGGCTGATGCTCTGTCAAGGAGATATTATGCTGCTTTTGGTGATGTTGTTTCGTTCGATTCAACATATAGTTTGAACAGGTATGTCATGTTTTCTAATTTTAGCATCTTTGGGTATAGAGTTTTAGCATTATCGATATACCATTTTAGCATTCTGTTCTAATTTTAACATTATATATATAAATTGAGGTATAACATAGTTTTAGCATCTCGGTTATAAAGTTTTAGCATTGTGTATATAGCATTTTAGCATTCTGTTTTATATAAACCAGGATGTATTTTATTTCTTCCAGTAGTACTTCGTGTTTTCTGTTTTGTTTTAATGATAGGTATAACATGATATTTGCTCCTTTTACTGGGAAGGACAACCATGGTAAATGCGTATGTTTTGGTGCTAGTTTGGTCTACCTCTCTGAGGCTTCCGCCGTTGATCATTGTTTCTGTAATAGATCTTAGAATTCTGTAAAATTGTAAAAGCAAGACTATGGTTCTTGCTACTTGAGTAGCTAGTGAGTGAGGCCGATTTGAGGTAGGAAAACAAGAAGTGTAACCCTAGCCAGGCCGATACCACGACAGTCCATAAGTATTAATGCACGACACCTAACTTGATCATAATTTAATGGAGCACCGACAAACTTTGATCAGCAACAACATACAGTTTGAGATAATGATCGAAATGGGGAAGGTTTGGCATATTTTTCTCTAATAATTTCTATTTTCTTGTATTGGTTGTAAATTTTCTATCCACGGAAAACGTAATATGTGAGCTAGCCAAGGGGGCTAACTGAAACAATAGTCAATGAAAGGGCAATGTGATCCCTGAGAAATAGTCGAGATGCTATTTGACACTTTTCTCGAATGTTTAATACTAAAAAAATAATTATAAACATTAAATGGGTGTAATAAACTCAACCAAATGATTGAAAAACTATACTAAACTATAAGAAATTACAATTGAAAGGAAAACACAAAACGAATAAAATTACTTTATAGAAGACACGTAAAATGGACTAGCGGATCTCATTTGATTTTGGATAATGTTGCTATCAGAATAGCCTATTCTGTCCTAGAATTAAAGTTTTAACTTTCTAAAAAAAAGGGTGAATTGTCGGCTACATAACCATATTTTCACTATTTTGTAAATTAGACACCACATTTTAAATTTAGTCAATTACCATATCACATTTCAATTCGAATGGGTTTAAACATTCCTAATTTTTCTAGCCAATAAGTATGATGCGTACGGTCTATAAGTCACATTGGCAACCATGTTAGCACACATTTGTAACAAACGACATTGTTTTTGTTATTTTTTATCTTTTATTTTGATAAAATATTTTTTTAATAATTATTGTTTCTAAAATATATATAAAAAAAAATAACATCGTTTGTTTCTAACGTGACTGCCAACATGACTTAACGACTGGACATGTCATATTTAACTGACTGGAGATTTGAGATATTTAATCTCACTCAAATTGAAACGTGGTGTTTTAATTAATTAACTAAGTTTAAATATGGTGTCTAATTTAAAAAAAAGTGAAAATGCGGTGATTTATCTCGCACTTATATAACAAAAAAAAAAAAGTTTAAGTTGCAGGTCGTTTTTATGCTATTCTCACATATCTCGAATATATAGAAAACTTAATTACATATTTTTTTTCTTTGCTTTTCACCGATATTTACATGAAATATATATATATATATATATATATATATTAATTTTGAATTATGATTTTTAAAACTCCATTAAAAAAAACAAAGCTTCAACTTTTGAGTTTTGTTAAAATGATTTTATTTAATTTTTTTCAACAGGAAAATGAACTGAAATCTGTGGTGATCCTATTGAATTCATGTATAGAGCTGCATTGACCTCCCTTACGAATTAAAGACAATAAAGCGTTATAGACCTCTCCATGTACCCATTGCCTTAAAACACGATAAATTCGCCCTAAAACTAATCGAGAGGATGAAGCCGGAGGATTAGAGTTTGAAGACTCGGATTCTTCAATGGCATGCTGCTATGCGGCTGCTTTAGGGAAGCTGAACATCACTAAAGCTATGATAAAAAAACACCCGAAACTACTAGAAGAATACGTGTAGGGCCTTACACGTGTGGCAATTTTTAGCGGGAAAAGTGAAGTGGTTTCATATTTTCTTGAACGAACTAATGAAGTGGATGCTTCTTGGCTCGAGTTTTTGTAGACTGCTATAGGCGCCAAAATGTATGGTATGATATAGCATGTCCTCAATCTATTTAGTTCATTAATTTATGCCCATCTTAATTCGGTTGAAATCCTCTATTCCACATTAGGCGTTGCATTCTGTATGGCATATTCGATTTTTTATTTTTTTTTTCCAATTTTTTTCTTCGATTTCAATTCCTCATGCTTTAGTTTAATTTTATACTTATTATTAAGGATTCATCCTACCCAAGTAGAATGCATTGTAATTTTTATAATTTAATTTTCATTTCGTAGTTATTAATTGATTAATTAAAAAATTACATTAAACCCTATTTGGGTAGGATGAACCCTAAATAATAAGTGTAACATTAAACTAAAGCATAATAAATTGAAATCAAAGAAAAAAAGTGAACAAAAATTAAAAAAAATTGATTGTGCAATACGGAATGCAACATCAAATGTGCAATAGATGATTTCAAATGATCTTAATTACTTTTGTACTCTTGCATCTTAATTAACTGACAGTAATAATTTTAATTTCCAGCTTTCTTATAATTTATAATGAATTTAATTACCGTATATTTACTCCAATAAGAATCAGTTAGTTTTGCGATATAATATTTTTATAAAATAAAGAAGGTATTTAAGTCCTTATTTTTTTAAATTGTCTTGTATTTGTAGGTGTGGCTTTAACAATATTAGAAAAGAATGGTTCTCTTGCTACAATGAGTGACGAAGAAAAAGGAACAGCCTTGCATGTGTTGGCTCGACAGGATATATCAGCAGCTGGCACCGGGAAACCGGAAATGATATTTAGAAGTATTTTTGGTATAACGTTAAAAGGTGAGAGCTATAGAAATATATACTACTTGCATGTTTCATATTACCATATCTAACTCATTGATATAGATGATTCATGAACATTGAAAATTTTACGAGAAAATTTCACTTTTGGTCCCATAGGATACACCTGAGTTCGATTTTGGTCCCGATACTATCAATTTTGGTCCTTTTTCAAAAAAATCGCTCAGTTTTAGTTTCATAGGTTTAAGATTATCAATTGTGATCCCATGATTTTTAGGCCAAAAGCGGAACCATTAAAGGTATCATGTAATCGGGTTACATTGTTAATTAGTGATGATAATGTTGGAAAAATTACAATGTGTGGGCTTACATTTTTTTGGAAAATAATCTACTAAAGTCTATGTTTGAACTATTAAAGGTATCATGTAATCGGGTTCAAATGACACACAGTTATATATTATGGTTATATAGTCCCCAAATGACATGAATTCAATTTGTGATTTCTATATTCATTCTACAGAAATCAAAACAATGGTGAGGCCGTTCGTTTGGAAGATTTATAATAAATTCAATAATAAAGATGTAAATATTTATGATTCAGGTACGTATTCTCAGTTTAATTTTTATATATCTCGGTGAATTCGAGATATATAGAGTTTTATGATTATGGATTTAATTTATACGTTAATAAACTTACATGTTTATATATGTTTAGAGTAAGACTTCATATGACTATTGGTTCGCTTGTTCATCTTAATAATAATAATTAGGACGGCAAGGTGAGGGAGAAATGCCGAAAGATTTTGGCCAATTGGCTTTTAAACTGTTGGATGAGATTAAAAAATTAAAGGATAAGCGCAGAGAGCTTAAGCTATTGGGCAATCCACCAATTCTTCATGATGCAGCCAAAGTAGGGAATGTCGACCTCATACGTATGATTACTCACGCATACCCTGATCTCATATGGCAGACCGACGAAAGGAACCACTCTTTATTTAGCACTGCAATTGAGTATCGAGAAGCTAATGTGTTTTCCTTTATACAACGGTTTGTTGATTTGGATTTTTTTTACTTCGTTGAAGAGGATGAACATGATAACAACCTCTTGCATTTAGCAGCAAAGTTAGGACCGATGAAGAATGTGATACCTGCTCTTCAAATGCAAAGCGAGTTTGCATGGTATAAGGTGAGTCGTACTCAATGAATTACAAATTTAATGGTCAATTAAAAGCACGTGTGCATGAATCACGAATCATGTATATATACAGGCTGTGGAGGCAATGATACCAGTAGAGTTCATCGAGAAGGAAAATAAGGAAAAGAAGAAACCAGGAGCTGTGTTTGTGGATGCGCATAAGAAGCTGCTGAAAGAGAGCAAAGAGTGGATGAAGAATACAGCAGATTCTTGCATGCTCATCGCGACTATTATTCTCACAGTAGTGTATGCTGCAGCGTTCACTGTGCCCGGAGGAAACAGCGAAGAAACAGGCCTTCCCATTCTGGTGAAGAGCAACTGGTTGACTTGTTTCTTCATATTCGAGGCGTTGGCTCTCTTCAGCTCTACATTGTACATTATAACATTCTGGTCCATCACCTGTTCGGGTTTCGTAGAAGATCAATTTCTGTACGTATTACCATATCAATTGAGATTGGGTTCTACCGCTCTCTTTGGATCCTTAATAGGGGCAATCTCGGCTTTTCTGTCAGCATATCATATGGTGTTGGTCGAGGGGAAGGCGTTATTGAGATGTCTCCACCGACCCCTCTAGAAACATGGAGAAGCTATAAGCACTAGCTAGAGTATCTAGAACCTAGGAGACTTAGCCTATAGAATAAAATATTGCTAGTAGGTAGTAGAGGATTCTAGAGCTAGCTTGAAAGCTCTTAAATCCACCGCCATTCACTACTATAAATAGGCCTAGATACTAGCCATTTTGTAGCAAGTAAGTGAGCTACAATTGAGTGTAAGAAAAGCAATATATTAGCTACTCTAGAGAGATAGTCGAGAGTTGCTAGTGAGAGTTGTAAATTGAGTGTGATACTTTGCAATAATAAATTCTTCTTTATTATATTAGAGAGCTTCCTATATTCAACAACGTGGTATCAGAGCCACGTTAATCGATAGCGTGGTTAAGCAAGGTCGTGGGTTCGTCGTCAACACAAGAGGAGATTATTGAGGTCGTGCACAATCTCAGATTGTGAAGCGAGGAGGCTTACTTTGTTACGCGGAGGTAATCAAAGTCACGATGGCCGAACTACACGTGGTAGGCGGAATGAAGCAACTCAATAATCATAACTACACCACTTGGGAGACTTGAATGGAGTCCTATCTCCAAGGGCAAGATCTGTGGGAGGTAGTTGGTGGAAAAGAGACGACGCCGCCGGAGGAAGCCGAAGCCTTGAGAAAACGGAAGATCAAGGCGGGGAAAGCAATGTACGCGCTCAAGACTACAGTAAGCGAAAATTTGTTGGAGCATATTCGGGCAGCTACCACTCCAAAGGAGGCGTGGGACAATTTGGCGACACTGTTCAGCAAGAAGAATGAGTTCAAGCTGCAACTCTTGGAGAATGAGCTCCTATCACTCAGGCAAGGAGATATGCCAGTTCGCGACTATTTTAACAAGGTACGCACTCTTTGCCATGAAATTTCAGAATTGGATTCCTCTAGTAAAATATCAGAAGCTAAGATGCGTAGAATAATTATACATGGGCTAAAACCCAAATTTAGGACAATAATGACCTCCATACAAGGATGGTCAGAGCAACCTTCTTTGGTCAATCTTGAAAATCTTTTGGCTGACCAAGAAGCTCTGACCGGACAAATGGAGGAGGTTTCATTAAAAAGAAATAATGAAGCCTTATTTAGCCATAATAAAAAGAAAGGATTCTCGCATCTAAAAATGAATATAAAGGAAAAGAAGAAAATAGTTCTAAGGCTAGAGGAATCCAACCGAATCGTCAAAAGAAGGGTCCATCGTCCAAGGGCAACAAGAAGGGGAGTTGCTACGTATGTGGCAAACCAAATAACTATGCCCGAGATTGTTGGCATAGGATGAATGCTGCCGAAGGGAATATAGCCACATCCAACAAGAAAGAAAATTGTAGCAGTGAAGAAGAGTGGGTCGTTGAGGCATCCACTGCGATAGTTGAGAAAGCTGAGCCGAGGCCAATAGAAGAATTAGCGCTAGCAGCCGTCCCCGTTGGGAAGATAAACTACGAGAAAGATTGGATAGTCGATTTAGGCTGCTCCAATCATATGACGGGAGACAAGGAGAAGCTCCAAGACACAAAGGAGTATCGAGGAGGCCAAATAGTGGTGACCGCCGACAACTCAAGATTACCGATAGCACACATCGGCAAGACACTCATCACACCGCGGTTCAGTCCCAGTCAAGTGCAGCTACAGGACGTCTATCATGTTCCGGGAATGAAGAAGAATCTCCTGTCTGTGGCGCAAATGACAGATACAGGTAAATACGTACTTTTCGGACCTAAGGATGTTAAGGTGTATCAAAATCTTAAAGTTATAGGTACACCTATCATGGAGGGTCAAAAGCTAGAGTCTATCTATGTTATGTCGGCTGAGTTAGCATATGTAGATAAGACTTGAAAGAACGAGACTGCAGACTTGTGGCACGCGAGGCTAGGACACGTGAGCTACCATAAGCTCAAAGTGATGATGAAGAAGTCGATGCTCAAGGGACTCCCTATGCTGGAAGTTCGAGAAGACACGGTGTGTGCTGGTTGTCAATACGGTAAAGCGCATCAACTACCGTTTGAAGAATCAAACTACAGAGCTAAGAAGCCGCTGGAGATGGTTCACTCCGATGTGTTCGGACCGTTCAATCAACATCAATTAGAGGGATGCGCTATATGCTGTCGTTCATCGATGATTTCTCAAGGTATGTGTGGGTTTTCTTTATGAAAGAAAAATCAGAAGTCTTTGAAATATTTAAAGATTTCAAAGAAAATGTGGAGAGAGAAATCGGTGATAAGATCCAGTGTCTTCGCACGGATAACGGGGGAGAATACACATCAAAAATATTCTCCAAGTATCTCAGGGAGCAAAAGATACACCACCAGTTGACGTGCCCAAATACACCACAACAAAATGGTGTAGCTGAAAGGAAGAATCAGCACCTTGCTGAAACGTGTCGAAGCATGATACATGCTAAGAATGTACCAGCAAGATTGTGGGCGGAGTGCATGAACACAGCAGCACATGTGATAAATAGGCTACCACAAGCAAAGTTGGGCTTTGTGTCACCGTTCGAGAAGTTATGGAACACCAAACCGGTAGTCAGCCACTTCAGAGTGTTTGGATGTGTGTGCTACGTGTTCGTGCCGAGCCACCTTCGAAGCAAGTTCGATAAGAAGGCGATCAGGTGTATCTTCGTGGGATATGACAACCAGAGGAAAGGATGGAGATGCTGCGATCCAACTACGAACAAATGCTACACGTCACGCCATGTGGTCTTCGACGAAGCATCCTCCTGGAACACACAACAAGAGTTGGAGTTTCAAGGATCAAAGGAGATTAAAGACAGGCTCAAAGAAGAGTTGGTGAAGCTTCCAGAAGCTCAAGAAGGTGACAAAGAGATCGGAGGTGCTGAAGAGCCGAATGTCGGAGGAGACTCTCCAGAAATAAGAAGGCCAAGCCAAATTGAAGAGATCCAGGTACCGCAAGAAGAAGATGAAGAATCTCCAAGTCCACCACAACTAAGGAGGACTACGAGACAGAGGAAGCCCAATCCCAGGTACGCCAATGTAGCCGTCGAAGAGGACGCAAATATGAAAGAGCCAGAGACATTTGAAGAAGCAGCCCAACGCAGTGAGTGGAGACAAGCGATGGGGGAAGAGATCATGGCTCTAAGGAAGAATGAGACGTGGGATTTGGTGCCCAAACCAGCCGGAGTTAGACCCATCTCGTGCAAATGGGTATACAAGATCAAGAAACGGCCTGACGGATCGATAGAGAGGTACAAGGCTCGACTTGTGGCCAGAGGATTCTCACAGCAATACGGGTTGGACTACGAAGAGACCTTCAGCCCAGTTGCGAAGATCACCACAATACGAGTGCTGATCGCATTAGCCGCTAGCAAGGGATGGAAGCTGTGGCAAATGGATGTCAATAATGCGTTCCTACACAGAGAGCTCGACAAAGAGATATACATGGTGCAGCCCATGGGATTCGAAGATAAGAAAAATCCAGGCCACGTGTGCAAGCTAAAGAAGGCCTTATACGGGTTGAAGCAGGCACCCCGAGCATGGTACGGTAAGATTGCTGAATTTCTAACTCAGTGTGGTTATTCAGTTACACCAGCAGATTCAAGTCTCTTCGTCAAGGAACGTGGAGGAAAACTAGCAATAGTGCTAGTGTATGTGGACGATATCATCATCACCGGAGATGACGAAGAAGAGATTCAGCAAAGCAGGAGAAACCTATCTGTGAGGTTTCAAATGAAGGAACTCGGAGAGCTCAAGCATTTCTTGGGGCTCGAATTAAAGAAGACAGATAAAGGGTTGTTCCTGTACCAGCTGAAGTATGCTAGTGACCTACTGAGGAAATTCGAGATGCTGGATTGCAAGCCGTCATCAACACCGATCGAAGCAAACATCAAGTTGTGCGGCGATGAAGGCAAAGACTTGGAGAATGCCACTGTGTACAGGTAGTTGGTCGGGAGCTTAATCTACCTAACTCTGACGAGGCCAGACATCACATACGCAGTAGGGATCGCGAGTCAGTTTATGGAGAAACCGAAGAAGCCACATCTCGAGCTAGTCCGACGTATACTCAGGTACGTAAAAGGTACTATTGACTATGGATTATTTTACAAGAAAAATAAAGACTTCCAGATTATTGGATACTATGACGCGGACTACACCGGATGCCGAGACACGAGAAGGTCCACTACTGGCTATGTCTTCAACTTTGGATCAGGGGCAGTTTCTTGGTGAAGCAAGAGACAGCCAACGGTATCACTGTCCACAGCAGAAGCCGGGTACCGAGCAGCAGCGATGGCAGCTCAAGAGAGTGTGTGGTTGGTACAATTAATGAAGAATCTACGTCAACCAACTAACTATGCGGTCAAGTTGTATTACGACAATCAGTCAGCTATCCGCATAGCAGAGAACCCAATTTGTCACGCAAGAACGAAGCATGTGGAGGTGCACTACCATTTTCTAAGGGAAAAGGTGCTCAAAGAAGAAATCAAGATGGAACATGTGAACACAGAAAGACAAATAGCTGACGTGTTCACCAAAGGGCTCAACGTTTCCAAGTTTGAAGAATTTCGAGCACAACTCGGATTGGTTCGGAAGAAAAGCGTGGAGCATGAAGGAGTCGGTGTCGAGGGGGAGTATTGAGATGTCTCCACCGACCCCTCTAGAAATATGGAGAAGCTACAAGCACTAGCTAGAGTATCTAGAACCTAGGAGACTTAGCCTATAGATTAAAATATTGCTAGTAGATAGTAGAGGATTCTAGAGCTAGCTTGAAAGCTCTTAAATCCACCGCCATTCACTACTATAAATAGGCCTAGATACTAGCCATTTTGTAGCAAGTAAGTGAGCTACAATTGAGTGTAAGAAAAGCAATATATTAGCTACTCTAGAGAGATAGTCGAGAGTTGCCAGTGAGAGTTGTAAATTGAGTGTGATACTTTGCAATAATAAATTCTTCTTTATTATATTAGAGAGCTTCCTATATTCAACAGGCGTGGCTCGTCAAATCCTGTCTTCTTTCCATTTGTGTGATACTTGTCTTAGCCATTTGCGGTCGGTTTAGTGAGTTGTGGAATGAAACGAAGCTTCCAGAATGTTTGCCCGAGATGATGTCCAAAAGAAATAGCCAGGACCTTTACAAGCGTGTTAAGCCTGATCCAGCTAAGGCTGAATAGAATTTTATCTTGGTTGCCTTATAAAAAGTTGTTCGTACATCAACGTGCAGTCGGGTTATTTTGTCTTACTCAGAGATTGTAAATACTCTCAGCTCGACTTTTATATATACTAGCATAGATAACGTGCGTGTTGCACATAAATAATGATATGATATGTATAAATGTACAAAATGCTCTAGGTTTGTTCTGTACTTATCTTCCAAAAATCTATATCTATACCTATATAAAAAGTGTGAATGTTTCTTATAAAATATGATTTGGCTATTATGTCCACAATTTGTACTTAATTTAAGGGTAAAAAAGTAATATAATATATTACAATATTTTTAATTTGTAAATATAATATATTATATTTATTTCAATAGTTTTGTTATAGCTGAACTCTACTACATAAAATTATCCCTAATATAAAATATTATAAATAAATATTTTTTTGGTAATATAATGTATTCTATTTATTTCAATAGTTTTGTTATAATTGAACTCTACTATATAAAATTATCCCCAATATAAAATATTAAAAATAATTAGTTGTAAATATAATATATTATATTTGTTTAATTTCTTACGAAATATGATTTGTCTATTATATCCATAATATGCACTTAATTTAATGGTAAAATAGTGTAACACCCTAATTTTATAAACTTGGAATATTATTAATTTTATAAAAGCTAACGTGTAAAATAATCCATAAAAGAGAATTAAAACATTTTCTCAAATATGTAAATAAACATTGTACTTAAAAACTATAATAATATATAAATAAAATTCTTTCGAAAAAAAATACCATAATACCATAAAAATTTAAATACCATAGCCATTTGGGGTCGGTTTAGTGAGCTGTGGAATAAAACGAAGCTTCCAAAATGTTTACAATCGTGTTAAGAATGATCCAGCTAAGGCTAAATAGAATTTTATCTTGGTTGCCTTATGAAAAGTTGTTCATATATCTCCATTCCGTGAAATACGGCTACTATCCCATGGGAGGGTATAATTTCTCCAAATTTATAGTATGTCTTTCCTACTCTTGGTCATCAAGTACAGTCGGGTTATTTTGTCTTACTCAAAGATTGTAAATACTCTCAGCTCGACTTTTAATTTATATATACGAGCATGGTGATGTGGATCATATTGCACTTGGTTATTTGGAACGGCTGCATCATCCAAAGGGCGCTTAGACTTTTTCTCTTCTTAATTAAATTGCTGCTGTTACATTCTCTTTAATTAGAGTTTAGTATTTGTTCTCTTTTTGTATTCCGCAGCAGACTTCTATTTATTCTTGGCCAACAGTGTACTCATGCATTAGTTCAATAATTATAGGATTCACAAGTACATGAATATGTCTAGTCATATATGGATTCATGTAGCAGTTAAAAAACTAACAAATACGCGATTAAACTTATTCGTGAACTCACACAATAAAGGAAAATTACAATAATACATAAGTGAAAAATTGAGTTAATACATTAGTGCACGAGCAAATATATGCATATTATTGCACTCGTGCATCAATTATAAATGAACAAGTACACGAGTTCACCAAGGAATAGTTGCACGAATGAACATCGTGCACCAATTGAGAAATTTCCATGCACTGAAGAAAGACTCCACAACAATTAAATATATGAAACAATAGAAAGAGTTTAGATATGCCAATTATATCTTATTTTATAGTATTATTGATATATAAATATATTAATAATAATTTTAATGATGAATGTAGAACTAAGGACACTGTATTATTTTTATCATGAAAATATCTAAAAATATTATTTATTAAGTTAGTAGTGGCTATAAATAAGTTTTACTCGACTATAACGGCTATTTGAAAATTTTACTCTAATTAATTATATTTTTTCAATTCGAAGTCTTGACTTTGCTTTGCTCTCCCAAAACCTAACAGTTGTTGCATGCAAGTACCTATTGACGCGACCAGACGACCCACCATATGATTCCTATGAGTTGTCATGTCCTGCCTCATAATAAATTAACCCTCCAGTAGGATATTATTATATACTTATACTTCAATGAACTCAACCATAAATCATTTAAAAAACAAATGTATGTGGATTCTTGGAGATGGTTTACTCTAGGGTGAACTAGCTTGGGACCTTGGGGTCTGAGGTTCAAATTCCATTAATATGGATGTAATTAAGTGTATCGTGTAACTTGGTGATTATAACAAAGAAGTGAGGTTTTCCCAAGTGTAGGCCCTCGTATAGCGATTATGAATTACTTTCGTAAAAAATAAAAAAAGCATTGTATGTGGGGTGCTCTAGATATGGACGAGTGTTGGAGTGGTATTGAAAGTGTATTGATAGATTAATAAAATCAAACCCTAAAATATTTCTCTCACTTGATTTCATACCTAATTTGTTCTATTTGCTTTTATTGTTTTAAAATTTAGATAAATAAACAACCATCCAACTTTTGTTTTGTCTAAATAGTACTAAAAAATCCGCTTTCAGGTCTCTTGTTATACATTTCGTTTTCCATTATAAAATTATGATTTTTATTCATGGTTATTATAAAAATAAAAAATATTAAGTCATACAAGAATTCAAGATTTTACCCACACATTACTTTACCCTATTTAGAGCATGCTGTGATTTTATATCTTATTTAATAAAAATCATGTTATAAATTTTGAAAACGTCATCTAGTTTAATGGATATACTTTAGATTTATTAATTAAAGGTCAAGTTCCATTAATGCAGTTTTAATTTCTTTTACTCATTTTAATTTATGACCATTATGAATCTTATATTATTAATAGCATGTGATGATTTTCGAAAATGACATTTAGCTTAATGGTTGAATTCCAGATTGTTATTTGAGATGTCTATGGCTTGAAATTAGTTGATGCAATTTTTAATTCTTTTCATTCATTTTAACATAAGATCATTCTAAACCTTATATAATTAATGATAAGTTTAATTTTTGAAGAGATAAGGCTCAAATAGGCCCCTGAACTTATTTTAAGGGGAACAATTAGGTCCTTGAACTTTTTTTGGTCTCAATTGAGCCCCTGAACTTTTAATTTGGGCTCAATCAAGACCTTTTGTCAGGCACCCCACAAACGGACGTTACTTCTCAAACAAAACGACATCGTTTTATACAAAATGACATCGTTTTGTATAAAACTAAAAAAAAACCGCATCACCCGACCCGCGTAACCAAACCCACTTGTCCATTTTCTCAACCCGCTCTCAACCATCTCACCTCCCTGGCACCGACGAAGACTCCTCTCCAGACGACCAACCTCCGGCGACATCCAATTTGTCGGATTCTGCCTCTCGTGACTCCCAAAGCCATGGCTCCATCCCTCTCTTATCTCTCCCGCCGGCGGCAATACCTGAATCGAGCCGGCCATCTTCTGGGCTCTCACCACCGACCTCGTCACTTCCGGCAGCCCCTCTCCTCTCTTCCCATGCGTATACAATTACCACCCAACCCTCATCTCTAACTATCATTATTCCGGGCTCAAAACTCCAAAAAAATTCATCCCAAACCATTAATGGCAGACCCTAGCCTCTGCCCACACCTCCCGTGACCTCCCAGCCCTTTCACCGCCACCTTTCTTCCCCTCTCGCAGCGACTGCAACACCCCCACCCCATTATGCCGTCGACCCCCAACCTTCTAGCCCTCCGATCATTTTTGGACAAGGATTCCCAGTCGAGAACCTACCCCTCACAGCATCTTTGTCTGCTCTTATCTCTCCTCACTTCTTTTGGGAACAATTCAGCTGCAGCCTCACACTCTAATCTAGCATCAGAATTGAAGATTTGGACGAAAGATTTGGGCGGGTCGGTTGGTTCAGGTTTTTTAGTTTTATACAAAATGATGTCGTTTTGTGCCCTCACTAACGGCCGTTTGTGAGGTGTGTGACAGAGGAGCTTGATTGAGCCCAAATTAAAAGTTTAGGGCTCAATCGAACCAAAAATAGTTCGAGAGCCTAATTGTTCCCCAAAATAAGTTCAGGGACCTATTTGGCCTTATCCCCATTTTTGAAAATGAGCCTTAACCTACTGGTTAGAATCTAGACTGCTATCAGAGGTCCAAAGTTCAAAACCCTTTAATGTAGTTTACTATATTTATTAAGTGTATGAATTATTAATGTCAAATGTGGATTTATTTATATTCTTATTGAAAATTAAGGGATGAATATATGAGTATATCCACGGAGTGTTTTCCAGCACTAAACCTCATTATTTAAAAATATTTCAGGTAATTGATGACGGCAGGTGGCGAACGTGGACTAATGAGGACCTTTTGTTCTGTAGTTGACCAATCTTTTATATTTATTATTTATGGTCAAATTAAATTATGATTCATATGTTTCTGTGTAAGTCATATGTTTCCGTTGTATGTTTTGTTGATGGTCAATTGGATTGTTGTTAATTTTTATACTTCCGCTGACTATTTACTTCTACCACATGTACGTCATATATTCATATTTTATACATTATTCTTTGTGTAATATGTGTGATTTGGTGATGATATAGTGTATAACTATCTAAGTTTATATCAGTTACATATCCTTTGATGGTTCTTGTGTTTGAGATAAATCTTTGGAGAAATGTGCTTTAAATGGACCATTAAGTGAAGATGTTAAAACGACTAAGGAAGAAGTTTATGAGGCATAACGATCGAAGAAAAGTCACGAAATTGAGCTGATGAAGTCTGCACAAAATTAGCGGTCATTGCGAAATTATTAGCGGGTGCTTCTCGAGCCTGTTTTTCATGCAATTTTAGCGTGGTCTCCGTTAGCGATCAAGTCACGACCACTAATCTGGGCGATGGACTCCTACTTGAACTAGAATTTGTTTCCTATCCGAGCTCAATTTCCCCATCTATAAAAAGAACTTCAAAGGAATGATTTTTACATATCCCCAGACATCCATATACATCTTATACATCCATACACATTCCAAATTATTCATCAAATTCTTGTGAGTTTTGCTCTTTAAATCCGATTCAAGACCCCAATTAGTCCCTTCTTTAGCTCTCCAAGCACATATTTGATCATTTTATATTAAATAATCATCAAATTAGCCAATCAAATAAATTATTATGTTTGCCCAATTTTGATGATTAAAATCCATATTTTAACCGAATCATTTTTACATGTCATTATCGTATAAAAGAATTAACTCAAATTATGTAATTAGAATAAGAGCAATTGAGACAACATTATCGTCTCAATAGTTTATAAAAAGAAATTTGAATTTATAGAAATAATTATAATTATAAAGTGTAACTATTTATTATGTAAAAATATATGTGACCACTATATCATCTCAAATAATAATAAATAAATAAATAAAAGATAAAACATGTTGTAAGAAAAAAAAAACTATCTGCAACGACACGTGTCACTTTTAGTTGTAGTAACAATAATTTATAATGAAAAATATAAAACTCATAAGAGACGACATTTTGTCAATTAAGGTCTATTATAAGTAATGACATTTGTCATCCCTACTAATATTATCGTTAAAAAAACTATTTTTGTTGTAGTGAAATATCACTTGTTGCCAAAAAAGTATCATCTTTGCTACTCTGCCTATATGTATTTATTACGTCTCAATTAGGATTTATTATTTCCAGTTAAAGTTTATTTAATTTCAATTATGGTTTATATTTAATTAAAAAAATTATTATTGTGTGTAGTGTATGAGCCCACGCATTAGCATCGAACGTGTGCTCTGTGCGAGTCAGCAGATAAAAAAATTAAACTAATTATCTTTAATTTTATGGTTCACTAATCCAATTTTAGGATATATATATTAATTTTGAAAAAATTAATTGTCTAGTGCGGTGCATTCTCCCGACACTAACGCTCAGATGAGTATAATATGTGAGTCGCTGGATAGAAAAAAAAATTAATTATTCATTTTTTAGGGTTCACTAATTCCATTTTAATTAAAATATATATTTATTTCGAAAAAATAAATTAGGTGTGCGTGGTGCATGAGCCAACAATAATTTAAATTTAGAGTCCAATAATTCTATTTTCAAATATATATTTTTGGAATACGAAAAAATAAAATAAAAATTGAAAATTGAAAAAAAAAATTAATGTGAACTTTATGAATCATATTTAAAGGATTTACCTACTCTGTCCATATTCAACATCTGAATGACCGTAATACAATCATGCATTCTTGCTTGCCTACATAGTCAATTCTTCCAGCCTGTAACTAGCTACATACATAACACAAGCATATTCCTTATTTGGAACGACCACACCATTAATCATTCAATCGGTCTAAAAAAAAAAATCATTCAATCGTGTGTGAACAAAAAAAAAAAAGTGACACCTTATCTCGGGGAAAATCTATCATATCCACGTGATACTATCCATAACCAAAGTGATTGTGATATGTTCTATGGTATTATTTTAATTTAAGTTTGGTAAAACAGAGAACTCACGGTTGCCAAGTAGCACAATCCATATGATTGTGCGATGTATAAACTACAATCATTGTCCATGAAAGTATAAAATAAATTGTCATAGAAGGTGAACTACAAAAAATGAAAACAAAACTAGCAAATAAAATCTACTTTAATAACTACTGCCATTCCATTCATATATATATGTCCTAATATATATGTTGATTTCTATATATATTTAGTTCAAATAAATAAATATGAGCATATTAAAAAATTCACTTGTTTAATTATATTTTTCAATAATTTTCTTAATTCTAGAGAAAAATCTAATCATCCTGTAAGAATGCACTATGAGTACCAAGAGTCGTTTCATTAATGACTGACTCAAATGTTAATTATCGATAATTATAAATATAATATATCATATACACAATTGCCTTAAATTGGGTGCATTTATTTTCATTTAGTTAAATTTAATTCAATTATAAGAAAAACTTAAAATATTAAATTAAATAATAAAAAGGGAGAGAGAAAAATCATATGGTTGATAATTTTGAATAAAAAATTACTCGGCGCATCTCCTTAAAAATTATTAGCATCAATACAAATAGAAGTATGCAAAGCTGAACACAAACCAAAAAATCAAATTGAACCGAGTTATTTGGTTTGGTTGCTTTGGTGATTTTATCTTTCATTTCAATTCGCTTTTGAATATTAGAACCAAAATATAGTATGGTTCGTTTTCGATTTTAATAAAAAAAATTCGATTAAAACCTAACTAACTAATGTATATAAATTACATTTTTTTAATTTTTAATATTACACATAAATTTAAAAAATATAAAAATAAAATTATACACTCATTAGTATAAAATATTGGTGCGTCGTTTTACACCAAAAATAAATACCCCGACAACAGTCGGTATGCCCTTACTGCATAGTACAACGATGAGCGAGATTGTCTCCCAAAGGACCGGCGAGAATTACTCTATACTTCCAATCTGTAGAACCAAACTTTCAAGGAAATTTTTTTGATTAAAGGGAAACAAACGAAATTAAATAAATTAAATATAAAGATGCACGATTGAACAGAATGAACAGATTTAAAATATTAGAAGAAATATTCTGGATTCCAATTAACTCCACCCTAGCTTACCTAAACTTATCCTCGACACAAAGATACTATCAATTAACACATACAAAGCAGTTATAGCTACCGAAGACGCTTACTGACGCAGCCTAATTCTTCCGTAGTTTCTTGATAATCAGGAAGACGCTTCGCCAATTATTTTCCTAATCGACTAACAACCGTAAGAGACGCTCTATATGTTTAATGAGCCGACAGCCTTATATTCTAGAGGAACCCGATACATAATTAACTGACTCTGAAGCAGGACCGTTAAATTAAGCTTGCTACTCTCCCTGGTTCTGAAGTACCGTTTCGCTACTAATTAAACTTAAACCACAATTACGGATGGCCGGTTAATTGACTACTAATTAATTTCGACTCACTAAACATTTGCAACTATCTAGCAATATCGAAACAATTAACGACTCGAAATACAGAGAATAACAAATGCATGCAAATTAATTGAATGAGAAAAGAGCAATTAGATCTCACAGTTTAGCTAGGCCAGGGCTTCGTTAATTGTCATCGGAATAAGAAGAAATTAGCTTAGTATTGAACGGTAAAAATAATAAGAAAACGAATACCATGAAAATAACAAAGAAGATGAAATAAATCTGCTCCAGAGCAAAACGTCTCCCTTGTTCTCGTTCTTGCGTCAATTCTCGAATGAAATCATAGAGATAAATCCTAATCTATATAGTATCCTTAATTACAATAGTTTTAAACAAGGAAATTAACATTCTAATCTAATCCAACTAGGTAATTAGCAAAATAAGGACTCTTAGAGGCGGTGAAAATCTTCTCGTGCGCGTCCAGGCTATGGGCCTAAGTAATTCCCGCACGCAAGCCCCAAACGCACGCTCAGATCCAGCTTCCAGATTCTCGGCCCAATTCTTCCAGCGGTATGCCCATACGGCATGGCTTCCCGAGCTTCTTGCTTCACCTTTCTTTTCCCAGCATGTTCTCTCACCAAAAGTATGCCATTTTCTTCCAACTGTGTGTCAATTACCTGCAAAACTCTCAAGACACCATATTCTTCCAAAATGACACCATTATCCGACAATCAACACTAATAAATTACACCTAATATACCCAAAATACTTAGTAGAAATGACCCGATCAAATACAAAAATAAAATTACACATAAATGCAACAATGCTTCAACTTCAAAGTAAATCATTTGTGATATTTTTTTGTGTAATTATGGCATGTGAAAAGTTGATTATGTACGCGATTGAATTAAGGGATAATTTTTTATTGTTTATTTAATGAACGTTTGTTATTTATTAAGTTCCAATATTATTTTTCTAGCTTAGATGTAATTATTTAGAAAAAAAAAATTACATTCAGTTCAAATAAAAACAGAAGTAAACGAACCAATGAAAATTATGGTTCAGTTAGGTTCGGTTATATCAATTACTTTAGTTGGTTATATTTTTATTTTTAAGAATTTTGGTTTATGATTTTATTGGTTTAGTTCGATTTTGTACCAAACCAACCATTTGCACACCCTTAAATGCAAAGTCATAGTAAACATGATCACCGCTCGTCATAAAATTTTTATACTTCTTTTAACAAATTCAAAATTTTATATTTGTTTTTTCATTTCAACAATATAATTTACACTCATTTTACTAAATATTCAAAATTATTTTATTTAATAAATTAGTTAATATGTTGTATTAATTAATTTGGTTATTATGTGATTCGGTTTTTTAAAATAAAAACTATAATGAAATGAAAATAAATTCAACAATATATTTTATTAATAATTTTGATTATTATTTAGTTAAAAATATTAAAATAAAAAAATTAGGAAAGAAAAACATATTGAATAATATATTGCATTACTAAATTTGATTATTATGTGATTCAAGATTCAAAATAAATAAGAATATTAGATAAAAAAAAATAACTTCAATAATATATTTTTTTTACTAAAGTTGATTATTATGTGATTTTAAATTTTAAAATAAAATAAAATATAAGAAAATAAAAATAAATTTAAAAATATATTTTATTTTTATAAACCTGATTGTTATATGATTCAACATTTTAAAATATAATTAAAAAAATATGTGAGAACTTTCAATTTTAATATAATAAGTCAACTTCTTTCTTAAATGAGTCAAGATTATAAGAGTAAATAAACATTAATAAATGATTAAAATCTTAATTAATTACTTACCAAATATTAAAATCTTACATTAATTAAGAACTATGGCCGGCCACATGTGTTGCCAAATAGCATTGCCCTTATTTTAATCAAGTATTGGCGGACCATCTTTTTGTCCATGTGTTTTTGACTTAACATGTGTATAGAAAGATAGATTTGTGACCTACTAGTTGGAGTAGTTACATAATAAATGAAGCAATAACCGAGTATCAAATACACGATCAAATTTATGAATTTTTCATCAATTTCAATTTCTCTTGATGTATAGTATCTTAATAGCTATTATTTAGGGTTAATTATACCCAATTAAAATTTATATTTTTAGTTATTACTTGATTATTATGATTGATTATTTTATAATTATGATTAATAATTTTTTAAATTTCATTCTTTTATTCATATATCTGATTAGATCAATTATGGTTCTTGGCCGAGTATTTGGAAGCTTAAGGTACCCCCAAAAGTAAAACAGTTTTTTGTGGCATGCTTCTAGGAATTGTCTTCATAATAAGGCTAACCTCATTCGACGTGGTCTTCAAGTTGGAAGTGAGTGTGTGTTGTGTGAGGAAGGTTTTAAGAATGGTCGGCATACTTTTGTTTCTTGTTCTTATGTCCTTTCTTGTTGGCGGGCGCTTGGTATTGATCCACGGATCAATCTTGCTAGTAATCGGTGTGATTTTCTTTTCTTTATGTTGGGGCAGAAAGATGATAAGTTAGTGCTAAATGTTGCTATGACGTTGTGGCAACTTTGAAACGAGAAGAATTCATTTCTTTGGGATAGGCAGTGCAGTGGTGCTGACAGAGCAGGACTTCATTAGAAGTTCGGAGGGCGGTGGTTTCATCAACTTTGCCTTTGTTTAGTTGGGATTCTTGTGAGGATTGACATAAGACACTGTTGAGTTAGGTTAAGGTGAACATCGTTACTATTTTCTTTTCTTTGCCTCAGCTAACTCAACGAGTTTTGGTATGATTCTACGTGACGATTTTGGAATGTTTGTTGTTGCACGATTGTGCTTTATGCTGGGAAAAATTAGAGTTGAAAAAAGGGAGATGATGGTTTGCATGAATCGCTTTCTTGAATTAAACACGTAGGCTTTGAGAAAGTTAGTTTTTAAGTTGATTCCAAGATTGTTTCTACGGCTTTGCATTCTAATGTTATCGATAGCTATGTCTGAGTTTAGTAGTATTGTTACGTGCTGTAAACAAATATTACTGGATAATAGATTTTTGTAGAGTGCATCATGTTCATCGTAATGCCAATGTTGTTGGCTCATTGTTTAGCTAGGGTTGCTCTTGAGTTTTTTAGTCCTTATTATTAGGTCGAGCCTCCAAATTTTATGGATGATCTTCTTGCCACTTTCTGTGCTCGTTCTTGTTAATAATATAATATTCTAATATTTTGTTTTAAAAAAGTCATTCTTTTATTGATAAATGTGATTAGATCGATTATATTGTAAATGTTGTGAATTGAACTCGAGAATAATAGTCAAAATGTAGATATATGAAAGTGCAAGAACATAAAATATAGGGAAAGATGATTTTATTAATCGGTGTAGATTTCGTGTGTTGATATACAGAGCAATACAATATATATATATATATATATATATAGGACTAGAAACTGAAATCCTAAAGTAGGGAACAAGCAATGTCCATATATAATAAATATATTTATAACACTCCTCATTGGACATTACGTTGTGATGTTCATGCCTCGGTAAAAACCTCGTTGAAAAACCTCGTGGGAAAAAATCAGTCGAGGAAAAGAGTGCATGACATACGTATATTTATGTGTTGCATTAGTTGCCTCATTAAAAACCTTCACTAAGAAAATCATATGGGAAAAAACTTAGTAAAGGAAAAAGAGTACAACCATTGAGTCTTCAAAGCATAATGTAGACCTACAGGGTCTGACCTTCAGGGCCTAATCTTCTAGATTATTTTGAAATTATCGATCCCTCTCAAAACTACAATCATTAGAGCGAACTTTAAATTTTACAACTCTTCTAGAGTTTATGTGGGTAAAAGAAAATAATGTGTGTTATGTCAGGTAACCTTTAACTCGCCCACTATTCATATGTGCAACATAAATACATTGTCTTTAAATAGACAATACGAGATAATATCTCTCCGTGCACTACCACACAAATCATGAATATAAAGTGTGGAGTATTTTTAATAGCAAACATTCTTTTGAGCTGTTTATATAACGTGACAATCTTTGAATGGTCCAAAATGAATATATAAAAACAAAACCAGCCTTAAATATGACAATATGGGAATCAAACATATAATCAGCAATTGAAATAGTCCACCAATGTCATTCCACTATTTATTGTGACAAATGATTTTAATAACTTCAACATAATGGAGGATATACTAAGCTTCATGATTATTTCTCATAGTAGAAAAATACTAAATCTTGCAAGTAAGTTATTTATAAATATGGTACCTGGCCAGGTAATCTTGCAAGATAAAATATTGTAAGAAACTTCTGGTTCCAAAATATCATTTTGTCAACATTGAGTTTAAATAAATACTCATTCACTTTAAGTGATCTGACTAAAACATTGGTGTTCTAAATAAAATTATTCATAAATAAAATATCAAAAAACATTTCTCAAGTAGGTTGACTGGTGTATAAAATTACATCGGGGGATTCTCAATCTACAGGCCAAGACAATATTTGGTATTATTCAAGTCTTTTATTTCAAATACTCATCCTTAGGCATGAGCTAACTTTTCTCACAATAAATGTTGTGATGTTATACAAGAAATTTTAAATCCATCAGGATTTTCATATAAATATTATCGTTCAATGACCCATATAAATATGTTGTCACAACGTCCATTAATTGCATACCCAATGCTAAAATTACTGCAATTTATTTTATGGTAAATTGGCTTAAAATACACGAACTTTAGGGTCATTTTGATTTTTCACATGATTTTAAAAACATAGTTTCAATAACACGAACTTAACCTCTTTTTGGTTTTTCACATGATTTTTAAATTCCGGCAAGTTGAATCTGACGTGGCAGCTGGAACTGCCACATGACAGTCGGAGATGCCATGTGTACATCTACGTGGATATCAAATTGCCTTAAAATACACAAATTTTCGACTGATTTTGGTTTTTCACACAAATTAAAAAATATCAATTTTAGTTTTTTTTGTGTAATATAGAAAATTCATCGATTATTACTATAGAGTTGTTGTAGTAGACATTGTGAAATATTTTGAATTTTCTTAGTTGGTGCAATATATAAAATTTAGGTTCGAAAAAATTAAATAAAATAACTATCGGACCTTTTTAGTTCTCTATTTGAAGAAAAATTTGAAAAATATGACTTAAGCTAGTGTAATGGTATACATAATTGAATTTTGAATACAACAACCATCAAATCATCAAAAGTGGTCAATGACATATCGTATATATTGATGAATAATATTACACAATTAATTAATTAAGTTTACAAATAAATTGGTCACGTAGTAACTACATATTAATTTTTCATATGTGTTTAATAATATATTTTGATATAATTTTATATGTTAGATAATCTCAAATTATATCAGAAGATGCTATTATACATATATGAAAAATTAATATGTAGTTACTACGTGATCAATTTATCTGTAAACTCAATTAATTAATTGTGTAATATTATTCATCAACATATACGATACGTCATTGACCACTTTTTATGACTTGATGATTGTTGTATTCAGAATTCAATTATGTATACCATTACACTAGCTTAAGTCATATTATTTAATTTTTTCTTCAAATTGAAAACTAAAAAGCTCCGATAGTTATTTTATTTATTTTTTCGAACCTAAATTTTATATATTGCATCAACTAAGAAAATTCAAAATATTTCACAATGTCTACTACAACAACTCTATAGTAATAATAAATGAATTTTCTGTATTGCACAAAAAAAGCAAAAAAAAAAAACTAAAATTGATATTTTTTAATTTGTGTGAAAAACCAAAATCAGTCGAAAGTTTGTGTATTTTAAGGCAATTTGATATCCACGTAGATGTACGCGTGGCATCTCCGACTGCCACGTGGCAGTTCCGACTGCCACGTCAGATTCCACTTGTCGGAATTTGAAAATCATGTGAAAAACCAAACAGAGGTTAAGTTCGTGTTATTGAAATTACATTTTTAAAATCGTGTGAAAAACCAAAATGACCCCAAAGTTCGTGTATTTTAAGTCAATTTACCCTTTATTTTATGTAGCGGAATATAATGTCATTGTTAATAGGAAAATATAATTTATGGAATATGGGTCTCTGCATAAACTCATAAGCTACAACCTCTTTGTATGTCTCACAACCTTATTAATTTTGTTATTTCTCATTTATAGAAATGCTCATTTGTGTCCTACTGGGACAATAATTGTTTCGCGGATTGAGCTTTATAAGATGTGAAGAAAGAATATAATATTTTATTGATTCAAACATTTCGATATATAGTCTATAAATACAACAAACTAAAGAGTAAACTAGATACTAAAATATCTACAGAGATACATACAGAAAGGATATACATGAGAAGATATATATTAGCTAACTAATCTTATCACTATCCTTCTCATGCTCCCTCAAGATGGGGAGCGGGATAAACCCAATCTTGGATCGAAGAACCTGTAGGCGAGGAGCCGATAATGGCTTAGTTAGTGCATCAGCAAGCTGGTCATGCATGGAAACATGAGAAATACGAAGAGCATTCTGTTTGACGAGCTGACGTACAAAGTGAAAGTCCAAGGCAATATGTTTCATGCGAGAATGGAATACCGGATTCGCACACAAGTATGTTGCTCCAATATTGTCGCAATATATAGGAGGAGGGGAAGAAATGTGAATGCCAAGTTCATGGAGCAACGATTTGAGCCAAATAAGCTCGGCGGCAGTAGAGGCAAAAGCCCTATATTCAGCCTTGGTTGAAGATCGAGCTACAGATTTTTTCTTTTTAGAAGACCACGACACTGGATTATGACCAAGAAAGATGACGTTCACGCTAGTAGATGTCGGAGAAAGCATGAAGCGCAAGTACAGATCCTGACCGGAGAAGCAAACCAAGATGTAATGTACCTTTTAAGTATCTGAGCAGCCTCTTAATAGCAACCCAATGCAAGGTAGAAGGTTTATGTAGAAATTGAGACAACTTATTTACTGCAAAGGAAATGTCAAGTGGTGTAAGAGAGAGATATTGCAAGCTACCCACAATTGATCGTTATTCAGTAGGATCAGTGAGCGCCGAACCATTCGAGAGCTTCAATGAAGGTGAGGTGGCCAATGGAGAGCGAACAAGCTTAGCGTCTTGCATTTTTGCTTTGAGTAAAATGTTAGAAATGTATTTTCTTTGAGAAAGATACAAACCATTTGTATAATGGAAAACCTCAACGCCTAAGAAGTAAGAAAGTTTTTCAAGATCTTTGATAGAAAAGGCATTGGCCAGCTGATGAATCACCTTAGCAACTGTAGCATCATTATTTCCTATAAGAATGATATAATTAACATAGACGAGCAAATAAATTGAGATATCGCTGACATTATAAATAAAGAGAGAGTGATCGGCCTTAGACTGTAGAAAACCAATAGAAGTGAGAAACTTATGCAGAGCATTATGCCGTACACGGGGGGGGGGGCTTATTTCAAGCCATATAGAGATTTCTGAAGATGGCACACATGCTCTGGAAAATTAGGATCAAGAAATCCCGGTGGTTGAATCATGTAAACATCGTTGGTAAGTTTGCCATGGAGAAAGGTGTTGTTAATATCCAACTGCCGCAGAGACCAACCACGAGATAGAGCGATACTGAGGACAACACAAATAGTGGTAGGTTTAACCACCGGACTAAAAGTTTCTGTGTAGTCAAGTCCCGGGTGCTGGTGAAAATCCTTTGTGATTACACACGCTTTGTAGCGCTCAACAGATCCATCAGGATTGCGTTTGATCTTAAAAACCCATTTGTAGCCAATTGGATTTTGATGAGGAACAGATGGTACAAGTTTCCAAGTTCCATTATGAACTAAGGCATCAAATTCATCTGACATAGCACGACGCCAAAGAGGATTTCTAAGAGCTTGAGTAACACACGTGGGCTCAAAATGGGAAGTGGTGGTTGTGAGTGTGAGTGTCAGGTGTTGGATAGGTTTATGGATATTATTTTTAGAGCGTGTGCGTATGGGTTGATGATTCAAGTCGAAGGGGGATGAGGAATGACAGGTGGAGAGTTGTGAGAAGATGATAGAGGTGAAGACGGTGGCAATGAGTGAGGTACGGGAGGTGGCCCTGCTAACTCGTCCATCTATGTTGAGGATGGTGTGTATGATGAAGCTGAAGTAGGAGGTGCCACTGAAATAACCTGAAAGGGAAAGATGTTCTCCAATAACCTAAAATAACCTGAAAAGGAAAGATGTTCTGGTTAAGATATGTCTGGCTTTATCCGCTGCAACACAAATCTGATGTTTCCTCTATTTTTCCTAAGTTTCGCTTACTTGTTGAAAAGTTGTTCTGTCACTCCATCACCACACTTTATATAGATAATAGAGGTGAATATATTGTTCTCAAATCATTCATCCAAACAATTGAGATCACTCATTTGACCATACGACGAGTTTCCTATAGCTATTCTCGACAGAAAAGTCCAAAAGCTGCGAAATAAAGAGCTAATGATTGTGAAAGTACAATGGAGCAGACACGGACAAGAGGAAGCTACATGGTAGCTTGAGGATCAAATCCTGGCAAAGTATCCAACCCTCGTCATAGCAGGTATATTCAATTTCGAGGACGAAATTTTTTTTAAGGAGGGGAGGATGTAACACCCCAGAAAAATATAGTATTTAAAATTTATTTTATAGCTAGGAATTTCATGAAATTAGAATCCAAATTATTTTGGCTAGTTAATTATGGGCTTAGAGACGCAAAAAGATTAAGAAGTCTCGACCTTAGTTGAGCATCTAAGTTAAAATTAGAATTTATATTATTAAAGTAGAAATTAATGGGATCATTTTAATGTCAAGATTATCCAAATCAAACTTAATTTAATCTCATAACAAAATTTATATCATCTAATAATTTGAACCAAAAATTTTATTAACTAAACTATTTATTTATTTGGACTAATTAAAGCCCATTTCCAGCCATCTAATCGAAAGGGATTTGCAACCATTTAAATTGTTCCAAAGGAAATATTTAACAATTATTTTAGTAAAATGATTAGTCACCACAAACTCCTTTCCACTTGGAGGGTAGTTAATAGAACATGTATTCAAAGAACTACACGTATTGATGACTGAATATATGTACATCATCTATGGAATTAGAGAATCATTTAGGAATTACTCATAAGCGCAAGAGGAAAGCTCGGGAGGTAAGTTAACTTAGCTCACGTCTTTTTCCGTCTCCTTCTATAATTTACAAACATTGTCTATCTTTAAAAAGAAAAAAAGAAAAAAAAAACCATTTGAACTCTCCCCTAATTAACCTGTAGATTATATATTTATGGGGGAATATTTCTGAATTGACATTGGAAAATTGTGAACGAACAAAACTAGCTAATTCACCGTCGTGCACCACCTTTTGCTGATGTCATTTTAAAGGGCTAATTTTAGTTTACTCACATGTTAGATTTTAAAGAATTTTATGCTTATTTTCGTCATCCTATGTCAGGCTTCATAATTTCCAAATCTTCTTTCCCTTAATATTAGTTTAATTCCTATAATTAAATTAAAAATGCTTTAGAAATTCCAATTAAGTCCTATAATTTGGAAATTTTATTTTATTTTATTTTATTTTTTGTTTGTCCCAAAAGAAATTCTAAAAATTATAATTCACTCCTAAATGTTAAACCAAGTTTCTAAATCATTGAATTTAATCCCAAATGATCCCAAGACATAAGAAATTCCTACTCAAGCTATTTATGACCTAAGTTATTACCTTATGGATCTATCTGAGGATTTTAAGTTAGAATTTCAATTTTGTAGGTCGAGACGAGCTGAAAGCATAGTAGCATTTCACACATAAATTGCACTGCATATTGAGATCATTCAGGTGTGTTTTTCTATAACTCACAACTATGTTTTAAATTCGTCCATGAAAAGTATGTTAAATGTTTTAATAACATTGTTTACGTAATTATTGGATGTATTGAGACTTCATGCATAGAGGAATTCCGACTTACAAGCAAGACGGTTTACTTTGTGACCAAATGTCTAGATAAGTAACAGTAAAGTATCATGTGATCACATTGGGTCTCTCATCCAATAAAGAAGAGTAAACTATGTTATAAAGTATGTTTATGATTGATTTTAAAGCATGAAAGTATGACTTGGACGAATGAAAATGCCCACTGAGTGTTTTCTGGCACTCAACCCAAATATTTTCAAATGTTTCCAGGTCCTGGAGATCGAGCTGGTTGATGGCGTGTTGCTGGATTGGGTTTTGATGGTTGACCCTTATGTGGTTTTTGCTTAAGACCATCTTTAAACTTATGTTTGTATATTAAATATTAAATGCTTTCGTTGATACATTGCAAAACCTTTAAGTTTAAAAGTTGTTGACCCCGTGGTTAATTTTGACTGTATATACAAATATTTTGAATGTATATAAGGGTTGACCGTGGTGCTTTTAAATGTGTGGCCTGTCTGGCTATATATATTTCTTATTAACAGGTCATTTGGTTATGTGTTAGTTTGTTGATTTCGAAAAGCCTTGTTGAAAGTTGACTTTGAAAGCACCTGAGTGTGTGGTTCAAATATTTTTAAGTTGAGGTGCTGCCCATTTACATATTATTTATAAAATATTATTATTATTTTTGAAAATTATTTATCACGTAAGCATGTACGTATGTTTTTGGTGACGTCTTGGTCCTAGTAGGACTGGGGCGTTACAGGTGGTATCAGAGCATGTCTACGTGATTGTAGGCCTGTGATGTTTTCGAAATTGAAATGTTTTGAGTACTGTGATATTGAAATGGTTACCCATAACCCAACAGCTATCATCTACGCCGAGCTTACTCCGGGAAGATACTAAAGTTCATGCTTTGAATTTCTTTAGTGCTCTTATGAAAAGTATATGTATATGATTGTATGCATGATATACAAATGCAAGTGATCTCAGTGTGCATGTGATTTAAAGCGTGGTGAAAAGTATGATTTATAAAGCATTGTGAAAGTTATGTTTTACAAAGTAAGGTTATCAGTGTTTTCATGTCAAATCCATTTGATGCATAAACATCATCTGAGCTAGTTTTAGATCAGAACTTAGCTGGGATTTGAATATAGATGCACTGAACATAAGTACCTAGTTTGAATTTAGAGCTTCTTTAGCTCACTGGAATTTATGATATACGAATCTAAGTGCGTTGTATCGTTGCCTTAGAATCTTATAAGTGTATTTGTCGATCAAAGGAATCTGATGTATGAAATACGTGTATAGGATGCCGCCAAGACGTCAAAATAATCAGGCTCAAAATCCTCCACAAGAAGATACGGCACGTGTTATTGCTCAGTTTCGAACATACCAACCTCCGACCTTTAATGGTCAGGGTGAACCGACTGAGGCTGAAGAATGGTTACGAATGATGGAACGTACATTCGCATACATGGTGTGTACCGACTCTCAGCGCATTGCATGTACAATCTTCCAGCTCATTGGTGATGCTGATCATTGGTGGGAAACGCATAGGAGGTCGATGACGCCTGAACAATTTGCAAATATGACTTGGGAGGATTTCAAGCAAGCGGTTATGCGGAAGTTTATTCCAATGTGTTATCGGGATCAGAAAGAAACCAAGTTCTTACAGTTAACTCAGGGAAATATGACAGTGAATGATTATGAACGGAAATTCAATCAGCTGTCTAGGTATGCTCCACACCTGACAGACACTGATGAGAAAAAAGCTCATAGATTCAAAAGAGGCTTACGAGCTGAAATTAGCAGTATCATAGCGGGACACGGCATAGCCACATATGCTGAAACTCTCGAACGAGCTCAAGATGTGGAATCCTCACTTCGCAAGAATGAGAACAAGGTTGATGAGCCGAATGGGAAAAGAAAATGGAATGATAACAAGAATAAGGGTCGCAGTTTCGACAAAAAGGCTAGGATGGGAGGAGGATCAAATTCCAAAGCACAACAAGAAAAACCATTATGTCGAACTTGTGGAAAGAAACATAATGGTGAATGTATGAAGGGAAGGAATGTGTGTTATAGGTGCTAGCAATCAGGACATATGGCATATAATTGCCCAATGAATAAGGGGAAAGAAGTGGCTAGGCCAGGTCAACCTCCGGCAAGAAATGCTCGAGCTTTTGCTCTCAATCGACAAGATACTGCACGAGAGCCTGGAAATATGGCAGGTATGATTAGCATATCAAATATGCCTGTACTTGCATTATTTGACACTAGAGCTTCGCATTCATTTATATCTGCCGCACTATGCTCTAAGCTAAAACTGACTAAGGAAAAACTTAGTGAGGCCTTAGAAGTAAGTATACCTTCGGGGAGGATCTTAATTGCTGATCAAATATGCAAAAACATAGATGTGAACCTTAGGTATAGATCACTAAGTGCAGACCTACATGTTTTAGATTTGAGAGACTATGATGTTATCCTCGGAATGGATTGGTTAGAGGCTAACCATGCCACAATTAAGTGTCTTGAAAAGGAGTTAACCTTCCAAAGACCGGAAGAGCCGGAATTCACTTTCCATGGATCAAAGTTGGGAGCTAGAGTAAGAGTTATTTCTGCAATGAAAGCAATGAAGATGCTTAGAAGAGAAGGATGTGAATCATTCTTAGTGAGTTTGATAATGAACAAGTCAGAGAAGGTGACAATTGATGATGTACCTGTGGTGCGGGACTATAAAGACGTGTTTCCAGAGGACTTGCCAGGTTTGCCTCCAGATAGACAGGTTGAGTTTACGATAGACTTGCTTCCAGGAGCTGCTCCAGTATCAAGAGCGCCATATCGCATGGCACCAAAGGAGTTAGAGGAGCTAAAGGTTCAACTACAAGAACTCGTAGATAAGGGTTATATTCAACCCAGCGTCTCACCGTGGAGAGCACCTGTGTTGTTTGTTAAGAAGAAAGATGGAACACTCCGGATGTGCATAGACTACAGAGAGTTGAATAAGTTAACTATCAAGAACAAATATCCACTTCCTAGAATTGATGACTTATTCGACCAATTGAAAGGAGCGGGTGTATTCTCCAAAATTGATTTGAGGTCTGGGTATCATCAACTTAGGATTCGGAAGGAAGATATACCCAAGACTGCGTTTCGTACACGCTATGGTCACTATGAGTTTATAGTGATGCCCTTTGGTCTTAGCAACGCACCTGCAGTTTTTATGGGTTTAATGAATCGAGTTTTCCACCCTTATCTGGATAAATTTGTAATCGTCTTCATCGATGATATACTTATATATTCCAACAATGAAGAACGACACATTGAGCATTTGAAAATTGTGCTAGACACACTACGAAGGGAAAGACTTTATGCCAAATTCAGCAAATGTGAATTTTGGTTAAAGGAAGTGGTATTTTTGGGACACATTGTCTCAGATCAGGGCATTAAAGTGGACCCTGCCAAGGTGAATGCAGTTAGTGAATGGAAAACTCCGACAAGCGTACATGAGATACGTAGTTTCTTGGGTCTAGCTGGGTACTATAGAAGATTCATTGAAGGATTTTCCAAGATAGCAAGACCTATGACCCAGCTATTGAAAAAGGAGAATAAATTCAAATGGACTGATGATTGTGAGAGAAACTTCCAAGAATTGAAAAAGAGGTTAGTTACTGCACCAGTACTAGCTATACCAGAAGAATCTGAAGGGTTCGTGGTTTTTACGGACGCATCAAAGCAGGGTTTAGGTTGTGTTCTGATGCAAAATGGAAAGGTGATTGCTTATGCGTCACATCAGTTGAAACCACATGAGAATAACTACCCGACACACGATTTGGAATTGGCCGCCGTGGTACATGCATTGAAAATTTAGAGACACTATTTATATGGTGGAAAGAGTGTGATTTACTCGGATCACAAAAGTTTAAAGTATCTATTTGAGCAAAAAGAGCTTAACATGAGGCAAAGAAGATGGTTAGAGTTGGTCAAAGATTATGACTGTTCCATCCAATACCATCCAGGAAAGGCAAACGTTGTTGCTGATGCTCTAAGCAGGAAGAATCGAGTAGAATTGAGTTGTCTGATCACTCAACAAGAACAAATCACCAGAGACTTTGCCAAACTTAGCATTGGAATTGTAACTCCACCAGATAGCATAAGTGCACATATAGCAACGATGGTAATGAAGCCTAACTTGCGAGGCTGAATCGTTGAAGCTTAACAAAAAGATGACTATCTTGAGAAGATAAAAAGAAGAATAGGACAAGGAGCCCCTGGTGAATTTGTGGTTGCAGACGATAATGCATTGATGTACGGGAATAGAATTTGTGTGCCACGAAATGAAGAATTGATAAGAGAAATTTTAGATGAAGCTCATTGCACGCTTTACACTGCTCATCCAGGAAGTACTAAAATGTATAGAGATTTGAGGATGACGTTCTGGTGGCGAAATATGAAGAGGGACATTGCAGCGTATATTGAAAGATGCATGACTTATCAACAAGTCAAAGCAGAACATCAAAGGCCATCTGGATTGCTCAAACTCCTAGAAATTCCTGAATGGAAGTGGGAGCATATCACAATGGACTTTGTCGTTGGTCTACCAAAGTCATTACGTGGAAATCATGCCATATGGGTTATCGTTGACCGTTTGACCAAGTCGGCGCACTTCTTACCGGTCAAGATGACTTTAGGATTGGATAAACTAGCACAAATTTATGTAAGAGAAATTGTAAGACTTCATGGTGCACCTGTGTCAGTGACATCAGATCGCGATACGCGGTTCACGTCTAACTTTTGGCAAAGCTTACAAAATGAAATGGGCACAAAATTGAATTTCAGTACAGCTTTTCACCCACAGACTGATGGACAATCTGAAAGAACAATACAGACCCTAGAGGATATGCTCAGGGCTGTGGTTATGGATCAAGGAGGAAGCTGGGATGAATATTTGCCTTTAGTCGAATTTGCTTACAACAACAGTTTCCAAGCGACTATTGGAATGGCGCCTTATGAGGCTCTATATGGTCGAAAATGCAGATCACCACTTTACTGGGATGAAGTTGGTGAAAGAAAAATTTTGGGCCCGGAAATTATACAGAAAACTGTTGAGGTTATTGAAAAAGTAAGACAAAGAATGAAAGAGGCCCAAGATCGATAAAAAAATGTATACAGATAAAAGCAGGAAGGATTTACAATTTCAGGTAGGAGATAAGGTGTTCCTGAAAATATCTCCTACAAGAGGCATTGTGCGATTCGGAAAGAAAGGAAAGTTGCGGCCTAGATATATTGGACCGTATGAAATTCTCGAATGAATTGGAGAAGTTGCCTACAAGTTGGCGTTACCGCCAAAGTTAGGAGGAATTTATGACGTATTCCATGTTTCAATGCTTCGAAAATATATTTTCGATCCAAGCCACGTTGTAAATCAGGAAGAAATAGAAGTAAATCTAGACCTGACATACGACGAGTTTCCTATAGCTATTCTCGACAGAAAAGTCCAAAAGCTGCGAAATAAAGAGCTAATGATTGTGAAAGTACAATGGAGCAGACACGGACAAGAGGAAGCTACATGGGAGCTTGAGGATCAAATCCTGGCAAAGTATCCAAACCTCGTCATAGCAGGTATATTCAATTTCGAGGACGAAATTTTTTTTAAGGAGGGGAGGATGTAACACCCCAGAAAAATATAGTATTTAAAATTTATTTTATAGCTAGGAATTTCATGAAATTAGAATCCAAATTATTTTGGCTAGTTAATTATGGGCTTAGAGACGCAAAAAGATTAAGAAGTCTCGACCTTAGTTGAGCATCTAAGTTAAAATTAGAATTTATATTATTAAAGTAGAAATTAATGGGATCATTTTAATGTCAAGATTATCCAAATCAAACTTAATTTAATCTCATAACAAAATTTATATCATCTAATAATTTGAACCAAAAATTTTATTAACTAAACTATTTATTTATTTGGACTAATTAAAGCCCATTTCCAGCCATCTAATCGAAAGGGATTTGCAACCATTTAAATTGTTCCAAAGGAAATATTTAACAATTATTTTAGTAAAATGATTAGTCACCACAAACTCCTTTCCACTTGGAGGGTAGTTAATAGAACATGTATTCAAAGAACTACACGTATTGATGACTGAATATATGTACATCATCTATGGAATTAGAGAATCATTTAGGAATTACTCATAAGCGCAAGAGGAAAGCTTGGGAGGTAAGTTAACTTAGCTCACGTCTTTTTCCGTCTCCTTCTATAATTTACAAACATTGTCTATCTTTAAAAAGAAAAAAAGAAAAAAAAAACCATTTGAACTCTCCCCTAATTAACCTATAGATTATATATTTATGGGGGAATATTTCTGAATTGACATTGGAAAATTGTGAACGAACAAAACTAGCTAATTCACCGTCGTGCACCACCTTTTGCTGATGTCATTTTAAAGGGCTAATTTTAGTTTACTCACATGTTAGATTTTAAAGAATTTTATGCTTATTTTCGTCATCCTATGTCAGGCTTCGTAATTTCCAAATCTTCTTTCCCTTAATATTAGTTTAATTCCTATAATTAAATTAAAAATGCTTTAGAAATTCCAATTAAGTCCTATAATTTGGAAATTTTATTTTATTTTATTTTATTTTTTGTTTGTCCCAAAAGAAATTCTAAAAATTATAATTCACTCCTAAATGTTAAACCAAGTTTCTAAATCATTGAATTTAATTCCAAATGATCCCAAGACATAAGAAATTCCTACTCAAGCTATTTATGACCTAAGTTATTACCTTATGGATCTATCTGAGGATTTTAAGTTAGAATTTCTATTTTGTAGGTTGAGACGAGCTGAAAGCATAGTAGCATTTCACACATAAATTGCACTGCATATTGAGATCATTCAGGTGGGTTTTTCTATAACTCACAACTATGTTTTAAATTCGTCCATGAAAAGTATGTTAAATGTTTTAATAACATTGTTTACGTAATGATTGGATGTATTGAGACTTCATGCATAGAGGAATTCCGACTTACAAGCAAGACGGTTTACTTTGTGACCAAATGTCTAGATAAGTAACCGTAAAGTATCATATGATCACATTGGGTCTCTCATCCAATAAAGAAGAGTAAACTATGTTATAAAGTATGTTTATGATTGATTTTAAAGCATGAAAGTATGACTTGGACGAATGAAAATGCCCACTGAGTGTTTTCTGGCACTCAACCCAAATATTTTCAAATGTTTCCAGGTCCTGGAGATCAAGCTGGTTGATGGCGTGTTGCTGGATTGGGTTTTGATGGTTGACCCTTATGTGGTTTTTGCTTAAAACCATCTTTAAACTTATGTTTGTATATTAAATATTAAATGCTTTCGTTGATACTCTGCAAAACCTTTAAGTTTAAAAGTTGTTGACCCTGTGGTTAATTTTGACTGTATATACAAATATTTTGAATGTATATAAGGGTTGACCGTGGTGCTTTTAAATGTGTGGCCTGTCTGACTATATATATTTCTTATTAACAGGTCATTTGATTATGTGTGAGTTTGTTGATTTCGAAAAGCCTTGTTGAAAGTTGACTTTGAAAGCACCTGAGTGTGTGGTTCAAATATTTTTAAGTTGAGGTGCTGCCCATTTACAAATTATTTATAAAATATTATTATTATTTTTAAAAATTATTTATCACGTAAGCATGTACGTATGTTTTTGGTGACGTCTTGGTCCTAGTAGGACTGGGGCGTTACACTAATTGGGTGGAATAAACCCTAAATAATAATGTAAACTTATGTTAAACAAAAATAAAAATAAAAATAAAGAAAAAAAATGAAAGAAAGAGTAATAAGTTTGATATTTGCTACACGGTTGTTACACACAATTTTAGACTAGTGGATATATGTGCGTACCTACACATTGCTCACGTGATTTTACTGTCAAGATACCTTCTTGGCTCTAGCCTTCTCTCTCTCTCTCTCTCTCTCTCTCTCTCTCTCTCTCTCTCTCTCTCTCTCGCCCACATGTGTTGTAAGCCGTTTGTTGGCATAGATACATAGACAAAAATAAGGTATAGGTATATATGTAAATTTATACACGAATATAACAAACAACCTATATTTTAGTATTAACTATACCATGGAATGTCCTTTCATGAAAGAAAACAAAACAATTTAAAAAAATAACAAAAAAACTATACCATGGCATGACGTATATACGTATATAAAATACTAAATTGTAAATACTTTATTTTCGGATGAAATATTCTGCTACACTTTATGCAACATTTGGTCCTACACAATTCAATTTATTAATTTTTCTTTGGATTTTTAATTCAATTTCAATTTAATTTGCTTTATTTTAATTTTACACTTATTATTTAGGGTTCATCCTACCCAATTAGGGTATATAATCATTTTTTACTAAATAATTAATTATTAATTAGAAAATAAATTTTAATATTGAAAAAATAATTATATACCCTAATTAGGTAGGATGAACCCTAAATAATAAGTGTAAAATTAAAATAAAATATAATAAATTGAAATTGAATTAAAAATCTGAAGAAAAATTAATAAATTGAATTGTGTAGCACCAAGTGTTGCACAAAGTGTAGTAGATGATTTCATCGGCTTTATTTTGGCCCAACATCTAAGGAAATTTTTGGGCTACGCTTACCTACCCATTCTTTTCGATGTAATAGCAATGGGGTAGGGTGCATAGTTGGCGAGATGTGGAGATAAACTAGCATGTTACACATGCTTATATTTTCAATGTAATTACTCTTGTGCCATACACAAATTTTAATTTTAAAAATTTAATGTTAAATTCATATTATTATCGTCAAAGCAAAAAAATAGTTTTACTGTTTAAATATAAGCTAATTTATTTTACAGAATTAGCATATTAAAAATATTATATGTATACACACTATGTTTCTTGATACGAAAATCTTATCTTAATATATATAAAAACAAGAAGTTATGCCATTAATAGAAACCTAACATTTCCCGCCAAAACCACTTTCTATAATTAGTAACTAAGTTAATTTTATATATTAAGATTAACATTGTATTAATTGTAATAATATTTAATTAATCAAATAATATCATATAATATATTCTGTAATAGTTTATATATATATATATATATCACATTAAATACAAATAATAAAATATACAATTTAATTATATAATAAGATAGGTAATATAACAAACTATTAAGCATATAAGATTTTTATATTAAGACTGTCTATTCATTAATTAATCCTACAATATAATACATAATAGTTTATAGATATCATATCAAATACATATAATAAAATAATAATTTAATCTTAATATATAATAAGAAAATAAGTATGCATTTTTAGAAATTCAGATTTTCCCCTCTAAATCACATTTTAAAAAAAATCACTATTAACTAATTTATAATTACTTTTTAATTTTTAATTCATTTCCATTTCAAATAATCTTAATATAGATCTTAAATTAATGTCAATCTCTCTCTATATATATGTATATATATATATTAATAAAAAGATAAAGGCAATTCATTTATAGCAATTGATTTAAATGTGGTAAAATATAGATTGTATAAATGAAAAAAAGGTAAAATATAGATTGTATAAATGAAAAAAAAATGAACGGTCATGCGATTAAGTATGGATATTAATAAGGCAAATAATAAATTAATGAAAAAATTATGATTAGTCAATCATCTAATTAAGTCATCACTCATCACGAATTTTGATCAATTAAAAATCCGTGTATAATTGGGGGAAAGTAAGATTTAGTTATAGTAATATCACGAAATTAGGCAATCCCTAATTTATTTAATTTAAATGCAATCAATTAAATGGGCTTTATATATATCCTACAACCGGTTTTCTCACATGTCATCATTCTTCTTTGATTCTTAGGTATTATGATATTTCAGTCATCAACAAATTAATTTATGCCTCGATTACAATCTTGTGTGAATTATGTCTCATAGTATAGTCCTTCAAAGGAAATTATTGAGACTTCGAGTTATTCACCTACTCAAAATTTCCCGATGTCATGATTTAGTGATCATGTTTCAAGACGACCGTCTATGCAATTGAATCCATGGCACCATTTCGGAAGCTAGAAATTGATTTTGTAGTAGATCTAGATGATGTGTATTATTTTCTTTATCTTGTGATTATACCTAATACCGTTAGATTCAAAACAACGAATCATCATTTTAAATTTTGCATGTTGCCTTGATTAATGATATTACTTTTTTATCGTATATCTATTGCTTTCGAGACTTCTTCTCCTTTGAAAATGCTGAAGGATTTGATGATTCATTGCTGTTTGGCAATTGGTTGTTTAATAGTAGTTGAGATTTATTATGTTAAAGATCTCATTTTTAATTATTTTTTTATTTAATTTGTTCATGTGTTAAATTATATACATTCATTCTCATTTTTTGATGCAGTATCAATTACAAAATAGTGAGCACGTACACGAGACAAGGTTTCTAATGTTGTTGGGTTCGACGCTACGACACTTAACTGCTACCTTATTACAATAATTAATATGTAGTTTTTCAATTCTAATAGAAGAAATCTAGCCCCATATTTTAGTATAATTTTCAAGATTTTGGTATGAAGTGTTATAATTCCTATTTAGTTCGTTTTGTATATTAGTACTATCATTTTTAATAATGGGTGATTAATTTTTTATCTATTTATGATTAATTTTTTTATTTATATATTTTTAAAAGAAGTGCACGTAATGGATTCTTAATCTTATTGTAGTTGAACTCAAAAGAGTAGGTTCTTTTAATTTTTAACAGTTGTGAAGTAAGTTCTTAGTTTTGGGATAAAAAATGTCGAAAAAATATAATTTGAGATAAAAAGATATTGAGTAGTAAACCTTGAGATAAAAAAAAAAAAAAAAAGATGTGACACAAAGTATTTTTCCCATAGTCTAATATAGGACTAAAGATGAAATTATCCCATATTAATATATTTTTTAGATTTTAATTTATTTTATTACAATTCAAACAATAAGTATTAAAATTCAAAAATATAAATATATTTAATTTTTTTTTTGTTTCAATTATTTAAAATATATTCTAAGCAAATATATTGTTGTCGAGCAAAGTTAGAGTTGAAGAAGGGAGGTGATGCATGGGTTTGCACGAAGTCTTCTTGGATTAAACACTTACGCTTTGCTAAAGTTATTTTTGAAGTTGATTTCAAGATTTATTTTAATGCTTTATATTATGATGTAAACAGATATTACTGAGTAATAGGTATTCTTGCAGTGTATCATATTCGTTGTAATGTCAATGTCTGTCTAATCGTCTAGATTGGGTTGTTCTTGATTTTCTAGCCCTTATTGTTGGGTTGATACTCTAAATTTTGTGAATACTTATCTTGACACTTTCTATGATTGTTCTTCCTAATGGTATTTTTAATTTTGGTTAAAAATATATTTATATTCTAAAAATTAAAAGTTATATATGAAATTATCACCTCTTTCTCGATCTTTCAACTGAGATCAAGTGTACGCATTTGATTATATTTCTTTAATATTAAATTAAAATTTCATTATAATTAGACTACTGCGTTTAGGAGATATGCAACTTTGAAGCATGTAAACCTAGCATGAATCATTATCAAATCAAAGATAAAAATTCACTTTTGGTCCCATTAGAATATGATCAAAACGCTTTTAGTCCCAAAAGTTACTTTTTTTATTCCAAGTGATTTTTATTGACAATTTTGGTTCTATAAGATGTATTTCCGACAATTTTAGTCACATAAGATATTCTTACAATAATTTTAGTCACAAACTAACAATTTAATTTGGTGAATCTGAGATGTGTCTCATGCATATGAAAACAAACAACATGTATTCCAAAATCCAAAACATTCTGTCATTCTATCTGAAATCAATTTGCGTTGTCTAGCGCACCAAAGAATCAATTAGTTTGGGACTAAAATTATCAGAAAAATATTTTATGGGACTAAAATTGTTGGAGAAACATATTATGAGATCAAAATTGTCAAAAAAAATATCATTTGAGACTTAAAGTATTTTGACCATTTTCTAATTAATGGAACTAAAAATGAAATTTAATCTCAAACCAAGTCATCATTTATTTAAATATATTAAAAAATTCAAATAAATTTATTTGAATTCAAAATTTGGATATATATTCAAATTTATATATGATAATATTTTAAATAATTAAATATTAAATATTTATTTTTTCAAACTAAATATATCTTACATCGAAGAGTAAATGAATAATTTTTTTTCTGAAAAACACCAAACATATATTAATAATCAAACTTGACTAAAAGAGTCGGACAATGTACAAAATAATTGGACTTCTCAAAATAAATATTAATTACATTTTTTTTTATTTGTCAAATAATGCACGCGTTCTTCCACCAAGACTCCAAAAAATTTGAAGGGTTGATGGTAGAATTTGAAGGCGCTGTCAACAGAATAAAATCTTTTAGTGAATTCAAATATTTATAGACAATGTACTTCACTTTTTTATTAAAAAAACTACAAATTACACTTTTACATATCATACATGATACAACACATTTCAAATTCTTTAATATTGGTATTTAATACTAAGATATAATATGTATATTTTAAATTCATACATAAAAATGGTCAATGTTTAATTTCATTCTACGTACAGATCGAATAATATAATTTAATACATTCACATACATGTGTGTCAGGAGACGTAAAATGATATGATGTCCAAAAGGGAGTTGGAGGTGTTCTCTACAAATAAAAGAGATGATAGTAGTGAAACATTAATCAAATTGTGGCGCTACTCAAGCCGTGATAACTCTCTTTCGATGAAGTCTTATATATTCACTTGTCACAATCAGGAGGATGGTGAAGATGTATATATTATAATTTTCTTAAATGTGTTTAATGTGTTGTGTCATTAATCATTATCTTCTTAATTAATTTTTCTTATTGTGCCCAAAATCATAAATGATTTCAATTATGTTTAGAATATATTTCTGACAAACCAATTATGTTATTTGTTTTACTAGGCACATTTAAATTTATTCATATATATGGGTTGTCCGCCACTATAACATAGCGAATAAATTTTAACATTTTCTATACTTTTTACACTTAGTTTTATTAATCATTTCAATGTAATTTAATTATTTTATTTATACAAACTATTTTTTATAAATTATTTATATACTTTTCACCGTGCATCGCACGGGATGCAACACTAGTTATATACACACAAAAAAATCTATTATATTATATTGATATATATTAAACTGCATGTTACAAATATAATACATGAAACTTGAACCCCAAGCCACAAGGCAAAGGATGGCCACCGCCGGCGAGGCCGCAGTCACCAAAAATGGCCGAAAAAGGGGCGGCCCAAGATGTTTTTGTGCTCACGGTTACGTTACTACCCAAAACCAAAAATTTGAGTATCTCACTTTTTACAAGTAAATTTCACTTTTGGTCATATTAGATAAAAGTTAAAATACTTTTAGTCCCAAAAATTACTTTTTTGGTCCCAAATGATATTTTTTCGATAATTTTAATCCCATAAGATATTTTTCCGATAATTTTAATCACATAAGATATCAGACAATTTTAGTCCCAAATTAATAGAGAAAGTTAATTGTCATTAAAATCAAGGTCAAAACGTGTGAAATACAATTTTACTCCTTTAACCTTGATTTTAACGGCTGTTAATTGCCTATGTTAGTTTGGGACTAAAATTGTCCGAAAAATATCTTATGGGATCAAAATTATCGAAAAATATCATTTGGAACTAAACAAGTAACTTTTGGGAATAAAAGTATTTTGACCATATTCTAATGGGACCAAACCTAAAATTCACTCGAACTAAATGATGCCGTACACGTGGTTTGTTTACATGGCCACACCAATCTCCTCCCATCAATAGAACAAATATGGTGGATGTCTAATTTATAAATGTTGTTTATATTGTAGCATATAGTTTGGCGTGGAATGTGATGATCTATATATCTGTAATAATAATTTTTTTATTTGATTGATTAAGAACGTTGGTGGATTAATATATGCTCTATTTTATTTTTCAATGAAAATCACGTGGGTAAACGGGACCAATCTGCGCAACAGCGAAGAGACAGTCCTTTAATTTGCCTTCTCGTATCGGGTGATTGAATTCTTTCCTGATAGGGTAGATACACTGAGTTATTGTGGATGCGATCACTCCCTATCATTATTATTTCTAAATGAGCCCCTTCATATCTCAAAATTAAATCATTTGGAATTATACATATATTAGGTAATTATAATCTGCTGCAAGAATATCTCACTGATTTACAATTTAATTATTACAAGCAGATTACTGGGGGAGATTTGGTTATATATAAATTCTTTAATTTCCTCGTTAGTTATGAAAAATTAACGTCAAGACTTCGAATATAGAAACAAATCTTTCCATGAAATGTTGATTGTTTAAACAGTGAATGTAACTTGGGTTAACATTACTTGCATTCTTAAAATTATAACTCTTATTTCTTGAGGTTCGACTCGTATCATTACTTGCTACATTCGTGTACATTTGCACTTGGCACGATTATTATTTGAGGTATAAAATACCGCATCAATTTTATTCTATTTTTGTGGTTTGTGTTTTAAGGTATTACTTTTTTTTTCTCAAACTTATTCTCGCATTAGAATAAGTTTGGGGGGTGTGGAAGTGCGTTATACCTTGAATTATTTTGCATGTAGTTAGTTCATTTGGATTTAGTTTAGTTGTTTAGTCTTTAGTGCACGTTTATTGCTTTTGTGGTTGGTTTGCAACTGATAAACATGGCTTTTACATGCATTTGAAGAGTTGTATGGTTCATATTCGAAGATTAATGCATGCATTTGTTGAGGTTTTATACTAGTTTCGAGTTTCCTTGTGCTATTTGATGTTTTGGTATTTCTTGTGCAAGTTTGAGCTGAATTTGGGATTTATCCAAGATCCAATTCAAGGAGAAAAGTTGCTAGAAAGACAGAGGATCAAGAGAGGGTCGCAACGCAACTTGAATCAGGTCGATCAGACGAGAAAAGGAAGAGAACGGAGCGAAACGGCGGAGCAGCGCAGGAGGCCGCCGACCCAGCCGCCGGTCGGCGGGTCCAGGCCGCCCGTCGGCGACCACCGGCGTGTGAAGCGGCGGAAATTTCTGTATTGCTCACCAACCCAGCCGCCGGTCGGCGAGTTGGAGCCGGCGAGCTGTGACTTGTCGGTCGGCGGTTTCGGCGGGTTTTGGCTCCCGGACCTGTTTCCAGCCCACGAACTCACTTTTTGACCCCGGTTTTCGATAACTAGTATAAATAGACTTGTCTTGGACGAATTTTACACACTTTTATTCATTATTTTAGAGTTCCAAACTTATTTTACTTTCGAGGCTTGCTGTGAATATTCAAGAAAGAAGAATTCAAGTTTTATTCTACGAATCGTCATTCCGGTTTTTCTATTCTATTGCACATTTATTTTATGTCAATGCTTATTGTTATTTCTATTATTTCTATGGTTTTAATTATGTGTGAGTAGTCTTTTATTAATTCTAGGGTTTGCAAAGCATGATTGAAGCTATGTATTTAATTTAATCTTGTTATTTTTTCCCTTCCGATTATTGTGTTTAATTGTTCAAGAACTTTTGATTTCATGCTTAATTACTGATCACAATTGATGCATTCTAGCTAGTAAATTTGAGTCCTGGCGGAGATAATTAATTAGTGGGATTAATTGAATAATTTGATACACGTTCTAAGGAATCTGTAGAGGAATTTAAATCTGTGGTTCTATCGGGAGTTAGTAAATTAACCTAGAGACGAAAGTAATAGGTTGTTTGTTAATCTGCTTCTACCTTGAGACCCGGCGGAGATAGGTAGATATATTTCTGATTCATCACCTTTAATCGGATTAAAATTGGAAAAGATTAGGATTAGATTGAATCATAGTGGATACATGTGTGCTGCATTCCCTAGGATTAGTATTTCATTAATTAATTGAGTTTGATTGTTTGCTTAGTTTATTTGCTTGTGTTTATTTGATTCTATTTATTTTCTCTTATTTCATTTAAATTCGTGCCTAGTTTTAGTAAACCCATAAATTGGTAGCCTGGATAATGGAGAGTTGTTAGCTTAGTACTCAGTATTGTCAAATAATTAGTCCCTGTGGATACGATACTCGATTCGCTTGCTATATTGCATTGTCCTATGTTAGTTGCAGCTTAGTGCATAATAAATAGTGCATCAACTTTTTGGCGCCGTTGCCGGGGACTGAGTTTGATTTTTTTACTGATATTATTACTGACAATAATTTATTACTTCAGGTAGTGTATGAAAACAAGGTCTACACAGCCACACGTAGACCCTGTTCCTAATTCCCCTGATCGAGCCCCTAGATAGAGGAATAAGGAGCGCAGATTGAAAGAAACAGAGATGGCAGCCAACAACGAGACTGAGATGGAAGCATTGGCTAGAAGACTGCAAGAGATGGAGCTGCGGCTTGCTCAACAAACGGAGCCCGAACAAGAAGCAGCACCTCTAAATACGCTGTATCGGGCCCCGACTGAAAGATACTTAGGAGCCGGCTGGGGTGGCGACATCAACGCCAACAATTTTGAGCTCCGGCCTGCGTTGATCAACATGGTAGCTACATAGCAGTTCGGTGAACGGGCTACGGAAAATCCAACTGCTCATCTGGATGCATTCTTGGATATCTGTGACACTATCAAAATGAATGGTGTCAGCGACGACATCATTCGCATGAGGATGTTCGTCTTCTCACTGAGGGACCGAGCCAAGGAGTGGTTCAAGAGTTTGGACAAGGCGTCCATTACCACATGGGATCAAATGTGTCAGGCGTTCCTTGCCAAGTATTTCCCTCCATCAAAAGCGCAGAAGATCATTGCAGATATTACTCATTTCTCTCAGATGGGGGATGAGTCCATTTATGAAGCCTGGGAGAGGTACAGAGACCTTCTGCGGTCTTGTCCACAACATAGATTTAGCATCGATCAACAAGTTACGCACTTCTACAGTGGTTTGACGATCAATACAAAGAGATTGGTGGACGCCTCAGCTGGAGGATGTCTGGTGAATCACACTGCAGCCGAAGCACTGTGAATTATTGAAAAGATGGCAGCTACCAGTTATTAGTGGCCGATGGAGAGGCGAGAGACAAGGCCAGCAGCTGCAGTGGCCGAGTTTAGCATGGATGATTTGAGGGCTAAAGTTGAAATACTGAAGAACAAGTGCTCGAGAAGCGACAAGGTTCAGAACTCTCTACAGTGGAAAGTGTTAACTTCGTAAATCAGAGAAACTACAATGGCGGCACTTACAATAACGGACCATAAGGATTCCAGACCAATAATCCAGCGTATCATCCAAGCAATAGGAATCATCCGAACTTTTCCTATTGAAATCCCAACAATGCCTTGCCGCCTCCAGGTTTTGTTGCTCCTACTGCAGCTCCCGCTGAGCCGAAGAAGCCATCACTGGAAGATATGGTGGCACAGTTGATTGCTAATCAAAACAGTTTCATCGGGGCCATCGGCACAAAGATTGCACAAATAGAGATGACCATGAGTGCCTTATCCAAGCAAGTGAATATGTTGGAAGTCCAAGTGAGTCAATTGGCAAATCAAGTTGCCACACAGCATAAGCCGGGACAGTTCCCGAGTCACACGGAGGTCAATCCAAATGTGCACTGCAATGCTATTCAGGTGGTGTCCGGCGCCGCTCTTTCGCCAGCACCAAAAGTGGCGCCTCCTGCAGCTCCAAAGGTGGCACTACCTGTGTCCCTTCCTCCTCCTCCAAATTCTGCTGTTGATCATTTGTTTGACATTTTCAAGAAGGTACACATCAATATCCCTCTTCTAGATACTTTCCAGTTTGGCACAATTGGAGGTATTGGTGCAGTATGATCCAATGAAACCTATCATAATTGAAAAAAACACATAATTAAAAAAGTATAACATAAATACTAGAAAATATGTCAAACTAGTGTTGTAATAAATACCTGTACAAAATTATTATTATTTACAAATCCAATGACGATCACCTTATGTTGCAATTTCAATGGTGGGCTAGATCTTAGAGGGAGGTACGTAAGACACTGTTGTTTAGAGATATGAACCAATAGTACATTATATCTTGAGGCAATTAAATGACCCATGTCTGGCAGAGTCATCCAATTTTTATACGGGGCAGGAACTATATAACACGATAAAGCGTCTAACAGAGCTACAAATTCTGCTGATCCATAAAAGTCGACATAATAAGGTCGATGATTGCACAATTCTTCAACCAAATCTTCTCTGACCCTCAACCAATAATCTTCCCCAAAACCAAGCAAACCAGCAATTGCACGAAAACCACAATGTCCATCTGCTTTAACATCAAGTATATTAAGGACATATGGTTTTATATACAAGGGAAAAGAATCCAAAAACTCCGTTGTGTGATTACATCTTCTTAAAGGAATTTTATCTTGTCTTTTAATCTTCTTTGAATTCTCAGTGGGTTCTGCTTCATATTTCCAAGCTTCTGTTTCACCAATTTCAAAGAATGAAGGATCACGACGGGTTGAATGAATTTCCTTCAAAGAATGACATCCTTTCATTTTGGACTTCTCCAATGGAGGTATAAGAAACGTAGTTGCTGGATTAGCTAATTCTCTTAGTTTTCTTTTTAACGCTACCTTTCCAGCTTGATCAGAACTATTGAAGCGTGACTGTATTGTGTTTATCTCATCATCAATAGTCACCACACATGGATCACAGCTAAGTTGTACCTTTTCCAAGTTTAACTTCAACCAATGAGGATGTATAGTTGAAAGAGAGATGGGATGAAAATCTCTTAAAAACTCGGCAATTTCGTGCGCACAAGGCAGCCCATGTGTCCTTCGAATGACACACCCACATAATCTAGTGTCAATTCCAACATCATTTGCCCTCTTTGACTCAATGAGAATCATGTTTAGTGCCTTTCTCGACACTAATCCGCGCAACTCTCTAAATAATGCTGGTCCAAAATTATGTTCAACTACATTCAAACTTTGCTCAAATAAAGCTTTAATTTGAATGTGTTGCAACTCAATTAGAGAATTAATTGTTTTCCAAGAACTATCAAAATCTCCTTGAGATGAACCAAGCCATCTCTTCAACTTTGCATGTGCACTCTCAGCTCTACAAAAAAAAAAGATAAATATAATCAAACAAAATATTTTGTCAAATCTATTAAAATCACAATCAAATTAAATTAAATACAATACCTATTGGTAGTCATATTTCCAAAATGCATTATTTTGTCTGTCCAAGCTGACACAAATCTTTCTTTATATGGTGTTAGCCAAATATCTCTGATATACTTCAAAACTTTAGGGTAACTCACATAATCATTGCTAATGGAACTCAAATTTCGAGCATAATCATCCTCATTTGAAGAAAACATAAGGACACTCCAAGCAGACATGAAAGCATCAAATTTTTCTTTGCGTTCAAACAATTTTTTCGAATTCGCAAACACATTTTTTGATATATGGAATCTGCATAGAAGATTTGTTGTATCGGGGAAAACTCTTTTAATCGAATTCATCAATGCAAAATCTCTATCAGTTACAATCACCTTTGGTAATATATTTGATATCATCAAACTCTTTAGCATCTCCATTGCCCACTTGTAATTTTCTTCACGTTCAGCCTCCATGTAGACAAATGCTACAGAAAAAGTGAGATCTGTACATGTTACTCCCACGATTTCTAGCAATGGGAGGCCATATCGATTGGTTTTGTACGTGCAATCCCTAATCAACACAGATGGAAATGAATGCAAAATATCTATAGATAAAGGATGCGCCCAGAACAAATCTTTGATGCAATTCGTTAAATTATCACTCCTATGCCATTCCACATATTTACACTCATTCAACCTTTTCATGAGTTGTTGAATTTGTGATCTACCAGCTTTTTCTACAATTCGATGTTTCTGACGAACATTGTATATTGTCTTCATTGTAGTTGCATTCCTGTTATTCTTTTCTTTAATGGACATGAGTATATTTCTTGGTTTGATTAAATTCTTTGTCATGTCAAAGAGCAAAGTCTCTTCTTCTTGATTTAATCTTCCAAGAAATGAGTGTCCCTGAAACTGATCAATAGGCTGATGATTATGAGATCCACACACAACTTTGATAAGCCATTCGTCATCATTTTCCAGTTTCACACCTTGCAACATAAATGGACAACCAATTTTTTTTGTCCCCATCCTAGTACGAGATATTTCCTCCACTTTATCAATGTTCTTAATTAGGAAGTCTATAAGTTCCACCACGCTCACAACCAAGTCGCAATCTAGCTTTTCTTCCACCATTTTGAGGTTGAGAAGATATGATTATAACGATATAACCTAATTTTTTCCCAATCTCTCGTTCCCATGCTACTAAATCCTCTTTACTCTTAGAAATCTACAATATACGTTAATGAATTATATGATATCAACACTTATAAATACGATCACTACAATTTAAGTAAATTTTTAACTTACAGTTTTAGTACAAAATGCATCATGCGAATTCAATAAATTTATCTGAGAGTCGATATTCATAACCTGTCATAGTCGATAGTAGCGGAATTAGTAAAATAATGGAATTAATGCTAATTTAATTGATTAAAATCACAGTACAAGAAGATCTATTGAAGCCTTGAACAATCATAAATCAGGCAAATCATTGAATTAAATACCATAATGAAGAAATAAGAATTATTTCATCTAAAGAAACCACTAAAATAATATATTACAACAAAGCCTACAAACCACTAAAAGTTGCTGATTTTCGAGACTCTCATCATACTCTAATATGCAATTCGAATAGAAAATATACTCAACGAAACACGCATTAATTTTAGCATAAACATCCAGAATCAAATGCTCACATGAACACATATCGAAAGCCTAGAAAGTAGAGAAACAAGTCATAACTATAGGAAAGAAACAGGTCATAACTATATACATCAAAAGTAAAATTCATTATCCAATTATATATAATTTTACTAACACCAAAAATAATTATTGAAAATTCCTCATTATAAATGATGTTGATATATTTTTATGGGCACACGCAATTAAATTATAAGCATATCATAAAAAATTATTTGACAACGACGGTATAATTCCCATCATCTAGAGTTAACGGTCTGTCAAGAGGGGTCTGACGGAAGGGCCTAATAGAGCCCCAAAAAAAAGTTTAAGGGCTCAATTGAACCAAAAAAAGTACAGGGGCCTAAGAGATCCCCGCCAAAAAGTACAGGGGCCTGACCCTTATCCCAATTAGTGGGGGCTGTGAAGAGTAAAACGGGAGCTGTGTTTAGAATTTCCCCTGTTTTTTTTGTTTGTTTGTTTTTTTTCTGTTTTCTATTCTGGCCCAAGAGGCCTAAACAAAAATACCAAATTCTCTTGGGCTTTCTCCGAGTTACAAATCCAGGTGAATCTATATTTTTATTTTTATTTTAAGAAAAAAATTCTAAATACAACTCCCATTTTACTAATAAAATATATAAATAAATATAATAAGACCTTTTATACACCTAAGCCCCCCAAAACCTCTTTTTTAACTGAAATATGAATTTAAAATCAATTATAAATCTAAAGTAGGAAACAATCAACCACAGTAATTAATAATACTATTTAAACAAAAATTAAAAAATAAAAAGTTAAGAAAAATTATGATAAAATTAACCATCATTAATAATTATTAAATAGAACCAAAAAACTAAAAACTAAAACCATAAAGAAAAATCGAAGAAAATTTCGAGTATGTCTTTTGGACCTTTTCCCGAATTTTAATAATGAAATATCAGTGAAACACCAAAAAATGGGATTCAAAATCGAAGAAAATTTCGATTATGCCATTAAAGTCAAACACGGTGGCTGTGAGCATTTAACTAAAAAATGATATAGCGACAAAGTTTATAGCTTGCTTGGACAAGACGATTAAATTTCCCACTTACCCAATTTGATACTAATAGACATTGACACCAGGTCTACGGCGGCGGGAAGTGTAACGATTTTTCTATCGGTTAAACCAGATTAGCTAAACTAGCTAAGCTAGTGGAGATACTTTATTTCATATATCGCCGCCGTTGAAGAAATATGCTGGTAGTGAAGAAGGAAAACTATCTCTCACACAGACTGAGATACAAAAGGGAGGATTCGAAGAAGGGGGATAGTGGAAAAAGTGTAGAGAGAGAGAGAGAGAGAGAGAGAGAGAGAGAGAGAGAGAGAGAGAGAGAGAGAGAGAGAGAATCAACATAATGGAGATATCCAATATATATAAATATATTCTTCTCCAACTTATTCATAAATCATAAACAAGAGAATTAAGCAGAATAAGCAAGGAATCTAGGATGAATAAAGGAGGGAAAAGTGATATTGAGAGCAATGGAGAAATTACTTTACCTCAATCGGAATCATTTCCAATTGACCTCGGATTTCCAGAATATTCACATGGTTAGTTGGATTTTAAATCACATGTAATAATCCCTTCAATATATGTGTGTGTGTATGTGTGTGTGTATATTTCAGTCTTTTGTAATTGATCAACTGAGAATATATAATTTCATAATCCCATGCATGTGCTAATTAAATTATGTTACAGCTTGAATACTTCAAATTTGCATAATAGTACTTATTTAAACTTGGAAGTGATGATTTGGTAGATGCTTCAGAAATAATGATGAAAAAAAATGCAAATCTGAGCAATACACGAAACAAGCATCGCACCACTCCCCTTCAACGTGCAGTGTTCTATGGACATAAAATAACGGCTATGCATTTCCTCAGATCAGCTCAGGTTGATGATTTATTGGAACCGGAATGGATTGAACTCTTGCTTGTCTCTATACGCAGCAGAATGTATGGTATGTATATCAGAACTATCGATCTAAGAATTAAAATATAATCATCAATTATGACTTTTTTTTTTTGCATGTGTTAATTAATTGTTGGGATAAGGGTCACGCAGGCCCTGTACTTTTTGGCGGGAACCTCTTAGGCCTATGTACTTTTTTTTGGTTCAATTGGGCCCTTAAACTGTTTTTTTTCGGCTCTATTAAGCCCCTCCGTCAGGCGCCTCTTGATGGGGCCGTTAACTCTAGATGAAACGACGTCGTTTCATCAATTTTTCAAATAAAAAAAAGGGATAAGGGTCACTTAGGCTTCTCAACTTTTTTTTTTGGCTCAATTGAGCCCTTGAACTTTTTTTTTGGTCTATTGGGCCCCTCCGTCAAATTCGTATTACAATGACGTCGTTTTATGTGTTATTCGAATAAAAAAAATTCTAAATTCAATTTAAAAATTCACTCGCCCCAATTTTAACATCTCCCGACCCGATAATAATTAAACCCACCCCATTTAGATTCAGATATTTTTACTTGGAATTTCTATTTCTAAAATCAAGAAACAGAACGACAATCTCAGATCAAAAACCCAACCTGCGTGGGAAGAAAAGCAGACCACCAATCCAAGATACACGGAATACAGAGCATACTGCAACAAATATAAGCCGTTAGATCTGATCAACGCACCATAAATCATACAACAATTGAAGAAAATAGAAAACCTTGGAAAGTTCATGCATCATCTTGTGCAAATCAATTTGGTTCTTGCTGAAGAGGAAAATCGATTTTTAAATTATAATTAGAATTTTTTTATTCTTATAACATATAAAACAACATCGTTTTAATACGAACTAACGGTCCCATAAAGAGGGCTTGACGGAGGGGCCCAATAGACAAAAAAAAAAGTTCAGGGGCTCAATTGAGCTAAAAAAAAAGTTCAGGGGCCTACGTGACCCTTATCTCCTTATTTGGAAAATTGATGAAACGACGTCGTTTCATCTAGAGTTAACGGCCCGTCAAGAGGGGTCTGACGGAAGGGCCTAATAGAGCCCAAAAAAAAAGTTTAAGGGCTCAATTGAGCCAAAAAAAAGTACGGGGCCTAGGAGGTCCCCGCCAAAGTACAGGGGCCTGCGTGACCCTTATCCCTTAATTGTTTATGAAATTACCACATGAAAGGTATTTATAAAATGTTTTTGGTCCCAAAATCAACCGGACACTTAATGACATTTAAATCTTGGGACCAAAAAAGTTAAAACATTAAACTTTGGACAAAAAAATTACAGGACATGTTATGAATAATGTTCTGTATGGGACTAAATTTGCAAAACGTTTTGGGACTAAATTTGCATTAACGTTTAACGGCAAATGTGACGGCGAGGATCAATTTTGCATATCGTGGTCCAATGGGACCAATTTAGAATGTTTGGGACCAAAATCGCGAAGGTGCATGTCCTGTGGGACCAGTCTTGCAATTTTCTCTATATAAAATATATTATTTGGGACTGAAAGTGTTGTGACCATATTCTTATAGGATCAAAAGTGTAATTAACTCCTAGTTTTTTTTTTTAATTCAGGTTGTAGATAGTTAGTTTTATTTTCTTATATTCTAGATTTTTAGTTAATCTATCTTTCAAGCCCAAATTGTTAACATAAAATGACTAATTATATATATATATATATATATATATATATATGCAGGTGTAGCTTTAAAAATATTGGAAAAGGATGAGAGTCTCGCAGTAAAGAAGCTGGGTACAGATCGACAAATTACAGCTTTGCATGTCCTAGCTCAACTAGATTTATCAGCTGGTATCAAAATATAATCTTAATTAATATTTGAAAATTTATTTCCAAATCATAAACTATAAATATTAATTAGGAACTGAATGAAACATATACTTACTATCTCCCTACCACATCTCTGTTAATCTATTTTAGGGTTGAAAATTAAGGATCAAGCAGAAATGGACAGTCATGATCTTCGCAAGCTGTTGGCTGAGGGGCTCTGGGCAGAGATTCAAAAACTGGGAAATGACAAGGTGCTCGAGCTGATAAATAATCCTCCAATTCTACACGATGCAGCAAAATTCGGAAATATGGAGCTTATAGCTATGGTTATTAGAGCATACCCGGAGCTTTTAGAGCACACCAACGACGAGGGACACTCTATATATCACATTGCTTCTATGTATCAACAAAAGTTCATGCTTGAACTCATCAAGCAACCACGAAAAATTATAGATTTCACAGCAATCTCAGAAGACGTAAATGGTAACAACGTTTTGCATTTAGCTGGGAAATTACAATATCTTAAGGGATTGCAGATTATTGCCGAGCGTGATGTTCAAATGCAAAGAGCGTTTGCGTGGTTCAATGTACGTAGTCAGCCAATTTCACTGCTAGTTATTTGCTTTGATTGCCTCTGGACATAAATTGACATCACTATATATATATATATATATATATATATATATATAATGTTATATGCTGCGATTTCGTACAGGAAGTGAAGGCAGTTGTACCACCTTTTTTTCAAGATATGAGAAACAGAGATGGGTACACACCTATTGAAGTATTCTGGATGGAGCATAGGGAATCTTTAGCAAATAGCGAAGCATACATGAAGAAAACATCGGAATCTTGCATGCTCATCTCAACTATTATTCTAACGTTGGTGTTTGCTGCTGCGTTTGCTCCACCTGGAGGATTCAATCAAGATACCGGGATTCCAATACTCTTGAAGAGGAATTGGTTTGCATGTTTCATCATATTTGAAGTGTTGGCTTTGTTCACCTCAACCTACAGCATCTTAGGTTTCTGGTCCATCATTTCATCCAACTACAGAGAAGAAAAATTTCTCATCTTGCCGCATCACTTGAGACACGCAATGTGTGCCCTTTTGCTCTCCGTCTTTTGCGCCATCTCAGCTTTCTTGTCCGCCTTCTATTTAGTCTTTGCTGGGGAGAGGAAAATACTCGTCATCTCCTTTATGCTTCCTCTCTACATGTTGCTCGTCGTCGGAGTTTCGTTTCAGCTCTTTAGGGCTCGTTTACTTCGGTGGATGGGATTGGGTGTGATATCCCATGAATTTAAAGTTAAATTTACAAAACATGAAATATATGGTGTGATAAAATATATAAACATATGAAGGAGATGAAGGATAACTCATAACCCACTTGTTATGAAAGGATATGAATCCTTCAATTAGTCCTTATTCACAAGGAAAAATATGTAAATGTTTGTGTTATACACATTCATTTCAACAAAACTTTGTATAATTTTAGCCTTGCATTAGTGGGATATCCCTATCATCCAAAGTAAACAAGGCCTTAAGGTATTGCGGAAGAACAAAAGTCTACAACCTTACAAATTTGGAGCCTCCATATTTTACTCCTTTTGTTCCTGTTTTTGAAGTTCATACCGTACGTCTTCTAGTTTTCGAACTCGATCGGATAATTTACTCAATACATGAAATTGTATATGTTATGTTGTTTTCATTTCAGTTATGTACAACATTGCATCAATACCAATCATCATTCGGTGGAAGCTTGATTATTACACACTCCTTTAAACTCACAAATTCACTACCTACATTCTTCAAAAGAATTTCAACGCCATCAAGTAATTCCACCAGTTTTACAAGGATTCAAAGTACCAAATTCATCATCATCATAGATCTGCAAAAGTTCGATCCTTTCTGTAAGTTCTCCAACTCGAATTCATGTTGCAAATTCTTAGATTTAACAATGTTTCAATTCATACCAAATATTTATGAAAACTAGATGAGATAGATTTTAATTAACAAATATCACATATCACGGTTCTGCACAAACCTTTGTTTCAATCATCAACTCATAACAATTACAATCACCCACATCATATCGTCAACCAAATTTCTACAAACACACACACACACAAACACACACACACGGTTCTGCATTTCAGATAGTATTTAGAAATTTAATTAAAAGATTTCAAAGATATCTAGCAATTAAAAAATTAAAGAAAATAGAAGAAAAGAGGGGAAGAAGTCGTCGGATCTTGTTCAGATTCTGGTCCAGTATTAGTTTCTCTGGTCGGAGTCGTCTATGTCGGTAGTCTTTGGTGCTGGTCTCAGCGGCGGCGAAGTAGCTCGCCGGAGTTGAGTTATCTCGACCTACAGTTATCTAAAGTCGGGATTGCGGTGGAGTCGTTAGTGACTCTGTGTCCACGACCTTCATGTCGTCAATCGGCGGTAAGGTATCGCCGGCGAAGAAGAAGTAGAAGAAGAGAGGGTGAGAATTTGGGGATTTTACGTGTGGCTCAGTTGTGCAGTGTAGATGGGGAGAGTGAAAGCAGAATTGCTTTTATTTCGCTTAATTTTTTTTAATATATTCTAATTAGGGATACATGAATCTTAAATATGAAATTTAAATTAAAATAAATCATAATAAATTAAAAAATAAAAAAAATTAATTTTTTTAAAAAAATATTGAAGAGTTGCAACAGCGAATGCAACATGATTTACAATATGAGGTCCCATTTTGAGAGAAAGAGTCTTTTATTAAAATATTTAAGTTTTGTTATTTTTTACTGAGTTTTGAAATTTTAGAAATTATAAAAGAATCCAAGAAAGTTTAAGAACTAGATTTAGTCCCATCTATTTATTTCAAAATTCAAAATCTGCCTAGAAACCTTCCTGAACATAAAATTTTGGCCAAGAATTTCATAAATTGATTAAATAAACTTATAAATTTCTAATTTTCAATATTATTAAAATTAGAATTTGGCCCAAATGATTTATTTGAGATTATTTTGAAAGTAGGTGCGGCGCAAATATATAGGACCCTCGCCCGTTTTGTAAATCACTGCTCGATCTTACTTGTTTTTTACTCTCTGGTAAGTAAATTTCAGTTTTGATGTGGGTAAGGTTATTATTTTCATATATGAATTTTACATTTTAGGACTTTTTACTTTTGTTTGTTGGCTCTAAAGTAAATCAATTGTTTTTTTTTCAACTTGGATTCAAGCCATGTCTCAGAGTGAATGTGAGAGTACAGGGAGTAATTCATCGAGCCAGGTATTCTTTCGGCTTTTCTCTCTAATTATTGGCAGCAATTGCAGATTTATCATGTACTTAGGATGAACTCAAATACATTAGTAGCACAACAAAACAATGAACATTCTACAGTAACTAAGCTATACATTTGAGGAAGAGTTCTATTGAAGTTGCAATTGAAATATTTAGATGTTTCTGGAGTAGAGTATTTTTGTTCTTTAATTATTCTCTTTGATATTTATAATTTTATATGGCTACTCTGATTATTATTTTGTTGTCGAAGGTAACCCGCAGCCGCTACCGAGATGTGCACTGGGTAAACCCCACCCCTGTGATAGCCTGCAAACCGCACAGGAGAGGTAAACCACACGTGACAAGCCAGGTGTGACAGGCTCACACCTACTCTGATTATTATTACCCCTTAGTAATTTAGACTATGATGAAAAAAATGATGTTTCATAATAACTTGTGTTTCTGCAAAATAATATTGAAGGGGGTTGGCACTTGGAATATCTCTATGGTTCATAGTTATTTTTTTCTTTCACCATATTGCTTAGATGATTAATGTTTCTCAATTATCATGTGTGATTATTCAATGGATCAATTGAAGAATCTAATTTTAATAACGCTGCAATTTTAATAGAGCTAGAGAAAAAAAGAAAAAAAAATACATGAATTTTTGTGTGTGTTTTGTAACTGTGAACAACACCCACGCGCCTCATACAGCTAAAGAAACAATCTGCTGAATATATATCTCTATGTTGTGATCACTGATCAGTGATCACTAATGAAACTAGATGGTACTTAAATAATGTAAACTATCAAGGCATATTTTGAATTGAAGTGCAACTTTCGTTGATGTTTAATGCATAGAGTAACAGAGTATAACTCATGTTATAACCTGATAAACTTAGGGCTTTTATGCATATTTCGGGTGTGTTTCTACATATTTTATGGAGTGATTGCATTTGTTATGTGACTATTTTGAGTTAAATTGCTTTATGTGTGTGCGGTCACAGGTTTATCAAGTTTTGACAGGAAAATCGCCTATTTTCTTCATCTGCTTATGCTTTCTTGATTTGTATGTCTTGTGAATTTGTTTGACCATCAAATGCACATGTGTAGTTAATTATTTATCATTCAAGAGAGTTTAATTAATTAATTCCGTCCTTCTGGCTATCATTAGCCATGTCTTATAGTTATTGGTCGGAGCCCCACGGTGGGCGCCAAATTGTAGAACTCGAATTCTATAATTAATAAATCAAGGATCCGACTCCGGCGATCTACAAAACAAAGCAAAAGACATGAAGCCGACGGATTGTCAGAGAGTTGATGAACGTTCGGTCTCCGATGCTCAAGTCAGAAATCTATAAAAGGATGAAGTAATAGTAACAATTGCGAAAAAGTGAGGTTAAACAATGTGCGTCGAATGATTATGTTCTAGAACGAGTATTTTTATACTTAAATGCCTACTATTCAATCGCCTTGTACCCTTTTTATAATAGTTCACATGCGAGAAAATTTCACTTTTTGTCTTATAGGACACACATTAGTTTAATTTTGATCTCGATATTATCAATTTTGGTCCTTTTTCAAAAAAATCGCTCAGTTTTAATCCCATAGGTTAAGATTATCAATTTTGGTCCCATGATTTTTAGGCCAAAAGCGGGACCAAAATCGATATTTTCTCTGTTTGGAACCAAAAATGATAGTATCAGGATCAAAATTGAACTGAGGTGTGTCCTGTGGGACCAAAAGTGAAATTTTCTCGGTTGCATGCAACCATCTTTCTTTTTTCTCGGAACGGCTAACTCCTAGTTGTTTAAATTCAACTTCTTTATCTCTTATAAGGTTTTGACTCAATCTGTAGGGTTTCTAACTAGGTCATCACAAAATTTTACTCCTATTACCGTGAAGTGCTCGACCCTAGCTGAATCGAGGCCCTTCAGTTGTCGAACCTTGTTCTAGGTCTTACCGATAAGAGCCTCTAGAACCAGATAGTTTGGCCCATTTCCACACACACACACACACACACATATATATATATTGCATATTTATAACACAATATTTAGTAAGTTTATCATAAAAGTTATATTTTGATATTTAATTTAATATCTAAATTATAATTAAAAATGAACTATTTGAAATTAAATGTAATAAATAATAATCTTTTATTTTTTCGATCAATAAAATTAAACTTTAAAATGAATAATCAATAAAAATTAAAATATAATGATGTATATGTAAATTATAAGATATAAAACTTGTAACGCCCCAATCCCAGTAGGACCAAAACGTCACCAAAAATATGCGTGCATGCTTACGTGATAAATAATTTTTAAGAATTTAAAGCAAATTTATAAATAATTTAAAAACGGGTAGCACCTCAACTTAATATGTTCAAACCACGCGTCAGGCGTTCTCAAAGTCAACTTTCAACAAGTCTTTTCAAAATCATTGACTCACATGTACATTATATAGTCAATCAAGCCACACATTCAAAACTTCTATGGCCAACCCTTCTATACAATCAAAATATTTTTATATGCAATCAAAAATTGACCACTAAAAGTTTTGCAGAGTATCAACGGAAATATTTAATATTTATTATACAAATATAAGTATAAAAAGGTTTTAAGCAAAAACCACATAAGGGTCAACCGTCTAACCCACTCCAACACCTCATCATCAACCAGCTCGGTCTCCAGGACCTGAAAATAGTTGAAAATATTTGGGTTGAGTGACAGAAAACACTCAGTGGGTTCTAACATTCGTCCAAGTCATACTTTATACTTTAAAATTGTTATGTTGTATAAATCATGGAAATCAATCATGAACATACTTATAACAAAGTTTACTCTTCTTTGTTGGATGAGAGACTCAATGTGATCCCATGAATATTTTATGGTTACTTATCTAGACATTAGTCATAAAGTAAACCGTCTATACTTGTAATTCGGAATTCCTCTTTGCATGCAGTCTCAAACATCGAATCATTGCGTAAACAATGTTATTAAAACATTTAACATCCTTTTTATGGATGAATTTAAAACATAGTTGTGAGTTATAGAAAAACTCACCATGATGATCTCAAAGTGCAGTGCAATTTAAACTTGAAATGTGTTATGCTTTCAGCTCGTGTCGACCTACAAAATTAGAATTCTAACTTAGAATTCTAATATAGGCCAATAAAATAATAACTTAGGTCATAAATAACTAAAATAAGATTTTTTTTTATAATTTGAGATTGTTTAGAATTGAAATGGAGTCAAACGGGCGAATAATGCGCATTTTACGGGCTGAGTCAATTGAATAACCTTGATTAAGAATTTATCGGACTTCCTGGACCACTTTGAATGTATAAATATGAATTGAACTGAATTCAATGATTAAGAAGCTTGATTTCACATATAAGAGTGAATTATAAACTTTAGAAAATCTTTTGGGGCAAAATATAAAATTTTAGCAATTATAGAACTTAATTGCACTTTTATGAAAATTTTAACTTAACCCCAAGGACTAAACTCAAATTGGAAGAAAATAGATTTAGGAATTGGGCTCATTTATGATATATTAACTTTTGGCCCAATTCATATAATTTAAAAATATTTAAAATAAGTCCAACTAGTTATGTTTTTGGTTCCCAAAATGAGTTCAACTCATCACTACTACCTTCCCGATACCTCTTGCCTTCCTTTTATCGGTGATACCTTCCTTTAAAAAATATTTAATATTTAATTAACAAATCTTAAAAAAAAAAAAATGAGGATGTAGGTGTGAGGGATGCCCTAGGTCGATGCCTAGTGGCCTCCCACCCAGAGGCGCCATGTCACATGTAGAGAAACGACAAAGTAAATGTGGTTCAGATCCATCGCTAATAAAATTTGGCATATATAATAGACTTAGATCAATTTATTAATGATGTAATTAAAGATATAATTTTCCAGTCCAGACCCATTCTTGAAGGCTGGTAAATTAGCTGGCTGCTGTAAGTTAACACTGAGTAAAAAATAACAAAGTTGAAATGCGAGCCATGAAATGTATTTCTTATAGGACAAATTAAGAATTGACTTTACATCCGACAATTAACCTTAAAAAAAAACCGACAATTTGTTCTGGTGTTTTTTCTTTACATAAAAAAATATCACAAAATAAAACTATTGATAAAATGATACATACTTTTTAGAATATTTTATAAATCTGTCATGTAATTAAATTTTTAATGGGGAGATCTCATGTGTAGTTGGTGTATGGGAATGAGTCCATCAGACCCATCCAAACATATTAAGAGGAAATAACAGTCCAAAAACTTTCCCATGTTATGTATCACACGCGCGTGGGCCACGTTCGCCCACGCCCTCAATTTTTTCATTATTTTTTATTTCAGTATTTTTTTTTTGCTAGTTTCTAGTTTTTTCTCAAAAGTTATATATCTTAAAATAAAATTAGTGAACCTTAAAATTAAAGTGAATTGGTTTTATTTGTTTGAAGTAAATATAAATATATACCTTAAAGTGAAATTAATGAATCATAAAATAAAGTGAATTAATTTAATTTTTTTGTTATTCGGCGACTCGTGCAACATATGGGCTCATGCATTGCGCTCGATAATTATTTTAATTTTTTTCAAAATAAATATAAACGGTGATTGAAAAAAAAAAATCTAATTTTGAAATAAATATACGCTAAGGGAATTCAACCTGACTTCTCAATTGATCCGGCCCTTCCTAACTAAAAACCAAAATCCCTTAAAAAAACAACTAAATAAAAAAAAGATGACATAACATGAGATAGATAATTGAATGAAATCATCTGCTACACTTCATACAATTCTTTGTGTACATAATTAATTTTATTAGTTTTTCTTCAATTTTTTATTCAATTTTAATTTATTTTGCTTTAATTTAACTTTAGACTTGTTATAGGGTACGTTCATTCTATCCAATTAGGGTATAATTATTCTTTTGCGAAATAATCAATTATTAATTAAAAATGAAATTAAATACTGAAATATAATTATATCGCTAATTGGGTCGGATGAACCTGTTGTGTTATTTCTCTATATTTTTTGGTTTTTCCTTTCCCTATCTTGTAAGGATTGTATTTTTTTGTGAGGTTTTGTAATAAAGATGAGAACTTGGTATAGAAAAGGGGGAAGAGATTGAGAGAAGATAAGAGGGAAATAGAGAAAAGTAGTAGGATAACGACTAATTCATTTCTTGTTCATAAAGTTTATAAACCTGGTATTTATATCCCAGGTGCTTACATCATAACATTAAACCCTAAATATAAGCATATGATATTTCCTAAAATACTGAATTGGGCCGCTAAGATATGGGCCTCTTTAAGGGAATTAAACATAAAACACATATTTGAAAGTAGCCCGCTTCAGCCCTGCGTTGAACCTGACCCGAACGCTCATTTAATCCTCACTCATCTCTCGACTTGCAATCCCTAATTCAAAACTTCTTTAAGATTCAATCTTTTCTTCATCGGCACAAGCCCTAGCCCCCAATTTCTCAATTTCGCCACCCATTTCAGTTCTGTCCACGACATTACCGCCGCTCTTTTTAGATCCTTGTCCACAAGGATCATTCTTGCCCACCAATTTGGTCGCGAGACGGGAATCCTCCCAAGATGTCAAGCCCTGATCGGCTTCTCCCCAAAGAATCAAGCTTTGAACAATGTCACGTCCGCGACATCGTAGAAGCCGTTCTGCAAGTAAGCCGCATGGTGCAATGTGAAAAAGGCCATCATTATCGTGAGCTGGAAGAGATGCAGTAAGAATAATGGAGCTGCGCAACACCTTCTTAAGCAGGGAGACGTGGAAGACAGAGTGGATCCTCGATCCGGCAGGTAATTATAGCATATAGGGGCCATAATACCTTGCCGACAGCTTCGTGTTTTGCCATAGGGCTACCGATTGCTGTCGAAAAGGTTGAAGCTTTAGATACACTAGGTCCCCTACCTCAAATTCTCTCTCTATCCTCTTTGAGTCTGCATATACCTTCATCCGGTTCTGAGCCGAGTGTAGGTTAGCTTTGAGTTCTGTCATAAACTGCTGTCTGTCCGCAATCACTTCCTTAACCTCTGCATTCTCAGTAGAAAGATAAGATTGGAGGGAGTAATTGGGTGGAGGATACCCGTAGAGGGCCTGAAAAGGGATAGCTTTCAAACTGGTATGATAATTAGTGTTATATCAGAATTCAGCTAGGGAAAGCCACTTAGACCAGTGCTTAGGGTGTTGATGGACCATGCACCTTAAGTAGGTTTCAAGACATTGGTTTACCCTCTCTGTCTGTCCATTAGACTGTGGATGGTAGGCTGATGTCATATCCAAAGTAGTCCCCATGAGTGTGAATAACTCTTTCCAGAATGAGCTAGTGAAGATCTTATCTCTATCTGTAACAATGCTTAGTGGCTGTCCATGGAGCCTATAGATAGTGTCCAGAAAAACCTTGGCTCTAGAGTGAGCTGTGTAGGGATGAGAGATAGCTATAAAGTGCCCATATTTAGTAAGCCGATCCACCACTACCAAGATAGCATTCTTGTGGAAGAAAGTAGGCAATCCCTCTATGAAATCCATAGTTATGTGTGTCCAGGCCTGATTGGGAATCTGCAAAGGTTGCAGCAGCCCAGAGTATGGTCCTCCAGAAGCCTTGCTAAGACTGCAGGTATTGCATTTGCTTACCCACTGCTCTACATCTTTTTTCATGTGGGGCCAGTAAAATAGTCTCTTCAATCTGATATAGGTGCCATAGATTCCAAAATGCCCTCCATAGGAAGAATCATGCATTTCCCTGAGGAGTTGTTGTTTGATATTAGTCCCAGCCCCAATGACAATTCTGCCCTTGTACCTGAGCAAATCACCCTTGATCTCATACCCTGGATAGGTATCTCTGTCTAGCAACTTAGAATTCAAAATGTTAGTAGCCCAAGCATCATTAGTATAGCTCTCCACGACCTGTTGCATCCAAGCTGGTACTGCAGTGGTAATGATGCAACAGTCCTCTAGGGCAGGTGGTTTCCTAGATAAGGCATCCGCAGCCCTGTTGCAAATGCCCTTCTTGTAGTGAATTTCATAATTCAACCCCAAAAGTTTAGTAATCCACCTTTGCTGCATTGGATTCATGATGTTCTGATCCAAGAGGTGTCTTAAAGCCTACTGATCAGTCCTTATAATGAATTTGTGACCCTGTAGGTAGTGTCTCCACTTTTGCACAGCCATCAGCACTGCTAGGAACTCCTTCTCATAGATAGATAAAGACTGGTTTCTGGGGCATAGTGTTCTACTCATGTAGGATATGGGTCTGCTCTTCTGCATGAGGACTGCCACAATCCCTTTCCCACTTGCATTAGTCTCTAGGATGAATGGTAGAGTAAAATCTGGTAAGGCCAAAACATGAGCATTTACCATGGCTTCCTTGAGGGCCTCAAAGGCTGCAGTGGCCTCCTGAGTCCAGTGGTAGTCTCCCTTCTTTAATAAGGATGTAAGTGGCTTGCACAGAGCTGCATACCCCTTGATAATCTGCAGTACCCTGTGAGCCCCAGAAAACCCCTTAGTTGTTTCAGGTTAGTAGGAATGGGCCAACTTCTCATAGCAGCAACTTTGGTTGGATCAATTGATACTCCTGCTGCAGAGATGCTATACCCCAGGTACTCTATCCTTTCCTGACCAAAATGACATTTACTCTGTTTAGCAAAGAGTTTATGCTGCCTTAGGATGGCCAAAACTTCCCTTAGATGCTGCAAATGCTCCTCCCAGGTTGAACTATAGACCAGGATATCATCAAAGAAAACAAGCACTGATTTTCTGAGCTGTGGTCTAAATACCTTGTTCATTAAGGATTGAAAAGTGGCCGGGGCATTGCACAAGCCAAATGGCATCACTAAGAATTCATATTGACCATTATGTGTACTAAAAGCTGTTAAATACCTGTGTTCAAGTTTCATTAAGATCTGGAAATATCCTGACCTGAGATCAATTTTAGAAAAATACTTGGCTCCCTGCAGCTCATCTAAGAGCTCTTCAATGATAGGTATTGGATAATCATGTTTGATGGTTAGGTTGTTGAGATACCTGTAGTCTACACACATGCGCCAAGTCTCATCCTTCTTTTTCACCAAGAGGTCAGGGGAAGTAAAAGGGCTCCTGTTATCCTGTATCATACCACTATCCAACAACTCTTGGACAATTCTTTCTATCTCAGCCTTTTGGACATGAGAAACTCTATAGGGGTATCTATGCTTGGGTAGGCTGTTTGGCTTGAGCAATATCTGATGCTCAGTACCTATGCTGGGTGGTAGTTCCCTTGGTTCTTCAAATACATTCTTGAATTCTCTTAACAGGCCTTCTAGTTTGTGATTGTGGTCATAGTGATCAACCTTTAGTTTTACCATAAACACCTCTCCAATTGGGCAAGGATGTGTGTAGTGCATCATTTGGTAGAGGTGGGGTCCAGAAATCATGTGACATTCCCCCATCTTTATTAATGCCTGGATCTTAACCCTCTTGCCCAGCAGGTTGACAGTGAATGTCATTTTATCATAGTCCAGCTCAATGGGTGTGCATGCCTTGAGCCAGTCACCCCTTAAGATCAAATCACAGGCCTCTGTTGCTAGTGTCCTAGGGGAATAGGTGAACTGGTGGTCCTGCATAGACCACTGAAACCCAGTTACCTTAGTAGAGCTAACCATTCTGTTACCATTAGCAACCTTAACCAAGAGGGGCTTGGTGGGTTGTAGAGTGCACCCTAGGTCTCTTGCAGTGGCTTCTCTTATAAAGCTGAGTGTGCTTCCTGAATCTATAAGTATGTGGAGGCTATGGTCTCCAACCTGCCCATAGACTCTTATTGTGGTGAAACCTCCCTCCTCAGAGATGACATTCAAGGCCATTGGAACCTCCTCTAGGTCTGTAGGTGAGAATTCCCCTCCATCAGTAGACATTGACTGCGCAAAATCTAATTCCTCCTCTTCACTCATAATCATGTAGGAAATCCTTGATTTACATTTGTGCCCCCACTGTAAAAGCTTCATCACAATTATAGCACAATCCCTTTTCTCTCCTTGCTGCCATCTCTGCTGCTGTAAGGAGTTTGAATGGTGGCTTTGCAGTTGTAGATGGAGATTTACTGTTGGGAGGACTGCTAGAGTAGTCCCTCCTTACCCCTGCAGCCAGATGAAGCTTAGCATTGCCCTTGAACTTCTTAGTCATGGCTTCTAGGTTGAGAATTTGTTGCTGCCCCAATTCTATGATATGGGCTAGTGTGGCAGGTTTAAACATGTGAATCAAGGGTTGAATGTCCTCCCCTAACCCACTTATAAAACTTGTTATGAAGTAGTCCTCAGTGAACTGCCCTTTGTTCAACAACAACATGCAAGCCTTAAGCTCTTCAAACCTGTCAACATAGTCAGGGTATGAACCAGTATGCTTAAGTTTGTTAAACTCAGCAATTACTTTGGCATCCCTAATTTCTTCAAATCTAGCAGACATAACATCAAGAAATTGTTCCCATGATAGATCACTCTCCCTAAGGGCTAGATTCTGAAACCATTGTGAAGCTTTACCATCAAAATGCATGGTAGCTAATAGGACCTTCTAATCATCTGGGACATTAGGGACCATCCTAAAGTAGCTTTGGCATTTGAGGATCCATGCTCGGGGTTGATCCCTATCAAATCTAGAGAAGTCCAACTTAGGGAGATGTGGAGGTGAATGTTTACTTGTATCATACCACTCTTTGCTGGGGATAACGTGGTGTGGTCGCGGTTGATTACTCTCACTCTATCCGGCAGAGCTAGGACTGCCCAGAATAGAACTTCCCATAGCAGGAACTTTTCCTTTATCCATATTTGAGAGCTGCAGTTGGATGGATCCCAGGGTATTAGCAAGATTATCAAACTTACTGTTAACACCTTGCATCAAACCTTTAAGTTCATCATTGGATTTGGAGATCTGTTCTTGCATCTTGAGTTCTGCGGCTTCTTGTTTTAATGACTCAGCTTTTAGCACCTGATCCAATTGGTTTTGATGTTCTTGCAGGTCGCGCAATCGGGTTCCCTCGGCCATCTCGGGATCGTGGCTCTGAGATACCAAATGTTGTGTTATTTCTCTATATTTCTTGGTTTTTCCTTTCCCTATCTTGTAAGGATTGTATTTTTTTGTGAGGTTTTGTAATAAAGATGAGAACTTGGTATAGAAAAGGGGGGAAGAGATTGAGAGAAGATAAGAGGGAAATAGAGAAAAGTAGGAGTATAACGGCTAATTCATTTCTTGTTCATAAAGTTTATAAACCTGGTATTTATATCCCAGGTGCTTACATCATAACATTAAACCCTAAATACAAGCATGTGATATTTCCTAAAATACTGAATTGGGCCGCTAAGATATGGGCCTCTTTAAGGGAATTAAACATAAAACTCATATTTTAAAGTAGCCCGCTTCAGCCCTACGCTGAACCCGACCCGAACGCTCATTTACTCCTCACTCATCTCTCGACTTGCAATCCCTAATTCAGAACTTCTTCAAGATTCAATCTTTTCTTCGCCGGCACAAGCCCTAGCCCCCAATTTCTCAATTTCGCCACCCATTTTAGTTCTGTCCAGGACAGAACCCTAATTAACAGGTGTAAAATTGAACTAAAACACAATACAATGAAATTGAATAAAAAGACTGAGTAAAAATTAATAAATTAATTATACAGCAATGTGTATTGCACAAAATGTAGTTGAGAATTTGATCGTGTAGACGACATTCGCGTAAATGGAGATGCATGTGATCTTAAGTTCAAACCCCCGCACTTCTCCCCTTCCTATCTAATAATAAAACAATAAATTTTACCACACCATACTTCAAAACCAATATTTTTTTTAATTGGAATTATATCCAATAATTAAGAATTGAAAAATATATTTTCAATTTAGAAACGCTAGATCCAAACTGTGCGGCTACTGAATTAGTTGGCTATAGTAGGTCAACAAGAATTTAAAATTTTTAATTAACCAATGTGCGCTAAAAGATTTAACTAATTCATAAGACTTTTCTTTACAAAAAAAAAAACTAATTCATAATACTGTTGTAAATTAGATCTCTATTAGTTCATGTCAGAGAAAGTAAATTAAACGTCAAAATATTACATGAATAAATGGAGTCAACTTTTTTTTTAACCATTTAAAATTTTAAAAAACTTATTTTAGCCACCTATTTTTAAACATTATTATTTTAGCCACTTTGGACTAAAATGCCCTTGGATTAAAAAAATAAAAATAAAAATAAAAAACTTACAAAAGTTGAGAAAAATTAGAAAACAAAAAATTTAAAGATCTGTCAACAGTTTCCTCTTCTTCCTTCACATCTTCCTGTCTTCCCCAACCCACCCATGTCCGACCAACCACTCCCCCAGCTCCCACCCTTTCTTTCCTCTCGTCTGCTGCACAGCAAGAAATAATAAACGCAGCAAGTCAGCAACAAACAATGAACGGACAGCAACTCGTCTCCAACATTGTCATCTCGAGAATGGTGGAGAACTCGTCGGAGGTCAACGACGGCGATGGCGCGGAGCTAGGGAGGTGAGAGAGATGACGACGAGCAGGTGCGCGTCGGGGCTACGCGCTGGTGCTGCCGTGCGCGTCGCACGGCTGCGCGTTGGTGCTGTCAGGCGCATCGGGGCTGCGCGCTGGTTCTGCGGTGCGAGTCGGGGGCTGCACGCTCGTATTGCGCGTTGGGGTTGCGCGCAGGGGTTGAGTAACACCATTTTTTCCGGCGAGTCAGTCTCGGTGATGTGTTTGGTGGCGAGATAATAGAGAATAAAGAGGAAGCCAAGAGGGAGAGAAGGAAAGCGACATGGAAAGAAAGTGGAAAGAGAGGGGGCGACGCCATTTTTTCCGGCGACTTGATGGTGGCGCAGCGCGGCTCTGTGTTGGCAGAAGAATAGAGAGAGATGGGAAGGAGAGGAGAGAGAAAAAAGAGAAACGAGGTGCAACAGCTGGGAGGAATATATGTGTGGCCACTGGAATTGCTGCAGCACGGAGGAGATGGTTGACGGGGTAAGAAACGGGAAGAAAGGACGGCGATGGTTTTCATTTGTTTTCGCAGAACTTCTGAGTAATGGAGGAAGATGAAGTTTTTCAAAATAAAATAAATCCAAAATAATATAAAATTCAATAATTGATGGGTATTTCAGTAAAATAATTAATTTTAAAATTTTGTGGCTAAAATAAGTTTTATAAAATTTGATGTGGCTACTCTTCCACATTGACTCGAATAAATGTTATGTCGTGTTAAAATTTACTATCTTAATAATCGGTGTTATCAAAATGAACCTATAAAAGGATATATAAAATTATCAATCATAAATAATTAGTAATATTAACTAAAATCTATAAATCTTAATTACGAAACAATGATTACTTATAATTAAATAAAAATAAGCAAAAAAACTCAACTACAGAGAAAAATTAATGAAATCAAAGTTTAAAATTTTAATAATGAAATATAAGTGGAAAAACTTACATTAGACGGTCTAACAGGTCACAATCCATTAGACGGGTCAAATATGTGATTTAGTCTTATATATGTTGATGTATTTGTCTCTCAATTTTGAATAGGAAAACTATCAATTTTCAAATATGATCAACAGCTTCAAAATACTTTCAAATAATTTTTTTGTGTAAATTTTACCTCTGGTCCCATTAGAATATAGTCAAACACTTTTAATTTCAATTGTTACTTTTTTGTCCCAAGAGAATATTTTCTGACATTTTTTGTCCCAAATGATATGTTTCGATGTTTTTGTTTTCAAAACCAACCAGACACTTAACGACCGTTATATTTTGGGACTAAAAATGTCAAAACATATCTTCATTTTTTCTTCAATTTCAATTTCTTGTACTTATTTTTAATTTATACATGTTAATTAGTATTCTTCCTACCCAATTAGGATTCATTATAATTTTTATTATTTATTTTTCAAACCATCAATTATTTTTTTCAAAATATACCAAATAGAATATTTTAAATTAAAATTGAGGGGAATTTTAGTAGAATGGCTAAATTAATTTTTTTAAATCAATAATTAATAATTAAAAAATAATATTAAATGCTAAAAAATTATAATAAATCCTAATTCGGTATGATGAATATAATATAACAACTGAAAAACTAAACTAATTAAAGCACTGGAAATTGAAATTCAAGGAAAAAATGAAGAAAAAACTAAAAGAAACTGGGTTAAAGGCCATATAGCTCTCCTGATAATCTTCTGACTATTGTCAGGGCTCACATTGCCCCCTCTCCGATTATTTGGGCCACCTAGCCCCCATGACTATTGTCAGGAGCTCACATTTACCCTCTCTACAACTATTTAGGCCACATAACACATTTATCTATTAAAAGTGGCCCTAATTGCCATTTTGTTCACAACATTAGATACTTCGTTAATTTTTAGTGAGTTAGAGTTCATTCTTCCACCAATTTTCTTGGTGAGTGAAAATTCACAAATTAAAAAAAAGTTGGTCACTCACACTATAATTTCGTCATGTATAATATCTCCCACGAAGATTCTCTTAGGTTCGTAACATTCGAAGAACTTCACAAATGACACACTCGCACTATAATTTCGTCATGTATAATATCTCCCACCAGTTTACAACTTTTTCAACACCACAAGGGCATTACGTTTGGAATGCAATGCCGATGGGGCTGGCCAACGCACCCCAAATATTTCAGAGGAACATGGACAATCTTTTTAAAGATTATTTCTCTTTTATATTTGTCTATATTGATGATATTCTAATTGCATCAAAAAATATAGATGATCATCTCAAACATTTGGAGATCTTTGCAGATGTTTGTTATAAAGAAGGCCTAGTACTGTCAGAAAAGAAGGCAGTAATGGCCACCCGGAAGATGAAATTTTTGAGAATCGAGGTAGATGAATCAGGAATTATTCTGCAAAACCATATTGTAGAAAAGGTGCAGAAGTTCTCTGACGTCCTCAAAGAGAAGAAGTAACTACAGAGTTTTCTAAGAGTTGTGAATTTTGCAGGAATCTTTATAAAAAATCGTGCAAAATATAGAAAGGTATTCAATAATCTTCTAAAGAAAGATACCCTATTTGTATAGGCAAACTAACATCAACAAGGAATCAGACAACTAAAGGCGATATGTAGAAATCTCCCAAAACTGGCGATACCACAAGATGAGGATGATTTGATCCTCTATACGGACGCAAGTGATCATTGGTGGGCAGTAGTGCTGACAAAGATCACACCCAATCGAGAAGAGCCTTGTAGATATTGCAGTGGTCTCTTTTCAGATAGCAAGGTCATTCGATGGCATATCAATAAAAAGGTATTCTTTGCGGTTCGGAAGATATTTAAAAAATGGCCTTTATTTCTCTTGGCAAAGAAGTTTACTTTGAAAGTTGATAATACACAAGTTAAAGCTTTCTTAAAAAATACAATTGAATCTAAACCTAAGAAAGCTAGATTGATAAGATGGCAAGCTGAATGTCAATTTTATTTATTTGACATTGTTGTGATAAAATCTCATAAAAATAATCTTGCAGATTTTCTAACGAGAGATGGAAGCGATTGAGGTCGATGCCATCATGACTACGCCGAGGCACTTCACTAAAAATATGGAGTTACTTCAGCGTGAGTGGGACAAGCTTATTCTTCATGCTGAACAAGCAGGGAGAATACAATGAGAACATACCAAAATAAGGTCGACGAGAGATTACGAGCTTGTATAAAGATCAAAGGTCAACTCTGGTCAGCTATGTATGAGCCACTCCTTCGGGCTATCAATTCACCATTGATAAAAGGAGAGTTAACAGTATCGGCCTGTAAAACGGAAGTAGGGGATTCAAATACCCCTAGCACGAGCTCTAAGCCAGTGCTTTCTACGGAAACACAGGCCTAAGAGAAAGTTGAGGGTCATGGATCACACTCTGAACCGTCAAGTCAACCCAGCACCTCTGGGATAAAAGAGAGAGAGATTAACCTTAGACCGATGACGGGTACTTTTAAGGTTAATACTAACAAGTCAGAAGTTTCTTCCTAGCAGGTTTATCAGGCTAATTGGGAGAAGCTCAATACTAGATAGGGAATGAATCCATCCAAAAGTAGGATTGATGTCTCAGGAAAATATCCAAGTATGTGGATGATTCCAGGAACCAATCCATACGAAGTCAAGCAATGGTATGATTTTGGGGCCTTAGCCTCAATTCAGACCATGTCATCAGCCTTTCCAGAAATCAAGTGTCTACCAAAGTAGATACACGAAGCCGTGTATGAATCATGGGCTAAAAAGGATATGCTTAGCCGAGGAGATGTTTTGGAACTCTATTTTATCAGTGCAGCACCAGAACCAGTAGGAAAGGAGAATTATGAAGCATTCCACTACATCAGGCTTCAAAGGCCAGATTGCAGAGCATGGGGCAATATTAAAGCCTCATCATATGATATCTCATTAATCATCGTAGTAATAGAAGATTAAATTACTATCAGGCGAGCATGGGGATTATGGGTCTGTCTTACCGAGATGGACAAAGTTAAGTTCCCGTTCAAATTTTTCCATAATTCAGCGAACGGGTCATTCCTGTTAAATACTATGACAGGGAGAACAACAAGATTTGCAGATGATCTATTCGAGAAGAAGAGGTCCTTGATATGGGAGAGCAAGCTTTCCATGAGCAAAGAAACTCATCGCAAGTATTGTAACATGGCTCATTTCGGACAGTGGGACAATCGAATATGTTCTGACTACCAGAACCAAAAGGAGCCAGAGTTTGGCAAAGGATTCCGTCCCAAGATGGAACGAACGCGGGCTGGGAAAGATAAGCATCGGATGCCCAGAGCCCCACCAAAAAAGTAGATTCCCGACAAGGGAAAAGGAAGACATGTGATTGCAAAAGCAATCATATGACTCAAAGAAAGAAGGTGGCCACTAGCACTAAAAAACAAAAGCTGAATGGTCAATTTGAGAAGGTACATGGTGCCACTTATTGTGCGGACCTCCACCCACAACAAACTTCACTTGAAAAACAGGAACCGGGACCGTCCACATTTGAATTTTAGTGTCGGCCAAGGGACCACTCACGTGGAATTATTGAAGAAATAATGGAGCTGGTAATAATAGAGGGACTTTTCCCCTCTATAAAAAGAGGCAGAGAAGGAAGCAAAGATCATCGATCATTTTCTTAGCTTTCTTCAAATAAATTTGTAATAGTTAATTTTCTGAGAGAGTGTTTGTATAGTGCATGAGCGCAGCAAGGAACCCAACTACTATGAGTAGCTAAACAAGTCTGTCTCCTCCCTAAAGGAGATTTACTTATTATAATAAATATTTTATTATTCCTAAATAAAATTCAGGCTTTCGCTCATCCCTTGTGTTTGCCATATACATTTTCTATAAATCAAAAGAATACTCTACTCCCCATGTAGGAAACAAACGTGGGTTGCGCTATGTGTTGGTGAAGGAGTTTGTGTCTGGAGACCATAGATTGCGATCGGTGGTTAGGTGAGGCCTGTAAAATCCGGCGAGTTACGCGGTGACATTCCGATAAAAAAGGTATGAATTTAGTTTAGAGTTCAATGTATTCGATTTACGGAAGCATGATGGACCTGATATGGTCGTAATAGACTATTTCCATTTGATAGTAGAAATGGCATATTAGGATGAATAGTAAAGAAATTCATTTAAGGGCATAATAGTTGTTTACTATTCAAATGGCCCAAGAAACTCATACATTTTATATGCTGCCTTTATAATTCCATTATTATCCAGAATTGCCTATTTAAATTTCTGACCCTAAAAATTAAAATATAAAAACTTAAGTAAAATTATTATAAAATTAACCATCATTAACAATTATTAAATAATACCTAAAACCATAAAGAATAATGGAAGAAAATTTCGAGTACAGTTTTGGACCTATTTCCAAATTTTAAAATGAAATATTAGCAGAACACCAAAAAATGAGGTACAAAATCTTATATGAAATTTGTTCTTTTAAAATTTGAGATGCGATCATCTAACTAGTCCACATTTTATGTCTCACTCTAATGTTTTGTTATCAAATTCGCTATTCTAATAATATTATTATTAAAATAAAAATTATTATAATATAATCAATTACAATTCATATTTATTTCCTAAGAATTGAATTTTAAAAAAATTATATACCATAATAGTGAATAACGTAACCAATCCTAATAATAAAGTATTGACAAAAAAAATGTAATTATAAAATATAATTACTAGGTGAATTAAAACTTAAATTAATAATATAAATTATACTAAATTATAATCAATTGAAATTTAAGTAAAAAAGTAGAAAAAATTGATGGTAAGAGACACAGCATGGATTGGAGGATCCAATTTTAAAAAAACTCAGCTTGTGATGCTATCCCGTGAATATTTCAGCTTTGCACATGGTAAACACTGTATGAATTGATTGATGGGGTACTAAAATATTATATATATATATATATATATATATATATATATATATTATAAATAACAAAATGCCATGAAAAATATGTAATTGCTATATTTTAAGTCAAACTCGATGGCTGTGAGCATTTAACCAAAAAGTATATAGCGACAAAGTTTACAGCTTGCTTGGAAAAGACGATCAAATTTCCCACTAATCCAATTTGATACTAACAGACATTGGCGCCAGGTCTACGGCGGCGGGAAGTGCAGCGATTTTAACATTCGTTAAATCAAATTAGCTAGACTAGCTAAGGTAGCTAGTGGTGATAATTTATTGCAGGCGGCGATATATCTCGCCGTTGTTGAAGAAATATGCCTCAAGTAGAGGAACACCAGCCACCGGAAACACAAGATAATGAAGGTAATTTTTTTTTTTCATCTTAATATATTCTCTGAAGACTTTTGTATGTGCTTACAAGTTACAAGGAATAGCTCTCATTCATTCAAATATATATCGTCAAACAAATGAAATTGCATGAGAACATGGCTATAGCTACAAAAAACTTCATTGAGTTTTGTTTGATGAGATGATTGTGTAAGTTAACTTTAATTTTGCCAAGATGTTGAACTATATGATATTCACATTTTAACATAATAGATGGAAAATTGTGTACCTTTCTCCATGATTAAATTTGTAACTACACCGATGAATTTCTTGAGAAGAATAATAAACTGGTGTTTCACCTGCTTAATATTTCTTTCTATTCTCTATCGTATGTGATGGCTAGGATTTTAGAGAATACTTTTTATATCAGGAAGTGGACCCAGTTCTACAGTAATGGGCTGTTATGCCACGTAAGTCCCTATTCTCATCAAATAGTGGATAAAATAAAACTGCTCCATATTAACCCAAATATAATTTTGTCCATAATTAATTGATTATTTATTTATTAGTGGCCACATAACTTAACATGAGACAAAAATAATCTTACATCGTCCCACTTGGATCATGTGACATTACTTAACATCATGGATAAATAAATAAATTAATCAAACTAACATAATACGCATTTGAATGACTAAACATTATACTTCATTGGATTCATCATAATATCATAATTAAGAATATGAACTAATTCGAGTCATTGCGGTTGTACATCACACAATTGACATAGTCCCTTCCATGTACCACAAACTAATCTTCTCCTTAATATGATCATTAATTCGGAGTACATAATTGGTCCATCATAATGTCTTTATACAAGACTATACCTGTTTACATTAATTACTCTAATTCAAATATGCATGCAAAATGGAGACAGATAATTAGAAATATTTCATAAATGAGCTCAAAGTGTTAATTACAAAATAAATATCATACTCAATAATCAGTGTTAACAATAATGCCCATACTTTCAACATGATTAATAAATGTCTTGGGCGGTAATCCTTTTGTTAAAAGATCAGCTATCATAAGATTTGTGCTAATATGTTCTATTAACACTCTTTGTTTCTGAACTTCTTCTTTCACGGCAAAGTACTTTAACTACATATGCTTAGCACCTTTAAAGTACATGTCAATTTTAGAGAAAAACACTGTTGCGGAATTATCACAGTACAATTTCAGCGGCTTAGATATACTGTCGACAATTCCAAGCCCTGAAATAAAAAATCCACATCCAATTAGCGTGAATTGTAGCCTCAAAAATGCTACAAACTCAGCTTCCGTGGTGGAGGCAGCAACAAACAGAGTACTTTGCACTCTTCCACGATACCGCTCCTCCGGCGAAAAGAAATAAATAGCCAAGAGTAGACTTTCTAGTATCCAAATATCCAGCAAAGTCTGAGTCAGCATACCCAATCACCTCAAGGTAATCAGACCTCTTATATGTAAGCATGTGATCTTTTATTCCCTGTAAGTATCTCAGAACCTTCTTTGCAGCTTTCTAGTGTTCCATTCTTGGATTACTTTGATATCTTCCTAACATTCCAGCTGTAAAGCTTATGTCTGGTCGAGTACATGTTTGAGCATACATAATACTCCCAACAGAATAGATGCATACGGAATTGCTTCCATCTGTTTTCGTTCCAATTCATTTTTAAGATATTGAGTGAGACTAAACTTGTCTCCTTTCTAAATTGGAATTGGTGACGCTGAGAATTTTTTCATCTTGAACATCTCTAGTACTTTATTGATATATGCTTTCTGAGATAAACCTAATAATCATTGTGATCTATTTTGGAATATTTCTATCCCGATCACATATCTTGCCTCACCCATATCTTTCATTTCAAAGTTTATAGAGAGAAAACTCTTAGTCTCATGAAGGAGACCAAGATCATTAGTTGCAAGTAAAATATCATCAGCATACATGATTAAAAATATAATCTTACTCCCATTGACCTTTAGATATATACATTGATCAACAGTGTTCTCCTTAAATCCAAAAGAAATAATGGTATCATTAAACTTTAAGTACAACTGGTGGGAAACTTGTTTAAGTCCGTCTATTAATTTCTTTAATTTACATATCATGTGTTCCTTTCCTTCAATTGAGAAACTAACTGGTTGGTCCATGTAAACATTCTCCTCTAAATCTCTATTAAGAAAGACAGTTTTCATATTCATCTGATGCAACTCCAAGTCATAATGAGCTACAAGTTCCATGATAGTTCTGAAAGAATCATTTCGTGAGATTGGTAAAAAAAGTCTCTTTATAATCGATTCTATCCTTTTGAGTAAATCCTTTGGCAACAAGTCTAACCTTATAGCGTTCTAGATCGCCAAAAGAGTCACGTTTAGTCTTAAAGACCCATTTACAACCAACTCTCTTGCAACCTTCCGGTAATTCTACAAGGTCCCAAACACCATTATGTTCCAAAGATTTTAACTCTTCTTTCATGGCATCTAACCATTTTTTCAGAATTATCACAACTTACAGCTTATGAAAATGAGATTGGATCATTATCATTAATGCTCAAGTCAGTTTATGACTCATGTAGATATACCTCATAGTCATTCGAAATAGCTGGTCTTCGTTCTCTCTGAGATCTTCTTAATGCTATTTCTTGAGGTTCTTCTACAATATGTTAATTTTGAATCAGAGGTTCATTATTGTGGTGCTCGTCTTCATTGTTGTTTGAAACAACAAATTGAGTAACACTCACTTTACTGCTAGAGATACAAGTTAAAGGAACTTGTATTCTAACTTTTTAAATTTCCACGTGCTATGGAACTGTACCCCCGCTGATTTCACCATTTTCAATGAACCTCGCATTTCTAGTCTCAACAATTCTCATTCTATGACTAAGATAATAATATCTATACCTCTTTGATTTTTCTGGATAACCAATAAAATATCCACTTATTATTCTTACATCCAATTTCTTTTCTTGTGGATTATAAATTCTTACTTCTTCCTAGCATTCCCAAACATGCTGGTGCCTTAAACTAGGTGTTCTAGTCGTCCACAGTTCAAAAAAAGTCTTTGGAGCTGCTTTACTATGAACTCTATTTAACAGATACATGGATTATGCTCAGACCTGTACTCGAGCAGACATAAACTTATGTGTAGCATGTGTTTTATGTCCCAAAACACTTATGTGAAATTTTTTATTATGTAGTACCCGTTCCCAATTCTTTGAATTCTCATATATCGTCTGTGCCAATATTTAATGAGCTTAACTTCTCTAATTGGAATGAGCAAGTTCAATTCCATCTTGGTGTTTTGGATCTTAATCTTGCTATTATGGAAGAGAAGCCTATTGATATTACTGATACTAGCAGCAATGAACAGAAAAGCCCGTTATAAAAATTGAAAAGATCTAACAGACTCAGCCTAATGTTCATAAGAATGACTGTCACAGACAGTATTAAGACAACTCTCCCCAAAATTGAAAGTGCTAAAGAATTTATGGTATTAGTGGGAGAGCGCTCCCAAATAGCTGATAAGTCCATTGTTGGGACATTAATAAGTACGCTAACCACCATGAAGTTTGATGGTTTTCGTACTATGCATGAGCATGTCATTGAGATGACAACTATTGCAGCAAGACTTATGTCCTTGGGAATGGCTGTGAATGAGAACTTCCTTGTAAAGTTTATTCTTAACTCATTACCGACTGAGTATGGTCCGTTCCAAATAAGTTATAACACCATGAAAGATAAATAGAATGTGCACGAGTTGCACAGTATATTAGTTCAGGAGGAAATGAGGCTTAAAAATTAAGGAAGCCACTCAGTTCATTATGTAAGCCACCGAGGAAATCAAAGAGCTGGAAAGAAATTTAAGAAGAAACATGATAAAGGCAAAGGGTCATTGAAGACTAATGAGGCTTCTATGCAAATCCAGAAGAAATCACCAAATAATAATTGTCATTTTTGTGGAAAATCTGGACATTTTCAAAAGGATTGTCAGAAACGTAAGCTTTGGTTCGAAAAGAAAGATAAGCCCACTATCCCCATCAAATAGCGAAGAAAATAAAATTGCTCCATATTAACCCAGGTAAAATTTAGTCCATAATTAATTGATTATTTATTTATTAGTCCTTAGTAAGACACATAACTTAAAATGAGACATAAATCATCTTACAGATTGTTCAATTGCATCTAACTAAAAAAGGAATATATTTCTTATTACTCCCTCTTTCAGAAATAAGGGACTGTGAGAAAATAAATTTCCTCTACTTCTCTGATATGTTTGCGTTGAAAGAGGCTATATAGAGAGTGGCTTGAAATGAGTTGGCATTCAATTTGTGAAGTCTGAGCGTACAATTTAACCTTCATCCCACCACATTTGACAGGGACAACCATTATTTCAATTCATAGTCTAGCTCTATAGGGATACATGTCTTTAGCCAATCTCCTCCCAATATCAGGTCATAGCCCTCATTCTAAAGTATCCTGAGAGGATGTTAGAATGAGTGCCCTTGCATTTCCCAAGTAAAATCCTCAATAACCTACTCACTAGTGAGTTTATGTCCATTTGCCACCTTAATGAGTAATGGAGTAACAGTCTTTAGGGGAATCTCCAATTTTATTGCTGTAGCACCCTTAATGAAGCTAAGGGTGCTCCCAATATCAATAAGTATCTGCAGTGGTTGACCCTGGTAGCTGCCCTTGAACTTCATAGTTGTTAAGCCTCCACTCATATAATTTGAGTTTGAGTTTGTTAAACTCACATATAATTTTAGTCTCCTTAAGGTCATCAAATCTAGCTAAAATCACCTCCAAAAAATGTTTCCATGTTAGATATAAACCCCTAGCAACAAGATTTTGGTACCACTGCGTTGTTTTTCCTTCAAATTATATGATGGCTAGGGTGATCTTTTGACTATCTGATATGTCAGGAATCATGCTAAAATACCCATTACATTTAATGATCTATGACCTTGGGAGTGATCCATCAAATTTAGGAAAATCTACCTTAGATATGGGGTTGATTATCTATGAATTTGGTGGATCCATAATGGCCGTAGGTCTTGCAGTGGTTTGCCCTTAGTAATTGACAGACTCCAGGCCGGCTGAGGGAGGAGGCTCGCCCAGAATTGACTCTCTTGCTGCAGGTTCTTATCCTTTGCTTTCCTTCAACATCTCCAGTCTCAATTCAACCAAAAGTTTGGTAAGATACTCAAATTCCCCCTACATGTCATCTCAGCATTCATACCATCCACTTTCTCCTAGATTTTGGTTTCAGTTGTCTCTCTTTTAAGTGTTTCAATTTGGAGGATCTGATCAAGTTTCTTTTCTGCTTCCAACAGGTCTTGAAAATGGGTATGTTCTGCCATTTCCCAGTCCAAGGATGGTTGGCTCTGGATACCAACTGTAGCGTTCTGTCTTTTTCTACGTTTTTGTTGTATTTTGTATTATTAAAATGTAATCTTGCTAAGAAATGGGAGAGGAAAGATAGAAGAAAAAAAGGGAAGAGACAGAATGAAGTTAGAGAGAAAATTATAGATATTTTTCCAGATTGTTCAATGAAAAGAACTAACCCTGGCACGATTGGGCTTTTCATAGTACACGAACATTAGGAAACAAACATACATAATAAAGGTTGAAACTATGCCGCACGTCTGCACTAAGGGATCAAACGGTAGAAATCAAGATCCATCTCTCTTAATTCAATCGACTAAAGGGTTAGGTAATTCATTCATAAAAATTGAATCTTAATTTCCTTTCTCCCTTTTTGTTGTATCTCCATTCACTTCCGACATTTTGCCATCACCTGACTTCCCTTGATGAGCCAACATCATGCGTTCTTCATTTCTTCCATTACCAATTAGACTAAGGTTCGCAACAGTAACCTAATAAATAAATGAATAAATTTTTAATAAATATATAAATATATTTATCTACATCATTAATGATAGAGATATGATGGAGACATCTGACATCCGATATCTTATTTAAATTATATTTTAGATTTGATTATATTTTATTATCTTATGCAGTAGTTTATATCTTAAATAATAATCGTGCCAAGTGCAAGTGTACACGAATGTAGCAAGCAATGATACGAGTCGAACTTCAACGAATAAGAGTTATGGCTTTAACAATGCAAATAATGTTACTCCTAATTACAATCACTATTTAAACAATCAACAATTTATAAAAAGGGTTTGTTCCAACTTTAAATAACTAACACAAGTTTTACATCGGTGTAGAATGTCAAAAACTTCAAAGGAATAATTTAAATGATAATAAAAGGGGTTCTAGGGTGCTAAATCCTTGATGATGATATTCTCAAAAACCACATGAATCACATATCTCTTCTCTCTCAACATGATGTGGATATTAGATCATCTAAGTACTTTCTCAAGCAACTTAAACACGTGGGCAAGTGTAAAAATCACTATCTCTAGTAAATATTTCACACAAGCTTTCATAGGTCCCAAATCACCATCAACATTCCAAATACTCATCATTATCTCTAAACACAAGTAATGGACTTATAAATCAAACACACATATAATGGTTAATTCTCATTACACATTAAGTACACAAATGAATCCAAATGTAGGCCACTCAAATACATTCACAAATCAACACATTGATCCATAAGAATTAAAGGAAATAAGATACATTCATCACACATTCATCTCAAACACCAATCATCAAAGGATCCAACACCCCAAAACCTAAAGAGATTAGCTACTCATGCTCTTGATATTGAAATCACAAACTTATAAATAAAACATAGATAAAGATTAGATTAAACCAATAGAGTGTACAAAAATATCCACAAGATCCTTCCACTTCAACTCTTCAAGATCTTCTTTCTTCAAACCAAAACCATATCTTTTGCCTTCTCTATTTTATAAATTTTGACAAGTGAGGAGGCTTAACCTAAAAGAGGAAATATGTGGGTATTTATATTGGGTTTTTAAAATAGAAAGGATCCTCAAATAATTGAGGGTGATCAAGGGTCGCAGATCCATAAAATTGGTCACCAGGGTGCGAAACGAGCTCGATCACGCCCTCAGTCATGTTGTAGGTCGCGCCGAGTGAACTGTGGAAATAGTCTCGTGCGCGAGCGGGGTCAGTCGCGCCATAACATGCGCTGTAGGTCGTGCCACTGGGCACGATTGGACTCACTCCATTAGTCATGCTGTAGCTCGCGTTTTTAACCCTAGAGAAACTATCTCGGGTCAGGGCACTCGGGTCGCGCTCCCGACCGTGCTGTAGCTCGTACTCTAGGACATAAGTGGGAACTCGCGCCATGGACCACGCTGTAGCTCACACCAGCACCTCGACCACTTAGTTTTCTTCGTCCTCATGCCGGTGAACCCATCATCAATGTGGGTCTGCAGACCCGTGAATCTTGAGTCAATATCCGCTCACATATCGATGAGCTGCTTATCCACATACGTCCGTATGTCAGTGAACTGAGTAAAACCATTCCCTTGAAAGTTAGTAAAATTGGTATTCAAATCCGTCATCATATCTTCAAGGGAGTTCAGCCTCTCATCCGCCACGTCCCCACGGTTTCTTCTTTGCCCATGCGGTGAGCTTGGCTCCACATTCTCTCGATAGAGCCGTACTCTCTTAGGCACTATCGTCAAAGCATTGTGCTCCGGGGTATTCATCATCCAATTTCTTTGATCCTCAAAGTTAGTTGTCGAGGTGAGCATTGGATTAGATAGTGGAAATATCCTTCCATTTTTCATGATGAGCTCAATCAGGGCGGCATTAGGGCTAATCATGCGAACATTACGAAGATGTGCCAAATTGAGGGCTCGAGGTCCAGGAAGTGGATGATAATTAAATAGATCGATGTCCCAGGCCAGGGCAATGGGAGTAATCATGCCTCCAATACTCACGGTGCCCTTGCTGGGATGCACTTGCCTTCTATATTGGTCCAGAAAAAGGGCAGCAAAGTCCACGTAGAGGGCTTGGAGCATACTCCACTATTTTCATATCGAGCCAGGATAGTGGAAACAATAATTTTGTGGAGGTAACAGATGACTGGATTTTGAATTTGAGAAGCCTTGGCTAACCCGGAGTCATACCTCACCATCCTCTCATCGGGATCAAGTATCAGTCTCCAAAACACCTCAGTGCTGTAGTTGGTATGGTAATGATAGTAGCCATTTACCGAAGCTTGAAATATTGAGTTAAGCTAGTCCAATGTGAGCTCACGGTCATGATTTCCCAAACTGAAAGTGCATCCAATCGGCCCTTTACTTGGGAGTCTTTGAATTTGAAGTGACGAGAGGAACTCTTTAACCAATACAGGATATGTGAGCCACTTTCCTTGCATCACATTTGCCCACCCAATTTGAGTAAACATCCTCCACACATCATCATGGATCCCCATGGCTTGGGTACATGAGTCACACAAGTACTTGGTTGGCATAATGTTGAAATCCCTGGACAGCTTCACCCAGTTGTCTCGTTCCTTCTCTATGCGAAAGAAAACACCCGCTCTTGCGAGGTCATCAACCCCAATGTTTGGAAACACCGGCAAGGGCATTTCAGGTTGCACAAACTCCTCATTCTCTTCATCTTCTTGTTTTTCATCCTCTTGTTCTTCATCTTCTTGTTATTCTTCGTCATCTACTTCTGAGATATCAACACTCGATTCTTCATCTTCTGACTCCTCTATGACATATTGTCTCCTATGAGTTGTTCCCCTACTTGGTCTTGCCATCACTCAAAGCGTGATTTCTTTGACAAGTACTATACCTCGCAAAGAACAAAAACAACCACAAAGTGAGGGCTTAAATCTGAAGAGCAACACACCCACCAAACACATACAATTGGGTACCCAACTGAAAACAAAATTTCAACAAAAACTATTCACAACAACTTGCAGGCCTTAGCATAATTCCAAAAAAAATCAAAACACATTTCCATGACTAGGCAATACAAGCTTCAACATGAATCATAAAACAGGGTCGAGATTGCATCACATATATTTACCCCTAATTCACAAAAGTCCAAATATCATTTGGTCAACATGGAGGTATATGCAACAAAAACATCTAGCAACCTCTAAAAAGTAGCATTTCACCATCATTCATTATTTCAACCAATAATCTCTAAATTTGCCCTTTCAATCACTTGAAAAATTCACCAAAAAGAGTTCATAAACTATAATAATTAAACAACAAGGCAAAAAAATTCAAAAACCCAAATTTACTATGCCCTAGTTCTCAATCCACACGAATTCATGAACAAGCACCTCAAATTTCTTCAATCATTCTAAATAATGGTATATCGTGCTCAAAGAGGGATTTAGAAATAAAAAAAAATCAACATAAATTCATCACAAGTAAATTTCCCTAATTTTTAGCCCTAATTTGTAATTTCAACAATTTTAACCACCAATCTTCAAAATGACATAGAATTCAAAGGCAAAAACATGGGTAAAGCGAAAATGTAGAACATGAGGAAAGATTTTACCTTGAAATCTTGCTTGGAGAGGAGTATTTGATAGTGTGTGTGTGTGTTTTGAGTGTGGAGAGAAAAAGTATGTTAAGAAATGAGTGAAAAATGAAAGGGGAGCGTTTAAAACCCGTTCAAACCGCTTCTGAGTCAGGAGCGAGTGGGGTCGGTTGCGCCCTCGCTCGCACTGTGAGTCACACCTCTCCCGCGTGAAAAACCATCTCGGCCGCGAGCGGAGTCAGTTGCACTATCTGTCGTGCTGTAAGTCGTGCTCTAGGGCGCGACCGGCACTCACTCTCTGGGTCGCACTGTAAGTCGTGCCAGATCCTATACGTTTTGACATTTTTAGCTCTTTTTCTCCATTTACCTTGTTTTCAAATTCCAAAACTACAAAAACACTTAAAACACAAGATTAAATCTAACAAAAAGTAAAAATGTAATTTAAAAGACTTAAAAAGAAATAAATGAAATTTACAAAGGTAAAGAGGTTGGGTCGCCTCCCAACAAGCGCTTCATTTACTGTCGGTAGCTCGACAAAGTCTCTTTTTCATGAAAGATTTGGTTGGTTGGAACTATTGTCATCTGATCGGTATTTTATTTCACTAAAAATACTAATCGCAAGTGTACGAGGTAAATGTAGTAAAACTATGATGAGCAAGGTCGTATCTACAGAGATTGTCTATGTAACCCGACTAAGTACCTAATTGAATTATTTTACTTTATTTAGAGGACCAAATTAAAGATTTTGAATTTTAATTAAACTAAATTGAAATGAAATAAATAAAATAAATATACAACAAGAACGGTGAAAATTCAGAGAGAAAGTGGACTATAGGGAATTATGCGTCTATGGATCCTATGAATTCAATTAACAAATTAAACAAAATTTAATTCCTAAATTTGCAGAAAAATCACTAAATTATCTAAACACTCTCTCTCGAGTAAGTTCTAGACGTAGATTAGATCCTAATTCTTATCTCTCGATCTCGAATTATTATCTAACTCCGGACAAACCTTAGATTTATTCTCCTCACGATAACCTACCAATCTCTCGATCTAGCAATCTCGTGTTATACATTCCTAATCCATCAACTAATTAACCTCTCTCGAGTGATAACCAATTAACTACACATACGTATTTGATGGCCAAACAAATTCACAAGACAATTAATTCAAGGAAGCATAAGTGAATAAAGGAAATGAACAATCATATTAATAAAAAACATAAAAATCCATATCCAAATAAAACCCTAAAATCTCTAATAAATTAGCTACCCATAGCGTATTTCAAATTCATAAAAATAAAATAAATAATGGAAGCTAGCATGATAGTCCCGACAAAAGAAATCACAAACAAAAACTTATGCCAAAGTCTTGAATATTCAATTTCCGTCTTCTCTCTGCCGTCTCTATGCGTTCTTGAGGGTTTTCTACTGTGTTCTACATTATGGAATTGGTGTAATTTCCATGCTCAAAGAAGCCTTAAATAGTTGGGCCAAGTTTGGATGGGTGTTGGAGTCGAACAAGGAAAGAGAGAAAAATCCGTCACAAACTGCCTCACGGCGCACGGTTCGTGCGCCAAGGGGTCTCTCGCGCACTGACCGTGCATAACTTGCTGATCCAGGTAACAAAAGAGCATCACGGTCCGTGCGCTAAGGATTCTTCATGCATGGGCCGTGCGCCAGCTCTGCTGCACGACACTCCTCACCATTTTATTCCGTTCTCACTCGTTTCTCATCCGATTGACCCGATTCAAGTTGCAGCGTGTTCCTCACTCGATCCTCTATCTTCTTAGGAACTTTTAAAGCTCAATTTCATCTCTTAAAATATTTGGCACTAAATTCCTTCAAAATAAGCAAAAACATGGCACTGCACAAAATACGGAAAACCATGCGCAACTTCTCAATATATCCATGCAATGCACATAAAATCCCATCCAAATAGACCTAAAAATGCATAAAATCCATGAAAATTAAGTTCTCATCATCATCCTTCATCTCAGGTGTATAGAAACATTTGACTCTTTGTCCATTGACAACAAATTGATTTCCATCCCTTTTCTCTTAGCTCGATTGCACCACCAACAAAGACTTTTGTAATCTCAAAGGGGCTACTCTACTTGCTTTTTAGTTTTCCGGGAAACAACTTCAAGTGTGAGTTGAACAAAAGAACGACATCACCCTGTGATAGCTCTTTCTTCCTCAAAAGCTTGTCATGATATAAATTTGTCCGTATTTTGTAAATGGATGAATTCTCAAAAGCTTCAAGTCTAAATTCATCCTATTCATTCAGCCGGAAAATTATTTCTCCTCTCGACATCCTAAAATTCAAATTGAGCTTTTTCGTGGCCCAATAAGCCTTGTATGAAAGCTCGATGGGAAGATAACATGATTTTCCAAAACCAATTGATAAGGCAACATGCTAAATGGGGTCTTGCATACCGTCCTATAAGTCCATAATCCATTGTCCAAAAGGTTAGCCTAATCTTTCCCATTTGTTCTCACCACCTTTTGCAAAATCTGCTTCACTTCTCGATTGGCAAGCTCGGCTTGGCCATTTTCTTGAGGATGGTAGGTCGTGGTGATGTTATGTCGGACTCCATACTTTGTAAGCAATGCGGCTAACCACTTTTTGCAAAAGTGTCGACCACCATCGCTAATTAGAGCTCTCGGGGCCCCAAATCGTGTCAAAACATTCTTTTTCAAGAATTTTAACACTACATTTGCATTATTGGTGGCGGTAGGCACGACTTCAATCCATCTTGATACATAGTCAACGGCCAACAAGATATATTGGAAACCATTTGAAATCACAAAAGGGCCCATGAAATCGATGCCCCACACATCAAATAGTTCCACCTCGATTATGTTCTTCATTGGCATCTCGTCCCTTTTTGAAATGGATCCCACCTTCTGGCACCTCTCACAGCTCTTCACGTATTCAATACAATCTTTGAATAGTGATGGCCAATAGAACCCGCTTTGTAACACTTTCCTTGCAGTTCTAATGGAGGTAAAATGTCTTCCAGTGGGAGAAGTATGACATGCTTCTAGGATTTCTTCCCATTCTTCTTTCAGCACGCATCGCCTAAGCACCAAATCCGCACATCTTCTGAAAAGCTATGGTTCATCCCATATATAATATTTCAACTCGTGGAAGAACTTCTTCTCTTGATAAGCTTCCAACTCCAATGGTTTCACTCTTGCCACCAAGAAATTCACAATGTTAGCATACCAAGACACATGAGTCTGGATTGTTAAAATCCTTTCATCAGGAAAGAGCTCATTAATGGGCCTTGTCGACCCTATTTCATCATTCACATGTTCAAGGCGAGAAAGGTGGTCTGCCACCATGTTCTCGTATCCCTTTCTGTCCCGGATCTCTACATTGAACTCCTAGAGCAATAAGATCCATCTGATGAGCCAAGGTTTTACGTCCTTCTTAGCAAAAAGATGTCTTAGAGCGGCGTGGTCAGTATGCACGATAGTCCGGGCCCTAATGAGATAAGGCCTAAACTTATCAAATGCATATACCACAGCAAGTAACTCCATCCCTGTGGTGATGTAATTGGTTTGAGCCGGATCTAGGGTCCTACTACCATAGTAGATTACTCTGAAAAGCTTATCCCGCTTTGACCCAAAGCGGCTTCCACTGCCACTTCACTTGCATCACACATTACTTTAATTGGCTTGCCCAGTCTAGTGTAACGATCATAGGTGCCGTGATCAGGGCCTTCTTCAAGGTCTCGAAAGCCTACAAATAATTATTATCAAAGTTAAAATCTGATAATTTTTCCAAAAGATGACATAAAGGTTTAGAAATTTTTGAAAAATCCTTAATGAAACGCCTATAAAACCCAGCATGTCCTAGAAAACTTCTAACTCCTTTTTCATTAGTCGGAGGTGGTAGCTTTTTAATAGCTACAATTTTTGCTTGATCCACTTCAAGACCTCCTCCGGATACTCTGTGTCCCAACACAATACCATCTCTCACCATGAAGTGGTATTTTTCCCAATTTAGCACGAAGTTGGTGTCTTCACACCATTTCAATACTTGAGACAAGTTATCAAGGCAATTATCAAAAGAATCACCAAAAACAGAGAAATCATCCATGAACACCTCCATTATGTTTTCAATTAAACCATGGAAGATAGACATCATACACCTTTGAAAGGTGGCGGGTGCATTACACAACCCGAATGACGTCCATCTATATGCAAAAATGCCATATGGACAAGTAAAGGCCATTTTTTCTTGATCTTCGAGGGCAATGATTAACTGATTGTACCCCGAATATTCATCCAAAAAGCAATAGAATTCATGTCCTGCTAACCTGTCAAACATTTGATCAATAAAGGGTATGGGAAAATGATCTTTCCTAGTGTAGACATTCAAAGCCATGTAATCAATGCACATTCTCTACCCTGTCACCAACCTAGTAGCTATCATTTCTTTATTCTCATTTTTCACTAGGGTCGTACCCCCTTTCTTTGCTACAACTTGAGTAAGACTCACCCACTCACTATCAGAAATTGTAAAAATGATACCGACATCAAAGAGTTTTAACACTTCTTTCCTAATAACTTCTTGCATAATTTGGTTCAATCGTCTTTGATGTTGCGTTTTGGATTCGTAATCTTCTTCTAAAAGGATTCTACACATGCAAATCGAGGGGTTAATCTCTTTTAGATCAGAGATACACCAACCTATAGTGCTTTTGTATTTTCTCACCACCCTTAGCAATTTATCAAGTTGCTTATCTGTTAGAAAAGAAGAGACTATTACCGGCTTGTTATCACCATCTTCAAGGTACGCATACCTTAAGTGAGGTGGAAGTGGCTTCAACTCTATCTTGTCGTTCTTTGGCTCCTCCACACTTGATGTTTGTTTCTCGTTCTTCAATGGAAGAAACTTTGACTTTCTTAAATAATCTTCCTACAAAGAATTTATCAAAGAAACAGTGTCAACAAATGCAACATTAAAATGATAAAAATCACTAGAGGATGTATTGAAAAAAGATTTAGAAATGCAAATCTCTAGAGGATCTCGTAGTCCCAAAATGTGTTCCAAGGTGTGCTCCAACTCCATACAACAGTTCACTATTTCGAGCACCTTGCATTCTTCTAAGTAATGCATCTCATCCTCCTTGTGTCTCATAGCCTTTTGAAGGGAAAAATCACCTTCTCTTCATTAACTCTTAATGTTAGTTTCCCTTTCTCAACATCAATTAAAGTTTTTTCCGTATTCAAGAATGGTCACCCAAGAATAAGAGAAACATCCTTGTTCTCCTCCATATCTAACACCACAAAGTCGACCGAGAAAATAAAGTCATTGACTTTAACTAACACATCTTCCACCACTCATTTGGGATAGGTCATGGATCGATCGGCTATTTGTAAACAAATGGTAGTCAGCTTGATTTATCCAATGTTCAACTTCAAGAAAAAGGAGAGCGGCATTAAGTTAATGCTTGTTCCCAAATCGCATAACACCTTTCCCATATGGCTATTGCCAATAGTAACCATGATGGTGAAACTTTCGAGGTCTTTCAACTTAGTAGAGAGCTTTCTTTGTATGAGTGCACTACATTCTTCAGTGAGATTTACCGTCTAGAAATCTCCCAATCTTCTTTTCTTTGAAATCACATCCTTGAGAAACTTTGCGTAGTTGGGCATTTGTTGCAAAGCTTCCACCAATGGAATATTGAATTGGACTTTCTGAAACATGTCGAGGAAACTTGAGAATTGTTCATCATTTTTCTTCTTTTATAGGTGTTGAGGATAAAGTATGTACACTCTTGGCTTTTCATTTCCTTTAGGTGGTGATTCCACCTTTTCTTTTGTCGAGGTCTCTTTTTTCTTGGCGTGCTCGATCTCCTCACTTTCTTCATTTTATTCATCTTGTTTTACTTTTTCACTCGAGCTTCCTTTACCAATATTTTCATCATCTTTAGGCATTTCAGGACCTTCATAAGTGGTTCCACTCCTCAAGATAATAGCCCTGCATTGAACTTTTGGATTGACGGTTGTGTTTCTTGGGAACTTGCCTTGTTGGTGTTGGTTTCTGATGATCATTGCTAGTTGGCTCATCTTTTTTTCCAATTGATTTACTTGAATGCCAATAGCTCCAAAATTATTTTTCAACTTCCCCACACGGGCTTGTGACTCAACCATGTACTTCTCCGTCTTGCCCATAAATGCCATCAACAAATCATCCATTTTCGGTTTCTTTTCTTCATCAATCACTCCATTGGTCACGGAGAAATCGGGAGATGGAACAATACCGCTGTTTGGATTTCCATAGGACAAATTAGGATGTTGTGCCGTGTTTTGGAAATTTTGGGTTCTTCCATATTGTCCTCCATATTGTGGCTTGTACCCTTGGTTATACGGCTTTTGTTGGTTTTGGTAGCCTCCATGGTTCACATAGTTCACTTTTTCGAACGAGGCTTGGGAAATTTCGGGTTTTGGAGGAGTGAAGGCTTCAATCTTGGAGTTTTAAGTAGACATTTGATCCGTCAATAATCTAAGTGCATCCGAACTAGAAGTAGATACCACTTTCTTCATTATTTGCACGTTCTCTCTTACTATCGGCCATTGAAATGAATTAGAAGCCATTTCATCAATAATTCTCATGGTCTCTTCAGGACCTCTTCCCAGCAGTGAACCTTTTGTTGCAGCATCCATAAGTGTCCTCATCTCGGGATGACATCTGGCATAGAAGATACACACTTGGTGATCGATTCTGAACCCATGCCCGGGACACTTCTTCAGCATCTCTCTTAGCCATTCCCACCTCTCATACATGCTCTCGTCATCCCATTGCTTGAATTGAGTGATTTCTTCTTTGAGTTTGAGAGTTTTTCCGGGTGAGAAAAACTTGTGGAGAAACTTTGTCACACATAGATCCCAAGTCTGAAAGGATCCTGGAGTTTTCCTTAGCCACGAAGTCTCCGCCTTGTCACTCAAAGAAAATGGGAAGAGTCGGAGTCGAATTGCATCTTCTGGAGCTCCATTAACCTTCAGAGTCTCACTGTATTGAAGGAACTTGTATATGTGCTTATTAGTATCCTCCATCGTCGTTCTTTTAAATGGATGTTGTTGGAGCATGAGGATGAGCGATGTCTTAAGCTCAAAATTATTTACTTAAATGGCTGGACCATTTGCTACCCCTTGATTCACAATGGGTTGGAAAAGATTCCGGATTGGGGCCTCTTCTGCAGCATGTCGTGCTTCTTCTTGGGCCCTTAATTGTCCTTGCATCACCTATAATTACCTTTACATTTGGACAATTAGAGGATCCTGCCCCGGTGGAGGATTTTCCGCCATTCTCCTCCTCCTTCGTGCATTGTTGTGGTGAACTGTTGCTTCAATTTCTAAGTCCAATTGTATAGGTAGCTCTCCTTGAGATTGAGTGTGCATGCACTACCTATATATGAACTAAATGTGAGCCACTTCAAACATGAATAAAAATAAAAACGTTTAAATTAACAAAATAACCATTTGAACAATATTGCATAAACCTAAAACATACCAATATACTCCCCGACAACGGCGTAAAAAACTTGATGCGGTAGTTTATACCTCAAATAATAATCATGCCAAGTGCAAGTGTACACGAATGTAGCAAGGAACTATACGAGTCGAACCTCAAGGAATAAGAGTTATAGCTTTAACAATGCAAGTAATGTTACCCCTAGTTACAATCACTATTTAAACAATCAACAATTCATAAAAAGGGTTTGTTCCAACTTTAAACAACTAACACAAGTTTTACACCGGTGTAGAATGTCAAAAACATCAACAGAATGATTTAAATGATAATAAAAGGGGTTCAAGGGTGCTAAATCATTGATGATGATATTCTCAAAAACAATATGAATCACATATCTCTACTCTCTCAACATGATTTGGACATTCGATCATCAAAGTATTTTCTCAAACAACTTAAACATGCGGGCAAGTGTAAAAATCACTATCTCTAGTAAATATTTCACACAAGCTTTCTTAGGTCCCAAATCACCATCAACATTCCAAATACTCATCATTATCTCTAAACATAGGTAAATGGACTTATAAATCAAACACACATACATTATGGTTAATTCTCATTACACATTAAGTACACAAATAAATCCAAATGGAGGCCACCCAAATACATTCACAAATCAACACATTGATCCATAAGAAATAAAGAGGATAAAATACATTCAACACATTTATCTCAAACACCAGTCATCAAAGGATCCAACACACCAAAACCTAAATAGATTAGATACTCATGCTCTTGATATTGAAATCACAAACTTGTAAATAAAACATAGATAAAGATTAGATTAAACCAATAGAGTGTACAAAAATATTCACAAGATCCTTCCAGTTCAACTCTTCAAGATCTCATTTCTTCAAGCCAAAACCCTATCTTGCCTTCTCTATTTTCTAAATTTTTACAAGCGGGGAGGCTTAACCTAAAAGAGGAAATATGTGAGTATTTATATTGATTTTTAAAAATGAAAGGATCCTCAAATAATTGAGGGAGATCAAGGGCCGCAGATCCGCAAAACTGATCACCAGAGCACGACACAGGCTCAGTCGCGACCTTTGTCGCGTTATAGGTTGCGTCGGGTGAACTGTGGAAACAGTCTCGGGCGCGAGCGAGGTCAATCACGCCATAACACACGTTGTAGGTCGTGCCACCGAGCGCGACTGGACTCGCTCCACTTGTCATGATGTAGCTCGCGCTTTCAACCCTGGAGAAACTGTCTCGAGTCAGGGCACTCGGGTCGCGCTTTCGATCAGGCTGTAGCTCGCGCTCTAGGGTGCGAGTGGGAACTCGCGCCATGGACCGTGTTGTAGCTCGCGCTAGCGCCTCGACCACTTGGTTTTCTTCTATAACACACGTGGAATTTGTACTTAGATTAAATATGGGTTTGGATATCAAAAATATACAATTAGTTCATAAAATGGTAATGAAATAGCCCCAAGTTGCAGTAAAAAGAAGCACAAAAATCCTGATTATCATTATCTATTTAGATTATGTTATCAATTAGAAATTTTATTTAAATTACGCTTTATATTTCTTGTTTTCCAAGTTTCTCGAATATTTTAAGTAGATAAATCTAAATTATTATTACGCGAGTTGAATTTTAATAAAAAAAAATGTGATATTTACACGCACTGAGTAATCTTGCGAGAATTAATCAACATATTATTTTTGTGTTGTTTGATATTCTCAGAATTAATGCATTATACATGCTTTTATATGCATCATATATTCGAGTATTGCAGGCAATGCATTATCGATGAATATTGGAGAAGGCAATGCCATCTCAATCTCCATGCCAGAAGTTGATTCATCACCACCAACCACCACCGAAGCGGAGTACGAGCAAGCACTGGAAACACAATGTAATGAAAATCAGACTTCACAAGGTATTTTTTCAAAAAACGATTACTAATAACTAATATACCATATTTTGGCATTTAAATAATAAAATTAGTAGATTGTTGAGAGCTAGGGAGCATAAATGAATATATATTTGGACAGGAAACAAAATTGGAAGTCGTTTTTCTCGTCTTCAATCATTAATGTATAAAGCTGCAAGAGAAGGCGACTGGGCTGCTGCTGAAAAACTTTTGACTCGTGATGATCCGACATTAGCTTGGGGAGAGATAACAGAAATGGGCGATCGAGCTCTTCATGTAGCTGTTTCAGGGAAACACACTGAATTCGTTCGTAAACTAATTAACTGGATGAAGCCAAGTGAGTTAGAGTTGTATGATGGGTATGGCTACACAGCATGCTGCTATGCTGCAATGGCCGGGTTATTGGATGTTGTTTATGCAATGTCCAAAGCAAATTCAGATCTAGTCAATGTGCGGAACTGGTATGGCACCACGCCCTTCACTCTGGCTGTTTCATATGGAAACGCAAATATAGTGTCGTATTTTATGGGATTCACTCAAATAGGAGATAATTTGTTGGAATCGGAGTGGTTTGATCTTTTGCTAGTCGCCTTACATAGCACAATGTTCGGTACGATATCATGGCCGGTTTCTCTTTCTTAATTCTCTCTCATCAATCGCTTCTGGATCCTATAGTTATTAATTGATTAATATTATCTTGGTGTGCAGATGTAGCTTTGAATATATTGATAATCAAACCTAGTCTCGCTACATTAACGAAGGGTAGTGATGATAAACGAACGGCTTTGCATGTCTTGGCTCAACTTGATATATCATCAGGCATGGAAATATATTCTGCAAAATACTCTTTCAAGATTCATTTATTTATTTGAAATATACATGTATATTCTGCATGTGGTAGCTCCTAATGCCGGTTTTACTATACTATATATGACGTTCAAATAACAAGTTAGTTGCATCATTGCGTGCTTGCTGCAACATCATCAATTTTAATAATTTCCTTCAGAATAATTAAACATAAATTATAAATATAATATACAGTATATAATTAATTCTTAGTCGGTGTTTACTTGTCTTCAGGGTTGAAAAATGGAGCTGATAGAAAAATAAAAAAAGATCTTCTTTGTTTGTTGGCTGAGACACTCTGGGAAAATATTCAAGATCTGGGAAAGAAGGAGGTGCTCGAACGAATGAAAAACCCTCCAATTCTACATCATGCAGCGAAAGTGGGGAACGTGGATCTTATAAATATGATTACTTATGATTATCCAGAGCTTTTATCGCACATTGACCCGGAGCAAGAACACTCTATATTTCACGTCGCTGTTATGCATCGACAAGAGAACATGCTTGACCTCATCAAAAAAGTAAGAAATGTGAAAGATTTCAATGCAATCTCACAAGACAAGAATGGTAATAACCTCTTGCATTCAGCTGCAAAATCACTACCTCCCAAGGGGCTGGAGATTGTTGCAGAGCGAGATGTTCAAATGCAAAAAGCGTATGTCTGGTTTAAGGTGAGAACTAAACTTCACAGTTACAATTAATCATATTTGTTTGCTTCAAATCGATTGCCCTTGAAAATTATTTAATTTAATTTGATACAGGCAGTGCAGGCAATTGTGCCGCGTTTCTATCTGGAGATGAGAAACAAAGATGGGCACACACCTATAGAATTATTCTGGAAGGAGCATGCGACATTGTTAGAAAAAAGCGAAGCATATCTAAAGAGAACATCCGAATCCTGCATGCTTATCTCAACCATTATTCTAACGTTGGTGTTTGCTGCTGCGTTTACTCCCCCGGGAGGATTTCATCAAGAAACTGGGATTCCTTTACTCTTGAAAAACAAGTGGTTCACGTGTTTCATTATATTTGAAGCATTGTCTCTCCTTAGCTCAACCTACAGCATTATAGCATTTTGGTCCATTATTTCATCCAACTACGATGAAGCCAAGTTTCTCAACTTGCCGCATACCTTGAGATATGCAATGTGTGCTCTCTTGTTGTCTGTGTTGTTTGCCATCTCGGCTTTCTTGTCGGCCTTTCTTTTGGTCTACATTCGGGAGAGGACAGAGCTTGTCATATCCTTTATGCTTTCTGTTTATGTGCTGCTCGTCGTCGGAATTTTGTATCAGCTTTTTAAAGTAATGCGGAAGACCAACCGTTTAGACAATCTTGGTGACGATACTTTGCGGAGGCGTCTTTACAAATTTGGAGCCTCTAAATTGTCCTGCCGCTGATCATATTTTTGAAATTCATATCTTTGAGTTGGAACATGGAAGGAGAGAGCTAGAATGGTGGATCACGAACCCGAGAGACATATTTACACAAAGGATATTGTTATCTTATCTTTAAAAAATAGATTTGAACAATTAGAAGTTTTTCAAGATGTTTTTGGCTTTTTATTTAATCATAAGAAATTATCTTCATTGGATGAGAATACATTGCATGAGTGTTGAGTTTAAACTTCAAGATGCCCTGAAACATAATAATAAATTTGATATTGATGCTAATGATATATATATGTTATGAATTGCAAGTGCTACAAATGTGTCTACCAAAAGAAATAAAGTCAAATTAATATTGAACTCTTGAGTTTGTTAAAATTTCAGAGTATTTTCCTAATGTTTGTACTGCATATAGAATTTTGTTGACCATACTACTTACTGTAGCATCTGCAGAAAGAAGTTTTTTAAAACTGAAAGTAATATTTGCATTCAACTATGTCTCAAAAAAGGTTAAATGGGCTAGCAATTTTAAGCATTGAAAATGAGATACTAGAAAAACTTGATTTTGATGATCTTATTGATGATTTTGCATCTCAAAATTTTAGGAGATCTAAATTATTTCGATAGTTATTCAATACTTGTATTTTTCTTGTATGTTTATAAGTGTTGATTATATTTTTTTTAAAGTTTGTGATGATTATGACATTAGTGGAAGAACTCGTCAATCATGTACTCAATTTGTGAGTGTAGTACGTTGTTTCCAATTCATCTGGGTATATATATATATATATATATATATATATATAGAGAGAGAGAGAGAGGGGGAGTGATATGCTGCCCACCACTTATGCCCACCTGCGGTGAGCGACTGTCCTGTCAGCAAGTTGGACAATTTTTTTTTTTAATTTTTCTCTTTCACTTTTGGTCTCATAGGACACGCTATTCTTCCTTTTAGTCCCATTGATGTTGATTTTGGTCCCAAAAGTTTCAACTATCAGTTCTTTCCACTCCGTTATGTTTTCCATCAAATTTGATGTCAATTTTGGTTCCACTTTACTATCAAGTTTTGATACCAAATGAAAATTCTCAAATTCTTGTGGAGTAAAAATAAAAAAATCAAGGGAAATATTCATTATTATGCTTGATTATTAAATTTTACAGATTTTTTACAGATTTTTTACATTATTATGGTTGATTATTTCATAATTAAATTTTTACAGATTTTTTCCAGATTCATTATTAATTTTTACAGATTTTTTCCAAAATAAGAAATTCATTATTATGGTTGATTATTACATAATTAAATTCTTATGGAGTAAAAATCAAGGGAAATATTTTATTTAGTTTAATTTTGCAAATTGTTTATGAACCTTCCTCACATCTAATTAGAGTTTATAATAATTTTTAATATTTAATTTTTATTTTTAATTAATAATTCATTATTATGGTTGATTATCAATCAACTGTTTATTTAAATCAAGTATTGGCTGGCCATTATTTTTAGAAAAATTATGTCCTTGCGTTTTTGACTTAATATCTATGCCTATATAAAAAATGTGGATGATTTCTTATAAATTATGATTTGACTATTATATCCATAATCTATAATTAATTTAAGGGTAAAAAATTAATATGATATATCTATATATAAAATTATTTATAAAATAATCATTTATAAATATAATATATTATATTATATTTATTTCAATAGTTTTGATATAATTGAACTCTATTATATAAAATTATCCCAAATAATAAAAAAATTATTTCTTTTTTTTAAGGATAAAAAAATATTTCGCTGAAGAAACATATATATATTTTGTTATTTTCAGAAAAAAATTAAAACATTAATCAAATTTTCAAATTCTATTATATGTCAAATAAGTCAAATAAAATAAGTAATTAATTGACTTTGTTAATATAATTATTCTCCTAATTATAATAGGACTCTAAAATGTGTCAAATAATTAAAATAAAATAAGTAATTAATTGACTTTATTAATATAATTATTCTTCTGATTATAATGGGACTCTAAAATTATATATATAAACCAAATTAAAAAATATATTTTATAGAAATAATAAAATTACAAAATTTAAGATTAATGAATAATTTGAAGTTTAATTACTTATATAAAAATATATGTGTAATTAAATAGTAACTATTCCAACAAGAAGTTATAATTTAAAGCAATTTAATTTTTTTATTATTATTATTATTATTATTATTATTATTAGGTTATAGTCTTATAGAATCAACACATAGTAATTAATGGGACATAGCAGTGTTATTAAAACATATATAACTTATCAAAAAATTGTAATTCGATAAGTCAAGAATATAATATAAAAAGATCATTTGGATAAATTCTAATTTCTCCGCATGGGAAACAAAATGATTTCTTCAGTAAAATAATATTAGATGATATTATTATTATTATTATTATTATTATTATTATTATTATTCAAAATTAAATACAATAGATCATTGATTAAAGGAGTACAAAGATTAAGTTGATGTTTACCAGTTTTTGTAGCTAAATATTATTAATTATATATTTTTTACTATGACAAAAACCACATAATGAAAAAGAACACGGCAAATTAAATATTATATTACAAATACTAAACTTTTAATTTATTAATTTAATTATGTTAATGAAATTCAATATAAATAAAACTAAGTTTGTGATCTTTTAAAATTCCTTCGCAGAATCATAATGTTTTTTTCTTAACTCAAGAATTCTTACAAAACTTTATTTTGTGGATATACATGAAACCAATAGAAATGAACCATTCTAGAATTTAATTCTAATTCTAATTGAAATCTACATATCAAATTGTCAAATTCTTTTGTGTCAAATAACTCGAATAAAATAATAAGTAATTAATTAATTCACCTTTTTAATAGAATTCATCTCCTAATTATAATACAACTTTAAAATTATCTATATAAACCGTTGGTTTTCATCTTCCCAATTGTTACGAGCAATGGTTCAGAAATCCGTTCTTACTTTAGGAATTTCATATTGGCAATTGTCATGGAAATCCATTCAATTAAGCAAGCTTTGGATTTTTTTTTTCAAATAAACTATATATATAAGTCTATTCTTTTTCTTTTTTTTTGTGATTTTGCTCCTACTTTACATGTATAGTATTTTATCTATTAAAGCAAATCTTAAATATGAATAACTTATTGATGTTGCACCAATCATAATTAAGATTAATTGTGATATGGGTCGCTACTTGTTAAGAGAATAGAGTTTCACTAATCAAAGATGTACATCCCACTAAGTTTTTTTTTTTTTTTTGTTAAATTATTGTCTCGTGATTAAATATTCAATAAATTGCACTATTTTAAATAATTAATGCAGAGGTATTGTCCTTCTTAATCTTACAACAGTTCAGATTTATGATGTAGTGATGTTTATAACTTTTACGCCATTATTAGTGAATGTATCTTTATTCATGGTACTCAATTAATTGGTATTCAGATTAATTTGAAGCATCTTGTTCTTGAACTTGAATCAACTGCTCAAGGGGTGAAATATAGAGTTAGAGTTTTTTTAAGGACAACAATTTAGGCGGATTTGGAAAAGAGGATAAATTTATTGCGAGCCGAAATTTAAGGACATTAACATTTAAGTATTGCGTCCGTAGGTCAATTTTCAGCCCGAACGGGTCGAAATTTTAGGACATTAACATTTAAGTGTTGCGTCCGTAGCCCGTTCGGGCTGAAAATTGGCCTATGATGAGTGCATAAATTGCACTCATTTGTACTCATTTTGAGTGCATTTTGAACTTAGTTATCTTGTAAATATGTTGTGATTATTGTATATATTATTTTTTCTTTTATTTTGTGTAATGTGACCAATATAGGGATTTTTTGGGTAAAACAAATGCAAAAAGGAGTCAAGTTGAGAATTGATTGATCAACGCTTGCACAAAGACGAGAAAAGACGAGAAAAACAAGCAAAAGACCAAAAGCGACCCCGAAACGCGAGCTACTCAGAGTCGCGCCACAGCCGCCCTGCAGAGCGACCCCAAAAAGCGACCCTTTTGGTCGCACTTTGACAGCTTCAGAGGGCGTGTTTTCTTCAGTTGGAATGCGACCTCAAAGAGTGAGCACCTCAGGTTGCGCTTCACAAGCAGAAGAAGGCGCGACCCCAAAACGCGATCACCTAGGGTCGCGCCACAAATTCAAAGAGCAACCCAACCATAAAACGCGAACCCTTTGGTCGTGTTCAGATGGCTTCAGAGAGATGTTTTTCTTCAGTCCAAACCCGACCCCAAAACGCGATCACCTGGGGTTGCGTTTCGCCTTGACGGATTTCAAAACTTGACTTTTGGCACTCCATTATTGGTCCATTACTTATGTATATTTGTGGGGATTTTAAAAACAGAACCCATAACCCCATGAACTAAAAATACACCTAGAAAAACACCAAGATTTGGGGATTTTTGAAGATAAAGAGGAAGGAGGAAGATTCAACCATCCATTTGAACATCCAAGCCATATGATTGAAGAAGAGGGTTCCACATTGGGTTTTATCACTTCTTCTCCCTTCTTAAACTTGTATTTAGAATGGGTTTTTGTTCTTTCTCTTGTAATCTTGATTTCATTGTGAATATGGTTGGCTAGAGCCTTAGGGCTCTAGGATGTGGTGAAGTAATGTGAATATTGATCTTTGATTTGGGATATATATATATATATATATATATATATTGTTGCCTCGTCAAGATTTTGATCTATTCTGGAGCTTGAATGATGTTGTTTGATTGGCCATCTCACTAACATCACATGTATGAATCACTTGCATCTAGTCAATCCCGTGATCATAAGCATGCTTAGATCAAATCTACGTATTTGTCTTCTTAGTTGAATGTCATTATGTGGAAGGAAATGTGACCCCTTAGAGCCTTTGGTAGGTGCGACCTTGGATGCGTTAGAGATAGCCATCTTTGTCGCATTCACAATTTAAGAGATATTCGAGAGATGCTCTTACTACATTCGTGGTCTTTCTATCTATGAACTTTGCTTATATGTGTGTGTAATCCCTTGTTCTAGATTAATATGAGCATTATGTAGCCATGTCCTAGAGTTTCTCCTTATTTACCATCTTCAAAACTCTCCCTTATTTGATATTGTCTCTTGAGTGTTTATTATATTGATGTTTATTGTTGTTTAAGTGTTTATGTCATTTGTTCATGTTTGGTATTGTGTTTAGGTTAAAACACACCCTCTCCTTATTTATCGTCTAGATATTTCGCTCATCTATCGTCGTGGTACTTTCATTGTCTAATTTTTATTCCATTTCCCTGTGGATCAACCTCGTATCATCATATCTACAATCATATGCTTATATACTTGTAGGCATGACACGAGCTTTATAAATATTAAAACAATCTTAGAGGGAATTGGAGATCTATCAAGTTTTTGGCGCCGTTGCCGGGGAACATGAAATTGATTTGATAAATGCAATATTGTGATAACGATTGAGTGGATTACTTTAGACAGTTTTACTTGTTTTATTTGAAAAAGTTGTTTTATATTTGTTTATCTTTTTTTATAAGAAGTGTATGCACACTCGTTCTCAAGGAGAACCCCCTATTGCATTGGATTTAGAAATTGAAGCAACGGTTCGCCACAACAACGCACGTAGATGGAGGAGAATGGCGGATATATCTCCACTAGTCCAAGACCCCGATGATTGCCCAAATGCAAAAGCAATTGGAGGTGATGCAAGAGTAATTGAGAGCCCAAGAGGAGGCTCACAATAGAAATGTGGAGGCACCAATCCGGAACCTTTTCCAACCCGTCGTTGATCAAGGGGTGGCCAATGGACCACCCATTCAAGCCAACAATTTCGAGTTTAAGACCTCTCTCATACTAATGATCCAACAAAACCAATTCCGAGGGACACTAATGGAGGATCCACATAAGCATATTCGTAAATTCCTTAATGTTAGTGGGACAATGAAGATGAATGGAGTCCTGAAAGATGCAATTCGAATCCGACTCTTTCCATTCTCATTGATCGACAAGGCGGAAACATGGTGGTTGAGCCATGCTCAAGGAACATTTCAAACTTGGGACCAATTGGTGACAAAGTTCTTACACAAGTTTTTCCCACCCGGAAAAACCCTCAAATTGAAAGGAGATATCACCGTGTTCAAACAATGGGATGAAGAAAGCTTATATGAGGTGTGGGAGCGCTTTAGGGAGATGTTAAGAAAGTGCCCGGACATGGTTTTGGAACCGATCATCAAGTGTGCATATTCTATGGAGGAAGCAAAGACGAAGTGAGAACACTCATGGATGCGGCCGCGGGAGGATCACTCTTAGCAAGAGGACCAGAAGAAGCCTTGAGGATAATTGAAGAAATGGCTTCAAATACACTTCAGTGGCCGGCGGCAAGAGAGGGAGTCCAAATTCTAAAGAAAGTAGCTTTTACTTCAAGTTTGAATGCACTTGGGCTTTTGGCGGCTCAAATGGCAACCTTAAATTCAAAAATTGAAGCCTTTACCAATCCAAAAGTCGAGACATCTCAAAGCCAATTTGAGGAGGTTAACTATGTAAACCAAGGAGGCTATTCAAATCAACAAAGACCATTCAATCCGAGGTACAAGCCCCAATACGGAGGTCAATATGGTGGAAACTAAGGTTATCAAAATAGAGCTCAATACCCGAACTTCTCCTATGGTAACTTGAATAATGATATCCAACCACCTCCGGGCTTCTCGGTCACAAATGGTGTAATTGATGAGGAGAAGAAGCCCAAGATGGATGAACTCCTAATGGCATTTATGGGAAAAACGGAGAACTACATGAAAGACTCTCAAACACGCTTTGGGAAGTTAGAGAATACCATCGGAGCAATTGGCAACCAAGTTAACACTTTGGAGAAGCAAATGGGACAATTTGCAACTATCTTGGGAAGCCAACATCAACAAGGAAAGTTCCCAAGCAACACCATCGTGAATTCGAAGGATCAATGCAAGGCAATTACGTTGAGGAGTGGAACTGCTTATGATGGCCCCAAGATGCCGGATGAAGAAGAAAGCAAAGAAAAGGTTGATGAGCAACCTAGTGAAAAGAAGAAGGAAGAGGGACCGAGTCAAGAGGACTTGAGTCCCAAATCAAAGAAAAATGATGAGGTTGAAAAAGAGAAAGAGAAAAAAGTACCGACAATGGTGATGCCGGAAGAATACAAAGTGCCTATACCTTACCCACAAAGACTCCAAAAGGTGAAGAGCGACGAGCAATTCTCTCGATTCCTCGACATCTTTAGAAAGGTACAAATCAACATCCCTCTTGTTGAAGCACTTCAACAAATGCCAAATTATGTGAAGTTCTTGAAGGATGTGATTTCCAAAAAGAGAAGATTGGAGGAGTATGAGACGGTCAACTTGATCGAGAATTATAATGCTCTACTACAAAGGAAGTTGCCCGCAAAGATGAAAGATCCGGGAAGCTTCAATATCTCGGTTACTATTGGAGACAAGGAAGTTCCCCTCATCTTAGGGAGACCGTTTTTTAATACGGGTAAGGCCTTGATAGATGTGGAGAAGGGAGAACTTACCTTAAGAGTAAATGAAGAAAAAATCACGTTTTCCCTTCAAAAAGTAATGCAACACCCCGAAGAAGAGGCAAAGAATATTGAAGAGTGCAAAGTGCTCCAAATGGTGGGTGAATGTGTAAAGGAGGAAGAAATGAGGAGCCCACAAAATCCTCTTGAGATTTGCATTTCTAACTCTATCTTTAATTCTTTACCTAATGATGATTTTGGTCTATGTGATTTCGTTTCTATGATGAATTCATTTCAGGAATCGTACTTCAGGAAGCCAAAGTTCTTGCCATTGAGAGACGAGGACCAAACATCAAAGAAAAAGGAGGAGTTGAAAGCAAAGGAGGAAATGGAGTTGAAACCCCTACCTACACATTTGAGGTATGCTTATCTTGATGAAGCCAAGCAAAACCCGATAATTGTTTATTCCCTCTTGTCCGATGAACAATGTGATAAATTGTTAAGGGTGTTGAGGAAATATCAAAGAACTATATGATGGTCAATTTCCGACCTTAAGGGAATTAATTCTTCTATTTGCATGCATAAAATCTTGCTTGAGGAAGATTATAAACCTAAGGTGCAAAACTAACGAAGATTCAACCCTATTATGCAAGAAGTTGTTAGGAAAGAGGTCTTGAAGTTGTTTGATGCCGATATCATATTTGCTATTTTGGATAGTGAGTGGGTGAGTCCTACTCAAGTTGTTGCTAAAAAGGGAGAATGACATTGATAGAAAATGAGAGCAAAGAAATGATTGCTACTGGGGTAGTAACCGGTTGGAGAATGTGTATAGATTATAGGGCTCTAAATGCTTACACTAGAAAAGACTATTTTCCATTACCCTTCATTGCTCAAATGCTAGATAGGTTAGCAGGTCATGAGTTCTATTGCTTTTTAGATGGGTATTCGGGGTACAATCAAATCATGATTGCTCCTGAAGATCAAGAAAAGACCGCTTTTACTTGTCCTTATGGCATATTTGCATATAGATGGATGTCTTTTGGGTTGTGTAATGCACCCGCCACCTTTCAAAGGTGTATGATGTCCATCTTTCATGGATTGATTGAAAATATCATGGAGGTGTTTATGGATGACTTTTCTGTATTTGGTGATTCGTTTGATATATGTCTTGATAATTTAACACAAGTATTGCAGAGGTGTGATGACACTAATCTAGTGCTCAATTGGGAAAAATGCCACTTCATGGTGAGAGATGGCATTATTCTAGGACACAAGGTGTCGGGTGAAGGTCTAGAGGTGGATTGGGCCAAGATAGTGGCCATTGAGAAACTACCTCCACCAACAAATGAAAAGGGAGTTAGAAGCTTGTTGGGACACACCGGGTTCTATAGGCGTTTTATAAAAGATTTTTCTAAAGTCTCTAAACCCCTTTGTCATTTACTGGAAAAAGCCGTTGAATTTGACTTTGATGCTAATTGTTTGCAGGCTTTTGAGACGTTGAAGAAAGCCCTAATCACGGCACCCGTGCTTATCACACCCGATTGGAGTGAGCTTTTTGAAGTGATGTGTGATGCAAGCGAGATAGCGGTGGGAGCCGCTCTTGGCCAAAAGAAGGACAAACTCTTCCGAGTCATCTACCATGGAAGTAGGACGTTGGATCCCGCTCAAGTCAACTACACCACTACGGAGAGGGAACTCTTGGCGGTCGTCTACGCATTCGACAAGTTTAGGCCCTATCTCATTGGGGCCCGAACAATTGTGCACACCGACCATGCCACTTTGATGCATCTTTTTTCTAAGAAGGATGCAAATCCAAGGCTTATCCGATGGATTCTGCTACTCCAAGAGTTCGATATGGAGATCAAAGATAGAAAAGGATGCGAGAACATGGTGGCGGATCACTTGTCCCAGTTAGATCATATGCAAGAAGAAGAGGAGACCAAGAGGCCAATCAACGAAAGCTTTCCCGATGAGAGAATCATGTCGGCATCAACAAAAGTTCCATGGTTTGCGGATATTGTCAACTATCTAGTTGCCAAAGTGAAATTCGTGGAGATGGAGAGCTATCAAAGGAAAAAGTTCTTCCATGATGTCAAATTCTATGTATGGGAGGAACCTTATCTCTTTATAAGGTGTGTGCCGGAGAAAGAATGGATCGAGATAATGAAGGCATGTCATGATTCCCCTTGTGGAGGCCATTTTGCTTCCAATAGAATCGTTAGGAAGATTCTACAAAGCGGGTTCTATTGGTCCTCCATTTTTAGAAATTGTGAAGAATTTGTGAAGGCATGTGAAAGATATATGCCAAAAGATGGGCTCAATTTCAAAGAGGGATGAGATGCCGATAAGTGCAATTGTAGAAGTAGAATTGTTTGATGAATAGAGGATCGACTTCATGGGACCGTTTATGGCGTCCGAAGAAAATCTCTATATACTCTTAGTAGTGGATTATCTCTCCCAGTGGATCGAAGCAATTCCAACCAAGACTAATGGTTCGAAGATTGTGCTAAAGTTCCTTCAAATGAATATATTGACAAGATTTGGGGCTCCAAGAGCCTTAATTAGTGATGGAGGCACTCACTTTTGCAATAAGTGGATGACGAGCCTCCTAGCACGACATGGAGTGAAGCACAAGGTGACGAATCCCTACCACCCACAAGCCAATGGGAAAGCTGAGCTCTCAAATAGAGAGGTAAAATAAGTCCTCCAAAAGATGGTGAAGACAAACGGGAAGGATTGGTCGAGCCATCTCGATGAAGCATTATGGGCCTATCGAACGACCTACAAGACTCCATTGGGCATGTCTCCTTATCAAATAGTGTTTGGTAAGTCATGTCACCTTCCGATTGAGCTCACTCACAAGGTGTATTGGGCCACCAAAAAGCTCAATCTTGACTTTGAGATGTTGGGAAAGGAAAGAATTTTCCGTTTGAATGAAATTGATGAATTTAGGCTTGAAGCCTTTGAAAATTCTTCCATCTACAAGATGAGGACCAAACTCTATCATGACAAGTTCTTGAGGAAGAAAGAACTTGCACCCGGAGATACCGTGTTGCTTTTCAACTCAAGATTCAAGTTGTTTCCCGGGAAACTCAAAACAAAATGGGGAGGTCCTTACTTGATTTCAAGAATTTTTGAAAGTGGAGCGGTGGAATTACAGGTCAAGGACGGGAGTTGATCTGTTGTCAATGGACAACGTGTGAAGAAGTTCTACAATGCGGAGGAGCAAGCCGAAGTGTTTGTCCTCCATTTGAAAAATGTTTGATAAAGACCGTATCCCGTCGAGCTCACGACGTTAAATTAAGCGCTAATTGGGAGGCAACCCAATGGTTTTAAGTTTTATTGATTTAAGTTTCCTTTTATTTTATTATTTTATGATTGATTTGTCTAGTTAATTTAGTTTATATTTTGTGTCTATTGTAAAGAGGCATAGTTCCTAATTTTGGTATTGTGTGGGAGTGAACTTATTATAGGAAGTGGTGTAGAAGAATGGGAACGCATAAGTGTCGAAAAGAAGCCCAAAATGGGTTTGAAAAATGTCAAGCTGGAAAATACGAGCCTCAAAAGCGACCAGATGAAGTCTGAGTGTGAAATGCGAGACCAAAACACGACAGAGAGGTCACGCTGTAAGAGCTTCAGAGACACGAAACTATGAAAGCAAAACGCGACTACCTTGAGTCGCGCTTCTCAATACCTTTGAAACGCGACAGAGGTGTCGCACTGTACAGAGCTTCAGAGACGGAGTTTTCTTCATCAGAAGCGCAAGTGTAAAGCACGATCAACCTCAGTCGCGCTTCTCCATGCCTTCAAAACGCGACACTAAAACGCGACTGAGGTCGCACTCGGCCAACTGCTGCGGGTTTTTGACCCTTTTCTCTCCATTTCACACACACACTTTATTTTACACTCATACCCACTCACTCTCACTCGAACACACACGAAAATTCATCTCGTTCATCAAGGATCAAGGTAAATCTCTGAACTCTTCTAGTAATCTACACACATTATCCATACATATTGATTTTAAGGTTTCAATGTTCATATATATGAAAAATTGGGGATTTTGCAACTTCTTGTGCCCTAGGTCTCAAATAAACGAAAATTCCAATGAAAATGCTCACATTGTGCTTACATTTGGAAAACAATGCAATTGATAATATGGGTAATTTTTGTAGGTTTATGACATTGTTGAGGATTTGAAGAATTAGGCTTGGGTCCTTGGAAAAATTTGGAAAATTAGGCATGAAAGTTCAAATTGTTTGATATTTTGCATGTCATTGCCTTAATTATAGAACACTTGATCTAAATTTTGTTAGATTTGAAACATTCTTGCATATTATGCTTATGATGTCCCCAAATTAGTTGATTTGTGATTGTTAACAATGATTATTTGGGAAAATGAGGATCTACATTATGAAATGTGCAAGAATGTAGTTCTAAATTGAAAAAGGTCATGCCTGTGTTGTCTTTGAAATTTTGGTTATGCTTAATTTTGGAACCTTGTGTTCTAGCTATGAATTTTGGACTGATTGGACATAGATAGAAAGGCAAGAAATATAGCCATATTTATGAGAATGGATGTTGTTGATAAACACATGTTTTTGAGGGGGCTATTTGATTTTGACATTGTCATATGTGTTGGAAGCCCCTATATCACTTGGAATGCGCATTGTTGATTGCATTGAGCTAATTACTAGAATCCTATAAGCTTTAATTTTCACATATTGTTTAGGACCATTATCTTGTCTTAATGACCTCAATGCTTTGATTTTGGGAGTGCAAGTCTATCTTGATTTGCTTTTGGTATTGTCATACTTTCCTTGAAGCTTCCTTAATCAAGACATTGTTGCACTCATTCTCAATTTTTGTGTTTAATAGTGATGTGATTCGGTTGCTTGTGAAGGATTGACTATGCAATGCATAAGTTTGTTTTAATAAGAGATTTCTATCTTGTTTACCCAAGATAATTGTGGGAAAGTCTTTGGATTTTGTCATAATTCTTGCCCCCATTATTTGTAGTAAAATGACGATTAATTATGCTCATATACCCTAAGCTTTGTTGGATTTTTGTAGGTACCAATCTCACACACAAATGGGAAGAAAAGGAAGGTCTTCTAAGAGGACACATGTTGAGTCCGACCCAGAGATCGAGGCTGAAGACGAGGGGCAAGATGAGGACTTGCCGGCAAGCCATCCGATAAGATATGGGGTCATCCTCCATGACGATGACCATATAGAGAACTGGACTCGGTTCTTTGATGTGAACATTGCCACCACCAAGTTTATGCATGAGGCAACATGCGAGGCTTTTGGTATCAAAGACGATGTGTGGCAACTCTTGGACCGTATTGGTTGGCTCCAAGCTCTTGAGCGGGATTGTTTGACGTATCCCCGTCTAGTAAAGGAGGTGATGAGCACCTTTGATATGAAGAGGACAGACAAGAAGGGGCCGGTTCGATGCACTTTCTGACTTGGAAACCAAGACCGCGAGCTCACAGTTGATGAGTTGAACGAGATTTTTGGGGCCACGCAAGAGGGCATTTGCCATGAGCCCCGAGAATTCGACCAATCCTCACAGAGACAGAGATGAAGACGGAGAAGTATAGCTCTAGTGTGGCCAAGGCATCCGCTATGCCCAACCCGGTCTTCCGATACCTACACCGAATCCTTGCTAACACCGTTTGGGCAAGAAGAGACAACAGTGGGCTGAGGACGAAGGAGTTGTTCGCTTTGTGGGCAATGTTGAATGGAAGGCACTTCAAGTTTGGTGCCTTCTAAATTGAGCAGATGTTTCGACAATCCCACCTCGAAAGTGGATACATATGCCTTGGAGGATTGATCACTCCAATAGCCTATTACTTCAATGTCAACCTAGAAGGAGAGTTGGATACACGGGGGTTGAGGATGATCAACCTCAATCACTTGAGGAATGTAAAGATGCTGGCCTCGGATTTGAATAAATACTTGTTGAACATGAGAGCTGGGGGAACATTCCCTTTGCCAAATCAAGCTCTCACACATGTGTCATATTGGCACGAGAGGAGAAATTGGAAGATGGAGACGGTTGCCCATCTTCAAGTTATGGGTATAGCTGGGCAACCACGAGGAATTCGAGGCAACCTTGAGGGCCAAGGAGATGACGGAGGTGAAACTGGAGGAGAAGGCTCATCTACAGCCACATTCAGACGTGGACGGCGCTACAATGAAGAACAGATAACTGGCCACTTTGATGCGATGGAGAAAACCATGCAACATTGGAGGACTGAGGTGTATGATGAGTTTGGGGCGCTAAGGCAAAACATGTACACAAGGTTCGATGATATTCGGCACGACATGTATGGCAGGATGGGATAGATTCAGTCCAGCGTTGATAACAAATTTCATGCCATACAGACGGATATTGACAAGAGATTCACAGGCCTTAGAGGTGACATCAGAGGTCTAGCTGATAACATGGGCTCGTTTCGATCTGAGATTCAGCACCTAGCCGGACTCTTCAGAGGGATGAACACCGGGTCTGGGTCACAGCATCAGCCCTATACTCCATCTCAGCATCACCAACAGATGACTCCCTATAACTTCTATCAGCCGCAGCAACCATTCCAGTCGATGCAGCAGTTCCCGACTGAACAATTTTTGGCGTCCTCATCCTCCTCCCAGCAATTTCAGTAGATGCCAACGGGCCAATTGTTGAGTGCATAAATTGCACTCATTTGCACTCATTTTGAGTGCATTTGATCTTGGTTATCCTATATATATGTTGTAAATATTGCTAATTTTTTATTTAATCTTATGTTTAATATAATGTGGCCAATATAGGGTTTTTTTTTATATAAAGAGCAAAAACAAAGTCAAATTGATATTAGGATCAACAAAGAGTGCACAAGGCATGAAATGAAGGAGAAACGAGCAAGAAAACGAACATGTGCTTGGAACGCGATCCCAAAACGCGAGTTCCTGGGGTCGCGCTTCAAAAGCCTTCAACACGCGAGCATCAAACGCGACTTACTGGGGTCGCGCCTCAGCCTTTAATCGAAACGCGACCCCGAGACACGACCGAAATCCCATTTTGCAGAGTCTTCAGAGAGCCGAATTTCTTCACTCAAAACGCGAGCATGAAGCGTGAGTTACTGGGGTCGCGCCTCGGCCTTCAGTCGAAATGCGACCCCAAAACGCGACCCAAATGCCGTGTTGCAGAGCCTTCAGAGACCTAATTTCCTTTGTTCCAAACTGGACCCTCAAATGCGAGTTCCTGGGGTCGAGTTCCGCACAGACGGAAATTAAAAGTGACTTTTGGCATCCAATTATTGGTCCACTCCTTTATATATCTAATGGGGTTTTCAAACCACACGATCCATCTACCCTAGAACACAAAATACACTTAGATAAACAACCCATTGGGGGATTTTTGAAGATCAAAAAGAGGAAGGAAGATATGTCCACCCATTCAAAGACTCAAGCCACTAAATTGAAGAAGAGGGTTCTATATTGGGTTTTACCATCTCTTCTCCTCTTTTAAATCTTGTATTTAGAATGTGTTTTTGTTTCTTCATTTGTAATCTTGATTTTATTGTGAATATGGTTGGCTAGAGCCTTAGGGCTCTAGGATGTGGTGAAGCAATGTGAATATTGATCTTTGATTCGGGATATATATATATATATATGTTATTGCTTTGTCAAGATTTTAATCTATGCTAGGGCTTGAATAGTGTGGTTTGGTTGGCCATCTTACTAACATCACATGTATGAATCACTCGCATCTAGTCAATCCCGTGATCATAAGCATGCTTGGATCAAATCTACGTATTTGTCTTCTTAGTCGAATGTCATTATGTGGAAGGAAATGTGACCCCTTAGAGCCTTTTGTAGGTGCGACCTTGGAATGCGTTAGAGATAGCCATCCTTGTCGCATTCGCAATTTAAGAGATATTCGAGAGATGCTCTTACTATATTCGTGGTCTTCCTATCTATGAACTTTGCATATATGTGTGTGTAATCCCTTGTTGAATATTAATTTGAGCATTGTGTAGTCATGTCCTAGAGTTTCTCCTTATTTACCATCTTCATATCTCTTATTTGTTATTGTCTCTTGAGTGCAAATTATATTGATAATTATTATTGTTTAAGTGTTCATGTCTTTTGTTCTTGTTTGGTATTGTGATTAGGTTAAAACACACCCTCTCATTATTTTTCGTCTAGATATTTCGCTCATCTATCGTCGTGGTACTTGCAATGTCTAATTTCTATTTCATTTCCCTGTGGATCGACCTCGTATCATCATATCTACAATCATATGCTTATACACTTGTAGGCATGACACGAGCTTTATAAATATTGAAACCATTATGGAGAGAAAATCACCTCCAGGCTGCATCACCAATTCATGGCGACCTCCTCTCAGCAGTTTCAGCAATTCCAGACCTCCCAATTCATGCCATCATCATCATCACAGCAGTTTTCACACCAGTCTCCGCATCACCAGCAGCATCCACCTCACTGAGCTGTTAGTGACCCTCGCCACCATCTTTTTGCCTCCAAACTTATTCCCTCACTTTGATCGAAATAAGTTTGGGGGAGGGGGAGAGTAGTGGTGGTAAGGATCTTTTCCTGCTCATTTATTGCTTTATTTTAAAAATAATGCCTAGTTAATTTGATTATATTTTTGGATCATTGAGCATGCTTGCATGCTTATCTTTTATTTATGATTTGGATTATCTTAGGATTTTATGTTTCCATTGGAATGTATGGATGATGGTAGTTGATAGATAATGAGATCGCATGTCGTTTTGCTTCATGAGCATGTGATATTTTATCTATGTTTTTGTTCAATTGCCTTATGATTGTGGATTGAGCATATTTTGACTTAAATAGGTGTATGTTCTTGTAACAATAATAGGGGTTATGAGAGCATGATTATTGATAAAATTGGAATCCTTGATGAGCATGAGCTTTTAAAAATTTTTTGCAAAAAATTTCATAAAAAGCATGATGTCATGGCATGATTTTGAAAGAAAGTTCTTTAATGTCTCAAAAGTACAATTTGGGAAGGAACAACTTACCATGGGAAGATTTTGATCCAAAGATTACACAAGTGTAATCTTTTTCTTGATGAGAGATTAATGGTCTTCATAGTGCACTAGTTTTCTCTAGAACTTGCTTTGTGACTTAATTGAGGTTACATTGGTGTGTTTGATCTCTTGAAAATGATTTAAGGCCATTTGTTGTCTAAACCTCATGATAATCCAAATTCTTTACCTTCCAATATAAATTAAATCCCTTGCAAGCCCTTTTGAGCCTTGAAATTATTTTATTGATTTTGTTGGGTTGGGAATGAAGTAATTGGCTAGATTTGTGTGGACTTTACAAATGAAACTTTTGAGAAATCTTGTAGAATGGAAAGAGGTAAAACAATGAAATACTCTTGTGATGAAAAAGAACACAAAGAAGTGAATTATCTTGTTTAGAATTGAAAATAAAGTAAAGAAAAGATAGTTCTAAATGTATATCACAAACAAGAGAGTAAGAAATGTTGAAAGAAATTTGGAAAATCTCAAAGAGATTTGGGTTGCGAAGCAATAAGGGGTAGAAGAGAACTTGATTTGTTCTACTTGCTTGGTAATGAATTTGGTAATGTTGGGAAGTCACTTGGCCAAATTGTACCTACCTTTCCGAAAAGCCTTCACTACAACCCAAAAAGACCTTGATGATTCTTGTTTGAGAACACACATTAAGTAGTGGAGGTTGTAGTCACTTTGCAAGCATATGGTAGGATTCTAAGTGCAATCTCGACCATGAGCGATACACTTTTAGCCTATACACTCGAGAATGAGCGTTTATTGAACCTTGAGAGAGTTCGAACTTCACAAATTGTATCATGATGATTTTGATATTCTTGTTTATGATTGATTGCCATTATCATCTATGCTTTGTCTTTCTTTTGATTTTAGAAGCAAATTGCCATCTTGATTCCAATATGCTCAATTACCTTATTCTTTTACTCTTGTTTTTGTTTGAGGATAAACAAATATTTAAGTTTGGGGGGTTCATGAGTGCATAAATTGCACTCATTTGTACTCATTTTGAGTGCATTTTGAACTTAGTTATCTTGTAAATATGTTGTGATTATTGTATATATTGCTTTTTCTTTTATTTTGTGTAATGTGACCAATATAGGGATTTTTTGGGTAAAACAAATGCAAAAAGGAGTCAAGTTGAGAATTGATCGATCAACGCTTGCACAAAGATGAGAAAAGACAAGAAAAACAAGAAAAAGGCCAAAAGCGATCCTGAAACGCGAGCTACTCAGAGACGCGCAACAGCCGCCCGGCAGAGTGACTCTAAAAAGCGACCCTTTTGGTCGCGCTTTTACAGCTTCAGAGGGTGTGTTTTCTTCAGTTGGAACGCGACCTCAAAGAGCGAGCACCTCAGGTCGCACTTTACAAGCAGAAGAAGGCGTGACCCCAAAAAGCGATCACCTGGGGTCGCGCCACAAATTCAAAGAGCAGCCCGACCATAAAATGCGACCCCTTTGGTCGCGTTCAGACGACTTCAGAGAAATGTTTTTCTTCAGTCCAAACCCGACCCCAAAACGCGATCACCTGGGGTCGCATTTTGCCTTGACGGATTTCAAAACTTGACTTTTAGCACTCCATTATTGGTCCATTACTTATGTATATTTGTGGGGATTTTAAAAACAGAACCCATAACTCCAAGAACTAAAAATACACCTAGAAAAACACCAAGATTTGGGGATTTTTGAAGATAAAGAGGAAGGGGGAAGATTCAACTATCTATTTAAACATCCAAGCCATAGGATTGAAGAAGAGGGTTCCACATTGGGTTTTATCACTTCTTCTCCCTTCTTAAACTTGTATTTAGAATGGGTTTTTGTTCTTTCTCTTGTAATCTTGATTTCATTGTGAATATGGTTGGCTAGAGCCTTAGGGCTCTAGGATGTGGTGAAGTAATGTGAATATGGTTTTTTTTTTCATTGTGAATGTTGTTGCTTTGTCGAGATTTGGGATATATATATATATATATATATATGTTGTTGGCCATCTTACTAACATCACATGTATGAATCACTCGCATCTAGTCAATCCCGTGATCATAAGCATGCTTGGATCAAATCTACGTATTTGAACAGAGAAGGATAAGAGCAAACTAGTTTGCTCTCACTGTGGAATGAAGAAGCACACGAAGGAGTAGTGTTTCTAATTAGTCGGCTATCCTGAATGGTGGGATGAGACGAAGAAGACGAAGCTTCCAGGAAAAAAGGAGGAAGCGTCGCAACAGTGGCTAACACCGGTGACAAGGCTGCCGTTGTCGGTCGGGCTACCATCGTCGGAGCGGGCAACACCGGCTGCAGATGCGAGGAAGATGACTTGGTAGTAGTAGCAATGGAGGCTAGGGTTTGTACAGCGGGAGAAGGTAACAAGAGAGATAAATCGGTCTCTTCAAATTTTGAGGACCCTTTATCTATAAATTGCAAATCAGCCCTTATTTCCACAAATTACAAATCAGCCCATGTTCCCACAACTAATAGATTTGAGGTCCTCAAGGAACTTTCTATTGCATGTGCAGTCCCTATGAGGGATACAAATAAAAATGATCAGTGGATATTCGACTGTGGTGCAATCGACACTATGACATTTGACAAATCAGATATTGTTCAGTCTAAGCCCTCTCGACGAACTCATGTTCAGACAGCCAATGGCGATTTAGCTCCAGTAAAGGGGGCCGGAATTATCAATTTGTCCCCTACTCTGAAGCTGTCAAATTGTTTATCTGTTCCCACATTATCGTATAAACTCCTGTCTATAAGTCATGGGAACTCAACTGTACCCTCCTAATGCAACCGCATTTTTGTCTTTTACAGGATATCCGGACGGGGGAGATTATTGGGCGTGGCACTGAGCGCAATGGATTGTACTATGTGGATGAAATCATTCAAAAAGGTGGTGTGATGCTGACTCACGGACTTGGCGACCGGACTGCTTGGCTATGGCATCGTCGGTTAGGACACCCATCCGCAGGATATTTAAAATTATTGTTTCCTCATTTAATAAAATCCCAAACTCTGTATTGTTAATCTTATAGGAATGTCTACGGCTTTTGGCCAAAACACAAGCATCACAATAATTTGGATTTGTTAGACATAAGATTGTGTATGATTGGATTACACGTGTTAGAAGTACCAGAAGGAATAAAACTGTAATTTAGGATCTAATTGATTTATCCAAAAATAATTTTATTCCTTTCCTTGTAATATACAAAGGTCTTTTAATAAGAGAGGATGTAACGAGCTATTCAAATCATACAAGAAATATATTGAATCATATTCTCCTATTCCTCCTCTCTAATGGCCTCCATACCAATTAACAACGCGCACCTCAAAATTGTTTAATCCATCAAAGTGTACGGTGAATTATTATATTGTTTGTTCTTGTTATTTGTTAGTGTGTGATGTATGTTGTTTCCAATTCATGATCAGTTTGTAGCAATGAAATGATCCGTGGGGACATGGTCCATCATGGTGTCACTACTTGAGTAGTTTTTGTTTGTATGATGAGGTGATCTCATAAAAAATAAAATCAAAACTTAATAATATGTTCATTATTTTTTAACACTACATCATCATTTTAATTTTTGCTAATAGTTTTAATCTGGATTAATAGCTTTTTAAAACTAGTCAAAATGTAAAGATGGAAGTGATATTTACCCTAATTTATAAAATTCCATAATCTTCCTAGTCATTTTTAATTTTATCACAGATGAAACATCTTCTAAATTCTGTGCAACATTCTAGCCACACACTTAAAAATATTAGTTTTTATTCAACTTTTTTCTTCAATTTTAATTGGTTATGCTTTGGTTTAATTTTACACTTATTAATTAGAGTTTACCTTTTTCAATTAGGGTATATAATTATTTTTTTCAATATTTAATTTTATTTTTTAATTAAAATGTGTAAGTCTCCTTTTTGTTATTTGGTTAATTAGTAATAGGTAAGTCTCCTTTCTTTATCATTCACAAACACACATGCACACCGTTAACTAAGGCATCTCCAATGATTCTACCTAATTACAAGTATTATGATTGCCATGTCACAAACTATTTATCTAACATTTATCCTATAAATCATTCTAACTAAAAAATATCTATCAATGGTCCTACTGTCATTTCACTTTCAATATCTTTTCATCACATCTTATTAATTCATTGATTTTATTTATATTTATTCATTTGTTTTACTTGCATATTTAGTTAATTAAATTTCACATATATTTTAATAAATAAATTAATTTTAAAAAATGACCAACCCACAATATTTGAACAATAATTAAATTTAACACGCAAATAAAATGCATGATATTTGAATTGATAATTTACTAAAATAAATATGACGTTACAAAAAAAATTAAATAAAAAAATATTACATAAAAACATCACTTAAAATATTTTATACACACACACACACACACACACACACACACACGTGGAGACAAAATAAAAGTGTATACATACATAATTATACATTATACATATATGAAATGACTGAATGTTGGATATTTGAGATTTCTCACCCGCATACTCACCTATGGCCACACAAGCTTCTATCTATTAAAAACCTCCTGTTGGATGTTGGAGGTGTTCTAATAGAAGAAATCCAAATTTGGAATTTTTGTCATTTGCTTCCATAGCTTAATCATCGATTTCCCCCACCCAAGTTTCAATTCTTCTTCACAATTCACACACCCACTTCCTGGTTTACTCTTGTGCTCAAGTTAGTCACTCCAAGAAGAGTTTTGTGAGGAGTTCACCATATTTTCGAAAGAGAAAAAAAAGTCCATTCAGCACTTCTAAGGTACGTTTTCTCCTCTAGTTCTTGCTTGGTGATGATTGGAGATGATGGGTGTTTCGAATTTATGCCCCATTAGCCTGTGAACTTTGAATTTTTTTTGTGGACTTCTGTCGAACACTTGGCAGGCGTGACATTTAGGCCTCAATTTTCGAATTTTTGGAAGTTTTGTTTTTTTAACTGCATTTCCTTGTGATTATACAGCATAGGTTTTATGTTGGAATTCCTTGAGAAGTTACGAAGTTGCTTTAGAAAAGAGTTGAGGCTTCATTTTGCATTTAGGGATATTTTGGGGGAATTGATGTTTATGCTGTGGCAGAAACATGTTAGGTGCTTTTGATTTGCATTCTAATCTGAGTCTGGCATATGCTTGATGTTAGAATGCATTTTGTGCTTTGTGGATATATGTGAGTTCTTCTCAAACATTTTGATTAAAATCAGCCCATGACCTTCTCAGCATCGCCCACGTAATGGGGAAATTGGATATTATCCAATTCAATTGGATTCTAATCCAATTTCTTCTTTCTCCAGCAGCAATCGCTTGCCAATTGAACTTTTCAATTAATGTGGCCTTGAATTGGTGTGAGAGTTGGAGTTATACAATTGAAATGGATTAAATCTATTCAATTCTCGGCCACCTCATTATTGGACGATTGAATTTGGACTTCAATTGAATTTAACTCTTGTTTTGGGCTTTTAATTGACATGAGACTTTGAGTATAGTGGATGATCTTGAACATTGATATGTTGTGACATGGATAGTGCATGCATTCAAATTTATGGGGTGAATAAATTTTGAGTTACTTGCTCAATTGGTTATGTTTTGATATTGAAAGGAGCTTGTGTGTTGCCACTTTCATAATTCTCTTACCTATTATTGTAGGCACCATGACTGCAAGAAATAGAAGATGCTAAATGTGCCTAATAATCTCCTGATGATATAGCACTCCACCTCATTCGTGATTGCATTGAGGTTAGTGATTCAAGGTCTTCCCGTCTAATAAGTTGGGGGGGGGGGGGTGGATAGACGTTATACCTTGAATCCTGTTCTAAAAAATTCTGTTATCCTTTTTGTGCATTAGTTTAGGTCTTTTCATTAGTTTTGTTTTGTTTAAATTATTTTAATTTGCATGTTTATTGCTTTCTAGGTAGATGGATGCTAGCATGATGTGAGTCTGGTTCTCTTTGCTCCAATGCCTTTAATCAAATAATGAGCATTATCCATTGATAAAATATATTTAGTGATACATTTGTGTATCACAAATCGTTGATTTTTGAAATTCAAACTAAATAAAACTCTTAAACAATAAGTACATGTCGCATATAAGAAATTCAATACTTAATTAACATTCCTTGTTAAATATACCTAATTAATTACAATACCAAAAGAGACCAAAAACAATTAATAAAAGCTACATTTAAATATGCCTTTAGCCACTTGTGCCCTGATCCACCACTTGTACCCGATCCGACCCGAACCCATCTTCAATTCTCTCTTCAGCCACAGAATCCCAAATTCGATCATTTCTATTTCCCAACCTTAAAAATGGAGTCTTGACCATTTACAGCCACCACCACCGAACCTTCTTCGTCATCCACACCTTCGTCTCCCGTAGCCAGTTGGTTCACAACACCTGCGACCTGCTTAGGTCTGAAAAGCTCTGCTTTTTAAAATTTTGCACAATTAATTATTGCGATATATAAAATATTATTATAGGGGGGTTAAAGAAAGATTAGTGTTTATCAATAATTTAATCATTCTTTCATTGTCAGGGAAAAACTCCATGCCATTGTTGGAAGGAAACATCCTATACACATGCGAAGGTATATGCATAATTTTGCTAAGATTTTTTCACACAGCACGTGCAAGAAAATATAAAGCACCACATGGGTTTTCATGTTTAATTTGTTTTTCTTCAAATATTTTGGTGTGTGCTGTTTCCGCCTTGGTGTAAAGTTATTAGCTCATGTTTAATATTTTGTGGGGTTCACAAGTTTGTTCTTTAATATCTGATTAGGAAAGAATTTTAAGTGTTTTTTCTGATTTTGAATGTTGTGGGTTGGGTTGCAATTTGTTTTGACAATATATATATATATATATATATATTTTGTTAAAAGTAAGGCTTGTGCTTATGATTTTTGGATATTGTGCAGCTGAAAAGAGACTAGTGGAGGAGGTTAGCAATAACGACGTACTAATTATTGTTGGTAAAACTCGCAGTGGGAAGACAACGCGTAAGTTTAGCTGGAAATTTTTATTTTTCCATGGCGAAGCTTAATTTTACCTTGCCTTAAAAATCACTCTTGCATACGTGTTTAAGAGTATTAGGATTACTAGTCTTGTTAGTCTATATCAATGCTAGATAAACGTAGATCTACGTAGACCTCTGAGGTTATTGTGGTGCTGTCCATTGTAGTCACTAAAGGATGAAGAGAGTTGTTATTTGTGGATGATTTGATTAATATTCACCTGATATCATTTGTGAATATGCCCGCATCATTCGTTTAGTTGTGGGTTAGAAGAACTTTTTGTTATTCATTCCATCTTCTCTGTATCTCCATCTCCCGGTTTTTTGTCTTTAGTTTTTAAAAAAGTCATCTCTTTTGAGGTGGTTAAGTGGAGTTTTTTGATGCCCTTTTGTTATTTATTTTTGTTTTGTTGTGTGGCGTGCTTTTGGGTTTTCAGTTGCTTGATTGTAGGGATGCTCGATAATTGTGATTGAAATTGGGGTATTTGTTGTTATCATATTCGGTGTGAGTGTTGAGAATTGCGCTCCTTTTTTTCTGTTGTGTTTCTTTCTGCGGTTAGTCGGTAACAATTGGAATCTTCTTTAGTTTGAATATTTTATTTGGGTTTGCAGATCTCTGAGGAGCGTTGGGGATTTATCTGAGAGGGATCAGTGGTGGAATTTAAGTTTATATGGTGGTTTGGAAGTAATTAGGGTTCTCTTGGAGGTTTTGTATGTAGATTTGGGATATTGGTAACAGGATCTTGTTGGGTTATGCTGCTTTGGTTAATCATTGTGTGAAGGGATTTCAGGAGAAGGGTAATTGGGTTTAGCTGCTGCTGAGCTATAGAACAGTTGATTCTTAGGTTATAGCAGTCAACTTTAATATGAGTTCAAGTGCATTGGAAGGCGGCATTCAAATGAATTCAAAAAATTAAACAGAGGCCATTGGAGTCCATGGCCTCTCTGAAGCTCGTAATTTCTCCAGATAACAACTCTTATGATTCCAATACACTAAATTCTCCTTTCAATTCCTTCATTTTTGCTTCAAATACTTCGTTTTCAGGATTTCTGAATACGAATGGGGCTCTTTTTCTGAAGCCCTTTTGTAAACTGAAACACATTAGGGTTTCTAAGTTGGAAAATGAGTTTTTGGATAAGTCTGAATCCAAGTTGGATGATAATTGGACGGATAATTTGAAGAAATTTGTGGATGCTGATGATAATCTGGTTTTAGAAGGCCAAGATTTTCATGGGGATTCTGGTAGAGTGAGGGTGAATATATGGAAGAAGTTCCGGAGTGGTGCAAAGACGTTGAGGAATAAGAGCAAAAGGAACTTGGATGATAAGAAAAATGGTAAAAAACATAAGAGAGAAGAAAAAATCGTAACTCCATCCCAGAAAGTTGGTGCAAACAGTGTCTTTGATTCTCAAACTGTGGTGGATTTAGATATTAATGCTATCGAGCCCGAATTGAGCCCAGACCGTTGCAACCTGATCTTAGAGCAACTTGAGAAAAGAAATGATGACAAAGCTGTGAGGTTTTTTGAGTGGATGAAAGTTAATGGGAAGCTGAGGAGGAATTTGGCTGCTTATAATTTGATTATGAGGGTTTTGGGTAGAAAGGGGGACTGGGATGGAGCTGAGGTCATGATTAAGGAGATGGTTGGTGACTCAGGCTGCAAGCTTAGTTATCAGCTTTTTAATACCCTTATATATGCTTGTTATAAGAGTGGGCCTGTGGAGTTGGGTGCTAGGTGGTTTGGGATGATGCTTGATTATGGGGTTCAGCCGAATGTTGCTACTTTTGGGATGCTCATGTCTCTTTATCGGAAGGGTTGGGCCGTGGAGGAGGCAGAATATACATTTTTGCAGATGAGGAATATGAAGATAATGTGTGAGTCTGCTTATTCAGCAATGATAACCATTTATACACGCATGGGCTTGTATGACAAAGCTGAAGATGTTATTGGCTTCCTGAGAGAAGATGAAGTGGTTCTAAATCACGAGAATTGGTTGGTTATGCTCAATGCCTATTGCCAGCAGGGCAAGCTGAGTGAGGCTGAGCAAGTGTTTAATGCAATGAGAGAGTGTGGTTTTTCTCCCAACATAATCGCATTTAATACTATGATCACTGGGCATGGGAAAGTTTCAAGAATGGATGGTGCAGACCGTTTGTTCTGTGATCTAAAAGATGCTGGTGTTATGCCTGATGAAACGACATATAGGATGATGATTGAAGGTTGGGGCCGAGCAGGCAATTATAAGCAGGTCAAATTTTACTATGTCGAGCTCAAGAGGTTAGGGTTTAAGCCTAGTCCATCAAACTTGTACACATTGATAAGATTGCAAGCTGAACACGAAGATGAAGAGGGTGCGACCAGAACTATTGACGACATGATGGGGATTGGTTGTCAAAAGTCCTCCATTCTTGGGATTGTTCTACAGGCATACGAGAAGGCTAACAGACTGGAAAAGATGGCTTTGATTTTGGTAGGTCCTATGTACGATCATGTTCTTAAAAACCAGACATCATGTGCAATTCTTGCAACATCTTATGTCAAAAATTGCTTGATCGATAATGCTCTTAAAGTTCTGACAGAAAAGCAGTGGGACGATCCCGTATTTGAGGACAACTTGTACCACCTCTTAATATGTTCATGCAAAGATTTGGGCCATCTGGAGAATGCCATCAAGATATTTACTTGCATGCCAAAATCTGCCAAGCCAAACTTGAACATCTCTTGCACAATGATTGACATTTACAGCAAAATGAGCCTATTTTCTGAAGCGGAAAGACTTTATATTGCGTTAAAAACTTCGGATGTCAAATTGGACATGATAGCGTTCAGCATTGTAATGAGAATGTATGTCAAATCTGGGTCTCTGGAAAAGGCCTGCATGGTTGTGGACATGATGGATGAACAGAAGAATATTGTGCCTGATGTGTATCTTCTTCGTGACATACTCCGCATTTATCAGCGATCTGGTAGGGATGATAAATTGACAGATTTGTACTATAGAGTGTTGAGAAATGATAAAAGTTGGGATGAGGAAATGTACAATTGTGTGATAAACTGCTGCGCACGTGCACTGCCAGTTGATGAACTTTCAAGGCTTTTTGATGAAATGCTTCAGAAAGGATTGGCACCAAATACCATCACCTTCAACATTATGCTGAATGCTTATGGGAAATCCAAGCTATTTGAAAGGGCAAGAAAAGTGTTTTGGATAGCTAAGAAACGAGGCTTAGTTGATGTTATATCTTACAACACCATTATAGCTGCTTACGGGAAAAATAAATACTTGAACAATATGTCAGCTGCAGTGAAGAAAATGCAGTTTGATGGCTTTTCAGTATCGCTGGAAGCCTACAATTGCATGTTAGATGTCTACGGGAAAGAAGGTGAAATGGATAAATTTCGAGATGTCTTGCAGAGGATGAAGGCTTCTAAGTGCTCTGCTGACAACTACACTTACAACATTTTAATCAACATATATGGAGAGAAAGGATGGATTGACGAAGTTGCTGGTGTGCTAACAGAACTCAAAGAATGTGGAAATGGTCCCGATTTGTGCAGCTACAACACGTTGATAAAAGCATACGGGGTGGCGGGAATGGTTGAAGAGGCGGTTGGTTTGGTCAAGGAAATGAGAGTAAATGGAATAGAACCTGACAGGATAACCTACTCTAATCTGATAACTGTTCTAAAAAAGAATGATATGTTTCTGGAGGCCGTAAAGTGGTCCTTGTGGATGAAGCAGTTGGGACTGTGAATCAACACACTGATTGTCGTGGTGTGGTTGTGCTGCTTCTTTCGCCCGTGGAGAAAGTAATGCAGTTTTAAGTGTTATGCATGGGTTAACTTTGTTTTTCCACTCGTAGTTTGGAGAGTAAATGACAAAATCTCACTCTGTTTTTCAGGTGATGGTGTTATTCATTTTTCGTGGTGGAAATCAAGCATTCAACTTGTATGTGAAGATCCAGATTGATGGCATGAAGTTTATGGACGAGTTCAGGTGATGGTGGTTGTATTTAGAGCCCTTGTAGTTGAAGTAGGAAGGGATCCTCATTAACAATTTGATTGTTTATATGCAGTATGATAGTAACATATTTATATATGTAATTGTATAGATAGTTGATGCTCAGAATGCATGAAATGCAGTTGTCTGATAACAGTGCATATTGAATAATATTTCGAGATTTTATTGTAGCCAAACCTTGGAACCATCCAGATAAAATATGATCAAAAAAATTTCCTCCAATATTTCTTTCTATCTGAATACTTGTACAAAACCAGAAAACTATACAGCATAGAGTAACGAATGAAAATCTCTCCCCACAAAAATACTGATTTTCTGTCTTCTCGTTGGCCTTTGCTTATGTTTATCCCATGATCATGTTCATCATCCTCAACCAACATTTAAGAATCTTCCAATGATTCCAGATTCTTGAATGTCGACACTGAGGCAAATAGCACAGGAAAATCAGTGTGCGCCCTCGATTGCAACAATACGGGGTACGTAGGCACACCATCGGTTTCTTCGAAGAATGCATAGAAGATCGAGCAAAAAAGAAGACGTCTCGTCTCTGCTTAGAGCTTAGAGAAATCCGGCTTTTACTACACCAGCAGCGTTCAGGAGAGACTCCTGCTGAACAGAGCCCCATTCCACACAATGTGGTTTATATGTCAAACATTTATCACAAAGATTTCAATCTCTAATATCCCAATCCAAGCAGTCCATATAAAACTGTTGCCGCTTCAAAATGGTCTAATATCATCAACATGCTAATACTCAAAAAGAAAAATGCTAATAAAATGTCAATCTTATGACAAATAAGTAAACCTTGCCACTTCTGGGAATAAAATAAAACTCATCCAAAGAAACTTTGAAGGCTTGTATAGTTGTACTCTGGTAATACTCCCCATACACCAGAAACCTTTTGACATTGATTTCTTGAGCCATGATCTGACAAAATTTAAGACATTGTAAAACGAGGTTCATCAAATTCATGCACTAATTCCATTTTAGGGTATATATTTATTTCAAAATTATTTTTTTTATATTTTCAATTATCATTTATATTTATTTCGGAAAAATTAAATTAATTATTGAGCGGACTGCACGAGCGCAAGCGTTAGCGCCAAGAAGTGCATTGTGCGAGTCGCTAGATTTCAAAAATATTAAATTAATTCACTTTATTTTTATTGTCCTCTAATTCCTTTTTAGGGTTTATATTTTTTTCAATAAATTTAATTATCAATGTTGTGCACAAACCCATGAGTTAGCATCGGGTAAATGGACTGCGTGAATTGCCGGATAAAGAATATTAAGATAATTCATTTAATTTCAGGGATATACTTTTTTTCGGGAAATTAAAAAAAAGGGGGAAAAATCATCCAGAAAAAAAAAGTTAATATTTATCAACAAAAAATTAATTACTGAATACATGAATTGAAAATTATTCTTATTTATCTCTCTCATCTTCGTTTCTTTGTGGATTGTTTCTCTCAATCTTCTCTCTTTATCTATATTCTTCCATCTAATTCTCTTCTATTCACCTGTCTAACATTTCTATCTTTTACGGAGTTTGCAAACTTTGTGGTATGGCACATTTATTTCATGAAGATATATTAGTAAATGAGCTAAATAAATATAAAAACTATCCTATATATTGAGATATCTAAAATATGATCAGTTTCTCTTGTATTTGTGTTCAATTTTTTTTAGTGAATTAATTTAATTTTATGATTGTTTCTTAGAGTTTATAATATATTATTTTTTAATTTTTAATATTTAGTTTTGATTTAATAATTCATTATTATGGTTGATTTTTTCAAAATTATGTTTTATAATTTTTTATTCATTTTTTTTGTTGATAAATATTGACATAATTTATGTTATAATTAATTTTTATTTTATAATAGATATCATTAAAATCATAAATTTAATAGTGAAATACGAAAAATGCAATAGTAAATTTCAACCGGTATATTTATCGTTTTATTGTTTATCATATATGAGTGAATGTGTGTAGTAGACAGTACGGTATGCTTACAGCATCTGCATCCTTCCTAAAAGTTCATTTGTTTTTTTTCTTTTTTCATTTTTTTCTTTCTTTTTAGTTAAGTTTTTGGGAATATATCCTCATATATAATTTGATGCGCAAACAAGCAATCATTGATTCTTAACTAGAATACTGATGTGCATGTAGAAATCACAAATATTATTAACTTCGAGATCCCAATCAAAAAGGAAACTAGTTTGGAAAGGAAACATTCCAAAATATAAAACTAACAGCAAATAAATATAACAATAAAATAACTTGGAAGATCTCAACCAATATTTCAATGGCTTGCACAATGCCATGCAATCAAATTTCTCCAAACTTGACATGATGAATCTCGGAGGTCGGATTGAAATCACCTATAGATTGTGGTGGCATCACCAGCACTAGGATGTCTCCGTCATACATTGGAGGAGATGAATATACCACATCATTAACATTAAGATCAATGGAGCCTCGACATACGTCGGAAGAGTGGAATATCCATTATCCTTGATATCAAGATCAGATGGATTTTCGTCATACATCGGAAGAGAGAAATATCCATCATCATTGATATCAAGATCAAATGGATCTTCGTCATATATCGGAAGAGACAAATAGCCACCATCCTCAGCATCAAGATCAGAAGAATCTTCATTATACACAAGAAGAGAGAAATACCTATCATCATCGTCATCAATGTCGTTGTCAAAACAAACACGTGATTTACCGAGATGATGTTGAGTTGCACGTGCAGGTTACTCAACTGTTGCACCAACAAATAGATCTATTGACGGATTTGAGGGTTGTCGTTCGGTTCAGAGCTCATGGATCCCATCTAGATGCCATGGTTTTGGGAGTGTAGTCCGATCTTTGAATGCTAACTGATGCAGACATAAGTTATAACTCAAATAAGAACACACAAATAAAATTCAAGAACTAGAAGAACTCAAACTTGTATTGAATAATAAGGAGGATTTTCCAAAACTTATCAAAATTCAACCCCCTAAAATATTAAACACAATCATTTATTTATACTATTAAAACTCTAATAAAAATAAGGACTCCTACCTTAAATAACAATATATCTATATAAAAAGCAATTGAACTAATAAATAAATCAATAAAATATTAATAAATATATAATTATATTTATCTCCATCACTAATATTTAATTAACAAATCTTTTTAAAAATAAAATAAAAATGAGGATTGCAGTGCATCCCCACCTCTTGCACAGTGGCATCTCCCTCTCGGTAAATTGATTGTAACGTAGTGGGATTACAATGCATCCCTACCTCCTCCCGCTGATACGTGTACTGGTCCCACCATTTTTTTGATTATTCACTTAATTGCCTACTATGACAGTTCGAAATTAAAATTATTTTATCGGCTGATTGATGAATATAATATTAAAAATAAAAAAACTGAGTTGTAAATAGTAATGGGATGCATGCCCCTTACCTTAGAATTTACCCTCTACCACCTAGAGAGGTCATGTGGAGAAACGACAAAGTAAATATTGTTGATGGATCTTGTCATATTAGACTTGGGTCAATTTTTATTAATAATGTAAGGATATAATTTTTCAGTACAGACCAATTCTTCAACGCTGGTGAATTAGCTGGCTGCTGTATGTCAACAATAACTTAAAAATAGCTCAATTGAAATGCGAGACATAATATGTATTGTTTTATAGGACAAATTTAAGCTGATTTTAAATCCAACATTTCTCCTTAAAAAAAAACCGACAATTTGTTCCTGTCTGTGTTTTATTTTTTTATAAAACAATATCCCAAAATAAAACTATTAATTAAATGATACGTACTTTTTAGAATTTTTTATAAATCAAACAGCAATTAATCTTTTGATAATTTTATGTTGGATATGTACGTGAAAGTTTCAATCTAATTAACGAAATGAATTGAGATATTTCAATCAATCTCATTTCCATGCCATATTTTGTTTAGTGGATTGAAAATTCCATGCACGTTCGTGCCATGTGGAAATCTAGTGCCTGAAAAGAGAGTAGAATGATCTATTTGCAAATTAAAACACTTTTAAAAATTTGGTATGTATCAGCTGTCAATATATATATGTGTGTGTGTGTGTGTGTGTGTGTGTGTTTATTTTGAGACATATTTTAAAACACAAATGTAAAATTAAATATTTAACCTCTATTATACTATTTAGATTCACATGTGTAAACCTAGTACTAGACCATCTTCTGCTTGTGTTAATTTTTCTCATTTTCTTATTCTTGTGTGCATGTGAGTTGATAATTTAATAAACGATAAACCAGGTTTTGCTAAGAACAATAAAAGTCTGTTTGTTTTGATTTCAAAATAGAAATTTCCGGTCCATTTTTTATATAGGCGAAATATCGAAGAACACGTTTTTGTTTGACTAATTTCAATTCGAGTTTACACTTGTTTTTAATAATATATCTCGAATCAATTATAGATATACGCGTATATATCGTATATATAGGGAGTGAATCTGATGAGAACTTTCCCCTATGTACTAACAAGAAAGTCATCACAACCACACAAATTTTGATTTCAATGGTTCAATTTCAATACAAAAAGGAAGTGTCGTACTTGTAAATATGTTAATTTTTTTAAAAAAATTGACATATTGGTAAATATGTTGAACTTTAAAAGTGAGGGACTTTCTTCAGTCAATTTTTTTTAAAAAATGATTTTGATATATTTACACAAATATTGTAGAAATTTTAAACCATCATAAATTATTCATTATTAATTTAATATGCACAAATCATATATCAAATTAAAGTTCTTCTCGTACTCTTTCATTTAAGATTCATACTTTTATATATATATATATATATATATATATATATATCTAACATAAATTATTTTGTCCATAATAGCATGAAATAATACTCATAATATCACGACAAAATATTCATTATGGCATGTCAAAATATTTATAACAGAACAAAAAATATTAATAAAATATATAATTTACTCGTAATATATAACATATGTGTTGTTCATTTTACTATAGTTACATATTATTAGCATATTTATTACTTTCATTTGAACATGAAGAAATTGCATGAGAATAATATGTAAATTTACTCATAATAACATATGTATTGTTCGTTTCATTTTAGCATATATATATATATATATATATTTACAATAGCATGTACATATGAATAATATGAAAATATACTCGTAACAACAAATGTATTGTTTTCATTTTAATATGACGAAATTCCCTGACATTAATAAGAAAACACAAAAATTATTGAATTGTCATAATACCTAATTGAGATGGAATTAAAGCCTGATTGGATGAAGTAAATCCTAGTTGGAATGGAATAATTGTAACTCTTATTGGATGGAATAAATACTAACTAGATAAATAAAACCTAATTAAATTGAATAAACCCTAATAATGAATGTTTTGAAATTTTTTCATCCATATCCATTCGATCGATCGGTTGAACAAAGGTATTCGACATATTAAATTAAATAATGTGAATAAAGATTTAATTTGATATATTATATAAAATAAACTATACTCAGGTTAGAATAATTCCTAATTGAGATGGAATTAACCCTAATTGCTTGATAATATACTCATTTTATACCATGAAAATATACTTTCATTTTAGCATGATGGAATTGTATGAGAATAAAAAAACACATAAATTACGTAATAAACTATATTTGCATGGAGTAAACCCTTTTTGTAATAGAATGAACGGTAATTGGGATGGAATAAACCCTAGAAATAAATATTTTTCATTTTTCATTCATACTTTTTGAAATAACCAGAGGCATGCAAGTTCTTAAATGAAAAAGAACATAAAAAATCTTTAATTCAATAAATTATATTTAAAATGCATTGCGTTTGTGAATTTTTAGCATGAAACTATTATCATAGTAGGATACTAGTGTACACAACATATTAGCATGGTATGTAACATTAATGTGTTTAAATGTGGATGCAATTATGATTGCTTGATTGAACACTGTCAATTTTTTGCTCATAATGTCCAACATGCATGTAACACATATCAACACTATTTATCACACATTTTACAATAAATTTGAAAATATTATCAATATTAGAATGACTCATATGTCATTCTAGCATAAACTGAATCATACAACGATTATGTATACGCCATTTTGCATGAACTCTAGTTAATAACATCATGAATGTGAGAAAAAAAAAAACCTCAAATGAACACCTAGTCGCAATTAAATACAATGCATGAAATAATTGAAGAAGACGAACACGTGAATGAACTTGAAATTTAAAGAAGATGAAATAAGATATAAATTCCATTGGTATAATTTACACAAGAAAAATAATAGTAAATCCCAAAGGAATGGTATTATCTACAAACAAATTAATCAAATAAGAAACTCTAAAAATTCAAAATCCATGTGCGAATATAAAAAAAAATCCTTAAAACTCCAAAGTCAGATGAAACAATAAAAATGATTTCGATTTTGCATATCGAAGACATATTCACATTGTGTGTGTGTGTGTGTGTTTATTGTATTTAAGATAAGAATGAGGAGGAAGAATTTTGGAGAGAGAGAGATAGAGAACTACAAGCATGTCACCTTACCTTTGACCATGACTTGATTGAATTGTGTCATCAAGATCTAAAGAATGGAGGAATTAAATAGAAGTCTAATTCAAACATAGTTATCAATTTATCATAACCAAAAGAATAATTTTCTTCACATATGAACCACAAATTCAAATTTAAAAAATAATCAAATATATTTCATTTTTGTAACTTATAACTCAGTATCAATCATTCATCATTACATGAAATCATAACATTTTTGTAAAAATCAATAAAGCGCGTCATTTGAACTAGAACTACTGAAAATTTAACATAAATAAAGAATAGGTTATAATGAGGACTACTCTCTGTATGAGAATTAGAAACAATCATTTTTCTTCGTGAGACTTGAGACAAATATTTTTTAATTGGAAGTATAAATCCTACAGTTAAGAATTCAGAAATATATTTTCGAGTTTAGATCCAAACTGCGCGCCTACTGAATTAGCTGGATGTAGAGAGTCAACGAGAATTTAAAATTGTTAATTAATCAATGTGCAAAAATTCATCATACTATTGTAAAAATTCGGATGAAATCATCCACTACACTTGGTGCAACATTTAGTACTACATAATTAAATTTATTAATTTTTCTTTGATTTTTTAATTCAATTTCAATTTATTATGATTTAATTTAATTTTACACTTATTATTTAATGTTCATCCTACCCAATTAGGTTATATAATTATTTTTTTAGGAAATAATCAACTATTAATTAGAAAATGAAATTTTCATTATCAATTTTTGTGAATATATTTTGAAACCACACACTACACCCAATAATGTAATATTTTCTAGAATCATCTTGCGATTTTACTCTTTAATTTGTGTTGCCTTTTTTTACACATTTTTGCTCAAGATTTATGGCGACAGGTTTGGAAAGTGGCAGATTTTTTTATTTTATTTTTGTTAAACTTCAGTTGTAGAGGTTGCTGGATGGGGGGAGAGAGAGAGTGTGTGAATGAAGTTGGGGGTAGATGATGAGAAAGACAGCTTTAATTAAAATTTGAGTTGCAGAGGTTGGGGTTGCAGGATGACGAGTTTGGGGAGGGAACAGAGTAAGAGAGTGAATGAGGGGGGAGGTGGGTGAAGAGAGAGAGAGAGAGAGAGAGAGAGAGAGAGAGTTTTCTTCTTTTCTTTTCTTCACTTTCTTATTTTTGAAAATATTAACTCTAAGGATATTTTGGTAAATGTATAGACTTAGAAGAGGGTGGGTAAAAAAGTATTTTAAAATTTTAAGTGGGTATTTTGTCACGTTGCCACAATAAATAATTTTAAAATTTAATAGGTAAAATAAATTTTTAAAAAGTTGAAGTTTTTTTTTTTTTTTTTTGAAAGTTGACTCTATATATTAAATAATCAAAGATGCCACGACTACCTAAGTCGAAAATTTGAATAGTCAATATTTAATATATATCAGAAATTCGGCATTTGTATATAAACTGGGAGAGTAGTAGAATAATGGGAGTAAGAGGCACACCAAAATTCAGCAGAAGTTTAATCGTGAATTTCTTGCTAAGATGAAGAGAGTAGTGAGAAGCAAGAGTGGGAGAGAAATGTATGGCCCTAAATGGCTCAAAAATAATAATGGTGATGACGCCCTTCACTCAGTTAATCATTCCGTCGAAATGGCTCCAGTTTCCGGTGCTGCACCGCCGCCAGCAGTGAGTAACAATGAAACAAACATCGCCGCAGATGTTGAAGATCGAACTTCCAAAGGTCAGCACATTTTATATTTGTCTCCTTTTGCATTATTTCAAAGAGTCATAGATGTTCACAGAGCAGAATATTTTAAAAAGTAATCTTTTTACTACTTATTTATATGACAGTATTAGAGTTGTTTTTTTGGATTTATTCGAATAGGGATAACTAATAGCGGAAGTCTTTCACGTCGTCATCAATCAATGTACAAAGCTACTGTGGAAGGTGATTGGGTAGCTGCTGAAATGCTTTTGGAGGGGGATCCAAAATTAGGTAGTGATGAGATCAGTGAAGGGAGAGATAGAGCTCTTCATGTAGCTGCTTCGATGAAACACAAGGATTTCGTGTTAAAATTAGTCGAGAAGATGAGCCCGAGTGACTTAGCGTTGCTAGATGGGAATGGGTACACAGCATGTTGCTATGCAGCTATATCGGGCGTAGTAGAAATTGCTGATTTGATCGTAAAAAAGCATCCGAATGTTGCCACTGCACGCGACAAGGAAAATAAGACGCCCCTTCAGAAGGCCGCTCTGCGTGGAAATGCAAAGATGGTTTCATATCTTTTGAAATCCACTAAACTTGAAGCTTTGTCGAAAGATGAATGGTTTAATCTTCTTCTTGTGACTATACGCCGTGAAATGTATGGTATGATCGTCTCTCATCTCACTCAATTTATTTTTTTTTGGTTCCGATGGAAACTCTTAGACATTTGCTTTTGCGTTCATACACTTTTGTCGGAATTCGATCTCATATATAACTGTTACAGTCAAATGTTTAGTCCTATGTATATATATAGGGAATGGTTTATTTGTAACTACTCCCCTAGTGTGTAAGATGTGCACTTATCCTATTTGTTAGATATGATAGATGATGGTTAGGATCATTTTTAATTTACTTGTTTTTTATATTTATTTTATATAGAAAAGGGCATAGTTGACTTATAAATTCATTGACTTCTTTTAATATCTGTGAATTAAATTCCTTAATTAACGTTTTTCCATAATGCAATAGTCCGTTATTTTATTTGATTATTAAAATCAAAATATTTGATTTAATAATATTTGTACATTATGCTACAGATGTATTCACGTTTGTGATATGAATTTGTGTGATTAATTATTTATTTATTCGTTAGTTATGCATGTACATATTCAATATGTGATGTTAGTTTATGGACTTGTAATGCTTTTTTTTTTGTGTGCGGATGTTATTAAAATATGAAAATAAAAATATGATGTGTCAAGTAGTTTCAGGATTCCATTAGGTCAAAATTTTATTATGTGGTTTGAATATTAGATTAGTAGATTACAAAGCATTTTGAATAATAAAAGAAGCACCTTAATATAGCATAGTATGACAATATATTATAAATAAAAGCATTACAAAATAACAAAATAAGCATTTTGAATATCAAAAGAAATATCTTGATATGATATGATATGATATATACACACACACACACACACACATATATATATATATTGGTTTGAGGTATTTTATGGTACTTAAATCAACAATTGGCAGTTAATTAGATGACTTTTCTGACAACTCCATGCATGCATGTTAATTAGAGGGCAATTAAACTCATTTATTTACTTGACTGTCATAACTAATTTTAAAATTTACTAGAAATTAAATATATATTGATATATAGCTAGTCAGAATTTTCATCCAGTAGTTGATATATAATTACATGTAATTAATATTAGTATAAATTTAACTAGGTAGATGTACTATTTTGCAGGGGTGGCTTTAGAAATATCGCAAAGGAATGAACAAGTTGCTACAATGAGGAACGACGAAGGAACAGCTTTGCATCTGTTGGCCGGACAGCGTTTCTCTATGAATAGTAATTGACCACCTGCTATGCATCTGTTTTGCCACTGTGATCGAGGAGTCATTTTAGGATATACATACATACATACATATATATATATATTACAGATTAATTTAATTTATTGAACCAAATGGAATTAAGTTTGATGACTAAGTTATGAGTTATATAAAGTTATATAGTGGTGATTGTTGGGAAGTGTGAATGGAAATTGTAGTTCTGTTTTGCTTATTAGTATAATAAGCTATTGTTACATCTTTTATTATTGTTTCGAGTGAACAAGTACACCATAAGTGATACATGCATGATGCATTGCTATATGGTTCCTAGGATGGCAGGGAAACAATGGAGGAATACGACAAGCTATGCGGTTTTTGGCTAAGCAGCTGCGGCAAGGTATGGAAAGTGTGAGAGAGACTGAAGTAATGCGACCAGATATGCGGTTGTTGGCTGAGAAGCTGTGGAGAGGTATTCAAGGGCTGGGAGAGACGAGTGCGCTCGAGCTAATGAAAAACCCTCCAATTCTTCTGAATGCTGCGAAAGTAGGGAATGTGGAGCTTATAACTATGCTCACTCACACTTACCCTCATCTTATATGGCACACCAACACCCAAGGATATACTATCTTTCATATGGCCGTTAAATATCGACACCAGAACTTGTTCGGGCTTATTGAAGAGATAGGAGCTGGGAAGGATTTGATTGCAACCTCACTAGATAAAAACGACAACAACATTTTGCATTTGGCAGCGGAATTAGCACCTCCGGACAGCACGAACATCGTGAAATGGCAAGCTTTTCAAATGCAAAGGGAGGTTATGTGGTTTAAGGTAAGAGTTCGATCCATCAATTCCTTATATATATGTGAAAAATATCTCGACCAAGTCAAGTCATTTTAATAGAATTCGTAGTCATTTATTTTTCACTAAATTACACTTTTCGTCCCGTAAGAATAGGGTGCAAACACTTTTAGTCCCAAAATGTATAATTTTGGTTCCGCAATTTATATTTCAACACTTTTGGTCCCAAAAACTAACTAATTATACTTAACATTCATTAAGTATCTATTTTGAATCCAAAACAGTACTTATTTGTTGATATTTGTTGCACCACCTAATTAAGGGTGAAAAATAAAGGGAATGTACTAAAAATTTCAATCCAAAATAGATACTATTTTGCCTCCAAAATACGTATTTAACGTATGTTAAGTATAGTCCGTTAATTTTTGGGACCAAAAGTGTTGAAATATAAACAGTGGGATCAAAAGTGTCGAAAAATTATACTTGGGACCAAAATTGTACATTTTGGGACTTAAAGTGTTTGGACCATATTCTTACGGGACCGAAAATGTAATTTACTCTTCACACATATTACGCGCAGAAAGTGAAGAAAATTGTACCGCCATCATGTTTGAGGATGAAAAATAAACGTGGCTTTACGCCGAAAGAATTATTTCGCGAGCAGCACAAGAGCTTGTTGGAGCACAGCACAACTTGGATGAGGAATATTGCAGATTCTTGCCTGCTCATCGCGACTTTAATATTGACGGTGGTGTTCGGTTCAGCCTTCGCTGTGCCAGGAGGATACGATCAAAGTACAGGGGTTCCCGTACTCTTCAAGCACAAGTGGTTCACCAGCTTCGTTGTATTTGAAGCATTGACATTGCTTCTCTCAGCGTGGTCTATCCTTTCTTTCCTGCAGATGATTATGCTGACATTCAATGAAGACAACTTCGGGTCTCTAATACCCAGACTTTTTATCAGGGGACTGATTACGCTCTCCTGCTCAGTCGGTGGCACTGTCTCGGCTTTCATGTCAGCATACTTTTTGGTCTTCGCTAAGGAAAGGGCGGCGCTAGTCAAGTCCGTTATTATCTTTGTTTATATCGTGCTTGTTCCTCCCGTTTGCTTCAAGTGTATTAAGTTTTACTTGGAGCTTCCAATACATTTTTCCACGAAGAGAACTCGCCGCACCCTCTTCAGGCGGCATGATGTTGCTGTTGCCGGAACCCGTGTTGTTGCGGCTATAAATTAACAATAAACCTAGCTAGCTAGGTGTTGCATTTTCTGAACCTCTTTAAGGATTCATGAACTCATGTTCTTGCAACAAGTTTATCGGTTGTGTTATGTCGCTCTTAGACCGTTGTGTTTTTTACCCGCAATTGTTTACTAATGATTTTTATTTAATTACGATTTTATCCTTCACAATTTTGCATTTATTCATGTATCTTCTTCCAATTGAGTCACCACTAGCTTCAGCTGAAAGTTACGAGCTCGCCCATATTTCTACAAAGTGGTAATATATAAAAATAACTATTTTCATTTACTAAATTATGGTTTTAGCCACTTTTTAAAAATATATTATTTATAGCTACTTTTTCGCTGAAAATACTTAATTACCCTTCATAAAATTGTGAGCTGCACGATTAGAGTGCACTATTTGGTTGCACGAATGAAATATGGTCGTGTAACAGTACAAATTAATATTGTTACACGAGTGAGTGCACGAATAAGTCCATTCGTACAACATTATAAATTTATATACCGTTGGATGAATTGAGGGTACACGACTGAGCGTAGTCGTTCAACAATTCAAATTTACACTACTACACGACTAAGTCTATTCGTGCATCATTTATATTTTACATTGTTGGATGACTAGGGTGCACGATGGAGGATTATTTTGTCTAAATGGCTAGAAACATGTTTTTTAAATAGTGGCTATAAACATTTTCCACTAAGTCAAAATGGTTATTTAAAAATTTACCTAAAAGTATTAAGACTTTAAGTTTACTAGGTTAGTTTATATATTCATCCCCTCCAAACTCTCATTTACTTTGTTTGAAATTACCATATAGATCTTAAAATAGAAATAATGAGTATGCACTAGTACTTCACCCGTTAGTCCTTCACATACACTATTACTTACAATTAACTCACGATTCTTTATTAATTAAACAAGCATAACATGATTTAATTTTTCCACTAATTAATTATTCACATCTCGATCCTTCTAATTAATTGACTTACACGCATAAATGGTGATCAGACATGTATTGCATGAGAAACAAGAACATAGACTTTCATGTACCCAAAGATGACAATAAAAATAAATCGATGCACAAACATAAAATCTACAATATTCACAACCCTGACATCAATTCACATGCAAAAGATATGTAAAGTACACATCTGTCACATTTTCATTCCCTATGGATATGACATTGCTCATAGTTATTTGTTATTATAAATCACACTGTATAGTTGCAGGCTGATTTTTAGTGAAATAAAACACCGAAGAAGAAGCATTGAAGACACTACAAGAAAAAAGTTCATACACTACGAGTATTCGCCGTTGTAACTTTACCACGCGGTTTGTTTAAAATCATGGTTAATATACCATGATTAAAAAAAATGTGGTCATTTTACCATGATTTTATCTAAATTTGTGGTGACTTCACTACAGTTATCACTAAACCGTGGTAAAGTAACCGGTTTGGCAAAAAATTGTGGTGAAATTACAACGGTTTGGAGAAAACCGTTGTAAATTTAACCACGGTTTGCTTAAAACCGTGGTAAAATTACTACGGTTTTGCATTATTATTTTTTTGGCCCTGTATAAATGTATTATTTATCTTGTATAATCCCAAACTACAAAATAATATAATTGATAATCATCCAAAAATGCAAAATATCATCAAAGTACAATATGCTATTCAAAATATAGTATTCAATGTGACAAAACTCTCGGTTATTTGTTAAAAACTACTACATCAAACCAAAATTCTATTACAATAGATCTTACTAAGTCATTCACCGATGATATGTTGGAGAAATAACGGAGCGACAATAACCTGCAACATGTGAAAAGGCAAGTAATTATTCATCCGTAATATATTATATTTATTTCAATAGTATTGTACTGTTACAATTCTTCATTAACATCAATTAATTATCCACACATTATTTCTCCATCATATCAACCATATATAACAGACAAGAAAATAAAAATAAAAAACATAATCCCATAGTAATATAATAATTATATAATTAATTATCCACATATAATATGATAAATTTTATAATTTAAATATTATTTCAATAGAATTGTACATAGTTTATACATATTATTACATTCTAATGAAGATATTGAAAAATAAATACTTGAATTCATGGAAAGATTATAAACTAATCCCATGGTTGTTTGTCAGTAATCAAGAATTACATTTTCATAAATCATTAATGAAGGGGGAACAAGATAAGAGGAATGTCATTCAATGAGTGATTTGATTCATTTAATATAGAGAAAATATTGATTTTGGTCCTATAGGACATCGGGTATTCCGATTTTGGTCCCAAGACTATCATTTTTGGTCCCAAACAAAGTTAGTATTGATTTTAATCCCATTTTTTTGCCCTAAAATCACGGGACAAAAATGATATTTTTAAACCTATGGGACTAAAACTGGGCAATTTTTTTGAAAAATGATAAAAAAAAATGATAGTATTAGGACCAAAATCGGAATACCCGATGTCCTATAGGATCAAAATCGAAATTAACTCTTTAACATAAGTTATTTAATAGTTCTTAATAGAAAACATGTAATTTTAGTTGTGGTAACTACAATGTGTGTGCGCGCGCTATGAATCATGTTATGTGGTATGAAAGAAAATTAAAAAAAATGCTAATTTTTAATTTATTCCTTGTAATTGATGTATTCATTCTCATCCATATGATTAAGAGTAATTTCAATGAAATATCAACTTCTTTATTTATGATCGGGCTCGGATAATGTTGATTGCACCAAGAAGACATGTTAGATGATTTATGCTAAATTATTAGAATATATACCTACTAAGATGAATAACACCTAAAAAAGTTAATGATGAAGATATATATAACAATTGATTAATGTATAAAATTTTGGGTACTCTATTTTGAAAGTTGCTGGTCAAAGTTTTAAAATATATAAGGTTAATTGTAATACATTCATTAAGTATCTATTTTGAATCCAAAACAGTACTTATTTGTTGATATTTGTTGCACCACCTAATTAAGGGTGAAAAATAAAGGGAATGTACTAAAAATTTCAATCCAAAATAGATACTATTTTGCCTCCAAAATACGTATTTAACGTATGTTAAGTATAGTCCGTTAATTTTTGGGACCAAAAGTGTTGAAATATAAACAGTGGGATCAAAAGTGTCGAAAAATTAAACTTGGGACCAAAATTGTACATTTTGGGACTTAAAGTATTTGGACCATATTCTTACGGGACCGAAAATGTAATTTACTCTTCACACATATTACGCGCAGAAAGTGAAGAAAATTGTACCGCCATCATGTTTGAGGATGAAAAATAAACGTGGCTTTACGCCGAAAGAATTATTTCGCGAGCAGCACAAGAGCTTGTTGGAGCACAGCACAACTTGGATGAGGAATATTGCAGATTCTTGCCTGCTCATCGCGACTTTAATATTGACGGTGGTGTTCGGTTCAGCCTTCGCTGTGCCAGGAGGATACGATCAAAGTACAGGGGTTCCCGTACTCTTCAAGCACAAGTGGTTCACCAGCTTCGTTGTATTTGAAGCATTGACATTGCTTCTCTCAGCGTGGTCTATCCTTTCTTTCCTGCAGATGATTATGCTGACATTCAATGAAGACAACTTCGGGTCTCTAATACCCAGACTTTTTATCAGGGGACTGATTACGCTCTCCTGCTCAGTCGGTGGCACTGTCTCGGCTTTCATGTCAGCATACTTTTTGGTCTTCGCTAAGGAAAGGGCGGCGCTAGTCAAGTCCGTTATTATCTTTGTTTATATCGTGCTTGTTCCTCCCGTTTGCTTCAAGTGTATTAAGTTTTACTTGGAGCTTCCAATACATTTTTCCACGAAGAGAACTCGCCGCACCCTCTTCAGGCGGCATGATGTTGCTGTTGCCGGAACCCGTGTTGTTGCGGCTATAAATTAACAATAAACCTAGCTAGCTAGGTGTTGCATTTTCTGAACCTCTTTAAGGATTCATGAACTCATGTTCTTGCAACAAGTTTATCGGTTGTGTTATGTCGCTCTTAGACCGTTGTGTTTTTTACCCGCAATTGTTTACTAATGATTTTTATTTAATTACGATTTTATCCTTCACAATTTTGCATTTATTCATGTATCTTCTTCCAATTGAGTCACCACTAGCTTCAGCTGAAAGTTACGAGCTCGCCCATATTTCTACAAAGTGGTAATATATAAAAATAACTATTTTCATTTACTAAATTATGGTTTTAGCCACTTTTTAAAAATATATTATTTATAGCTACTTTTTCGCTGAAAATACTTAATTACCCTTCATAAAATTGTGAGCTGCACGATTAGAGTGCACTATTTGGTTGCACGAATGAAATATGGTCGTGTAACAGTACAAATTAATATTGTTACACGAGTGAGTGCACGAATAAGTCCATTCGTACAACATTATAAATTTATATACCGTTGGATGAATTGAGGGTACACGACTGAGCGTAGTCGTTCAACAATTCAAATTTACACTACTACACGACTAAGTCTATTCGTGCATCATTTATATTTTACATTGTTGGATGACTAGGGTGCACGATGGAGGATTATTTTGTCTAAATGGCTAGAAACATGTTTTTTAAATAGTGGCTATAAACATTTTCCACTAAGTCAAAATGGTTATTTAAAAATTTACCTAAAAGTATTAAGACTTTAAGTTTACTAGGTTAGTTTATATATTCATCCCCTCCAAACTCTCATTTACTTTGTTTGAAATTACCATATAGATCTTAAAATAGAAATAATGAGTATGCACTAGTACTTCACCCGTTAGTCCTTCACATACACTATTACTTACAATTAACTCACGATTCTTTATTAATTAAACAAGCATAACATGATTTAATTTTTCCACTAATTAATTATTCACATCTCGATCCTTCTAATTAATTGACTTACACGCATAAATGGTGATCAGACATGTATTGCATGAGAAACAAGAACATAGACTTTCATGTACCCAAAGATGACAATAAAAATAAATCGATGCACAAACATAAAATCTACAATATTCACAACCCTGACATCAATTCACATGCAAAAGATATGTAAAGTACACATCTGTCACATTTTCATTCCCTATGGATATGACATTGCTCATAGTTATTTGTTATTATAAATCACACTGTATAGTTGCAGGCTGATTTTTAGTGAAATAAAACACCGAAGAAGAAGCATTGAAGACACTACAAGAAAAAAGTTCATACACTACGAGTATTCGCCGTTGTAACTTTACCACGCGGTTTGTTTAAAATCATGGTTAATATACCATGATTAAAAAAAATGTGGTCATTTTACCATGATTTTATCTAAATTTGTGGTGACTTCACTACAGTTATCACTAAACCGTGGTAAAGTAACCGGTTTGGCAAAAAATTGTGGTGAAATTACAACGGTTTGGAGAAAACCGTTGTAAATTTAACCACGGTTTGCTTAAAACCGTGGTAAAATTACTACGGTTTTGCATTATTATTTTTTTGGCCCTGTATAAATGTATTATTTATCTTGTATAATCCCAAACTACAAAATAATATAATTGATAATCATCCAAAAATGCAAAATATCATCAAAGTACAATATGCTATTCAAAATATAGTATTCAATGTGACAAAACTCTCGGTTATTTGTTAAAAACTACTACATCAAACCAAAATTCTATTACAATAGATCTTACTAAGTCATTCACCGATGATATGTTGGAGAAATAACGGAGCGACAATAACCTGCAACATGTGAAAAGGCAAGTAATTATTCATCCGTAATATATTATATTTATTTCAATAGTATTGTACTGTTACAATTCTTCATTAACATCAATTAATTATCCACACATTATTTCTCCATCATATCAACCATATATAACAGACAAGAAAATAAAAATAAAAAACATAATCCCATAGTAATATAATAATTATATAATTAATTATCCACATATAATATGATAAATTTTATAATTTAAATATTATTTCAATAGAATTGTACATAGTTTATACATATTATTACATTCTAATGAAGATATTGAAAAATAAATACTTGAATTCATGGAAAGATTATAAACTAATCCCATGGTTGTTTGTCAGTAATCAAGAATTACATTTTCATAAATCATTAATGAAGGGGGAACAAGATAAGAGGAATGTCATTCAATGAGTGATTTGATTCATTTAATATAGAGAAAATATTGATTTTGGTCCTATAGGACATCGGGTATTCCGATTTTGGTCCCAAGACTATCATTTTTGGTCCCAAACAAAGTTAGTATTGATTTTAATCCCATTTTTTTGCCCTAAAATCACGGGACAAAAATGATATTTTTAAACCTATGGGACTAAAACTGGGCAATTTTTTTGAAAAATGATAAAAAAAAATGATAGTATTAGGACCAAAATCGGAATACCCGATGTCCTATAGGATCAAAATCGAAATTAACTCTTTAACATAAGTTATTTAATAGTTCTTAATAGAAAACATGTAATTTTAGTTGTGGTAACTACAATGTGTGTGCGCGCGCTATGAATCATGTTATGTGGTATGAAAGAAAATTAAAAAAAATGCTAATTTTTAATTTATTCCTTGTAATTGATGTATTCATTCTCATCCATATGATTAAGAGTAATTTCAATGAAATATCAACTTCTTTATTTATGATCGGGCTCGGATAATGTTGATTGCACCAAGAAGACATGTTAGATGATTTATGCTAAATTATTAGAATATATACCTACTAAGATGAATAACACCTAAAAAAGTTAATGATGAAGATATATATAACAATTGATTAATGTATAAAATTTTGGGTACTCTATTTTGAAAGTTGCTGGTCAAAGTTTTAAAATATATAAGGTTAATTGTAATACATTCATTAAGTATCTATTTTGAATCCAAAACAGTACTTATTTGTTGATATTTGTTGCACCACCTAATTAAGGGTGAAAAATAAAGGGAATGTACTAAAAATTTCAATCCAAAATAGATACTATTTTGCCTCCAAAATACGTATTTAACGTATGTTAAGTATAGTCCGTTAATTTTTGGGACCAAAAGTGTTGAAATATAAACAGTGGGATCAAAAGTGTCGAAAAATTAAACTTGGGACCAAAATTGTACATTTTGGGACTTAAAGTATTTGGACCATATTCTTACGGGACCGAAAATGTAATTTACTCTTCACACATATTACGCGCAGAAAGTGAAGAAAATTGTACCGCCATCATGTTTGAGGATGAAAAATAAACGTGGCTTTACGCCGAAAGAATTATTTCGCGAGCAGCACAAGAGCTTGTTGGAGCACAGCACAACTTGGATGAGGAATATTGCAGATTCTTGCCTGCTCATCGCGACTTTAATATTGACGGTGGTGTTCGGTTCAGCCTTCGCTGTGCCAGGAGGATACGATCAAAGTACAGGGGTTCCCGTACTCTTCAAGCACAAGTGGTTCACCAGCTTCGTTGTATTTGAAGCATTGACATTGCTTCTCTCAGCGTGGTCTATCCTTTCTTTCCTGCAGATGATTATGCTGACATTCAATGAAGACAACTTCGGGTCTCTAATACCCAGACTTTTTATCAGGGGACTGATTACGCTCTCCTGCTCAGTCGGTGGCACTGTCTCGGCTTTCATGTCAGCATACTTTTTGGTCTTCGCTAAGGAAAGGGCGGCGCTAGTCAAGTCCGTTATTATCTTTGTTTATATCGTGCTTGTTCCTCCCGTTTGCTTCAAGTGTATTAAGTTTTACTTGGAGCTTCCAATACATTTTTCCACGAAGAGAACTCGCCGCACCCTCTTCAGGCGGCATGATGTTGCTGTTGCCGGAACCCGTGTTGTTGCGGCTATAAATTAACAATAAACCTAGCTAGCTAGGTGTTGCATTTTCTGAACCTCTTTAAGGATTCATGAACTCATGTTCTTGCAACAAGTTTATCGGTTGTGTTATGTCGCTCTTAGACCGTTGTGTTTTTTACCCGCAATTGTTTACTAATGATTTTTATTTAATTACGATTTTATCCTTCACAATTTTGCATTTATTCATGTATCTTCTTCCAATTGAGTCACCACTAGCTTCAGCTGAAAGTTACGAGCTCGCCCATATTTCTACAAAGTGGTAATATATAAAAATAACTATTTTCATTTACTAAATTATGGTTTTAGCCACTTTTTAAAAATATATTATTTATAGCTACTTTTTCGCTGAAAATACTTAATTACCCTTCATAAAATTGTGAGCTGCACGATTAGAGTGCACTATTTGGTTGCACGAATGAAATATGGTCGTGTAACAGTACAAATTAATATTGTTACACGAGTGAGTGCACGAATAAGTCCATTCGTACAACATTATAAATTTATATACCGTTGGATGAATTGAGGGTACACGACTGAGCGTAGTCGTTCAACAATTCAAATTTACACTACTACACGACTAAGTCTATTCGTGCATCATTTATATTTTACATTGTTGGATGACTAGGGTGCACGATGGAGGATTATTTTGTCTAAATGGCTAGAAACATGTTTTTTAAATAGTGGCTATAAACATTTTCCACTAAGTCAAAATGGTTATTTAAAAATTTACCTAAAAGTATTAAGACTTTAAGTTTACTAGGTTAGTTTATATATTCATCCCCTCCAAACTCTCATTTACTTTGTTTGAAATTACCATATAGATCTTAAAATAGAAATAATGAGTATGCACTAGTACTTCACCCGTTAGTCCTTCACATACACTATTACTTACAATTAACTCACGATTCTTTATTAATTAAACAAGCATAACATGATTTAATTTTTCCACTAATTAATTATTCACATCTCGATCCTTCTAATTAATTGACTTACACGCATAAATGGTGATCAGACATGTATTGCATGAGAAACAAGAACATAGACTTTCATGTACCCAAAGATGACAATAAAAATAAATCGATGCACAAACATAAAATCTACAATATTCACAACCCTGACATCAATTCACATGCAAAAGATATGTAAAGTACACATCTGTCACATTTTCATTCCCTATGGATATGACATTGCTCATAGTTATTTGTTATTATAAATCACACTGTATAGTTGCAGGCTGATTTTTAGTGAAATAAAACACCGAAGAAGAAGCATTGAAGACACTACAAGAAAAAAGTTCATACACTACGAGTATTCGCCGTTGTAACTTTACCACGCGGTTTGTTTAAAATCATGGTTAATATACCATGATTAAAAAAAATGTGGTCATTTTACCATGATTTTATCTAAATTTGTGGTGACTTCACTACAGTTATCACTAAACCGTGGTAAAGTAACCGGTTTGGCAAAAAATTGTGGTGAAATTACAACGGTTTGGAGAAAACCGTTGTAAATTTAACCACGGTTTGCTTAAAACCGTGGTAAAATTACTACGGTTTTGCATTATTATTTTTTTGGCCCTGTATAAATGTATTATTTATCTTGTATAATCCCAAACTACAAAATAATATAATTGATAATCATCCAAAAATGCAAAATATCATCAAAGTACAATATGCTATTCAAAATATAGTATTCAATGTGACAAAACTCTCGGTTATTTGTTAAAAACTACTACATCAAACCAAAATTCTATTACAATAGATCTTACTAAGTCATTCACCGATGATATGTTGGAGAAATAACGGAGCGACAATAACCTGCAACATGTGAAAAGGCAAGTAATTATTCATCCGTAATATATTATATTTATTTCAATAGTATTGTACTGTTACAATTCTTCATTAACATCAATTAATTATCCACACATTATTTCTCCATCATATCAACCATATATAACACACAAGAAAATAAAAATAAAAAACATAATCCCATAGTAATATAATAATTATATAATTAATTATCCACATATAATATGATAAATTTTATAATTTAAATATTATTTCAATAGAATTGTACATAGTTTATACATATTATTACATTCTAATGAAGATATTGAAAAATAAATACTTGAATTCATGGAAAGATTATAAACTAACCCCATGGTTGTTTGTCAGTAATCAAGAATTACATTTTCATAAATCATTAATGAAGGGGGAAAAAGATAAGAGGAATGTCATTCAATGAGTGATTTGATTCATTTAATATAGAGAAAATATTGATTTTGGTCCTATAGGACATCGGGTATTCCGATTTTGGTCGCAAGACTATCATTTTTGGTCCCAAACAAAGTTAGTATTGATTTTAATCCCATTTTTTTGCCCTAAAATCACGGGACAAAAATGATATTTTTAAACCTATGGGACTAAAACTGGGCAATTTTTTTGAAAAATGATAAAAAAAAATGATAGTATTAGGACCAAAATCGGAATACCCGATGTCCTATAGGATCAAAATCGAAATTAACTCTTTAACATAAGTTATTTAATAGTTCTTAATAGAAAACATGTAATTTTAGTTGTGGTAACTACAATGTGTGTGCGCGCGCTATGAATCATGTTATGTGGTATGAAAGAAAATTAAAAAAAATGCTAATTTTTAATTTATTCCTTGTAATTGATGTATTCATTCTCATCCATATGATTAAGAGTAATTTCAATGAAATATCAACTTCTTTATTTATGATCGGGCTCGGATAATGTTGATTGCACCAAGAAGACATGTTAGATGATTTATGCTAAATTATTAGAATATATACCTACTAAGATGAATAACACCTAAAAAAGTTAATGATGAAGATATATATAACAATTGATTAATGTATAAAATTTTGGGTACTCTATTTTGAAAGTTGCTGGTCAAAGTTTTAAAATATATAAGGTTAATTGTAAAAAAATTCACCAACTTTAAAGCAATTTATAATTTATACATGACTTTTAAAATGTTACAATAATAAATAGTTGATTGGGAAAATAAATTTTAAATTATGGTTCAAATGTTATGTTCTTCTAGCTTATTAATTTATAATTTGAGAAATTTAGAATATTGATTGGTTTGATAATTATGTATAAAATATTTTATATTAGATTATTCAGTTAATTAAGAACAATAATAATATAACTACGAAGTGTTGTACATTATGATTTTTTTTATAGAATGATATATATTAGGCGTATTGGTTGAATGAGAATAATTAAACTTCTCGGGTCGAAGAATTGTATAATCCACAATATTTTTTGGAATATAGATTTTCACGAAAATGGTGGTCACCAATTTTAAAACATATCAATCATAGGAATAATAATAAACATTCTATGTTAGTTGAGAAAATAATCTAAATTAAGGAATTAAATAATTTTCCATAGATTTGTACTACTAATTAAATTAGTTAGTCATTGAATCAAGAATTACAACTGTAAATCAAATTATATTTTTCTTCAAAAAATTGTAAACAATGTATAAAATTTTGAAACATATATTGACCATGAAACAGTGAATGCAATTTACCACAACAAACTATATATTAACCAAACTTTGAGATTTAATCATTTCTTTATCATTGAGCAACACATGTTGCTATAATAATGAATTTTTTTTTTAAATCTTTAAAAACATAATATTTATACATTCAACATGATTTTAATTAGTTAAGTTATTTTTAGTTTTATTTTTTCAATGAAGTCATTTATATTACAATAAAATATAATATTAAATATATGTACAGATAAAATACACACAAAAAATAGTTAATATTTTGCACCATGTGTAATAATTAAAATAGCATACGTAAATTAATTGATAACATAGAGTGGTTAAAAATTTTATTTACTTATGAGATAAACTATATCAATTGATGTGTGATAAGGTATTTTGTCATGATAGTAAAACATCATATAATTAATAATATTTAGAACTCATTACCTATTTAAATTATTTTAGTAAGTTTACTAACTTTTTATGCCGAATCTTTCTGAACTAGATGATGCAAGATTTTGTGAATTTATATTAATTAAAAATTTATATTTTTATTAGACAGTAAAGTCAAAATAAAAATTGTTAAATAAAATATTTGAATTGTATTAGTAAGTATATACGTCAACAATCAAAAGTTGAGAATTGTAAAAAAAAAGTTGGAAAAGGATACATGCATCTCTCTCTCTTTGTGTGTGTGTGTGTGTGTGTGTGTGTGTATGAAAACAACAAAAATATAAATAAATTAAAATACTATAAATTCCGAGTTCGTATTGGAATAATTACAATTTAATTATACTCTAAGTTTATATCATTTTTCTGATTAATGATTAATCTAGAATTTTCAGATAGTATTATATTTATAAAGTGATTATATATATATATATATATATATTGAAATATTTTTGAATTGACTACTCAAATATAATATATTAAAATTATTCAAGTTTTAATACATTAATTGAATTACGTGCAATGTACGCCTTTTCTACTAGTACTTTTGAAAATTGTGAATTTCTAGGCATTTTAAACGATGCTCTTTATCATGTGATCTTGCATCTTTGTGATAAAAGATTACAAGCATTGTTTGATTTCATACGACTGAATCCATATTCCGACTGCCTGCTATAATTTGACTGTCTTCTAGCAGGAAAAATGGATATGGCATTGGACTACGAAAAATCAGCAACGCTCAGAAAACAGTTGTGATTCACTACCACAGCTCGCTGGAGTTGAAATAAATTGGTGGACAGGTAAGAGTATCAAGGCCTGCTACACTTCCCATGAAGATGAAGGAACAGTTTTTGGTTTATCTAATGTAGACTGTAGTGAATAGTGATATGTGGTAACTTATCATGAAGACAGTCATACCGAGAAATATCATTGTTTGTCGAAGGGAAGCTAATTTCCACTACGAAATTATGCTCATATGAGTACATGCTTTATGTTATTAAAGCAGGAAGTCTCAAGTTTGATGTCCCGGTGCATGGAAGGTTACGAAATTTGCCCCATCTTCTGAAGCAGCTAAAATGGTGTGAGTTGTGATGACTGTTAAATATCCCACATTGGTTGGGGAAAATGGCATGTGCCACTTATTAAGATAAGAGCAACCCTCCCCTTACAAGCCGGTTTTGTGAGGGTGAGTTAGGCCCGATATCCATTTTTAATATGGTATCAGAGCCAACCCAAGTTTCAATGTTGGGGCCCCCAATATCGAATTATCAGCGATTTGTGGCTTAGTTCCACGCTGCGCGTGAGGGGGCGAGTTAAATATCCCACATTGGTTGGGAAAAGTGGCATGTGCCTGCCACATATTAATGTGAGGGAAACCCTTCCCTTACAAGCCGGTTTTGTGAGGGTAAGTTAGGCCGGATATCCATTTTTAATAATGACTTTGCTTTTTTACATATAAGCATAATTTTGAAACTTTCTCCAAGCTTTACTTCTGTTGATATTAACCTGCTAAGAAACTTAGGGGAGGCATTTACACTATTTGGGGGGTTCAGAATTTGTTGTCTTCAGTTCTGGTTAATTACTATTCTACTTCTGATGGTAAGTGTTCAAACTAAATATTGAGGTATAACAATGAGTAAATATAACACAGATAAGTTTGCGTCTTGAAAATAACTGGTAAAAGTGATTTAAATTATTTTACTTGATAGAGGCTAGAAGTGGTCTGAGCTGCAGTAACATGCAGTGGAATAATAAAAGGCATCTTTCAGTTTTTGGTCTCATCCGACAGCTCTAGGTCCTTATTCTGCTGTCCTTGGCTTTCTCCCTCGCCATATTGCTTGTTCCATTCTCTCAGCCTCATAATGCTAGATGCATTACATGAAACTGATGGTCTCACCTGCAAATTTATATGACGATCAACAGAAGAATTTAGGAAATTAGCGAAAGGTGGCAAGGGCTCGAGGTAAGGACCAAACACCCGTAGCACCCATTCCTAAGATAGTCATGTTTTATAGGTGACTTCCCAGCTTCACTGTTATTATTCTAATATAGGTTAGACAAAATGAAACTAGTTTCACCTACATGAATATCCATGCTACAAGATAGTTGCCCTAAGTTGAAATAATGTAACCATGAAATTTACCTTGGCTTTGGAATGTATAAAGTCATTTAAGTTGAGTGGTCGTAGAGCTGGAGCTGGAACTCCATCAGATGCCTCAGCCTATAAGGCAATAACCACCCAAAACTCTCAGAAGAAAGGTACAGTCAGTCAGCATAAAATTTAAAATAACACCACATTTTAATTAGAGTAAACTATTAGTCTTGATTGGCATCTTTTTCCCCTTAAGAATTCTATGGATTTGCTCTTCGTATCCTTTAGGAAAGTTCTGCAAAGAACTGATTCCAGTTATCAATTCTTTTGCACATATTGAAATAAGTAAGTTGCATCTTTTGTCAATGAGATGATTTGAGAAGGCAGTTTCATGAATGGTTTTCCGAAAAGCATGCGTGCAAGCTATTAATAATCAAGTCATGAGAGAATTACAACTTTGAAAATGAAGAACAAACGTGTGTGAACAGAAAAAATATTGAAACTAGTATAGTCATAGGATTATTCTAGTTCTTACCTTGCTTTCTTGTTCGAGTAACTCTTCAATAGGTCTATATGCAGCAGCAACGCAGAGATTCTGACAAGACAAAGCACCAGAACATTTTTAGAATGAGTTGCAATCACCAAAGCTAGTCTATGTGAATCTCAATACTGACCTTCAGATCACTCCCAGAATAACCTTCAGTAGCATTTGCAAGTTGTTCATAGGAAAACCCAGATTCTAGATTTTCTTTCTTTAGGATTACCTTGAGTATCTTTGAACGATTTTCTACATCTGGCAGGCCTACGTAAATCCTAACAGCAAACCAACCATATTCATCAGATTTACAATTTACAGATTCCCAGAACCTTGTATTCTTAATATGGTTACAGACGAATAATTGAATTTGTTTCAGAAATCGCATGCCACAATATTGACTAGTAATAGAAGACTATACACCTTCTTGGCATACGGCGAATAACAGCTTCATCCAGATCAAATGGCCGATTTGTGGCACCAATGACTAGGAGTCTCTGGCTCTCCTTCGACTTCAAGCCATCCCAAGCTGCCATAAACTCATTTAATCTACTCGTATCATGATGATTATGGCCACGACTTCCGAGCAAACTGTCAACCTGAATGCATAACTCTGGTGTTAGTTCTAAAGAAGAAAATATATGTTTCGATCCACATGAATCATTCTAACTGGATATTATTGGTAGAAAGGTTCTAGGATTGTCGACAAATTATGCAACTCTATATATGATGGGACTCTTGATGAGTCCAATGTGTCTCATCACTTGGGTCTAGAAACAATTACATTCATTCATGTATCAAGATTGATGATCTTCATCATACAACCAGTGCCTCAGTAAGCTTCTTGGAAGCAATATTAACATGATGATTGATGACCAGACTTACTGACAAATAACTTGACCATATCAGTCAACCTTACCATTCCCACTGTGTAAACTATTTATTTATTCGCGTGCACAGGACCATAAAACATAATTAGAGATCAATATCATGATCAACTTCCTTCAAACCAGTGCTAATTCAGAAACTGGCAAATGTCATGAATTTTGTTTTGGAATATAAAAAATTTGATGGAAAAAGAAAAGCTCTTTAGTCTCCTACCCCATAACTGACAGAATGGTGATGCTTCATAGCTTCTAAACAGAAGGCTATAATCAGCATACTAGGAACTTTGAACTAAAAGTAGGAATTAGACAAACAAGATCCTACATTGAATCCCCTGCAAGCTCACTCCATATTCAAATTTAGATTAAATCTCACTGGTCTACAGTATGCTGTTTGTGTTTGTAAGAACTCGATAAAGTAGCACTGACTTTGGAACTAGTGTGAATTTAAAGTATTTAGGTCATTGGTTGGCACAAGGAATGATGTAGGTCTCACCTCATCGATGAAAATAATTACAGGAGCAAGCTTGCTGGCAAAGGAGAAGACTGCCCTTGTCAGATTTTCGGTCTCTCCGACCCACTGCATTAGAACACAGTTACAATGTTGACAACATAAGAAAATTGAAATGAATAAAACTTTTAGGCAAATACAAACATCATGATTAGTAAATTAGAATGTTCATGCCAGGTTGTACTCAATATGAGGTTACCTATGTCAGATTCTGTAAAGGGCCTCTTGAGATTACAAGATTGGTTTTGCAGGATTCAGATTTCAAACTTTTTCACATTTTTTTACTCTGTTAACATTATTTGATCCTTGCAGCATCTCAACAGCCAAAAATATTAAAGTTAATAGCTAAAAGCCAGAACCATTTCAAACATTGCAGTGCGCCATTATTTCACCAACCATAGATGTAATAGTTGCAGTCGTAATATTGATGAAATTAGCCCCTGATTCTGTTGCAAGAGCCTTCGCGACAAGGGTTTTTCCAGTCCCAGGAGGTCCAAATAGTAGTATTCCTTTGCAAGGCTGGCAGAATGTAAAGCATGGTTACGTTTTGGCATAGCAAAGAAATATGAAAAATGTTAGGCCATATTGAAAATAATAGCAAGCTACTGACCCTCAACAAGTTTCCATGAGAGAAAAGCTCAGGCCTCCTCATCGGGAGAATGACTGTTTCGTGTAGAACTTTCTTCACATTTTCAAGGGCACCGACATCATCAAACTTCACACCAATATCTTCTGAACGAACAACTGCTGAAACAAGGCATTTCTCATGCCTACCCGTAGCAAGATGCTGCAACAAGACAAAGATGCAAAACATAGGGTATTAACATTATTATATTCAGGACAAGGGTAAACAGATCTAAACGTATTGTTTTCACATAATAATAAGAAGAGAAAACCTCAACACTCTTTGATTGTTTCTTTAACTGTGTTTCCTCCTCTTCCTTAAATCTCATAATCGCAAGTTTGATGCTACATATGATAATTGGCTGCAGTTAGCTTGAAGAATTTTTTAAATGTTGATTATCCTATTCCTATAATTATCTATGGGGACACTGAATATTTACCTCTCATGAGGGATATGCAATTTTTCCTTGTTAACGTGAGGAAAGGGGCACGATGAGAGGTAATGACTTGTAGCCCAACCAATAATCTTCTCTACATCTATATCCATAAACAAAAATAGGAGGAAAATATGAAGATGGTCTTCTAAGCAAATAATGGAAAAATGGTTCTAGAAGTAATTATGACTTCTTACTCTCCCTTGTCAATATCATATCTTCAACGTTTGCATGCTCCAAGTTCATGCATACTAAGTTGTGGGCCTTGAGAACCTGCAGTGGGCGAATTTTACGGTAAAGATTCAACTCAAAAACACGTGACAATTCAACATAATTCTTATATGTACCTTATGCATTCTACTCAAGTTGCCTTCTGATATCACTATTAACCTGTCTTCTTCGATCTGTTTAATGAATGTGTTGAGGAGATCTTGATCCTGCAGATCGTATGGTGATACTATTGAATAACCTCACTCTATCAAATGATCTTATAATCTTATTATATATATGATGTGTACGTTTATATTCTGTCTGTGCATTAGTAGCTCCTCGGGTGAAGGATGCCTAAGCTCAGATTGTGGTCTTATAAAAGAAATATTCCATAGAAGGAAACAATAGTTACAATGCATAGCATACAAATAATATAATTTAGATTTCTAAAATTGTCAGGTGACGAAAGAAAAACTACCTTTGGGGGTTTCATGCAGACAACATTAGTAAATAGCTTCTGCATTTCGGACACTTGATATCCCCAAGGGCCCTGTAACTTCTCAATATCTTTCTTCAGAAATTCAGGCTGAAATAAGAAGATTCTAGTTATATAACCAAGATATGTCAGATAAATCGGTTAAACTTCTTAGATATGTAATAAGGTATGTAAGCTGTATGTACAGAACAGTGAAGGAGTCGTGGGGGAGCCAAGTGATAGGCTTGAGCAGAGGTGGGCCAGGAAGGATCATACGTTCTGTTTTTTCATAAATATATGAAAGCATTTTTTTTTTGTACAAAAACTTACATATTTCTCCATGTCTTCTGATCTAGGTTCCCACTTGTTTTCTGCACAAATCATTACCACACCTTCTGGCAATTGGTTAAAAATCTCTTTCATCTTTCCAGGTAACTGCTTATGTATATCGTATGGCATTGATTGGAAATTATAAGGATCCAAAAACTGTTTACGAGAATTGAATGGCATTGATGGCCACAAAAATGAATCCGGAAAATAGACTATCATTGGTGGTTGAGACTCCAGGACCTGTTGTCATTATATGAAACTTAAACTGTTACTACTCAATCCTTAAATTCAGGATGATCATGCGAATGTCATCTAAAAGACTGAATCCAGTACCTCATGGAGAACTTCCATACCAACGTAGTAATCATGAGTTTGAGCATCAAGATCTTGTTTGACATTTTTCACTACAAGAACAAATTCGAGGATAGACAAGTTATGGAAAAAGATATACTTTGAATAATATGAAATAAGATTTTATTATTTTTAGGTAGACTGTTTTTACACTTGGAAAATTTACACAGAAATTTAAGTTTATATGGAATCGAGAGGGATGATAACCTTTGCCACCCTTGGTTCATGATGGGATTCTATGGTTAAAAGACATATATATAACCTCATACGAAAAAAACTGCAGCATTTAGAAATTAGGGTACTAGTGTTATTTAGCAAGCATATTTTACCATCAAGCCAAGTAACCAATGCTTGTCGAAAGGTTTCGGTATTTCCCTCATCTTTTTCTGCTTTTGTTGTTTTCAGACCACAAATATTGAAGACTACAGCTACTCTTTCACCTTTTACTTCATACACCTCCCCTCGTTGACCAGATGACAAAGTCCTATAAATATAATATTTATAAAGACAACTAGTTCAGATGCTAATGAAATTGCAGCCATGAGGAATCCACAAATGATAACAAATGCAACAGCAAGTGAGGAGCAGAATTCATACAATAACGGAATAACCTTCTGGACCGGATGAGGTGTGTACTTAATTAATGTCTAGAAAGAGAAACATGTAAAAGAATGGCGTGTATTATTGCTTTAGAATGAATCTGTATATCTTCTTACAATTTAGGGATTTGTTATCATATATATAATTATTCAAGATGAAACTTTGGTCAAAATGCATAGTTGCTTCTCAGAAGAATTGTCCTTCATGGTTTTGGGCATGAAAATTGTTTTGAGTATACTGACTTCTTCAAATGTTTAATGCAGAAATTTCCATGTAGGGCCTAAACAAATACAGTAGTGCAATAAGCTCTGAATAGGAAGCAAAACCTGGCCTCAAGAATCATAACCATATTTGCATGAATAAAAATGTCATAATTATTGCATCTACAGACACTAACCTGTTATTCGCTTCCTCAATGGAAACGGGCTTTCCAGAGTACATCACTCTATCCCCTGTCAGCAGACGCATACAGTGAGTTAAAAGTCTAATTCAGAAACAAAGAATGTATTTTAAACATTATAAGGTTATACTAGATTTTTCCTCAAGAACAATGCGTATTGAAATCTTTCCAGTCATTTTTTGAGAATAATTTAAGCTTCCTTCAAATTTATGTGGAAATAAGAGAGGATGCAGTGTTTTCATCAATGGCATTTTATTTCTTCAATATAATTTTACTCATGGAGCAGAAGTGGAAATGTACTACCTTTCTTAAATTCACATACTTTGGTATTGACTTTTTCATCACTGTCATCTGCTGTGAACTCATCGTCTTCATCAGAATCAAACTCATCATCATCAAATTCATCATAATCAGAGCAATCTGCTCGGCCGTCATTGTTAAAGTCTGCCCTCAAGTCCTGCATAATTTATGAGTATTTGATAAGAAGAAGGGAAATACTAATTTTATCTCGGGGTAGTCTCATGTCCAACCGAATTTTGCCCATTAGACGGTCTCTAACAAGTTTTTGGGTATTATCAAGAGCATAAACAACTCGGGATCAATAGGGTTTGGAGCTTACATATGGAGGTAAAACGCTGCTGTCGAGCTTCATCAATGGAACCTGTAACTCCCGCGCAAGTGTACTCACCAATCTCTCCCGGTAAAGCTCGGTACCTTCAAAACAAGTAAAAAGCTTTCCTAATCAAAATAAACTTCCAAGGAAAAACAGAGAATAGCTCTAAGAAGCAGGTAAACAAGCTGACCCGGAATACTCTGAAGCAGAATTCTCTCACTAGAAGAAGTAAAACGGCCACGATTCTTTCTCAACTTCTTCTGCTTCAAATGTGATGCCACACATTCCATGAGGAGGGTTTTAGTGTTTTCTCTGCAACATCATAATAATGACTAATGACTCTTTTATTTAGCATTCTTTTTTTATTTATATGCAGGAAGATGAAATCTTGAACAGCACTCACTCAATAAACAGTGGAAAATTGTCTAGTGATGCAGTTAGTTTCTCCCATGGAAGAATCTTGCTCAAGAACTCTTCCTTGAATATTGCTCCTCGTGGTGACATTGGAATTATCTTGTTTTTTCTTTGTGGAGAAGGCATTGTTGTTGCAGTTGCAGACCCTTCTTTCTTCTGATCTTGCTCCTCCATCTTTGCTGGTGCACCGTTCTGGCTCATTCTCACAGTTGAGTGTGTTGCCTTTGCTTCCCCTTTTTTCCAAAAAAAAAAATCACTTCCGGTCTGTGGAACTGTTAATCACACTTCTACTCACTTGCATTGGAGGGAGAGTGTGTGTGTGTGTGTGTGAGAGAGAGAAAGAGAGAGAGGGGGGGGGGGGGGGGGGCGGGGCCAATCGAATGAATTTTATAGTTGCAGAGATCACGTACTTGCATGGTCTTTGTCATCGTATTATAAAAAAGACATTTATAATATAATAATCCAGATGCTACCACAGTCCCACCGACCTATTGTCGCTCCTAGCATCCTTTGTAAGACCCAACCCCAGTAAATTCTATTGTACATCCCCCTTACCCCGTACTATTTAGAGCCAATTTTTTCTATTTTCAATTTTTTACGACTGGTTGATAAAATAATTTTAATTTTGATCTGTCATAATAAATAATTAAGTATTATAATGAATAGATTTCTTTTGATCGATCAAAATATTTGACCGAAACTCTTGTTTTTAGACAAAAAAAAAATACAAATAGACCCAAAGTGGTGGGTCTGGACACTTGACAGTTGCAAAATGAGGGGATGCATTTGCATCCCCTTAAGTTATGATTGATGATGTAAAATTGTGAATTTTTTTTTTCTAATATTTTTTCTTCAATTTTAATTTTTTGTAATTTAGTTTAATTTTATAATAATTAATTATGATTCATTCTATCTAATTAGAATATATATATATATATATATAATTATTTAATCAATAATTAGTTAATATATTGCATAATTAGAATTTATAGTTTATAATTTAATTTTTTGTAATTAATAAATGTTCATTGAAGTTAATTATATTACAAGTAATTCTTATTTTTATAATAATTACTCTCTTTGTTTCATAAAGAGTGTAATTCTACACAATCAAGGTGGAAAATTCACATTTTTCTCACATTTGTTTTCATTTAATATATTTAAACATTTCATTTTTTTTTAAATTCATTTACCGTATGAAGATAAGGGTGTATTAGATAATTTAATTATTTTATTAATATGTGCTCATTTATCTAAAATGACGCTATTTGTGAAAGAGATAGAATATTACTAAACTCCTATTTTGAAATATAAAATGTGTAATAAGAAATCCTAAGTACTATCATGGGCATGAATTAAGATGTTCATTATTAAATGTATTAATATCATGTGGGCATGAACTTCCCAATCACCATTTTTTTACCAAATATTATGGAGCTTTTTTTCAATTTCAGATACCCCCCCTTGACATTCTCTGTTATATTTCCTATACCAAACTTATTTTTAAAAAAAATATCAATTTTTTATTTCAATATATTATAATTTACTTTAACTTTAAATTTTTCTCTAAGTTCATCCTTTCGGGTATATTAGAAAATTGAAAAAAATAATAATTATGTAACTCAAATTAGCACATACATGGGAGACACCAAATCACCAAAATACCGGCACTTACCTTTCCAACGGTATGACATCAACAACTAGATTTTGGGGGAGATGAGAGGTGTCCCTCTCTCCTTTTTTTTCAATTTCTTCTAATGTTGTTTTTAATTTAATGTTTTATTTTTTATTTCGCGTATGTTGTTTGTTATTTATTTTGTAATTTAAATAATGTGTTGTAAAATATTAAAATTTATTATATATAATAAATTTAATTAATTACAAATGTTGAAACATAAAATTAATTTAGATGAAAATTAGACCAACAACAAAAACTACATAAAAATAATAACATAGATAGAATTACATGACCAATGAAGGTGATTATTCCAGAACTCAACTCAATCATAAAAATCATTTGCTTATAGAGTCTTCTGGAATGATTACTCCTATCCCTAAGATTGATTTTCCTAAGTTCGATGGTTCCCAGCCTAGAGCTTGGATTTTAAAATGTATGGGATATTTTGATCTAGTTCCTAATATTCCAGACCACCAAAAAATCACCCTAGCATCCATGCATTTGGAGGGAAAGGCTGCCCTATGGTATCAAAATCTTTCGAGCAAAAAATCTGAGCTCAGATGGAAACAGTTTCTAGAATTGATATCTTCAAGGTTTGAGGAACTGAAAGAAGCCCGGATAATTGTGGAGTTCAATAAACTCAAACACACTGGTTCATATGCAGATTATGTTGATAAATTTGAGGAGCTTAAATCTTGTATGCTACTTGTTAACAAGGGTGACTTCTCTGAAGAATACTTTATGGCTAGCTTTGTTAGTGGCCTTAGTGAAGAGCTACAAGCAAGTATAAGGATGTTTAAGCCTTCTAAACTCCAGCAGACCATTGAGCTGGGGCACGATCACATTCAGTCTACTGAAGCTCTAGCAAGAAAGCTAAGGGGTTCAACAAGGTCTACATCACTGTATGGTGGTAATTTCAAGAGAGCAGACACAGGAAACTCCATTCCCAGAGAAACACCACCCAAGTCATATCCTACTCCCAACAAACTACCTTTTAAGTTACTCACAGCAGCTGAGATGGCAAAACGGAGAGAACAAGGACTTTGTTACAACTGTGATGATCCCTTCACAGTGGGCCATAGGTGTAAACAGAGGAATTTATACATGATCATGACAGAAGACGAAGAACACTCCTATCTCCAGAGTATTCAAGATATTCCACAAGAAGAAACACTTGAGGCTGACATAGAAGAAGTGCAGGTCACCCTAAGTGCTATTTCTGGGGAGCAAGGTATAACTACTATGAGGTTGCTTGGAGTAGTGGGAACGCATAAGGTCAATATTCTTATAGACTCTGGAAGTACTTTGAGTTTCATTAATGAAGCTACAGCTGAGAGTCTGGGGTGCATTCTGGAACCTACCAAACCTCTAATGGTTAAGGTGGCTAATGGAAATAAGATGGTTAGTTCCACCAAGGTTTCTAACTTCAAATGGTCAATGCAACATCACCAGTTTACCTATTCTCCAAGGGTACTTGCTACAAATGGTTGTGATTTAATCTTAGGGGGTGACTGGTTGAAGTCTTGTACACCAGTTGAATTGGATTATGACAGGATGACAATTACCATCACTGTGGCAGGAAAGAAAATCAAAATCCAAGCAATGACAGGAGAGGGGCAATGCCAGTTTATTTCTGGACCTGCCTTGTTTAAAATGGTGCACTACTCTCCTTCCCAGGTTGAAGAGATATTTTGGGTAAAAGTCAAGGATAATTATGACAACACTGATACAAAACTGGACCAATTACTGCAAGATTACAGTGATGTGTTTGCAGAACCAGTAGGTTTACCCCCTAGCAGAGGCACTGAACACCATATTCATCTCAAGCCAGGAAGTATAGCAAAACATCAGTACCCCTACAGGGTTTCACACTCCCAGAAAAATGAGATAGAAAAGATAGTTGAAGGACTACTGGAATCAGGGGAAATACAGCCTAGTAGGAGTCCATTTGCTTCACCAGTACTCTTGGTGAAAAAGAAAGACTCCAGTTGGCGGATGTGTGTTGATTACAGGTATTTAAATAGTCTCACTATTAAGCATGACTATCCAATACCTGTAATAGATGAATTATTGGATGAATTACACGGGGCTCAGTTTTTCTCTAAGATAGACTTAAGATCAGGCTATTTCCAGATTCTAATGGCACCAAAACACAGATACTTGACTTCTTTTAGGACCTATAATGGTCACTATGAGTTTTTGGTCATGTCATTTGGCCTATGTAATGCTCCTGCAACCTTCCAGTCACTAATGAATCAAGTGTTCAGGAACCAACTACGGAAAACTGTGTTGGTGTTTTTTGATGATATATTGGTATATAGCAAGAGTTGGAAGGAACATATGAAACATCTAAGGGAGGTTCTAACCTTATTAAGGGAAAATCAGCTTTATGCTAAAAGGAGCAAATGCCAATTTGGACAACATACTATATCTTATTTGGGGCACATTATATCTAGAGAAGGGGTTTCAACAGACCCCGAGAAGATCAATGGGATGCTAGACTGGCCAGTACCCACTAGTTTAAAGAAGTTGAGAGGATTTCTGGGATTGACCGGCTATTATAGAAAATTTGTGCGAGGCTATGGTATAATCAGCAGGCCCTTGACTTCTTTACTAAAGAAGGGGGCTTTTATATGGAGTAAAGAAGCAGAAGCTGCATTTAATGAGCTGAAACGAGCAATGGTAACTGCACCGGTGCTTGCCTTGCCAGACTTTACCCTACCATTTATCCTTGAAACTGATGCCAGTGGCAATGGGATAGGAGCTGTTTTGATGCAAAAAGGAAGACCTATTGCTTATTTGAGTAAGATGTTAAGTCTCAAACATCAGAGTCTGTCAGTTTATGAAAAAGAATTTCTAGCCATCTTACTAGCAGTGCAAAAGTGGACATGTTATCTGCAAGGTCACAAATTTGTGATCAAAACCGATCAACAGGCCCTCAAACACCTATTGGATCAAAGAATCACCACTCCACTTCAGCATAAGTGGATACCTAAATTACTGGGATTGGATTACGAAATTCATTATAAAAAAGGATTCGAGAACAAAGTTGCTGATGCCTTATCCAGAAAAGAGGTGGAAGGCCATTCTTGTGAAGCCATTACCACAGTCACACCCCTCTGGATTCAACAAGTAGTTAACAGCTATGTTGCAGACAAGTTTCACACTTCAATTCTGGAAGCCAAGGTCATAGATCCCTCAGCTTATCCAGGATTTGAAATTTGTGGTGAGATTGTAAGGTATAAGGGAAGGATTTCAGTAGGGATTTCCAACTCTTTAAGAGAGTCGATAATTAAGGAGGTTCATAATTCACCATACGGAGGACATTCAGGTATTTTGGGAACCTATATGAGGCTGAAAAGGCATTTCTATTGGCCTCACATGAAAGGAGATATTACTAAGTGGGTTAATTCTTGTGATGTTTGTTGCAAAAGTAAGGGTGATAAAGGAGGCTACCCCGGACTATTGCAGCCCTTACCTATTCCAGAGCAAGCCTGGACTCATATAACAATGGATTTCATTGAGGGCCTTCCAAAATCTAATGGCAAAGATGTCATCTTGGTTGTGGTGGACAGGTATACTAAGTACGGGCATTTCATTGCCCTCAGCCATCCCTACACTGCTATCACAGTGGCCCAGGTGTTCTTGGATCAGGTCTACAAGTTACATGGCAGACCATTAAGTATCGTCAGTGACAGGGACCCTATTTTCACTAGTTCTTTCTGGAAGGAGTTGTTCAAGCTCATGGGAACTAACCTGGATTTCACCTCTGCCTATCATCCTCAGTCGGATGGGCAGACCGAGAGGCTAAACCAGTGCCTAGAAACTTATCTCCGGTGTATGGTACATCAAAATCCTAAGCAGTGGATGAAATGGCTATCCTTGGCAGAGTTTTGGTATAATTCTAATTACCACTCAAGTTTAAAGATGACACCCTTTGAAGCTCTCTATGGTTACCATCCACCAATGTTCACTCTAGATCCCTATCTTACTACTACACCTACTGAGGTGAAGGATTGGGTTGCTCAAAGGCAACAACTGAGACAAGAGCTTAAACAGAATTTACAGCATGCCCAGGATAGAATGAAGAGATATGCAGATTTATCTAGACAGGAAAGGGAATTTGAGGTAGGAGACAAGGTTTATCTGAAATTACAACCTTTCAGACAAAACACAGTTCAATTGCGCTGGAATCTAAAATTATCAGCAAAATACTATGGTCCCTATACAATTTTGGAAAAAATAGGGTCTGTAGCTTACCGTTTGGATCTACCTGAAGGTTCCCGCATCCATCCCGTCTTCCACGTTTCATTGCTCAAGAAGTTCCTCAGTCCTGCTACAACACCATCATCGACGCTACCTTTGGTGGGTGCAGATGGAAACTTTATGGTCGCTCCTACTGCAGTACTAGATCGGAGGGTGGTTGATTTGGGTGGAAAATCAATTACTCAGTTTCTGGTCAAATGGGAAAATTCAGATACTACTGGGGATAGTTGGGAAACTGAGCAATTTCTCCGTCGAAAATTCCCAAATTTCGATCCTTGGGGACAAGGATCTCAAAATGGAGGGGCAATTGTCATGGAATTAGATCTCGCGGTGGAAGAATTGGAAGCAAAAGATAAAGATGATGCCTTTGATAGAGCTATGGCGCATGGTGAGGTGGGGGATGATGGATTGAATGGTAAAAACGTATTACAGAAATTGAAGTTGTCAATTGATGGGCAGATTAACTCCATGCCATGTGTCATCAATCCAGATGAGATAGAGGTGGCTTGAGATGTCTATGTGGCGTGGCATAAAGGGATCCACATTCATGTGTTTATATCTATGTTTTTATTTAGTGAATTATGCAGCAAGATATTAGAATTGCAGTATGGTACTCTATTATTGTTATTTGCATTGTAATACCAATGGTCCCCACTATTGGATATTTAATGGATTGGTGGAAATGAAATGAAGGAAGAAAAAGTTTATCCAAATCTCTCCCATTTCTCTATCTCTCTCTCTCGATCACTCTCCTTCCCAAAATTCTATCTGTTTTGCTATTATAATTAAATTACAAAAAAATACAAAAAAATTCCAGATCTCAGCAAGAACATTACACTCCATCTTTGTTTTCTCGCTTCAAAATGCATTTCGAAGAATTAGAATATAATATTATGTAACTTTATGTTTGTTTTGTAATATTTTAATGAATCGTATTTTTATTTTATATTAATTAAAATATATTTGTTTCTAAAAATTTATTTCAATAATTATTATAAAATGTTGAATTTAAGTATAGATATTCATGAAATTAATTTCATCTATTATTGTATGTTATCAATCATAAAATAATAAGTATAAAAAAAATATTATGAAATATTATCTTTTGGTGTAGAAATGTAGTATAATCTATTGGGAATTAAATTGAGAATGTTGTAGTTTAGTGATAGTAATATTATTTTACAATACATATAGATTGTTGCAGATGACCAAAGACTACTAATTTATTCTAATCGGTAATCTTTCAAAAGTGTTTTTACCACATCCCCACCCCACCCCCCCCCCCCCCCCCCCAAAAAAAAACATCTTTTAGTGTTTTCTTGTCGCAACCTTTTTCATATATATATATATATATATATATATATATTATTTGAATTGTTATTAAAGAAGTTCAGTTTTCACAAAATAGAAAGAGGTTGTTCACTTGCATCCAAACTATAATATGAAAAATAATGGCTGGGCTAAATTATTATTTTTTCAATATAAAAAAAAATTTACAAGACCGGAAATTACAAGGAAAGTACCGCGAAATTAGACTCCGACACATTAATTAACCTGCACGTGTATGTTTCCTTAATTATTGACAAGTTTTTATTTTATTTTTTAAAAAAGACGCACAAAAGTTCAAACTCAATAGCTAAAAAAAAAAAAAAATGTAAGACACTTTTAGATTCGCATAATCATTTTATACAAACTTTCTCCATCTAGTACTATGTACTATGGTCGATGGTATTAATTAAAGAGGTTTTTTGTTTTTTTAAGAAACACAAACACAACTTATAAACGAATATGTCAAATTCTAAAAAAATGATGAAATTTAGTGCAAGATCTTATATTTTTCCAGATTAATTAAATAGGTTTTGTGTATGCTACAACCAATGCACATGCGTTGATTGTAACATGGACAAAACCGATTAAATGCCACACAAATGCATTATATTTTAGAAGTTTTTAGTCATGGTCCGTTATACATAATTGTTTCACGAGTCACAAGTCTTGTTGGTTGGAAAATTTTTATTTGTAAAGATGATAACAGTGTCACAAATGCTACTACAAATGTTGTATACAAATAAGGGTTGGACAATTCATAATATAATATTTTGATTGTAGTAGTTTATTAATTATTCATAGTATTATTTAAAATATTTTATATTATAATATAATATGTATGTATATACATATGTATATGTGTGTAATTAAGCAATTATTTCATTCCATCACTAATACAAAATACAAAATAATATACAAATAAATTACCTATTATCATGATTCGAAAATATGTTGATTTGAATAAATCTTCACCGTTGGCTTGACTTAAAAGTCCTGCAATATTTTGATTTATGCTTTTTTATGCTGCTAATATTGTGTTCTATATTTTCTTTATGTTTTGTTTTGAAATATTATATTTTAATATTATAATATATATATATATATATATTTAGGATTACAAATAAAAAAAAAAAGAAAAAGAAAAAAAGTTGTTGACAATTATGTTTAGTATTTTTCTTTCTATTTTTATTTTTGATATGCTATAATTTAATATTATAATATATATATTTAGATTTAGGATAACAAATTAAAAAAAAAAAAATGGGTGATTGCATTTAAGGAAGTAAGATTTGATCTTATTACCCTCTTTACCTACCTTGCAGAGTTAATATTGCAGTGGTAGTAACACATGAGCAAGAGATTTCAAATATGGATTTGAATGCATTATCACAAGAGGTTACAAATGTAGGCATAAATGAGTACTAGCTAGTAACTCATGGGAGGTTACATTATGGTTTGAATGCCCAAACTCTAATGCTAAATGAGGTGGATTGTGTGCCTTTAAGTAGGTGTTCTAGCATGCTGACGCACCGTCATTTTGTGTGCAAAATTACACTTGTAGACAAATCCCTGCAGATGCTTTAATTTACCCTCAGAGGCTAGTACAGTGCTCAAAGGCAGATATCGTTCTACAATGAGTGATTAACCTTTCTATCTTGTTAGTAACTTTAAGGATTTTTTGGAATTACTGTCACTAATTCTTCCCTTAACAGTGCACAACTAAATAAAAAATAAAATAATATAAGACGAAGATAATCAATATAAAATAAATGTTCAAGTCAAATGCAAGTTCGGTTTTGGTACATGCATATAATCCTGGCCACAACTAAGTAGGTACCTTGATTTGATTGGTTAGTTATAGAAAGCAGTTACGTGCGACTAACTCTCCAATCCCTTCTTACAGTTTACGCTAAGAGTGATACTGGTGGCAACCCTTAGTCCCTAACTACCCGAGCACCAAAGAAGAAAGTTCTACAGAGGTGTTACAAGGGCAGCAACATTATAATCGAAGAGACCCACCACTAGAACATGAACACATCCTCGGTGTGCCCACAAGATCTATCCATACTTCACTCTCCAAGATTCGGCTCATGTTTTATCACTTAGTGGCTCATCAGGACACGAGCATCCCTACTTCCACTTAACTTATATTAGTAACAATTTGATTAAGAGTGGCCAACAACCTAACCATTCTACTAGTTATGTCTACGTTCTGCCCAGAATGAGGTTTGGAACCATTTCAAGGTAAATTAAGAACACTAAGCCTCATGCATATTATATACCTTAACCTATTCACATTCAATTTGAACACTGATACTTAGTCGGAAAACATATTAGTAAATATAACAAAAGTAAAAGAACAACTCATAATGAAAGGAAACGTACTAGATCAAATACTAGATCCAACTCTAGTTTTGGGCAAAAACAAGTACTTGCATAAGTTGAGGGCAAACCGCCAACTGCTGTGCAAGATATCCAGAAACTTAAATGTAGGAAATAAACTGTATCTTGCGGTAAGAGAAATAAAAGATATGTGTCTTGTTGTTGTTATGCAAATGAAACTAGCAAGTTGACGCGCGGTCGTTTCGCGCTCAAAATGAATTTGTATGCTTATATGCCCACAACGAGCGTAGTTAGCTCATGAGTACGGGTCGATCCCACAAAGAGCTGTTGTCATTTCACTTTCGAGTAACCAATCACAAAAAGGGTTGGTTGTGTTGTCACCTTAACTGAAAATAAATGTAATGACCCCATATTATATCGTAGATCCTTTGCATAAATATATTATATTATATTTTATTTAATTAGAGTGTTGCGCCACTAATAAATATATTATTTGCAAAAAGTGATAATATTGTATAATATATATATATATTGATAATATTATATATTTTATAAGGATATGGATTATTAGGTACAGTAAGTGTATATCTGCATTGATGGTTCCAATTATATTAATAATCGTAGATTAGTTAGTAAAATTAGGGACTATTCTTTATGTTAGTTTATTCTAAAATATTTTATGTTATTAAATATTAATGGTGCATCTTATTGATAGTAAATAGTGTTGCCATTAATAAGTGAATAATTTTTGTTTGGAGTGTTTATGATAATATTATATGTTAATGTATAATTATGTGTAAAGTATACAATAAATATACTTATCTACTCGTTTTTTTTTCTAAATGATAGATTAGTTAAGAATATATTGATTTTCTCTTTTGTTTGATTGATAAGAAAAAAAAAGGGAAACAAACTCCTCATGATGGTGTAGATATGTGTATATAAAGCATGACATGTAATATTTTGCATGAGTAGTTTTGGATTTAAATTATCTCATGATGACAGATGGCAAATATTATAAATTGTGTGCATGATAGACCTTGTAGGTGTCAGCCTAATCCCTAAATAATAATTTGCTATGATATATATAAACTATTTGATGACAATTTTGTATGTAAATGAATATATAATTGAGTAGTATATTAATATATTTTGTCTCGCATAGTATGAATATTTGTGTGTGTGTGTTATTATATATATATATATATATATACTAATTGTGTGATATATGTATATGTATTGGTGTGTTGTGCGTAAGTTATTATATGTATATATGTAAATGTATTCATGTGTGTTGTGCTGTGTTGTTATATATATATATGTGTGTGTGTGTGGGTGTTGTTATATATATATATATATAAATACATTGATTGTGTGTTGTAGTAATATAATTATAAGAAGTGAAGGTGGGCGCATAATTAGGATATATACGCATGGTGTTGTTGATTAATTATTGTTATTGGGTTAATCTTTTAAATAAATAAAATATATGTAGTTAATGTATGTGTGTAAATAAATATGTATATATGTTATCGGAGGATGTAGTTGTGCTATACTTATGAGATATATACCTATATAGCCTTAGTTCAAAATTTAAATATTATTAAAGTATTTTTTTGTGATCTGTTTATTAAATGTTCTCTTAAGGCATGGTATTAAGATAAGTTTAATATTATTATATAGGTGAGAAGTAGTAAATCAAGACCAATTATTCTACCAAGATTATCAAGGTTCAAGCGTTTTGAGATGGGGATTTTTCTAACTGATGAACGTAATTTTCTTATATTTTTGCTATATGTGACTCGTTGTGTTTGATGCTACTTGCAAATTATATATAAATGGAAATGTTATGTAGCCAGGGACTCGGTAAGGGGTCCGGGATCGGAAAGGATCCTTGGGGTAAAAGCCCACAGTGCAAATATATTGAGATAATGTATAGCCAGGGACTCGGAGAGGGGTCCAGGATCAGCAAGGGTCCTTGGTTAGGCCACCGTGCTATACATTTGAAGTTAAATGTGCATTCATATAAATATATTGAGATAATGTATAGCCAGGGATTCGGAGAGGGGTCCAGGACCGGCAAAAGTCCTTAGTTAGGCCACCGTGCTATACATTTGAAGTTAAATGTGCATTTATCATGATTGATTATATATTGCTTTAATATATGCTATTACGGCTCTCCACTGAGTACGTGTAAGCTCATCCCTACTGTTTACACATTTTCAGGTTAAGGAGTTGGAGCTGTGGCGCGGTGGCAGATATGGCTTAATTGTTATATAAAATTTCGTATCTTAGGATTTAATAACTTAAGTTTTTATTTCATGACTTCAGTTTAATTATCTCTTATCATGAATTTATAGATGTTATGTAAAGGATTAAATGCTTCCGCGTTAATTTAAAACTCATGTGTTGATGTTGATTATGATCTAAAATAGAATCTGGTATTTTTACTAGTCTATAAAATTAGGATGTTACAATAAATCTGCAAAAGAACAATAAAGAAAATATCAAATAATAAAGGTTCCGGTATTTGAATTAGAATTTGGTTTAAATATAAACGACTCGATCATGGGCACACCGATTTTCATGCATGTTAAGTCACCCAGTTATGGAGACCAGATTCCTCTCTGCATCTCCTTATTCATCCTTACATTATAGGTTTAAAAGCAATTCCTCGTCAATTAAACCACTAACCTATCACCCACCACCCGGTTTTCTAAAGAGATGTAAATGAATAGACAGTAGTGTGCCCTAGACGAACCCAAGTTTATTGTGTTTATCGATTTCTCGTGTGCCCACCATAACCCATCAATTTCCTTATTACTATATGAACCAATACACAATCACGATTCGCCAATTCAATTAATAGTGGTGTACCCTCTATGTCTAACGAGTGATCAGCCACATTGGACATTTCAGACACACACTCACGTAGAACCGGTTCAAGAATCGACAAAAACCTATCATGCATTACTATGCCCATTTCGGCCTCACGAGTCCAGTTTCATACTTAAACCATTTCTATGTGTTCAAACACCGGAATTAAAGATCTAACCAAGCATGCTAGATAAAACTAAAATTGCATAAATGAAAGACATAATTTAAATAAAAACTTATTGAGTTTAATGAGCCAAAATACTCAACACCAATGTTGAGATCATAAACATAATCTACGTCCCAAAGGCTTAAGGCCTATTGGATTGTTTCTTGCTGCCTAAACAGCGTACGAAATGTAAATGCAGAAAAGTAAAATTGTAGTAGAGTTTTCAACTTCCTAAGCGTACATTTCTAGAAAAATAAACTTGTTTTTATAGATACAATCCGAAGAGATTCAAATTCCCCCACAGGCAGAGATCTTCAACTGCCTTCCTGGACCAGTGTGCCCTCTACAACTGACTGGATAAGTCTTTTCCAGTTTGTTAGCCAAATCCCTATTTTTCAGGGATTGACTTTATCACTTCATCTCCAAGTCTCCAGTAGTCCATCTCAGCTCCATCTCTTCCCGAATTGATCCATTTTATAAGCTCAAAAGGGTTATAAGGCTATGTTGTTGGTGGGTTGATTTTATATAAGTGGCTCAGTGAAAGATGGCCTATATCATCTACTCATGCATCAACAATTCCAAGACTTTCAGCAGAACAGTAGCAAGTTCTAGAATTCGTAGGCACAGAATGTCATACACATGAAGAAAAAAGAGCTGTGAAATGGGCATACATCATATAGGCTCAAATCTTCCCAGGACATGTTAAACTTGTTCGTCATCCCTATCTTACTGTGGGCATGTTGATTTTGACAAAGCAATTAAGTTGAAAACTAAAATATAATGACCACACGAACTTCACAGAAGCATGCTTGACTCAACTAATCATCTATACGCTTTGCATTTTGCAAAGTGTCAAAATAGACTCAACAAAGAAACAAAGATTAAAAACACTAAAATGCCCCCACCCACACACTTTGCACGAGGCAAAATGGGTGAAATAGGAGCGACACACAAATAAAAAAACAAAAATAAAACCTAATCTAGCGAAAAGAAAGAACCAGGATCAATTGGTCTCAGGCGTTGGGTATGAGAACCCAACGTGTTTGAAATAGGCCTTCAAGGCTGCCTCAATACGGGTTAACTTTTCATTTGTCTAGAACTCTGGGCATTCTCCAATAGTTGTGACTTTCTCATCATCACCGTGACTAGATGCTTCCCTTACTGTGCCCTCTCTGCTGGTGGTTTCCTTGATGTACCTGCAATCATCAAGAGGCTCGAGGGGTCTACCCTCGACACAAAGAAAATAGGCTTTCCTTCCTCATCATCCACCACATCCTCCATTCTCTTTAAACATGCAATATCAAAAAATTCAAGGGGTAAGGGGGGGGGTCAAAGCAGTGGTACTTAAATCCAGCAACCTAGACCTGACAACAATTTGGGTGATCAATTGGGCACATAAGATTTTATGCTTAGGGTGTGTCTTAATCTCCCTAAAGTGCGCAATGGCTACAGAGCCAAAATTAATTTTAATCTTTTTAACCATGCACTAGAGAATGTAAAGCTCTTGATTTGTTATGGAATTAGAGCTATCCTTTCGCCCAAAGAAACTGTAAGCAATCACCCTATGACAGAATCTTAAGGCTTCGCTATTCAAATAATAGCCTTTTGTGGCTCCACTATGATAAGTGGAGCCATCCCCAATGTCAGCCCATTTTGCATTTGGCAGCGGAATTAGCACCTCCGGACAGCACAAACATCATGAAATGGCAAGCTTTTCAAATGCAAAGAGAGGTTATGTGGTTTAATGTAAGAGTTTGATCAATTAATTCCTTATATATATATATATATATATATATATATATCGATCAAGTCAAGTCATTTTAATTGAATTTGTAGTCATTTATTTTTCATACATATTACGCGTAGAAAATGAAGAAAATTGTACGGCCATCATGTTTGAAGATGAAAAATAAACGCGGTCTTACATCGAAAGAATTATTTCACGAGGAGCACAAGAGCTTGCTGGAGCACAGCACAACTTGGATGAGGAATATTGCAAATTCTTATCTGCTCATCGCGACTTTAATATTGACGGTGGTGTTCGGTTCAGCCTTCGCTGTGCCACGAGGATACGATCAAAGTACAAGGGTTCCCGTACTCTTCAAGCACAAGTGGTTCACCAGCTTCGTTGTATTTGAAGAATTGACACTGCTTCTCTCAGCGTGGTCTATCCTTTCTTTCCTGCATATGATTATGTTGACATTCAATGAAGACAACTTCGGGTCTCTAATACCAAAACTTTTTATCAGGGGACTGATTATACTCTCCTGCTCAGTCGGTGGCACTGTCTCGGCTTTCATGTCAGCATATATTTTGGTCTTCGCTAAGGAAAGGGCGGCGCTAGTCAAGTTCGTTATTATCTTTGTTTGTATCGTGCTTGTTCCTCCCGTTTGCTTCAAGTGTATTAAGTTTTACTTGGAGCTTCCAATACATTTTTCCACAAAGAGGACTCCTCACACCCTCTTCAGGCGGCATGATGTTGCTGTTGCCGGAGCCCATGCTGTTGCGGCTATAAATTGTCAATAAACATAGCTAGGTCTTGCATTTTCTGACCTTTTTAAGGATTCATGTACACATGTTCTTGCAACAACTTTATCTGTTGTGTTATGTCGCTCTTAGACCGTTGTGTTTAATGATCATGTTTGGAAAATTTATGACCAAACAGCAACTAATCATCTGAAATTTTATATAACAGCACACTATTTTTAACTTGCATAATGAAAATTACAACAATGAAAAAAAAACTTTTTATTTTTTGTTTACCCACAATTGTTTACTAATGATTTTTATTTAATTACAATTTTATCTTTCACAATTTTTTATCGTCTTGCAACGGAGTCACCACTGATCAAACTGGTAGTTCTTAGCTTCAGATTAAACTGTCAAGGGCCCATATTTCTCCAAAACTTTTAAGACTTTAAGTTTACAAGGTGAGTTTATTCATCCCCTCCAAACTCTAATTTACTTTGTTTGAAATCAACATAGATCATAACATGGAAATAATAAGCATGCATTGGTACTTCATCTCTTAGTCCTTCATATACGTTATTACTCACAATTAACTTATGGTCCTTTTAATTAATAATGCATAACATGATTTCATTTTTCAACCAATGAATTATTCACATCTCGGTCCTTTCCCAGGGGCAAATCGGGGGGCAGGTATTTTCATGTACATATATGTGTATATATAGCGAGAGTGTTGCAAGTTTGGATGGAGATGGCAGCCGTGTATTTGTAGGTTGGGGTTGGAGGAAAAAGTCAAAAGTTATTAGATCCCACACATTTAAATATAACAAATAAATCTATGTTACCAATTTTTATTTTGGAATTAATACATTTTTGTGAAATATTATAGAAAAAAGAAACGTTTCTTTGGTTTTTTAAGGATAGACTTGCTTTATTAAGTATTAAGAAATTTTCATTAGTAGCGTGAAAAAGTGTAATATTTTGTTTTTATTAGTATTTAAAAATTACTTAATTTCTTGTTTGTGGAAAGTATTTTTTTTTTCAATTTCAATAGTATTTTTATATTATTGTTAATGATTATTTGCTCAATAATTGTGTTAGGTGTTAGTTATCTTATCATTTGGGGTCATTTATTAAATATTAAATTATGAATTTTATTGATTATAATGAAAATGAAAAATTAGAATTTTTCAATTTAAATTATGCTTTATGAATGTTACATATTATTAAAATATATTAAAATGTAAGTTTTGGTGAATGTTAAATTATAATATATAAAAATTTTAAAAAATGGAGTTGTGTCATCAATTTCAAAAAATAATAACATTTTTTTATAGAGTTTTAGACGTAAATGAACATTGTTCCACTTACACATCGTAGACTTAAATAAAATAGTTGGCAATCACATACTTTCTTTATTGCGCAAACTCTAAAGTACAAAAGAAGGGTCGTTCAGCTAAAAATGTCGCCCCCCAGAAAAAATATTATGGATTCGCCACTGGTCCTTCCAATTAATTGAATTGCACACATAAATGATGATCTGGCATGTATTGCATGAGAAACAAGAACATGGACTTTCATGTACCAAAGATGATAGGAAAAATAAACTAATTCATAAACATAAAACCCACAATATTCACAACCCTAACATCAATTGATATCCAAAAAGAGATGTGTAAATTACATATCTGTCACATTTTCAGTTCATATAGATATGACATTGCTCAAAATTATTTGTTATTATAAATCACATTGTATACTTGCAGGCTGATTTTTAGTGAAATAAAACACCGAACAAGAAGCATTGAAGACTTGCTGGTTGAAAACAAGGAAAACGATCAAATTCAAATTGTCCAAACATGAAGACAAATTATATATAAAAAAGATTCAAATGAACAATTCCTCAATGACTATCTCGACGAGTACCCTATAAAGGAGACACTTATTCATTAGACGGTTATGTTCGTATACTCACAATATTATATTAAATATAAATTTTTATTGTTTACCATAGACGGCCATATGACTACTGCACCAGCATCTTCGCTCTATAAAGTTTATTATTTTGTATAATTTGATCATCGAAACCCGGTGTGACCCTGTTGATCACCAACACTGCAGTGATCTTCGACCTCACAATTTTTTTTTATTTGTCTGTGCAAATCGTCAATACCCAGACTCATATACAAAATTGATTACGGATTTTACATCCACACAATATATTAAAAAAAAATATCAAATTGAGTTTAAATATTATGTGTTTATAAATATATTTTGGTCATATATAATATAACAATATGGTTTTATGTTTTTGTAAAATTACTAAATAAATTCTAGAGATATAGAATTGTATTCGATAATAATAATGATGATGATGATTTTCTACGATGAATCAAGCATGTCATATTGCTTCAAATAAATCTTATTTGTTCAAGTAAATCTTGTCGCACATCTCGATCGATCTATATATCACACGTGTTATTCTAGTTAATTAGTTATGACATAAGTTATACTCCATCCGTCCCATTTTGATAGGTTTATTTTTCTTTTTGGTATGTCCCAATATATAGGCATGTTTCTATATATATTTATAGAGATCATATTAGAACTTCACTAAATTTCATTTTCATAATTGTGCTTAAAATAACCTGAAACATTGTTGGCTCTTATGTGAGCCACATAATAAAGGTGTGTTATAAAATTTGTTACGTGTAATTTTTTAAAATTGATAATTAAATGAGATCGACAAGTTTTTATTCCTTCAGTGAAAATGCGAGCCATATATGTATTTAATATTTTTATTATAGGACAAAATACGTTGAAACTATTGGGAAAATGAGACACAATTTGTTCCTGTTAATGAGACATAATTTTTCAATTTTTTTTTAATATAAATCTATCATGCAATTGATATGCGTGGAATTTTCAATCAAGCTCATTTCCATGTCATATTTCATTTATTGAAAATTCCATGCACATGGATGCCATGAGGGACTTGAGTTGAATGATATATATTTGTAAAAACTTAAAAAAATGAAGTATATATTTGTCAATAGTTTGATTTTGAGATATTTTTAAAAAAAGCAGTAAAATATAGTTTAATATTTACCCTTCACTATATCCACAAAATTTTCAGATTCATATATATCAAGTGTTAGATCTTCCTAGATTGAAATTTCTTGTTAAACTTTTTCATGGTTCACTTTCTGTTTCATTATGAAATTTATGATTTTAGTAATATTTATTATAAAGTAAAAATTAATTATAACATAAATAATCATAGTCAATATTTATCAACAAAAAATGAATTAAAAAAATTATAAAATATAATTTTGAAAAAGTCAATCATAATAATGAATTATTAATTAGAAATCAAAAACTAAATATTAAAAAATAATTATAAATCCTAATTGGGTGGGGTGAACCCTAAAAAATTCATAAAATTAAACTAAATCACAAAAAAAATTAAGAAAAAAAATTAAAAAAATTCATAATTTGAAAATGTAACACGGAAGGTAACAAGTGTAACGCCAAATTCCATGTGGATCTTCTTAGTGTTAGTAAAAGGGGGAGGTTTTGAATTCAACCCCAATTCCCAATTGATCCCCTTCCTAATTAAGAGAGAGAGAGAGAGAGAGAGAGAGAGATAGAGAGAGAGAGAGAGAGAGAGAGAGGCACGCAATAAAATACAGTAGATGACCCTTCCCGTAAATTTTATGAACATAACATTGTGATGTTATGTTCAATCTCTAATAAACAAACAATAAAATTTTCCACATGAGACTTCAAAACCAATAATCTTTTTGGAAGTATAAGTCCAATAATTAAGAATTTAAAAATATATTTTCGAGTTTAGATCCAATTTGCGCGGCTACTGAACTTAAAAAAAGACTATATATTTGCGGTCAATTTTTATAATTTTTCGATCCTTGGTTGAGTTAAATATGATGCCTTTTCAGTTGGAAAGTACATGTGATTTTTTACCTGTATGTTAATTTTTCTTCAAAAGAGTGGAAACTACATTTGTTTTTATTTGTAACCTGATTGCAATTTTAATTATGATTTTATTTATTCGGCATCGGCAAGTAAAATTTTAAAGCATGCATATACAACTAGCTAGTTACCGCTATCACTACGGTGTTATTGTATTTATGATATATTCTTTGAATACAGGTTCTTCCATCTTGAATTTGAAAATCCTCCATTTTATATAGAAATGTCTATCCTTTGAATATTTTCGAAGGAACACACCGATGCTTCTAGGAGTTGATAACATACCACTATGTGGAATATAATGCCCCAGAAAACGTTATATATTGAACCTTTGATAATTTTGGGGTCGTTGTAAAATTGGGGAATTAAATATTGAATATTAAATGTTGCCAGTTGTCACTTGTCAACTCACAAAAATAATGATAATAAAAAGATGTTGCCCAAGTTGCTGGTCGATAGTATATTGGTGTTTGTTTCTAAAGGAAATAATGATATATTCGAGTTAAGAAGAATAACAAGGCACATGAAATTCAGCAAGAGAGAATTTTAATTGGCTGGCTAAGATGAATAGAGTGGCTTTGTACGATGATCTCTTTTTTGTTTCAAATCCAATTTTTCGCGAATAATAAATCAATTAATGATTTTTTTCAACATTTTTCCATTTAAGATACATTACGTGTCATGTTTATGTAAAAAATACCAAATATTCAACTTTATGATTTATTGCATCCCAATTCAGTTTTTTAGAATTTAATTTTCATTTTTAAGAAAAATTGATTATTAATGTTTATTCTATATATCTCAGTCAGCATTTATTACATCTCAATTAAGGTTTAAAATTATTTTTAGAACTTAATTTCATTTAGGATGGTGTAAATATATGAAAAATGAATGTTTTGCCTTTTCATTCATATTTTTTCGTATAAACATTTAGTACTACTACTACTACTACTAATACTTTTTAGATCTAGTTGAATATATATCCAGAAACGAGAGGGAGGGAGGGAGGGAGGGAGGGAGAGAGAGAGAGAGAGAGAGAGAGAGAGAGAGAGTTCTGGAAGGGAGAGGTAGTGTCTATGTAAGAACATTTTGCCAAACTGTCTAAATAGCTTGTGTTTGAATTGATGTATCTTCTGGTTTTATCTATGCACTTCACATTCCTATTTGTTGAGTGGACTATGTATTTGTGAAAAGTACTGACTAAGATTTCTCAATTGATTCCAGAACAATCTTCAGGAAGGATGAATACTTCAGGTATATCAGAATCAACTGAAAGTGATGAGCCTGAGCAAGTTTCAACAGCGATCGAAGGAAACGGTGAAGATATTGAAAATCAAAATTTGCAAGGTGTGACATACTGTATTTCTCTGTCTTGTTTCCGTATATATCGTCCATATATAATGATTATACATACGTGATACATGTAACTTTTGTTTTTCTTCAGCTTGCTTGACATCGTTGGTACACAGTATTTTATTTCTTGTTTCTATATCTCTTGTATGCGCAATGTGTATTAAATAATTGTCAAAAAATTCATGAGAAATTTTGATAGATCTACGATGAATAAATAAGCATCAACTAAAACTGCTCCTAAATTATGAGTTAATTTCTGCAGCATCAGTTATTGGTCAGTCGCCGATCGAATACGATTCAAGATATTGGATGTCATTAATATTTTTAGAAAAGCGTTCTTAGTCCTAAAATTAAATGAACTTGTAATTTTCTAAAAAATAACCATGTCAAGTTGCATAATTTCAGTCGTTTTTATGCTATATATTCTCACTTTCCACAACTAGAAAAACTGAAAATTTTACATACAAATTCAAATAAAATTGTGTATTTGTGTTATTCATTTTGAGTTACGCTTCTAAGATTCCATTTATAGAAAAGAAAAATGAAGTAACGTCAAGCTTCCACTTTTGAGTTTTATGGCAGAAAAAATTAAAATTAAAAGAAATAACTAAAATTTCTTAATGATTCTAAAAACTTTTTAATATATGAAAAATTTGAGGATTAACAATCCTACTTTCTATATTTCTGGTTCTAAAATTACAGCTTTTCTTGTGTCCTTCCCTGATTTTTCAACAGGGAAAAGAACTAGAGATGGATTGTATTATGATCTTAAATCGATGTATATAGCTGCAATAGAAGATGATTGGGCAGCAGCTGAAAAGCTTTTGAAGGAAGATCCAACTCTAGCATACCAAGAGAGAAAAAATTTTCTTCCAGGTCAACCAAGAAAAGGAAGGGCATTGAGTAATGGGTATGGACCTCTCCATGTAGCCGTTGCCTTAAAACACAATAAATTCGCGCTAAAACTAATTGAAAGGATGGAGGCGAGTGACTTAAAGTTTAAAGACGCGAATGGATTAACAGCATGCTGCCATGCCGCTGCTTCAGGGAGCCTGGACATTGCTCAAGTAATGATAAAAAAAAATCCAAAACTACTAGAAGATTCCATTGAGCTTATATCTTTGGCAATTTTAAGCGGGAAAAGTGAAGTGGTTTCATTTCTTCTGGAACAAATTGAAGTGGATCGTTTGGATGAATATGAATGGCTTCAACTATTGCAGAATGCTATAGGCACCAAAATGAATGGTATGATATATCACGTCCTCTATTTTTTATTGATTGATATATGATCAGAGAGAAAATTTCACTTTTGGTCCCATAAGACACACCTCAATTCGATTTTGGGTCATTTTTCAAAAAATCGCTCAGTTTTAGTCGCATAGGTTTAAGATTATCAATTTTGGTTCCATGATTTTTAGGCCAAAAGCGAAACCAAAATTGATATTTTCTCTGTTTGGGACCAAAAATGATAGTATCAAGACCAAATTAATCGAACTGAGGTGTGTCCTGTGAGACCAAAGGTGAAATTTTCTCTATGATCAGAACTATTTATTAGGTCAACCAAGTAAAAATTAATCTTAAAATTTTGAAATTGTCTTTGTTTTTCTAGATGTGGCTTTAAAAATATTGGCAAAAGATGATTCTCTTGCTACCAAGAGGAATGACGAACGAATTACAGCTTTGCATATGTTGGCTCGACAGGATATATCAGCAGTTAGCAATGGGAAGCCGGCAACAATATTCAAAAGTATTTTTGGCACAACGTTAAAAAGTGAGGACCATAGAAATTAAATACTACTTGTTTCTTCATATTACTAATTTAAGCTAACTCATTGATATAATCTATTCATGAACATTTAAATTTTTGACACTCTAAAAAAGTAAATTAGATTGAGGTATTTGTTAATGATGATTAGAGCAAGACTTGATATGCCTACTGGTTCATCTTAATTAGGACGGCAAGATCGGGAAGAAATGTCGCCCGATTTTCGCTCATTGGCGAAGAAGCTATTGGCCAAGATTCAGAATGAGCCTGGTGCTCTTGAGCTATTGAATGATCCACCAATTCTTCATGATGCAGCCAAAGTAGGGAATATACAACTCATACATATGCTTACTCACGCATACCCTGATCTTATATGGCAGACTGACGACAAGGGACGCTCTTTATTTAACATTGCAATTGAGCATCGAGAAGCTAATGTGTTTTCCTTCATACAACAGTTTGGTGCTTTGAATTATAATTTCATGTTTCAAATGGATAAAGATGAGAGCAATCTCTTGCATTTAGCAGCAAATTTAGGAACGGGGAAGAATGCAATACCCGCTCTTCAAATGCTAAGCGAGTTAGCATGGTATAAGGTGAGTGCTCAATGAATTACAGTTTCAAGTTGGAATTTAATATTCAATTGAAAGAATGTATGATGATGATGGTGATGATGATGATGATGATGGATACATGCAGGCAGTGGAGTCAATGTTACCAATACAGTTAATCGAGCATAAAAATAAGGATAAGAAGAAACCGAGAGAATTGTTTGTGGAGAAGCACGAGGAGTTGTTGAAAGAGAGTAAAGACTGGATGAAAAGCACAGCAGATTCTTGCATGCTCATCGCGACTATCATTCTCACGGTAGCGTATGCTACAGCGTTTACTGTGCCCGGAGGAAACAACGGAGAAACGGGGTTTCCCGTTCTCGTGAATAGTAACTGGATGATTTTTTTTTTATTTTCGAAGCATTAGCTCTCTTCAGCTCAACATTGTGCATTATAACATTCTGGTCCATCACGTGCTCGGGTTTCGAAGAAGATCAGTTTCTTGACATATTACCATGTCAATTGAGATTGGGTTTTACTGCTCTCTTTGGCTCCTTAATTTGGGCGATCTCGGCTTTCCTGTCAGCATATAATATGGTGTTGGTCCAGGGAAAGGCGTGGCTCGTCAAATCCTTTCTTCTTTTGATTTATGTGATACTTCTCTTAGCCATTTACGGTCGGTTTAGAGAGTTGTGGTATAAAACGGAGCTTCCAGAATGTTTGCCCCAGATGATGTAAGACTGATCACAATGAGGGTAAGACTGATCACCATGAAGGTAAGACTGATCACGCTAAGGATTGGGACTACAACGATTATTTAAATAGTGAACTCGAAAAGGACGATGATTTCTATTAAAATTGTTGGAGAAAATTTTGATTTTGGTTCCACGGGATCGCCCCGTCCCTTTTGATCCAAAAAAAAAGCAAATGAAGTATCATTTTTAGTTACATCGTGACGTTTTCCATTAAAATTACAATCGATTTGGTCCCATTTTACTATCAGTTTTAGTTAAAAAAAAAAATCCAAAATATCTTCAACAGTTTTGGAGGCAGATGGGGTAATTTTCCTAGTGTTTTGGAGGAAAATTTCACATCATTTTGCGGGCAAAATTCCCACCAACGTATATGTTGGAAAAATAGGTTTAATAAAGTGAGTCATAACTCATTTTATCCGATTTTTAGTGACCAATATATTTAATTTTGGAGAAATTAAATAGTGTACGATTGATAGGGCTATAAACCAGCTGAGTCGAGTCGAATAACTTCAAACTCGAATTCGGCTCATTTAAGATAACTAGCGGATATCACATGTTTTGCACGTAATTTGTATAATTTTTATACTAAAAAAATATTATAATATGTAAAATTAAAAGTTTTTTCTAAAGTGTAAAATTAAAAGTTATAAGCTATTTGTTATACTTAGAAAATATTAATTAAATATCTAATAAATTAGAACATGGATATATTAAGAACATTAAATAAATCATTTTATCTAAAAATATAAATAAGTATTTATTGTGTTAAATTCTATGTTGAATAATATATGTATATCTTCTGAAGTATAAATTAGGCGCATATGTGAAATAGAATAAAAGTTTGCATAACAAAAGGATAATATTTGAATTGATCTTGCTTAAAAAAAATGATTCGGCCGCTGTAGATTCTTATGTATGTGAATATGATAACCAAATTTTTTATTGATGATGTTTGTAGAATGATTTGACACACGAAAGCAAACCCCGTGGACAGTTGATCCACAAAACGTACTTTACTTGGAATCTCCTCGATAGCAATCCAACCCTAGCTCCACAAGAGAACTAAAATGAGATATATGAATAAAACTTAAATGTTGCTAGGCTTTCAAGAGTGATAATTTTCGAATGAAAATTAACAGAAGATATCAAGGGTTGATCAACAAAAGATGATGAGACAATTGAGAATTAATCTTCAAATTCATACAATGTCTAAGTAATAAAGTTACTTGGAAGTCCTATTTATAGGACAAGAAATTGGAATCCTATGACTAATCAAACTAGGAAAAGAATATTTTCTAAATTAGAATAGGAAATCTACCTTAAATAGAATTCTAACTAGGATAAAAGTTCCATAATTAAAATTCTAATTTCCTAACTAAATATAAAACGAAAATAAATAAATAAAATCTGAAATAATAAAATATCCTAACTAATTAAAAACTATAGGATAAAATTCGAGACCCTTAATTAAATTAAAGATCTGTTTTTTTCAACTTGGACGTTCATGCCATGCACGTCCAACTCCATGCAATCTTCATGCACTTCTGATCTCCAATGCTTGGCATGGCTACATCAATATCTAATGGGCTCAAATGGGTCTCTTTCAGTACATTTTGTTTTAAGTTTCCTTGGCATTTTGAGCGGGTTTGGGCTAATCTGGGTGGATTTTGGATTGGTTTTGTAACGCCCCGATCCCGGAAGAGTAGTGACAAAGGACCGGTGCGCTATTGGGGAAAGGGGGAAGGGGTTGTGGTATAAAAGTAATCAAAGGAATAGTGTTAGTGCCCCAAACACTTAGGCAGCATAACCTCTATAACTGTAATAAAATCACGCACTAAGGCGTTTAGAAAGATCTTGAATAAATTATCAATCATCAAAGGGAACTTATCCCGCCAATTAATCGTAAAGGCAGATCTCAATAACAACACAAATCATATTATGATTCAAACAACTGAAGACAAACAATATCAGAGTAAACGGAACAAGCGTAGAGCATCTTTATTAAACTTAGACAAAATATTTACTGCTACTTCTTATTTTAGAGTATCTAGGATCTCATAAACAACGCAAAAAGAGCAAGGAAATATCAACAAAAAGACAGCCCTTGCCCCAGCTCCATCATCTTTCAGCCTGCCTCTCAACCTGAAAATATTTAGAAAATATTTGGGCTGAGTACTAGTGTACCCAGTGGGCAAATTTGATAAACAGTTCATAATCATTTTATAAATATGAATATTGTATCTACACAAGTATAACAATGGAAAGGTTTCAAATCTCAAAAGCATTCCATGTATACAAAGCTTCTTTTAACCTTACACGCTCTGTCTCAGCTGTCCCTTCCTACAGTGTCTTAACTTATATACACGTCCTCCAGCCCAGCTGTCTAATAAAGGATAGTGTATACGGTCCCAAAGCTTAAAGGATCCGAACTCGAGTCTAGTTAAGCACTCAATGTTTTCGTAGGATACTAGCGAACGCGAACAGTGAGATAAAACATTTTGATACAAATATTCATGTTTCATAGTTGATAAACAGTTGAGCTTATAAGCTGAACATAGTTTGAGAAAAATATAACCCACCTGATAATAATGAGCGTGTAATATTTGAGCAGGGAATCACAGTGTGGACAAGGGTCCTAATTGGATCGCACCTAATATCAAAATAATTTCAAATAAATTATTTAGGCCAATTATAATTTTAATAACTCGATTTATGTTCTTAAATAAATATTTTATTAGTCCTGATTAAATAGAAAATTTCAATAAACTTTATGAGCCAAAGTTAAATTAAATAATCTATTAGTTAAGTACCAATCCTCTAAAGAGATTAAATTATGTTCTAATGTATATGTGTATATATACATATATATATAATTTTAATATATCCAAAAATAAAAGATTTATATTCCTAAATAATTAATTTATGAATTCTTGGTTAAACAGGAAAAAGTTAGATAAAACTTTATAGCTTAAATTCTATATTTAAGAAGGATTTATTGATCAAATTTTAAAGTAAATAAACTTACTGGGGCCATTTTCCAATTTCTGGAAATTAGGAAATTTATGGATGAATTTAATCAATTTATGAAGTTTTGGGCTAGATATTGATTTCTGAAAAATTTATTGGATCCAAATGCATTTTTAAACAATTATGAGTGATTATGAAATTATTGTATCTTCTAGGGGCTTTTTTTTTTCTAATTTGTGCAAATTAATAAGGATGGGCCATTATGCAATTTACTTAATTACAATTAAATCCTCTTCTTTTTTTTTTTCCATTCCAGAAACTCACGACACATGGCTGATTAGTAACTAAAATTCCTAATTCACTTTCTTCCTCATTTCTCTTATCACTCTCTCTCTCTTTCTTGATTGGAGATGGAGGAAAATCATAAACAAAATCACCAAAGCTAAATCTTGCCTAAATCCCTAAATTCAACTTTCTCCTCATCTTCTTTGCAAAATCACGACAAGAGCAGATTTACAAATCAAAACCCCCAAATCTAAAAATCAAAATCCCTAACTCTTCTTTCTCCTTCACAACTCCGGCGAGTCCCCTCCCCGACGACCCGACTGAGCTCACGACCACTAAGAAGAGACTACAGACTCGACGCAGTTAAACACCAATCGATGACTCCAGCTCTGAAGCCATCTAAACCCGACGCTAGATCCGACTCCTCTACCTCGACAGAAACAGCCTAGTCTCCACGTCGACGGCCGACCAACCTAGCTCAGACCCCGACCACGGCTCATACCTGCCAACACCAGACTCGACGTAGCCCAGGCTCAAAGACACGATTCTCTCTCTGTTTCTATTTTTTTATTTTTTTATTTTTTTAGCTATTTTCTGAAATCTGATAGTTTAATTTCTAAATGTTTTTGAAACAAAGAATGGTGTGTAGGAGATGAAATTGATCTTAGGAAAAATCAAATTGATGGTGGTGTTAATTGGTGAATCATGGAACCGTGCGTATGTGTTTGTGATAAAGCTGAAACGGTTCTGATTTTGGGTGTTGAATTGATGCATAAGAAGTGTGAGTTGAAGAATTACAGGGGTATAGATTCATGGTTTTTTTCTTTTTTTTTTAACTGAAGTTGGGGAAATCTGCTGAAGCTAATTGGGCGTATAGTATATAAAGCAAATACAGATAATTAAATTCAAACTGAGCTTACCTAGACGAGTGAGTTTGCTGTGAGAATTGATTTCCAGATGAAGAATTTAGGAGTTCTTACTTTAATCAGGAAAAGAAATGAGCTTTTGATGGTGTTGTTTAATTAGCAAGAGCCTAAGAGCTCGACAACTGTCTTTAGAATTTGATGAATCGGCATATATGCCTACGCGTATAATGAAGAATCGAAGGACTTTAATAGATATGTTAATCATTCATTTTTTTTTTTGCTGCTGTTTTCTATAATTAATTAATTTTTTTTTTAATTAATTTTTTTTTTTAAAATTTATTTACTAACCCTAAAGAAAATAATAATTACCAAGATACCTTGTGCAAATTTGCAACACTTGTAAATTAAACTTCTAACCTCAACTATTAACTATAATATTTCTACTACTCAAAATGATTTTATTTTTATTTTTATTTATTATATTTTTTTTTTCTAAAATTCAAATATTTCTAACATTAAGGGCAAAATTTTATATTTCATCACGACCAACTAATTCTATCGAGTGAAATCAAATAAATTAAAATTCGATATTACAAATTCACCTATGACCACTAATAATATCTACTTGTATAAATTTAATTAATTTGCAACTAATTTATAATAGTACAATTACTAAATAATAATATTTGTCCTATATAAATTTTGATTTATTTAGATAGGATTCAAATATAGGATTATCATTCGGTCCTGATACGACTATTTTCGAGCAGTATCTAGATTTCTAAATAACAATTATGAGAAATCTCGGGTTATTACATTCTACCCCCCTTAAAATAAATTTCGTCCCGAAATTTGACATACCTCTAAATGGCAAGTCAGGGTATTGCTCCTGGATCTTATCTTTTAGCTCCCATGTAGCTTCCTCACTTCCATGGTTGCTCCACAAAACTTTCACCAATTGTATCTGTTTATTTCTCAATGTCTGCACCTTCTGGTCAAGTATAGCAATTGGTTTTTCTTCATAGGTCAAATCTTCGCTTAAGACTACTTCATGATGTTTAATTACATGTTTAGGATCAAACACGTATTTTCTTAATATAGATACATGAAACACGTCGTGTACCCCTTCTAGACTTGGTGGTAATGCCAATCTGTAAGCAACTTCTCCAATCCTCTCAAGGATTTCAAAGGGTCCTATATACCTTGGCCTTAATTTGCTTCTTTTGCCAAATCTTACAACTCCCTTTGTCGGAGATATTTTCAAGAATACTTTATCTTCAACATCAAAATGCAAATCAGTACGACGTTTGTTTGCATAAGCCTTTTGTCTGTCCTGGGCTTCAACTATTCTTTTCCTTATTTTATCAATTATTTTCACCGTCGCCTGAACAATCTCTGGGCCCAATATTTTTCTCTCTCCCACTTCATCCCAGTAAAGTGGTGATCTACACTTTCGGCCGTACAAGGCTTCATATGGTGCCATCTCTATTGAAGCCTGGTAACTATTGTTATAGGCAAATTCTACTAAAGGTAGAATATTCTCCCAGCTTCCTCCTCCATCAATTACTACTCCTCGAAGCATATCCTCAAGTGTTTGTATGGTTCTCTCTGACTGCCCATCAGTTTGAGGATGGAAAGCTGTGCTGAAATTCAATTTAGTGCCCATAGCATCTTGCAAGCTTTTCCAGAATCTAGATGTGAATCTTGTATCACGATCAGATGTGATAGACACAGGTATCCCATGCAATCTGACAATCTCCTTAACATACAATTGTGCTAACTTGTCCAGTCCTAAGGTCATTCGCATAGGAAGAAAATGTGCTGATTTGGTTAGTCGATCAACAATAACCCAGATAGCGGTGTTCCCACGTGCTGTTTTTGGTAAACCAACAACAAAGTCCATGTTGATGTGGTCCCACTTCCATTCAGGAATCTCTAATGGTTGTAAAAGTCCTGATGGTCTTTGGTGTATTGCTTTCACTTGCTGGCATGACAGACAACGTTCCACGAATGAGGCTATTTCTCTTTTCATATTTCTCCACCAGAAATTTCTCTTCAAATCTCGATACATTTTTGTACTCCCAGGATGTGCTGTGTAAGGAGTATCATGAGCTTCACTCATTATCTCATTCTTTATCTCTTGATTGTGGGGCACACAAATTCTTCTTTCAAACATAAGAGCGTGATCACTTGCCTCAGCAAAACCTTTAGAATCATCTGATCTTGCTTGTAAGCGCATCTTTTCTAAGAAACCATCTTTCTTCTGTGCTTCTACAATTCTTTCTCTTAAATCTGGTTTAGCTGTTAAAACAGCTATGTAACTTTTTGTAGAGCTTGGTGGTCGCACCAACTCTATTCTTAGTTTCTCAAACTCTTGCACGAGTTTCTCTTGTTGGGTTAGGAAGCATCCCAACTTTGCCTTGGATTTTCGACTGAGGGCATCTGCAACTACGTTAGCCTTTCCAGGGTGGTACTGAATTGTACAATCATAATCCTTCACCAATTCTAACCACCTTCTTTGTCTCATGTTCAAGTCCTTTTGTTCAAAGAAATACTTAAGACTCTTGTGATCTGTGTAAATTTCACTCTTCACACCATACAGATAGTGCCTCCAAATTTTTAAAGCATGCACTACTGCTGCTAGTTCAAGGTCGTGTGTAGGGTAATTCAACTCATGTGGTCTTAGTTGACGAGATGCATAAGCAATGACTTTCCCATTTTGCATGAGAACACAACCCAAACCTTGTAAGGATGCATCAGTGAAGATGACAAATCCCTCATTTCCTTCTGGTATGGCTAGTACCGGTGCAGTGGTTAACTTTTCTTTGAGTGTCTGAAAACTCTTCTCACATTCTTCAGACCAGGTGAATTTGATCTTCTTTTTCAACATTTGGGTAATTGGTCTTGCTATTTTAGAGAATCCTTCAATAAATCTCCTATAGTAGCCAGCCAATCCTAAGAAACTCCTTATCTCATGTGCACTGGTAGGTGACTTCCAATTGCTTACTGCTTCAATCTTGGCAGGATCTACCTTAATCCCTTGTGCTGACACAATATGACCAAGAAACATTACTTCTTCAAGCCAGAATTCACACTTGCTGAATTTGGCATATAACTTTTCTTTTCGTAGTGTTTCCAACACTATTCGTAGATGCTCTTTATGTTCATCTTCATTCTTGGAATATATAAGAATATCGTCTATAAACACAAGGACAAAATTATCCAAATATGGATGGAATATTCGGTTCATCAAATCCATAAAAACTGCCGGTGCGTTTGTTAACCCAAATGGCATTACTATGAATTCATAGTGTCCATAACGTGTCCGAAATGCAGTTTTTGGAATATCCTCCTTTCGAACCTTAAGTTGATGGTATCCAGATCGTAGATCAATTTTCGAGAACACACGTGCCCCCTTGAGCTGATCAAATAAGTCATCTATCCTTGGAAGAGGGTATCTATTCTTTATAGTTAACTTATTTAGTTCTCTGTAATCGATACACATTCGCAATGTTCCATCCTTCTTCTTAACAAACAGTATAGGTGCTCCCCAAGGCGAAACGCTAGGTTGTATGAAGCCTAAGTCCAGTAGTTCTTGTAATTGCACCTTTAATTCTTGCAATTCTTTGGGAGCCATTCTATATGGTGCTTTGGAAGTTGGTGCAGCTCCCGGCTCCAAATCAATTGTGAATTCAACTTGCCTATCCGGTGGCACTCCTGGTAGATCTTGTGGAAATACATCCTTAAATTCCCGAACAATAGGAACTTGATCTATCATTATGTTGTCATTTTCCTTTCCTGTTAGGTTTACTATGAAGACCTGACAAGTTCCCCTTTTCAACAGCTTTGCTGTTTTGAGTGCTGAAATGATTGGTACCTTTGTACCTATCCTTGCTCCGAAAAATTTAACTTCTTTTTCTCCTGGTTTCTTAAAAATAACTTCTCTCTCATGACAACATATTGTTGCATATTCCGTGGTTAACCAATCCATTCCCAGAATTAGGTCAAAATCCTTCATCTTGATAACATGCAAGTTTATTTTGAATTTCTTGTCACTTATATCAAGCTCTATGTTCAAGCACATCTTATCTGCTATCAAAGTTTTTCCTGAGGGAATGCTAACTTCTAAGGCATTAACAACTTCATCTTGCCTTAAGTTCAATTGTTCACATGTTTCTTGCGAAATGAAGGAGTGTGTTGCCCCTGTATCGAACAATGCTAGTACAGGTATATCAAGCAAGTTAATCATACCTGCTAGGTTTTCTGGATTTTGTGCAGCTTGCTGCTGGTTCAGTGCATAAACTCTAGCTTGTTGCTGGCCGCGCTGTCCCTGGTTTGGTGCAAAATTTCTTCCTTGGTTTGACTTAGAGTTGCTACCTTGATTAGGCCTGGGATTTCCCCCTTGTTGTGGCCTAAAGTTGTTTCCTTGATTCGGCCTAGGGTTGTTTCCCTGATTTGGTCGCTGAGGAGGTCGATTATTTCTAACATTGTTGCGACAATCCCTGGCCATATGTCCTGGCTTTCCACAGATAAAACATCCATCATTTCCCGCCATACATCTACCTGGGTGGTACTTATGACATCTTGGGCATGGCCCGTTGTTTCTTTGTTGATTGAACTGGTTATTTTGATTGTTTCCCTGCCATGGCTGTCTTTTTCCTTGGAAATTTCCTCTACTGTTATCCTCCCATTTTCTTTTTCCTTTTGGGTCTTGAGTTTGTTGTAGTGACTGTTGTGGTACTCGATCCGCTGGCATTATGGATTCTATATTCAGGGCCCTACTCAAAGTTTGAGCATATGTCATCTCATCTTGACCTGCTAGGGTCATTCCAATTTCTGGTCTCAAGCCCTTTCGAAACTTGTTTGCTTTCTTCTTATCAGTGTCCACGAGATGTGGGGCATACCTTGACAGTTGGTTAAAATTTCTATCATACTCTGTAACAGTAGATCTTCCTTGGCGAAGATTCCAAAATTCTGACTCCTTCTTCTCTCTAAAACAGTCTGGAATATACTTTTGATATATCTCAGCCTTAAAGTCATCCCAAGAAAATTGTTGCCATTGTTCTTCTGTCATCGTTCTACGTACAGACTCCCACCAATAGTCTGCATCATCTGTCAGTTGAAATTGAGCACAAGATAATTTTTCTTCATCGGTGCAAACTATAAAATTAAAGATTCGTTCCAAAGCACGAATCCACTTCTCAGCATCCATTGGATCACCCGTTCCATTAAACATAGGTGGATTATGTTTTCGAAAGTCATTTTCAATTCGTGACAGGCGAATAGGTATTTCTACCTCTGGTATCTCTTCTCGGATTTCTGAGATTGGCAATCTCGTACGTGGCGGCATCCTAAATATAAATTGAAAACATAAGTTAATATGTATAATATTTATTTATTTTTTTTAAAAAATTTTAATAATAAGAAATAATATAGAATAAAATAAAATAAACATTGGTTGCCTCATAATAATGGCTTTTATATACATATAAATCAAGACCATACACAGTAATAGCCATACAATAACGATAAAGGAAAAGTGCCTCCAAAAGAGGACTTTTACATATATACAATGATCACTGTTTATGTACATACATCATACATCATATATACAATATATATATATACCAAACTATACAATACAAACTACTACCCATACAAAAAGATATCGGGTCGGTATGAGCAAAAAGGCTACCAGACCCACGATACAATCAAAAAGAGATGCCTAGCTAACATAGCCAAGTGCTATCATCATCCAACCATCCACTAATCTCCAGTCAAATCCACTATCTCATTCTCAATAGGATCCTCCTCCTCTGTGTCCTCACCATCTGTATCATCCTCCATCACGCCGCACCTCCCGTCTCGATCATCCCGAGCTCTAGGTGCTACTGACCCATCAGTCTGATCAGCCTGCGTGCCTGATGGTCCAGCCTCAGCATCGTGAGTACCTACATGAGGAATGAAACTAGAGACATGTATACTAGCATCTACCTCCATACCCTGCTGCATGACAGAATCTGGTGGACCGTGGCTATGTGAGGGTACTGCCTCGTCTACTGGAGGACATCCTCTATAAAGTGCCCAGATCCTTAGAATCATACTACAATATCTAGGGAAATCTCCGATCTCGGCCATGGTATCAGGGTCTCGCTCGACCGTATCACCCAATACCTGTAGCGCTCTCCGCCTCCAGCAAGGTGGTAAACCATAAGCCAGCCTGAAAGAGGCCTCAAAGTCTAAGACTCCTCCCTCGGCTCCACTGGCACGTCGCCAAAGCGATACAAAATGCCCAATGTACTCGGGGACAGTATCGGATCGATCTTTAACATATGTACGAAATCTCTTAATGTGTTCCTCAAAAGTATAGAAGTTTTGAGTACGCTTCCGTGCTGTCTCAATCACCCTCGCCATCTGAAGAATTTCACTAAGTTAGTCTAAGTTTTCAAGAGCAACAAGATAACTTAATGGTCAATGATAGGTTTAACGTACTATAGTCTAAATGCTTTGCTATATTCAATCTAGAAGTCATTCACAACTTATTCTCATCACTTAAAGTAATTCTAATCTATTTTACTTATTATTATCTTTTGGTTAAAATCAAAATCTAGATGTCTTAACATCTTCGAGTAACTTTAGACGAATCACGAACTCTCGTCGTGAAACCTTAATAACTTTTATTCAAATGAATCACAGAATTTAATCATGAAACCTGAAATATTATAAATAATAAATTCATGATATCCTATCACAAAACCTGAAAAATATTCTGAAATAGACGAATCATGATAGATATTCATGAAACCTGTAAAAGATTCTCAATAAACGAATCACGAAAACTAGTCGTGAAACCTAAAAGAATTTTTTTTTTTAAATAAATGAATCACGATATCTGATCGTGAAACCTGAAAATATCTGAATCATGACCTCTTATCATGAAACCTGAATAGAAAGAATCACGATTTCTTATCGTGAAACCTGGATATAGCTTTGATAAATGAATCATGACATATAATCATGAAACCTGGAAAAATATACAGCATGACTAACTACAATCTCATAAACCTTAATTTTATAAATGTTTGCATACCTTTTTTGTTGAGAGCGGCATAGATGACGTGCTGAGGGCTGCCGAATAAATAGTTTAAGAGACTAGACTTAATTCTAGTCTCAAAGAATAATGCTGCAGGTCTACAGAGTTGTAAACCCGCTCTGATACCAATCTGTAACGCCCCGATCCCGGAAGAGTAGTGACAAAGGACCGGTGCGCTATTGGGGAAAGGGGGAAGGGGTTGTGGTATAAAAGTAATCAAAGGAATAGTGTTAGTGCCCCAAACACTTAGGCAGCATAACCTCTATAACTGTAATAAAATCACGCACTAAGGCGTTTAGAAAGATCTTGAATAAATTATCAATCATCAAAGGGAACTTATCCCGCCAATTAATCGTAAAGGCAGATCTCAATAACAACACAAATCATATTATGATTCAAACAACTGAAGACAAACAATATCAGAGTAAACGGAACAAGCGTAGAGCATCTTTATTAAACTTAGACAAAATATTTACTGCTACTTCTTATTTTAGAGTATCTAGGATCTCATAAACAACGCAAAAAGAGCAAGGAAATATCAACAAAAAGACAGCCCTTGCCCCAGCTCCATCATCTTTCAGCCTGCCTCTCAACCTGAAAATATTTAGAAAATATTTGGGCTGAGTACTAGTGTACCCAGTGGGCAAATTTGATAAACAGTTCATAATCATTTTATAAATATGAATATTGTATCTACACAAGTATAACAATGGAAAGGTTTCAAATCTCAAAAGCATTCCATGTATACAAAGCTTCTTTTAACCTTACACGCTCTGTCTCAGCTGTCCCTTCCTACAGTGTCTTAACTTATATACACGTCCTCCAGCCCAGCTGTCTAATAAAGGATAGTGTATACGGTCCCAAAGCTTAAAGGATCCGAACTCGAGTCTAGTTAAGCACTCAATGTTTTCGTAGGATACTAGCGAACGCGAACAGTGAGATAAAACATTTTGATACAAATATTCATGTTTCATAGTTGATAAACAGTTGAGCTTATAAGCTGAACATAGTTTGAGAAAAATATAACCCACCTGATAATAATGAGCGTGTAATATTTGAGCAGGGAATCACAGTGTGGACAAGGGTCCTAATTGGATCGCACCTAATATCAAAATAATTTCAAATAAATTATTTAGGCCAATTATAATTTTAATAACTCGATTTATGTTCTTAAATAAATATTTTATTAGTCCTGATTAAATAGAAAATTTCAATAAACTTTATGAGCCAAAGTTAAATTAAATAATCTATTAGTTAAGTACCAATCCTCTAAAGAGATTAAATTATGTTCTAATGTATATGTGTATATATACATATATATATAATTTTAATATATCCAAAAATAAAAGATTTATATTCCTAAATAATTAATTTATGAATTCTTGGTTAAACAGGAAAAAGTTAGATAAAACTTTATAGCTTAAATTCTATATTTAAGAAGGATTTATTGATCAAATTTTAAAGTAAATAAACTTACTGGGGCCATTTTCCAATTTCTGGAAATTAGGAAATTTATGGATGAATTTAATCAATTTATGAAGTTTTGGGCTAGATATTGATTTCTGAAAAATTTATTGGATCCAAATGCATTTTTAAACAATTATGAGTGATTATGAAATTATTGTATCTTCTAGGGGCTTTTTTTTTCTAATTTGTGCAAATTAATAAGGATGGGCCATTATGCAATTTACTTAATTACAATTAAATCCTCTTCTTTTTTTTTTTCCATTCCAGAAACTCACGACACATGGCTGATTAGTAACTAAAATTCCTAATTCACTTTCTTCCTCATTTCTCTTATCACTCTCTCTCTCTTTCTTGATTGGAGATGGAGGAAAATCATAAACAAAATCACCAAAGCTAAATCTTGCCTAAATCCCTAAATTCAACTTTCTCCTCATCTTCTTTGCAAAATCACGACAAGAGCAGATTTACAAATCAAAACCCCCAAATCTAAAAATCAAAATCCCTAACTCTTCTTTCTCCTTCACAACTCCGGCGAGTCCCCTCCCCGACGACCCGACTGAGCTCACGACCACTAAGAAGAGACTACAGACTCGACGCAGTTAAACACCAATCGATGACTCCAGCTCTGAAGCCATCTAAACCCGACGCTAGATCCGACTCCTCTACCTCGACAGAAACAGCCTAGTCTCCACGTCGACGGCCGACCAACCTAGCTCAGACCCCGACCACGGCTCATACCTGCCAACACCAGACTCGACGTAGCCCAGGCTCAAAGACACGATTCTCTCTCTGTTTCTATTTTTTTATTTTTTTATTTTTTTAGCTATTTTCTGAAATCTGATAGTTTAATTTCTAAATGTTTTTGAAACAAAGAATGGTGTGTAGGAGATGAAATTGATCTTAGGAAAAATCAAATTGATGGTGGTGTTAATTGGTGAATCATGGAACCGTGCGTATGTGTTTGTGATAAAGCTGAAACGGTTCTGATTTTGGGTGTTGAATTGATGCATAAGAAGTGTGAGTTGAAGAATTACAGGGGTATAGATTCATGGTTTTTTTCTTTTTTTTTAACTGAAGTTGGGGAAATCTGCTGAAGCTAATTGGGCGTATAGTATATAAAGCAAATACAGATAATTAAATTCAAACTGAGCTTACCTAGACGAGTGAGTTTGCTGTGAGAATTGATTTCCAGATGAAGAATTTAGGAGTTCTTACTTTAATCAGGAAAAGAAATGAGCTTTTGATGGTGTTGTTTAATTAGCAAGAGCCTAAGAGCTCGACAACTGTCTTTAGAATTTGATGAATCGGCATATATGCCTACGCGTATAATGAAGAATCGAAGGACTTTAATAGATATGTTAATCATTCATATTTTTTTTTTGCTGCTGTTTTCTATAATTAATTAATTTTTTTTTTTAATTAATTTTTTTTTTTAAAATTTATTTACTAACCCTAAAGAAAATAATAATTACCAAGATACCTTGTGCAAATTTGCAACACTTGTAAATTAAACTTCTAACCTCAACTATTAACTATAATATTTCTACTACTCAAAATGATTTTATTTTTATTTTTATTTATTATATTTTTTTTTTCTAAAATTCAAATATTTCTAACATTAAGGGCAAAATTTTATATTTCATCACGACCAACTAATTCTATCGAGTGAAATCAAATAAATTAAAATTCGATATTACAAATTCACCTATGACCACTAATAATATCTACTTGTATAAATTTAATTAATTTGCAACTAATTTATAATAGTACAATTACTAAATAATAATATTTGTCCTATATAAATTTTGATTTATTTAGATAGGATTCAAATATAGGATTATCATTCGGTCCTGATACGACTATTTTCGAGCAGTATCTAGATTTCTAAATAACAATTATGAGAAATCTCGGGTTATTACAGGTTTGAATCGTCTAACAGATTTGATCTGTTAAATCGTCTCATATTATAAGTTCTTTGTCTTTATTGTTTATCATATGAGTGATGATAATAAAATATAATAAATATCATGACTTCATTATCATTCTCTTTTAAATTTTCTTCGTGATTATCATTTACATGAGAAAATTTCACTTTTGGTCCTGTAGGACACGCCCCTCTCCCCTTTTGGTCCCAGAGCTGTCTGTTTTGGTCATTTTTTAAAAAAATCGCTCACTTTTAGTCCCATAGGATTCAAACTATCACTTTTAGTCCCAGGATTTTAAACGTCTGTTAAAGGATAATTGACGGAAATGGCGCACGTGCGGCACGCGTGGCTTAAACAATCGGGAGTTAAACAAAAGTCGATCTACAGTCAGAATTTCCCAAATTCAAACCCTACCCTCAAGAAATCCCCAAATTCGACCCAAACCCAAACCCTAATTTTGCCCTAATTTGACCCCCAAATTCAACCAAACTTTGAAATTGCATCTAAAGTAGTACCCAACATGATTCGACGGAAGATTTTCTTGCCATTACCGCACCCAAATTACGGTAAGCTTCTTCCTCTCTCGTTTTTTCGGTCACAGTTAGAATTTCATCACTCATCTTTCATTTTTACTTCAATTCTCACTGTAACAACGTTTTTTCATAGTTTTTTGACAGTTGGGTGTGATTTTTGGTATACCCTAAGACTGACACATGGAGGAATGGCAATCAACGATGACGGTGAGTATAGCTATCTAGAAGGAACCCTTAGTGTTTTTGATTTTGTTAAGTGGAGTATGAAGTACTTAGAGGGGCTTTGTGAGCAGTTAGGGTACACAGGTGAGATGAGGTTTTATGGACATAATGAGAGGGGGGAGTTGAAGCCTCTCCTGTTAGAGGCTGATACCTGGTTATTGATACTTAGAGCTAAGGAGAGTAGGGAGTTTATGATATACTTGGAGGGTAAGAAGGAGTCTGTGGGTGAGATTGGGGAAGGTGTTGAAGGGGAGATAGAGTATTTGGATGAAGAGAATGACAATATTGACAATAATGAGGATGACACTACCAAAATGTTGAAGGAAAGATATTTGAAAACCTATCAGTTAGTGGTTCCGCTAGATGATATTGTTGATGTTGTTAGAGCAAGGGTGCCTGCACTTCAATTAGGTCAAGTGTTTAGCACAAAGAATGATTTCAAGGATACTGTTACTGGCCAAGCTGTTGTAGAAGGTAGAGCTATTAAGTTTATTAAGGATATTATTACTGTCCTACCTGGGGTTGAAAGCAAGTTCTGTGTAAGGCACTTACATGGGAACCTAAAGAGGGCTGGGTTTAGGGGTTAACAGTTTAAGAAGTTGCTCTGGAAGGCAGCAAATGCTACCACTATTCCTGCCTTTGATAGTGTCATGAAGAGATAGAGGTTGTGGATAGAAAGTACTTGGAGTGGCTGCAAGCCAAACAACCCTCTGAGTGGTCTAAATCACACTTCTCTGTCTTTGGGAAGTGTGATACTCTTGTCAATAACATGTGTGAGCAGTTCAATGCATGTTTGTTCAATGCAGTTAATAATTGGTATTAACTTTCATATCATGTGAAGGCAAGCAAGAGGGCTCAGAGCAAGAAGGAACTGGACAGGGCTCTAATGCCACCACCCAAACAAGCCTACTCCATTTCAGCTGCAGTGAATGCCCCTGAGCCAGCCAAGAAAGGTGTTCAGATCAGAGCCCCCCTCCCATGAGCTTCCATCCAGGTCGGTTGATTGGTGCTGCAAGCAAGGGAAAAGAAAAGGCAAGTGAACAAGCTCCCATGAAGGTCATCACTGAAGGGGGTAAGAAGTTTGTCACTCTATCTAGCCTTAAGTCTGCAGCAAACAAGGGAAAGGGTAAAGGAAGTGGCTCCAAAGGGGAGTGAAAGTGATCTGCATCTCAAAAAAACATCCCATTTTTTGTCTAACAGCTACTACACATTTTTTGTCTAACTGTTGTTTATTTTGCCTCAGTAAAACTGAAATATTCATGCTGAATATTTTTTGATTACCTTCTGAAACAAACATGTTGGAAGTGATGTATATTCAGATACAATATTTCAGTTTGAGGAAGCCTAAGTTTATGTTAATTTGGCTTTGTTATTTCAGTTTGGTCTTTGGTGTTTGTTGAGTTGTATTTCATTTTGTTCAATATGTCTGCTGCTCTTTGGTGTATTTGTTGAGGATTGGGCTATATTTACATACATATTTTGGGCCATTTTTGGTATTGTTTTGATATGTTAATTGCCTCACGATCGTGTTTTGTGGAAGAAAATGTATTTTGGGAATGATTTCAGGTGATTAACACATATATGAAGGAATTGGCCAAGATTGTGGAGAGTCTGGAAAGAACGCCGTATGGGCATACTGCTTGAAAGACAGACCGTATGGGCATACTGTCTGAGTGAGGTACCGAGATTACAGATTCTGGGCCTGAGCGCGAAGAGTTTGGGCCTAAGCGCGAATTTTACTTAAGCCCACGACCTGGGAGCGGAAATAACCTTCTCCACCGCCTCAAGAGTCCTCATCTTGGCAATTACCTAGTTGAGATAGACTAGGATTTTATTTCCATGTTAAATACTATTTTATTAAGGATATTATATATAGATTAGGACTTATCTCTATTTTGATATTCATTCAACACGCCGCAACGTAGCAGCAGAGAGAGACGCGGCGCAACATATTTTATTCTCGTTCTTTTATTTCATTCTTTTCATCATGTTCTGCTTTTCGCTACTTTGGAGGTTTGATTTAATTATGCAATCAAGCTAAGTTCTTCTTATTCCGGTGAAGATTAACGAAGCCCTGGCATAATTATACTATGAGATCTAATTGTTCTTTTTATTTTGATTAATTTCATGTATATGTTATTCTCTGTAATTCGAGTCGTTAATTGTTTCGATATTGCTAGGTAGGTGCACATATTTAGTAATTCGGAATTAATTAGTAGCCAATTAAACCGGCCATTCGTAATTGAAGTTTAAGTTTAATTAGTGGTAAAACGGTTCTTCAGAACCAGAGGAATAACAGTCTTAATTCAACGGTCCTGTGTCAGAGTCTGTTGGTTTTGAATCGGGTTTCTCTAGTTCTTAATGCCGTCGGCTCATTAAATCTATAGTGTCTCTTACGGTTGTCAGTCGATTAGGGAAATAATTGGTGAAGTGTCTTCCTGATTATCGAGAAACTAAGGAGAAATTAGGCTGCGTCAGTAAGTGTCTTCGGTGGCTATAACTGGTTTGCATGTGTTGATTGAAATTATCTTTGCATCAAGGATCGGTTTAGTTAAGCTAGGGTAGAGTTAATTGGAAACCGGAATGCTTTTTATAATCTGTTAAACCCGTTTTCTCTATTTATTTATTATTTTCGTTCACTTTATTTTACAAACACAAAAAATCATTTGGAAAGTTAAGTTCTGCAGATTGAAGATTTAGAATAATTCTCACCGGTCCTTTGGGAGACGATCCTGCTCACCGCTGTACTCCGCAGTAATGGCTTACCGACTGGTTTGTCGGGACATTTATTTTTGGTGAAAAACGATGCACCAAATTTTGGCGCCGTTGCCGGGGATCGGTTTTTAAGCAGTAATTATTCTTATATTTTCAGTTTGTATTTTTTTTCTTTATTTTATTTTGTTCGAGGGAAACATGGCTAACAACGGGAATCAAGCTCTCGTAAATGCTCCCGAACCTGAACCTCTCATAAAAGAGCTTAGTTGCCACAGAACAATAGGCTCATTTGCATCGTACTACCCCCTATTGCAAACAACTCGGAGATCAACCCGGATTTATACAAGTGTTGCCAAAGTTCAGTGATCTTCCAGGACAGAGTGCGCATAAGCAATTGTCCGAATTTGACCTCGTCTGCTCCACCCTGCGTCCTCAAGGTTTTACAGCTGATAATCTGAGGTTACTAACTTTCTCTCATACCTTGCAGGGCAGAGCTAGGGATTGGTTATTTGATCTTCCATCTAGGTCGATCACTACTTGGAATGAGCTAGAGGGACAATTCCTACGTAAGTTCTTCCCGGAGTCCCGAGCTGCAAACCTGAGGATAGCAATCAGTAGCATCAAATAGAAGCAAAACGAGAGCTTAGCCGAGTACTGGGAGCGGTTCCAGCAGCTATGTCGCAAATGCCCAGACCACGGGTTCACGGATTATTAACTACTAACCAATTATTTTTACCATGGCATGTCTACTTTTGACAGGAAGATCGTTGATGCTGCCAGTGGAGGATCTCTCACCAACAAAACACTGGTTGATGCCAAGTAGCTTATAATTGACATGGTTTCTGGAGTTCAACAATACGAAGATGAGGATGAAGATCGCTATAGACCTGTGAAGGGGATTGAGCGAGTTGAGAGCTCCGGTGTCAATGAAAAGATTAATGCTTTGACTTCTCTGGTTCGAAGTCTAGCTGTGGCGCAAGCTCAAAATATCTACTGTGGAGTCTATTCAGAGAATGGCCATTTCACTGATGCTTGTCCTACCTTGCAAAATTCTCCAACCGAGCAAGCATGCTATGGGTCCGGTGATGCGCAACAAGATACCATGAGATGGAGGAATTATGACCCGTACTCAAATACGTACAACCCAGGCTGGAGAGACCATCCTAATTCCAGTTGGATGCAGCCGCAGGGTGGTCTGTATGGGCATACTGACAAGCCTGCGCCCAGTATGAGTGAGATTATGAAGTGTCTTGAGCAAAGTAGTGCTCTGGTGAATAGCTTGGCACAGAGTCAGAAGGCTTTTCAGCAGGAGACGCAAGCCGCTCTAGGCATTATGGGCACACAGATCACTCAGCTTGCTACTCAAATGAACAAAATGCAGGCGAATCAAGGCAAAATCCTCTCCCAAACTGAAATGAATCCAAGAGCGCATGTTTGCGCTATCACTTTGAGAAGTGCGGAGGAGTTGGATGACGTGGAGGCTAAGAATGAAAAGAATCCGCAGTATGGGCATACTGCAGAGCCGGACAACCCTCCCAGAGCAGAGGACGAACCAACTGCTGAACTCACTCCACCTAAGGTCAGTGTTGAATCTAAAATTTTTAACCCTCTAATTGCGGCTCCTTTTCCTTCCAGATTAGTTCAAAATAAGAAGGAGGATGATGAAAAGGAGATCCTCGAGCTATTCAAGAAGGTACCTTTTGGTGGGCTGACTGAAATCGATGCAATAACAGAAGAAGATGAGGAGATTCGAGATATCATAATGCAGCTGTATGCCACCAATGAATTTCCAACTCGGAATCTGACGGGCCATATGACCTTACTGACCAACTCAGAGCCGTTTTTACCATCTCATGTGAAGACCCTAGTGCTGGAGCTGAAGGGGCAAGAAGCAAGGTTGGTCGAGCTTTTGAAGAAACATAAGGGTGCGGGGATGGAGACGATTCCTTTCGACAGTGGTAGATTTGCTATCCCTGAAATTGTCTCATGATCGAGTTCTACTTGTGTCGAGCCTCGGACGTTAAATAAGGGCGCTTCTCGGGAGGCAACCCGAGCTTTTCTTGCTTTATTTCGTTTTTTCTTATTTCAGTTAGTTGCTTACATGTTCTGCAAAAAAAAAAAATCTAGTCCAGCTTTTTCATACAGGTACCTTTTCTAGCGCTGCCCCTACCCTTGCCGAGCACATGGAGTTGTTTGAGCATTACACACCAAGCTGGACCACTGCACTTGAGCATCGTCTGTATGCCCTTACTGACCGTCTCTCCCATTGATTGCTAGTTTGCCCTCTTTATCCCTTTGTTTTTATTTTCTTTCGTTCATGTTGTGTTTATTTTTATTTTTATTTTTTTTTCTTTGGCTCTCTTCCCTGCATAGTGAGGACACTGTATTGTCCAAGTGTGGGGGAGGGAAGTTGCTGTTTTTGTGTCTGGGTCTTTTCTAATTAGGAAAAAAAAATTATGTTTTACTTGTTTTTTGTTGAGTATTGGCTTTTTGAGATTGAACAATACAAGGAAGGAGAGATTATGACATGGTTTGACTTGGTTTGTTTGATTGATTCTCTTGTGATTGAATTATGCTATTGCTCGTATGTATTCTTGGATGATGAAATGTGCAACTTGATCAACTTTTGATGAGCTTATAAACGTGAGATTTGAGCCTCTTGAGCATGTTATTTATATATAGAAAGCTCAATTTCATTCTTTTGATGAGTGTGTCGGACTTGATTGCTGAATTTCTGATTTGCCTTGTTGCCATGATCATACTGCTTGTGAGTTTCCTTTTGCATGAAAATGATAAAGGCATGTAGGATTAACCATTGCTTTGGCCTGAATAAATTATCCATACCCGACACTACCCCTTAGTGAGCTCGTTTGTGCCTGAATCCTCTTTTTCTTGATAGCCACTAAATATTTCAGCCTTATCTTATTTTGGCTTGCTCTTGTCCCTTGAAAGCATGTGAGTTATATTGGATTGTGTTGAGATGAGTTCGAAATTTTACTTGAAAGAATAGTTGGTGCTGGAAATTGAAGAAAACTTGTGAAAAAAACTCATGTCCTACTCCTAGAAAAAAAGAGAGAGAAAGAAGCAAAGCTTTAGAAAAAAAAAGTAAAGAAAAAGAAAAAAAATAGTCCGTATGCCCATACTGGACGTGGAGGAAATAGGACTGTACCCGATTGAAGTTAAATTTTGTTGCCCTGTATAGCTTTGAAGACCAACACTTAACTTAGAATTCGTGGGATATTTGAGAAGATTGCAGCCGAATTTGATTAATGTGTTCTGATATGCTTACATGTTTTCACTAAATTGAGCCACTTATCCAAATTATCCTACCTAAGCACCCTAGCCTCATTACAACCTGTTTCAAAGACCTTTTGATTTGTGCATAGTTCTTACTTGCTTGGTAGTGGTTTTGACATATGGGCAAATCTATGTTTGAAGGCATCAAATCACGACTTGTGTGAATTAAACAAATTTGCCCTTATCTACTTTTGAGAGAAATTGAGTGAACCTTGGTAAGGCAGGATTGAGTTGCACATTTTTGACTTGAATGAAAAGCATGTGTTTATTTCATGAAACAAGAGAAGGGTTAGTGGATTGTGGTTGGTTGTGTTGTAATCTCAACTTTGAGCATTTTCAGTTCAAGAAGCCAATGCTTGACTTGTCATTTTCTGAGTTTTATTTTGAGTCTGTTTTCTATTTAGATATGCTCGAGGACGAGCATTGTCTAAGTGTGGGGGGATTTGATTGGGCTATATTTACATACATATTTTGGGTCATTTTTGGTATTGTTTAGATATGTTAATTGCCTCACGATCGTATTTTGTGGAAGAAAATGTGTTTTGGGATTGATTTCAGGTGATTAACACATATATGAAGGAATTGGCCAAGATTTTGGAGAGTCTGGAAAGCACGCCGTATGGGCATACTGCCTGGAAGCCAGACCGTGTAGGCATACTGCCTGAGTGAGGTACCGAGATGACAGATTCTGGGCCTGAGCGCGAAGAGTTTGGGCCTGAGCGCGAATTTTACTTAAGCCGCGGAAATAACCTTCTCCACCGCCTCAAGAGTCCTCATCTTGGCAATTACCTAGTTGAGATAGACTAGGATTTTATTTTCATGTTAAAAACTATTTTATTAAGGATATTATATATAGATTAGGACTTATCTCTATTTTGATATTCATTCAACACGCCGCAACACAGCAGCAGAGAGAGACGCGGCGCAATAGATTTTATTCTCGTTCTTTTATTTCATTCTTTTCATCATGTTCTGCTTTTCTCTACTTTGGAGGTTTGATTTAATTATGCAATCAAGCTACGTTCTTCTTATTCTGGTGAAGATTAACGAAGCCCTGGTGTAATTATACTGTGAGATCTAATTGTTCTTTTTATTTTGATTAATTTCATGTATCTGTTATTCTCTGTAATTCGAGTCGTTAATTATTTCGATATTGCTAGGTATGTGCACATATTTAGTAATTCGGAATTAATTAGTAGCCAATTAAACCGACCATCCATAATTGTGGTTTAAGTTTAATTAGTGGTAAAACGGTTTTTCAGAACCAGGGGAAAAACAGTCTTAATTCAACGGTCCTGTGTCAGAGTCTGTTGGTTTTGAATCGGGTTTCTCTAGTTCTTAATGATGTTGGCTCATTCAATCTATAGAGTGTCTCTTACGGTTATAAGTCGATTAGAGAAATAATTGGTGAAGTGTCTTCTTGATTATCCAGAAACTAAGGAGAAATTAGGCTGCGTCAGTAAGTGTCTTCGGTGGCTATAACTGGTTTGCATGTATTGATTGAAATTATCTTTGCATCAATGATCGGTTTAGTTAAGCTATGGTGGAGTTAATTGGAAACCGGAATGCTTTTTATAATCTGTTAAACCCGTTTTCTCTATTTATTTATTATTTTCGTTCAGTTTATTTTACAAACACAAAAAATCGTTTGGAAAGTTAAGTTCTGGAGATTGAAGATTTAGAATAATTCTCGCCGGTCCTTTGGGAGACGATCCTGCTCGTCGCTGTACTCTGCAGTAAGGGCTTATCGACTGGTTTGTCAGGATATTTATTTTTGGTGAAAAACGACGCACCAGTTGAATTAAATATCAGTTTGGGTTAAGTGATGTATATATTCAGATGCATGGTTTTGTGGGATGCTTGATGTATTTTGGTAGCATTTATGGGTTAATTGATTTGGTTTTGTTGGTTTTGTGTGAAGATTGATTTGGTTTTGTTGGTTTTGTGGGAATATTGATGTATATCCCTGCAAAAATAATGTGGAATCAGCCTAAAATGTCCGCAGAAAGTTGATTTAAATAATTTTATATTAGTTAGTTAATTTTTAATTTGGGACTGAAATTAAAATTCCTATGGGACCAAAATTGACAGTGATTTTAACGTTTACCGTAATAGAAGGACTAAAATTGACTGTAAAAAAAAATAGGACCAAAACAGACAGCTCTGAAATCAAGAAGGGTGAGAGGCGTGTCTTATGGGACCAAAAGTGAAATTTTCTCTCATTTACATTAAACAAATCTCTTAAATAATCAATTTCAACTTCATCTACTCATTTAATACGCATTTCAACCACGGACATGCAATAGGCATTTCAAAGGTATTAACTGCAGTAGATTTTACTTACCTATCCATATATCCAGCAAGAGATTTTGTCATGCTCTCTTGTCTTTCTTTAACTCTTTTTTTTTCGAGAACCATCTTTAATTCTTCTTAATTTGTTTTTTTTTTTAAATTCTAGATTCAAATTTTCTTGTCTGTGGTAATTCACCAGATAAATCTGAAAAAAAGATAATTATATCCTAATGCAATATCCTCGATTTTCACATAATAAAATAGAAGGAAAAAAATTCATCGGAGTTCATAGTAGGCGCATACATCTTCTTCACAATTCTTCTTTTTATCTGTAAAATTAATATTAGTTGCAAATATTTAATTAACAAGCCTTTAAAAAAATATAGAAGCCTCTATATCTATGGCCTCCCCCTAGAGACACCATGTGGAGAAACGACAAAGTAAATATGGTTCAGAACCATCGTTAATAAATTTGGCATATTAGACTTAGGTCAATTTATTGATGTAAATTTATAATTTTTCAGTCCAGACCCATTCTTCAAGGCTGGTGATTAGCTGGCTGCTGTAAGTCAACTAAATATAAAAAATTGTACCTCAATTCAAATGCGAGCCATAATATGTATTTTATTATAGGACAAATTAAGTTCACTTTAAATCCTATATTTTGTTCGATTTTTATAAATATCCCAAAATAAAATTATTGATAAAAACATACTTTTTCTAACTTTTTATAAATCAATCATACAATTGATTTTCCGATAATCCATATGACATGTTGGATATGTGATTGGAATTTCCAATCTAATTAACGAATTGAAATGAACTGAGATATTTCAATCAAGCTAATTTCCATGTCATATTTAGTTTATTGGAATGAAAATTGCATGCACATACGTGCCCATGAGGGAATTCTATTGCCGAAAAATGGATCAAATTATAGATTTTCAAAAAATTTAGAAAGGTGGGTATATATTTGTTAATAATTTTATTTTGATACATTTTTAGAAAAGAAGTAAAATATAGAGTCTAATATTTTACCTTTATTAACCTAGAACTAGAGGTTTTGATATTTATCTTCTCCTGTAAATCAAAAATTTAAATTGAAAAAATAATCACATATATATATATATATATTTCCACTTACCAAACATATAATTCATATCAATCATTGATCATAAAATGAAAACATTACATTTGATCAAAAACTAATATATCTCATAAATTAAACTGAAAATTAAAAATTAATAAATCCAAACATCCCCTAAAATTTCCAATTCAGATATTTTAAGTGATAGATCTTGTTGGTGTATGTAAATGAAAAGGTTTCGAATTCAACCATAATTCTCAATTCCTCCCCTACCTAAAACCAAAAAAAAAAAAAAAAAAAAAAAGAAAGAATGTGATCTTAAAAAGAAATGACAGTAAAAATTTGGGTAATTATTGCCTTAAAATACACAAACTTTAGGGTGTTTTTGGTTTTTCACACGTTTTAAAAAACGTAGTTATGAACTTAGCCCTTGTTTGATTTTTCACATGATTTTCAAATTCCGGCAAGTTAAATCTGACGTGACAGCCGGACTGCCACGTGTACATCTACGTGGACACCAACTTGCCTTAAAATACATGAACTTTGAGTTGATTTTGTTTTTTCATACGAATTAAAAAATGACCAATTTTAGATTTTTTTTTACTTTTTTCTTGTAACGTGGCAAACGTGATATAAATATTTCACTATATATTTTCCAAAATTAATTTTCAAACAAGATATAAATTTTAATCAACATCATTTGACAGTTGTGATTTTTTTGATCTTATGTAATTCATTTAATATGCACAAAAATCATTTTATGACTTTAGGGTGTGTGTGATGTGTACATTTATCATTATAACGTTTGGAAAAATTGGAGTCGTTGCACATTTATATTATTAATAGGTTTAAAGAATAATAAAATAGATGAAACAAGAATTTGTTTAACAATTAATATAAATAGAAATGTTCAATTATAAAATTATTTGAGATTATCTAACATATAAAGTTATATCAAAAAATGCTATTAAACATATATGAAAAATTAATATGTAGTTTCTACGTGGTCAATTTCTTTGTTAATTTAATTGATTGATTGTGTAATATTATTCACCAACATATACCATACGTCATAAACCACTATTCTTGACTTGATGATTGTTGTATTCGAAATTCTATTATTTATACTCCGTACACTAGTTTAAGTCATATTTTTATAATTTTTCTTCAAATAGAGAACTAAAAAGGTCTGATTGTTATTTTATTTAATTTTTTTGAAACTAAATTTTATATATTGCATGGACTAAGAAAATTCAAAATATTTCACAATGTTCACTACAACAACTCTATAGTAATAATTGATAAATTTTCTGTATTACTCGAAAAAAAAACTAAGGTATAGTATATTTTAAAGTAATTTGGTATCCACGTAGATGTACAGGTGGCATCTCCGGCTGCCACTTCAGATTCAATTGGCCAAAATTCGAAAATCATGTGAAAAACCAAACAAGGGCTAAGTTCATCTTATTAAAACTGCATTATTAAAAATATTTGAAAAACCAAAAACGCCCCAAAGTTTATGTATATTAAGGCAATTTACCTTAAAAAATTTCACAAATTTGAGACTTCAAAACCAATAATATTTTCTGTTTTTGTTTTGAAGTATAAATCCAATAATTACGAATTTAAAAGTATATTTTCGAGGTCAGATCCACTCTACGCGGCTACTGAAATAACTGGTTGCAATGAGTCAATAAGAATTATATTAGAGGCAGCCCTGAAAAATGTACGCTAACGCATTTAACGATTTCATAATAATGTTGTAAATTATATCTCGAGTAATCTATGTCTGAGCTAGAAATTTAAAACACAAAATATTACATAAATAAATCTTATGTCATGTTAAAATATATTATTTTATTAACGGATGTTATCAAAATAAACATAGAAAATTGTATAAGATTAGCATTCCAAATTAATTAATTAGTAATGTTAACTAAAATCTATAAATCTCAATTACGAAACAATCAACCGAAATAGTCCATAATTACATATAAAATAACCAAAAAAGTGATCAACCTAAGAGAAAAATCAATGAAAAGTTTAAAATTTTAATAATGAAATTCAAGTGGAACGCTAAAGATTGGGATACATATATAATCACATGTGAAATTATATGCTTCTAAAAGCTCAGCGTGATTGCGAACTCATGTTAAAAAAAAAAAAGGAAAAAAATAATGTGAATTGATGAAAGGTGAGTGCCGTTGACTCGATCAATACCAAAAAACTTTCTTCATTTGCGTTCAATTTTTAATTTTTTTCCAATCGCCTTTGGTTTAGTTAATTAAATAAGCCTTTTTAGTTGGCTCGTCGTCTATCAACCAGCTGAGCACCCAACTGCCCCCCTTTCTTTCCTTAATAATCAAAACAGTGCGTGTGTCTCCGAGAGAAGTTATGCTTTCCCCTCCCACATCTCCGAGAAAAAAAAAATTTGTTCCCCTTGCCTGTAGATAGTGTGTGTGTGTGTGTGTACACACACACACAAGTGAGAGAGAATAATTCATCAAGAGAAAATTTTGACTGGCTACGATGAATAATTCACCAGGAGTTGCTGCACTACAACCATCAAATCCGACTTCAGTAGGTAAGATGTTTCGTTTTTTGTTTTTCAAGCTACTTGTTTTTTTTTTTTTTTTTTTTCTCTTAATACATATATATTCTCTTAGACCATTAATATATGCTTAAATTAAAAGGAAGAGCTTCGTCATGCAAAGATATACCGTCAATCAATCTATAAAGTTGGATCAGAAGGCGGTCGGTTAGCCGTTGAGAAGCTTCTAGTGTTTTCTTGTAGAGAGATATCAGAAAACTTTTAATTAATTTCTTGAAGATTAATTTGATATGTTATGGGCGCATGAATTGGTCGATCAATTTAACTATTTTCAAATTTGTTTGAGTGGATTAATTAAGAATTCTTCGAGCCTGTTTGGTGAAGAGCTGTTCAATTTGGATCCAACTAAATAACTCTAATGAATTAATGATTTAATGTGATGGCACTAGTTATAATATATTCTTGAATTCGTATTTTAATTATAAGACAATACTATTAAACTCATATATTATGGCAAAAACTTACATGCATTAGGTGTATGTAAGACTTATTTCAGACGGGCAAGTCAAATTCGCAGGTGCAAAAAAACAAAAACAAAAAATGTCAAAATCAGTATCAACCGTAATACTGAAAATTATCACTCAAAATTCCAGAAGTGTCACCTGCTGCTTAAAAAGTAATGGGTTTGCTAGTTATCTTATACGAGTTTATTTAGTTCAAATCATGATTTTTCTCCATTCCATTTAATATTTAGATTTAAGAAGTTTAGGATTTTTTTGGGTTCATGATGTTTTAGGTTTTTTTAAATATTTTTAGAATTTTTTAGAGGTTTATTTTGTGTTTTTTAGTGTTTGTGTATCTTGTAAGGTTTATTAATCTCAATCAGGGGTTATACTTAAGTTGAAAAAATTATCTGTTGAATGCAATGCACAAGCTCATGCGTTAGCATTAGGTGAATATAATGCATTCGAGTTGCCAAATTTAAAAAAAAAAATTTAATTCACTTTTAGTTTAGGATTCACTAATTTCAATTTTTTTCTCTATTTCAATTTTTATGTTTTATTTTAATTTATACTTATTACTTATGGTTAATCCTACCCAATTATGATGAAATATAATTTTATAGTATTTAATTTTTACTTTTTGATTATTTTAAAAATTAAAAACTAAAAAATTATATTAAACCCTAATTTAGTAGGATGGACCCAAAATAACAAGTGTAAAATGAAATTAGAATCGAATAAAAAATTGGGAAAAAAAAAAACTCAAATATGCAATAAGGAATATAACACCAAATATAACAAGTATAAAATGAAATTAGAATCGAATAAAAAATTGCAAAAAAAAAAACAAAAAAAACTCAAATATGCAATAAGGAATATAACACCAAATATGTCATAGACGATTCTGTATGCTTGTCATGATGGTACCACTATGTGGTTGTTCAAGGCCAACTAACAATATCATGAATTAAATTCCTTGTAGTTCACATTGTGTACATGCAAACTCGCTCTTAACACCCGCCTTTGAGGCAGACGGGAAATACACATGGCACGAATCTAATGGTTGGGTTGGGGACCGTTAAAAAGTAATAAATCTTAAATCTTTCGTTTCTTTTGCTAGTGTAGTTAATAGTTTTTTTTTCTGTTTTTAAATGTAGTGTAGTTAATAAGGGTTTCCAATGACATGGACGAATGGTTGAACAGGTAGCAGAAGAAATGAACTTTGGCGTGCTTCCTGTAAAAAAATGTATGAAGCTGTATTTCATAACAACTGGGAAGATGCTCGAGTGCTTTTAGACGGAGATCGGAGTTTAGCCTATGAAGAGATAACAGACACGGGTGATCGAGCTCTTCATCTAGCTATTTCCATGAAACGCACTAAATTCACAAAATATCTTATTGACCTGTTGGAACCATACCAGTTAGAGCTGCTAGATAGGCAGGGGTACACTGCATGTTGCTATGCGGCAATGATGGGGATGGAAGATGTTGCTCGATTGATGTTTGATCGAAACCCATTTTTGCTACGTATACGAAACTTTTATGGCACCACGCCGCTTGAACTTGCAATTTCTTATGGAATCACAAGAATGGCTAAGCTGTTACTGTCATTGTCACTGTCACTGTCAATCACTCGCCCTTTTTCAAGAGAAGAATTGTTTGGTCTTTTCCTACTCTCTGTACACAGTAAAATGTTTGGTACGATATAATGTCTCTTCCCTCTCATCGCTCCACATGTTTAAAATTTTTTAATCAACTTCAATATATATATAGTTATATCTTATTGTGCAGATCTAGTTAGAGAACTATTGGAACGTGACCCATCTCTTGCCGGAATGCCTGGTGATGATGGACGAACAGCTTTGCATGTCTTGGCTCAAATAGATATATCATCAGGCATCAAAATACATATATATAATCGATATATATATATTAATAATTGAAGATTTGTGTTTGAATTAAATATATTTGCTGGCTGCTTTTATCAATGACTTGAGGTCGATGTTGATTATTCATCTTAGGGTGGAAAACTAAAGATGATGGAAAAATGCAACCTGATCTTCATTCGATGGTTCAGAGGCTGTGGGAATGTATTAGACATACATTGGAAAGGGACAGGGTGATGGAGCTGATGATGAATCCTCCAATCCTTCATGATGCAGCGAGAGTAGGGAATGTCGAGCTTATCACCATGATCACTCGTGATTACCCAGACCTCTTATTGCACATTGACGACAAAGGATACTCTATGTTTCATGTGGCTGTTATATACCAACAAGAGAACATGCTTGAACTCATCAAGCAAGCAAGAAACATAAAAAACTACAGTGCAATCTCAAAAGACGAATCGGGTGATAATTTATTGCATTTAGCAGGGAGATTACAGCATGTTAAGGGGTTGGACATTATTGCCGAGCGAGATGTTCAAATGCAAAGAGCTTTTGCGTGGTTCAAGGTAGGTACTGAGTTAATTTCACCTCTAGCTATTTGCTTCGATTGCCTCTCGAATTAAATTAACATCATTCATCATACAGGCAGTGGAGGCAATTGTACCACCTTTTTTTCTAGATATGAGAAACAAACATGGGTACACGCCTATTGAACTATTCTGGATGGAGCATAGGGACTCATTAGAAAATAGCGAATAATATATGAAGGCAACAGCAGAATCTTGCATGCTCATCTCAACAATTATTCTAACATTGGTGTTTGCCGCTGCATTTGCTCCACCTGGGGGATTCAATCAAGATACCGGGATTCCATTGCTCTTGAAGAGGAATTGGTTCACATGTTTCATCATATTCGAAGCGTTGGCTGTGTTCACCTCAACCTACAGCATCATAGGTTTCTGGTCCATCATTTCATCCAACTACAAAAAAGACGAGTTCTTCATCTTGCCGCATCACTTGAGACACGCAATGTGTGCTCTTTTGCTCTCCGTCTTGTGCGCCATCTCAGCTTTCTTGTCCGCCTTCTTTTTGGTCTTCGTTGGGGAGAGGAAACTACTCGTTGTCTCATTTATGCTTCCTCTTTACGTGTTGCTCGTCGCCGGAGTTTCCTATCAGCTCTTTAAGGTATTACGGAGGAACAACCGTCTACAATATTATTCCCGGATGGGGGCAAGCCGTAATAACGATAGTCTGTGGAGGCGTGCTTACAATTATGGAGCCTCCATACTTTCCTTCTTTTGTTCCTGTTTTTGAAATTCATTTACTCAATTTATGTCATTGTATTTGTTAAGTTGTTTTTAATTCAGTCATGTACAACATTACATCTATGCCAAGATGTTGGGATATCTGCCTAGCCGAGGTTCACCACTTGCTTTCCGGCCGGTGTGTCTCCGGTCACTGCTGCTCAGGCAGCCAGACAACAACTTCAGACAAGAGATCTTTCTAGATCTCAAGGTTTTTTCTTCACAAGTTGTTGGGTATAATATCAGCTCTAGCAACTGCACTCAAAGAATACTAGGGTTAGTGAGATATTTAGCAAACAGAGGCTGAGAACAACCAAGATTGATAGACAGAAATGATAAACACAGTAGATAAACAAAAATATAAATTAAGAAATCAGGAGTTTGAAGAAGAAAATGTCTCCAGATGACACAATGGGCTCAGATTTTCCCGTCGGGGGTGCACAGCAACTTCCGGCAACAACAGACCCAGGCCACAAGGGTAATCTCAGGTGGGAACAGGCTCAAAGCTCTCACTCACTCTCTCACAGGGACACTCTCAGGAACCAGGGTAACAGGATTCCGGCCATGATCAGAGAGAACAGCAGAGCTCTCTAGAACACTCGGGAGAATATGAGGTGAGGCTTAAGAGGAGATAAAACGACGCGAGGGATTAATAGGGGGAGGAAGAGATCAACTATGGTAATTTAGGGTTAGAAAAGTATATAAAGTAAAGTAGGGTTTAGGTAAAATGGGCTCACAGCTGGGCTAGAAATAAAAAAGAATTTGGGCCAAGAAAAGATAAAGAGCAATCGGGCCAACCCACCACACATGAGAAATATTTTCCGGCATTTTTTGTCCCAAAAGATATATTTCGACATTTCAGGTCCCAAAATTAACTAGACGACACTTAACAGCCGTTAAATTTTGGGGCTAAAAATGCCAAAACATAGCTTGAATTTTTCTTCAATTTCAATTTCTTATAATTTATACAAGTTATTTAGGATTTCTCCTAATTAGGATTCATTATAATTTTTTATTATTTATTTTTTAAAATAATCAATTATTTTATTTCCAAATATACCAAATAAAATATTTAAAATTAAAAATTGAGGGCTGACTGTAACACCCCAAGATTTTATAATAGGCCCAAATCTATTTTTAATTGTGATTTCATGGCCCAAATGAAAATTTAGGCATTTTATTATTTAGGCCCAATTCATGGGCTTTTTAGCCCATTTATGTTTTTAATTATTTTCGAGACATATAGTTATCGGAACGAGACGATCGAATATGGTAGATGATAGTGCTCGTCGATACGAATCCATAGAGACTAATTTCACCTAAGTGGGACTTCATTTGACCAAGTTATGATTTAATTAGGAATTTAATTAATTTTTAGGTTAAAATGTGAAGGGATATAAATACCCCTTTCACTCCTTAGCTAGCTCACTTTTGGAGGATCCACTTTAGGTCAGCCCCCCCCTCTCTTCACTCTCCCTCTCGCCTCCCCCTCTCCTCTCCTCCTCCCCGGCGCCGGCGCCGCCGGAGCCGCCGGTCGGAAAAATTCCGGCGACCTTTTTTTTTTACATGCAATGACATTTTTGGATTCCTCTTCTTCTCCTCTTTCTTGTTCTTCGATTTTTTTAAGAAATCTTGAGGTTTAGGCTTCCGATTTTCGGATCTAAAAAATGGGTTAATCCCTAGCCTTTTAATACCTTATTTCTTTCTTTATATTTGAACTTTATTTTCGATTTTAGTTTATATATTGTTATTTAGGGGCTGTTTTGGATGAGTGAATTTAAATTACATTTCTAATTTTGTTTATGGTGTTCTTTGTGTTCTTGAACACCTTAGATGTTAAATGGTTAATTGATGAAATAAAAAGAAGAAAAAAAAAAGGAAAAGAAAATGGAATAGATTCTGTGTATGTGTGTGCCGTGAGTTGTGCATGTGTGTGTGTGTTGATTTTCAGTTTGTGTGTGTGCGTGTGTTTATTCATTTTTATTTTTATTTTTTTTTATTATTTTTTTTTTCTTTCTTTCTTTTCTTTCTTTATTTTTTTTTCTTTTCTTAGATCTATGAAATTATTTAATAAAGAAGTATAGATTAATATTTTCATAAGGTTGTGTAGCTTAATGGTTGATGATTAAATTAATTCTAAAAGATCTAAGGTTCAAATCTTTTTGCATGCATTTTATTAAATCTCTTTTTGTAATTAATGTTCTCTATTTCAATTTTAAATTAATTAAAATCATGTGTAAATTTCGAAAATGGTAAGTAGCTTAATGGATATGTTCAAATTTATTAATCAAAAGGTCTAAGGTTCAAACCTTTATACATGCATTTTTAAATCTCTTTTTATAATTAATGTCCTCTGTTTCAACTTTAAATTAATTAAAATCATGTGTAAGTTTCGAAAATGGTAACTAGCTTAATGGATATGTCTAGATTTATTAATCAAAAGGTCTAAGGTTCAAACCTTCATACATGGATTTTTTAAATCTCCTTTATTGTAATTAATGTCCTCTGTTTCAAATTTAATTAATAAAAATCAAGCCATATATTTCGAAAATTGAATCTAGCTTAATGGATAGATTCAGATTTATTAATTAAAAAGGTAAGGGTTCAACCTCTCTTAATGTAGTTTTATTTCATTTTAATTATTTTTAACTAAGATGATTTTAAACCTTATATAATTAATAACATCAATTAAATTTTGAAAATGACATATGGTTTAATGGTTAGTGTTTAGATTAATGCCTAAGAGGTCAAGGGTTCTAATCCTATTGAAGTAATTTTATTCCTTTTTAATCTTTTTATCATAAAAGCTTTCTGGACTAAATATATAATTAATTAAAGATGATTAGTTTCGAAAACATGGCTTAGCTTAATGGTTAAGTGCTCTGTTTTTAATCTTTTTATCATAAAAGCTTTCTGGACTAAATATATAATTAATTAAATATGATTAGTTTTGAAAACATGGCTTAGCTTAATGGTTAAGTGCTCTGTTGGTGTTTAGGAGGTCCAGGGTTCAAAACCATTTGGTGCAGTAATTCTTATTTTGTGTAATTAATTCACTGCATTTATGAAGCTATTTAATTAAAACAGTTTGTTTTATGTTGTATTAAATCATTTGGTATAGTGGTTAAAGTATCATTATTTTACATTTAAGGTCATGGGTTCAAATCTTTTTGACCACAATTTTATTTATGTATTTAATTATTTTATTTCTTTTTCTATTTTTGTTTAATTTTGAAGTTAATTCAAATTAAGTATATTATATTATAAGTAATACTTTATTGGTATTGTATTATCTTTCAAACCTTACTTTAAGTATTATGATTTTAATCCATATATTATACTCGGTCAAGGGCTCGGGTATAGCTTAAAGCTAGGATTACCCGTTTGATCTTTAGGCGTCGTCTTTCCACGACTTTATTCTATAGATGTACTTTATACCCTTTTTTACATTATAGAATATGTTAATTACCCTAATAAGTTTCTAAGTCATAGCCTTTATGTGTAGGTCTTAATCCGAGGCAGCAGGCTTAGCACGTGCAAGTTGAGATTAAAGCGATAGCTACATATAGCTAGAAGGTGGGCTTACTTACCAAAACTCTTTCGAAAATGTATTTAAACTTTCGTCCAATATGAAAAAATGAATTATGATTTATGTTTATGTTGCTCATTGTGGATTTGATACGACTCATATGAGGATATCTGAATATGTTATGAATATGCTATAGATGATATGTGATCACATTAGGGTCGGTCTCCACTATGTTTAATGAGCGTATGAATTGTGACGTCAAATGTGAAATCTTTATTATGATTATTGTTATTTCTTTTATGAAAATTATGGGACGAATGTATGAGTATGTCCACGGAGTGTTTTCTGGCACTCAGCCCCATTATTTAAAATGTTTTCTGGCACTTGCCAAGTGTGGTTTACCTCCCATGTGTGGTTTGCAGGCTATTACACAGGGGCGGGGTTTACCCACTGCGCACCTTGGTAGCGGCTGCGGGTTACCTTCGACAACAAAAAAAAATGGACCTTCTCCCTTTAATTTATTTAAAACTTTCAAAAATAAATTAAATTAACTATTATAATATATTTGATTCAAGATTTATTATATTTACTATCAAACTAATAATAGTAAATATAGTAAAAAAAATTCATATATAACATTTAATTGTTTAAAATATATCTCATATGTTTAAAATTTCAAACTTAAATAAATTTAAATTTTCAAAATTTAATATATTTATTTGATTATATATATAATTGAAAAATAAAAAAATACTTTTAATTATATTTAGTAAGAAATTGATAGATATGAAAATTTGAAATAAAGAAATTCATTCTATCAATGATTTGTTATTTTTACAAACGTACACATATATGAGTCATTTTTTGTGGTCATTAATTTATATTAAAGCTATTTTGTTTAATTTGGTGAAACCATATTTCCTTTATATAATATTCTTTTCAACCAATTATTTTGAATACCTACCATCATCGCACAAATTAATTATGAATTGGTGTTGACTATTACAATAAAGGTCCTCACTTAGTGTTCGTGTATGGCAATAAAAAAGTAAAATTACATATACAAATCATATTAAATATCTTTTAAAGCCTATTCAAAATCTTATAAATATAATAGGTTATACATAATAAATCCAAAATGTAATGCACATAGTTGGTTGTTTTCAAAAATACTAAAAAATTGTAAATTTCATAGTAACTTTGAAACTTACAGTGCTACATGCCTCTAATTTAAACAATAAAAAAAAACAAAATAAAGAAGGAAAATGTGCAAAAATGTAATCCAAGTTTACCCATATGAGCAAATACATCAGTAAAGTTTATTTTGATACAAATACACCAAAAAATCCAAATAAATTGTGTAAATATATATGCTCAAATTGACTGATGATCTCTTATTTTTATTCAAAATATAGAAAATATTCCTATTGTGGATAAAGAAAATTAGTTCAACACATATGAATTGTGCTTCCAATTACCACGAGAACACCAACACAAGTAATTCTTGGTTTCAATTCACACATACAATTCTACATAGAGAGAATCACACATATATAGGAGAAAGAGAGAAATATATTTCACTTGATGCTTTTTTCCTTATTGCATTAACCAAATTTAAGTAGTCACACCAACGACATTAAGCTTGATGAAACTTATTTTAAATAAAAACTTAAATATATTTTAAAAACGAAATAAAATTGAGATCAATTACACTACCAATATTTTTTTTGTGATTAGTTTGTGTGGAAAATTCTGACTCCACAAACTATTGATAGACCCTAGCTATAATACGTATAATATAGAATGATATATAATTGCAATAATTATTATAATTAAAATATTACTGATGGGCTAAGCAATGCACCATTTCTCAATTAATGTGATTATATATATATATATACATATATATAATGTATAAGGCAAATATTCACGTGATTAAGGTGATTGATGATATAATTGTGGGTTTAAATATTTAATGGATTGATGATTAATTACTTGGGGTAAATCAGTTACATATATATAATCATATTAATCATTTTAATTTAAATATTACTAATGGGCTATTAAATGAATATTATTATTTATTTATAAAATAAATAATATCATTTTGGATATTGGATTAATAATTTATTTATTGAATCAATTCAAAGAAAACATGGTTCATTGACTCGATATATAATTTGTACATTATTGACGTGTCTTCTTTTTTATATATATTATTACTAGTATTAATTTGTAGGAATCATTGCAGAATTTTTTACTCCTATATTAAATTACATATCGAAATTCATATTCTGAATAGGTTGTTAGATTAATAAAAATCAATATTAAATCAATTCTGCATATACAATATTGATAGATTGGTTAATAAATATTAATATTCCATATTAAGCAAGTGTATTTGGCGGGAAAAGGGTAGGTTACTAATTATAGTATAACTTTTTATTTTTATATATATTAAGATAAGATAAGATAAGATAAGATAAGATGTCTCGCTTCGCTTTTTTTTTGCCTGTTTACATAATAGTTTTTTGCCATGATTCTTCATCTTACAAAATATGATTTTTGCTCTAGTAGTTCATATACAACACTACGAAAACAAAATATGCATAAGCTAGAGATGTTTATGAAAATGCATAACATAATTAAAATCAATAAACTGTAATATTAAGCCATAAAAAATCAACATAAGTTTTATAAGAAAATAAATTCTGTAAATTTTCTGATTAGAGAATGATGTAACACACCATATATTTATAAGGCCAATAGAATATAAAATAATATGTAAAAATCATAAATGTCAATTATCAATCATAGTATTTATGCTCTTGTCAACTATTTACGGAAATATATAATCTATATATATTTTATATAAAAACAGAATAGTGGGGACAATTTTGACAATTCACATTTTATTATATTTTCTAAAAATATTATGCCCTAATCTTGTATGCTATAAAGCAGTTTTATCATTTTGCACCAGATTAGCAGATTGGATAGGCACAGAGTAAGCATGTACAACATATAAGTCTCCTTTTCTGGGAGCATCAAAGCATATCATGGAGTTCATCTTAAATTGAAAGCATTTATGATTCACATAGCCAAATAGCTTTTGATCAGCTAGTTTAGAGACAGATAGAAGGTTAAATTTTAATTTGGGAACATATCTGACATCATGGAGTGTAATCATGCTTTCATTTTCAAATTTAAGACACACATCACCTCTTTCAATTATATCACAGTGTTGTCCATCAGCTAATGCAACAGATCCAGAGTTTAAGAGTTGCAAATTGTGAAACATGTGCTTGTGTGGAGTGACATGAAAGGTACAGCCAGAATCTATTAGCCACTCAGACTCAAGCACAGATTTAGACACAACATTTGAGAAATTTATGAATTGAAAATCACAATCAGAATGCACCATATAAAGTTCACCATTCTCATGATAGTCATAGTCTTCATCTTTATACACATGATTTTCAGGATGATCAAAGTGCATTACATTATTAGCCTGATTGTTCACAAACCCCCTTCCCCTTTTAGGCTGTTTGTATCTATTTGAGAAGTGCCCTGGTTTCCCACAGTTCTAACAATTCTTTTTGGGTTTGAAATCTGAATTTTGGTGTTGGGGAAAGCTTTGATTTCTGGGAGGGTAAGGAGAGGGGCTATGACCAGAAGTTTGGGTTTGGTTCTGATTTATGGGATGTTGGGAGTAAATTTCAACAAGATTGTGAGTTCTGGTGTTGCTGGGAAGGTTATGAACATGGTTAAACTCCCTCATGTGCCTCACAGCAGCAATGTCACTTGGATTTTCAGGGTTTGGTCTAAAAGGCTTGTTCACATAAAGGACTTCATTTTGTAAATGCTTAGATTAGACTGCAATTTTTTTTATTTCATTTTCGTTTGCCTTAAGCCCAGAGACTGAGGGGCATACTTTTCAAGGGTGTCATCCCCAACAAGTTTTAAGTCTTTCAGAAGTTTGTTAAAATCATGCATGTTTGAATCTATGTCTTTAGAGGGATCTATTTGAAAAGTCATGAATTGATTTTGTAAAGAATATGCAGACTCTTCAGAATTAGCCACAAACAGAGCAGTCAAAGCATCCCATAGATCTTTAGCACATTTATGATGAGACACTTTCCTTACAACAACACTGCTTAGATTTAATAAAATTGTAGCTCTAGCACCAGCATTCAATTTAACAAGGGTTTTATCTGCTTCATTTTCATCAATTCTTTCAAAAATAGCATCTTGTAGATTTTCTTTTGTCAAAATACACTTAACCCTTATTTGTCAATCACCAAAATCATCCTTTCCATTAAAAGAAACAACACTCAAGCTCGATGCCACAACATTTTCAGTGTTGCTGAAACATCTAGAAGCAGAAGGTCCAAATAGTTTACCCTTTGATAAGGTTAAGAAAGTTGTACCAAAGGACGTGTGATCTTGTATTGGATTTTGAACTTGTCCATTTCTACTTGCCATCTTTTTTGATATGGTTAAGAAACAAGCACTAGCCATTCTTACAAGGGGTCTCGCGTTCCTCTGTAACAACCAGCGGCTTTGTGGAGACAGTAAGGTCTGGTTCTGTTTAGTTTTTTCAATCAACTAGTTTTCGACATTCTATATCTCATGTTAGTCAATCTTTTAAGCCACCAAAGAATTGCTTTAGTAATAGTAGTCAGTTGATGCTATCTGCGCTTATTTCTTGATATATTTTCTGTGTATTTAAATATTTGGATTGGTTTAATCAAAATGATGTTTTGGAGAGTAGCCTTTTTCAGTATAAAAAATCCAAATGGCAAATATCTATATCAGCAAATGAAAGCGGGCTGCTCTGTGTCAGTTGTTGGAGATGGTGTGTTTTGCTAATTGTTGCTACTTTCTGTTTTTTGAAATCTAAACAAAGTTTTATGTAATACCTGAAGTTGAAGATCTGCAATTTCTTTCTTATTTTCTATTAAAGTCCAATAGTTCATCCATGGAGGCTTACTCTTATTCTCCTTCAAGCATAAGTTATAAATGTTAAGCAACATATTTTGTTGAGTAGTAGTTATGTAATATATAAAAGTAGTGGCCCGTACCAATGTTTATTGGAAATTTTATTGTAAATATTTTTAACCATATTAAAATGTTCCTCCCTCTCTTACTTTATATTAAAATTGGAAAGATCATTAAAATATATTTATTTAATTTAGAAATATTGTATAATAAGTAATTAATAATATATTATCATATTCGCTATCGATATAATATTTAAAATATGAATGAAAATATTATTAAAAATATTCTAGTAGCAACAACATCAAATTCAAATGGAATTGGAATACCATTTTATGATGCTTGGCAAATTATCATGTTGATAAATAGAATGAATGGCCAGTAGAAATATTTTTATTGATAAAATCTTTTTAAATAAAAAAAGGCAATCATAAAATATCACATTTCGTTGGTTTTCATTTCTCGTATTCTTCTTTCCAATAATCAATGTCCAGTGATCTCTCACTACACTATTTTTTAACCATAATTATTGTATATGTGCTCAATTTTAAGCCTTTCAATTTTTTTTTTCTGTTTAATTTTTCTCTAGTCATAACTTATGATTGTTGGTATACTACAGTACATTGCTTACTCTTTGCAGAGGAGAGCTCGAGCTATGAATTTGGATGAGGATGATGTTAACATCAATAAGCTGATGTCCGAGCTCGGTTTTGCAATTGAGAATTTATTTATTTTTCGATTTGTATATCTAACATGATTTCAGTATAATTTATAAATATAACACGATTTACAATAATTCATTCGATATCTACTTTAATTTTATCATTTAAAATAAACAGTTACATATATGTCATATATTTAAAGAAATCAAATGTTCTTTAATAGTTGATCATTATAAATTATTATTTATAAAATTACTTTGTTTGAAATAGTCCAATCTTTGATTATAATGTGTATTTTCAATTAATTACTATTTTTTTTTGTTTGTCTAACTATGCAAAATTTATATTTTTATCTAATTATTTTGCATATTTATTGTTCTCTTAATTCTTGAAATTTGAAAACAATGTATATAATAATAATAATAATAATAATAATAATAATAATAATTGAAAAAATAAATAAATATGTGCATCGCACAGGAGAAATACTAGCATTATATGAAAATGGTTCAAATAAAAACGTGAGAAATATGAATCAATCTCAACTCTTTAATAATGACCTAATTGATGAAATATTGAGTGGTGTTAATTTTATGAATATCTTATAAAAATGATCAATTTATATTATGAACACAAAAAAGTAGAGGCAAAATACTCAAAATATGATAGAAATATATATCAACATCGTGATTTGTAGGAAAAAATTTCGAAGTTTGAAAAGAAACTTCAACAAACGCGATTTCAAAATCTATTATTACTTTCTTCACAATCTATTGTATTTTTTCTTCAGAATGCTATATATATAAACAAACATATGTTGCAAAACTTAATTCTGATTCCAAAATATATAAAAATAAATTGATGTTCTGAAACCAACAAAAAGTAAAACAAATAAAACAAATATTTTTTACACCCCCCCACCCCAAAAAAAAGAACGTTGAAGGTAGCCAAAGTTCTCATAGCAATAAAATAGGAAATTCACACGAAACATGGGATTTGATCAATTATTGAATCATCTCAATTTTTAAATTACTACAATATCCCCATTTTATTATAAGTTTTAAGATATCGCAATTCTGACCCATTTAATTAAGATCAATCTTGACCATGAAAATGAAAGAGATCAATGATTAAGATTGGATTCTAGTTTCTACAGGAGAATATGGTTAACATTTGATCCAAAACTTATATATATATATATATATGTATGTATATATATATTAAATTAATTATAATTTAATTATCAAGTTCGGGACTTTTTAACATTTATATAAATTATTTTTGACATATTTATCATGAAGATCATATGCATGCTTGGGAAATCAGTAAAAATATATGATCGCATGCTTACTTGCGTGAACATGAGGTTAGTATTCTTCGTCATCATAGAAATAACAAATTCTTCAATTCTCCGTGATTTTTTCTACTCTTTTCAAATTATTAAGAATTTAAAATTTTATTTGTCAGTTTCAGTGCACATTGCGAGACTGGGTCGCCCTACAAACGCTTAATTAATGGCTTTGACTTTAGATCTCCATTTGCAGTCAATTTCTATACTAATAATATTGTAATATTTGTTCATTTTTATAATAAATATTATTAATACAACGAATTTAATAGTGGGATGTACGTTGCAAAAAACATTTTTGGAATGAGGATCATCATTTCTCATTTATTTCTGGCATATATACTTGAGTTGAACTACAATTTCAAAACACCGAGGATCCTATGATCCGACATTGTTTTTATCCCACCATCAAATTTATTATTTTGATAACATTTATTATAAAAATATTATAATATAATCAATCATAATTAACATTCATTAATACTCTAATAGTGCAATAATCAAATATAAACTAAAAATCAAAATTAAATATTAAAAATAGTTATAAAGTCTAATTGGATACCTAATTAATCATTATAAATTAAATTAAAATTGAAAAAAAATTAATAAATTTGATAGTGAAAAACTAGGCTGGGCTAGAATTTATTTGCCACAATTTCAAGGTTTTGCAAAATTGAGCCAAAACAGAAATTGGATGACAAGACAAATATACAAGAAATGAGCGCGCCATTTTTCATCATTCAAACAACTTCTATGATGTATATTCAGATTAGTGGGAGGCAGAGTTATAATCACCAATAATTGATGTATATTCACATATGTATGAATGTGTGTGTTCATAACTACCGAAAGATAAATAAAATAATAATAAAAAAACACTGGAGAAACGACAAATTAAGTTAGTATTGTTCACAGATAAAATTTCCCATATTATAAGACTTTATATTCAATAAATTAATAATTTAAAAAAATTATTTGTCGGATCAGATCCGCGCGCGACGGGGTCAACAAGAATTATAAAATCGTTAATCTATTTGAAAATGTGACCCAGTCCCCCTAAATGCTAAGTGGGTTTTCGTAGTATGCATATAATCATCAATTATATCTGTTAATTTATTTTAGAAATTAATGTAGATTAACACATAATTACCTTCTAGAGTTGAGCGGACCTCGAGCTTCTCAATTAGTTGTCGAGTTAGCTTGACCATAAACTCAATTAATCGAGTCGAGTCAAGCTTAAACTTTATAGAATCAAACAAGAGTTTGGAGCTGCACAACGTGCTTATACGTACACCCATTATATCATCTCAATTTGTGTAATTAACAAGATTGGTGTTACCAGGAGTATTCAATCTTGAATGAGCATATTAGAAATATACGTGTGTGTGTGTGTGTGTATTACTCTCTTTGTCTTGTTTTGTTTGTTGTTTTAGAATTTTAATCTAGAATTAATAATTAATTTTTTAGACTAATATATCCCTCCCTTTTATATTATATAAAATCTTATTCACTTATATTTTCCTAAAAAGTTGAAAAACATTTCTCTCTCCATATATTTGTAATGTTAAATTTGAGAGAGGGGGTGTTAAAATATATAAAGTAACAAACATTTTAACACAAAAGAAAAAACTTAAAATAACAAACAAAATGAAACGAAGGGGGTACTTAATATTTAAAATTAGTTATTCCATGACTATTTTCATATAGGTGTTATGTACATTTTGTATAATTCTATTCACCTGTATAGGAAAAACAGAAAAGTGAGTTTTGTTATTAAGAATAAAATTACCCTTATTAGACTTTATATTCAATAAATTATGGATTTGAAAATTATATCTGTCAGTTCAGATCCGCACTTCGCGACGGGGTCAACAAGAATTATTAAATTGTTTATCTTTTGCTTAGAGAAAAACCACTTCAATTGAATATTAAATTGTTAACTTAGTTGAAACTTGAAAAATGTGAGCCAGCCCCGAGAAATGCTAAATGGGTTTTCATATTATATACAATCATCAATCAAATCTGTTAATTTATTTCAGAAAATTAGATTAACACCCATAATTTTACGCTTCTAGAGTCATGTGGAACTCGAGTTTCTCATGTAATTATCGAGCACGATTTTGAAATAAACGAGTCAAGTCGAGCTTAAAATAAGGTAAATTCCATATTACTAGTCTGTATTTTTTTGAAAAAAAAAAGCTTGTGTTTAAAATCCTCACTTATTTAACAACATTAATATTAACACATATATTCCATTATATAATTTTCATATTTAAATAAATAAATATTTAAAAATAATAATAAACTTATGAAATGATCATAACAATATAGAGAAGGAAGTGCCATTATTTGCGGCAATATTAATAGACTCTAAAATAAAAGTGAATAAATTTAATTTTTTTAAATCTGGTGACTCGCGCAATGCATTCGTCTGACGCTAACGCGTGCGCTCATGCATTGCGCTCTATAATTAATTTATTTTTTTAGAAACAAATACAAATGTTAATTAAAAAATAAAAATCTAATTTTGAAATAAATATATACTCTAAAATGAAACTATTGAATCCTAAAATAAAAGTGAATTAATTTAATTATTTTGAAAATCGGTGGCTCGCGCAAAGTACTCGCACGGCACTAATGTGTGGGTTCGTCCATTGCGCTCGACAATTAATTCTTTCAATTTAAATATAATACATAATTGGGATTAATAATACTTAAAAAAAAATATAAACCCTAATAAACACAAAATAAACCCCTAAAAAATTTAAAAAAAAAAAACTAAAAAACCCCTAAAAAAACCATGAACCCTAAGAAAACCTAAACTCCTAAATTCTAAACATTAATTAGAATAGAAAAAATCACAATTTGAACTAAATAAACTAGTATAAGATAAATAGCAGACCCGTGTTACTTTAATTTTTAAGAATACATGTGATACTTTTCGGATTTTGAGTGATAATTTTTCGTGTTACACTGATTTTGACGGAAAAAGTTGTACACTAATAAATTACAAGCATCTTAGCTGTGAAAAAAATATTATGAAATAACAACTTAAGCTTTCTAAAACGTAATTGTAGCATGAATTTCTCAATAAAAATATGACCTTACATCACAAAAAAACTATAAAAACCAATTAAAATAAAATTAATCATACTCATCCATGTAACGAATCTAATGAATATGATTTATCAACAAATTACAATTAGTCTTATATTTACAAATAGATGATTCCCTATATCTGCGTGGGTGTGTGTGATTTCGGTTAGCTGTTCATCTTTCAACCACGAGAGCAGTTGGAACCAACTGCCCCCACTTCTTAAAATAGTCAAACAAATTTTATACTTTTAAATTAGAAATTAAAATTTCAAAAATTCATGAAGCATTAGTTTACACACCAGATCACCTGTTGCATTTTCTATTACATTTCATGTTCTCGGCTTTTATTTTTTTATTTTTAATTTATTATGATTTTATTTAATTTAAATTTTTTATTTAGGGTTCATCCATCCCCAATTAGGGTATATTAATATTTTTTTTTAAAAAGTAAAAATTAAATCTAATTATGCAACACTAAGTGGAATAAGAATTGCAACAGAGGATCCATTCCTTCAGTTACTCTATCTAATAATTTTTTTCTCTCAACATAAAATTTCGTCCGTTGTATTTCGATTTTAGTGCACATTTCCTATCCAGTTTGAATAAATTTGTCTTTATTTCTGGTCAACTAACTTATCTAAAATTTCAGATTTGATTCTGAATGGAATCTCAATTAAACAAACGATAATTGCATCAGTGTGTTTCCCATACTGAGCCAAAATGGAAGCACAAACAAACACATTCTTAATTTTCCTATAAATATACAAGAGATACCATATTTGTTTCCACGACTTTTCATAGCCAAAAATGAAGAGAGTGGTTAGCACCAAGAGTGGGAAAGATATTTATGGCCCAAAATGGCAGAACATTGAGCCAAGTAGCAGTGAGTCGGAGGGAGATGATGAGCTTCACTCACCTTCACTCGAATCAACCGGAACTGATCAAATTCCGGTCTCCATCGCTGAAGTTGCCAAGCCAGCATCACCAACAATCACAGGCCATGGAGATAATGATCAAAATCAAATTCCCAAAGGTTGGCAAATTAATTTCCGGGCCAATACTAGACCGTCATAATTTATCGTATATATATGGTTCAAACCCCTTAATAATTTCTTTCTTGGCACTATGTTTTTCGCATTTACTCTTTAGTTGTCATCACATATATATACATGTATTGACGTATATGATCAGTGTGTCCAACGAATTGAAGATGTGTCTATCAACAGATAAGAAAGAATCTATGTATCGAGCCGCATTAAAAGGCCAATGGGTCGATGCTGAAATACTTCTGGCTGAATATCCAAATCTAGATCATGTTTATTTAACAGAAGAGGGTGATCTAGCTCTTCATGTTGCCTCTGCCATGAAGCATAAGGAATTCGTGCAGAAACTAATCAAACCAATGAGTACGAGTGACTTAACTATGCGTGATGGGCGTGGCTACACAGCATGTTGTTATGCCGCTTTATCAGGTGCCGTAGAAATTGCTCGCGTCATGATTGAACACGATGCAGAAACTAGGCCAAATCTGGCCACTGCACACGATGAGAACAATGAGACGCCCCTTCACAAGGCAGCTTTCCAAGGGAATAAGAAAATGGTGTCGTATTTTCTGAAATGCAGTGAAGTTGATGATTTGTCGAACGAAGAATGGTTTGATATTTTGCTTGTCACCATACGCAGTAGAATGTACGGTATGATACATAATCATAGCATATCTTCCCTCTTCTCAGAACTCTGCTAGATCATATCTGCGTGTTTGTTTGAGTACAGAACCTTTCTTTTTAGTCCATGTTGATTTGATTGACCAATTTAATTAATTATGTGAAATTTTCATTATTTAACATTCAATTTCATATCTGAGCAGATGTGGCTTTAGAAATATTGGAAAAGAATAGCTATATTGCTGGGATGGCGAATGAAGAAGGAACAGCTCTGCATCTACTGGCTCGACAAGAAATATCAAATGCAAGGAGCGAATCACTACTGGATTACTTAAAGTTATCAGATAATTTGAGAGACATATTTTATGATGGTGGTATGTATTTACAGTGGTACTTGAACAAAGAAAAAATTTAGCTAGTTAGTCCAGTTCCAAAAAATTCACATAGTTCCTGTGATGTCATTTGAAAAACTAAATTAACTGATTGTAACAGTTTAATTTTGTCTTCATATATGTTTCATTTTAGAAGAGGATGCACCAGATTTTAGCGAATTGGTGAGGGAGCTGTGGAATGTGATGGAAAACATGGGAAAGTCCAGTCTGCTCGAGCTTATAACAAAGCCCCACAATATTCTTCACGATGCCACCAAGGAAGGGCATGTGGGGATTGTAACTATGCTTATTCACGCTTACCCTCAACTTATCAATGACACTGATAGCAATGGATACACTATTTTTCACACTGCTGTCAAATATCGAAACATTAATGTGTTTAATCTCATCTACGAGGTATACCCTATGATAGACTTGAAAACATTAATCTCACAGGATAAAAGCGGTGACAACATTCTGCACTTAGCTGCAAAATTAGCACCACGGAACAAAATGAAATCATCCCCATTTGTGCTGATGCAAGGAGAATTAAAATGGTTCAAGGTGAGAATATACATAATAAAGTGAATTAGAGCTAGCTTGTTCTGTTTTAAGTATTCATCTATGATTAGAACTAACTTGTAAATTAATTGCAATAGGACGTGGAAGAAAGCGTACCACCCTCTTGTGCGATAGTGAGAAACAAACATAAGTTGACTCCGAAAAATTTGTTCTCCAAGGAGCACAAGAGATTGTTGAAAAACAGTGAAACGTGGATGATTAACACTGCGGATGCTTGCATGCTCATCACAACTATATTGCTGTCTGTGATGTTTGCTGCTGCTTTCACTGTACCAGGTGGATATGATCCCCAAACAGGGGAGCCTATACTTGCAAAGAGGCATTGGTTCAAAGTTTTCGCTGTATTCGAAGTATCGGGTATCAGTTTCTCAGTAATGAGTATCGTGATGTTCCGGTCCATTATGGCTTCGAACTTTGCAGAAGAAGACTGTGTGTTTATATTGGCGGAAAAACAGATGTTGGGATTCCAAGCTCTGTTGTGGTCTCTAGTGTGCGCATTCTCAGCTTTCATGTCATCAATTTCATTATTCAACCTGAAAATGAATGATTTGGTGTGGTTTGGTTTCTGCATTTTGTATATTTCTGGCTTTTTTTGGTTTGTAGCAGAATCTACCGCTATATACCTGCACTTTAGGATGAAGAACTCAACCCGCTCAATCAGGCATAACATTTTCAACTACCCTACAGTATCGTTGTTTAATTATACCAGATTGTATAGATTCCAATATAAGGTTTGGCTGGTCTAGAAAAAATAATTATGGACTGCACTGTTATGTAACGGAGCAACCGTTGTGCTTCCGAGCTAGCTTAATCTTGCAATTAGTTTTATTGCATCACTGATGATAGTTTTACTGTAACTAGTAGGGGTCACGTGTGTTGCATGTAATTTGAATGATTTTACAATAAAACAAAGAGTAAATTTTACTTTTGGTCCCGTTAGAATAGGGTCAAACCACTTTTAGTCCCAAAAGTTACTCTTTTAGTCTCAAATGATATTTTTCAGACAATTTTGGTCCCATAAAATATTTTTTCGACAATTTTAATCCCATAAGAGATTTTTTCGACACTTTTAGTCCTAAACTAACTGAGATCTTTGGTAGCTAGACAACAAAAATTAATTTCAAATAGAACGACATGATGCCATGAATTTTGGAACACATGTTGTTTGTTATCACATGCATAAGACACATCTCAGATTTACCCAAAATTGTTAATTTAACACTAAAAATATCGAAAAATATCTTGTGGGATTAAAATTATCGGAAAAATATCTTATGGGACGAAAATTATTTAAAAAATATCATTTTGGAGTAAAAAAGTAACTTTTGGGACTAAAAGTGTTTGATAAACATGGTTTTTGCATGCATTTAGGTGTCTATTTGGATGGTATTTAAAGATTAAGGCATGTATAAATTGGTGTTTGGTTGTTGTTTTGGCTTTTCTTGTGCATTTTCATGTTTTTGCTCTTTGTGTAGAAGTTTGAGCTATAAAAGGGATGCTTTCAAGGTCCAATTTAGTTAGTAGATAAGCTAGAAAAATAGAGGATCGAGTTGGGACATTCTACAACTTGAATCGAGTCAATCGAATGAGAAACGAGCGAGAACGGAGTAAAACAGTGGAGGGTGTCTAAAGCTGCCGAGACATCCGCCGGTCAAACCGGCGATCAGCGGTTTCTAGGGGCGGCTCGGCGGTTCTATACAGCGGAATCCGCCGAGCCAGCCGTGGCTCGCCGGATTTGGCCACCAGTCGGTGGGTTTCTACTTATAGGTCGCCGGTTTCACCGTTTTTCTTCTCCGGATCTGTTTTCACCCCACGAACTTACTTTTTGTGCCGAGTTTTTGATACCTAGTATATATAGGGTTATTATGGATGAAAATAACAGACATTATTCATTATTTTAGAGTTCTCTTTTTACTTTTTAGTCGAGATACACCTGCGGAATTCAACTTTGAAGATTGAAGTTTTATGCAACGAATTTCCCTACGATTTTTCTAATTATGTTATTTAATTTTGTATAATTACTTATAGGGTTTGTAGAATGTATGAAATTATGTAACGACCCATTATTTTTCAAAATTATTATTTATAAATATAGTATTTTTAGTCTTGTCGTTATGATAATATCAGTTAAATAATTTATATTTTTTTTAATCGAGTAGCCAGCAGAGAAAATTTAAATTTTAATATCAGATTACTTAGAATTAAATAAGATATTGAATAAGATATTAAATCCATAAATCCTTATGGGATTAAATCAATTATAAATCAAAAATTATTCTAAAATCTAGAAGCTTAATAATAATAATAATAATAATAATAATAATAATAATAATAATAATAATAATAATAATAATAATAATAATAATAACAAAATAGTTAGTTTCTCCTCAATTCCACGATTAAAAATCAACTGCAGAATAGCAGTTTATTATTTCCCGTCAAAACAAAAAGAAAACTTCATAAACCAATTGAAACCGTTTAAGCCAGAATATTCAGAGAAACACATCCTCAATCAACAATGAAGAAATTCCTTTTTCACATCAAACCTTCCCGTTCATAGCTGCCTTTTGTTTTTCACATTTGAAGCAAGAAGAAAAGCCTACCAATTCATTCAAGAAGTACATCAAAATCATTGTTCGAATTCAAGTTCCAAACAAAATTCAGAGAATATTCAGAAATCAATTATTCCGGCCAGACTAAAAAAAGAAACTCCTGCCACTTTGTAACTGGTAACCATTCAAACTTCCGCAGCAAATCTGTATTCAAATTTATATTTTTAAATGGTTAATTGTTGTATGTGTTATTAGTGATGTCGAAAACTTAAAAAAAAATAGAAATATATAAAATTTCATTACCTGGAGTATGTAGTATCTCTGTTTTGCTTTGTAGAACCGACCCAGAAAATCCTTCAAATTCATGGGAAATGATGTTAGGCCTTTAGATTTAAATCTGATGCTGTGCTTCCTTAATTCAATTCCCCTGTAGTCGAAGGCCATCTTCAACTCAACTTTAATTAGAACTCTAATTGTATGTTCTCGTATTCTACTGGTATTTAGGTGATTTAAATAGGATATTTTGATATTGAAGAATATGGTTTGGGAAGAAATAAAAAACAAAAAGAAATAAAGAAAGAGAAGTAGCAGAGGATGAATCAGATGAAATAAGAGAGATAGACATAAAGAAAGAGAAAGAGAAAGAGAGTAGCAGCGGCGGGTGAATATATGAAATAGAGAGAGAGACAGACTACCGAAAGATTTAGGGAAAAAGTGATTTGGGAATTTAATTCTTAATCCATATTTTGTAGATAAATATTTAAACCTATTTTTCTTGGTTATAATTAGTTAGCCGAATCTTTTAATGATTATATAATAAAACTATTGTGTTGCGATAATTATCAAAGTTAGGAAAAATTAGAAAGAAGTGTAATTAAGTAAATTTTATATCCAATCATATCAAACAAATTCAATTATAACCAACATATTTACATAATTTATTATTTAGAAACGTAAAGTTTCAAAACTTTTAGAGTTTAATCTTTTAATAAAATTAAACATTTTATATCTTAATAACTTTAATTATTTAATATAATTAATTATATTCTCTGCTAGGTGAAGGCGAGTTACTTCCTGCAAATCCTTATCATTTTGTATTGAAAAGTCGAGTCAAAATTCTTCAAAGTAAAGGTGGGGAATTTTATACGCACGTGATTATTTATTATCCATTATATATTGATCTTGTGATTTATTGTTCGACTGAGTGTTTATGTGAAAGTTAAAGTTAAAGTATGCAAGGGACCGTTCATAGGTCCGGGACCGTAAAAGTTGTCCTTGGGTCGCCCACCGTGCATGTGTATAAGCATATACTTGTTCAGAGACCGTTAATAGGTCTGAGGCCGTGATAAGTTGCCTTTGGGCTGACTCCCCACTGTTCAAACAATTATTATTATGTGACATGGCATGAATGTCTGAATATGAGTTACTCGTTTAATATGTTTTGGATAATGCGTATTCTCCACTGAGTGTATTCGTTATACTCATCCCATTATTATAACATTTCAGGTTGAGAGTTTCGGTGATGGTGATGTGGAGATGGATGTGAACTAAGTTTCTATTTAAATATTTAAGTTATTAGACTTGTTTAATTTCTAAACTTTTAGTTGATGTTATGCTTTGTTGGATTGTGGATTTCTAACATTAAAATATTTAGGAGTTTGAATTATTTAAAATCGCTTCCGCACTATGATATATGAATTATTATTATGTAAGTTTCTTAAATAGAAGTTTATTTATGTATTATTATGATTTTCTAGTAATAGTTTTTATGCTATATTTGAGAAAATGTTTTAAATTCTTTTTAATGCATTATTTTATATGTTAGTTTTTATAAAATAAATAGCATTCTATGTTTATAAAATTAGGGTGTTACAAATTATGTATTGATTTAATTTTTTTATCAATTTTCCATTCAATTATATGGTTCAAACATTCAAGTTTAGATTTCTCATGAATGATTAAGGTCATAGTCATTGTATGCTAGCTAATTAATTTGAGTCCTGACGGAGATAATTAATTAATGGGATTAATTGAATGATTTGATACACGTACTTGTGATCTGTAGGAGGTTTTAAATATGTTGATCTATTGAGAATTAACAATTAATCTACAGATGAAAGTAATAGATAAACTATTAATCTACTTTAACCTTAAGACTTGGCGGAGATAGGTAATTAGAATTCTGATCTTCCACCGATAATTGGATTAAATTGGAAGTTGATGAAATTAGATTAATATATGATGGGTTCATGTGTATGCATTCCCTAGGATTAATTATTTTATTTCTTTGATAGTTAATGTTTTTAATCTTGTTTGATTTGCATTTGATTTTATAATTGAATTTAGTAGTTTAATTTTAATTATCTGCCTAGGATTAATTCAACTAAAAAAAATTTAGCCTGGATAATAGAAATCTTTTAGCTTAGTATTCAATGTTAATCGTGATTGCAATCCCTGTGGATACGATACTCGATTCGCTAGCTTTATTGAATTGACATGTGTTAGTTGCAGTTAATTGCATAAAAAATAGTGCATCAACTTTTTGGCACCGTTGCCGGGGACTGTATTTGATTTTTACACTAATATTATTACTGATAATAATTTATTACTTCAGGTAGTTTATGATTAGAAGGTCTACACAGCCACACGTAGATCCTGCTCCCAATTCCCCTGATCGAGCTCATAGACAGAGGAATAAGGAGGAAAGAAGACAAGAAAAGGAGATGGCAGCTAATAACGAGAACGTGGACATGGAAGCATTGGCTAGAAGGCTTCGAGAGATGGAGCAGAGAGTTGCTCGACAGGCTGAGCCCGAACCGCAAGCAACACCTCTAAATCAGCTATATCGGGCACTAACTGATAGGTACTTAGGTGCCGGATGGGGTGGCGGCATCGCCGTAAATAACTTTGAACTCCGTCCAGCACTGATCAACATGGTGGCTGCCGAGCAGTTTAGTGGAAAGGCTACAGAGAATCTAAATGCTCATCTGGACGTATTTTTGGATATTTGCGACACCATCAAGATGAATGGTGTAAGTGATGGCATCATTCGGATGAGGATGTTCGTCTTTTCATTGAGGGATCGAACCAAGGAGTGGTTTAAAAGCCTAGACAAAGAATCCATCACGACTTGGGATCAGATGTGCCAAGCATTCCTCGCCAAATACTTCCCTTCATCGAAAGCTCAGAAAATCATTGCTGAGATTACTCATTTTTCTCAAATGGGGGATGAGTCAATTTATAAAGCTTAGGAGAGGTACAGAGACTTGCTGCGGTCTTGTCCACAACATAGATTCAGTGCTGACCAACAAATCATGCATTTCTATAGTGGTTTGACCAACAACACTAAGAGATTGGTGGACGCCTCAGCTGGAGGATACCTGGTGAATAGAACTGCGACTGAAGTATTGTGGATTATTGAGGAGATGGCGGCTACTAGTTACCAGTGGTCGATGGAGAGACAACAAACAATGCCAGCAGCTATAGTGTCTGATTCCAGAATAGATGAACTGAGGGCCGAGATTGAACTCTTGAAAAAACAAATTCTCGAGGAGCGGCGTGCAACTATGGATGTGAATGTCGTGCAATAGCAAGGTTCTGAATCCTCTACACTTGAAGGTGTTAATTTTGTCAATCAGAGAAACTACAATATTAGGAACTACAACAGAGGCCAGCAAGGATTCCAGAAAAATAACATAGCGTACCATTCAAATAATAGGAATCACCCAAATTTTTCCTATGTTAACCCCAACAACGCCTTGCAACCTCCGGGTTTTGTTACTCCCGCTGTAGGCCCTTCCGAGCCAAAGAAGCCTTCACTAGAAGAGATGATGAGTTAGCTGATTGCTAATCAGAACAGTTTCATTGGGGCCACTGGTACAAAGATCACCCAGATTGAAGGGACTATGAGTGTTTTGTCTAAGCAACTGAATATGTTAGAGGTCCAAGTGAGCCAGTTAGCCAACCAAGTAGCAACTCAGCACAAGCCGGGATAATTCCCAAGCCACACTGAAGTCAACCCGAATGCACACTGCAATGCCATTCAAGTAGTACATGGCGAGTTCAACATCATTCCAGAAATAAAACCAATTATAGAGACGTCTTCCTCTGCCCTAAGATCGACATCTGCTACTCTTGTTTCTACAAATTTTGTTGCTCTTACTACTCCGTCAGTTAAATTCCAAGAGGATGAGAAGATTGATCATATTTTAGATATCTTCAAGAAGGTACACATCAATATCTCTCTTTTAGATGCCTTAAGAAATTTTCCGGGTTGTGCTAGAAGTTTGAAAAAAGCTATCTCAGGAAAGAAGAAGTTGAATAATGTGGAAATGGTACACTTGGTGGAAGAATGCAGTGATTAGCTGCAAAAGAAATTACCATTGAAGATGAAGGATCCGGGCAACTTCACCATTCCTGTGAAGATTTGGAGATCGTATTTTGAGAGAGTGTTGTGTGATTCTGGAGCTAGCATAAATTTGATGCCCTTCAATGTCTACAAGAAGCTGAAACTCAGGGATTTGAAGGAGGTGGAGATGAAAATCCAACTTGCCGATAGATCGTGCACCAAGCCACGAGGAATCATTGAAGGTGTGCTTGTCAAAGTGGATAATTTGGTGTTTCCTACTGACTTTGTGGTGTTGGATATGGCCGAAGACCCTAAGATGCCTTTAATCTTGGGAAGATCGTTTCTTACTATTTGTGAGGCTAAGCTAGATATGAAGAGAGGCTTGATGACTTTGGGAGTTGATAGAAAAAAGGAGTTATATTTCAAAATTCTCCACCAAAAGAAGCCCCGCAGTGTGAAGAAATAAGCTTGGCCAATAGCTTCATGGATTGTATAGATGATGAGAAAGATGAAAAGCCTGTGATAGAGGCACCACAACTCCAGGTTCCTAAAGCTAAAAAGGCGCAGCCGTTTGAGATGTGCATGGTTTTGCAAGATAATGGGGAGTTTTCTGCAGCTCCAGCTCTCAAGAAGACGAGAGTAAAGTTTCAGGTCTTTCAAAAGAAGAATATGAAGGGGGCTATACTAGTTGAAGTTGTGCATGCAAGGCAAGTAGTGGCGGTGCACATCATTCCTAAAAGAGGTAGATCCTGCTGTTGGTTGGAGTGCTGCTTTAGACCTCCTTGACTGTTGAGGTATCATCTAGCTATAGATGTTAAATAAAGTACTGGATGAGAGGTAACCCATCATTTTTATTGCTTTATGTTTATTTATTTTTTCCTTTTGTTTAGTATTTTGTTTTATCGTTCTAACATGTAGAAAGGGTTTTGGAGCACAAAGATAATTTGAGATAGTCCAATGCCGTTTTCAAGATCCTTTCTTCCATATTAGTACGTGGTGAGTTCGTTCCAAACACATTTTTTAGTTGATTCCCTCCAAACTTATTCTCTTTGCAGTTGAATAAGTTTGGGGGAGGGGGATAGATATGATATGTTTGGCACGTTTGTTTTTATTTAGTTGTTAAGGTTCTTTTTTTAATTTTCTTTTGAGTCAGTTTTGATTTAGTTGTTAGTTGAGTCTGTGAGATGCCAATGATATGGAATTGAGTTATTTTTGAAAAATTGAATAAATATGATTTCAGTGATTTATGTGATTTAATATTGAAATTGATCTCAGTTGTGGAGCATTTAATATAACCTGTGAGTTTTGAGCCTTTAACTGTTTATCTATACACAGTTTTATTCTTTGTTGAGTGTTATACATGCCTACTTTGCATCACTAAGACTTGCCTTAGATTCTATTTCGAGATTGCAAATGTGCGAGAGTTTAGACATGATTTTAGGCCATTTGTTGATAGCCACATTATATCTATACACTAGCCTTAATCATGATCCCTTGTTAGCCATTTTGAGCCATAATAGACTTTCTTTCTGTGCCGGATGATAGGAGGTGATGGATAGAGACTGTGGGTATTTGTTTGGGTTGTTTAGTTGAAAAATAAGTGGAAATAAAAGAGACTCGTGTGTTTATTTGATAGTTATTCTCATAAGCTCTCGAAAAGAAAAGAAAAAAAATGAAATAGTCAATGAGAAGAGAAAAAGAAGTAATTGAGAATGTTTGCTTCCATTTAACTAGTTTGTTGATGTGAAAAAAGAACATAAGAGAATGACTGGTTTACACTGAAAAATTGAGTGCAGTATGGAGTTCATTTTTATCTTTTGGTGTTTGTTTGGCAGCACTTTGGTATGGGAGGAAGATAGAATTTTAATGATCCATACTCGGTTTGAATTGAATATAAGGTATAGTGATGTGAATTTATTTGAGTCACCTAGCCATATTTCCCTACCTTAACCAATGTCCCTACATTACAACCTGAGAAAAAGACCTATTTGATCTTTACTTTATCACATAAAAAATTGTGGAGGAATTAGATGATTGGCAAGTCTATAGTTTTACATTTGTATGGTATTGTTTCGATGAGTGAACCTTTCTTTATACACTTGAGAGTTGAGTGATACACTTCCTTGTGAGATTCAAGTGTTACATTGTTGAGATTAATTTTTGCAGTTGAGTTGTGTAGATTACTCTGGTTTTGTTTGTTCTTTATTTTTATTTTTATTTTGAGGCATTGATGATCGAGTTTACTTTACCCCTCCATGTTTATTTTCTTAGTGTTCTCCTCATTGTTCGAGGACAAACAGTGGCTTAAGTTTGGGGGATTGATAAACATGTCTTTTGCATGCATTTAGGTGTCTATTTGGATGGTATTTAAAGATTAATGCATGCATAAGTTGGTGTTTGGTTGTTGTTTTGGCTTTTCTTGTGCATTTTCATGTTTTTTCTCTTTGTGTAGAAGTTTAACCTATAAAAGGGATTCTTTCGAGATCTAATTCAGTTGGGAGATAAGCTAGAAAGATAAAGGATCGAATTGTGGTCATTCTGCAACTTGAATTGGGTCAATCGGATAAGAAACGAGTGAGAACGGAGCAAAATAATGGCTTAAGTTTGGGGGATTAATAAACATGGCTTTTGCATGCATTTAGGTGTCTATTTGGATGGTATTTAAAGATTAATGCATACATAAGTTGGTGTTTGGTTGTTGTTTCGGCTTTTCTTGTGCATTTTCATATTTTTGCTCTTTGTGTAGAAGTTTGACCTATAAAAGGGATACTTTCAAGATCCAATTCAGTTGGGAGATAAGCTAGAAAGATAGAGATCAAGTTGGGGTCATTCTGCAACTTGAATCGGGTCAATCGGACGAGAATTGAGCGAGAACAGAGCAAAACAGTGGAGGGTGTCGAAAGCTACCGAGACATCTGCCGACTGGCAGATAAAACCGGCGATCGGCGGTTTCCAGGGGCGGCTTAGTGGTTCTATACAGCGGAATCCGCCGAGCCAGCCGCCGGTCGGTGGGTTTCTGCTTATAGGTCGCCGATTTCGCCGTTTTTCTTCTCCAAATTTATTTTCAGCCCGTGAACTTACCTTTTGGGCCGAGTTTTTGATACCTAGTATATATAGGGTTATTATGGACGAAAATAACTGACATTATTCATTATTAGAGTTCTTTTTTTACTTTTTAGTTGAGATACACCTGTGGAATTCAACTTTGAAGATTGAAATTTTATGCAACGAATTTCCCTACAATTTTTCTAATTATGTTATTTAATTTCGTATAATTAATTCTAGGGTTTGTAGCATGTATAAAATTATGTATTGATTTAATTCTTCATCAATTTTCCTTCCAATTATATGGTTCGAACATTCAAGTTTAGATTTCTCATGCATGATTAAGGTCATAGTCATTGTATGGTAGTTAATTAATTTGAGTCCTGGCGGAGATAATTAATTAATGGGATTAATTGAATGATTTGATAAACGTATTTGTGATCCGTAGGAGGTTTTAAATCTGTTAATCTATTGAGAGTTAACAATTAATCTAGAGACGAAAGTAATAGATAAATTGTTAATCTACTTTTACCTTGAGACCTGACGGAGATAGGTAGTTAGAATTCTAATTCTCCACCGATAATTGGATTAAATTGGAAGTTGATGGAATTAGATTAATATATGATGAGTTCATGTGTATGCATCACCTATGATTAATTATTTTATTTATTTGATAGTTAACGTTTTTAATCTTGTTTGATTTGCATTTGATTTTATAATTGAATTTAGGAGTTTGATTTTAACTATCTGCCTAGGATTAATTCAACTAAAAAAAAGGTAGCCTGGATAATAGAAATCTGTTAGCTTAATACTCAGTGTTGATCATGATTGCAGTCCCTGTGGACACGATACTCAATTCGCTAGCTTTATTGCATTGACCTGTATTAGTTGCAGTTAATTACATAAAAAATAGTACATCAATGTTTTAACCCTATTCTAATGGGATCGAAAGCGAAATTTACCCATAAAACAAATATATGAAGTACATTAAAATGAATTATTTGAAATACATATGAATAATAACTAGTCGATCATGCGTTAAATTTAATGTTGAATTTTATATCTTCATGAATACAAATTCTTTATTTGTGAAATTCACGTATGAATCAATTTTTTTTTAGAAAACAGAAGGAAAAATAATATTTCATTGTTAATAATTTAAGCTGAATTTATTAAAAGAAATTGATTGACCATGCAATGCTTGATTTAACAATTAGTGTAATTAAATTTTTGAAGTTATATATTTTCTTAAATAAGAAAATGTCTAGTATATAGAAATATTGAACTTTAGGTGTTGCAGTAAATGAATCATAAATAGACATTTTACAGGATTAGTTACACTGGCCTTCGATTCTTAATTATGTTTTGTAAGCCCAATTTTCAATGAGGTTAGTTGCCTTTAAAATCACAACTTTTTATCCAGATTTTTGTAATTTTAACATACATCGAAACTTATTGGTAAATTAGACATCTATGTTATTTTCTGTGTTATTGATAGAATTAGACATAAATGGGGGTAAATTTCACTTTTGGTCCCATTAAAATAGGGTCAAAACACTTTAAGTCTCAAAAGTTACTCTTTTGATCCCAAATAATATTTTTTCGACAATTTTGGTCCCATAAAAAAAAATTCCGACAATTTTAGTCCCAAAACTAATAATTTTGGTGAATTTTAGATGTGTCTCATGCATATGAAAACGAACAACATACATTCCAAAATTCAAGGAATCTTGTCATTCTATTTGAAATCAATTTGTGTTGTCTAACAAAGTTAGTTTAGAACTAAACTTATCGAAAAACTATCTTATGCGACTAAAATTGTTGGAAAAATATCTTATGGGACCAAAATTGTCGAAAAAATATCATTTGGGGCCAAAAAAGTAACTTTTGGAAATAAAAGTGTTTTGACCTTATTCTAATGGGACCAAAAGTAAAATTTAATCCCATAAGTGGAGAACATAGAATCAATATCATTCTCAATGAAGTTGCCTTTATTTAATGATTCTTCCAACTCATCATTTCTTTGAAAAGATAATCCTTGCATAATAAGGTAAGGCAAACAAACAATTGATGCATATAATATCACAATGATAATCAAGACTGGATTGGATCGAGACTTTAACAAGATGCACTTCAATGTGTTGATCGAGCTTGATTCATCAAATCATGACATGCCAATCTACATTTATTATGATCACTGTTATGTTTTCCAACACGATCTCTCAATCTTTTTTGCTTGCACCAAGTATTAAATCCATCTTAAACAAATGCATCATGTCCCTTTTCACTACATGTCGATGAAAAAGGATAACAATATAAACAAAATGTTGCATCTTTTGCAATGCTATATTTCAACCATCTCCTACATTCATCAAACCAAGAAGAAAAAAATTTACGTTTTCGATCCCCGTCTATTATTTGTGGAAAATTGTGATCACGTGGTTGGCATGGACCTTTTAATAAATAAGATCTATGAACCTGCTCTATCAAGTTTGCTGGATAGCTTTTGATGTTAGCTCGTAATCCCGGATAACTAGGAAAACTTTCTAAATCAACGATGAGGATGATGCCTCCATAGTCGGTCGTATTTTGCTTTAAAAGCGTTCCGTTTATCTAGAAACGAAGAAAGTTTAACTTATGTCAATAACTAATTAACAACAAATATTCTATATTTGACACATCATTTTAATCTACACAATACAAACATATTGAATTATAACTATCCTAAACTTTCATTTTAATTTATGTATATAATACATTAGAAAATAAAAAATATATGTACGAAAAATAAATTAAATTAAATACATAAACAAACAGCAAATCATTATCATTAATTATAAATATTCAATCAAACTATTAACTATTATGTTCGAATCACTCCTACCAAGTGATAATTGACAAATATAATTGAAAAGGAAATTAACACAAGCAATTCACTATATAAAATTAAAGCAATTCAATATTGAACTAAATGATAATTTACATACGATAAAATTCACCTTAATCAAGATTAATCTTACTACTCTAATCTCCAAATCTCCAATTAACCCTAGGTTTTGGGGGTGGGACCGCAAGAAGGCTGGGGGGACCACAGGAGAGGAGATGGTTTGAGAAGTTTGGAAGAAAGAAAGTTGGGGGAGGGGTGACCGCAGAGAAGTAATAGGGATTTCAGTTTGTCTCACTCTATTTCTGATTTGCAGGTAAGTATATTTTATTTATTTTTAGATGTAAGAATTATTATTTTTAAATTTCAGGGGTCCAGTGCCACTTTTTGGCCCATAGTGTGTTCGTCGCTGGTTTTAGTAATTTACGTTAATATTGTAATATATGTTAATTTTATGAGGAGCACTTGTGTACATAAAAATGTATATGCGTAGCTTATTTTAGACGGTGCGTGGGCATCACGTGCCTGTCTTTTTTTTTTTTTTTTTCTGAGAAGAAATTTTTATTTTTCTCAGTTTTTTTTTCGAGTTTTAGTTTTTCCTTTTTGTGTTCTTCCCCAAAAATGTATATCCTAAAATAAAATTAGTTAATCTTACAAATAAAGTGAATTGATTTAATTTGTTTGAAATAAATATAAATTTATACCATAAAATGGAATTAATAATTAAACTGTAAACAAAACAAAATAGATCCCTAAGAAAATCCTAAAAAACACAAAATAAACCCTAAAACACAAAATAATCCCTAAAAAATCATGAACCATAAAACCCTAAACTTCTAAACTCTAAACATTAATTGGAATGAAAAAAATCAGAATTTGAACTAAATAAACAAGTATAAGATAGTTAGCATACGACTTACTTTTTAATGATATAAGTGATATACTTTTCAAATTTTGAGTAATACTTTTTAATGTTACTGTTGGTACTGATTTTGCCGAGAATTTTTTTTTGCGGGTTGACCCGCGAATTTGACACGCCCGTCTGAAATAAGGTTTATATACACCTTGTGCATGCAAGTATTTGCCTAATTTTATATATTTATTTTAACGTAGCAATTGCTACTTATGTATTAACTAATGTGGCAATCAATGCATGCGCATGTATTAATTTGATTCAGAAAAACCTTGTATCTATTGATATTATTTGGAGAATAACAACAATAAGAACATCAAATTTAATTAATTCATAAGCATGCGTGTGATGCAAGTGATTGTGGTTAGTTTTCATTGTGGATTGGATAAATTTATTAGGTTGATAATTTATCACGTTAATTTATTATCGTCAATAATTTATTACATTAGTTATTCTAGCTATTACAAAAGTTATTTTCTTATACTCTCTCCATCTCACTTTGATAGACTTGTTTTCCTTTTTGGTATGTCCCGATATATAGGCATGTTTCTATATATATTTAGCTAATTTACTAATATTTACCCCTATTTAATATGTTTAGAGTAGACATTAATTTAATATCAATAATTAAATAGGGGCATATTAGAAAACTTCTTGATTAATTGTCTTTCCCAATGCATTTCTTAATTCCCACGAAAAATTCCAATCAACCTATCAAAATGGGACGGAGGGAGTAATGAATTACTTTAATTATTGAATTAAATTCTGTTAATATACTCATACTAGTTGCTTTTGTTTCTAACATTATCTATATATATATATATATATATATATATATAAAGAGAATGGTGGGGTAATTTAGAAAATTCACATTTTAATTCATTTTTATAAATAAAAATATTTTTTATAAAAATCATAATTATTGAAATGGTTTTTATGATTAAGTGCAAGCAGTTTTTATCAAATCAAAAACTGAAATGAATGACCGTGACCTTTCACTCATCACCGTCGACTATATATTATTCCCCACTTTTTCCCCACCACCCACCGAAGAGCCTCGCCGCTTCATGGTTGTACTTAATTCCCTTCTCCCTTGAGAGTCAATTGTTATTGTCACACCTATAGCTATAGCTTGATTTTGAAAGTGTGTGGAGAAGTCCGAGTAACAATTTATTCAATTAAGACATGTCCCTATTCAATGATAAGTGCTTGGCAAAAAAGTCGAGAAGATGGGAAAATTGAACCCAAAGACGTGTTGGAGGATGTTCACGATAATACATAGAATTTGTAGATAATGATTTTTAATAAATCCCATCTTTTAGTTAATGTATAGTTGGAAACTCAAGGAGAATGAAAACGTCATAACGGGGGTGTCAATGGAACCCTATGCTTTTAAGTCTTTCTTTATTTTCAAAAAAAAAAAAAGTTATTCATTTTTTAGTCGTTGATGGCTAATGATAGAGATTTTTGGTCTCATATTTTATTTTTATTTTTATTTTTCTGACTTTTTTGTCCCGAAACTAACAAATTACTTTACAAATGTTTAATTGAGGATGTTAATTTTGGAACAAAAAAAATTGAAAAATAAAATTTGGGACCACAAAAGTTGAGAACATTATATTATATACATGGTACGTAATCACTTGATATAATATGGATACATGTTGATTTAATTTTTCGAACAAGACATTCAATCATATTTTCATTTTCTAAATATTTTTCGATCTGAATATTTACATTTTTTGCCCTAAATTATATTTTCTCGACTTTTGTGGTCACATATCTTATATTTTTACATTTTTTATTCTAAAATTAACATCGTCGAACATGTGAGTTGTTGAGTTTGAGACCAAAAAAGTCGAAAAAATAAAATTTGGGATAAAACATGTCGAGTGAATAAACATTGAGACAAAAAAAGTCCGATGTAAAACTAAAAGTGTTTTAACCTTATTCTAATAGGACCAAAAGTAAAATTATCATTTATATTATATAAAATAGTACGAGCTGTAAAGAGCAAAACGTGAGTTGTATTTAGAATTGCTCATATTTTGATCTCTTTGTTCTGTTTGGGCCCAATAAGCACAAACCAAAATACAAAAATATTTTTAAAGATAATCACTTATTATTAACCATAATCCAGAATTAATAACAGTTAATAAATAATAATCAAATGATTTTATTTTTTTTCTACCGAAGTTTATTAGTAGTTTGATCGTGAAAATAGGAATAAAATTCAAAGGATATTCCTACTCTCCCCATATTCAATCTCGCAAAAACCGTAATACAAACTATGCATATACCTCTTACTTGTTTTGCTCTATTTTAGAGAAAAGAAATTTGACTATTGCAATCTACAAAAGAAATCTAGACCATCTAATTAATGCAAACGTAGACAAAATTGAATTGGCAATGCTAATGCACATGGGTGGTAATTTTATGGTAAATTCTATGTAATGCATCCCCTCCTGCTGGTTGGTGACACATGTCCCAAACCCACTATTTTTTAGCTATTCGCCGTTCTTTATTTCTTTTGTCCAAAAATAATTAGGGATTATGAATTATATCTTAGTAATAGATGTATAAATATTCAATTTAGATGATTAATCTAAATCAAACATTCAAACAATATAGAAAACGATAAATAGAAAACACAAATAATCAAGGACTAAATGAATTAAACTTGCTGTCATTTTATAATTGTTAATTTTACATAACATAAATTGAATTAAGGAATTTAGCAGCAATTATACAAAGGCAACATTTATATTTATTTTTTTAATTTATAATATTATTTAATTTAATTTAATCAATAATTAATTTATAACATTAGTCATATTCAATCATATACATATATAGCTACTTCAGAACATACGCAATAATGCCATGGGCAGACTTTTCCTTGGCTGCATCAAAAGTCACACCACAGATCCCATTATTTAATATGGGTTGCTACCAGTATTTAGACGTTTCACTCATATTAAATTATTGATTAATCTGAAACATATTAATTTCATTACATCCATTAATTCCTTTCCCAAACAACTATGGAAGGAATTAAACATATTTTTTTTTATGTATTTTGATATTCATTTAAATGATATTTCATGAATAGTACATATATATATCAATTGATATTTAAATAAAATGTTTCATAATTTTGTGCAATATCACGCATTTGCTCTTCGTGTGCTATGAACTTAATTTAGGAATGTATCAAATAGAATATTCTTCGGGCGAATACCCAACTCATTAGTAACAAAACTTGAATTATTAGTTCTGATGATAAATTTGATTTCTTTGATTTCTTGAAATACGTAAATCCTAAAATAATTTGTTTAGAATGCAATTTTGTGAAAATTCATTACTTCATGAAGTATTATTTTTTTTCAAATTAAATATGTATTCTTAAATTATTATGAATGTTTATTTCCTCAATATTAATGCCGTGTAAGTTATATTATTATTTGAGATTGTTTGTTAAATATATTTAATTAAGAGTTAAAAGTTATGAGTTTTTAATTTAATATAAGATTTAGGAATATTTCATATTATTAAAAAGTTAAAAGTTAATAGTTTTTGAATGTTAATTAACATATTAAAAATTAGGGGAATGAAAGCAAAAGAAGTAACAAATCGGTGTTATCAAGCCCGGGAAAAATGTAGAAAAATAGTGTTGCTTACAGAAGTTGAACTTAAATATAAATAGGTAGACAATCACGGGTTGAAATTTCATGTTTTACTTTTCGTATTTCACTCCATGTTTCATTATTAAATTCATGATTTTAATAGTATTTATTATAAAATAAAAATTAATTATAACATAAATAATCATAGTTAACATTTATCAATACAAAAAAGAGTTAAAAAATTATATAACATAATTTTGAAAAAATCGACCATAATAATAAATTATTAATTAAAAATAAAAAATTAAATATTAAAAAAATAATTATAAATCCTAATTGGATGGGGTGAATCTACAAATAATCATAAAATTAAACTAAATCACAAAAAAATAAAATTGAAGAAGAAAAAATATAATAAAAACTCGTAATTTGAAAGTGTAACACAGAGAGTGTAATACGAAATTCCATGTGAGACAATCACTCTCTCACTATTCTTTCGAGTTCAAATTTTCCGTTACACTTCTATATATGTCACTCCATATTTCACTGTAAAATTTATGATTTTATTAATATTTATTATAAAATAAAAATAAATTCTTACATAAATAATCATAGTCAACATTTATAAAAAATAAATGAATTAAAAAAGATAAAAATTTAAAATTTGAATTAATCAGCCATAATAATAAATTATTAATTGAAAATTGATAATTAAATACTAAAAATAATTATAAACCCTAATATGGGGTAGGTGAACCCTAAAAAACAATCTTAAAATTAAACTAAATTACAAAAAATTATAATTAAAGAAAAAATTATATAAAAAAACACATAATTTAAAAATGTAACATGAAGTGTAATAAAAATAATGTAATAGGAAATCTCAAGTGTTTTACATGGTGTGCAAGTAAACGTGGGTCAACCAAAATCCATCTTCTTTTCTGGGCAAAAAATAAAAAATAAAAAATAAAAAACCAAAGGCACCCTGGCCTTCAAATATACAGAATTACGTACAGACGCCATATTTATTCATTCAAAGAACTTTTCCGAATCAAAACAAAATGAGGAGACTAATTAACAGCAAGAGTGGGAGCAGTTATGGCCCAAAATGGCCGAATGCTAACTCAGGTAGTGAGTCGGAGAGTGAAGATGACATTCATTCAGCTCCGGCCAATTCAGCTGAAACTGCTCAATCACCAAATCATGAAGATAATGAAAATCAAACTGGGCAAGGTTTAATTTGTTCTTGCTTTTTTCCAGGTTTAATTTATGTTTTATTTGTATAATAGCATGTATACTGATGATAACCTTGTTTCAGCTCCAGTTCTATCAACTGACACTGTTCAATCACCAAACCATGAAGATAATCAAAATCAAACCGGGCAAGGTGGTTGGCAGATTTAATTTCTGTTTTCTTTTTTCAATTAGTCCCTACGTGTACACGACTGTTTTGAATTGAAAAGTATTGGCATTCGACTATGGTTTATGTTATTTGTTAATCATGTAGAAGGTGAAGCTGAAACTATGTTTCGAGCTGCAATGGAGGGTGAATGGATAGTTGCTGAAAGACTTCTATCGCAAAATCCAAATTTAGCTTGCGATTCTTTAACAAATGAGGGTGAACGAGCTCTTCATGTAGCCGCTTCCATGAAACACGAGAAATTCGTAGAGAAACTAGTGGACTGGATGAATGAAGATGACTTATTGTTGCGCGATGGGCGTGGCTACACAGCATGTTGCTATGCCGCTATGTCGGGTGTAGTAGATATTGCTCGGGTCATGATTGGAAAGAATTCAAATCTAGCCACTGCGCGTGATGAGAACAATGTGACGCCACTCCACCGGGCAGCTTTGTATGGAAACAAGAAAATGGTTTCATACCTATTGAAATCCACTAAAATTGAAAATTTGTCGAATGAAGAATGGTTTGATCTTTTGCTTGTCATAATAGGCGAGCGAATGTTTGGTATGAGTTTTGTCAAATATACAACAGAACTTGATTGATTCACAATAATATATATATATATATATATATATATATAATCTTTAATTAATTACAGGTGTGGCCATAGAATTGGTGGAAAAAAATAATGTTCTTGCTCTGATGGTCAAAGAAGAAAGAACAGCTTTGCATGTATTGGCTCAAATGGATGTATCAAATATTGTAAGCAGAAAATGGAGATTCAAATTGCTGCGATTGTTTTATGGTCAGCATGTTATTGAGTTATTTGGTAAATTCTTATTTATTTATTTATCGTTTTCTACTTTTCTACATTAAACTAGGTATTTGAATTATATTCATTGTAGCATTAAGTTACTCCTTTTCCAGAATATCTCATTAAATTCCTCTCATGAACTGATTTTAACAGCATCGATGTCTCCATATTTTATTTTAGGAAAAAAGCCATCAAATTTTGTGAAATTGGCCGAGAAGCTTTGGGATGAGATGCAAAAGATGGAAAAAACTAATCTACTGAAGCTAATAAAAAATCAGCATATTCTTCATGATGCCGCGAAAAGAGGGCATATGGAGCTTTTAACTATGGTTACTCGCGCTTACCCTCAACTCATATGGGACACTGATAGCAACGGGCACACCATATTTCATATTGGTGTTGCATATCGACAACGCCATGTGTTTAATCTCATCCACCAGGTGAAATGCATGATACATAGCAGAACAATCTCACAAGATCAGGACGGAAACAACATTTTGCATTTGTCTGCCAAACTAAGTCAGAGACCTTTTGACACTGGATTACTTAAGCTAATGCGAGGTGAATTAGCATGGTTTGAGGTGAGAATCAATAACTGAATTAATTAGAACTTGTTTTAATTAGCTAGTTCAAATACACGGCTATAATTAATCTATTAATTAACTATCTCAACAGGTGACCAAGGCAACAGTACCACCCTCTTGTCAGTTTATGAGAAACAAAGATGGACTGACACCAAGAGAATTGTTCTCGAAGGAGCACAAGAGATTGTTGAGAGAGAGCAGAACGTGGATGAGGAACTCTGCAGATTCTTACATGCTCGTTGCGACTATAGTGTTCAGTGTTTTGTTCGCTAGTTCTTTCGCCGTACCAGGTGGATACAATTCCGAAACAGGGAAGGCTATACATTTCGAAAGAAAATGGTTCCAAATTTTATGTGAAATTGAATTATTTGGTCTCGCCTGCTCAGCGATCAGTATCATATTGTTCGGCTCCATCAGGACTACGAGCTTTGCAGAATACGACTTTTATTGTTTCAATGCTTACATTCTCTCATTCTACATAAGCCCACAAGCTTTAAAAGATGCTGCTTCACTTCTTTTTGAAAAGATATATATATATATATATATATATATATATATATATATATATATATTCAACCCCAAATTAACCGTGATCAATCAATATAAAATCAGTAGTACGTAGGTGTTCATGTTAATTAGAATAAATATAAAAAAAATGATCACTACAATTTCTCTAGTTAGTATGTTAGTTCCTCTTGATTGTTCAAAATTTGATCCTATATATGTGAATGCAAAGCAGTATCAAGCGATCTTGCGACGTAGAAGGCAGAGAGCCAAGATGCAGTCTGGAAATAAACTAAAGAAGCCAAGAAAGGTTTGTTGATTTATGGTCTTTATATATATAGTTCTTGATTCTTAATTTGCTTGTGAAACTTAGGTGGGCATGACTTAGTTGGTTGAGTGACGAGTTCGTGATTTTTGTATCATACGAACGTGGATTAATCAAGTGTAATTCTTGATTGTTGTTCAGCCTTATTTACATGAATCTCGGCATCTTCATGCACTGAGAAGGGGCACGCACCTACATCTGGGGTGCACGACTTTTTGTATCATACGACTTTTGTGGTCCCAAATCTTATATTTTTACATTTTCGGTGCACGCACCTACATCTGGGGGCCCTCGCCCAATAGAGAAACAATCTACTCCTTCAAAGTTAGTTTTCGATAAGGACTTGTGCAATATGACCTTTTGAACACTACCCTTCTTCTGAACAACCTTTTGAACACTACCCTTCTTCAATGAACTGGAACCGCATGAACTACCTACGACCCAAGTGCCCACACTTGATCTCTCTTGCAACCTCCGCGAGATTACGATTTTCATCAGCAGCACGGTACCCAAGGTTGTTTGAACTCGATAAACTTAACTACTAGAAATTCACGTTGAACTTAACACAAGAAAAACACTAATAGACAAAAATGAAAAACCTATCAAACTATTACAACTTGACGCTATGGAATTGTAGTATCAGTTCATACACGCGCGCCGTTCGTTGGAGGCTGAACGATCTTCATATAGTAGTCTTGAACTCTTGCCTTCTTCGAGTCTTGCTTTATGAAATTCTTTTCTATGTCGATAGAATTTCTTGCCTTCTTGAGTAGAAACTTTTTTTTATAGATTATGGTGAATCTCCTTGGTCAATCTTCACAAAGGCGGGAACTAATTAACCTAGTGAAATTCAATGACATACATAGCTACTTCAGAACATACGCAATAAGGGCACCTCCAACGGGAGGTGCTTCCTAGACAAAAAGTCATGTGGTAGAGTGATTTTGAAGGTTAGATAGATCGGGACAGAAAGAAGAAATTGAGGTGTGGAAGTGGGCCCCACCGTGTAGGAAAAGCAACACTAGCCGTCCGTTTTGACCTTTTTGTCTCCAAAGTGTGTTCGTGTATATATTCAAAATCAGTATTTTTTGCTATTCAATTTAATCTTACTTTTTTTATTCAAAATTGCAACATTTCGTTTTACAAAGAAAAACACAATTTCTTTGTAAATTGTAGTATTATTTTTTTATGCCACGATAATTGATGACAAACTAAAACCAATCTGGCTATATAGTTTATGAACCAAGTTGGTACATAAGTTTAATCAGCAACCTGACAATTATTCGAGAAGTAACTATTCTTAAATTTTATGATATGAATAATAATAACGTTGTTGGAAATTTTACTTAATACTGGTAATAAGAAAAGATAATCATTTAACGACATACACATACGATAAAATATAAACATATACAACCAAATATATATGAGAGAAGATTTTCAGGCATTTTTTATGGAATGGCATGGTTTTTTTTTTGTAATACTTTTTTATGTTAAGTTATTTTTATGTAATTTTTTTAAAGCGTCATATTCATTTTAGTAAATTATTAATTTAAATTTCATGTAAATAAATGTATACTTGTTCCTCATTTTTCTTTGTTTGATCCATATATATATATATATATATATATATCCAAGAAATTAAAAAGTTATGAATATATATATACATAACCGACATATATATAACTCTTTTTATTTTTTAAAATTTTCCTAAATAGACGTTGAGATAAACAGTAATATTTTTTGTTTTTTAGGGAAAACAACATTATAAATTGAAGGGCAAAGGGTCAAAAAAACACCCGAACTATCTGCCCAATCCCAACTAGACGTACGAACTATTTTTCGGTCCAAATACACACCTAAACTATTTAAAAAATACAATCCCCCCAAACAACTACTCAAAAAAGAACAAACTGACACTTGATATACACCATTAGTTTTTTCCGTTAATTAAAATGTGTCAAACTCAATTCTATCACCTATGAATGTCGATCGGACAAACTGAAATCACCGCCAAATAGCCCACACGATAGAGTTTCAAACCCCTCTTTTAATTTCAAAATCTAACATCAGATCGGTATCAAGATTTAAAATTTAATGCATAATACAAACCCTTGAAATCGATATTTCTCCATATAATTATTCTATCATTTAACAACAATTGACAAATTGAGAGAATAAATAAAAAGCTTATTTCGAGGGCTTTCTAACCATACCACATTAAATGATATTATCGTCCGAATTTATGCTCATTTTATTTAACAGAAAAAAACTAACGGTGTTAAATGAAAAGTGTGAATTTGATATATTTTCAATAGTTAAAGAGGCCGATTGTACCTTTTAAATAGTTTAAGTGTGTATTTGGACCAAAAAATAGTTCATACGACTAGGTAGGACTTGACATATAGTTCGAGTGTTTATTTGGCCATTTGCCCTAAATAGAATTGACCTACTTAATTTTATTATATCAAGTTTACAATTTTCAACAACACGACTTCTCAATTCTCTCACTTCAAATACTATTTTCTATAAAATCAAGAATTTTTTCATCGAAATGGATCGATCCTGATCCAAACACTAATTTCTTTAATTATTCTATCTTCTAAGAAAATTCATCTTGTCGAATGCCAAATATCCGTCCCAACAATTCTTACCCAAATTGGTCAGAAACTCAAGAGCTTTTTGTCACTTTTGTCAAGAGCTTTTAGTGTCCTCAGAATCCGAAGAGAAAAAAGTTTAGAAAAATGTAAGAAACTGCCAGAAAAGATGTTGAATGGGCATTTGAGGTGTTCCAAGCTCGTTGGAAAATGATTAGAAATCCAAGCCGTTTTTGGTTGGAAAATAATTTGAAAGAAATTATATGTTAGCTTGCATTATCTTACATAATATGATTATCAAGGATGATTGAAATACAACAGCCGATTGGACAGACGAATTCGACATCAATGAATCAAGCATCAATTATCTAGAGATGAACTAAGACTTTACCAGAGCATTTCATGACTATCTCAAGAGAGGTTCTGAATTACGTAATAGAGAAAAACATCACCAACTTTGAGCCACCTTGATCGATCACCTGTGGCCAGGCCACTCTATGTTGATAATTAGGAATTTATTAATTTAAATTTTATGTATTTTTAGTTATGTCAGATGTTGTTTGAGTTGTATTTTTTTTTTATAATATCTTTTTCATGTGTCGATTTAATTTGTGTTTTAATTTTAATATTGCTTAATTTTTTTGGAGATTATTTTTAAAATTAATTTATTAATTAAATACATATTTAATTTTAAATATAAAAATAAAATAATGATCTATATATAAAATAAAGAAATTAATAAAATAAAATAAAAGATAAAAGAAATGATATGATAGCGAAACCAATTAATAGTTACTTTTTAGTTAGAATGATGGGTAAAAAATATACTAAATAGATAGTAGATAGTTTCTTGAGTTGTGTAGAATGACTGGAAATGCTCTAATGCCACTAGCAAACTTGGCCAAACTTCAAGAATTTTTCCTTGGCTGCATCAAAAGTCACACCACCCACCCCATTATTTAATATATGGGTCATTCATATTAAATTATTAATTATTCGGAAACATATTAATTTCATTTCGTCTATTAATTCCTTCCCCCAACAACTATGGAAGAAATTAGATACTAACAAACAAAATTGAAAATAATCTGATTTTTGAGTGAATACTGAACTCCCTCAGTGACAAAATTTGAATTATTATTTTTGATGATAAATCTGATTTCCTGAAATCGTAAATCCTAAAATAATTTACTTAGAATGCAATTTTCTGGAAAATGGAAATCTCTCTTTTCTCACTTTTTGTTTAGAACGCAATTTTCTGAAAAATGAAAAAGAAAAACATTTTTTTTTTGAAGTATAAATTTTGATATATTAAATATTAAGAAAGTTGAGAAAATTTCACTTTTGGTCGCATAGAATACGGTACTCTCCCCTTTTGGTCTCATCAATGTCCATTTTGGTCCCAAAGGTTTCGAACTATCAGTTTTTGCCACGCAGTGAAATTTTTCGTTAAATGTGGTGTCGATTTTGATTCCATTTTACTATCAATTTTGGTCCTAAACGAAAATTTTTCAAAATATCTTCAACAATTTTTCCAGATTTTTTCCTAAAGAAAAATTCATTATTATGGTTGATTATTTCAAAATTAAATTATTGTGAAGTAAAAATCAACGGAAATTGTTTATTTAGTTTGATTTAACAATATTGTTTATTAGGGTTCACCACATCTAATTAGAGTCTATAATTATTTTTAATATTTAATTTTTAATTTTCAATTAATAATTCATTATTATGGTTGATTTTTCACAATTAAATTCCCGTGAAGTAAAAATCAAAGGAAAATTATACTTTGATACTTACATTCTGGAGTTTTGCTACAAAAAATTCACATTTAGCGACGGAAGCGTGCCAAGCAAATCCAAAATATTAAAAATATATATAAAATAAAAAAATAAAAAATTATAAAATAAAATAAATCTAAAAAAGTAAAATAAATAAAAATGTTAAAAAAATTATATTCATAATTAATTAGTAATTGAAAAATAAAATATAAAAAGTATTAAAAAGTAGTATATAATATTAAAATTTAAAAATAAAATAAAATTTAAAATATAAAATAAATAAAAAATTAATAATATTAAAAAGATTACTTTCAAATTTATAATTAATTAGTAATTGAAAAATTAAAAATTAAAAATTAAAAATATCAAAAAATAATAAAAAATTGAAAATAATCAAATTAATCCTAAATAATAAAATAAATAAAAATAAATAAATTTTTTAATAAAATATATGAAATTCATAATATGTATTAATTGGAAAATAAAAAAAGTAAAAAATTAAAATTAATTTTAGGTACAGAATTATTCCGTAACTAATGCGTCGCTAAGATTAAAAAACTTATAAAATTAAAAATTAAAAAAAATATTTAACAACGCTTTTTTCCATCTGCAACATAATGATTGAAAAATCTGTCGTTATTCTATCATTAATGTAAAAAAAAAAAAATTTAAGGATTAAGATACGACGTGTATCTGTTGCGAAGTTGGAGATGAAAAAATCGTAATTAAACTTCTCAATCTTAATCTATCTTTAATTTGTTTGTATTTTAACGACATAATATAATTCGTCGTTAAATCTGTCGCCGAATCACGTTTTTTCATGTAGTTTTTTTTTAAAAAAACAATAACCCAATACTTTATAAAAAAATTTAACAAAAAGTACCTCCTTTTTACAAATCTAACATTTGATTAATTTTTCATCTCAAAAATCGTTCATAGCTAATTGCATTTTAAGATTTTTATTTCAAAGAAAATTTCACTTTTGGTCCATACTCTTCAGTTTGGTTCCAAAAGTGGCACACGTGAGTCACGTGCGATGCTCTCCGTCATTTTGATTAACAGGTGTTAAATATTGAGTGATCAAAATTGATACTGTCAAACCTATGAGACTAAAAGTTAGTGATTTTTTGGAAAATGTACCAAAATCGACATCGATGGGATCAAAATAAGAGAGTAGAGTGTCCTGTGGGAGCAAAAGTCAAATTTTCTCTAAGAAAGTTCTATAATTTCTTACTTCCCGAAATTAAAGTATTATTTTTTTAGTATTTAAAAAATATTTAAGAAAATTCATTACTTCATGATTATTTTTTTTCAAACACAATATGTATTCTTAAATTATTATGAATGGTTATTTCATCAATATTGTTGCGTAAGTTATCTTATTATTTCAGATTGTTTGTTAAATATATTTAATTTTGACTTTTATTGATTATAAAAGTGAAAAATTAGGAGTTTTTAATTTAATATAAGATTTATGAATATTGCATGTTATTTAAAAAGTTAAGAGTTTTTGAATGTTAATTATTATTATTAAAAATTAAGGGAATGAAAGCAAAAGAAGTAATAAATCAGTGTTAGGGGAAAAATGAGGAAAATATATACAGTTTTGCTTACACAAGTACTCTCTCACTATTCTTTCTACGGTATGTAAGTAAAAGTCGGTCAACCAAATTTCGTCTTCATTTCTGGGAAATTTACTTGAGCCAAAAAATAAAAAAGCAAAGGCACCCTAAGGTTTGTCCTTTAAATATACAGAATTACAGACGCCATATTTATTCATTCAAAAAACTTGTCCGAACCAAAACAAAATGAGGAGACTAATTAAAAGCAAGAGTGGGAGCAGTTATGGCCCAAAATGGCCGAATGCTAACTCTGGTAGTGACTCGGAGAGTGAAGATGACATTCATTCAGCTCCCGCCAATTCAGCTGAAACTGTTGAATCACCAAATCATGAAGATAATGAAAATAAAACTGGGCAAGGTTTAATTTGTTCTTGTTTTTTTCCACGTTTGATTTGTGTTTTATTTGTATAATAGCATGTATACTGATGAGTGATGATAACCTTGTTTCATCTCCAGTTCTATCAACTGAAACTTTTCAATCACCAAACCATGAAGATATTGAAAATCAAACTGGGCAAGGTGGTTGGCAGATTTAATTTCCCTTTTCTTTTTTCAATTAATCCTTACGTACACGACTGTTTGGAATTGAAAAGTATTGGCATTCTACTATGGTTTATGTTATTTGTTAATCATGTAGAATCAGTGTCTGCTTATTATTTTTTAATAAAAGACCGGTGTATAAACAGGGAATATAACAAGAAGCGTCTCGGATGAAGCAGACACTATGTTTCTAGCTGCAATACATGGTGAATGGATAGCCGCTGAAAGACTTCTGTCGCGAAATCCAAATTTAGCTTACGATTTTATAACAGATGAGGGTGATCGAGCTCTTCATGTTGCCGCTGCCATGAAACACAAGATATTCGTAGAGAAACTAGTAGACCGGATGAAAGAAGATGACTTATTGTTGCTAGATGGGCAAGGCTACACAGCATGTTGTTATGCTGCTCTGTCTGGTGCAGTAGAAATTGCTCGTGTTATAATCGAAAAGAAACCAAATCTGGCCACTGTACACGATGAGAAGAATGAGACACCACTTTACAAGGCAGCTCAGTGCGGAAACAAGAAAATGGTTTCATATCTATTGAAATTCACCAAAATTGAAACTTTGTCGAACGACGAATGGTTTGATTTTTTGCTTGTCACAATACGCGAGAAAATGTTTGGTATGTGTTTTCTCAACTATATGCTAGAACTTGATTGATTTACAATATGACATATATCATCTTCTTTATGACAGATGTGGCCATGGAGTTGGTGGAAAAAATTAATGTTCTTGCTACTGTGGTTAAAGAAGAAAGAACAGTTTTGCATGTACTGGCTCAAATGAATGCATCAAATATTGTAAGCAGCGAATGGGGATTCAAATTGCCGGGATTGTTTTTTGATTTATTAGGTAAAATTTTATTTATTTATTGTTTTCTACTTTTCTACATTAGACTAGCTATTTTTATTATATTCAAGTTTGCAGTATTAAGTTACTCTAGTTCTAGAATATCTCATTAAATTCCTCAAATGAACTGATTTTAACAGGTTGATGGTTGATATCTCGATGTTTCATTTTAGGAAAACAGCCATCAAATTTTGTGAAATTCACCGAGAAGGTATGGGCTGAGATGCAGAAGATGGAAAAATCTAATCTACTGGAGCTAATAAAAAACCAGCATATTCTTCATGATGCTGTGAAACAAGGGCATGTGGAGCTTGTAACTATGATTACTAGCACCTACCCTCAACTCATCCGGGACACCGATAGCAACGGACACACCATATTTCACATTGCAGTTTCACATCGACAGCGTCATGTGTTTGATCTCATCCACCAAGTAAAAGCCATGATATACTCTAGAACAATCTCGCAAGATCAAGACGGAAACAACATGTTGCATTTATCTGCCAAACTAAGTCTAATACCTCTTGACAGAAACAGATTACCCATAGCCGCGCTAATGCAAAGAGAGTTAGAATGGTTTGAGGTGAGAATCAATCAAGTGAATTAATTTTGTTTAAATTAGCTAATTCAAATGCACGACAATGATTAATCAATTAACTAATTACAACAGGTGACCAAGGCAACAGTACCATCCTGTTGTCACTATATGAGAAACAAAGATGGGCTGACACCAAGAAAATTGTTCTCCATGGAGCACAAGAGATTGTTGAGATATAGCGAAACCTGTATGATGAACTTAGCAGATTCTTTCTTGCTCACCGCGGCCCTATTGTTTTTTTCTGAGGTCCTTAGTGCTTCCATCGTACCAGGTGGATATGATTCGCAAACAGGGAAGGCTATACTTTCTAAAAGCCCAACGTTCCAAGCTTCAGGTGTATTTAAATTAATTGCTCTCGCCTCCTCAGCGATCAGTATCATATTGTTCGGCTCCATCAGGACTTCGGGCTTTGCAGAATACGATTTCCTCCATTACTTGCCTCAAATGATGAACATAGGATTAAACTTCTTGTTCGGGTCTCTTGTTTTCGAAGTAGCAGCTTCTGTGTTATCGTTTCAATTGGTCAGTGGGGCATTAACTGACATGGAGTTGATGTGTATTCTGGGCATTTTGTTTTGTGCTTACCTTATCGGGACTTTTCGAGAAATGTTCCTATGGAGTAATACGATGGTGAGGAAGAGTCGGCCCAGCAGGGCAATTTCTATGCTACCTTTCGCGTATTACCCGAAGTGGCACAATAGGGGTTGGGTAGTGTCACAATAGGTCTATTGTGACACTTTTTAAGTGTCACAATAAACCTATTGTGGCACTTCAGGTAATACCCCAGGGGTAGCATAGAAATTGCCGCCGAGCAGGCATACCCTTTTCAACCAGCATCCTACTACCTTTTTTCTTCAGAGAGATTAACTCTGTTATCCCATTTCTATTATATTCCTCCAATGCTTCAATTCAGTTTTCCCATTTTATTTTCTACTTTTGTTTTCTATAAATAACAGTTTTCCCATTGTTAATTTTTACTTTTGTTTTCTATAAATAATAGAGAAAGTAGTATATTACTAGAGAGACTAGGAGTATAATATTGTTTTTAACGATTGTGACAAATTAATTAAATAAAATATTTTAAGAAGACCAATCCGATTTTTTTTATACGCATCACTACTAACTAGAAAGCAACATCAAGCCAACTTTCTTTATTTCCATTTGACAATCTAACTCTATATAACAGTCTGATGCAAAACTTTGTGCCTGATACAAAGAAAAGTATAATTTAATCTAATCTACATAATGGAATCTATAATTATGAGCCAGCAAAAAAATCTAATATTATTATTACAAGAAGAAATCTAGTCAGTTTATATCCTTTCCATCATATATTTAGTCCAGATAAATTTATTGATAAATATTATATTCATATAATATCATTAATTATATTGACATTGAAGAGAAAGATATACCTTTACTAATTATATCATCCACAATCATTTGAATATCTTGAGACGATCTTCAAATTAGTCAGACTTTATTAATTAATAAAAATAAAAAAGAATAGTCACATAATAAAATTATTAATAAAGTGAAAATAGACTATAAAATATTCCATATTGAATAATTAAAATTTGGGTCAAAATTTTATTTCGGGATCAAACTGAGATTTCGAGTATAGTTGTAGGACTAATTTGGACCTTTTCACTTAAATTAAGGGCGTTAGTGACGGATATTAACGGAAATTAGTTTAGGAATTAATGGAGGGATTAACGTTATACTTTTTAAAAAGTTGGAGGATCAATTTGGGTCAATTTTATGTTGGGACCAAAATGAGATTTTTCGCGTATAATTGTAGGACTAAATTGGACCTTTAACAATATTTAAATTAGTTATTTTTTTGTCAAAGAATATAAGAAAAATAAAAACTCGAGAGTCATTACTTATCCGCATATCCACAATTGAATATATCCATAAGTAATTTTGGAAAGAAAAAAAAAATCAATCACTACCATGATTTTCGATAAAATATTTAATTTAAAGAAAAAGGTTCAAGTTGAACCTACAACTATACCTGAAATCTCAATTTAGTCATAAAATAAAATTTTGATCCAAATTGAACTGTTAAAATTAACATATTTATTATGTAAATTCTTTTCCTGCATAAGAATACTATGATATACAAAACCACTTAATTAATGCTAATTCAAATTCTTTTTTTCAACCAAATCTCTTTATAAAAAAACGTTTAGCAATTTACAATTACGATATACTGTATATGAATAATTATGATAAATGTTGTCAAATCAAGAAGAATGACAGATCTAACTGTAAAATAATGTAGACCGTACATCGCACACGTAGCACTAGCATGAAGTAAAAATGAAGTACTGAAATAGGAAATTTGAACAGTGTAGGCACGTATTGAATGGTCCAAAATGCCGACATATTTCACGAACAAATCCTTATTTTAGTCTTCAACGTCGTAAAAAAAAAAGACTTTCAACATTGTTGTTTCTGGCTTTCTGCGCAACTGAGGAAAAAAAAAAAACAGACATGGCATCTTTTGCTGCTGTGATTTCTCTGAAGCACACCATCGAGGGCATCAAATATATGGACCTGGGATCTGCGTTGGGCGCACAAATCAAATCTGCAAATGAACAGCTGGATTTCTTGGGAAATATCCTCAGAAGATGGGATGGTAGCAGGGGCAGCAGCATTAATAGGAGTGTGATTAATGCATTGGATGTAGGAATAAGAGAGGCTGTATTCAAATTACAAGATGTGTTTGATACTTATGTGTTCTATCACTCTCTTCCGCCTAATTCTAGAAGCCGCCTTGACAGTATAACTCCGGTAGACGAGAAGGGCACGATGCAAGAGATCGATTTGTTTTTGAAGACAGTGAAGAAGTTGGGAGACGAGTACATGAGAGCGATACATAACCCATTCCCTGGAGAAGAAGATGACGACGTTGTTTCACCAATACACAATAATTTTGGTGGAAACGGGTCAACCACGATCGGGTTATCGGGTGAATCTGAAAAAATCAGAAATGAGCTTCTAGATGGGAAGCCAGGACAGCAAACTGTCTCACTCTTGGGAATGGCAGGCATCGGTAAGACCCATCTCGCTACACAAATTTATCATCATCCACTCGTTGTTAAGCATTTCGATTTTAAAGTGTGGGTGAGGGTAGGCCAAAAAGGTCACCTGCAAAATATATTTGTGGATATTGTTGCTCAAGTAGAGGATAAGCCTAGAGCACTATATATGGGGGTAGGAATATTTGAATTAAGAGAGCTTTTGAAAAAAAGTTTGCATGGTAGGACATACTTAATCGTATTGGATGATGTATGGAACACAAAGTTCTTCGATTACTTGATACAGTGGCTTCCAGCCGACGGAAATGGGAGGCGAATCTTACTGACAACAAGGCTAGAAGAGGTGGCCAAATGTCATGGCATATCTACCATTCAAAAGATTCGGTTTTTGAACAATGAAGAAAGTTGGAATCTACTTTGGCAGAATGTGTTTGCTGATAAGTCCTTCCCTCCTCAACTCGAGAAATCTGGAAGGAAGATTGCGGAGATGTGTGAAGGTCTTCCTCTTTTGATTCTCCTGGTTGCCAACATCCTTCGTGGACTCGACAAGACTGAAGAGTACTGGAAGAAGGTTGCAGAGAAAAAAACTACTACTTTTACGGATGCATACGATCAAATTTCAAAGGTACTATCTTTAAGCTATGACTACTTACCCCAACGTTTGAAAGTGTGTTTTCTCTATATGGGAGCTTTCCCTCAAAGTTGCGAGATTCTCGCCCCCAAGCTCATTAACTTGTGGACTGTTGAGGATTTTCTCGATCCAATAGAGGATCTGGATCTAGAAGAGATTAATTATCATGAGATGGGCGTTCCTGAATGGCATTATGAGGGTGGTTTTCGTGAACAAAAGCAGCGATCTGAACGTTTTGGTATGGAATGTCTGAAGGGGCTTGTTTCTCATAGTCTTGCTATCGTCTGCAAGCAGAGCTCCGATAATAGAATCAAATCTTCCAAGGTCCATTCGGCCTATTGGTACATGTGCATTAAAGAAGCTAGGAAGAACAAGTTTTTCCATGTCTTAATCAAGTTAAAAGATGATTCCATAGATTATATGGAAAGCCAGCGCCGCTTGTCTGTCCAAAATAACATTTTATTCGGAATCAAAAAGGTGTACGACTCAGTGGCAGCCACATTAACAGCACGTTCACTCCTATGTACCGGTGAAGATCATCAATATCCGGTACCAATATGTTTGAATTTGATGTTGCTCAAGGTGTTGGATGCTCTCTCAATCCGTTTCTACAAGTTTCCAACAGAGGTAGTGAACCTATTGCAGTTAAGATACCTTGCCCTCACTCATAATGGGAAAGTCCCTTCTTCCATATCCAAGCTCCAACAGCTGGAGTGCCTCATTCTCCGTCAACATCATAACATCACATTGCTAAGACATTCAACTTGTTTGCCACCGGAGATTTGGAATTTACAAGAACTTCAGTATCTTCGAATCACGGGAAGCAACCTTCCAAGTGGTGGACGGCTATCAAACCTCTTAACACTTTATGTGAATGCTAATAGCTGCACTCGGAATGTTTTCAGAGGCACCGCGAATCTGAAGAAATTAGGAATTAAAATTGAGTTACAGCCTGACGCTGTAGAAACCTTAAGATGCTTGGAGCATATTGGGCTTCTCAAATGTTTGAAGTCACTTAAATGTGTGGTTGTGAATCCTCGACCGAGGTCTCAATTAGTTGTTGCCCCACCAGATCACCTTTCGAATTTGCCGGGGAGTCTGAAGAAGTTGAGCTTGAATGGTTTAGGATATTCTTGGAAGTACACGAGTTCAATTGGTTCACTGCCAAACCTTAAAGTGCTGAAGCTGCGATGCTCTGCCTTTCAAGGGGCAGAGTGGGAAACAGAGGCTGGACAATTCCGGAGTCTCAAATTTCTGCTACTTGAAGATATGGATCTGGTGCATTGGACGATCGAAAATGATAAGTGCTTCCCATGTCTCCAGGGCCTAATCATCGGGCACTGCTACAAATTGAAGGAGATACCTCGAGGAATCGGAGCAATCCCAACTCTGAAAACGATAGAGGTTGTGGACTGCAGCCCTTCAGTTGTGGCGTCTGCGCACCAAATAAAGGAGAACAGAAAATCTTCTGTTAAAGTTGTGATCAATTCATCATGGAGCCTTAAACGATGACTGGCTGACTCTCAACTGTAAGTTGAATTTATTTACAGCCCTTCATTGTTGTTTACGAACTATTAATTTACTCTTTTTCAATTTCTTCAAAATTTCAGTTGGGTTGAAATCTGAGCTGCGATGCTCTCTGCCTTTCGAGGACCAGAACGGGAAACAAAGGATTCGACGATGAGTGGCTGGACTATATGGATGTGTTTTGCAAATTTTGTTATGCATATTGTAGCCATCTTAACTATGTCCTAGTAATTTTGGTGTTTGGAATTGAGTTTATCTATGTTTGTGCTCATAAACTTCATATTTATGAAGGCTATTTCACATGTTATTACTGCTGAACAATATCTGGTTAAGGGCGGAGACGTTAAACACCAATTTACAGTTTTTTTTTCCTTTGGACACGGCAAAAATCAACACTAAAATGAGGGAGAGGAGAGACCATGGCGTCCCTCTCTCGTATGTGGTATAATTCTTTTTTTTTTTTGTGATGGTAACTCTGATGAGCTTTGTAAATGTGATAGTGAAATTTAACTTCATTTTATGTTGTATTTGGGTACTCAATATGAAGCGCAACGTGTTCTCTGCATCAGTTGCAAATTTTTTATGGCGGCTCTGTCAACAGTCAATTTTTTTCGGCTCGATAAGGGTATGTTCAAGTTCGATTAAAAAACTTGACAAAAAGCTCGGTTAAAGCTCGATAAAAGTTAGATAATAATAAAATTTGTGATCGAGTCTTTTTCTTTTCTTTTCCAGATTTTCTTTAATTATGTTTATTTTTCTTTTATTTTCTTTAAATTAATTACTTAATTATGTAATTGTAGTCATGCTTATTACTCATTTTATTATTTTTTCATTATTAATATAGGTGTATTCAAATTTTAATATATATTTACCTTAATTTGAATTAAAATTTCAAATTATTTTCTAATATAATTTATAAATCATAATTTACTCATGTCTCATTTTATTTTTATTTTATTGATCATTCATTTTCACTTTTTATTTAAAAATTGTATTCATTAGTTAATTAGTAATTTATCTCACTATCCATGATAGCTTATTATTTTTCTTTCAAACTTCAACATATAAATATTTTACAATCATTTTAATTCAAATTCAAATTTCAAAGTGTTTTGTACTATTCAATTTATAAAGTTGGATAATCAATTTTTTATTACATTATTTTTTATCATATAAATCTATTTACATATTCTTATTTTTTGTTTAATGAAATAAGCTTAACTTAATGTTTGTAAATATCATTAATTGATTCCCTTTTTTATGATAATATTAATTCTTAATTTTTGTAAAGTTCATATATATAGTCTATTATTATTAGTTGAATACATTTATCTGATAAATTGATAATATGATATTATATATGTTTATATAAATATAATATATAAATATTTGCATATATTTAAGTTTTGGAGAATTGTTATAAAAATATTTTTTGATTCAATTAACATAATTGTTAATAATTTGGTTGAGTGACTATAATAACAAATTGAAATACATTTGGCTAATGTTTGAATCTTGTTGGGGGTGAAAAATTTATTTTTTTTAGCTTATTTGTCAAAGCTCGATTAAGCTTGATTAAAAGCTCGCGAACTACTCGATAAAAGCTCATTTATAGTCGAACTCGAGCTACTCGTGAGTAGCTCGAGTTCGGCTCGAGAAAATTATGGAGCTCGAAAAAAAATCTCGAATTCGGCTCGTTTAATAAACGATCGAGTTTCGATCGAACTTTTTTCGAGCCGATACTCGAGTGGCTCACGAACAATTTAGTTCATTTACAACCCTATTTGTAATGACACATATTGATGTCACTTTTAGTTGTTGTAACAATAATTTATAGTGCAAAATATAAAACTCATAAGAGACGACATGCTATCACTTAAGATTTAGGGAAATTTACACTTTGATACCTACATTTTGGACACTTTTTCAAAAATGAACCACTTTATTACTATTAGTAAAACAATACCTACTTTTTCAAAATTTTTACAAATCTCACCTCGATCAAATTTACAGTCTAAAATATATATGTGGCATGCCCAACAAATTTATTTTATTTTTAGTTCATAATTGACATGGAATATCCAGGTAATATTTTTTATTGGAGTAAAAAAGCCACGCAAGAATTTCAGCGTGCCACATAGATATTCAAGGCTGGAAATTTGATCCAGGTCAGATTTGCAAAATTTTTGAAAAAGCGGGTACTATTTTGCTAATAGTAATAAAGCAGGTCATTTTCAAAAAAGTGTCCAAAATGTAGATATCAAAATGTAATTTTCCTTAAGATTTTATTATAAGTAATGACATTTGTCATCTCTACTAATATTGTCGCTAAAAAGTTGTTTTTGCTGTAGTGAAATATTACACATTGCCTAAAAAGTATATCTTTGCTACTCTGCCTATATGGGTTTATTACGTCTCAATTAGGGTATATTATTTTCAATTAAAATTTATTTAATCTCAATTACGATTTATATTTAATTAAAAAATTATTATTGTGTTTAGTATATGAGGCCACGCATTAGCGTCGGACGTGTATTTTGCGCCAGTCAGCAAATAAAAAAATTTAATTAATTATCTTTAATTTTGTGGTTCATTGATCCAATTTTAGGGTATATATATATATAGGATATAGATCAAATAGGGACAAACCCTTGGTGTGAAAAGTAGGAACTAATTTCAACCTTTAGATTTTGCTAAATGGATGAATGAGATCAAAAAATTACGGTCATATATATTTGGTAGTTTTTTACTATTCTAATGTGATAAGGGTAATGTTAAAAGTTGTAGAGATATATTATTTTGCAATATTCATCCGTTCATTTTAATAGGAGATATTTAAGGAGATTATTCTCTCTCCAACTTCTCACACAATTTGTACAGACGGTTTCTTCATCTTCTTCCAACTGATAGATCAAGGATGGCGATGGCGCAACACTCACACGGCGATTCTCACACGATTTGTACAGACGGTTTCTTCTTCTTCTTCTTCTTTTTCGAACTCATAGATCGATGATGGCGACGATGCGGCACTCACACGGTGATTCTAGCGGCGATGGCGGTTGTTGCACGACACTCACACGGTGATTTTGGGCAGCGACTCAACTTTGGCGATTCTGGGCAGCGACGGTAGTTTTTACCGATGTTTGTTCATAAAATTGTAGGCTATGGTGTAAATGGTGAGGTTTTCTAAATTTTTGTAATTATTTTGTAATAGGTTGTCTGGATTTATTGTCAAAAATCCAAAATTATACATCGTTTGTTTGGGGATTGGTTTTTTGATCGATTTATGTGGCTGTAGTTTGGGTAAATTGATGTTAACTCACGTTTTCATTTTGATTGATTTATCGAATGCTTAGTATTTAATGTTGCATTTCATTGTTTTGTCAAGTGTTCAGTATTAATTCACGTTATAGAAAATATTTAAATATACTATTCATCGGAATTTAGAATGTTGTTAGATAGGAGACTCATGTTAGTTTCAAAGCAATACAATTGTTTCTCATATGAAGCATTTAACTCGTCAATAACAAACATCAACTAAGGATCAGTTTCTAAAATGCAAAATGATAGCAACAGTATGTATTGTTAACATACATCATATAAAGCATTACAATACAGATACAAATTAAGCATTAACAAGTGCAATGCGAATTATTATCAAACTCATACTCACATCCCTGAATGTGAGGAATTCACGTGCATGCACATCATAAGCACAGAATAAAATGATCTAACATATATGTTAATGTTTTGTGTCCAAAGTACAATTAGAAGTAATATGTTTTTCATCTGAAGCAATGAACTGTTAAAAGATTCTGCTAACACTTTGTACCCAAAATACAATTCTAAGCAATACTGGTGAAATACGTAGCATTAATATCAAATGTATAAAGCACTGTTTAAAAGTTTAATAGTGAACGGTTAATGTTACTTATGAAGCATTAATATGAAATGTATGTATGTGTGTGTATATATATATATATTAATTTCAAAAAAAATTAATTGACTAGCGCAGTTCACTCGCCCGACGCTAAAGCTCAGATGAGCGCACTACGTGAGTCGCTGGATAGGAAAAAAAATTAATCAATTCACTTTTTAAGGTTCACTAATTTCATTTTAATTAAAGTATATATATTTATTTTGAAAAAATAAATTAGGCGAGCGTGGTGCATGAGCCAACGATAATTTAATTTTAGAGTTCAATAAGTCTATTTTAAAATATATATTTTTGGGAAAATAAAATATTACAAAATAGAAAATAAAAAAAAAAAGCGAACTTTATGAATCATAGTCAAAGGATTTACGTACTATGTCCATATTCAACTTATAAAGACCATAATACAATCATGCATTCTTGCTTGGCTATAAACTCCAATCTTCCACCCTGTAACCAGCTATATACATCACACTCATATTCCTTATTTGGAACAACCATACCATTAATCATTCAATCGTGCGGTCTAAAAAAATTAAATCATTCTATCATCGGTAAGGAAAAAAATGACATCTTATCTCGAGGAGAAAGTCTATGCTATCCTTGTGATGTTATCCACAATCATATCAATGATTGTGATATGTGGTATGACATTATTTTAATTTAAGTTTTGTAAAAAAGAGAACTCAGGATAGCCACGTAGCACCATCCATATGATTGTGGGTAGTTCTTATTATTAATATTATTATAATTATAATAGGTCAGGAACCTCCAGGTGCCGGAAATAACTTGAAGATGTGAGGGTTAAACTACAATCACTGTTCATTAAATATAAAAAATAAAGTGTCATAGAAGTGGTGAACTACAAAAAAAGAAGAAAAAAATAGTATTTAATCAATCTAATTGTTGCATACAAATCTAGCAAATAAAATCTACTTTAATACAATTAATTCTACCGTTCCATTCATATATAGTTGTTTTACTTTTTTCATATGTCACACAATATAGATTGAGTTCTATATATATTTAGTTCATTTATTAATATATATATATTAATATATATGTATGTATGTATGTATGTATGTATATGTATACACACATATTTAATATGTTTACACTAAGCATTAATTCATTGTCAAATAAATAAATATGAGCATATTAGAAAATTCACTTGTTTAAATATATTTTCCAATAATTTTATTAATTCTAATGAAAAATCGGAGGGATTATTCATACAAATGATGGAGCAAGAGCTGAACAGACAAAATTCTATGGATATTAAGAGGCATCCACAAATATCAATTATGTTAAATTTCACTCCCCTACTTCGATCATAATGTTTGTTGTTTTAATAGTTTTGTTTTATGTCAAAATGTTTATTATTTTAGATATTTTACGCACTCTCTCCCAATATTAACCCTATAAATATATGAAGAGAGAAATTTTTAACTTTTTTTAGTAAAATATAAGTGAATAGGATTTTATGTGATATAGAAAGAAGAGGTATATTAGTCCAAAAATTAATGTTAATTATTGATTAGAATCTAAAAATAACAAATATTATGAAACAGAGAAAGTATTCAATAAATAAGTATAATTCTAATACCACAACAAAATGCACTATGGTACCAAGAGTCGTTTCATTAATGACTGACTCCAAAGGTAATTAAAATAAGATGGACATGTGGCGACATAAATTTTAATTTTAACATAAAGTAATCAAACTCTGCTTAAAAAAAAATTAAATGAATGAAAATTTTAAAACAAAAAAAGATAATAATAATTCAAGGAGGCTTGACCTCTAACCTTACGGTCACACACACTTTAACCAATTAAACCATCCAAATCATTTATCTTTTAGCAAGTGATTTTAAAAAAGAAAAAAAAAGGAGTATTAAAAAAGGGGGGGAAAAACACTACGAGATTCCCTTCATTAGCATTTAGCACATAATTTTAAAAAAGAAAAAAAAAGGAGTATTAAAAAAGGGAAAATATATGAAACACTTTATTTATATATATATATATATATATATATATATATATATATATAGAGAGAGAGAGAGAGAGAGAGAGGTGTGCATTGAAATAAATAGGACCAAGCCAAGCTGCCCAAGCATTAGTTTTAGCCATCACAAAAATAATTATTTACGTTATGCTAAATAAAATAATTAAGATTTTTCTATACAAACATAAAATAGTAGAGGATTCTTTTTGAAAATTGAGAAAATTTCATGTTCAATTCATATGAGAATTTTTTGTGAAAATGGTGGAAATTTCGTGTTTAATCCATATGTGTGTAAAAAGTGTGTGTTAATATGTGAAATAATCTAATTATGTGAGAAAAGTGTGTGTTAAAATAGTTGAAGGATCAAAATAGAGACCAAATTAAACCTTTAAAATAGTTATAGGATCATTTTGAATGAAAAAGATAAATAGGAATCAAAGCGCTCCTACACAAATAGTTACAGGATAAATTAACCTTTGCCCGTTTGTCAATATGTTTCTGACTTAATATGTGTATAGATAGATAGATTTGTGGCCCACCTAGATGGAGTAGTTACATAATAAATGAAGCAATCACCGAGTATCAAATACACAATCAAATTTATGAATTTTTCATCAATTTCAATTCCTCTTGCTGTATCAATTAAAATTTATATTTAATTCAGAAGGTCCTTAGTTCATGTAACACTAATACCATTAATTAGATGTGAGACTGTTATACCAGAAAATCATCCATCGTAAAAATAGATTAATTTATTAATCATTTAACACCAAAATTATTAGTTTTTTTTTTCATTTTTCAACAATTTTAATTTCTTTTGGTTTACTTTAATTTTAAATTATTAATTAGGTTTATTCCACCCAATTAGGGTTTATATTTATTTTTTTAGTATTTAATTTTCATTTTTAGTTAATATAATTGATTATTAGAGTTGATTATTTTAAAGTTAGAGTATAAAATTTTTCAAAATTTATACTATTAGCATAAATATTAATTATAATAGGTTATAATAAATTTATTTTATTTTTATTATAATTATTATAATTTTCACCCCACCCTCTATTGCTTTTCTATGTAATATTTGATGTTGGATGAGTACACGAATATATTATAGGGGACACGAGCAGACCAATTCATGTACTCATCATGCATTAGTTCAAAAATGATATGATACACGAGTACACAAATATGTACAATTGTAGATTCACGAAGCAGTTAAAAAATGAACAAATACATGAATAGACTCGTTCATGAACTCGTGCAACAGTTGAAAATTACACTGCTACATGAGTGCATGAGTATGACTATTCGTTCGCTAATGCATCAGTTAAAAATGTGTTGATACAAGAGTGCACGAGTATGCACACACTTGTACTCGTGCATTAGTTATAAATGAGCTAGTACATGAGTTCACGAACTACTGCACAAAAGAACACCGGCTCGTGTATCAATCGATAAATTTTCGTGCACCAAAGAACAATCATAATTTTTTTTCTCTATTCCAAAGAAATATTCAACAATAATTAAATATATAGAACAATAGAAAAGGAGTTTAAATATGCGAATTATATATATTTTCTACTATTATTGATATTAAAATTTATCAATAATAATTTTAATAATAAATATAGAAGTAAGGGTATATCGTAGAATTTTTATCATACGAATAATTAAAAACATCATTTATTAAGTTAGTTGTGTCTAGAAATAAGCTTGACGAAGCTATAATGGCTATTTGAAAATCTTACTCTAATTAATTATATTTTTCAATATCAAGTCTCGACTTTGTTTGGCTCTCCCAAAGCATAACAGTCGTGGCATGCAAGTACGTATTGATGCGACCAGACGACCCACCATCTGAGTCTTATGAGTTGTCATGTCCTGCCTCATAATAAATTAACCTATAGTAGAAAATTATTATATAGTATTATTTTTCAATGAAATCAAGCATAAGAGCATCCACAATGAGATGTATTTTTAGGTACAAATTTTTTAATATGTACAAAAAATTAAGGTACACCATTGTGAAGGATAAAAAAAAAAGGTACAAATTGTAAAAATGGTATAACTGCATGTACCAAGTATTTTGGAGAAAAAAATTGTGATGTGGTGCCCATTCTCTTTTTTTTTTATTCTTTTCCCTCCTCTCTCTTCCCCCCTCTCTTCACCTACCCGCCTTCTCTCTCTTCTCTCTCTTCCCCTCTCTCTCCACCCACCCACCCACCTCTCTCCATTTTTTTATGCACAGTGGACCCCTTCTCTCTCTCCACCCACCCGATTAGTTCACGGTGGAGCACCGTATACCACAAGGTTGTTTAACATTAAATTAAAACAAAGTTTAACAAATTAAATTGTACATAAAAATAATATATATATATATATATGTATGTATATATTTTATTAAATCAGTGATAAATATGATGGGATCCCAAAAAGGTATGTATGTACCATATGTATAGTGGGTGATTTGAATGGAATGAGTATTTAAAAAAGTAGGTACATAACTTTTAATGTGGCAGTGACGTGGCAAAATTATGTACCAAATTTTGGGTACAGTATTGGAGGTGCTCTAAGTAAATGTTTGGGGATACAACTCCTTTTCCTTACAATCAGCTATAACTAGAAGAGCCGGAAATATCGAGATATCCAGAAACAGAGAGAAGAGGGAAACAAATTAAACTTCTGAACTATATCTATATGACTATATATATACTCAACTCTAGCATAGGAGCGATAGTTATTACATGTTGATTTTATTTTTCGAACAAAATATTCAATCATATTTCCATTATTTACATGTTTTTCGATCTAAATCTGTACATTTTTTGTCCTAATTTTTATTTCAACTTTTGTGGTCCCAAATTTTATTTTTTGACATTTTTTATTCCAAAATTAACATTGCCGAATAGTTGTGAGGTAATTTGTCAAGTTTGGAACCAAAAAAATCGAAAAAATAAAATTTCGGATAAAAAATGTCGAGTGAATAAACATTGACACCAAAAAAGTCAGATGTGAGACTAAAAGTATTTTGACCCTATTTTAATGAGATCAAAAGTGAAATTATCTCTTATACAAAGTAATATGAGTTGTAAAGAGTAAAATGTGAGTTGTGTTTAGAATTTCTTATATTTGGGCCCAATAAGGACAAACTAAAATGCAAAAATATTTTTAAAGATAATCAGTTATTATTAACCACAATCCAAAATTAATAACTGTAAATAAATAATAATCAAATGATTTTATATTTTATACCCACGTTATTAGTACTTTGATCGTAAAATAGGAATAAAATTCAAAGGATACACGCACTCTCATATTCAATTTCGCAAAAACCGTAATACAAACTGGAATCTGCATATACCTCTTACTTGTGTTGCTCTATTTTAGAAGAGTTTTTTTTTTTTTTTTAATAATTACAATCTACAAAACAAATCTAGACCATCTATGCAAATGTAGACAAAATTGAATTGGCAATTCTAAATTGCTAATGCACATGGGTAGTAATTTCATCTATGCATGCTTGTCAGTTGGAAGCATCTCAGTTAGTAGATAAAAAAAATTAGCAAATTTTTTACTTTTTTACTTTTTTTTTTATTAAGGAGAAGTGGTAAATTTTTAAGAAGGTGAAAATTTGTAGAAAAAAAAATCACAGAACCATGTAGTTCTGCATTTCAAACTGGAATTAAGATAGAATAAGTAATTAAATAAGAATTACTGATCTATTACTTACATGATGGAAAACTTAATTATCGTCAAAAGTGTTAATTAATTATGACTCAAGGACATGAGCAGACGAGATCCTCTATTCCAATTTCATGTTTCTTCTTGTATTTCAATCATTGGATTCATGTCATGTGTATTTAATTTTTTTAATGGATAATTTTTTAATATTTTAAATACACATGCCATTAATCTAATGATTGGAAAACAAGACGAAGTACCAAATTGTTTTAAAACTAATTTTAGATACTATAATGTTACCCCTTTTCAAAATATGGATTAAAACTTAAAGTTTGATCACATATATTTTCTGGTAATAAAATTTCCACCTCAGCCAAAACGGACACACGCACATTGAATCTTCCTCATGAAAGTGTAAAATTTCCGAAACTTTACAGGAACCTTCTTTATGCTTTCTGAAATTTTTTTTCTTAAGTAAAAAATTTACTCTATCCAGAAATAAATAGATAGGAAAGGCAAACAAATTAAAACTTCTGAATTTAGTGTGTGTATATATATATATATATATATAGAGAGAGAGAGAGAGAGGGAGAGAGAGAGAGAGAGGGAGAGGGAGAGAGAGTATAGACAGAGAGCTAGAGAGAGAGAGAGAAGGTTGTGATTGCAGAATTGGGAACAAGTGAAGACCTAATTTCCCCTCCTATATAGGCATATTTTTCCGAACTGCGTAAATTACTTCTGTTCTTTAAATTGATGTTATAGTTTTCATTTATGTATACTTTTACTGCACTTAGTTACTTGTTGATTCGTTTAGAGTTAAGAACACTATGTATTTGTGAAAATTCCTGACTAGGAATTCTCTCAATTGTCTCTAGAACAATCTTGAGGAGGGATGAATAATTCAGGTGCATCAGAATCAACTGAAATCGCTAGCCATGTCTCCAACACTCAACATATAAAAGGAGTTACAACTAGCGAAAGAAACTATGATCAGACGGTTCAAGATATCGAAAATCAAAATATGCAAGGTTCGGCTTATTTTTGCTTAGTTTTTATTTTGACTTTGCATGACATCGATCCTTTGTTACAGATTATATTTCTATATCTTGTATTAATTATCTTGAATCATATGATCAGCAGTTGCTATAGAAATAGAAACGCCAATAGTTATGGGAACAAGCTTTAATCAGCAACAGCATACGGTTCAAGATATTGAAAACCGAAATTTGGAAGGTATGAAATATTTTTCTTCCTGAAACATCCTTTGTTACAAATGGCGCTCTCTCTCTTTTATTTTTGCATATATCGTTCGTAAGAAATGCATAACATCATCTTATATACATTTAACTAGTATTACTTACCTTAAAACATGATCAGAATTTGATGGAGCCCCACCAAACTTTGTTCAGCAACAACATACAGTTCAAGATAATGATCCAAATCAAAATAATTGTGAAGGTTCGGCGCATTTTTCTCTGTTATATAATTTCTATTTTCTTGTATTGTTTGTACAAGAAAATCAAAATAATTCATGTGGGCACAAAAATTTCATGAGAAACTGCTCCTAATCCAGGAGTTGATTCCGCAGCACCATCAGTGTCTCTTCGGCTATCGATTCAAGATAATGGAAGTGAAATTTTGGAAGGTAAGCGCGTTAATATTTTTCACGGTGAAATGTATTTTCAACGAGATGTTATAATAATGTGTACTATAAAAATATAGATTATTATAATATAATGAATTATAATTAATATTTATTACTAAGAATTGAGATTTTAAAAGAATGTGTATCATAATTATAAAATAATCAGCACTAATAATAAAATATTGTACCCTTGGCATTCATCCAAGACTTCACTTTCCTCATTCCTTGACTATATTTGTCTTAATTAGCCCCATTGACTTTACAAAATGGCTCACATTGACACATTAATTATGATTAAATATATGAATTGTGACATTGTGTCACAATTCGCAATTTAGTGGGTTTTTTTTTTGGCACTTCTTCCTGTCCCACGTCGCATTTTCACTATTAAATTTATGACTATAATTTAATATATATTATAAAATAAAAATTAATTATAACATAATAATCATTGTCAACATCCTGTCAATCACTTGTTCTTGTATCGCCCATAAATAATGCACCACACCTAACCTGTATTAGTTGTCTCTCGAAACATGATCAGAATTTGATGTAGCCCCACCAAACTTTGTTCAGCAACAACATACAGGTCAAGATAATGATCCAGATCAAAATTCGGAAGGTTTGGCACGTTTTTCTCTGATAATTTCTATTTTCTTGCATTGGTTATACAAGGAAATCAAAATAATAGTGGGCACAAAAATTTGATGAGAAACTGCTCCTAAAGCAGGAATTGTTGCAGCATCAACATCAGTGTCGATTCAAGATAATGAAAGTCAAACTTCGGAAGGTATGAAATGTGTTAATTTTTCTGACTGTGAAATGTATATTTCATTTTTTTAATGTAAAAATTATGCCATCATTTTCCCCAAGTTTCCAAACCCATTCCACTTCTCTTTACCGCTGTCTGCAACAATTTTAGTGTGTGTTTTCTAACGATATTAAATTTTCTATTCACAGAAGAAGTAATATGTGAACTAGTCAGGGAGGCAAATTGAAACAATAGTCGATGAGAGGGCAAGATACGATACTAATAGTCAATGTGATTCCTGGGAAATAGTCAAGATACTATTTGACACTGTTTTCAAAAATTAACTACTAAAAAAGTAATTATAAATTTTAAATGGGTGTAACAAACTCTACCTAATGATTGTAAAACTATACTGAAATTAAAATTGAAGGAAAAAAAATGACCAAAGTTAGCTTATAGAAGACACATAAAATGGACTAGCGGGTATTGTTTTATACTTTGATTTTGAATACTGTTGCTAGCAGAATAGCCTTTTCGGTCCTAGAATTAAATTTATAACTTTCAACAAAAAAAATATAAATTGCTAAATAAATTACCACGTTAATTCCATTCTTTTGCAAATAGGACTCCACATTTATGGTAGAAAGAAAAAACAGAGAGAAACAACTAGTATTGTGGATGAGATCCTCTATTGCATACTCGATTTTTTAGTTTCTTTTAATTTCTTTTATTTCAATTTATTGTACTTTAGTTTAGTTTTACACTTGAAATTTAAAGTTCATTCTAGCTAGCCAATTAAAGTGTATTATAATTTTATCCATTTAGACATTTTTTTAGTATTTAATTTTCATATTTTAGGTATTAATTGATTATTGAAAAATTAAATGCTAAAAAAATTAATAAACTCTAATTGGATATGGACCCTATATAATAAGTATAAAATTAAAATAAATCACAATAAATTGCAATCGAAGAAAAAATGAAAAAAACCTAAGAATCCAGTGTGCAATTGGCAATGCATACAAAAAGTGTAAATGATTTCATAAGGTAAACTTGTAGGTTAAACGCTACTTTCTATATATAGATCTTTTACTAAAATTCCACTTGACCCGTTCGTTTTTTTTTCTTTTTCTTGCGTAGTTAGAATATTTTTCAACAAAATTGATTTTTTTTCCCGCAGCTCCAGGAACTGGAAACCCTTCTGCTCTTGATATTGAATCGATGTATAGAGCTGCATTAGTAGGTGATTGGGCACTAGCTAAAAAGCTTTTGAAGAAAGAACCAACTCTAGCATCCAAAGAGAGAAACTGTTATCTCCCTGATAGAGAAACGGAGAGAAAGTGGTACAGACCTCTCCATGTAGCCATTGCCTTAAAACACGATAAATTCGCGCTAAAACTAATCAAAATGATGAAGGCAGAGGATTTAACGTTGGGAGACTCGAATGAATTAACAGCATGCTCCTATGCGGCTGCTTCAGGGAAGCTGGACATTGCTAAAGTAATGTTAGAAAAAAATCCAGACCTAGTAAAAAAGCATATGCGGGAGGAACTTATATTTTTTGCAATTTTAAGCGGGAAAAGTGAAATGGTTTCATTTTTTCTGGAAAGAATTGGAGTTGATTGTTTGCGTAAAGAGGGTTGGTTTGATTTGTTGCAGAATGCTATTGACTCCAAAATGAATGGTATGATATAGCATGCATGTCCTCTATTTTTAATTGATTAATTTGCCCATTTTACTTTTGTACTTGGATCTTAACAGAATAATTACAAATGTGGAAATATTTTTCCAGCTTATTTATAATTTATGATGAATTTAATTACCATAAATTAACTCCATTAAATCAGTTAGTTTTACGATATAAAGAATGGTACGAGTAATTAATTAATATTTAATAGTGAAGGGTATTCAGAACTATTTATGATCATTAGGTCAACCAAGTCAATAATTAGTGCTTATTTTTTTAAATTGTCTTGTATTTGTAGGTGTGGCTTTAAAAATATTAGAAAGAGATGGTTCTCTTGCTACAATGAGTAACGAACGAGGAACAGCGTTGCATGTGTTGGCTCGACAGGATATATCAGTAGCTAGCACCGGGAAACCGGCAATGGCAGTTGGAAGTAATTTTGGTACAACGTTAAAAGGTGAGAGCTATAGAAATACATACTACTTGCATGTTATAGGCGCTATAGAAGTATTCTTTGGAAGAAGAATGGCTTGAATTATTGCGGACTGCTATAGGCGCCAAAATGTATGGTATGATCGCCAAAACTCCTATCAGTCTTTGTAACTAAAAATGAGCGAAATTAGACGCATCAGACGGGGCGGGTCGCGGGTCAACCCTGATCCGACCTGCCCCGCACAAAAAAAAAACTGGTAAAATGCAGTATCAATCTTTACACTAAAACGTATCATTTAAAGTGAAAAAAGTACCAATTGTATCATTAAATAGTAACTGGTTAGCTACTTATCTTTTATGAGTTTATGTAGTTTAAATTGTGATTTTTTTCATTCCAATTAATGTTTAGACTTTGAGGGGGGAGGGGGTTTAGGTTTTTCAGGGTTCATAGGTTTTTGGGGTTTTTTTTAGGGTTTAGTATTTTTTTGGGGTGTTTTTAGGGGTTTATTTTGTGTTTTTTAAGGTTTTTTGAGGGGTGTTTTTAGGGGTTTATTTTGTCGGTTTTTAGGATTTTTTTTGGGTGTTTTTAAGGGTTTATTTTGTGTTTTTTAGGATTTTTTTCGGTGTTTTTAGGAGTTTATTTTGTGTTTTTTAGGGTTTTTTGGGAATTTTTTAGGGGGTTTATTTCAATTTTTAGGATTCACTAATTGTATTTTATGGTATACAATTTGGGAGGGGGGGGAACACAAAAAAAAACTGAAAAATCGAAAAAAAAATGAGAAAAAAAATAAAAAAATAATTAAAATAAATAAATAAATAAAAATAAAATTATAGCAGGCGCGTGTACTCCACGCGCGTGGCCCACGTGCACACGCGCCTATAGAAAATATTATTTCTTTTAAAGCTGGGCCGGGTCGGGTCAGTCTGATGGACCGGCCCATCAGACTAGTGTATAGGAGACCTCCTCAGTCCTCAGGTATGATATAGCACGTCGTCGATCTATTTAGTTGATTAATTTATGCCCATCTTAATTACATTTGTACTCTTGCATCTTAACTGACAGAAATAATTTTAATTTTAATTTTAATTTCCAGCTTTCTTATAATTTATAATGAATTTAATTACCATAAATTTACTCCATTAAATCAGTTAGTTTTACGATATAATATTTTTACAAAATAAAGAAGGTATTTTTGTAATGATACGAGACTTAATAGTGAAGGATATTCAAAACTATTAATGATCATTAGGTTAACCAAGTCAATAATATTTAGTCCTTATTGTTTTAAATTGTCTTGTATTTGTAGGAGTGGTTTTACAAGTATTAAAAAAAGATGGTTCTCTTGCTACAATGAGTAACGAACGAGGAACAGCGTTGCATATGTTGGCTCGACAGGCAATGGCAGTTGGAAGTATTTTTGGTCACGGAAAAATGCAGCCAGATTTTCGCTTATTGGCAAAGAACCTACTTGAAAAAATTGATGAGCCTAGTGCTCTTAAGCTATTGAGCAAACCAGTACCAATTCTTCATGCTGCAGCCAAAGTAGGGAATATGGAGCTCATACATATGCTTACTCGCGCATACCCTGATCTTATATGGCAGACCGATGACAAGGGACGCTCTTTGTTAAACATTGCGATTGAGTGTCGAGAAGCTAATGTGTTTTCATTCATAAAACGGTTTCATGCTTTGGATATATATTCTTGCTGGTTAAAAGAGGATGAAGATAAAAACAACCTCTTACATTTAGCAGTGAAGTTAGGACCGAGGAAGAATACTATACCTGCTCTTCAAATGCAAAGCGAGTTAGCATGGTATAAGGTGAGTACTCAATTATGAATTACAATTTCAAGTTGAAATTTAATATGTATCATATCATTTATGTATGATGATGATGGATACAGACAGTGGAGGCAATGTTACCGGTACGCTATATCGAGGAGAAAAATAAAGATGAGCAGACACCAAGAGATTTGTTTGTGGCAACGCACGAAAAGTTGTTGGAAGAGAGCAAAGCGTGGATGAAGAGTACAGCAGATTCTTGCATGCTCATCGCGACTATTATTCTCACAGTAGTGTATGCTGCAGCGTTTACTGTGCCCGGAGGAAACAACGAAGCATCAGGGCATCCCATTCTCGTGAAGAGCAAGTGGTTGACTTGTTTCTTCATATTCGAGGCATTGGCTCTCTTCTGCTCCACGATGTGCATCATAACATTCTGGTCCATCACGTGCTCGGGTTTCCAGGAAGATCAGTTTCTTGACATATTACCGCGTCAATTGAGATTGGGTTTTACCGCTCTCTTGGGCTCCTTAATAGGGGCAATCTCGGCTTTCCTGTCAGCATATATGCTATTGGTCGTCCAGGAAAAGGCGTGGCTGGTTAAATCCTTTCTTCTTTTGATTTATGCCATACTTGTCTTAGCCATTTTCTATCGGTTTTTTGAGTTGAGGGCTAAAACGGAACTTCCAGCATGTTTGCTGATGTTCAAAGGAAATCGCCAAGGCCCTTATAGCAGGCGTGATAGGAGTCACCAAGATCCATCCGGATCCGGATCCGGCTAATGGGTCCAATGAATAGGTGGGTGGTTATGACATACGTTAGTTTAATTGTGTTTGGCATTGGTTGTTTAAATTAGTTTGATGGTGCAAGTATGTTTGGAATTACGTTAGTGTTCGTTTTAATGTTGTAATTTATGTTAATTTTATATATTTATTTTAACGTAGCAATTAAGGCTACTTATTGTTATTAGGTTGATAATTTATTACGTTAATTTGTTAACTTCAATAATTTATTACATTAGGTATTCAATTACATTAATTTATTCTATTACATTTGTTATTTTCTTATAATAAATTACTTTAACTAATTAATTAAATTGCGTTAATATATTTGTAACGCCTCAATTTCTTATATCTGAGGCGCTAAGATTAAATAAACTTCTAATTTCATAAACATTTTACCTTTAAAAGACAAAATTTTTATGGTAATTTCTTTAGAAATAAAATCCACCAATCATCGTTTTGGAAGACTTTTCAAACAATCAATTACAAACAAACTTCACAAACGACTAGTCAATATTGAAAGTCTAAAATTTGAACGAATCTGAAATAACGGCGGGACACGTTAAGATTTTTATATTCTTAAATATTCAAAACATTTAGCGGAAGTATAATACGAAAAAATATTGACCAAAATTAACATTCAACATCCAAAATACAATTTTTGTCAAAAGTTTAAAGAACTCATATGTCCACGTCAGTAAAAATATAGTAATTTCTTGATCATATTATTTCCCTTAAAAATCATATTGAAGAATAAAAGAAAAAAAAAGATAATATAATAATAAGCTCAATAAATATTATATATATATATATATATATTATGTAAATTTCATTCCGTGCATAGCAAGAGTGACGTACTAGTCTATGTTAAAACTAAAAAATCTTAGCACAAAAGCAATGTCATTATTCTGTATACACTTTTGTGAGATGATCGGCCCAATTTAATCTGTCAAACCTATCCCCTCACCAGACTCCATCCATAAAATGATTGCTTTTCTCAGTATCCAAAAAATTATATTTTTCATTATTAGAAATAATATTTTTCGATCCTAATAATTACAAATATATCATTGTCTTTTTGTTAATCCAAATAATTACAAACTTGCAACAAAATATTTTTTTATTGAAAATGAATACCGCTACTTTTCAGTATTATAAATAAATTTTCAATATATATAAAAATGATGCTTTTTTCGATCCAAATAATTACAAAAATATCTCCACATTTTTTAAATTGAAATTTACAAAAATAAAAATTATGTTTTGCATGAGTGAAATACTTATAAGTGGGAATATATGGAACTAGCCGGTCAAATTTTAAAAGATTTATTTTAGCCAGGTAACTTTTAAACATATTTTATTTGGCCAGAATTACTATATTACCCCTATATTTATTTTTAACCTATTTCAATTCTCCCCACCATTCAACCGCGCGCCATTCACATTTCACATTTTGAAATGAGATTTTGGAAAAATTTCTCTCTCTTTTACATCTCATCTTCTTCAACACTAATGGAATCTGCAACACTGAAAATTCAAGCGAAGATTTCTCCAAATTCAAGCCGTCGACCTCCGAAAATTCAAGTGCAGATCTCTCTCTCTCTCTCCAGATTAAAAAAATTAATAAATAAAAATAATTAAAAATTAAAAAAATTAAATCTTTAACGACAGATTTTTCCATCTTTAAATTAACTACAAAAAAATCCTTTTACTTGTTTTAACTTTATATAAGTACCTAAATTACGTTTCCTTCAAAAAATAGCAAATTAATGTGACCGTTTTGGAAATAATGTTTTTAATATTGCAATTTACAAAAATAAAAAATAAATTTATGCCTTTGCACGGGTGAAATATATGTATATATACTTAACTAACCAAGATACCCCGATCGATCATATCTTGACTTTGAATTTCTTGAACCAATGTGAAGCATACAAGAAAACAATAAAGAAATAACTATGAAATTAATTAAATAATACCATAATATGTTGTTATGTTATTTTTATATTTCAAAATGTTTAATTTATTATTTCTTAATGTTTTTTCTTCGGGTGTATGAGTGCTTATTTTGTGCTTAGTAATGCTTGATCAATTGGTTTCGTATTTTCATATGACTTTATTTGAGGATGCTATGTTTTGTGTTGTTGTTTTTTTCGTTTCAAATGATTTATTTAATATATCAAAATATTTTCCAAGAGTATTAATGCTTATTTTGTGATTGGTAATACTTTACTATATTTACTTCATTTGATTTTGTATTTATCCACGTGATGTGTTAATTGATAATTGCTAATGTTATTTTGTGTTATATTGATGCTATAATTGATAGTTGGTATTATTTATTCTAGTGTTAATTGATAATTCGTAATGTTATTTTAATGTTATAATAATATTTTAATTGACAGTTCATAATGTTATCTTAGTGATATTTTAAAGAAACTAAAATTAAAATCCTAATATTACTATTTACAATGCTATGTTATCACAAGTATAATGCTATTAATAGGCAGGGATTCTCTAACCTTGATTTTCAATCTGAGTTGTGTGTCGATTTTTTTAATGAAGAGTAAATTAATGTTGCAAAAGCTTAGTTGGTGCCATGGAATGAAAATATAAAATGTTTATTAAGGAAAAAAGAAGCAAATATTTGGTGAGAATATAAAGTGAAACAGTTACAAATAGAAAATTCGATAATCATGGGATTAGATAGTTATTAGGATACGGATTAATACAAAAATGTCGTTTTTAAAAAATTAAACATAAAAAATACCTTTAAAAAAATTAATCATTACTATTCATGTATTTTCTAATATCTCACCATCTTCTCTATCTCTCTCACACACGCACACATTTCATATACATTTTTTACTATATAATTAACTTGTGTTATATTCAATAGTATATTTATTTATATACATGACATTCAAAATATATTTGCATGAATGAATGAATGAATATGTGAGTTTTTACATATCATGAAGTGATTGATAACGTTTAATAGATGTTATTATGTTAAATAATTACAAACATATATTAAATAAAAATTAAAATCAAATGAATTATTTGGTAAAACATTATAATCAGTGGCATGCTTTATTATACTTTACACGTAGATATAACATTTCTAATATTTTTTAATTATATTAAACATGAAAAATTTAATAATTTAACATTTTAATTAAATGAATAGCTAAATCAAACAAAGATTGATATCTATAAGTTCATACAGTCTATTATATTATTTCTTAGAAAGTATAGTACGTCTTTGGGCCGTTGGATATACAATCACAATTAGCATATTTTATAGGTTTCGGACGGAAATCTAGTATAGCATATATATATATATATATATATATATATATATATATATATATATATATATATATATATTACAATCATATCTACAAAATAAATCTAGACCGAGACTGTTAATGGGACCCATTATTGAATTGGTAATGCAATGCATATGGAGGTAGTTCGACATTAATTAAGGAATTAAACACTTCGATTCATTATTGTGAGTGTTGGCACATCTCAGTTGTACGGCTGCTGACAAATTTTGTTTGAAACATTTTCTTGCCGAACTGCTTATTAAAAAAAAGTTACTAGTTGATAAGAAAAAAAAAAAACATTAGCATTTTTTTTTTGTTCAGGAGAAAAGTGATAAATTTTTAAGAAGGTGAATATTTGTAGAAAAAAAAATTCACAAAACCATGTAGTTCTTCCGCATTTCAAACTGGAATTTAAGATAGAAACTAGTACAGTGCCCGTGCGTTGCGCTGATGGAAGTAACGCGGGATGTGAGACATACGTTGCACGGTGGAAGCGAATTGTTATTTCACCGTTGCGTTATTTGCAATACAAATATATTTAAAATTAAAATTATGTTATATTTCTCTGTGATTTTACATATATTGGTATTTAATTTTTTTATAAATTTATAAAATTGATCGCTAATAATTATTAATTTTACCAAAACAATTATTAACACAAATTTTACATGACACACACACACACACACACACACACACATATATATATATATATAATAGGTACTTATATAATTCTTAACATTTTAAATGAATATTAATTCATATTTAAATTATATACAATTTATGTTATGAAAAATAAAAGTCACTATTGAAAAAAAACAATAAAAGCAGGAATTTTACAAATTCTGAAAAACTTCTCTATATACAACATTTGTGGTGGTATTTGTATCATTATCATCAAGTAAGATCTTCAATCCACCACGACTTCTAACCCTTGAAACAGCAACATAGAATTGTCCATGAGTGAATACTGGCTTCTGCAACAATAAACCAACGTGAAACAGTGATTGTCCTTGGCTCTTGTTTATCGTCATTGCATATGAGGGCATCAGAGGAAATTGTCTTCTCTGAAACTTAAATGGCAATCTTGGATCAGCAGGCGTAAGAGACATTCTTGGAATTAGTACCATTTGTTGTGCATTTTGACCACTGAGAAATCTTGCTTCAACAACATGTTTGCCAAGCCTTGTGATCATCAATCGAGTCCCATTACATAAACCATTTGCATGATCTATATTTCTCAACAACATAACAAGAGTACCTACTTTCAAAATTAATTCATGATTCGGAACCCCTGAGCACCTGATACTATTTAAGAATTCCGGAGTATGAATTTCTTGCAGCAAACCCGTATTGTTATCTGAGTGGCATGTCGAGTCAGAACTCAAATACAATCTGCCCTCACCTTGTTCAGAGAAAGCATGTATTGATTTATAGATTCAATCGCATTTAAAGTTGGAGCAAGAATTGCTCTTTCTTCTAGATAAGTTGTATCTATAATATCAGTACCATATGATGGAAAGGTACTGTGAACAATTGCTGAAATTGGATCTTCTGACCATTTCAATACAATATCATCAGGGACGTCAATATTCACATGTCCATCATTTGGGCCACCGATTGTACCGTCTCCAATACCAGCAATCCAATTTGCAAATTGTTCGACCTCAGCAGCTACATCATTAGACCCCAAATTTGACAGTCTTAAATTTTTTGTTAATCTTAAGACTCGGCATTCTTTCCACAGATAAGAAGAATTTATTGTGGCATTAACAATATCTTGTCTGCTTCCTTTGGAATAACTGGTAAGATCTGTCGAAAATCTCCTCCAAAAATGATTGTTTTTCCTCCAAAAATTCAACGTGCATTTGAAGAATCACATACACGCATTATATCTCGAAGTGTTCGATCCAAAGCTTCAAAGCAATATTTGTGCATCATAGGTGCCTCATCCCAAATTATCAGCTTGCATCTAAGAATAAGTTCTGCTAGCGGACTTCCTTGGATAATATTACAGGTGGAATCCTCATTTGGATTTAAAGGTATCTTAAATCTTGAATGCGCTGTCCGTCCACCTGGTAATAATATAGAAGCAATACCACTTGATGCAACATTGAAAACTATTTCTCCTTTTGATCTCAACGCTGCTGATAATGTCTTCCATATGAATGTCTTTCCAGTACCTCCGTATCCATACAGAAAGAACATGTCCCCTGATTCCGATGATATAGCATCCAATACAATTCGATAGACATTGTGTTGTTCATCTGTTAGTTTGCTAACAAACACTTTGTGATCATTTTCCAATTCCGTCCTATCATATCTCATTTCATCATTTATCAATCTATTTTCCTGAGATTGAAAAAAAGTCAGAACTTGGAAATGGCATACCTTCAAATTCTCGTAAAGTCCTTCCAAAACTCTTAATCAACTTTTCAATTTCCACCAGACAATAACTTTGAATTTATTGATCAGTCAAGTGCAATTCTATACATTTATAAGAATAGTTAATAATGGAAGTTAATATATTATGCAAAAATTAAATAAAGATTAAAAAATTATAATTTGAAGTAGCAGGGTGTTGCAGTATTGATCGTTGCTTATATAATATATCATCTGCTAAATACATCCAACAATTATTCCACACAACTTCTGGACGTCTAATTGAATCAGAGGCTAACAATGTAAGAAATAATTATCTCAAAGATTCAGCAGATGACCAATAACTTGCTTCGACAATCCCATCAATAAATTCTTTATCGTCATCTAACAATCCTAAAGCATAACATGCATCTCTGAATGAAGCATATTGCACATCATTAATTTTTCTTATGTCTTCATAACACGTAGGTCCCCGTACAACATTAAGCAAACATCTCAAATAATACATCTCCCCACTCCCCGGAGGAACAAAGAAAATTCTTCCAATTGAGAAATTTTGTTTCCTTGGCACCCATTCTTTTTTAGCTTGTTTCCAAACAAACTTTGTTGGAAATTGAACATAAGTAAGTTTCCGCGCTTCCGGATACTTCTTATTTGCTTCAAACCAAGCTAAAAACATACTTTCATGGACAGTTGGTCTGTTGAGGACTTCATCCATTGAATCAGAATCTTGAAAGAAAACTGTCTGTTCATTTTCAAGATGAAAACTTAATCTCTCAACGGGGGTATTTGTATTGAATTTGAAATCCAAATATTCTCCATGCAGCCTCGCAGGGGGAAATATATCTGCAATCATAATACATACTTATTTCATCAATATTTTTCCCACTTTCATCATCTTTAGTGCTCTGATAAAATGCTGCGGTGACACGATCGTGACCTTTGTTCACATATTTGAACAAATATTTTATTGATCTTGACTGATTGCACCATTCCACATTTATATGGGCAGCATACTTCATCAAAAGGAATCGATTGTGAGGAACCACATATCTATTATCCATCAACATTCCATGTTTCAAAATTGTTCTTCCATTGTCTCTGCGTCTATATATTGGATATCCCTCTTCATCTGTGGTTGTTGTCTCAGTAAAATTTTTTGGAAAATATTTATTGCAGCGACCATTTCTCATGCAGGGTGAATTTTTTTTCGCAACACCACATGGACCATGAATCATGAATTCCTGTACAGCTGTGTAATATTGTGGATCCAGATCTTTATCAGGTATTTCGGCTGATATAATTTGATCAATCACTTCTGATCCTCGATTTTGATCCTCTTTCGATATGAAAAGCAAGATATGCGCATGTGGAAGACCTCTCTTTTGAAATTCAACAGTGTACACAACTAAAATTCAAAATAAAAAAAATTAAATTTTATTAAAATAAAACTTTGAAAGAATAATTTGAATAAAATTAATATATACCTGCTTTAACATTTCCAAAGACATTGTTTTGGCGCAGATCGTAAATCAAATTGTCCAACTTCATTTTGAACACTCGACAAACAATATCGGGACGATCTTCAGGTTTCAATCCTTTTTCCTGCATATATCTTACAATTTCTGGCCACCTTGGATTGCATGTGAATGTGATGAATAGATTTGGATATCCAGCCCACTGACAAATAGCCATAGCATCTTGGTAATTTTGAATCATGTATCGAGCTCCTCCAGTGAATGTTGAAGGCAGGATAACTCGTTTTTCTTGATTTGCGGGATTTCTTTCACCTCTTGTTAGAGCCTCTTCTAAACCTTTGTACACATGACATCTCAATGATTGTTGATGTGTTCGTATGTATAAAAGTCTAGAAGATTCAACCATTGTGTAGGCATCAACAATAAATTGTTGAAATAATCTCCTTGAGCTTAGAATGGTTTTTGCATCACAATCTCTTTCATGCAATCGATATGCAAAATATTCTCTGATGCTGACCATCTTTCTGCCGTTAGTTGCTGAAGAATGCAAATATGAAAATGGTATATCTTCTCTATAACCGTCTTCACCATATGGAAACAAAAGAGGATATTGTAAACCCAAATAAGCTGTATTTAACTCATTAATGCGTTTCAATTCTCCAGTTTGAGTTTCCAAAATTATGTCTCTATCTCCAAAAGACTGATCAAAATCTCCAACAACTAACGCAGCAACTTCAGACACAGTTGGAAGATTATGCATTCTAGCATCGCCTCCACGTCTACCAATAAGTTTCAACTTAACATCAGATTGACCAAGATCTACAATGTTATGCTTTGTCATCCTAAATGACTTCGCAAAAACATTATATTCATCCAACATGCTTTTAAGTTCAGAAACAATCTCTGCATGAAGTGTGCTTAGGCTTTTTTTGTTCCTATATAAACAGAAAATATAAAATTGAATTAGAACGAACGTACATAATATTAAGAGATATATTCAAAAAATTATAATAATAAATATAAATTACCTGACAGAAAGTATTCTATTTGCAACCTCGTTTTCAGTATCATAAATATATAACTGAGCAAACTTTGGTGTAGAACCTTGTGTTGGCAGTAGACTTTCAATCATATGATAATTCTGACCGTGCAGTCGGAATGTCGGTGGAGAATTACCAGTATTTAAACTCAAATCTATCTTGCCTCCCATTGATGTGAAAGAAAACATACTATTGTAGGAACGAATATTATCAAGAAAATGTTTACTCTTATGATCATTTTCACTGAGCAAACTTTCCAAAACTTTAGGAGGCGTTTGAACAGGTGGTAGTTTAATTTTTCCTCCGACACAGCATGATGAGTATTTCGGAATGCGTGAATTTGAATTTTTTGCCAACCTCTCATCATACCAAAAATGTGCTCCACAAAATGAACAAATAAAAACCGGATCACCAAGATCAGAGTAGTCTGAAACTGTTATGAATGTTAAATGTTAAATAAATATTTAATATTATTCATAATTATATTGATAATTGTTGTAAATTCATATATTAGTAAAAAAAATTTAGATAACTCAATTTTTAAAAAATATATGCTAAATTTACAAATAAGAGTATGATTCCCATTTGTATTATTTTGCATTGCTATAAATATTGACAAAATAACAAATTTAATACAAGTAACTTATCAAATAAAAAAATCAAATTTAAAATTTACACAATCATTAACTTACCTGTACAATATTGAGTCCAATTACGATCATACTGTTCACCTAATAAGCGAAATAAATTTACTCACATCAGATTCATATAATTAATATTATAATTTGATATTTAATTTTTGATTTAAATAAAATGCATTTATTACCTATATAAGAAATTTGTGTAACATGTACATCAATTAATTCGTCATCCTCCAGTGATTCATTAAATGTTAAATCAACCATCTGTTCAACCATTTGTTCACTTGTATTTCATTAATTTAATAATGATTTTTGGTATGTAAATTACATAATAATAATAATAATAATAATAGTATATCTTCGAAAAAAATTATATAGTATTGTAAACTTACCAATCCAATATATTCTAAATTTACCAATAGAAGTGTGATTCCCAATTTTTTTTAATTTACTATAAATAATAAAAAAAAATTACAAATTAAATATAAATAAATTATTAAATAAAAAACTAATTAAGATTTGATATAATTAATAACTTACCAGTACAATGTCGCTGAAAATCACGATCATACTGTTGACCTTACATATAAAAAAATTATTAACATGAGATTCATATAATCATTATTATAATTTAATATTAAATTTTAAATTAACATATAATGCATTTAGTACCTATATCAGAGATTTGTGTAACATGTATATCAACTAATTGGTCAACATCCACTGATTCATTAATTGTTAAATCAACAATCTGTTCAGACGAACTTGTTCCTCCACCTGTATTTGAATAATTTAAGAATGAGTTTACATATCTAAAGTAATATGAAAAACATAGTAAAAATATTTTTATTTACATATAAATATATACAATATTGAATTGCAAACTTACCAATAAAATTTAGAGAATCACTAACATCAATTTCTTTGAAGATTGATGATTTTTTTTGGATCAATATGAATGATTTAAAAACCATTAAAAATATAAATCTGATTTATAATTATTAACTTACCAGTACAATATTGCCGCGAATTAGGATCATACTGTTCACCTACTGAGCAAAAAAAATTATTAACTTCAAATTCATATAATCATTATTATAATTTGATATTTACTTTTTAATTAAGATATACTACATTTAGTACCTATATAAGACATTTGTGTGACATGTATATCAATTAATTGGTCAACATCCATTGATTAATTAATTGTTAAATCAACACTCTGTTCAGATGAACTTGTTCCTCCACCTGTATTTGAAAAATTTAAGAATCAGTTTACATATCTAAAGTAATATGAAAAACATAGTAAAAATATTTTTATTTACATATAAATATATACAATATTGAATTGCAAACTTACCATTTAAATTTAGAGAATCACTAAAATCAATTTAATAATGATTTTTGGTATGTAAAGTAATATAAAAATAATAATAATAATAATAATATTTATTGGAAAAAAATTATATAGTATTGCAAACTTACCAATCCGATATATTCTAAATTTACCAATAGAAGTGTGATTCCCAATTTTTTTTAATTTACTATAAATAATAAAAAAAAATCACAAATTAAATATAAATAAAAAAACTAATTAAGATTTGATATAATTAATAACTTACCAGTACAATGTTGCTGAAAATTATGATCATACTATTGACCTTACATATAAAAAAATTATTAACGTGAGATTCATATAATCATTATTATAATTTAAATTTAAATCTTAAAATAACATATAATGCATTTAGTACCTATATCAGAGATTTGTGTAACATGTATATCAATTAATTGGTCAACATCCACTGATTCATTAATTGTTAAATCAACAATCTGTTCAGATGTACTTGTTCCTTCACCTATAATTCAGTAATTTAAGAATGAGTTCAGATATCTAAAATATTATGAAAATAATAATAATAATAATAATAATATTTATGTACATATAAAATATACATTAACGAATTGCAAACTTACCATTAAAATTTAGAGAATCACTAACATCAATTTCTTTGAAGATTGATGAAATAATTTATTTTTTTTGGATCAATATGAATGATTTAAAAACCATTAAAAATATAAATCTGATTTATAATTATTAACTTACCAGTACAATATTGCCGCGAATTAGGATCATACTGTTCACCTAATGAGCAAAAAATATTATTAACTTCAAATTCATAGTAATTACATATCTAAAGTAATATGAAAAACATAGTAAAAATATTTTTATTTACATATAAATATATACAATATTTAATTGCAAACTTACCATTTAAATTTAGACAATCACTAAAATCAATTTCTTTGAAGACTGGTTAAATAATACAATAATTTTTGGATCAATTTCTTTTAGTATTACAATTAACAACCTATTTATTTTTATTCTCAAAGTATAATGGGTAATATATATATAAATCCTACATAAAATATATAATATTAATTTAATTATATAATATTTAACTAAATTATTTAATTATTAACTAAAGTATGTAATTTTAATCACATGGCAAGTGCATTATATGAGATTATATGTTATGGAAAAAGTTATGTAAATAATTTACATTTAATTTATGTAGCTACAATAAGGAATAAAAATTGCAATTAATTAATAATTTCAAATTAATCTTAAAAATAGAGAACACATTATCTGAATTTTTTTTATTTCAATGTTAAAAGGAAAAATGTAGCTAAATAGTTACTAATTGATAATGGGTAATTTTAAATCATCAATTTTACCAAACCAAAAATCCTACATAAAATATATAATATTAATTAAATTATATAATAATTAATTAAATTATTTAATTATTAACTAAAGTATGTAATTTTTATAAAATTTATATTCAATTTTAAATAATTACATAAAATACATAAAAATTTAGATAAATATTGCATAATTATCTAATATTTACGTAAATATTAAAATTTTAAGTAAAGTATTCCACAAATTAAGTAATATTTAATTAGCTAAAAAATTAAATATTTAATTCAGTGAATTTCGTATAGATTAACTAATTATGTAAATTTTGTACTTAATTAATTATATAAAATAATTAATTATTAAAATTATCTAAATTAATAATATATAATTATGGATATCCTTATTTGGGCCATATTTAGTATTTAACAGTTATGATTAAATGGATTTGGGCCAAGATAAAAATACTTTATTTTTATTTGAATTGGGCCGGAATAATAAAAAATTTATTACGCTAATTCATTTTTTTTCTTTTATTAACCTAATCTACAATATATATATATATATATGCGAACACTTCAATTAGGGTTCACTACCCTCATTCCGCCGCAGCTCTATTCTCTCTCTCTTCCGATTTTCTCTCTCTCGCTTGTCTGTAATTTTCAGACTTTTCTCTCGCCTCTCTCTACCGCCTTCATCTTGAAGGTATTTCTTCCGGCAACATCTTCTCTTTTTTGTTCTCAGTATAGATCTGTAACTCTCATCTCATCTCTAAAAGTTTGAGTATTCCATCTGTTCTGGCCGTATAGATCTCTTAGCCTCTGAGTTAGAGGCTTAATCTATGTCTTCTCTTTCTTCCGGGAAGATCTGTAAGTCTAAGTGTCGTCTCATCTCAAAAATTTGAGGGTTTCATCTCTTCTCTGAGTATAGATCACTAAATCTCTCAGGGTTTCATAGATCTACGCATATGTTGAGCTGAGACGGTCGCTTCATCTATCTTTTTACTGTGAAACTCCGACTTCGGCAAAAAAAAAAAAGATAAGTTCCTCACTCTTTTTCTATTTCTATCTCACTGACTAACACACGCGAATATCTACTTTAATATGAAGTTCAGAGGCTAGTAGATGTATTATGTATATATGAAAATCTTTACATATTTCTTTATTTTTTATTTTATTTAAATATGTTTCTCACTGGTGTATTTTTTTTCCTTCAGAATATCGAACTCACTTCTGACTATCTCTAGTTTCTGAAGCTCCGACTGAGGGTTTCATAGATCTACGGATATTTTGCTCTGAGACGGTCGATTCATCTATGTTTTTACTGTCAAACTCCGACTTGGGCCCAAAAAAAGATACGTTCATCACTCTTTCATCCCACAAGCTTAATGTGAAGACTAAAAAAAAGATAAGTTTATATTTTTTTATGTATCTATCTTTCTGCCTAACACAAAAACACATTTTATTTATGTAACACTTAAAAACTCGGATTATATATTGAATATTCATAATATTTATATAATATTTGACCCTGTTATATTCTGCTTCTCACAGGCTATTTTTTAAGTCTCTTCTTTCTGATTATTCTTTTTTTTTCTTTTGCAGAGTGACGCTGTGGTTACTCTGTTCTTTTCACTGTTGTGGACTGAGTGAAAGTGATGCTCTGTATGTGTGACAGTTATGCTCTGTATTTTTATGCGAAGGAGCTACACAGTCTTCCCAATTATCCAAAAAGAGATAAGTTACTGACTTTTAACATATATAAAAATCAGATTTATTTCACTTAATATATATATTGCACTCTCACATAAAAGTATATTTTAGTACATAATTTTAACTTTCATTTAACCTGAAATTGCAGATCATGAATAGACATTTGAACGGGTGTAAGGAGATACTTGAAACACACATTTAATTCAACTGGTATAAATTATTAAATGCAGCTACTAAAGGTATAAATCTTTCCATTTTTTTTGATGAAGAGCATCATCTATGTTTATGTTTTTACTTCTGTCTTCTTCACCATGCAAAAAAGTTATAATATCTTTTGCTTCAATGAGAACATACATATATGCTATTCATACATGCTACTGATTCTGACATATGAAGTCGTTTAGTTTGTTCTTCTCTTTCATGAAAAAACCGATGCTCTGTCTCTGTGTTTTTCATGTTTGCAGTGGTTACAAATGTCCTGTATTGTGATATTTGAATTTTTGAAATTCACTGTATTTTTGAATTCTAATATAACTGGCAGTTTTAAAATTTTTCCCACTGCCCACTACCATGATCATTTTTACATATTTTAGTTTATTTATTAATAATTTATTTCCCTAGTTTAATTTATTTTTTTTAACAGCCGATTTTATTAAATTATTTAAATATTTTTGCATTGTTAATATATTTCCCTGGTTTAATTAATTTTTTGCATTGTTAATATAATTTTAACTGTTGTTCTACTTAAAAGAAAAAATTAATATATTACTTATTTAATATACGTATATGTTTGTATTTATAATTAATTATCCTTTTCTTTTGGTTTATGTAATACACTATTAATTTACTGTTTAAAGTGACATTTATTTATCGCATAAATCTGTTATAATAATGACTTATCATTAGATGTATACTTGAATGTATGTTTGAACGCATGTTTGATATGTTATTTAATTTATAGATGCTTTATTATTATTGTTCATGTTTAATGTTAATGTTAGTGTTATTTAATTGAATTTAATACATCTGTTCATGTGATGAAAAAAATATGTTAGTGTTATTTAATTTAATTTACTTATCCTGTATTTTTTTAATTAAATTTACTGTTCCTATTATTAAAATCTGTTAATGTTGTTTAATTTTATTTAATGTTCCTGTAAATTTTTTATATGCTTTAATGTTTCATAATTTATTTGTATAATATTATTTAGTTTAAATTATATGCATGGTTGTATGCTTTGATCTGTGCTTTTATCTGTCAGATCACACTGTGTGATCTGTGACTGTTCTTTTTTAGAATAGTCTCTGTGAAATCTCTCGGGCAGAGATTTTGGTCTGGGTCATAGTGTTTAACCCGATTGGGCCATGGACTTTGTGTGACCCCCTGCGCCCCCGTTCAAACGGGTGATTTGGGAAATCCACTTACTCTTAAATGGTTCTTGAACGGTTAATAATCTCTCATCCAGATCTTTCGCAGTCATTTAGTTGATATGTCATTATTCTTTAATCTGTTATTTGTTGTTGTGGTTTATTAAACTATTAAACTATCACATATTTAAATTGCATTTTATGTTTAAATTTAATTAAACTAATCTGTTAATTATGTTGTATTTATGAGTTTCATGTTATATATATGCTTGGATGTTTGCAGAAAAAACTTTAAATTTAATTAGACTAATCTGTTAATTATGTTGTATTTATGACTTTCATGTTATATATATGCTTGGATGTTTGCAGACAAACTATTTGTGATATATACATACCGATTGTACAATGTTTCTTAAAACTACTTAAAACCCACGAATAATTTAAACCAAAAGCAATACATGAAAAAATAATGTCCAATGCAAAAGAAATCAAAACGTAAAAGTTTAACCACAGAAAAATCTAAATAAATCGAACATAAAACCTAACATGAATAAATAATGTCAAATACTCTCAAATATCTGCAAAACTATATAAAAAAATAAATTGTTCATGTACTCAAAGCATTAAAAATTTTAATCTAATCCCCTCCAATTCTTCAATTCCGAGAACATTCTTCATCATGTTTCGTTCAACTCACATTTTATCCTTCTTCAGCATTCTTTTGTTTCGCTTGTGGGTAGTGGATGAGAATTCATCAATCAATTTTCTCTTCACATTTTCATCATCCATAACATTGACTGCATTACTCGTGTTTGAGGTGATCTTTTTTGGTGTGAGTAATGAGTCTCTTATCAAATTATCTTGAAACAGCCAAAAAATAAAATGAATTAAATAAACTTTATAATATGTTCTTTAAAAATATATAATATAATATGCATAAATGTAGTATAAACATTAAATATAAATAATTTGTGTATAAAATAATACCTCATCTGCACTTTCATCAATCTGCTCCTTCCCTTTTTTTGATTTGGATGATGATTCCTAAAAAATTAATACGATTTTAGGTAAAGATTTCATATTTGCTCACTAATTTTTTTTTATTAAAATTTGCACCTGATTTAGTGGAGTTGCTCCAACTATACTATCCTCACATGCAACTTTAATAACATTGAAAGGTCCCTTATAATTCATCAACTGCTCCGGCAGGACAATTACAGTAAAAAGACCTTTCTTATTTGTTATGCCTTCAACTTCAGGTGGAAGTATATAAAGTATTTCATCCTATAAAAAAACAGTAAATTAATTTATATTTTAAAAATTTAAATATTCATGATAATTTGACTGAAATACCTCTGTTGATTTTTGTCCAAGTAATTCTATGCATTGCATATCCCACAGCAGAAATGTTGTACTTGCAGTACAATCACTCACTTCAACAGTCAGTTTGTATCTATGTTTTAAAAAAAAATTAGTGATTTAATTTTGTTAGATAAAAATTAAATGAAATACAAAAATTATAAATTAATTAATAACCTATGAAAAGATTGACATTGTTCACAAAAAAATTTTAGTTCATCCTGTGGCTCTAATTCCTTCCGACATTTCTTGCATGCAAGGTATGAAATACCACTAATGTCTTCAATGGAGTTCACAATAGCAAACACTGTGAACTCCCCACTCTGAATTTTACAGAAATTTTGTTATTTTGCAATATAAAAAATTTATTTTTAATTAAAAAAATATTGTAACAAATTTTTTATACTTGCCCATCTCCTAGTATTTGCTTAATTGTTTTGCTGATAGGCTCACAACAAACTGATTGAACAATTTATTTTGAAGATGATGAACCAATCTGAAAAAAAAAAATATCTATAAGTATTATTTTCTATGCAATAAAAATATTTTAAAAAATTAAAGTGCAGATACCATCTCTTCGATCATTTCTGCTCCATTTATTGAAGTTGATGCTTCCTATACAATAAAAAGGATTTGTTATGAAATTTAAAAGTATTTTGATTTTAAAATTAATGTAGTATGTGTTTTAATATTTTTGCACCTCAACACAAATATTTTCTCCACAAACTTTCTGGATAATATCTCTGTCAGTACAAATCCTCGCTACACTGTAAGAACCTGTGTAATTTCTTGTCTGCCCTGGCAGAACACTAACATTGAACAGAGCCTTTTTGTTAGCTAATTGTTCAATGCCTGATGGAATTCCCTCAACACTTCGACCCTATAAAAAAAATTAAATTAGCATTTTATCTTGTTTAATATTAAAAATTTTAAAAATTAATGTTTACCACACTCAGTTCTGAGGCTGTTTTTCCAATTAGTGCTACACTTTCCTTATCCCATAGTAGGAAAGTTGTAGTTCCAGTGTCATCCACAACCCTAACAGTTAGCTTGTACCTGTAATTTAAAACAATAATTATTATAATTTTTCTAAAACTGTTCAATATTTATTTGAATGTGATTTACCTCAGTTTTCCTGCAATGTCAAAAGACTGACATTTTTCACAGAAAAATTGATTTCCACTTGCTCTAATCTTTTTCTGACATCGTTTGCAAGCTAAGTAGGACCAATCTCCAATGATCTCTACACAAAGTATGGTTGCAAATACCCAGAAATTGCCAATCTAATTACAATTAAAAATAAGTTAAATATATTTTAAATATAAAAATAATTGATTGTTATTCCATTTATTTAACATACCTTTCCATCCGTCATGATTTCAGATATTGTTTTTATCTCAAAATCCCCATCTCTAATTTCATCATTTAATGACCTTGTTGATGATGATGTTAGTGTAGAAATAGTTGTGGATCTCACTTTTCCATTAGTTAGATAACTGTAAAATTTATATAATAATTAGTTAATATTAAAATTATAACACCTGTGTAATTAACATATACAGTGCTTAATATATTAAATTAAAATAAGTTACCTATTACAGAATTCTGAAATATCAGAAATGTTGTAATTTGTGACAATCTTTGTAACATTGAACAAAGATGAAAACATCACCTATTGCAATACTTAAATAATCAGAATCATAAACATAATTTAAATTTATATAAAATAAAATTTTCTTACCCCTGTATATATTGGGTCTACAAAACTGCAGAATTATAACCACAGGAGCTTTAGGTTCAGAATTCAAAAAATTTATCATGTCATCTGCATAGTTCTCCCAAAGTGTAGCATTAATCGTATTTCCACTGCAAACATTGAAAATGAATTACTATTTATGTTATGTATATATTCAGTTAATGCATAATTACATAACAATTAAATAATTTACAGAATCAATATATATATTTCAGTTAATGCATAATTCAATCAAAAGAAATTTATTTTTTCAGAATAAGCAGAAATCGTATCTGCAAACATTGAAAAGGAATTACTATTTATGTTATGTATAATATTTCAGTTAATGCATAATTACATAATAATTAAATAAATTACAGAATCAATGTATATATTTCAGTTAATGCATAATTACATAACAATTAAATAAATTACAGAATCAAAACAAATTTATTTTTCAGAATTAAAATAAATTACAGAATCAATTATATACACGTTAAGGCATAATAATTACATAACAATTAAATAAATTACAGAATCAAAAAAAAAAATTATTTTTCAGAATTAGCAGTAATCGTATTTCCACTTCAAACTTTAAAAATGAATTACTATTTATGCTATGTATATATTTCAGTTAATGCATAATTACATAATAATTAAATAAATTACAGAATCAATGTATATATTTCAGTTAATGCATATTTACATAACAATTAAATAAATTACAGAATCAAAACAAATTTATTTCAGTTAATGCATAATTGATTTTTTCAGAATCAAAACAAATATATTAATCACTTACTCTAAATCTTCCAACACCAAATCCATCAACTTCGTCAGCTTCCCATTAATTTCTCTTGTAAGTGGTCTATAGGTAGAAACTATAGTTCCAATTACATCTGCAAAAAATAAATAAAAATATTATTAGATGTTTATGAATATTGAGTTACTGAAACATTTTTGTATGCCTGCAAAATTCTTACCAAACATTGCTGCATCTCCAATGTTTTCCATATTTGCAACATCCACAAACGACTTTATCTCATATAAATGATGCGGAAAACCTTCGTGGAATACCTCAAAAATTCTAGTCTGGTTAAAGATAATTATCTTATAAAGCGACGCTGTTGTCTTGTATTTCATGACATTTATTCCGATTACAAAATCGATAAAAGCATAAACATTGCCTTCAATTAGGCGATGTTTGAACTTTTCAACATTTGCTTTCGGAATAGTTACATGAATACATACACCCTACAAAAAATATCGTGCATGTTATAAATTGATAAAAGTAAAAAAAATCAAAACTTTAAGTAAATACGTTACCTCACGATCATGGAATATGCATTCCATACTATATGAATTTGTGTTTTCGTAGCATCGTATGAGGCGTAATTCTAGACCAAACGTGCTCTTTCCGGGTTTCAATATCTGTACAGTTCCAAATACTGGAGCCATATCTGGAAAAAAATACTACCGCCAGAAAAAAGGAGAGTTTTTTATGTTTTGAGAGGAAATAAAGTAAACTTTCTATAATTATGTGGATTGTAATTGTAAACTTTACTGTTTATACATCACTTTGCAATGTTAAAAGTAGTGGGTGGTAGAAAGTGGAGTATAACTTCCATGTAGTGGGCAGTTTTATTTAAATTTCTGAAATGTATTTTTATGTTTCGCACTTATGACTGTTAAATCAGAAACTATAAATTTCAATTATAATTATTTATATATTATATAACTATTCTGAAATGCAAGTTTTTTTTATTAAAAAAATTAACGTTTTACAAATTGAAAAAACACATGTACTACACGATCCCACTTTCAAAGTAGTTGATTGTTAAAAAATATTTTAATAATATTTTAAGTGGATAATACAAAAATTAATGTTTTACAAATTGAAAAAAAAACATGTACCACACGATCCACTTTCAAAGTAGTTCAGTATTAAAAAATATTTAAATAATATTTTAACTGAATAATACAGTTAAATTTAATGACCTCGATTTAAAATTTTATTACAAAATTGCCATCAAATCAATTTGAAATCAATTTCAAATCAATTTCAATTGAAAACCTTCTTTTTATATATAGTATAGATAAGCTAGTAATTAAATAAGAATTAACTGACTTGTTACTTGACGGAAAACTTATTGTGGAAACTGTTAATTAGGACTTAAGGGCATGAACATATATATTTGTACAATAACCTTATGAATAGAAAAAATTATTTAAGAACTTATCAAAGTAGATGGTAAAAGTAGATGAATCTAAAGACACATTTTGGCAATTTAATTTGAAATTGTATTGTGTCAAAAAAGATAATCATATTTATGAAATAAATATATACTTTAAAATCGAATTAGAATACCCCAAAATTAGAGTAAATTAATTTGATTATTTTTAATTAATTTATTTTTTTTATCAAGCATCTCGTGTGGTGCACTCACCTGATACTAATGCGTGGGCTCATGCACTGTGCTCGATAATTAAAATTTTTTAAAATAAATATATACCCTAAATTAAAATTAAAATGAATTAATTAGAGTTTTAGAATTAATTTATGTTATTTTATCTGGTATCTTACGCAGTACACTCGCCCAACGCTGATGCGTGTACTCGTGTAGTATGCTCAATAATTATTTTTTTGAAATAAATATATACTCTAAATTGGAATTAGTTAACTTGAAATTAAAGTGAATTAATTTATTTTTTTATCCGGCATCTAGCGAAGTGCACTCACCCGATGCAAACGCATAGATTCGTGCACTGCACTTGATAATTGGGATGAAGAAAATTTTTGAAAAAACTATGGACAAAAAATCGAAAAAAAGCATGTCAGTGTGCGCGTGTGCCCACGTGCCAACATCTCTGCATGGGTCTCTGGCAAGTTTGACGGTTCTGGGCCTATTTCAGGCGGGTGTTGGATCCGCTTAATCGTTTTGTGACTAGTTAAATCATCTCATATAAATTTTTGTCTTTAATCTCCCAAATTCCAATTTCTATCAAATAAATTCTATCGAAGAGAAGAATGATTGAACATGAGATGTCAAGTTACTGCTATGAATTCTTATCAACTCGCACTTTTCACGTGTAAAAAATATCTTTCATATAAATTAAAATATTTAATTGATAATTATATGCTATGAATTAGTACAATAAATTTGGCGTTAATTAGGGTAGGCTCATGAAATTTTCAAAATAAGTAACAATTATAGTTATTTAATTCTTGATCGATGGCCTACTACGCAACGCAATATAACTGCGTTAAATTTTACAAGATAAAGGTTAAATTAGTGAAATATATGAGAACTCAGTTCGTATTACAAAATAAAGGTAATTTTTTTATGTCATATAATCATAATTGTTGCTTACGCAATAATGCTTACGTAAGAGCCTACATCAGCAGACTTGGTTACATAAAAAATCACACCACAATTACCCTCATTAATGATGTATGAATATGGGTAGTTAGTAGATAGACTTTCATTCTTATTTATTCTGAAACATATTAATTTCGTTTGGTTCATTAAATTCGTTTCCCCCAACAACTCTGGAAGGATTCGTTTGATTTAGATTATATTTGATGAACACTATTAATAAATGCATAAATTGATATTAAAACATATATTCATTTAACCCGTATTATAATTACCTTGAAACATGATCAGAATTTGATGGAGCACCGCCAAACTTTGTTCAGCAACAGCATACAGTTCAAGATAATGATGGAAATCAAAATTGGGACGGTTTGGCACATTTTTCTCTGTTCTATAATTTCTATTTTCTTGTATGGCTGTACAAGAAAATCAAAATAATTAAAACAGGAGTTGCTGCAGCATCGCCATCATTAATTCTTCTCACGGTGAAATATACGTATTTTCAATGAGATGTTATAATAACGTTTACTATAAAAATATAAACTTATTATAATATAATTAATTGAGATTAATATTTATTATTAAGAATTGAAATTTAAAGAAAATATATGTATCATGATTATAAAATAATCAGCACAAAAAAATGAATTATTGGCCCCTTGACAATCACCCGAGAATTTACATTCTGCAATCCTTGACTATATTGTCTTAATTAGTCCAATTGACTTTCTAAAAATATTACACTGACTCATATTCATTACGATTAAATATATTAATTGTGACACAATTTTGTAATTTAACAGTTTAAATTTTTTTGTTGCACTTCTCCTCCGTGTTCAACTCCTTGATTCACTATTAAATTTATAATTTTAATAATGTGTACTTATTATAGAAATAAAAGGTAATTATAATATAAATAATCGTCGCCAATATTATATCTATCTCTTGTTCTTGTATCGTCCATATATGCAATGCACAACACCTATCATCCTGTGATAGTTATCTCGAAACACGATCACAATTTGATGGAGCGCCGCCAAACTTTGTTGAGAAGCAACATATAGTTCAAGATTAGGGATGGAGAAATTATCAAGAATACTACAATACCATATTGGAAAAATACCGTAAAATACCAAAATTTATGATATACTAATTTTCAGGTTAGGTAACTTACCAAAATTTTTTAGTATATAACGGTATGAATTTTTAAAAATTAAGGCATACCGTCCAATATGCCGATACATATCGGTCCTTCATCATATGTTGTCATATCGGTATATACCGAGCTTTAATATGTATTTTTTATTTTTTTGCACATCCATAATATAATGTAATTATATAATATTTAATAAATTTATCATATAATTTTAACAAAATTTTAATACCTAAATTATACATAAAAAATGAACTAACAATTTGAAATTAAATGTAAGAAACTATGTTCTTATATTCTTCTTCAATAAATTATACATAAAAAATGAACACTTTGAAATTAAATGTAAGAAATAATAATCTTATATTCTTCTTCAATCATTAAAACTAAAATTTAAGACAAATATTCAAGAAAAATTAAGATCAAATGAGATATGAGTAAATTTTGAGATATAAAATTTTTTCAATACAATTATATAACTTAGTAAATTGCTATAGAAAGTAAATGCAATTGATAATAATCTTTTATAACATAGATATGAAAGGTTAACAAAAATATGTTAGTTAATCTAATTTATTGTCTAAATAATAACTAACAAAATGAAAGTATATTTAACAAATAATAAATTTTTAATCATCTTCAATCTTTAAAACTAAAACTGTAGATAAATAATAGAGAAGATTAAAAGAAAAATGATATGTATGTAAGTTATGAGATATAACAATAATGCAATAATATAATACAATATAATATTAGTTAATTTTATCATAAATTTTAACAAAAAAATTAATATTTAATTTATTTTATTATTTAAATGGTAACTGGTCAGAACAAAAATATTGAAATCAAACGTAATAAATAATGATCTTTTATTTTTCTTTAATCTTTAAATCAAAAGTTATGATGAATAACATAGAAAATTTAAAATAAAATGAGATATATTATGCAATAATATAATATAATACTTAGTTTGTTTAAAGTATTTGTTGGGATTTTAACATAATTATATTGCTTTTTTGTTGCAATGGAGTTTGGTTGTTGACTTTATAAGACGTAAATTATTTTGTTGTGTGGAGATCGGTTGGGGTGGATATAAATTAATGATTTGTTGTGTTGTTTGAATGTTATTAGTATATTAGTAATGTTTGACGTGGTTAACATTATTATTTATATACATATTATTTTAATAAATTATTTTTTGATATAACGATAATTTCCATATATATACACACACGATGCCCTCTCATTAAAAAAGAAGCAATTCATATTAGCAAACAAAATCAATATAAAACATAAATTGTAAATGTGGATGTAAATAATTTCACATTAAAAGAATAAGAAGAATGGTTGTTTTAATATGAGAGCTACTACTATAAACCATGAGCTGGTATTCCGTGCAACACTCCTTATTTAAGACGGTATTTAAGGCGGGCGCGTGGCATTGTGCGAGTCATCGGATTTAAAAAAAACTAAACCCCCCCCCCCCAAAAAAAAAACAACTAAAAACCCCCCTAAAAATCATGAACTCTAAAAAAACCCCTAAAAATATGAACCGGTGACTCGCACAATGTACTCGCCCGACGCTAACACGTGGGCTCGTGCATTGTGCTCGACGATTAATCTAATCTTTTCAAAATTAATTTAAACCGCAATTGAAAAATAAAAATAAACCCCTGAAAAACATGAACCGGCGACTCGCACAATGCACTCACCCGACGCTAATGCGTGGGCTCGTGCATTGTGCTCGACGATTAATCTAATCTTTTCAAAATGAATTTAAACGACAATTGAAAAATAAAAATAAACCCCTAAAAAAACTAAAAAACCCTCCTAAAAAATCATGAACCCCTAAAAAATCCCCTAAAAATCATGAACCCTAAAAAACCCCTAAAAACCATGAACCCTAAAAAAACACTAAACTACTAAGCTCTAAACATTAATTTGAATGGAAAAAATCACAATTTGAACTAAATAACTAGTATAAAATAATTAGCAGACCCCTTACTTTTTAATGATACTTTTTGAATCTTTGGTGATACGTTTTAGTGGGACTGTTGATACTAATTTTACCGATTTTTTTTTCATTTTTTATGGGTTTGACCCGACCCGTCTTAAATAGCACTATTTAAGACCGGTGCATGGATGTTTTTGCCATAAACCATAAATTCAACAGTGGAGCAATGGAAACACACTCTATTTAAGGGTGTTGGTAAAGAGTTATAAGGCGAAAAACTCAACAAAAATAATGGTAGTAGATTTAAATTTGATTAAAAAAGTAAAGAAAAAATAATTGAAGAAATTTAAATAAAATAAAAATAAAACGAAGATGAATAATTATAAAAGATAAACGGAGAATTTGTTGTTCTCTACTACAAGGAATTGAAAGGAAGAAAACACGTGTGTGTGTGTGTATATATATATATATTTTTCAATATTAAAAGATGAAATTACTATAATACCCTTACTATTTTCTAAAATTTCAGGGGACAGTGACCCCCTTGAATCTAGTGTGGCTCCGAGTATACCTACATATTGGTAAAATGTACCATATCGTAAATGGGAGGACATGGTATGTGTATGTATTATGTCATATTGAACATAAGATACATATACTGAAGGTAAAGTATAATAACAATATGATTTTTATCATATTGTAAATTAAGATAATGTATTAAATATGACAAAAGATGTGCCGTATATTTTCTACCCCTATTTAAGATAATGATTCAAATCAAAATTGAGTAGGTTTGGCACATATTTCACTATTATATAATTTCTATTTTCTTGTATTGTTTGCACAAGAAAATCAAAATAATTGCGGGCAAAAAAATTTCATGAGAAATTTATTCTAAACCAGGAATTGCTGCCTCATCATCATCATCAGTGTTCGATCTTCAGCTATTGATTGAAGATAATGGAAGTCAAACTTCGACAGGTAAGCGCATTAATTTTTATCAAGGTTAAATTTATATTTTTAATGAGACGAGATCCTACTATTCACTTTGTACTGTATATTAATTAATTCCACTATCAAATTTACAATTATAATACAGTTTACTATAAAAATAAATATCATTATTATATAATCAATTGTAAATACCAAAAAGAAAAATAAAAATAAAAGAAAGATCACTCAAGGGTCAAATAGAGATCGATCTAACATAAGAGATCCGTTAGACTGTATTACTCAGATGTACCTCATATTCAATTTATGAAAAAAGTAACCGTAATATGATCTTACTTTGCTATTCAGTCCAATCTTACAGCCTGTAACCAGCCATATAGATTGCGCAAGTTGTAATTTGGTCAGTATATATTCCTTATTAGGAACAACCACAACATTAATCTTTTAATCGTACATCAAAAAAGTGAAACCTTGTCTCTTTTCTTCTTTTTTATTTTTATTTTTTATTTTTTATTTTTGGTAGATGGTTCTTCTTATTATTATTATAATACAAACCATGAAATTCTTCATGAATTAATAACAGAAGATTTTTATATTTAATAAAATATTTATAATTTTATTTTTTTGTAATACCCCGAAATATTTTAGAAGATTTTCTTCAACTTATGTTACCCTCTGGTAAGTTAGAAAATTAGCTGGATCCTTAAATGGCTCAAATAAAGGAAAATCGCAGCCAGGGAAATCTGTTAAATCTAATTTGGTCAAAAATTGCTTTAAAAATATGTTATGATATTTTTCTCGGGTTGATAGAAAATATTTCAAGAATCGTGCCAACCTTTGAAATTTCAAATTTCGAGTTCAAATGAACTCTTGGCACAACTTTAAGTTGGAAAATAATAAATTTAATAGAAAAAGGCACATCCGTCATTATCCAATTTCTTTTTCAAAAGATTATCTTATTCTTAATTATCCTATTCTTTTTCCATCATTATCCTCTTTCTTTTATTCAATATTATCCTATTTATTTTTCCTCTATAAATAGGAGCTTAAGGTTTCATTTTTCATTCATTTTCAAAATCGAAACGCCGAGCAGCTTCCAGAGAATGTACGACTCTAGTTTCCTATTTCAATTCTGAAATAGTCATTTTGAAGGTGTCAACGCGTAGATCACGAATACATGATTCAAATGATGACACGAAGGATGATTACGATGGAAAATCATCGTGACCGCTGCCAATTCCTCGGAGAAGGTACTTTCTCCGATTCTGGTCATTCGGACCGATGAATTTAGAAATTTCAAGTTCTAAATATGCTTATATTTCGATTATCTTTAATTCTACCGATTCCGATTTTTGATATTGTGAGTTTTCGGTATTTTTCCCCGTTTTCATTTTATGTAAATCTCAGATCTACTCTTCCTGGATTGTCGTATTAGAAATCTTCTTTTTATAAATAGCCTTTGATCATTTGGATCTTGTAGTTAACCGGAATAGATTTTTGATTTCTCGTCGTTTGAAATCCGGATCCGAATATTATATTATAAATCTGCCTAGCTCGAATTCATGTTCTAGCCGTCCGATCTTTGATCAAATTACACCATTAAATTCCTTATTTTCTGCACTATCAAAAATTGTACTTTTGAGCGAAAATCCAACGAGTATCGATCTCAATCGAGACCGATACATTTCAGCTAAAATCTGTGAGTTTTTGTCCCGTTTCACCCATTTTGGGTCGTCAAATCGAAAAAGTTTCTTCTCGAAAGTTGCTCCAAAAATTATTTCCTATGCGCCCGTCGAATTTCGTAATTTTCGGACGAGTTTTGAATAATCTCGATTATTCAACTTAAGCAGTTATTTTTATACTGGAGTCATGTGTTATCGAAAAATTCTAAAACTCTCAAACTATAGTCTTGGCATATATAGGATGGTCCTTGAATATTTTCATAATTTTTGAACGGTTAGAAAGTGCCGTGGCACAAATCTGATAAAAATCGATTAAAATGGCAAGTTTTGAAAAGAGACCCCTGTCAAATCGGTTGGTCCCAATAAATCAAGAATAATATTTTGGAATTTATTTCCTTCTTTGTCGGAATTATTCGAGGTCTCTAGAGTCGCCCAATCTATTTCTAAAAAGAATAAAATTAAATAATAGCTCGGATTACAGTAGATTAATTTCCGAAAATATAGTAGTCGTTCTGAGCTGAAGATCGATCCTTGTAGGATTTGCGTGACTTACGAGGAAAGTGAAGGATTGAATCTCGAGATGGTTAGAGCATCTTAGCCTAGGGGAACCAGGGAAGGACTTCTGTATGTATAAGGTGGGCTACTATATCTTTCTAAATTGTATCTTTCGAGTTATTAAGCTCTGCTTTGCTAAAATTGCATATGTGACTATCTGTGTTAAATATTTACGTGCTACTGTATGTTGTCGGAGTCTCATATACCAGCGCTGTGTCAATGTGAGTAGCTACAGTATGCATGCATTGTTTGTCCTGCCCTACTCCTTGTCGGTGAGACTAAAATGAAACACTTATTAATTATACTCTTTGGGTATATTATGGCCATACTCAACTTTATGCGCCGGTGATGTAGTTCGGGTTGCGGGCAGTGACGGGTTATACTCTTAAGCGCTTCACGATAAAATGTTTTGGTGAACTTAGGTTGCTTCCAACTTTTAAACCTCCTAAGTTTCACTACCTGCATGAACACAGATAGATTACTTTAATAAAATGATTTGCATAACTTGAATTGTAAAACTTGCCCACTGAGTGCATTAGTACTCAGCCCAAATCTTTTCAAACATTTTCAGGTCAGTAGGCTGGAGCGTGGAGGTGACGAGGCTGAGATATGGGCTATTATGATTTACATATTTTTTTTTCCGTTGTCTCTTTTATCTAGTATTCTATTAAGAATTGAGTTTCCGCACTTGTGATATTCTTTTTGCTAAATGCTAAGAACTCTGATCTTGGTATTTTGTTGATATGATTCTGTTTCTCTGATTCTGAACATCTATTGACTTCCTAATTAACATGTCTCGTATGTTTAACCATATAATTATTCTAAGGGAAGGAAGCCCCGTCTTTTGTTATGCCTATATGATCATTCATGTTGGTCTATGGAAGGGCTTCATTTGTTCAGCATATTGGTGTCTGTTTCTCTTGTCGGCCTATGAATGGGTCTATTGATTGTTGGTATCTGTTTATTTGTTTTCGTTTGGCCTATGAAAGGGCTTATTGAATTGTTACAGCTTCCATTCTTCTCTTATAAGCCGTTATAAACGGGGATTCGCTCTAGTTACAGAGGTTATGCTGTCTAATTTTTCGGAAGCCATAACCTATCTTTGGCATACTCGGTTGTTAAATTGTATTCTAAACATTAATTTTTTTTTGGATTATCACCCCGTTGTTAATTAAACTACCCCATTTCTTTCCCGCTTCTTAATTCCCACCCCCGTGGCGTCCATTTCCACGGTCTTTCGGGACCGGGGCGCTACAAAGTGGTATCAGAGCAGGTTTGCAACTCTGCAGACCTGTTGGGTCTTATTTCGTCTTTCATTGAAATTCCGTGTGATATTATATAAGCCCTCAGCTCGTCACTCACGCAACAACTAAAAGGTACGCATGTTTTTATGTGGTTTTTAGTTTTTAAAAGTTTACATTAACTGTTGAAATGCTATGTTTGTCTGAAAACGAAAGATTAGGATTCACCGTGTTGACGGAAATTCCTCGAAAGATTGATTATTATGCGGATAGCATACTCTGATTAACTGCGCTGATTGCGTACTCTGTTGCTATGGTGATAGCATACTGGTTTGAAATATGTCTGTGAGCATACTGATTGTTGCCGAAAAACTATGTTGGTTACATATATGTAGGAACTTGTTTATATATGCCTTGTGCATACTTGTGATGTTGGGAACGTGCGGAATGTATACTTTAAACCTTGATAGCCGGAATGTGTTTATTGTTCATACTCTTGGATGAGTACAAGAACTTGAAAGTGGGAGAATGTAAGATTAACTTAGCCTATAGTTGCTGAACTTAGGCTGAATTTGTAAACACTAATGAGATTGTTGAGAACATAGTTTGACTGAGGAAACGTTTCATTTTGATGACTGAACATAAACTTACGGCTCAGAATAACTGCCACATGTATATCATGATGAACGGATTATGAGATTTTGTACATATACCAAGAAAGAGATCGATTCGGTGTTTGAGTTCATTGGGGAAATAACCTACTCTATGGGGGTCAACATCCGGTTAGAAGAAGTCTTTCAGATTGAGCTGTGTTAAAGTTGACCAAGAATTTGCGTTGTTACTAGGAAGATGGAGACAGTAAGGAATAAAATATTTTGAAAACAAAAACATTAGTCAACGATCTATGTGGAGACTGTGAATTTTTATGGGTAGATATGTTAGACGATGATGGCTACTACAAACAAGGTTCAACATCAGAATTGCCACCTGAGCGAAATATTGAGGTAGACTGATCACCGTCTTTTATACCTCCATGTGGAGATGAGGTTATAAAGCTTTAACTTTGAACTAGAAGCAAAGAAACGAGTAATCGATTTATAGGCCAGTTATTAGATTGTAGATCTATTACACGTTTAAGAAATCCCTACGCAAGCTTTCAACTTAGGAGTCATGTTTAACGATCCTGCTGCGATTACAGGGAATAAAGATTTGTTCCTCCAAGAAAAAGCTCTTCACCTCAGTGGATGGCTAATCGAGGCCCTGGCATGTTTCATTCCCAAGATTTGTAGCTTGTTTTAGATCAATTTTTAGAATGAGGGTAAAGATGGTCGTCATGATTGCTACCAAATTAATTTAAAGATATGTTTGCCGGTGTTCTACTCAGCTTCCAGGAGAAGTTAAGTCAAACTATTTTGAGTCTAGGAGGTATCATAGATCAAGTCGTTCTCTCGTATCCTTCTGATGGGTAGAAAATGATTCCCGAGACGTCGCTTTTCTAGCCAGTGCAAAGTCTAGCCAACTTGTGCTTTATCGTAGCAACCTCGTAAAAAAAACAAGATGGGTGAAGCTTAAGAAAGAAGGAAGGAGAACCCGAAGAATATCGTTAAGAAGATAGACCTAGTGTTCGATAGATTGAGAGTTTCATTATGATAAGAAGTTTTGATAAGTCTATTTATTCATTCTCGTGTTGATAGAATCAATTTATTCATTCTCTTTTAAAATCGATTTATTCTCTTATTAATTGAATCAATTTCCCTTCAACAGCTTCATATCATTTGAAATTCTCCATTTATACCACTTGGGATTTGTTGATTTTATCCTCTTGGATAATTTGAAATCTTTTGGATGATACTTCTTTGATCATCAAGAATCAGCAATGGCATTTACTTGTTAGGCTATGCTGACGCCTTTATGAAAATATTTCAGCACGGTTCTCAGCTCTTAAGCGTTGATTTTCTTTTGTTATTCTCATATATCTTTGTAAAATGTGAGAACCCTTCGAGTTACAAATCCTCTAAAAAGGTAATATTTTTGGTATAAATAACCTAGTGTTACCTCTCTTCCAGCTTTTGTTGATCAGATAAAGTTCTCACTCAGAGGTGTTTGATTTATTTTAATCTCATTTATAGAACTTAAGTGTGAGTCTTCAAATAGAAAAGAGAGCTTATAGAAGTATTCATTTAAGTATATTGCCAGGAGAGCGAATGATAGTATTCCATAATGACGAATGGAACCGAAAAAAAAATATCAGTTAGTGTTCTCCAAAGTCGAAAGTACATTTCTAAAGTAATTTCTCAGTTCGTAACATTTAAGATGATCAATGGATGTCAACAAGCAAGTTTCGAGCTTACAGTTAAAGTCTAGGCATGCGATTCTTATTATGCATGCAAGCGAAGGTGATCATTAGCGGAAGCCAGACAGTCGGATTACCACTTTAAAGAAAATAGAATAGTATAACAAGGAAAATAAGACTAATTTGCATCGGAAATACGATTCAAGCACGCTTCAAGAAGACGTGAACGTCAAATCTCAACATTTTAAGGAAAGAGATAAAACACAGTTCGAACCTAATAGAATTTGTAATCCAACCGTCCAAGGGCGTGCTCATTCGAATCATGGGGAGATTATATGAAGTCGGTGCATCGTGATAGCTCTCACAAAGGATAGAGAAAGATGGCAAACGTTTAGGCTTTCAGAAAGATAAATTTGCGTAGAAAAGAAGAGCGAGTATAGACTCTTCAAAGAAGTATTTGACCAAGAAGAAAGTGGAAAGAGGGATAAAAGTTGATAATCAACCTAAAGAATAGGAAACCCATATCAGTTCTAGGCTGCAAGTACAAAAATTGAGGTTTTGAACCCCGAGAATGTACTTTGATACTTCTTCTCAAGATATGGAAATTTCGGGACGAAATTTATTTAAGGGGGGTAGAATGTAATACCCCGAAATATTTTAGAAGATTTTCTTCAACTTATGTTACCCTCTGGTAAGTTAGAAAATTAGCTGGATCCTTAAATGGCTCAAATAAAGGAAAATCGCAGCCAGGGAAATCTGTTAAATCTAATTTGGTCAAAAATTGCTTTAAAAATATGTTATGATATTTTTCTCGGGTTGATAGAAAATATTTCAAGAATCGTGCCAACCTTTGAAATTTCAAATTTCGAGTTCAAATGAACTCTTGGCACAACTTTAAGTTGGAAAATAATAAATTTAATAGAAAAAGGCACATCCGTCATTATCCAATTTCTTTTTCAAAAGATTATCTTATTCTTAATTATCCTATTCTTTTTCCATCATTATCCTCTTTCTTTTATTCAATATTATCCTATTTATTTTTCCTCTATAAATAGGAGCTTAAGGTTTCATTTTTCATTCATTTTCAAAATCGAAACGCCGAGCAGCTTCCAGAGAATGTACGACTCTAGTTTCCTATTTCAATTCTGAAATAGTCATTTTGAAGGTGTCAACGCGTAGATCACGAATACATGATTCAAATGATGACACGAAGGATGATCACGATGGAAAATCATCGTGACCGCTGCCAATTCCTCGGAGAAGGTACTTTCTCCGATTCTGGTCATTCGGACCGATGAATTTAGAAATTTCAAGTTCTAAATATGCTTATATTTCGATTATCTTTAATTCTACCGATTCCGATTTTTGATATTGTGAGTTTTCGGTATTTTTCCCCGTTTTCATTTTATGTAAATCTCAGATCTACTCTTCCTGGATTGTCGTATTAGAAATCTTCTTTTTATAAATAGCCTTTGATCATTTGGATCTTGTAGTTAACCGGAATAGATTTTTGATTTCTCATCGTTTGAAATCCGGATCCGAATATTATATTATAAATCTGCCTAGCTCGAATTCATGTTCTAGCCGTCCGATCTTTGATCAAATTACACCATTAAATTCCTTATTTTCTGCACTATCAAAAATTGTACTTTTGAGCGAAAATCCAACGAGTATCGATCTCAATCGAGACCGATACATTTCAGCTAAAATCTGTGAGTTTTTGTCCCGTTTCACCCATTTTGGGTCGTCAAATCGAAAAAGTTTCTTCTCGAAAGTTGCTCCAAAAATTATTTCCTATGCGCCCGTCGAATTTCGTAATTTTCGGACGAGTTTTGAATAATCTCGATTATTCAACTTAAGCAGTTATTTTTATACTGGAGTCATGTGTTATCGAAAAATTCTAAAACTCTCAAACTATAGTCTTGGCATATATAGGATGGTCCTTGAATATTTTCATAATTTTTGAACGGTTAGAAAGTGCCGTGGCACAAATCTGATAAAAATCGATTAAAATGGCAAGTTTTGAAAAGAGACCCCTGTCAAATCGGTTGGTCCCAATAAATCAAGAATAATATTTTGGAATTTATTTCCTTCTTTGTCGGAATTATTCGAGGTCTCTAGAGTCGCCCAATCTATTTCTAAAAAGAATAAAATTAAATAATAGCTCGGATTACAGTAGATTAATTTCCGAAAATATAGTAGTCGTTCTGAGCTGAAGATCGATCCTTGTAGGATTTGCGTGACTTACGAGGAAAGTGAAGGATTGAATCTCGAGATGGTTAGAGCATCTTAGCCTAGGGGAACCAGGGAAGGACTTCTGTATGTATAAGGTGGGCTACTATATCTTTCTAAATTGTATCTTTCGAGTTATTAAGCTCTGCTTTGCTAAAATTGCATATGTGACTATCTGTGTTAAATATTTACGTGCTACTGTATGTTGTCGGAGTCTCATATACCAGCGCTGTGTCAATGTGAGTAGCTACAGTATGCATGCATTGTTTGTCCTGCCCTACTCCTTGTCGGTGAGACTAAAATGAAACACTTATTAATTATACTCTTTGGGTATATTATGGCCATACTCAACTTTATGCGCCGGTGATGTAGTTCGGGTTGCGGGCAGTGACGGGTTATACTCTTAAGCGCTTCACGATAAAATGTTTTGGTGAACTTAGGTTGCTTCCAACTTTTAAACCTCCTAAGTTTCACTACCTGCATGAACACAGATAGATTACTTTAATAAAATGATTTGCATAACTTGAATTGTAAAACTTGCCCACTGAGTGCATTAGTACTCAGCCCAAATCTTTTCAAACATTTTCAGGTCAGTAGGCTGGAGCGTGGAGGTGACGAGGCTGAGATATGGGCTATTATGATTTACATATTTTTTTTTCCGTTGTCTCTTTTATCTAGTATTCTATTAAGAATTGAGTTTCCGCACTTGTGATATTCTTTTTGCTAAATGCTAAGAACTCTGATCTTGGTATTTTGTTGATATGATTCTGTTTCTCTGATTCTGAACATCTATTGACTTCCTAATTAACATGTCTCGTATGTTTAACCATATAATTATTCTAAGGGAAGGAAGCCCCGTCTTTTGTTATGCCTATATGATCATTCATGTTGGTCTATGGAAGGGCTTCATTTGTTCAGCATATTGGTGTCTGTTTCTCTTGTCGGCCTATGAATGGGTCTATTGATTGTTGGTATCTGTTTATTTGTTTTCGTTTGGCCTATGAAAGGGCTTATTGAATTGTTACAGCTTCCATTCTTCTCTTATAAGCCGTTATAAACGGGGATTCGCTCTAGTTACAGAGGTTATGCTGTCTAATTTTTCGGAAGCCATAACCTATCTTTGGCATACTCGGTTGTTAAATTGTATTCTAAACATTAATTTTTTTTTGGATTATCACCCCGTTGTTAATTAAACTACCCCATTTCTTTCCCGCTTCTTAATTCCCACCCCCGTGGCGTCCATTTCCACGGTCTTTCGGGACCGGGGCGCTACATTTTTAGTTTTACTGCATCATACAGAGTTTGTATTTTATTTCATTCTCAATAAATTATGTATTCCTCTTACTTGTTTTAACTCTATATAAGTACCCAGATTACTTTTCCTTCAAAAAATAGCAAATTAATGTGACCACCTTAGAAATAATTTTTTGAAGAGAAGCACTTGTGTGCCCTAGGTGAACCATCAAACGCGTTGATCCGTCAACGTCAAAAAACGCGCGTTGATCCGGTCAACTCGCAGAAAAAAATATTTCAAAATCAGTATCAATCATAATACTAAAAAATATTACAAAAGCCCAAAAGTATCACCTGTATCCTTAAAAATTATCAACAAGAAAAAAAATTAAAAAAAAAAAGACTGTGAAAATCTGTAGCAACCTAACACTAAAAAGTATCGCTCAAAATTCAAAAAGTATTATTCGTATTCTTAAAAAGTATCACCTATTTTACCATTTTTCTTTTTTGCGGTTGACCGGTAAACCGGTCTTGACTCATGTTTGACTCGGTCAACGCATTTACTGTTGTTATACTTATAAGTTTATACACATCTATTGCATGCAATGTTTTGCCTTTTTTTTAATATTAAAATTTAAAAAAATAAAAAATAAATTTATGCTTTGCACGGGTGAAACATATGTATATATTCTTAACCTAACCAAAATACCCTTATCGATAATATATTGTCTTTGAATTTCTTGAACTAACGTGAAGCACACAAGAAAGCAATAAAGAAATAACCATGAAATTAATTAAGTAATGTCTCTTAAAGCTGCATATATTTGAATTTACTCCAATTTTAATTAATGCATTAATTGTTGATATGATGTTTCAAGAAAATAGGTCATTATTTAATTCTTCAATTTTTGATCAACTAACTTGATTGTTTATATGCAGCTCAGCAAGAAAATCTTTCAAACATTTTTTCTGCAGCAGTTCACTGAGATGGTGCCAACACACAGACAAACGTGCATAGATGAAATTACCACCCATGTGGCCATGTGCATTAACATTGCCAATTCAATTTTGTGTGGATTTACATTAGATGGTGTAGATTTGTTCTGTAGATTGTAATATTCAAATTTTTGTTTTTTACTAAAATAGAGCAAAACAAGTAAGAGGTATATGCATAGTTTGTATTACGGTTTTGTGAAATTGAAGATGGAGAGAGTACGTATATCTAGGGGTGGGTCGGTACGGCATACCGAAAATTTCACATCGTACCGTATACCGTACCGAAATTTCGATACTGAAAAATCTCATACCGTTCTCGTACCGAAACTTTCGGTATACCGAAGTTTCGGTATACGCCGTAATAGATATTGACATCGCACCGATAATTTCGGTATACCGTACCGTACCGATATTATACGGTATACCGAACATACCGAACTTTCACGGTATATCGAAAATACCGAAATTTTAAGGTATACCGAAAATATCGAAATTTACATACCATACCGATCTGAATCTTACAAATAACAACAAAAAAATCATGTCTCCGTAATCAAAATACAAACATCAAACAAGTTTAATAATCCATGTCTTAACAACCAAATTTCAAATATAAAACTACTAAATGATTGATTAGCAACTATAAATCCAAATATGGTATTTTTTCTTTTTTCTGTTTATTAATTTTTCTTTTATTTCCTTTATTAATTACTTTACTCATAATATATAATATTTCCTAAATCCAAATATTTAATTAGATTATATATATTTACTAAGCATTTATGTTACACCTCCTAAATATTATATTTTTTAGGAATTTAATGAATCCTAACATTTTTTTTTTCTCTTCTTATGTAGTATTTTTCTTTCAATTCTTATATAACATACTTTACTAACTCATTTTTAATTCATAACTCGTGTATTTTTTATTATTTATATTTTCTAACCTTTTGTGTTAAACTTACTAAATATTATATTTGTTTTAGAATTTAATGAACCCTAAAAGCTTTTTTTACCTTCTTATTTAGTAATTTTCTTTTATTTATCTTATAACTTACTTTACTCATAAGTCGTAATTGTAATAATGTTAGTTTATTATCTTTTATTAGTCATGTTCAACTCCAATATCTAACATCAAAGTGTTATTATCATAGTTTACATATATTCTAGTTTCTTATTATTATTTTATTATTTTTATAACTTTTAGTGCTTAATATTGGAGAATAATATAAGGTTGCTATTTATTATGTATACTTTGAAATTGTTCATTTTCAATCATAACTCGTGTATTTTTTATTATTTATATTTTCTAACTTTTTGTGTTAAACTTACTAAATATTATATATTTTTTTTAGAATTTAATGAACTCTAAAAGCTTTTTTTATCTTCTTATTTAGTAATTTTCTTTTATTTATCTTATAACTTACTTTACTCATAAATCATAATTATAATTGTAATAATGTCAGTTTATTATATTTTATTAGTCATGTTCAACTTCAATTTCTAACATCAAAGTGTTATTATCATACTTTACATATATTCTAGGTTCTTATTATTATTTTATTTATTTTTTAACTTTTAGTAGTGCTTAATATTGGAGAAGAATATAAGGTTGCTAGTTATTACGTATATTTTTAAATTGTTCATTGCAATTCATAACTCATATTTTTTTATTGTTTATATTTTCTAAACTTCTACTTACTTAATATTATATTTTTTTTAGAATATAATGAAATCTAAAATATTTTTTATCTACTTATTTAGAAATTTTCTTTTATTTCTCTTATAACTTTTTTTTAACTTTTAGTGTTTAATATTTGAGAGGAGGATTGAGTGTTTAATAATAAAAGGAATAAGAGTACTGTTTTTTAGTTATTACATGTAACTTTCAAATTTTAATTGTTCACTTTATTATGTAATAGTTTAAATTATACATGATTTATATGATATATTAATAAAATTGTAAATATATGCAATGTTATAGATCATCATATATAATTTAAATATATCATTTGATTAATTTTTTTCTTTTATTGATATATAGTTGTCACTTATTATATTTGTAGTCATGTGTACTCAAATGAAATTAGTGTACTAAAATAACCATAAGTTGTGAAAAAATAATAATAAAAAAAAAAATTAAAAATTATCGGTATGGTACGGTATATCGATATACCGTACCATACCGATATACCGAAATACCGATATATATCGAAATATCGATATATACCGATGTACCGACATACCGATATATACTGAACTTTCGGTATATACCGAAACATTCGGTATACCGAATACCGGTATATATCGAAAATATCAGTATATGCCGAATACCGCGGTATACCGAATATTCGGTATATTGCGGTATACCGAAAATTTTTAAATTTCATATCGATACTGTACCGAAAATTATCGATACGGTATCATATCGTACCGAAAACTGCGGTATACCAAAAATTCGACATTTTTGGTATTTTTTCAATACGATAAGTGCAGTATTTCGATATTTCGGTATTTTTCCCCACCCCTACGTATATCCTTTGAATTTTATTCCTATTTTCATGATCAAAGTAATAATAAACCTCGGTAGAAGAAAAAAAAACTATTTGATTATTATTTATTAACAGTTATTAATTTTGGATTGTGATTAATAATCTTTAACCCCTAATTTTATATAAATTAATTATGTCAACTCAAATTGTAACAATTTTATATATAATTAATAATTAAAAGTTATATATATCAACTAATAAATTAACTAAATAATGTGTTTAAATATCACTACTATATCAATATACAGTTAAAATTCAACATATTTATTATGTTAAATTATTTCCGTGCATAACAATATTATGATCTACAAAACCACTTAATTAATACAAATTCAAGTTCTTATTTTTCAAACAAATCTTTTAAAAAAATGTTTAGTAATTTACAATTATGATAAATGTTGGCAAATCAAGATGAATGGTATCTAATTATAAAGTAATGAAGACGCACTACTACAGAAATGAAGGACTGAAAAAAGGAAACTTGAACAGCGCACGCACGTATTGAATGGTCCAAAACAATTCTTATTATATTTATAGTTATATTATATAAAATAGGAGAGGTTGTAAAAACTAAAACCATAGTTATACTTAGAATTTATCATGTTTCACTCTCCTAGTCTGTTTTCAGTTAGAGGCCTTTGGGCCCAATAGGCACAAACCGAAATACAAAATTATTTTAATAAGATAATCACATATGAGAAATTCTAAACATAACCCCCATTTTTTTTCTATATAGCTCTCAAAATTATTTAAAATATAATTAATATATTTTGGGATAGTTATATCCTTATAATTCTCACTATTTAAAAGTCCTAGAAAATAAAATAAAGTCCCTCTTTATAGCCCCTCTAATTGAAAAAAAATAGAAAAGAACGGAATGAACACGACTCTTTTGTTTTGCCAGAAATTCTCACTACTATGCCAAGAGACAAAATCAACAAGAAAATTCATTGTAGACACTAATTGAGAGAGCGAACTATCGGATAGCCTCCATGGAAGAAGAAACATTAATTTTATCGAAATAAAATTGCTTAAAGTTCCAATGATTTGTTAAAAAAATAGGCGTCATTTTGTGTGGAGAAGATGAATAAGAGGTTTGATTGTCTGTGTAATCTTGCACTTTTTTTAAAAAAAAAAATTAGTATTTTCTTAGCATTCAAAGAAATTAAAATCAAACATTGTAACTCTCAAAGTGAAGATTGTCTCATAAGATGTTAGTGAATTTGTAGATTGTTCATGTCATCGGGAATGGTTCTCTTCTCTATTATATTGCTTGCAGACGAGATGGAGGGAAGACAACTTATTTTTTTCAATACTAAAATTAAACACTTTTTTATTTGTTTGTTTATTCTCATGATTTTGTTGGAAAATTTACATACAAATTCATGATTTGGTAAATTATTTACTAGAATCGTAAATAATTGAAGAAATTATTTACAATTTCATGTTTGTTTATTCCTCGTGTTCGTCAACAATTGTAAATAATTAAACAAATTATTTACAAGTTTTTTACTGTAAATGAGGGTGGGGGTTGGGGGCTGGCCGGCTGGGGGCTACACGATGAAGTTTTATATTTTTTTAGGGTTTGTAAAAAGTGGGATTATAATTAAGGATAAAAATGTCTTAAAAAATATTTTTTACATTATAATTTATTTGGGGGCTACAAAGAGAAAAATGGGGGTTGTGGATAGAATTACTCATCACATATTATTAACCATAATTCAAAATTAATAACTGTTAATCAATTGATTTTATAATAGTATGAATTTCGAATTTTAAATCGAATAGTTTGTTGGCCTAGCTTGAGATCGGCTCATTTGAGTACTCGCGAGCTAGGCTTGTGAGATAGCTCATGAGCCCAGCTTGAGCTCGGTTCCTTTAAGTATTCGCGAGCCGGTTCGCGAGACAGCTCGTTACAAAGCTGAGAACCTCACGAGCTGAGTGAGCTCGATGAGCCCAGTTTGAGCTTGGCTCGACAAAATTACTAGCTCATTTAGTAGGCTCGAGTTTGGCTCATTAAACAAATAAACCAGTCTCGAACAAGCCTTTTTCGAGCCGATACTCGAGTATCTCGAGTATTGTTAAGGAGAAGTGGTAAATTCTTAAGAAGGTAAAAATTTTTAGAAAAAAATTACAAAACTTTGTAGTACTGCATTTCAAACTGGAATTAAGATAGAATAAGTGATTAAATAATAAATATATAAGAATTACTGATCTGTTACATGACGGAAAACTTATCGTACAAAACTGTTAATTAATTAGGACTTAAGGACATGAACATATTCGTACAAGAACCGTATTTTAGAAATAGAAAAATATTATTTAAGAACTGATTAAAATAGACGATAAAAGTTGACGGGTCCCCATAATTAAAAGACAATAATTAATGCTTACGTATAAAAAGTATGATGGGTTCCCCATAATTAAAAACCAAACCATACAAAAATAATTATTTACGTTATGCTAAATAAAATAATTAAGAATTTTCTATACAAACATAAAATAGTGGAGGATTCTTTTTAAAAATGGAGAAATTTTCATGTTCAATTCATATGAGAATTCTTTGTAAAAATGATGAAAATTTTGTGTTCAATCCATATGTGTGTAAAAAGTGTGTATTAATGTGTGAAATAATCTAATTATGTGAGAAAAGTGTGTGTTAAAATAGTTGGAGGATCAAAATAGGGACCAAATTAAACCTTTAAAATAGTTATAGGATTATTTTAAACCAAAAAGATAAATAGGGATCAAATTGCTCCTACACAAATAGTTATAGGATCAAAACGAACCTTTCCCCAATTTCAAAAAAGAAGTGGCTAGAAAAAGTTTTAAAACACTTGAAGTGGCTATTCTCTCACATTGACACTTCAACTAAATTACAAAAACATAAAATTGAAGAAAAAATAGAAGAAAAACTCGTAATTTAAAAGTGTAATACGGGGCGTAAGACACAGGGTGCAACATGAAATCTAATGCACTTAATTTTCCTATAAATATACAAGAGATGCCATATTTATTCACACAAATTTTCATAACTAAAAATGAATAGAGTGGTTAGCAGCAACAGTGGGAATGATATTTATGGCCCAAACCGGCATAATATTGAGTCAAGTAGTGAGTCTCAGAGAGATGATGAGCTTCATCCACCTCCCCTCGATTCAACTGGAACTGATCAAGTTTCCGTCATCGTCATTGAATCACCAACAATCACCGGCCATGGAGAAAATACTGAAAATCAAATTCCCAGAGGTTGGCGAATTAATTTCCCAATACTTGATTCTTCTTTATCGTATGGTTCAAAATCTTAAGAGTTTGAAACATATAGTGTAATTTACCTTAAGATTGAGTTTTGTGATCTGAATATATAGTTTTTACACAATGTGGCTTCGGTTGCTCAGAGATTGGACCTTTAAATATTTATATATTTTCGCCTTGCTTTATTATGCTCTAACTAAACTTTGTCATTAATTGATTGTACTAAGTTTTTCTGCACATGGTGAAATTTTCTCCTCCGTATGTTCTTTGTCTTCGTATCTACTGACTACTGTTTAGTTGTCTTCAAAAAAAAAATATATATATATAGATATATATCATTACAGAAATGTTTTCTATTTACAGGGAATGGAAATGCTGAATCTATGTATAAAGCTGCATTAGAAGGTGATTGGACAGCTGCTGAAGTAGTTTTAGAACATGATCCGAATTTAGCTCGTGATCATATAACAGAAGAGGGTGACAGAGCTCTTCATGTGGCGGCTGCAAGGAAACACGAGGAATTCGTGCAGAAACTAATTGAAAAGATGAGCCCAAGTGACTTAGAGTTGCCCGATGGGCGAGGCCACACAGCTTGTTGCTATGCTGCTATGTCGGGTGCCGTAAAAATTGCTCGTGTGATGATTGAAATGAATCCCAATCTGGCCACTGCACACGATAAGAACAATGAGACGCCCCTTCACAAGGCAGCTTTGCGTGGGAATAAGAAAATGTTGGCATATTTTCTGGAACATTGCAGTAAAGGTGAAGATTTATCGAGACAAGAGTGGTTTGATCTTTTACTCGTCACAATACGCAGTGGAATGTACGGTATGATAGCCTCTCTTCTCTATTGACAGTTGACACAACTCTAGATCCACGAGTTTGATTAAATATAGAACCTTAATTTAATAAATTTTGATACCATATAATGACTAATTAAATTAATTATCTAAAAATTTAAGTTGGTTGAGAAACTTATTATTTTAATATTTAATATAGGGGTTAGATATCATGAACTTCATATATATATATATATATATATATATATATATATATGTAACACCCCGTATTTTTGGATTATAGTTAAAACAATTTCTATTTTATTTAGAAGGCTACCAAAAAAAATGGAGCTAAAATAAAGTAAAATAGATAAAAGACGAGATTTTAGGTATTATTTAAAATTGAAAAAAAAATTATAATTTAAATATTTTTGACGCGTGGTCAATAGTGATTTTCGTAGAAATAAAACGACTTGAGAATTTCAATGATACTTTTAAAATTTTAATTAGAGGTCAAATGAACTCTTGGCACAACTTTAAGTTGGAAAATAATAAATTTAATAGAAAAAGGCACATCCGTCATTATCCAATTTCTTTTTCAAAAGATTATCTTATTCTTAATTATCCTATTCTTTTTCCATCATTATCCTCTTTCTTTTATTCATTATTATCCTATTTATTTTTCCTCTATAAATAGGAGCTTAAGGTTTCATTTTTCATTCATTTTCAAAATCGAAACGCCGAGCAGCTTCCAAAAAATATACAACTCTAGTTTCCTATTTCAATTCTGAAATAGTCATTTTGAAGGTGTCAACGCGTAGATCACGAATGCATGATTGAAATGATGACACGAAGGATGATCACGATGGAAAATCATCGTGACCGCTGCCAATTCTTCGGAGAAGGTACTTTCTCCGATTCTGGTCATTCGGACCGATGAATTTAGAAATTTCAAGTTCTAAATATGCTTATATTTCGATTATCTTTAATTCTACCGATTTCGATTTTTGATGTTGTGAGTTTTCGGTATTTTTTCCCGTTTTCATTTTATGTAAATCTCAGATCTACTCTTCCTGGATAGTCGTATTAGAAATCTTCTTTTTAAAAATAGTCTTTGATCATTTGGATCTTGTAGTTAACCGGAATAGATTTTTGATTTCTTGTCGTTTGAAATCCGGATCCGAATATTACATTATAAATCTGCCAATTTCGAATTTATGATCTAACCGTTCGATCTTTGATCTGATTACACCATTAAATTCCTTATTTTCTTCACTATCAAAAATTGTACTTTTAAGCAAAAATCCAACGAGTATCGAGCTCGATCGAGATCGATATATTTTCAGCTAAAATCTGTGAATATTCTTACCGAAACTCCCGTTTCACCCATTTTGGGTTGTCAAATCAAAAAAGTTTCTTCTCGAAAGTTGCTCGAAATAATATTTCCTATGCTTCCGTCGAATTTTGTAATTTTCGGATGAGTTTTGAATAATATCGATTATTTAATATAAGCAGTTATTTTTTTTATACTGGAGTCATGTGTTATCGAAAAATTCTAAAACTCTCAACTATAGTCTTGGCATATATAGGATGGTCCTTGAATATTTTCATAATTTTTGAACGGTTAGAAAGTGCCGTGGCACAAATCTGATAAAAATCGATTAAAATGACAAGTTTTGAAAAGAGACCTCTGTCAAATCGGTTGGTCCCAATAAATCAAGAATAATATTTTGGAATTTATTTCCTTCTTTGTCGGAATTATTCGAGGTCTCTAGAGTCGCGCAATCTATTTCTGAAGAGAATATAATTAAATAATAGCTCGAATTACAGTAGATTAATTCCTGAAAATATAGCGATTATTCTGAGTCGAATATCGACCCTTGTAGGACCTGCAGAGCCTGATAGGATTAATGAAACCATTTTTGAAGTTATTGTGCCGCCATGTGCTCGTCATCCAGGTGGGTTATATTTTTCTCAAATTATGTTCAGCTAATAAGCTCAACTGTTTATCAACTGTAAATCATGAATATTTGTATCAAAATGATTTCTCTCACTGTTCGCGTTCGCCAGTATCCTACGAAAACATTGAGTGCTTAACTAGACTCGAGTTCGGATCCTTAAAGCTTTGGGACCGTATACACTATCCTTTATTAGACAGCTGGGCTGGAGGACGTGTATATAAGTTAAGACACTGTAGGAAGGGACAGTTGAGATAGAGCGTGTAAATAAGGTTAAAAGAAGCTTTGTATACATGGAATGCTTTTGATATTTGAAACCTTTCCATTGTTATACTTGTGTGGATACGATATTCATATTTATAAAATGATTGTGAACTGTTTATCAAAATCTGTCCACTGGGTACACTAGTACTCAGCCCAAATCTTTTCTAAAATATTTTCTGGTTGAGAGGCAGGCTGGAAGATGACGGAGCTGGGGCGAGGGCTTACTTGTTGTTATATGCTTGCTCTTTTTGTGTTGTTCAGAAATCTTAGATACTTAATATCAATTAAGTGCTTGCAAATAATTTTACTTGAGTTGTGCTCCGCGCTTGTTCCGTTCACTCTGATACACCTTGTCTTCAATTATTTGAAGCATGTTATGATTTCAGCATTATGTTATGATGTTCCTTTATAGTTATTTGGTGGGATAAGTTCCCTTTGATGATTGTTTATTGATTCAAGTTCCTTCTAAAACGCATTAGTGCGTGGTTCTATTACAATTACAGAGGTTATGCTGCCCAAATTTCTGGGAAATATAACCTATTCTTGTTCCAAAGTTATTTCATTTAATTATCTTTATGCAACAACCCCCTTCCCCCTTCCCCCAGTAACGCGCCGGTCCCTTGTCACTATTTTCCCGGGATCGGGGCGTTACAATATATATATATATATTTGTTTTTAATATGAACTTAAAATTGTGCCATAAAAAACACAAACAAACGTTTGTAAATTTAACATTGATTCCAATTCTTAAAAGAAACATGTAAAGTTTAAACACACTTAACCTAAACTAACTTGTTTTTAACGATCAACATACATGTCAGTTTTAATTCATCAAAATTAAAATGTTGTAAAATTTTACAAAATTTGTTAAACTTATATTTATTGTAACACAATTACAAATTCAAGTTAAAAACTAAAAAATGTATTAAATTCATGATTTTAAAAGTATTTATCCTTTTTTGTCCAAATTGATAATTTAACTATTTTAAAGATATTAATTTCATCATTTTTTGCTCATTTAACAAAGGAAGGGAGAGGAGAGTCAACAACATCCATTATAACACACACTTCAATCATTTCACATGCTAATACATATTTTTTACACTCAAATGAATTAAACACAATTATTTCAAAAATTTATGATTCGAATATATTCATAGAAGTGTAATAGTCTTTCTCATAGTTTGGCAACCATGGGGGTTGGTTGAAGGACAAAATAAAAAACAAAACAAAAAAGAAAAATAAACACAAAAATGTAGAACATGTAGTATTTAATTCATGTGTGTTTAAGTATGTGAAATGCTCCAAGTGTGTGAGCAAAATGTGTATCAACAGATGTTATTAGCAAAACAAGATGAGACCCTTAAAATAGTTAAAAATATCAAAATTTCAATAATTATATGTGTGTGTGTGTTTCTGAGCAGATGCGGCTATAAGAGTATTGCGAAAAAATGGATCAATTGCTACGATGGAGAACGAAGAAGGAACCGCTCTGCATCTACTGGCTCGATGTGCAAGGTGCGATTTTGTATATTCTGCGCGTGATGATGAGGATGATAGTAAGTATCTACAATTCCAAAATCAATCTCATGCCTCTGATGTCACCTGGAAAACTAAATTAACTGATTGTAACGGTTTGATATTGTCTCCATATCTGTTTCACTTTAGATAACGATGCACCATATTTTGACAAATTGTGGGGGAAGCTGAAAATGAGAAAGTCTCATCTGCGCGTTAAATCTGCGCGTGATGATGAGGATGATCGTAAGTATCTAAAATCCCAAAAACGTAGAATCTCATAATTCCCCTGATGTCACCTGCAAAACTAAATTAACTGATTGTAACAGTTTGATATTGTCTCCATTTTTGTTTCATTTTTTGAAAACGATGCATCAGATTTTGACAAATTGGCGGGGGAGCTGTGGGCTGAGATGCTAAAAATGGGAAATTCTCGTGTGCTCGAGCTTATAAAATGGCAGAGTCTTGCATGCTCATCGCAACTATATTCCTGTCCGTGATGTTTGCTGCTGCTTTCACCGTACCGGGTGGATATGATTCCCAAACAGGGGAGCCTATACTTGTGAAGAGGCATTGGTTCAAAGTTTTCGTTGTATTCGAAATATTGGGTATCATTGCCTCAGTATTCAGTATCATAATGTTCCGGTCCATCATGGCTTCGAGCTTTGCAAAAGAAGACTTTGTGTTTGCATTGGTGAAAAAACAGATCGTGGCATTCCAAGCTCTGCTGTGGTCTCTAGTGTGCGCATTCTCAGCTTTCATGTCATCAATTGTATTATTCAACATGAAAATGAATGGTTTGGTGTGGTTTGGTTTCTGCACTTTGTATGCTTCTGGCAGTCTTTGGTATATCGTAGAAGCAATCAAAAAATTAAGGGTTTCACTCTAGACGAGCAAATGAGCATTTTAGGACACGGAAAAGTGTAGTATGAAATAAGCAATCCCCACATTTGAGTTTTCACTACACTTGATATAAGTGTTGTCTATTCAAATGTTAGGAGATATTATTATATTAAAAAAATTTCTCTCTCACGGCCACTAATTGAAAAGTTCATCTTTCAAAAAAATTATTTTACCCACTAAAATTTAAAACTCCATATTTTTAGAGAATATTACATTTTAAAATTTTGGAATATAAAATGAGAAAATTACAATTTGATATCTACATTTGAGGCTCTTTTTCAAAAGTAATCCACCTTTTCAGAATCAACAAACACTATGCATTTTTTCAAAAAAAATTGCAAATCTAACATTTGGTCAATTTTTCGGCATGAAAACTCAATGGATTTGATTTTATTTAAATATTTCTATTTCTCCACCCGGGTAAAAAATCGTCAATCAAGAAATTTTAATATACAATCAATTACGTATGATTTTCGAGTCATAAAACTGATAAAACATTAAATTTGTAAAAAAAAATTTAAAAAATGTTAACACTATTTTACTAATTTTAAAAAATAATAAAAACTGTATGTATCAAGGTGTATTTTTCTCATTTAAAATCATCAAATTATTCTGCGCGCAAGGTTCTTCAATAAGCCAATGATTCACATTACGTGTTCGAGACCAACAAATCTTATCAACATTCGATACAACAAAACTTTCAACAGTTAATTAACAAAGCAAAGGAGAATGACGTGCAAAGGCTACCATGATGCATGTGCGGCCGACAATTTAATTTTAGGATTTAATAATTTTATTTTTTCAAAAATAAAATTATATATACATATATATATATATATATAATTAATTAATACTTTGATGGTGAACTTTAGGATCAAATTCAAAGGATTTACGGTCCATAGTCAATTTCTGAAAAATGTAAAAATCTTCCAGCCTGTAACCAGCTATATATGGAACATTGGTAGAAATTTGGTGAGTATATTCCTTATTTGGAACTACATCATTAATGTTTTAATCGTACATCAAAAAAGTGACACCTTATCTCTTTTCTTCTTCTCTTTTTATTTTTTGTTTTTTTAGATGGTTCTCCGTCGTATTATTATAGTAATACAAACCATCAAATTCTTCATGAATTAATACCGCAAGATTTTTATATTTAATAAAACATTTAAAATTTTATTTGTTAGTTTTACTGTAGAGATATTTGTATTTTATTTTTCATTCTCAATAAACTATGTATTCCTTTTCCTTCAAAAAAATATAAAATTAATGTGACATTTTAGAGATAATTTTTTTAATATTACAATTTACAAAAAAAAAAAATTATGCATTGCATGGGTGAAATATAAGTATATCAGTATAGAATTGGGTTCAAATGGGTACTAGTGCTTCGTGTGAGAACTAGGAATGTGCTTTTTTACTACGATTTTATAGCTTATTTTATTTATTTTAGTGTTATTTTTTTTAAAAAAATTATAACTTATATTGTTGTGTTTTAGTGCGAGTACTAATAAGCACTAAAATACAATAAGATAAATTATAAAATCGTATTAAATAAGCCGCGGTACTAATTTGGGCAGTTTTCGGTACATAAAGTTATAGCAAACATTTAGTCCGTTGGGCGTGTGGCGTACACGGGAGTGATTCATGCTTGCCCACACTTCCCTTTTTTTTTCTTTTGAATTTTTTATTTTTTATTTTTTTTTTCGCAAAAATAAATACCATTAAATATAAGTAAATTAATTTAATTTTTTGATCCGACGATCCGCGTAGTGCACTAACTTGACACTTACATGTGGGTTCGTAAACTGCACTCGACAACTATGTTTTTTGAAGTAAATATATATCTGAAAACGTAATTAGTGAACCTTAAAATTAAAGTGAATTAATTTAATTTTTATCTGCAGACTCTTGCAGTGCATTCGCCCAATGCTAACGCGTGGAAAAGTACACTACGCGCGACAATTATTTTTTTCAAAATAAATCTATACTCAAAAATGGAATTATAAGTGAACCATAAAATTTAAATGAATTTCTTTTTTTTTTTTTATCTGGGAACTCGCGTAGTGCATTCGTGTGATGCTAACGCGTGAGCAAATTTGGAATTTGTTGTTCAATTTCATCAAGTTAATTTTTTTTTATGTAAAATTAACAATTATATGGAAGAAACATGCTTATTCATTTTTTTTATTTATATCATTGTTTCATTTAATTTAATCAATAATTAATTTACAACATTATCTCATTTCATTTCAATACATTTAAGTAATCAACTATTTAGAGATGTGTCCGTTGGGCAGAGGATCTAGTAATGGAATCATTATTGACATTGAGTGATCGGGCTATTTTTACCTACTTATTTTTGGCTATTTGGTGTGAATTCTCAATGTTAATGGCCTTGTAATTATGCCTTTGTGGAAGAAAGTGTGTTTTGTGAGTGATTGCAGGTAATTAACACAAATGTGAAGAAATTGGCTGAGTTTTGTGGAGATTTATGTAGTCAAGATGATTGAAGGAAATCTAGCAAGTCTGGAAGCCATGCCATATGGGCATACTGCCTGGAAGAGGTACCGAGATGACAGATTTTGGGCCTGTGTGTGCGGATTTTGGGTTGGAGTGTGCAGATTTATTGAGCCTTTGGGCCTGGACGCGAATTGGATGCTATTTTACAGCTTTTGGACTCTATTTTTTTCTCTTTCCTAGTTAGATTAGGTTTAGGACTCTATTTCTGTAATAAACCGAGACTTTCTCATAATTGTTATTTAGAAATCTGAAATACCTGCTCGAAAATAGTTGTATTAGGACCTAATGATAATCCTATTATATATATTTTATTTTTTTTGAACTCTATCTAGGAAAATAATAATAATAATAATAATAATAATAATAATAATAATAATAATAATAATAATAATAATAATAGAACCCGTCCAAAATTTTCCCCTTAATAATAAAAATATGTGGAGTTAGCGGTTGAATTTAGAAATTTATTTATTTAAATTTTTTTTTTCTTTTAATCTTGCTCATTAGCACAATGTTAACTTTGGTAATTATTATATATATTTTTATTTAGGGTTATTAAATGATTTCAATAAAAATTATGAATAGGATATTTTTTAAATTTCTTTCAATTCCCCTTCAATTGAACACGTAGGTTATATGCCAACTCAGCAAAATTTGGAGAACACTTGTCCAACTCTTATTTTCATTAATAAACAATCAAGTACCATAGAAGCTATTTCTTTTCCGTGCAGATTAACGAAAAACTATTACCCCAAACTCTTCATCTGGAAACCAGATTTCACAGCAAATCTATCAGATTGCAGTGAGACTCCAGCGCTTAATACCTTCAACCATAAGTGTTACCGTAAACTCAATCCTCTTTGTAAGTTTATTTTAAATTTAATCCCATGAAGCTGCTGTATAGATTATACGCCCAATAATCTCAGAAAATTTCCCAACTTCAGATAACCAAAGCAAAACCAAGAATTTATACCACTGTAAACCATCAATTCATATTTCTTAACGTATCAATTCAAAACCAAAACAGAACCACCCTCAATTATATTTTTCGAAATCAATTTTAACATATCATAACCCAATCAAATATCTCCTCGTCAATATACATACATGGTTCTGCAGAAACTAAAACTATAAAATTTCAGATATATAATTTGATATTAAGAAATAAATAGAATTAGGAAGAGAGAAACTGTAGGGCTGAGTTGAAGCAGGGGAGGACTCGTCGGCTGGGCTCGGGTCTCGGCGATGCTAGTCTAGGTCGTGTCGGAGGTCTGCGGTTTGTTGGTCGGTCGCCAGCATTTTCTCCTGCGTCGCGTTGCCGTGGTGTTGAACTGCGTCGAGCCGTTCCATAGCTGGAGTCGTTGGTCTAGGTTGCTGCAAGTGCGGCTGCAGGTCGAGGTCGTGGTCTTCGCATCGTTGGCGGCCGGTGGTAAACTCGCCGGCGTTGAAAAAAAAAAGAAGAAGAAAAAGATAAATGAGAGGAAGAATTAGGAATTTTGAGAATTTAACTTGGGGATGTTTGATTTGGGTGCAACTCCTCTTATCATGGTTTGCAATGAAGAAAAAGGAAGGTTTAATTTAGGGATTTAGGCAAGGAATTTCAATTTGGGATTTTCCATTTTGGATCCCCATTTTCAGTCGAGAGGGAGAGAGAGGGTGAGGAGAGAGAGAGAGAGTGAATGAGGGGGAAGATGGAAATTAATTTGGGGATCCTAATTTGTAATTGTTGTTCACGTGAGTTTTAAGGTAGAGTAGAGAGAGAGTTGACTTCTATTTCTAATTTAGTTTATTTGTGACATAACTTTAGAGAAAGGGGAAAATGGATTTTATAGCAAAATAAGTAAAATTTAACAAAGAACCAATTATTTTCTTTAAGTTGAGAATTATTATAATTGGTTTTTTTTTTCTTTAAGTTGAGAATTATTTTCTTGACAAGAGCATTGCTTTTTTTTACTTTTTTTCAACTTTTCCATATTTTTTTAAGTTGATAATTATTTTCACTTTGTATTTTTATTTATATATTTTTATCTAAAAGTTTCAAATTTTTCATCAAAGTATCAATTTTATTATTCAGCTTAATTTTAAGGCCGGAATATTTTCTATATATCTTTAATCCCTTATTTTTATGCATTTATGTTGTGTGATCTTGATAGTTTGCATAATTAATTTATGCATGCATAATATATGCATATACATAATTTCCATTTTTATGATATTATCAATTGGACCTCCTAACTACAGTATTTTTTATGTATACATTTATATAGTTATTAATTTATTCCAATTTTATAATTTACAATTATACACATATAATATTTTATTTTTATATTACTATTAAATGGCCTCCTATCAAAATTTATGGGTCCATCACTGCTTACCTCTCCATCGATAAACTTCAATAAGATATATTGCTATGCCAGAACAATACGCAATAATGTTACGTAAGAGGATCAACAGATGTTTCACAAACTTATCGTATACCTCTTACTTGTTTTGCTTTATTTAGGAAAAAAATTGAATATTACAATCTACAAAAAATAACCAGACTATCTAATTAATGCAGATGTAGACAAAATTGAACTGGCAGTGCTAACATAGTAACATGGGTGGTAATTAATCTTTGAAATTTTTTCTTGCTGAACTGCTTATGGAAAAATAAGTTAGTAGATAAAAAAAAATTAGCAATTTTTTTATTTTATTTTTTTACTTTTTCGTTAAGGAGAATCGGTAAATTTTTAAGAAGGTGAAAATTTGTATAAAAAATCACAAAACCGTGTGGTTCTGAATTTCAAACTGGAATTAACATAGAATTAATAAGTAATTTAATAAGAACTACTGCTGTTACTTACGTGACGGAAAACTTAATTATCGTCAAAACTGTTAATTAATTAGGACTTAAGGACATGAACATATTTGTACAAGAAGCTTATTAACAGGAACCTTCTTTGTGCCCTACATAGTCATGGAAATCTCTCTTTTCTCACTTTTTGTTTAGAATGCAATTTTTTTAAAAATGAAAAAAAAAACATTTTTTTTAAATTTGAAGTATAAAGTTTCATTTATTAAGTATTAAGAAAATTCTATAATTTTTTACTTACCGAAATTAAATTTTGCTTGAAGTATTGGCCTTTTTTTTCAGTATTTAAAATTATTTAAGAAAATTCATTACTTCATGAAGTATTTTTTTTTTTCAAATTCAATATGTATTCTTAAATTATTATGAAGGGTTATTTCCTCAATATTGTTGTGTGTAAGTTATCTTCTTATTTGAGAGTGTTTATTAAATATTTAATTATGGCTTTTATTGATTATAAAAGTGAAAAATTAGGATTTTTCAATTTAATATAAGATTTATGAATACTACATATTGTTAAAAAAATGTTAAAAGTTAAGAGTTTTTGAATGTTAATTAACACTATTAAAAATTAGGGGAATGAAGTAATAGATCAGTGTTATCAATCCCGGGAAATATGACGAAAAAATAATTTGTTAGTAAAACAACATTATTTTGCTTAGACAAATAGAACTTAAAGATAAATAAATACCCAATCACTCTCTCACTATTCTTTCAACGATATGAAAAGCAAAAGTCGGTCAACCAAATTTTATCTTCATTTCTTGCAATTTACTTGAGCCAAAAAGTAAAAAAATGAAAAAAACCAAAGCCACCCAACCATTAACCTAGAAAAGCAATTTTTATATGGCACATTAGTGCCACGTAAAAAGTTCAAACTCACGAACTCTTTCAAATTTATTTCCATAATCATAAACTCAAAAATCAACTCTATATTGAATTCCACGACTACACATTATTTATATATATATATATAATTCATATATTATTTTTTATTTATTTACCATATTCTTAATTTATGTTTCGTGAAAATCAATTTAATTACATAATATTTATAGTATAATTGAATAAATATTATATTATATGTATATATCTATAAATGTGTGAGTTCTACAAAAAAAACAAAAGAACAAGAAGGGAGGGGAGAGAGAAAGAGAAACAGGTGAAAGAGAGTAGTGAGAGTGCCAAGGAGTGAGAGATAAGTGGGGTCCATATTCACGCTACTTTTCTGATTAAACTTGGCTTTATATCCAATTTTAAAAATGAAACCAAATTATTACTCTGTAATGATTTTTAAACTTGAATTTTTTTTTAACCATTGCAAGCACTTAAAGTTCGTCTACATATATGCAGATTTAGAGACGCCATATTTATTCATTCAAAGAACTTGTCCGAGCTAAAACAAAATGAGGAAGCTAATTAACAGCAAGAGTGGGAGCAGTAATTGCCCAAAATGGTCCAATGCTAACCCAGGCAGTGACTCAGAGAGTGAAGATGACATTCATTCAGCTCCCGCCAATTCAACTGAAACTGCTCAATCACCAAATCATGAAAATAATGAAAATCAAACTGGGCAAGGTGGTTAGCAGAGTTAATTTTGCTTTTGTTTTTTCAATTAATCTCTACACCACTGTTTTGAATTGAAAAGTATTGGCATTGTACTATGGTTTATGTTATGAATCAGCTTATTATTGTTTAATTAATGATCGGTGTATGAACAGGGAATATAACAAGAAGGGTTTCGGAAGAAGCTGAAACTATGTATCGAGCTGCAATGGAAGGTGACTGGATAGCTGCTGAAATACTTCTGTCACGAAATCCAAATTTAGCTTGCGATTTTGTAACAGACGAGGATGATCGATCTCTTCATGTAGCCGTTGCCATGAAACACAAGAAATTGGTAGAGAAACTAGTAGACATGATGGATGAAGATGACTTAGTGTTGCGAGATGGGCGTGGCTACACAGCATGTTGCTATGCCGCTGTGTCGGGTGCAGTAGAAATTGCTCGTGTTATGATCGAAAAGAATCCAAATCTGGCCACTGCACACGACGAGAACAATGTGACGCCACTTCACAAGGCAGCTATGTGTGGAAAAAAGAAAATGGTTTCGTATCTATTGGAATCCACCAAAATTGAAAATTTGTCGAACGAAGAATGGTTTGATCTTTTGCTTGTCACAATACGCGAGAGAATGTTTGGTATGAGTTTTGTCAAATATATGCTAGAACTTAATTGATTCACAATGTGATATATATGTCATATATCTTATTGTTGACAGATGTGGCCATAGAATTGGTGGAAAAAAATAAAGTTCTTGCTATGATGGTCAAAGAAGAAAGGACAGCTTTGCATGTACTGGCTCAAATGGATGATGTATCAAATATTGTAAGCGGGGTATTCAAATTGTTGCGATTGTTTTATGGCCAGGATGTTATTGAGTTAATTGGTAATTATTTATTTATTTATTGTTTTCTACTTTTCTACATTATACTAGCTATTTGAATTATATTCAAGTTTGTAGCATTAAGTTACTTCGATCAGTTCCAGAATATCTCATTAAATTCCTCTGATTTACTGATTTTAATAGCTTGACCATGTCTCCATATTTCATTTAAGGAAAAAAGCCATCAAATTTTGTAAAATTGGCGGAGAAGCTATGGGAGGAGATGCAAAAGATGGAAAAAATCAGTCTACTGCAGCTATTAAAAAATCAACATATTCTTCATGATGCCGCGAAAGCAGGGCATGTCGAGCTTTTAACTATGGTAACTCGCGCTTACCCTCAACTCACATGGGACACGGATAGCAACGGGCACACCATATTTCACATTGCTGTTGCACATCGACAACGTCGTGTGTTCAATCTCATACACCCGGCAGAAACCATGATACACACTAGAACAATCTCGCAAGATCAAGACGGAAACAACATCTTGCATTTATCTGCCAAACTAAGTCCAAGACCTCTTGACAGAACCAGATTACCCCCAGCTACGCTAATGCAAAGCGAATTAGCATTGGTTTGAGGTGAGAATCAATCAAGTGAATTAATTAGCTAGTTCAAATACACGACAATAATTAATCAATCAACTAATCCCAACAGGTGACCAAGAAAGTGGTACCGGCCTCTTGTCAGGATATGAGAAATAAAGAGGGGCTGACACCAAGAGAATTGTTCTCGAAGGAGCACAGGAGATTGTTGAGAGATAGCAAAACTTGGATGATGAACTTAACGGATTCTTACATGCTGATCGCGACTATATTGTTTAGTGTCTTGTTTGCCGGTGCTTTCAACGTACCAGGTGGATTTGATCCCCAAACAGGGAAGGCTATAATTTTGAAAAGTGAATCGCTCCAAACTATCCGCTGTTCAATATTTTCTGTATGCTTGAATTAGGTGCTCTCGCCCTGTCAGCGACCAGTATCTTATTGTTCGGCTCCATCATGACTTCGAGATTTTCAGAATACGACTTCCGCCATTACTTGCCGGACAGAATGTACTTCGGATTTCACGCCCTGTTCGGGTCTCTTATTCTCACAGTCACAGCTTTCATGTTATCATTTCAATTGGTGAGCGGGGCATTAACTCATGCAGAGATAATATGTATTCTGGTCATTATGTTTTGTGCTTACCATATTGGGACTATTCGAGAAATGGCCGCATGGAGTGATGTGATGGTGAGGAAGAGTCGCCCGAGCAGGCATACACTTTTCAACCAGCATCCTACAGCTAGCACAAGTTAAGCCTTTGTCATTTTCCTTCTGAGGGATTAATTTTGTTTCCCATTGCTATTATATTCTGTTATATTCTCATAGAAGAAAATGTAGTTTCTGATACGTCAAAATTGTGTTTCTCTATTTATAGTATTACAGCTGGAATATTCTTTGCTAACTAACTAACTACAAGATCTACGGCTGCTGCTAGGGCTAAACAAGCCGAGTCGAGCCGAATACCTTCAAGCTCGAGTTCGGCTCGTTTAAGATATATACTCGGCTCAAGTTCGAGTTCGAGTTCGACTCGAGCTTCGAGTTTGAGTTCGAGTTCGAGTTCGAGTTCGGCTCAACTAAGAAAATTCATAATCGAGTTCGATTCAAGCTCGACTCAAGTTCGACTTAATAAGGATATGTTCAAGTTCGATAAAAAAAAAAATCGACAAAAAACTCGATTAAAGCTCGACAATAATAAAATTCGTGATCGAGTTCTTTTCTTTTCTTTTCCAGATTTTCTTTAATTATTTTTATTTTATTTTCTTTATATTAATTACTTAATTATGTAATTGTAGTCATGCTTATTACACATTTTATTATTTTTCATTATTAATATAGGATATTCAAATTTTAATATATATTTACCTTAATTTGAATTAAAATTTTAAAATATTTTTTCTAATATAATTTATAAAATCATAATTTACTCATATCTCATTTCCTTTTTATTTTATCGATCATTCATTTTTACTTTTTTATTTAAAAATTGTATTCATTAGTTAATTAGTAATTTATCTCACTATCCATGATAGCTTATCATTTTTCTTTCAAACTTCAACATATAAATATTTTACAATCATCTTAATTCAAATTCAAATTTCAAAGTGTTTTTTATTATGCAATTTATAAATCACAATTCAAACATATCTCGTTTTCTCACTATTTTATCGATTATTCATTTTCATTTTCATATAAATTGTAATCATTTTAGTTGATTGATAATATAGTTCATTATTATTGTTATTTTATTATTTTTACTACACATTCACACATGTTCCAATTAATAAGTAAATATTTACAATAATCTTAATTCGAATACAAATTTCAAATTTTTTTATAATATGATTTATAAATCATAATTTATTTTTATTGTTATATCTCAATTTCCTTTTATTTTATATTTGTATATAAACTAAATATTTGAATGAGGCACACTAAAGTATACATAATATTTGTATATTATATAATAATTGAGTAAAATGATAATATATATATATATATTGTCGAATCAAACAAACTAAGTAATTATCAGACACTATTAATGGTTTGATATTGATTTTGATGAATAATTGTGATTTAATTCAATGTAATGATATTTGTTTGATATCATAGGTCTAATCAAATTTATTTGTGTTTGTTTCATTATCAAATCTCAATTCTTAATTATAACTATAAACTATAATTTTATTTACCTCATAATTTGATATTTTTTGTTAGACTACTTCAAAATTGAAATATACTATTTAATATTAATATTATAGCTAAATAAATTCTAAACGTATATCTTAAAGTTGGATAATCAGTTTTTGATTACATTATTTTTTATCATATAAATCTATTTAAATATTCCTATTTTTTGTTTAATAAAATAAGCTTAACTTAATGTTTGTAAATATCATTAATTGATTCCCTTTTTTGATAATATTAATTCTCAATTTTCGTATAGTTCATATAGTCTATTATTATTAGTTGAATATATTTATCTGATAAATTGATAATATGATATTATATATGTTTATATAAATATAATATATAAATATATGCATATATTTAAGTTTTGGAGAATTGTTATAAAAATATTATTTGATTCAATTAACATAATTGTTAATAATTTGATCGAGTGACTATAATAACAAATTGAAATACATTTGGCTAATGTCTAAATCTTATTGGGGGTGAAAATTTAATTTTTTTAGCTTATTTGTCAAAGCTCGATTACAAGCACAATTAAAAGCTCGCGAACTACTCGATAAAAGCTCGTTTATAGTCGAACTCGAGCTACTGGAGTAGCTCGAGTTCGGCTCGAGAAAATTATCGAGCTCGAAAAAAAACTCAAATTCGGCTCGTTCAATAAACGATCGAGTTTCGATCGAACTTTTTTTGAGCCGATACACGAGTAGCTCACGAATAGTTTGGTTCATTTACAGCCCTGCTTCTCAATCCTTGGATATAGCAATGGACGGCCACGATGCAAAGCTCATCATATTCATATTCCTCCAATGCTTCAATTCAGTTTTCCCATTTTATTTTACTCTTGTCTTCTATAAATAATAGAGAAAGTAGTATATTAATTCTTTAAACGATTTTGACAAATTAAATAAAACTTTCCACCTACTACGTACACATATTTGGGAATTCGGAAGAATAATTTGTTTTCGGGGCGCGACGACGGTGCATCAACATTAAAAATTATATTTCTGCTACTTCGCTTACATATAGCTCAATTAGATCTATATTATTCTCAATTAGTATTTATTATTCCCGATTAAAATTTATTAATCCCTATTAGGATTTATATTTAATTAAAAAAATAATTGTTGAGCGCAGTGCAATATTGGCTCACTCATTAGCGTCGGACGAATGCACTGCGATAGTTACTAGATCAAAAAAAATCAATTAACTACTTTAATTTTAAGATTGTTAATTCAATTTTAGAGTATATATTTATTTTGAAAATTTAATTAGGCTAGCATGATGCACGAGCCTCCCACAATTCAATTTTAGGGTTTAATAATTTCATTTTTGAAAAATAAATAAAAAAATCGAAAAAATATATATAATTAATTAATCAAAACTGGAAGGTTGAATCGCCGCCTACGAATATGTCAGGCGGATGAATCGGAGAATAGGATGGATCCAGAGAGAGAGGTTGGGAGATAGAGAGATCGGGAGAGGGTGGGGCAGCTAGGTTAGAGTTGAAATAAAAATGGGAAAAAGGGGTTAAATGGGGCAAGGCTTGTATTTAAATGCCGGGTCACGAGTTCCGAGCCAGGTCGGACACCCTGATGGGCTGGCCTATACACCTGTTGTATAGGAGATTTTGCGCTAAACTAATGATAGCATTGAGTATAACATAAACAATTTTCTTTATGATAATATTTTAATAAACTCTTTGAAACTTGTAGTTCACGCCAACAAAAAGTTGACTCGATATAAATAAAAATACATGAGTTGTCGCTTTGTGGGATTCAGAAAAGGATCTATGAAAGATTTTCTTGTTGAACTGCTTATGAAAAATCAAGTTAGTAGATTAAAAAAATCAGAAATTCTTTTATTTTATTTTTTTATATTTTTTTTTGTTAAGGAGAAGTTGTAAATTTTTAAGTAGGTGAAAAATTGTACAAAAAAAAAAAACACAGAGCCATGTAGTTCTGCATTTCAAACTGGAATTAAGATAGAAAATAAGTAATTGAATAAGAATTACTGATCTATTACTTACATGACGGAAAACTTAATTATCGTCAAAACTGTTAATTAATTAGGACTTAAGGACATTAATAGGCGAGATCTTTTATTCAAATTTCGTGTTTCATATTTTATTCTAATTATTATATTAAAGTCATGTGTATTTAATTTTTTATTAAAATTGGGCCACCGTGTTTTTAAAATCGTGTTAATTGAGTCATTGTAAGACGGAGTCCTAACGGAGGACGTTAACCCGACTCAAAACGACGTCATTTTCTTTAAGTTTTTATCCTAATCCATAACCCGACCCACTCGTCCAAACTATACAAAATCCTCCTCCGACTCTTCATTCTCCGATGAAGATGTCGACGACAGCAAGTTCGGCGAGATGATACCGGGTAGGTTTGCTTCATTTAAATCTGTTTCGACCTCTGTCGACACCTCACCAATGTCTAAATTGAGGGGGGAGAATTTGTAGGGTTTAGCATTGTGATTTTTTAAATCTAGGTTCTGATTTTGTTGAATATGGGTGGGATTTTTGGGAACAGAACTAGGTATGTGATTTGTTGATTTTTTGAGTTTGGAGAGGGAAGATAAGGGTGTGGAGTCAGAAAGAGATGAGCTATCAGATTCTGGGAGAGGGGCGGAAATGGTGGGGGGAGGTGTTTGTGATTTTTTGACAGCTTTGCTGCGAGTGATGGTTCTCGTCGGCTGCTGCTCTGTGGCTGGACGAGAGGATGGGCAGGTGATGGAGATGGGCTGGGAATGTGATGATGGATGAGAAGAGGACGATGGGCTGGGAGGTTGAAGATCTGGGATATATGTATTTTGGTTCTGTTGTGTTTTTTGAAATTCTGAGAATTGGACATATTTTTTGATGTTTTTTGTTGCAGATTTGGAAGAAGAACGATGAGCAATCTTTGATAATTTTTTCTGGGATTTCTTTGATAATTAAAGGAAGAAAATCTGGAAAAACAAAAAATTAAAGAAAAATGGACACTAAAATGGATCTAAAGGGGGGAAATGACATGAACATGGATGATCTTCATAGTTTGTGTAGTTTGGAGGAGTGGGTCGGGTTATGAGTTAGGATAAAAACTTAAAGAAAACGACGTTGTTTCTAGCCGAGTTAACGTCTTCCATTAGAGCTCCATCATGCAATGACTTAATTGACATGATTTTAAAAACGTGGTGGCCCAATTGAACCAAAAAAAGTTCTAGTGAGTCAATTGAGCCCCCAAATTAATTTAGTGGCCTATTTGGCCCTTATCCCATTTTTTAAATTATGTGGATAATTTTCCCCATTGGCACAACTGAAAATAACATCCTCTCTCTCTACAAAAACTTATGATTGGTGCCGGTGAGGATGACCTAGTGGTGGAGTGAGATTACTTAGAGATCAAAGATTACGAATTCAAATTTACTCAATACTACCAAGTCGGATGTGTGAGTAAAAAAAAAAAAAATTATGATTGAATTTTTTGCATTGAACATACTTGATAGAAGCTTTAGTTTTTTTAGAATGGTTACAAGGTAAGTTTGAACAATATTTTAGCGCATTTATTTTAAAATTTTAGAGGATATTACATTTTACAATTTGGGAATATAAAAGAGGGAAATTTTTAAATAGCCATTATTACTCAGTAAATAATGTAAATAATTACTTTTTAAAAAAGTAATGTTTCTAGCCATTAACATAAAAAAAGTACTATAATACCTTTAATTCCATATTTATTATTAAGAATTATTATTTATGTATATCTATATATTCATATATGAGTACTATTAGGGAAAAAATCTGATTTTCTCTCTCTTCCCGCTGCAAACGTAATTCTCTCATCTCTCTCATTTTTCAATCTCTGTTTAATTAATTGAAATAAAAGTACCATTGGTGAAGATCATCAAGCTATGATTTTTGAAGATTATCACGATTCTTCTTTTCTCTAATTCCCGTTTCAACAATAAATTATTTGTTGCAATATCGAAAATTAGATATTCTTTGCGAATTTGAGATTTTTTTAAAGTTTTGTTGACATCGTGCGTGTTATTTTTTGCGGTTATAAGGTATATGATATTTACGGATCTACAGTCTTTTTATCGATTTAGATATTTAATTTTTTTGAATCTTTCTTTGGAATGGGTGGAAAAGAAACTGAATATTCTTTGGTGCACGAATCAATTTCTTTCGGTACACGAGTATTGGAGTTTATTTGTGCAAAAATTTATTTGTGAACTCGTGCAATATCTCATTTTTAATTGTTGCACGAGGGCACGAATTAGTAAATTCATGCACTCGTGTATCTATGCATTTTTTAACTAGTGCACAAGTACACAAATAGGCATACTCATGAAGTCGTGTATCTGCTGCACGTGTACACGAACAATTCTAATTGTGTTTTCATGTATGAGTTATTTTTGAACTACTATATTGAACTAATCATATACTCGTGTATTAAATCATTATTGAACTAATGCACGAGAACATGACTTGGATTACTCGTGTTGTTGCACTCGTGTACTCATGTATTCATTATAAGGATGAGATTGTTCGAAATCATTGTCCATAATTATTCAGAGATGAGGGCATTTGAACCTTGGCAGAGACGGCAGTTGAATCTTGTAATTTTCATTTTCAACAACATTAGTGACAGAAGATGACAACTACAATAACAAAAAACGGCAATAAAAACTTGACAGTTATGACTTCTAGGACTTTAATGTAGAACGGCGGTGAAAGATATATTTTTTTAGGGTGCAAAAGATAAGATCTGAAATCATCGTCCATAATTTTTTTTGTTAATATATTAGGGTGTTTTATGTTAGGAAATAATTAATGTTAAAATTATTTATATTATTACTAAGGGTATTGATGTATATTCCCATCTTAAAAGGCTAGAAACATTATATTTTTAAAAAAATGGTTATTTACATTATTTACTAAGTAATAATGACTAGTTTCTCATATTAACACAATATAAAATGGGAAAATTATAATTTGATATCTACATTTGAGGCTATTTTTCAAAAATAACTCGCCTTTCCAAAATTAACAAACCAATATGTAATTTTCAAAAAATATGCAAATCTAACATTTGGTCAATTTTTCGGCCAAAAAACTCTATATAATTAATTGTATTATAATATTTCTATTCCTCCACCAGTGTAAAAAAAATCATCAATTAAGAAATTTTAAAATACAATCTATCACGTATGATTTTCGAGTTGTAAAATTGATAAAATGTTAAATTTATAATTTTTTTAAAATAGTAAATACTGTTCCATTAATTTTGAAAAAAAAAAAAATATGTATCAAAGTGCAGTTTTCTCATTTAAAATCATCAATTTGTTCTGCGCGCAAGCCCCTCAATAAGCCAATAATTTTCTTTGAGTAAATAATTTATGAAGAGGTGGCAGTCAGATTATGTGCTCGAGACAAACAAACCTTATCAGCATTCGATACAATAAAACTTTCAACAGTTAATTAATTATCCGATCGTAGAATACATGTTGGAATACTAAATTTAAAATAGAGGATCCGATCCATTCCCGCATGTCCCCCTAAAACAAAAACAAATGAGAATATGCAAATGCACCCTCAACCTTTATCTGCAAGAACAAATAGAACCCTAAAGTTTGTTTTGATACAAATACACCCCAAAACCCATAAGAATGGTGCAAATAAACCCATATTAACTGAAGGAAAAGTGTTAAGCATATCATACTTTTATTATTTTATAGAAAGTATTACTGAAAACAGAAAAGTGATGACATTTTTGAATTATTACTACTTTTTTTAATTGATAAAAATATCACTTATAATATTAAAAAATATCACTTCTACCACTGAAAAAGTATCCTAAATTTTCATTTGACAATCTAACTCAGTTTAACAAAGTCTGATGCAAAACTTTGCTCCTATTCAAGGAAAAGTATAATTTGATCACATTAATACGGTCTATCTAAATAATAAATATTGCATTCCTTATATTTATTACTAGCCTAGAATTTTGTACAATATTGCAGCCCTTTTTTTTTCTATTATCTTGGGCCTATTTGAGGGTTGCAATCCGGGCGAGTAAATACATATGGCGAGGTCTCCTGTGAAACCATTTGACGGGTCATGATCAGCCGTGATCTGTTAGACTCATCCTAGTTATAATTCGATCTGTCAATACATTGAATTATTGAAACAAAAAAATAAAAAAAGTGTAACCTGATATTAATAAAAGTATCACCATATATGAAGCAAGATATCACCAACTATGAAGTAAAGTATACCCAATATGAATTAGACATTAATTATATATTTAATAAAACTTAAATATTAAATTTATATTTTTAATATATGAAATTTATTTATTACAAAGTTCATAAATGTTCATGAATAAAAACTAAAAAAATTTATCACGTTGAATTATTGAAGCAAAAAAATAAAGAAGTGTCACCCGATATTAAATAAAATATCACCAAATATGAAGCAATGTATCACCAATTATGAAGTGAAATGTCACCTAATATGAAGTCAAGTACCACCAGATATGATTAGACATTAATTATATATTTAATAAAGTTATAATAAAAACTTAAATATTAAATTTGTATTTTTAAAATATGAGACTTACATATTATAAAGTTTACAATAATTTTTAAATTCGATAAAAAATGTTCATAAAATAAAAAACTAAGTAAAACTATAACATTGAATTACTAAACCGAAAAAAAGGTGTCACCCGATATTAAGAAATGTATCATCATATATAAAGCGAGGTATTACCAACTATGAAGTGAAGCATCACTTGAAGCAATATAAATTAATAGATTAAACATTAATTATATATTTAATAAAACTATAATAAAGACTTAAATATTAAATTTATATTTTTTATTAATGTATGAGAATTATTTATTACAGAGTTCATAAATGTTCGTGAATAAAACCTAAAAAAAAACAATCACATTGAATTATTGAAGCAAAAAACTGAAAAAGTGTCACCCGATATTAAGCGAGATATCACCAATTATGAAGGAAAGTGTCATTCGATATGAAGTGAAGTATCACCAGATATGAAATTAATTGGATCGGATCAGGTCGAGTTATAAGATCCGTCTAACTGTTTATGACCCATTAGACAGTCTAACATAAGTCTTTGTCTATATATACATATATATATATATATATGTATGTATGTATTTTATTAAGTAGAAGTTGATGTGCACATACCAAATATTATTGACATAGTTTATTAGTCTATTACTTTCATAAAAAAATAGCTGTTTATTTTCATGCAAAGTTTTGTAATTTATACTTGGCCATAAAATCTCAGGAAAATCTGTAAGCTAATAAATCTACGTAAAAATTAAAAAATTTAAACACAAAATCAATGTCATTAATCTGTACACATTTGTGCGAGATGATCTGATAAACTCAATCTGTCAAACGTATCCTGTCAAGTCTTATCCAACTCCATCCATAAAATGATTGCCTTTCAACATCCAAAAAAATATATTTTTCATTATTAGAAATAATAATTTTTTCTCACCTAATAATTACAAAAATATCACCGTCATTTTCTTGAATTCTATTGAAGTCACAGATTTGCCGAAACAGACTTCAAAAGAAAAGGTATTCGCTCATTAAAATTATGTCATAATTTATCTTGACCTCAATTTATTCAAGGCCATTTATATACATAAATTTATAAACATATTTCTTTATCCCATTTTCGCATCCAACATTTGATGTTCCAACACTTGATTCATACCCCAAATCATCTTCCGACAGAAAGAATGGAAACATATTTCCATAGAGGGTTCAAAAATATCTAACTTCATGAACCATAATGAAATTCTTGATTCAATCCAATATTTTTGTTTATGAAACACAGAAAAAAATTCTAAAATTCTTAATCCTCTCTTTTTTAGTAACTGAAATTCTTAATCGTAACAATTAAGAATTAACGCAATCTCTATATTCACAAAGCCATAGTCTTTCCCACAAATCATAATATATCACAACTATCCTCCATCCAAACGTCTCTCTCCCTTTGTTGCAGCCCTCTTCATAATCCAGAAGGAAATTAAATTACATTTTTTATTCATGTTAATAGCTGAGGGTTGGGAAGGCTGCGAAAGCAAAGAAGAAAAGTAAAGGAGGTTGTGGATATTATTTTAGGGGTCAAATTAGAGATTTCATTAATTTTATAAATTATAAATAAATATAGGGGCTATGAAGAGTAATTTGGGGGGGCTATATTTAGAATTATCCAATTTTTATTGATGATGAGATGGACTTTAGGATTTGTAGAAAGTAGTGGGGCTTATTTTTAAATTTGGGATGAATATGTGTGTTGGGCCATAAGGAGTTGGGGTTAGATTTACTAGTCATACGTCATCATCATCATTATTATTATTAAGGTCATTTAAATTATATTAAAGGTTGTTAAATGTTTAATGCTAGGCGACGCGCAATGATTTAACTAATTTCGTTTTCAAGTCAAGTAAAGGTGGGTCTGTATGATGGCTTACAGACTTTATATTTATGATGACCCCTCTGAGTAATTTATGATGGCCTACGGGGCTTTATGTTTATTGATGACACCCTCTGAGTGATTATGATGTGATGACTTATGAGCACTATCCCATGATAACTTGTTATGTTATATATTTTTATAATTTGGATAAATGTGCGTGGAGGTTGTGATGATGGTTAGATAACAAGCTTTAAATGCTTTGTCTTCCGTTGGAATACTGTCAATAATTTATTATTTATGAAATATGACATTATTTTTATGATAAATGTTATGAATTATGATTTATAAAAATATGGGACATCAGGCAAAAGATGGTGATAGAGCTCTTCACGTAGCTGTTGCCATGAAACAAAGAGAATTTATAAAGAAACTAGTCAAAAAAATGAGAGAGAGAGAGTCTAATTACAGGGTTAATGAAGAAGAAGAAGAAGAAGGAGGAGGAGGAGGAGGAGGAGGAGAAGGAGGATAGATCAACAAACTTCAAACCCTAATTATAATTATTGTAACACCCCAATTTTTTTAAAGAGTTTTAAAAACACTTTTTTTAAAAAAAAAGATATGTTCAAGTTTAGGATACACACACACACACACACACACACACACACATATATATATATAGATGTTTTTGGCACCTTTACAGATAAGAAATTTATAAGGTTTCATGTTTAAATTTTAAAAGGATTTCTCCAAATATTCTGCCTTTAGTTTCTCAACTTAAACGAAGTTTAGTTGAACATTTATTAACTTTTCTTTTGAGATAAAGTTTTCTCTAGCTAGAAAGATGTCAACTAAGACTCCTAAACCATATTGGATTAGTCCAAACCACCAAGTATTATATATAGCTCTTCACGCATAGTAGAGCGCAGAGGAAGTAAATGCATAAGAGTGATCGGTAGTTTCTGTTTTCATCTCAACGTCAAGGTTTAAGGTGAGGAAATTTTAAATGCACGAGATTAATTATCCTATATATGTTTTTACATGTTATATCGTGATCGATTATGAATTTTTATGATGTTGGAAGAGGGAAACAAGTCTCTGCCCCTATTACTATGGGAAATAAGTTTCTGCCCTAGTAGCAATGCTTGTGTACACTGGGAAACAAGTCTATGTGATCTCACAATATGAGCATATCATTACTATTAATGTGATTTCATTCAGGAAAATAACTTAGTCACTCATATCAAAACAATACAATCGATCATTATAAAATACAACAAACAAATGATAAACTAATTAATAGATAACTATTCTAGAAAACTATACAAAATTGGAATGCCTATTCAAAATGAGATAACAACTTATATAGGAAAACTTCTTCATTAACCATTAAATATCATTCATGGCATATCATGATTTTGTCCATGTAATAGCAGATTTCATTCTCCAAAAACCGTTGCTCATCACTTATTCATATATTGATGATTTTACTTCCATATTTACATTATTCTTGCATTCATCTGTTTTAGACTTTCCATCTCCAAATTATTCCTGCAATAAATAAAAAGATAATAATTTAAGTCTCAAATATATAGAAATACAGAAAATAAATATGTAGTATTTGAGACTTATCACTGTGCCCTAATAGTCGAAAAGCGTAATTGAATATTTATGTGATTTTATGATATAAGTGCATGTTCTTCACTAAGTGTATCATTTCCTAATGCAATACCCTCAATTTTCACATAATAAAATAGGAGGAAAAAAAAGATACATGGGGAGTGCATATTAGGCTTTTGAAAAAAATAAAAAATAAAAATGAGGCTCGATGCCCTAGTGGCCTCTCCCACCTAGGTGCTATGTGGAGAAACGATAAAGTAATTAATATCGTTCACATCTATCGTTAATAAAATTTGGCTTATTAATAATGTAAAGATATAATTTTTCAGTACAGACCAATTCTTCAAAGCTGGTGAATTAGTTGGCTTTTGTAAGTCAACAAGAAGTGAAAAATACCTTTGTTGAAATGTGATCCATAATATGTATTTTATTATAGGACAAATTAAGTTGACTTTAAATCCGACAATTTGTTCCTTTTTTTTTTCTTTTTAATATATCCAAAAATAAAACTATTGATAAAATGATACATACTTTTTCGAATTTTTTTATAAATCTATCATGCAATTGATTTTTTTGATGATCCATGTGGTATGTGGGATCTGTGCGTCAGATTTTCAATCAAGCTCATTTCCATGTCATATTTCATTTATTGAAAATTGCATGCACATGGGTGCCATGTGGGATTTGAGTTGAATGTTATATCTGTAAAACTTTTAAAAAGTAATTAAGTACATATTTGTCAATAGTATTTCATTGAGACTTTTTTTTTTTTGAAAAAGAAGTAAAATATAGATTTTAATACTTACCTTTCATCATACTATTTAAATTCAGATATGTAAACCTAGCACTAGATCATTGGAGATGTAGCTCTAATGAATTGGGGGGGGGGAGGGGCAACTAACACAAGATCATCTTCTCATTGTGTTAATTTTTTTCAATTTCTTATTTTTGTGTGGGTGTGCGTTGATTTTGTTAAGATCCATAAGCAATTTCCCTGGGGTGGGGGAGATCGATATATATAAGGTTTAACGGTTAATTTGTTTGTTTTTATTTTCAAATAATTTTTTTTAACTTTTTACCATATGTGACATTCCGAAACACATGTTTATTTAACTCATTATATTTTTAATTTATGTTTACACTTTTATAAGATACTAGTAGTTGAATCTAAGGGGAAAATATTCGATTCTTCAATTTCAACTATTTTATAAGTAATTGGACTATGTTTATTCTCAATCATATGATTATAGGTAGTCAACATAATCTATATTCCAAAAAATTATGCAATATTCACCCCCCATGAAGTTAAATAACTATTCTTAATTAACTGAATATTCTAATATAAAATATTTTATATATAATTATAAAACGAATCGATATTATATTCTAAATTTCTCAAATTATAAATTAATAAGCTAGAAATAGGTAACATTTGAACCATAATTTAAAATTTATTTTTCCAATCAACCATTTATTATTGTAATGTTTTAAAAGTCATGAATAAATTATAAATTCGTATAAAGTTGGTGATTTGTTTTTTACAAATAACCATATTTTTAAAACTTTGTCTAGCAACTTTCAAAATAGGGCCCCCAAAATTTTCTACATTAATCAATTTTTATATTTATCTTCATCATGGACTTCTTTTAAATGTTCTTCATTCACTTTAATAGATATATATTATAATAGTTCAACATATATTATCTGACATGTCTTCTTGGTGCAGTCAACATTATCCGAGCCCAACCATAAATATAGAAGTTGAAATTTAGTTTCAATAAATTTAATTGGAACTACTCTTAATCATGTGAATGAGAGTGAACACATCAATTTCAATTAATAAATTAAAACTTAGCATTTTGGTTGTATATATTATGGAACCATTTTTTTTAAATTTTCTTTCATATACCATATAACATGATTTAGAACACACACACACACACGTACACATACTGTAGTTACCACAACTAAATTACATGTTTTCTATTAAGAACTATTTAAATAACTTATATTAAATGAATCAAATCATTGATAGAATGTTGATATAATTCTTGATTATTGACAGATAATTTCTTAAGAACAATGAGCTAGAGTAGTTTATAATCTTTCCATAAATTCAATTTTTTATTTTTCAATCTCCTTCTTTGGGATGTAATTTTTTGGTCCCAAATGAGTCAAATGGGGTTTAGGAAGGTTGAATAAACTTTTTTCAAAATTTAATTTAAAGTGAGGAAATATAAGGCCTTGACTCGTTACTTGATTTATACTAACTATCATTGAGATAGTCTAGAATATATAATGAACAAGATAAAATAATAGTAATCAGCCATTAGTGAAGATGACTCTGGACATCTGATTTGAATGAATGTGTTGCAATTAAGATATGTCAATTAAAATAAAGCAATGTACAACACATAATATTTATAGAGGTTTGAAGCTAAAACTTCTACGTCTTCTCTACATTTGTATAGTTCAGTTGTGCTATAGACAACTGATGATGTGACATCTTTATTGATTATCAACTTGTCTCTGTGATAATTGTGTATTTGTTCAGTCGAGTTTGTCATGACGGATTATTTTAAGTTATTTGATATTTCATCAAAATATTTGACCGATTATTTTTCCAACATAATCTATATAAATTATGTAATAGTACAATTATATTATATTTGAATTATAACATATAATATATTATATGTGGATACTTAATTATATAATATATTATATTACTGTACGTTATGCTTTTTTTTCTTGTTTGCTATGGTTGATATGATGAAGAAATAATTGGTGGAGAATTAATTTATGTGAATGAAGAATTGTAATAATACAATACTATTTCAATAGATATAATATATTACACGTGATAATGATTATTATATAATGATTGATGGAGAAGAAATTTTTTATTTTTGATAGAGAACTTCTTAAGTATCATCAGGTTAGTTTATAACCTTTCTATAAATTCAAACATTTATTTTCCAATCTCTTCATTCGAATGTAATTTATATAGACTATATGATTGATGGAGAATCAATTAATGTGGATGAATGAAAAATTATAATAATACAATTCTATTAATTAATATTTAAATTATAAAATTAAATATAATATATTATATGTGTTGAATTAATTATATACTATATTATATTATTGTGGGATTATATTTTTTAATTTTTTTTCTTATTTTTTATGGTTGATATGATAGATAAATAATTGGTGAAAATTAATATGATGTGGATGAAGAATTGGAATAGTACAATACTATTGAAATAAATATAATAAATTATATGTGAATAATTAATTATATAATATAGTATATTATTATTTTAACCTTAAATTAAATTCATATTATGGATATAATAGACAAATCATATTTTGTTTTTTTTTTATATTTAATTAATGAAACGGAAAGCTAATGGTGTTTTGTCTGTGACTCCTTAATGGAAAAAGAAGCTTCAACAAATTTGAAATATAATGTTCATAATTTCCGAAATAAAATAATTATCTAAATAATTGATTACTTAGAAAACCTAAGCAAAGGATTTAGAAACCGGGTTTCATGGACTCGTTGGCACGCCAAAATTTCTTAAATAGCTAGGTTTATAAATATAATATATTATATTTACAAATAATTATTTATAATATTTTATATTATGGATAATTTTATGTAGTAGAGTTCAATTATAACAAAACTATTGAAATAAATATAATATATTATATTTACAAAAAATATTGTAATATATTATATTACTTTTTTACCCTTAAATTAAGTACAAATTATGGACATAATAGGCAAATCATATTTTGTAAGAAACATCCATACTTTTTTTATAGGTATAGATTTGAGAATACGTTTGTATTATGTGTTCAGAGTACACTACAGTGGGAGCTTTATATAGGAGGAGGCTTTAGCAAATTCTATGTAAACTAGGAAAGAATAAAAGATTACAACCAAATAATATTAAAAATACTACCAATAATTATAAGCCCTCTAATTCTCGGCCACCCAACAACTCGAAGCCCAAATCTGGTCCTCGTCCATGTAAAGGATTTTGTCAACTCTGTGGGGTACAAGGTCACACCGCCAAGCGCTGCAATTCCTATCATATTACTCCTATCGGTGGTGTATCTCAGTTGCCTACCATGGCTCCCCAAGCCAACTATGCAGCATCATCTATATCGGAATGGCTTCTTGACTCAGGTGTATCTCATCACATCACTCATGACCTGAGCAATCTTCATCTTCACTCTGTCTATCCTCATGCTGATGGTGTCAAAATTGGTGATGGTATAAAAGGGTGGTGCCGTTTTTGAGGTCCTTTACAACAAAAGAAGTGGGAAAGAATTCAATAGAGACGGGCTTAGATGTGCAAAATTGAGAAACAAAAAGCAAATTACGTTTTATAGAGGGAACACAAAGCACGTTATAGAGACAAAAAGAGGTAGTGGATGAGGAGAGGGTGCCCGAGTATGTATGTGTGAATTTCAGATTAGTACCGTCACCAATTTCGACACCATTAGCATGAGGATAGGCAAAGTGAAGATGAAGATTGCTCAGGTCATGAGTGATGTGGTAACATACACCCGAGTCAAGAAGCCATTCCGATGCAGGGGGTGCTGCGTAGTTGGCTTGGGAAGCCATGGTAGGCAACTAAGATACATCACCGATAGGAGTAGTATCATAGGAATTGCAGTGCTTGGTGGTATGACCTTGTACTCCACATAGTTAACAAAATCCTTTATATGGATGAGGAGCATATTTGGGCTTCGAGTTGTTGGGTGGCTGAGAATTAGAGGGCTTATAATTATTGGTAGTGCGAGGAACATTGGAAGGATTGAAATGCTTTGAAGTTGGGTTGTTTGTGGCAAGAAACTGAAGAGTAGGAGATGATTGATTCAATTGAGCCTCACGCACGATAAGTTTCTCATGAAGTTCTTTAAAGGATATGAAGAAGTCATGGGCTTTAATAACATCAAAAAGTCCTTGAAATTCATCACCAAGGCTCCTATCAAACTGACCTCGTCGAACTATTGCGCTTGGTGCATGTAGTTCCACACCGTCTTAGTTGGCTACAATCTTCTTGGATTTATTGATGGCTCCATGCCATGTCCTTCATCCCCCACTGCTATCGACTCCTCCGGTGCTCACCCGTATTAGATCCGCTAAGATCACCTTATATTAAACGCCATTATTAGATCTTTAACCCCATCGTTGGTTCCCTTGATTACCACTTCTGAAATGTCCAAAGACGCATGGTATCGTCTATTCAACACCTATGCTAAACCCTCTCAAAGTCGAATCATGCAACTCCAATCTGCCCTTGATCGTCTCTCAAAGAGAACACACACCATTTCTGAATATATGCTCCAAGTTCGCACTCTCAATGATGAATTGTACCTTCTCAATACCCCTTGTGATGATGATGATCTTACTTTAAAAGTTCTCAATGGCCTTGGCAATGAATTTCAAGGTGTTTCTGATGCTATTAAAGCCCATGACTCTGTTATCTCCTTTGAAGAACTTCATGAGAAACTTATCGTCCATGAGGCTCAGTTGAATCAATCATCTCCTTCTCTTCAGTTTCCCACCACAGACAACCCAACTTCCAAGCCTTTCAATCCTTCCAATGTTCCCCGCACTACCATTGAGAACTTTTAAAGTAAGATCATCATCATCACAAGGAGCATTGAGCATGGATAATTCATCACTGAGAGTGCGAACTTGGAGCATATATTCAGAAATGGTTTGTGTGCCCTTTGAAAGATGATCAAGCACAGATCGGAGTTGCATAGTTCGACCTCGAGAGGGTTTGGCGTAGGTGTTGAATAGATGATCCCATGTGTCTTTGGACATTTCGGAGGTGGTAATTAAGGGAACCAACGATGAGGTTAAAGAGCCAATAATGGCGTTTAATATAAAGTGGTCTTAGCGGATCCAATACGAGTGAGCAGCGAAGGAGTCTGTAGCAGTGGAGGATGGAGGATGAAGGACATGGCGTGGAGCCATCAATATACCCAAGAAGATCGTAGCCAACCAAGACGGTGTGCAACTGCATGCACCAAGTGCAATAGTTCGACGAGGTCAGTTTGATGGGAGTCTGAGCGCCGCTGTTGATGGCAATGAGGGCTGGACAGGCAGAGGCAGAGGGGAAGACCCATCAGTGGCCATGGCAGGATATTATTCATGAGAGTGTGGCTTATAAAACTGATACCATATAAGATATTTGAGAATACGTTTGTATTATGTGTTCAGAGTACAATACGGTGGGAGCTTTGTGTAGGAGGAGGCTTTAGCAAATCCTATGTAAACTATAAAAGAATAAAAGATTACAACCAAATAATATAAAAAATACTACAAGATATGCTACTGCGTAGGACTATCCTTATCAACTTTTTTCAATCATATATCATCTATTCAATCATATATGAACACACACACACACACATATATATATATATATGTAAGAGTTCCATTCACCTACTGACTTGGCACTAGTTAACGTGGCCCACAGTTAATGTGAGGATGCACATGGGCAGGTTAGTCAACCCTTTCAATCTCCGCATTTGGTAATTATTTACAATATTTATTTTTTCAATCATTTATATATACTAGTATAGATTACGTGCGTTGCACGTGTAGCCTATTATTAAACATCATAATTTTTTTAAAAACTGTAATATTAATAAATATTAATGAATAATTTTAACAAAATTTCATAAGTCTGCATAAATAGTATTGTATAGTATGCTCGTTTGAAAATAATATGAATTATTTGGGCATTCACATCAATGATTGCATTTAATTTATACCTATCAGAAATTTTATCTAAGATTTGAAACTGGTACAATATATATATATATATATATATATATATATATATTAGAAATAGTTGGTATTTACTTTATACAATCAATTTTACGTGTAATTTTATAGGGGGTATGAATACGATACATTTTTTTGTGACAGTTTCATAGTTATATTACTAATAAAGGAAAAAGTGCAAAAGTAGCCAGTGCCTCAATTATTACGTGAGATTGGATCACATAGATCCTTCATTGAACGAAAAAGATAACACTGTTAATAAAAACACATTAACATAAATCTTTCCATACACTAACACACACTTTTTACACCAAAATTCAGTATACAAATAATTGGAAAAAAATTATTACCATCAGAAATCAACAAACATTGAATATTCATAATAATTGCATATATGTAAAAATTGTGTCTAAAGCAGAATTAAAGAATAATATAGATAAAAACTAAAGTGGGAAGTTAGAGAGGGGCAAGAAACAATATTTTAAGTCTAGCACTCATAATTCATTTATGGGTTAAAGTTAATTACAATGAAAAGTCAACAAAAAAACTCACAGTATATATCCTATTTGGCCGGGATAAAAATTTACCATGGAATTTTAGTCTAGAATTTAACAGCAAAAAATGCATTGAAAGCATGATATTTTTTTCCTCAATGATTTGTACTAACTTTTCGTGTGTAAAAAATGTGTGTTAGTGGGTGCATAGATCTAACTATGAAAAATTATGTGTTAGTTTGTACTTGTTAACATCGTTAACTTTTTCATCCAAATAAGGATCTACATGGTCTACTTTTTAACGTAGATGAGACTATTTGAGTCAAATAGATGAGAAGAGGGTGATAAATTCCACAAGTAATAGTTGATGGGCTATTTGCATATTTTTCCTATCAAGAACTACATATAAGTGAAAAGCACACAATATTATTTACTATAAAAAAACATTGCACATAAAATTTGTAGAAATATGTAATGAATCAATCAAAATTTGAAATATTACTATTAATGAAGGATATTTATATTATTTATAATGTGTATCTATATATTCACATTAAATATTTTCTGGTTTGATTTTAATGTAATCTTCAATGCTTTTGTTCTCTTTTGTTTTTTTTTTTTGGTCTCTTCTTGTACTTGAGTTGCCTACAACTTTGTATATTTTTTTCTTTTCTCACTTAGTTACCTTGGACTTTTGTCATGCATGATAATTATGTCTCTATAATAGCTATAATTAATGATGTGGATATTGTATATATATATATAAGTAAATAATATATGCAATAAATTATGCAAATGCAATAATATACATATATTATACTCCATCAATCCCATTTTGATAGGCTTGTTTTCCTTTTTGGGATGTTCCGATATATAACCATGTTTCTATATATATTTAGCTAATTTACTAATATATATACCTCCATTTAATATGTTTACATTAAGTATTAATTCATAGTCAAAGAAATAAATAGGAGCATCTTAGGAAGTTTCTTGATTAATTATCTTTCACAATCCTTTCTTAATCCCTGTGAAAAATCGCAATCAACCTATTAAAATAAAACACATGGAGTATGTTGATACATTATTTAGTTATACACTATTGAAAGAAAATAATTTGTAAGACGTAAGTCCTAATATTTTATCTAATATATGGCATGCATTCAAAAAAAATAATAAATAATAATAATAATAATAATAATAATAATAATAATAATAATAAGCAATTATGAAAAAACTCTATTAATTTGAAATAAAAACATGTACAATACTTACTAAACTTTTCTTTTTGGCTGATTTGTTATTCTATCTTTAAACTTTATAAAATTGTGTTGTGTTTTATTTTCAATGTTATTGAATGTATCTTTTTCAATATTTTACCTTTTGTTTATCAATTTTTTATAGGATGTATATGATACAATGTATCAACTTCTGTAAATATTATCAGTCCATTAAAGATGAAATAGATTTTGTGACCACAAATGTCATGACAAAAGAAATTATATATTCCTTAACTATTGTAACTCCAATTTGAACTTCCTACAAATTTTATAAATTTGTAATTAATATATAATTACAAACAAGATTTATAATTTTTTGGAATTTTTATCATAATTTTTGCTTGCTCTTATCACCGGAAGCTTGTGAAGAGATCTCGATTGAAGAAGACACTATTCGAGAAATTAAACAAACATTTTCCTTTAATTAAAGCAATTGTAAAACGAACTGAAATTTCTTTGATGATGTATTAATTCTATTAAATTTTTTATTTGTTTGTATTGTTGTTATTTTCATGTTTGACTTAGTTATTAATCATAAATATTGAATATAACTCAAATTCATTGGTCAAATGAAATTTTTTTATATTGTTAATTCTTAATGATTGTTTCAGAAAACCTTACTGGTTTAAAATGGTGAAATAAAATTGAATATTCTTTAAAAAATAAATGAGATATGCATTTATGCAGATTACATGAAAAAGAAAATTTGAGAGAAAGATAACATGCATTAAATATATATTGAAAGAATAAAAAATGAGAAAACTAAATAATAAAATTTTACATGAAATTATGAATAGTCAAAATACATCGGAATTTGTTTTTTTATGTTGATGAAGATGAAATTTTTTTTATTTCTTTGTTGGATTCAAAAAACAAATTGTGACGTAGAATTTTTCCTTAATTTGTTTAACATGAAAACTAATGTAGTATATTATAATATATATTTTTGGTAATACACAGTATATAAGATCATTACCTTTTCAAAAATTAAATAATAATATTATATTTCAATAAATATTATACATTGAATATATTACAATTTTACCCTTAAATTAAAATAATAATAAGGATATAATAGGTAGATCAAATTTTGTAAAACATGGCTCTTTTTATATAGTAGTAGATATATATATATATATATATATATTACTATAGAATTGATCACTAAGATATTTATCAATTTATCATAACCACAAAATTAAGTATTTTATGATGTCAATCACAAATTCAAATTGAAAAAAAATAACCAAACAAACATATTTTTAATTTTCCAAGACTTATAACTCAGTATCAATCATTCATCCTGCATAATATGAAACCATTTTATTTTTAGAGATTCTTATTTTACATAAAGATCAGATTTAGAATTCAATCCCAACTCCCAAGTGCTCCCCTTCCTTAAAAAAAATAAAATAATAAAAGCAATAAATGCGGTAGACGCCCCTCCCGTAAATAGAGATGCATGTGATCTTAAGTTCAATTCCCAGTACTTTTTGTACTAAAAAAATAAAAAAAAAATCCGGTACTTTTTATCCTTGTGGAAATATATAAAACTAGTCGGTCAAATTTTAAAAAAATTTAATTTAGCAACTAACTATTAAATATATTTATTTTAGCCAGAATGATAATTTTGCCCCCTGCGTGTTGCGCGCATTACCAGTGCGCACAGGAGTATTTTCGTCAAAAAAGACTAAATAAATATATTTAAAACTTACTAAAATAAATTTTTTAAAAATTTAAGTGGTTAAAATAAGTTTTGCCTCTTCACTCTTCCTATCTAAATAAGAAACCATAAAATTTTCCACGAGACTTCAAAACCAATATTTTTTTTTCAAATATAAATCCAGTAATTAAGAATTTAAAAATATATTTTTCGAGTTTAGATCCAAACTACGCGGCTACTGAATTAGCTGGCAGCAGTGAGTCAACAAGAATATAAAATTATTAATTAACTAATGTACGCTAAATGATTTAACTATTCCATAATACTGTTGCAAATTAGATCCCTAGTGGTTAATTAATTTGTGTCAGAGAAAGTTAAAATATTAAACAAAATATCACATGAATAAATATTATAAATGTCATGTTAAAACATATTATTTTAATAATTGAAGTTGTCAAAATACAAATTAAAAGATACTATACATACATGTATATATATATATTTAAAATTATCAATCCTCGTTAATTGATAATATTAACTGAAGTCTATAAAGCTCAATTACGAAACAAAAAACCATAATTAATCACAATTAAATAAAAAATAACCAGAAAATTTAACCAAAGAGGATTTTTTCTTTTAATAAAATATATAAGTGGAACACTAAAGATAGGTCATATGTACATAATTTCATGTGAAATTTTATGCTTCTAAAGCTCAGCTCGACTCTAAACTCAGTTGTTGTTATTTGAAAAAAGAAAACGTGAATTGATGAACGGGATTTGAAGAGTACCCTTGAACAAATACCAATTTTTTTTTTGAATGAATAAATAATTAATGAATTAAGATTTTTATGTATTGGGTCAACCGGACTCTTGAAATCTCTTTCATCTAAAAAAAAGACTATATTCATTTGCAGTCAATTTTTATAATTTTTCCGATCGTATTTGGTGTAGTTGAATATAAGTTTCCGAAAAGTTATCTTACATTCACATACTTAAATAGAAGAGCTGAAATGAAGAAGATATGAGAGAGAGAGAGAGAGAGAGAGAGAGAGAGACCATGTAAGAGAACATTTTGCCAAACTTTGCAAATGACTTGTTTTCCTGTGAATTGATGTTCTGGTTTAATTGATTTATTATGTAGTGTCCATTCTTATTGTTGAGTGGTTTAGAGTTAAGAACTCTGTATTTTTGTGGAAAGTGCTGACTAAGATATTTCTCAATTGATTCTAGAACAATCTTCAGGAAGATGAATACTTCAGGTGCATCAAAATCAACTGAAATTACAGAGCCTGACGGAGATTCAACGCCGGCGTTAGAAGGAAACGGTGAAGATATTGAAAATCAAAATCCGGAAGGTGTGACATGACATCCTTAAAAAATTTGTGACATACTGTATTTCCAATATATGTTTTAATTTGTTTCAGTATATATATATATATATATATATATCGACTATCGTCCATAATGACATTATTTATACACGTATTATTTTTCTTCAATTAGCATGATATCGTTGGTACAAACCGTATTTTATTTATTTTTTATATATCATATCACTTGTATGCGCAATGTGTGTTAAATAATTGTCAAAAATTTCATGAGAAATTTTGATAGATCTATGCGGATTGCTGAATAAATAAGCATCAAATAAAACTGCTCCTAAATTTATGAGTTTCTGCAGCACCACCATCAGTTATTGTTGAGCTAGCGAATACGGTTCAAGGTAATGGAAGTCAAACTTCGGAAGGTCAGCGCATTATTTTTTCTTATTTCTATTTTCTGAATGATGTATTTTTAATATTGTTGCTACCAGAAAATCGTTTTTAGTTCTAGAATTTAACTTGTAATTTTTTTTAATCGTATATATATATATATATATATATTGATGAAATTATCTGCTACACTTTGTGCAACACTTGGTGCTAGATAATAAAAAAATATTTATTTTTCTTCAAAAATTTTATTGAATTTTAATTAATTGGACTTGGAGGTATTGAGGAGAGTCGTATATTCAATTTTTTTTTTACTTATACACCCGACCTGGTGATATTGAAGATAGTCCGGTGATCTTTGGTCTCTAATAAGCAACCTCACTCTACCACTAGACGATCTTCACCGAGATAATTTATTGGGCTTTAGTTTATTTTACACTTATTAATTATGATTCATCCTATCTAATTAGGGGATATAATTATTTTTTTTACGAAATAATCAATTATTAATTATCAAATAAAAGTAAATATTGAAAAATAATTATATACTAAAGAACAATAAAATGAAATTGAATAAAAAAATTGAAGTAAAATTAATAAATTTTATTGTCTTATCACCAGGTGTTGCGCAGAATGTAGTAAATGATTTCATCCACGTTTTTATGGGTTAAAATTTTCTATTGCACTTTTTGTGTTTCACTCCATGTTTTACTATTAAATTTATGCTTTTAATAATATTTATTAAAATAAATAATCATAGTCAATAATTATGAACAAAAAAAAATGAATTAAAAAAATTATAAAACATAATTTTGAAAAAATCAATCATAATTAGGAATTATTAATTCAAAACTGAAAATGAAATATTTAAATAATTATAAACCCTAATTAAGCGGGTGAACCCTAAGAAACAATCATAAAATTTTACTAAACCACAAAAAGATAAAATTGAAAAACAAAATACAAAAAAAAAAATGCATAATTTGAAAGTGCAACACGAAGTGTAACACAGAGTACAACTTGAAATTACATGTGCCATTTTATGATTTATTATTACTTCCTCAACTTGAAATATTCATAACGCTACTTTCCAATATTTTTCAGCAAAAATGATTTAATTTAATTTTTTTCAACAGGAAAAGGAACTGGAATCTGTGGTGATCCTATTGAATTCATGTATAGAGCTGCATTGAAAGGTGATTGGGCAGTAGCTGAAAAGCTTTTGCAGAAAGATCCAACTCTAGCATACAAAGAGAGAAAGGGCTATAGACCTCTCCATGTAGCCGTTGCCTTAAAACACGATAAATTCGCGCTAAAACTAATCGAAAAGATGAAGCCGGAGGATTTAGAGTTGGAAGACTCGAATGACATAACAGCATGCAGCTATGCGGCTGCTGCAGGGGAGCTCGACATCGCTCGAGAAATGATTAAAAAAAATAAAAATCTAGTAAAAGATTCCTTGGTCCATATATTTTCAGCAATTTTAAGCAGGAACAGTGAATTAATTTCATATCTCCTGGATCAAATTGAAGTGGGTGTTTTGGACGAATATGATTGGCTTCAATTGTCGCAGAAAGCTATTGGCACCAAAATGTATGGTATGATATAGCATTCACGTACTCGATTTATTTTTAATGGATTGATTTGCCTATCTTGATTACTTTTCTACTTGGATCTTAATATAATAATTTAAAGTACATGTGGAAATATTTTTTTTTTTAAAAAAATTGTCTTGTATTTGCAGATGTGGCTTTAAAAATGTTGGAAAAAAATGGGTCTCATGCTACCAAGAGGAGCATTAAAGAAGGAACGCCGTTGCACGTGTTGGCTCGACAGGACATATCAGCAGCTAGCACCGGAAAACCGGCAATTATATTCAAGAGTATTTTTGGCACGACGGTAAAAGGTCAGGGCCATAGAAATATATACCACTCTCACGTTTCATATTACTATATATAATTTATTTGTGACTAATGAAAATTTTGCCACTCTAAAAGAATAAATTAGATTGAGGTATTTAGTTTTGTTAATGGTGATTAGAGTAAGACTTGATATGACTAGTGGTTCATCTTGATCAGGACGGCAGGGTCAAGGAAAAATGCCGCCAGATTTTCGCTTATTGGCAAAGAAGCTATTTGCCAAGATTCAAGAAATGAAGGAGCCTAGGGTTCTTGAGCTATTGGGCAATCCACCAATTCTTCATGATGCAGCCAGAGTAGGGAATATGGAGCTCATAAATATGCTTACTGACGCATACCCTGATCTTATATGGCAGACCGACGACAAGCAACGCTCTTTATTTAACATTGCAATTGAGTATCGAGAAGCTAATGTGTTTTCGTTCTTACAACAGTTTGGTCCTTTGAATTTTACTTGCTTATTTCATATGGATGAAGATAAGAACAACCTTCTGCATTTAGCAGCAAATTTAGGAAAGAGGAAGAATGTGATACCTGCTCTTCAAATGCAAAGCGAGTTAGCATGGTTTAAGGTGAGTGCTCGATCAATGAATTACACTTTCAAGTTGAAATTTAGTAGCATGAGCACGCATGATGATGGTGGATACAGGCTGTGGAGTTAATGTTACCACTACATGCCGAGGATAAAAATAAGGATAAGAAGAAACCAAGAGACTTGTTTGTGGAGAAGCACGAGAAGTTGTTGGAAGAGAGCAAAGCGTGGATGAAGAGTACAGCAGATTCCTGCATGCTCATCGCGACTATTATTCTCACGATAGCATATACTGCAGCGTTTACTGTGCCGGGAGGAAACAACGGAGCAACAGGGTTACCCGTTCTTGTGAATAGCAACTGGTTAACTTGTTTCTTCATATTTGAGGCATTGGCTCTCTTCAGCTCTACATTGTGCATTATAACATTCTGGTCCATCACCTGCTCGGGTTTCGAAGAAGATCAGTTTCTTGACATATTGCCGTATCAGTTGAGATTGGGTTTTACTGCTCTCTTTGCCTCCTTAATAGGGGCAATCTCGGCTTTCCTATCAGCATATAATATGGTGTTGGTCGAGGGAAAGGCGTGGCTCGTCAAATCCTTTCTTCTTTTGATTTATGTGATACTTGTCTTAGCCATTTACGGTCGGTTTAGTGAGTTGTGGTATAAAACGAAGCTTCCAGAATGTTTGCCCCAGATGATGTCCAAAGGAAATAGCCAAAGCGGCCTTTATAGCCAGCATGGTAGAACTGATCACAATGAGAATAAGAGTCATCACAGTGAGGATTCGGACGACGACAATTGCATAATGATCGAGCCGTCGGATGAGTTATAGACAACGGTGGATAACCATTGTTCGGATGAAATCATTTGCTACATCAATATGTGCAACACTCTATGCTACACATTTAAAATTATTAATTTTTATTCAATTTTTTTTTTTCTGATTTCAACTAGTTATGCTTTAGTTTGATTTTACAGTCGTTAATTGGGGTTCACTTTTTTCAGTTAAAATATATCGAAGAGTGAAATTATAGGTTATTTTTTATTTTCTTCAACCAATGTGATTTGTTAAGTAGTAAAAAAAACATAAATTAATTTGGTGCTTTTCGGTAGTCAATAAAGAAAAAGAACTAGGCAATTAAATAATGGCTCTTAAATCAAAAGTTGCTAATCTATATCAAAATAAAGAGAAGCAGAATATTTTGTGAGCATCAATCCACTCCAATAATTGTATTCCTAAACATTTTTTCCAGCAAAAAAATGGATCTATCAACAGTGAACATTATCGCAAGTCATCGACCAAATGGTGAATCCATGTATCGAGCTGCATCAGAAGGTGATTGGTTAGCTGCTGAAATAATTCTACAACACGATCCAAATTTAGCTTTTGATCACATAACTGAAGACGGTGACAGAGCTCTTCACGTAGCCACAGCCATGAAACACAAGCAATTTGTGAAGAAACTAGTCGAAAAGATGAGTCCGAATGATTTAACATTGTTGGATGGGCATGGCTACACAGCATGTTGTTATGCAGCAATGACAGGGATAGTAGAAATTGGTGATGCGATGATGAAAAAGAATCCTAATCTGTGCACCTCACGCGACAAGTATGGTAAGACGCCCCTTTACAAGGCAGCTTCACGTGCAAATGCTGAAATGCTTTGGCATTTCTTGAATTCTGTTGAAGCTTCAGATCTGCTGAAGGAAGAATGGTTTGATCTTTTGCTAGTTACTATACACAATGGAATGTACGGTATGATAGTCTCTCTCTTCCCCGTTTCTCTCTGATCCAGTTGTGTGTGTAGTGTAGCCCAATCCATGTCTGCAAAAATGTGATTAGTGATGTTAAATCTAGCAACTAAGTTTTAGTAGCCTTATAATTGTTGTGAACTATATATGTAGAGCTACTATAATGTTTAAATTCATGACCTTTTTTTTGCAGACTTGGCTTTACAAATATTGGAGAAGGATGGATCTCTTGCTACAATGAGGAACGACGAAGGAACGGCCTTGCATCTCTTGGCTCGACAGGATATATCTTCGAACTACTTTAAGAGTAAACAAGGAAGATTAAGAAATTGGTTGTTTAACCCTATGATTTTAGCTCCTGGTAAGAGCCATAAATAAATTACTTCTCATTTCCTTTATCAAATTATATAACATTTTTTAACTACTGATTCATCATATTTATAGTGTCCACATTCAAGGTTGATGAAATGAAACCAGATCTATGCATATTAGCTGAGAAGCTGTGGACAGAGATTCAAAGATTAGATGAGCCTACTGTACTCGAGTTAATGAAAAATCCTTCAATTCTTCATGATGCTGCGAAAGTAGGGAATGTGGAGCTTATAACTATGGTTACTCTCGAGTACCCTAATCTTATATGGAAAACCGACAACAATGGATATACTATATTCCATATTGCTGTAATATATCGAAGAGAGAATGTGTTCAGACTTCTTCACCAGATAGGAGCTAGGAAACATTTTGTAGCAATCTCAAAAGACGAAAACGGTAACAACATTTTACATTTAGCTGCAAAATTAGCACCTCTGAATGCGAGGAAGATCTCCTCCGAATCATTGATGCAAAGGGAGGTGAAATGGTTTAAGGTAACAAGAGAATGTAGTGTGTTTTAATTTAATTTTTTGTTTCCTATTTTGATTTCTTATGGAAATTAAATTCTTATTCTTATTGTATTAACTTATAATCTAAAAAAATGTAGGTAGTAGAGGATATTGTACCCCCACCGTGTAGGGGATTGAGAAACAAAGACGGGCAAACACCAAGAGAATTGTTTTCGATTCAGCACAAGGCCTTGCTAGAAAAGGGTGAGTCGTGGATGAAAAACACAGCAGATTCTTGCATGCTCATCGCGACTATATTGCTTACTGTTGTATTTGCTGCTGCATTTACTGCACCGGGAGGAAACAACGGGGAAACTGGGATTCCTATACACTTGAAGAGCAAGTGGTTCACTACTTTTGTTATAACTGAGGCAATTGCTTTGTTAGGATCTACTGGTTCTATCGTAATGTTTTGGACCATTATGACCTCGAGTTTCGATGAAGACGAGTTCGTGATGATAGTACCTAGTCAGATGATGATCGGACTTGCTTTTCTGTTGTTAGCCTTGATTCATGCCGTCTCAGCTTTCGTGGCTGCATATTTTGTGGTATTTGTTAAGGAAAGGGCAGGGCTTGTTACAAGTGTTATTGCTTTGGTTTATGTTATGCTGTTTTATGCAATTGGATTTCAGTTTAATAGGCTATGGTTAACCTTTCTTCTTCCGGTATCTTTTTCCCTCACGCTGTCTCGCCCGAGTAGGCATAACCTCTTCGAGGCTACACGACAAGACACGGCCCGACACGACACGACCCGACCAAAGGATGTAATTACACGAACATTATGGTCTTGGATTTGAGAGATGTTTGTATTTTAGTACAGTGTTTAATGTTCTGGAATTATTTTCTTCAAAAATATTGATGTTATGTTGTTGATTTTGTTTTTGTTTTTGTTTTGTTTTTGTTTTTTTTCTTTCCGAGTGATCTTTTGAAAAGTAGTGTTCGAGTGTTGATGTTGTATGGATTTATGTTGGTTTTTCAGCCTCTTGTTTAATCTTAGTATCGTCTTTTTTTTTTTTTTCAATACAGTCAGAATTGTAAATGTCTACGTGATTTTAATAATTTTTCCAATTAATAAATCTTGACATTATATTATATAAATATAATCATAATAGTTGAATTTGAAGTTTAATTTAAAAAAATATGTATTTGAAATTTTAAATAATTTACCCTATTGTTAGGCATTCAACAAAAATTATCTAACTGGAACAATTGAGTGCTAATAAAGTAATGGTAGTATTGAGCATTACAAAAAACAATTTTCTTGTTGATAATATTTTAATAAACTCTTTGAAACTTGTAGTTCACGCCAACAAAAAGTTGATTCGATATCAACGTGAAGCAGTCAAAAATACATGAGTTGGAGCTTTGTGGGATTCAAAAAAAGAAAAAGGAAAAGAGGAAGACTACAGCACTGAACAAGGGAATTAGGATATTAGACACTGAATATTAAATGAAAAGGACAATTTAAATCTGAATATTTAATTAAAAAGAGCATTGATATTGAATATTAAATTAAAAAGCCTATTCAAACTGAATATTATTAAATTCAAGTGTTGCATCTTTATACACGAGAGAGAGAGAAAATGGAAAGCACACTATTATTTATTTTATGGAGGGAAACTACATTGAAAAAGGGAATTAGATAATTAGATAATGAATATTAAATCAAAACGAATATCATAACTTAATATTATATTAAAAAGTTGCACCTTTAATTCATTATATACAAGAGAAAACAGTAGTGTAATTTGGCACATCAAATTCATTAAAAAAATATATATCATAGCTAAGATGAAGAGGCTAATGAGAAGCAGAAGTGGGAAGCAAATCTACGGCCCAAAATGGCAAAATATTGAAGCAAATCTTGAAATTGAGAATGACGAAAACACCCTTCGTTCAGCTTCTTCTGAATCAATTACAATTGCCAGTCAAGTTTCTGATGCTCAAAACAACCAAAATCGAACTCGGGAAGGTTCAAACATTTTCTTTATAGTTTCTGTTTTTCTTTATTTTCTTCGAAAAAAAAAAGATTGCTGAATGCAGAAAAGATCATGAACTTTGAATTAATTTTCAGTTATAATATAGGTTTTCAATTTCCTCTCAATGCCATTCATGATATATTTTTTTCTTTAATTTGATAAACTGGTGATTTTCTGATTGGAAATATATTTAATTATGTTATTATTTGATTCAAGCTAGTGACCATGTAATTAGACTTTCCGTATTTCAAAACTAATTTCATTTTAGTCTTGTAATAATAGGATTCTAACACTTCTGGTCTCAATCCTAAGTAGTTTTGTTTTCTTTTTTTACTTTTTTTATTCCAACATTAAAAAATGATATTTTTAGTCCTACCAAAAGAATATTTTTGGTCTCAATACTAACACTTTTTGAACTAAAAATATCATTTTTCTGAAAGGTGGGACATAAAGTAGAATAATTGTGTCCGTAAGTGTTTGAATCATATTCTTACGTGAGCAAAAGTGAAACTAAGCTATTGTTTCCCGCATGCAAATTCCCAACATAAACTTGTTGGTGTATGATATAGGAAAAGAAGAAATTAATATTGTAATTTAACTTGGTTTTAATAAAGATGAATCTTTGAGCAGGGAATTTAATAAGAAGTCGTAGGGATGGTGACTCTATGTATCGAGCTGCATTAAAAGGTGATTGGGTTGCTGCTGAAGTACTTCTCTCACGTGATCCAACTTTAGCTTTTGATCACATCACAGAAGATGGCGATAGAGCTCTTCATGTAGCTGTTGCCATGAAACACAAGGAATTTGTGCAGAAACTAGTCGAAAAAATGAGTCCGAGTGACTTAGAGTTGCTAGATGGACAAGGTTATACAGCGTGTTGCTATGCAGCTATAACGGGGGTGGTAGAAATTGCCGATGCATTGATGAAAAAAAATACAAATCTGATCAAGAATAATGAGGCGCCCCTCCAGAAGGCAGCTTTCTGTGGAAATAAGGAAATGGTTTCATATTTTCTCAAACTCACTCAAGTTCAAGATTTGTTAAAAGAAGAATGGTTTGATCTTTTCCTACTCGTTGTGGGTACAAAAATGTACGGTAAGAAGAATTTGATATATACTTATAACATATATAGGTTTATCAAGCAAGTACTGTTCAATTTTTCTATTACATTTAAATATTATATCTCATGTTTCGGCTTATCAATATATGTTATGTGTATACTTTTTGTTTACTGCAGATGTGGCTTTAGAATTGTTGGAAAAGAATGGATCACTTGCTACAATGAAGAATGAAGAAGGAACAGCCTTGCATCTATTAGCTCGAGATAATATATCACATGCACGTACTGATAAAGGATTATTGCAAATTTATCGTGAGATAGTTCTAAGAGGTTTTACTTGTAAGTACAATATTGTTCTTTTAAACTAATTTTAAGTATCGGTGATGTTTTTTATGCATGTAAAATTACATTAAAATTTGAATTGAGACAAGACTGTACATAATACACTTTCTTAATTTCTTCTTCTTTTTGTTTAGGGCGGAAAATTGGAGGAGTAATGCAACAAGATCTTCGCTTATTAGTTGAGAAACTATGGGCCGAGATTAAAAATTTAGAACGAGCAAGAGCACTCGAGCTAATGAAAAACCCTCCAATTCTTCATGATGCAGCGAAAGTAGGGAATGTGGAGCTTATAACTATGCTAGCTCACACTTATCCTAATCTTATATGGAACATTGACAATATGGGATATACTATTTTTCATATCGCTATTATATATCGACAAGAAAATGTCTTCAAACTTATTTACCAAACAGGAGCTATGAAGCATTTGATCACAACCTCACAAGATCAAAATGGTGACACCATTTTGCATCTAGCCGGAAAGTTAGCACCTTTCAGCAGAAGGAAAATTGTATCCATACCAGCTCTTCAAATGCAAGGAGAGTTAGCGTGGTTTAAGGTGGGATTAATTCATTGAATTCATATTAATTTGTTTTAATTTATTTGGAAATTTGAAACACTTACAATATTTGTTGATTGTTGTAGGAAGTTGAGGCAATTGTGCCACCATCTTGTTTGAAGACGAGGAACAAAGATGGGCAGACACCACGAGAATTGTTCTCAAAGGAACACAAGAACTTGTTAGAAAAGAGTGAGACATGGATGAGGAACACCGCAGATTCTTGTATGCTAATCGCGACTTTGATGCTCACAGTCGTGTTCGCTGCGGCCTTCACCGTGCCAGGCGGAAACAATCAAGATACAGGCATTCCTATACTCCTGAAGAGGATTTGGTTCACATGTTTCATTATTTTTGAAGCACTGGCTCTACTTGGCTCAACATTGTCTATCATAACGTTCTGGTCTATTATGACGTCGAGCTTCGATGAAGACCAGTTTCTAGAGATATTACCATATCAATTGAAGTTGGGACTTGCTGGTCTTTTGGTGTCACTTGTTGTCGCCATTTCAATTTTCATGTCGGCATATTTTTTGGTGTTCGTCGAGGTGAGAGCATGGCTTGTCAAATTCGTTATTATTTCTACTTATGTTTGCCTCATTGGAGCAATTGCGATGGAGTTTGCCAAGTTATTGATTAACACGAGCCTTCGACGATATTTTTTTGAAATTCTACCTCGCCCAAACAAAAAGAGGATTTTTAGTTTATTCCGTACCACTAGAGAATGATGATATTATCAGTCAGTGATTTCTGGGATTTTGTGGGATGTATTTTTTTCTAGACATAGCCCTTCTTTTTATAAAATTTAATTAGAGAGAATCACAAAATATAGGATTTAGACTTGGAATTGTCTATTTCGTATGGTGTTTAAATATGCCTTTATATATTATTATTATTATTATTATTATTATGCATAATCACTAAATGCATAATCACAAAGTCAACGCGGGTCAACCCGCATTGACCTAGTCAACTCGCAAAATAAAAATGGTGACACAGTCATACTTTTTAAGGATACATGTGATATTTTTTTTAATATTGAGTGATACTTTTAGTATTATAAATTTTGACGGGGTTTATTTTTCCTGGCCGATATATTTTAAGGATACTGATGATACTTTTGGACTTTTGAGATGATACAATTTATTGTTACGGTTGATACTGATTCTATAAAAATATTTGTGGTGTATTGACCCGCTTTGAGAGTTTGATGGTGCATAAGATGCATACAAGACCACCCTTCTTCTTCTTCTTCTTCTTCTTCTTATTATTATTATTATTATTATTATTATTATTTAGTTCAAGAATTTTTCATTTTATTGGCCATGTGAACTATACTTTGATGCCTACACCGTGTGAAAGCTATACAAGTCTAGTTTCATTTTTTTTTTAAAGTGACTCAATTTGATGTTTGTGTAAATAGATATGATTTTTTAAGAAATATTGCCGCATTACCCCATATTTAGAAATATTAATTTTAAAATCATAATTTGGTGATGATTTATTTTTAAATTTTAAGGCCATTACAAAGATGTACGAGTCTAATTTCATATAAAGAATAGCACTGAAATACAACATTCGAGTAAAAAGGTGTCGGTGTCCCCGATGCCGTGGAGGGGGTTGTATTTCTACTGACCTCCGAGGGGCAACCTGCATGCCAGTGCACAGGCCTCGGCACATAGGCCACATTGAGGCAGGTAAAGAGAAAATTCAATTTTTGGTCTCAGGCCTTAGTCTGTTTTTGATCTCGAAACTATATATTTTGGTCTTTAAAGAAGTAAAGTATAATTTTTAGTTATGCAGTGACATTTTTTTATTAAAATTACTATTAATTTTGGTCCTGAAAAGAACAATTTTTCTGAATATGTGCAACAGTTTGTAAAGGGAACATTGAGCGATTTTGTTATTATTTTGGACAGAGATTTCGTTTCTTTTTGGAGAGAAAATTTCCACCAACAAGTATCTATATATAACTACTCACCAAACACGGTAAATAACTTAGCCATCAAAACATTGACCACTCAACTTAACGATTAGGTTCCACCTCAAAAAAAAAATGTAATTTGCTACATCCCAATCATAGCAATGGAGTTCACTTTCTGGTTCAGACATTTCCTCAAACACCTTCTACCCTGCTTCGCCACCGCTGCCATCTTCTCCAGCCTAAAAGCACTAAACTTCTCCTGAAACCAACTCCCAATCTTCCGCTCCTGCCCATTTGCAGCGATAGTCAATCCATAATTCAAAATATTATCACCTCTGCTCTCATAAATATCAGCAGAAACTCTCAGACTGAAGAAGTAGTGAAAATCTTCGAGGAAATTTGGGGATTTTTAGTTCACCTATTCGGTTTGATTTGGAGATTATGCTGCATTTCATGTCCAAAACGCACATTTGAGTGGTGTGTGAAGAGGCCCGTTAAATATTAACGTAGACGTTAAAATGGTGGGACCAAAAGTGATAAATTTAAATTAATGGGATCAAAATTGAGTAAATTTTTTTTACAAATGACTAAAAAGATATTTTTGGGATTTAGAGGTGTCCTATGAAACCAAAATTGAAATTTTCTCACTGGGCAAATATGTGCTGGAACACTAACCCCAGTGCACGGATCTATCGTGTGGGTGTGCATTTATCAAGCACGGCCCGTACTCCACGTAGCACGGTCCGTGCTATGCAATACAAAAGATTTTGCTCAAAAATAGAACGGTCCATGGGGGTGAGATTCTATATTCCAGGTTTTGTGCTCTAACCAGTATTCCAGAATCGAATCCACAAGTTTAATAATAGATATTATAAAAATAAAAATTAATTATAACATAATCGACCTAGTCATGTTTATCAACAAAAGATCGAAATTTTAAAAATTATAAATTATATTTTTAAAATAATCAACCATAATAATCATTTAATTTCTTTAAAAATTAAATACTAAAAAATACTTATAAACCCTACTGGAAAACAATCATAAAATTAAACTAAAGCATAATAAATTAATATTGACGAAAAAAATGAAAGAAAACTTCATAAATTTGATGGTGGAATATGGATTGAAACACTAAATCTGGAATAAAGAATGTCATCTGGACCATGCTATGTAATACATAAGAATTTTCTCTAATCATCATTTTTTGTTTACTATAATTGGATTTCCTTAAAGCAGAAGGACGTCCTGGCCCGAGTCCAGCAGAGGTTTGTCTGTCAACTTTCGATGCAGAAACGATCGACCAAACAACATCAAAATTAGAATATGACACTACATACATAAATCTAGTAAGGAAAGATTTCTAAATGTGTCAAAATTTATACCTTCTGACAGCTAAAATGGCTGCAAAAACGCAGCCAACTTCGCGCCGACTTCTGGCATAAATAACCTATAGACTACAAAAAAATGATCTTTAGAGACAAAATTATTAGCGACGACAAATGTCGTCACTAATACTAGACTTTTAGTAATGACATATCGTTTCTAATTATCATATATCATCTCTAATAAATTTTTTGTGATGACATTTGTCGTCGCTAATAATATTGTTACTAAAGACCGTTTTTTTTTGTAGTGCTAATAATAGCTATGAAGCTCGTAGCGTGCGGTTTCTGGCAGTATAAATTTTGGGAAAATCCGACGGTTGATCCGACGGAAAATCACATCACAACATGGCGGCTGTACAAAATGGTAGAGCAGCAGCAGCATCACCGCTTTGTAGTGGTGATACCCTCTTCAACAACGGTTCAAATTTTCTCTTACACTTATCCGTATTTCACTATCAAAATTCTGATTTTAAAAATATTATTATAAAATAAAAATTAGTTCTAACTAAAATAATCATATTCAACATTTATCAACAAAAAAATATGAATTAAAAAAGTTATAAAATATAATTTTGAATATATCAGCTATAATAATGAAATATTAATTGAAAATTGAAAACTAAATACTAAAAACTAACTATAAACCCTAATTCCACGGGATAAACCCTGAAAACAATTATAAAATTAAACTAAATCACATAAATATATATATATATATAATTAAAAAATATCTATAAAAAAACTCATAATTTGAAATTGTAAGACGGAATGTAACTCAAGGAGTGTAATAGGAAATCTCAATAACTTTGACACAAGGTGACCGTGTATTTTTAATGGGCCGACCATGTTCATGTTTTGGGCTGAAAATGGATAAGAATGGCCCAAGTCAATTAATAATGTTGGGCTGAAAGAAATTGGGTTGAAAATGAATTAATAACATAAATTTTGTTGGAGAGTGAAAGGAATTCTGAATTGGACAATTTTGGTATTGAAACTATTCTCTCGACGTTTTTTTTTTAAATTAAGGGTTGTAAATTTCTATTTCGATGCTCAAATAAGATCGAAATCTTCTATTTTTCTTGACGTGTTATTTAGTCTCGAAATGTTGGCTAGAAAATATATATACCTTAATTTCATATAATGGCAAAGACTTTCATTAGACTTGTTTGGCCCTCATACAAGGCCAGTTTTGGGTTGACTCGATCTCTCCTGCTCCGCACTAAAAAAAAAAAAAATTAAGTTCACCAGAAAGAGTATCACTCGTAGTTTGAAAAATTAGCATCCCTCGTGTATAATCAGTTTATTAATCCTAATTAGAATTTGTATTTTATTTAAAAATTAATTTTCGAGCATAGTGCACGATTCGCCGAATAAAAAAGTTAAATTAATTTACTTTAATTTCAGGTTTAGTTTTATTTTATAATATATTTTTATTTCAAATAATTTAATTCGTCTCTTTTCAAGATCTTCTTCTTCTTTCTATTTTTTTTTTATGCGATTTTTCTCCTTCTTATTGTTATTATTATACAAACCATGTTTTTTTTTCATGAATTAACATCACAATATGTGAAAAAACATTCAAGATTTTATTTGTTAAATTTACTACATCATATGGATGTTTGTATTTAATTTTTCATTTTCAATAAACTATATCCCGGAAACCGGAGGGCTGTGGACTAAAATAATATCCATTGTTAACTAAAATAAATAAATTCTAAAAAATAATTATAAATCGCAATGAAATGAAAGAAATTTCCAATTTGATATTGATCGACAATGACGACAGGTCTATGAACTATCACCACTCAAAATAACAGGATTCCAAGAAGATATATATATATGTAGTGGCTAAAATATTATAAATAACAAAATATCATAAAAGATATGTAGCTATGGTTGAGTCAAACGCGGTGGCTGTGAGCATTTATCAAAATAAATAACTAAATTTGGCACTTTTCGGTAGTCAATAAAGATAAAGAACTAGGGAATTAAATAATTAATGGCTCTTAAATCCAAAGCTGCTGAGCTAAAGAAAAAGAACTAGGGAATAATTTGTTAATTAACATCAATCCACTACAATATATATTATAATCCATAACATTTGTTTCTAGCAAAAATGGATCGATCAACAGTGAACATTAACACTAGTCATCGTTCAAATGGCGAATCAATGTATCGAGCTGCATCAGAAGGTGATTGGTTAGCTGCTGACAACACAATCCAAATTTAGCTTTTGATTACATAACTGAAGACGGTGACAGAGCTCTTCATGTAACCGCAGCCATGAAACACAAGCAATTTGTGCAGAAACTAGTCGAAAAGATGAGTCCGAACGACTTAACGTTGCTGGATGGAAATGGCTACACTGATAGCAGGGCATCTTTGCCCTGGAGAGTTTATACACGTGGAGCACGCGCAGTCGTGAATTATTAGTCTATTTAATATCTTTTATTTTAATTATATTATATTTTGGATTTTAGATGTTTTTGGGTCTGGACATTAGTTCCTGCGCGGGCCTTGAGCCTTCTTAAGTTATTTATATAGGGTTAGTACGTTAGGGTTTACAATTATTGAGGATTATTGTTTTGGGACAGCATCTCGCTGTAGGGCCTCGTTTGAGGAGAGTTTTTTTTATTTGATTTATCACAGTTTTCCCTTCGTTATCACCTTCACTCTATCAATTGGTCCGACCTGTCGGATCTCTCTGACGCCGAAATATGGTTACTAAGCAGCAGTTTGAGCAGTTAGAGAAGGTGGTTTCAGATTTGCAGGAGACAGTGGCCAGTATGCAGGTTTCCCAAACTGCAGTCGCAGAGAAACAAGGGTCCATGGATACCAAATTGGAGGCCATTCTTGCAAAATTGTCAATACCAAACTCACCCTATTCTGGGGACAAGCGCAACGGGGAACCTCCCACTGAAATTCCATCACATGCGGAGACGTCTCTAGCTCCGGTGTTGCAAAAGATGGAGTTGCCTTCATTTGATGGTTCTGAACCACTAGTTTGGATTTCTCGCGCCAATCAATACTTCATCGTTCACGACACCCCGCCTACACAGAGGCTACAAATTGCGATGATCGCGATGTCAGGGGCTGCCATGGCTTGGATACAATTATTGTTACGTCGTCATCCCCAGTTAGATTGGAAGCACTTTACATAGGAGATGCTGGAGCGTTTTGGAGATGCCTCTGCCATCAACATATATGAAGCGTTAATCACGACGAAACAAACAGGTTCTCTGGAAGATTATATATCCAACTTTGAGAGCCGCATAACCCAATTGCCGGACGTGTCAGATGAACAGTATATGGGTTTCTTTTTGGGCGGTTTGAAACCGTATTTGCGTGACCAAGTGCAGGACACCACACTCTTCTACTATTCTGCAGCTGTTCGCGTTGTTCGTCGTGTAGAGCGCAAGTCCCTAACATCCACCGGAAGCTTTATTTCACGACCATTCAAACCATCTGCACCAACTCAGACTCTTTCCTCATCGGTTCCGGCGGTAACACCAGTGTCAAATCCTAACACTCAGGGTTATCGGGGCAACAAGAATCTGCGGCGTCTGTCTAATGAGGAGATACAACGACATCGCATTGCTGGTACTTGTTTCCGTTGTGGCGGCAAGTTTGGTCCTCTTCATCGCTGCCCACCCAAAACATTAAATGTCATTCTCTGTGATGAGCCCGATGACTCAACTGAAGACTATTCCCAACTGGCACAGGTGACATGTGAGCTGGAGGATTCAGAAACGCAAGATGCTTCCCAGTTGGATTCTCATTTGTTGCAACTATCCGAACTTAGTGCTTTTGGGTTCGATGGGCCTCACACCATGAAGTTGGCCGGTGAAATCTGTGGGGCGCGTCTTGTCCTTATGGTCGATAGTGGCGCTAGTCACTGCTTTATGTCCGAACAGCTGGCACACGCACTTCAATGGCCTATTCGCCCCATTTCTGCCTCCTCAGTCGTCCTGGGCAATGGGTCGAGGGCTCAAGCAAGTGGATTTTGTAAGGACCTTCCACTTTTATTGAATTCTGAATTATATCATATCTCTTGCTATGTGCTTCCTCTCAGTAACGTGGACTTGATTTTGGGAGTGTCATGGCTCGCAACGCTTGGAGAGGTTAAGTCCAATTGGGCCACTTCTACAATGGAGTTTGTTTATAACAACCGACCACAGTGCCTTAGAGGTGATCCATCATTAGCTCGCCGAACTTGTGAGCGTCAAGAGTTGTGCTCCCTTGAACCCGGCGATGAATGTTGGCTATTATGGTCAATGGAAGGGAGTTCGGCATTGGATGAGTTTAGCATCTCTAAGGATCTTTCAGAGGCAGCAAGGAGAGATCTCACCACCCTTATCACCTCCTTTTCAGCGGTCACCAACAAACCAACGGGCTTACCTCCTTCTCCAGCAAATGATCATCATATTATGTTGCAGCCCGGCTCACAACCAGTATCTGTGCGGCCCTATCATTATAATCACACACAAAAGGATGAAATGGAGCATCTCGTGGCTGAGATGCTGGCAGCCGGCATTATTCAACCAAGTAATAGCCCCTATTCCAGTCCAGTATTGCTGGTGCGTAAGAAAGATGGCTCGTGGCGTTTTTGTGTTGAATATAGAGAGTTAAGCTCACTATTCCAGATAAATATCCCATCCCAGTTATTCAGGAGTTATTGGACGAATTGCATGGGGCACAATGGTTCTCAAAGCTGGATTTACATGCCGGGTATCACCAAATTCGAGTAGCACAGGAGGACATCCCCAAAACAGCATTCAGAATGCACTCAGGCCACTACGAGTTTTTAGTTATGCCATTTGGGCTTACAAATGCTCCAGCCACGTTTCAAGGAATTATGAATGACATATTCAGGCCGCATCTCCGTAAATTTGTTTTGGTCTTCTTCGACGATATACTGGTATATAGTAAGTCATGGTCCGATCACATGAAACATCTTCGATTGGTTTTCAATATTCTCAACTCCCAATCTCTTGTAATAAACCCGAAGAAATGCGTGTTGGGCAGAAGAGAAGTAGAGTATTTGGGACATGTGGTGTCAGGTGAAGGTGTGAGAATGGACCCCTCCAAGGTCTCGAAGGTGCTACAATGGCCGACACCTATGTCACCTAAAGGATTGCGTGGGTTTCTGGGGCTGACGGGATATTACCGTCGTTTTATTCGTGATTATGGCAAGTTTGCTGCTCCTTTGACAGCCTTATTGCGGAAGGATGAACAAAAAAATTGGAGTTGGACTTTGGAAGCTGATGCCGCATTTGAGGCACTCAAACAAGCCCTCACATCAGCCCCACTTTTAGCCATGCCGGATTTCTCTCAAGAGTTTGTGATCGAGTGTGATGCATCTGGCCGCGGAATTGGAGCAATACTCATGCAAAATAAACGACCTGTTTCCTACTTCAGCAAGAGTCTAACGGGCAGATTGTTATCCAAATCTGCCTACGAGAGAGAATTGATGGCATTGGTCTTGGCGGTTCAACATTGGCGCTCGTATCTTTTGGGCCGTCGTTTTGTGGTAAAGACAGATCAACGTTCTCTTCGCCATCTTTTATCACAACCACTTACGACCCCCGCACAACAGAATTATGCAGCCAAACTCCTGGGATATGATTTCACTATTGTGTACAAAGAAGGGAGTCTTAATCGGGCAGCAGATGCCCTATCTCGCCGTGAGGAATCTGGCGAACTCTCAGCATTATCACTGCCCTCGTGGGTGGATTGGTCGACTCTACAAAGAGATATTCGAACTGATGATGTTTTGAGTCGAATTGTGACAAATCTGGAAGGGGATGGTCCGGCTCCAGCTCACTATTCTTTGGTTCATGGTACACTCTTCTATAAGGGTCGACTCGTCATACCAGCAGCTTCCGATTGGATTCCTAAGTTACTTGTAGAATTCCATTCCACTCCTATGGGGGGGCATTCTGGAGCATTTCGCACATATCGTCGACTCGCTTCAAATGTATATTGGCCAAGAATGATGCGTCGTGTTACCCAATTTGTTGCGGCTTGTGAGGTGTGCCAACGCAACAAGTATGAAACCAAATCTCCTGCGGGATTGTTAAGTCCGTTACCTATACCTACAGCGATTTGGGAGGATATTAGCTTGGATTTCATCACGGGCTTGCCTCGTTCTGGTGGTGTGGATTGTGTTCTAGTTGTTGTTGACAGATTCTCGAAGTATGGTCACTTCATTGCATTGCGTCACCCCTTCACTGCTAGAATTATGGCACACTTTTACAAAAGAAATCGTACGTCTTCATGGGATTCTGCGCTCAATTGTATCTGATAGAGATCCGATTTTTTTGAGTTCATTCTGGCGGGAATTATTTAAGAAGTCTGGCACTACCTTGCGGATGAGTTCGGCTTATCACCCGGAAACAGATGGACAAACGGAGGTTTTGAATCGTTGTTTGGAGACATATCTCCGTTGTTTCTCTTCAGAGAGGCCGAAGTTTTGGAGTAAATGGCTACCATGGGCTAAGTATTGCTACAATACTGGATTTCACACGGCTGCTGGCATGACCCCGTTCGAAGCCGTTTATGGTAGATCGCCCCCTCAGCTTGTTAGTTTCATACCTGGTGAGGTTCGTGTCCACGCCTTAGCTGAATCACTGCGCACTAGAGATGAGATTTTATCCCATTTTCGATTCCATCTAGAGCGTGCACAACAACGCATGGTAAGGGAGGCTAACAAACATCGTCGAGATTTGGAATTTGCAGTAGGAGATATGGTGTATCTTAAATTCAGGCCTTATCGCCAATCTACCTTGTTTGCTCCCCGCAATTGTAAATTGGCACCACGTTACTTTGGACCTTTTGAGGTCGAAGCACGAGTCGGTACAGTGGCTTATCAGCTGAAACTTCCCTCCACTTCTAAAGTGCACCCAGTTTTTCATATTTCCTTGTTGAAAAAGGCTGCAGGTTCTGTTCAGGTTGCTGATAGCTTGCCAGACGAGTTGTTGTCGGTAGATCCTCCATACGAGCCAGAATTGGTGTTGCAACGTCGTGTGTTGAGTCGTGAAGGTCAAGATGTTGAGCAGGTGCTGCTCTAGTGGCGTGGGTTTGGTGTGGAAGAGGCGACTTGGTTGGATGTGGCTGATGTGCGAGGGCAATTTCCTAATTTTAGCCTTGTGGACAAGGCTGTTTCGTCAGAGGGGGCAATTGATAGCAGGGCATCTTTGCCCTGGAGAGTTTATACACGTGGAGCACGCGCAGTCGTGAATTATTAGTCTATTTAATAACTTTTATTTTAATTATATTATATTTTAGATTTTAGATGTTTTTGGGCCTGGACATTAGTTCCTGCGCGGGCCTTGAGCCTTCTTAAGTTATTTATATAGGGTTAGTACGTTAGGGTTTACAATTATTGAGGATTATTATTTTGGGACAGCATCTCGCTGTAGGGCCTCATTTGAGGAGAGTTTTTTTTATTTGATTTATCACAGTTTTCCCTTCGTTATCACCTTCACTCTATCAGGCTACACAGCATGTTTCTATGTAGCAATGACAGAGATAGTAGAAATTGCTGATATGATAATGAAAAAAAATCCAACTCTATGCACTGCACGCGACAAGTATGGTAAGATGCCCCTTCACAAGGCAGTTTCGCGTGCAAAGGCTGAAATGCTTTGGTATTTCTTGAATTCTACTGAAGTTACAGATCTGCCGAAAGAAGAATGGTTTGATCTTTTGCTAGTTACTATAGATAATGGAATGTACGGTATGATAGTCTCTCTGTTCCCAGTTTCTTCTCTCTCATCTTGTTATGTGTGTAGTGGTCCCTGTCTGGTGAATTTTGATTATGTCTGCAATTTTTTAGTCACGATGTTTTTACAGACTTGGCTTTCAAAATATTGGAGAAGGATAGATCTCTTGCTACAATGAGGAATGATGAAGGAACGGCCTTGCAATCTTGCATCTCGTGGTTCGACTGGATATAACATCAAACTACTTTAAGAGTAAACGAGGAAGAAATTAGATGCGCGACCCTTTGATTTTAGCTCATGGTAAGAGCTATACACTACTACTCGTTTCCTTCATCAAATTGTATAACATTTTTAAATCACAGCTGATTCATCATATTTATAGTGTCTATTGATGTTGGCCCAATTGGCCTTTTCACTCTGGCCCATGTGATTTTCTATTTCCTACCCGGCCCAACCCTTAACCCTAAACTGTCGTTCCATCTTCCTCATTAATCAGCATAATTGCTGATGACTATTCCCCATGTTCTGGAACTCTCTATAACATGCGAGAGAGCCCTCTTCTCTCTCAAGCCACTCTCTGATCCCTAACCCTAATCTAAAAAGCTCTCTTTCTCTCTCTCTATTGTTTGCCGCCGTTCTCGGTTTCTCTGGCCGGAATCTGACCTTGATTTATGTTGGCCTATGAGTGTAGACGGATGGGCTGTCCTCTAAGATTGAAAGCTTGAGTGTGCTTCATGAGGGATCATTTCGCCATCCCCTCCCTGGTCTGGGTCTTTTTCGGTCGCCGGAGTTGCCGTCGCCGTCTCCAGTGGGAAAATCTGACCCATCGTGTCCCTCGCACACTTTTCCCACCTCTGACCCTTCTCTGTCTTTTCTTGTCACTTTGATTCACAGCTTCATACTCTCTGTACTTACTTCTCTTGCTTGCTGTTGTGTGTCTTAGCTTGTGAGGAACCCTTGTAGATCCAACTGTTCTACTGCTTCTGAGGCTCGCTCTCGGTGTTGTCCCTCCTGCTGTGAAACCTAAAGTTTGATTTCTCTTAGAATCACTTGTAATAGCTCTCTTCTCTGGTCTTGCTACTTGAGTAGCTTGTGAAAGAGACCGCAAGGGGTCGGAAACCAAGAAGTGTAATCCCTAGCTGGGTCTGTACCACAACAGTGGTATCAGAGCCACAGTTTGACCTGGCTGGAGGCACTCTCCTGCCTCCATCTCTTTCACCCCGCCACCGGTAAGGGCCGCGTCTTTACTTGCCCCAGTCGGGCTCATTTGATAGGTAAGACCAATTTTCCCCTTCCTCGGAGAATTGGCTCTGGTATTATCCTAAATCCCTAAAACTCCTCTATGGTACCTGTCGATCCCGTGCCTTTGTTGCTTCCGCTCTTGTCTCTGTAATTTCCTTGGCATTCAAAGCCTTTCCTCATTTCTTGCTTATGATCGGGACCGTCTGGACTCCCCTGTGGGTTTTCTCAAAGCGGGTTGCCCCGATAGCAAATTTGAGTAAGGAATTACCGTAGAAAAGAGGGTATTAGGGTTTTGTGCACATCTTTTGTTGATTACCTGCTGTTCCTTTGGCTTTTCTTGGCTTTCTGTGGTTTTGTGCTCTTCTGGCTGTGTGATTCATGTTTTTTGTTGGAATCTATGTTGAAATCTCTTGTTAAAAAAGTTTATGTAGGTTGACTTAGTGTTCTAAGTCTGGTTTCTTGGCTAATTTAGGTTTTGGGATTGACCTGAGTGAACCCCTGCTCCACAGATCAATCTGTGTTGAGAACTGGGCTAGCCTCAGTTCTTGATTCTCCTGGTGCACCCAATTTTAAAGCCTATGGAGGTGTTTCCTTCTGTTTCTGGGTGAAATCTGTGTTTCTGTTGTGTTTGTGGTAAAATCTATAAATTTGTGGTTTTTTGAGTGAATTGTGTGAAAATGAATAATTTGAGTGCAGTTCTTTTCAATGGAAAGGATGATTTTGGTGATTGGAAAACAAGAGTTGAATGTATTTTAACAAAAGAAAATCTGCAAGATGCCATATTTGAAAGAATTGATGAAACTGAAGCAGATAAAAATCTTGTTAAAATGAATGCTGGTGCAAGGGCTACCATTTTGCTAAATCTGAGCAGTGATGTGGTCAGACAAGTTTCTCACCATAGGTGTGCAAAAGATTTGTGGAATGCTTTGATTTCCTTATTTGTTGCAAATTCTGAAGAGTCTGCATATTCCCTTCAAAATCAGATCATGACTTTTCAAATGGATCCTTCAAAAGATGTTGACTCAGATATGCATGATTTTAATAAACTTTTAAAGGATTTGAAACTTGCTGGGGATGACACTCTTGAAAAATATGCCCCTCAGATTCTTCTTGGTGATATTCATGAAGTATTTTTTGAAGTAAAATCTGCATTAAAGTATGGAGGGTCTAAAGTTACATGTGACATGATAGTGTCTGGGTTAAAGGCAAAAGAAAATGAACTGAAAAAATTACAATCCAAGCCTTTGCAGAATGAAATACTCTATGTTAACAGGAACAACAATATGAAGTCATTTAGTAGACTCAACCCTGAAAATCCTAGTGTCCTTGCTGCTGAAAGGCATAGGAGAGAAATAAAATCTACCTACAATCTCCCCAATCATACCAGAACCCATAACCTTGTTGAGATTCATTCCCAAAATCTCAGTAATCAAAGTTAACACCAAAACTTTGGTCATAATTCCCCTCTTCATCTGTCCAGAAGCCAAAATCTCCCTTCTCAACATCAAACCCCTGATTTTAAGTCCAAAAAGACCTGCTGGAATTGTAGGAAATCAAGGCACCTCTCCAATAGATGTAAGCAACGTAAAAGGGGTAGGGGGTTTGGGAATAACCATGCTAATAATGTGATGCACTTTGATCAACTTGCTAATCATGTTTACAAAGATGAAGATTATGATTATCATGAAGATTGTGAACTGTATATGGTGCATTCTGACTGTGATTTCCAATTCATCAACTTTTCAAATGTTGTGTCAAAATCTGTGCATGAATCTGAATGGTTGATTGATTCTGGTTGTACATTCCATGTCACTCCTCACAAGCACATGTTTCACAACTTGCAACTCATGATTTCTGGATCTGTTGCTTTGGCTAATGGTCAGCATTTTGATATTACTGGAAAAGGAGATGTATGCCTAAAATTTGAGAATGAAAGCATGATTACACTACATGATGTAAGATATGTTCCCAAATTGAAGTTTAACCTGTTGTCTGTTTCTAAACTGGCTGATCAAATGCTCTTTGGTTCTGTGAATCACAAAAGTTTTCAGTTTAAATTAAATTCAATGCTTTACTTTGATGCCCCCAGAAAGGGTGATCTTTATGTTGTGCATGTCTTCTCTTTGCCTATCTAATCTGCAAACTTGGTCCAAACTGATGAAACTGCATTATGGCATGCAAGATTATAGCACATGAGCAACAAGGGTTTAGAAATCTTAAGTAAATCTGGTGCATTCAAGCATGATAAGGTTTCTAGCATGTCTTTCTGTAAATCCTGTTTGATGGGAAAGCAACACAAGTTGCCTTTCCCTGTGTCTGGTCCTTATCTAAAGGCTCAGTTGAGCTCTGACATTCTTGAATACATACATGCAGATGTATGGGGACCTGCAAAGGTCCCAACTCATGGTGGAAATATGTTCTTCTTATCTGTTATAGATGATTTCTCAAGGAAAACCTGGGTTTTCTTAATGAAACATAAATCTGATGTTTTCCAAAAGTTCTCAATATGGGTTGCTGAAATTCAAAATCAAACCAATACGAAAATTAAATGTTTGAGAACTGATAATGGCTTAGAATTCTGCAATCATGCTATGGACAATTTGTGTTCTGAAATGGGAATAAAAAGACATAAGTCAATGCCTTACAACCCCCAGCAAAATGGGGTTGTAGAAAGGATGAACGGGACTCTCCTTGAGAGAGTCAGAAGCCTGTTGGCTGGTTCAGGCCTTGATAAAAAATTATGGGGAGAAGATCTAATAACATCCTGTTATTTAATTAACAGATTTCGCTCTGTTCCTCTAATGGACAAGCTCCCTGAATCTGTGTTCTTAAATAAACCCATTTGTCTGTCAAATTTAAGAGTTTTTGGTTGTAGTGCTTATGTTCACCAAAAACTAAGTAAAATTGAGCCTAAAGCTAGGAAATGCATTTTCTTAGGATACCCTGATCGAGTCAGAGGGTATAGGTTGTGGGATAAAACTTTACCTGGATTCAAAACTTGCATAAGTAGGGATGTGTCATTCAATGAATCTGATTTCCCATGTTTGAATGAATCCTCACACTCTGATGCTCCTTGTGAGGTGGAGAAAGTTAAAGCTCCTGTGTTCTTCCATGTTGTGTCTAAGGTGGACCCTCCTCAACCAACCTTACCTGAGATTAATGTGCCTAACCTAAATGATCATCTTAATGACAATGTGCATGATAACATTAATCTAAATGATTCTGCATCCAACCATGAGTCTGATCATGACATGCATGCTCATATGAATGTGTCTGAATCTGACTCTTCTGAATCTGAGCCTGAACAATCTTCTGAGCATGACTCTGAGCATGTGAATTTGGATAATTATCAGTTGTCTAGGGATAGACCTAGAAGAACCATCAAGGATCCCTCTAGATATGATGGCTGTAACTTATTCATGTATGCTTTTAATGTGTTCAATAATGTTGATTCTTCTGAACCCAAAACTTATAAAGAAGTTATTTCATGTATTGATGCTGATAAATGGATTGATGCTATGAAATGTGAAATGAAATCCCTACATGAAAATAAAATTTGGATTCTTGTGGAATGTAAATGGTTGTTTAAAATAAAACAATATCAATAATATAAGATATAAAGCTAGGCTTGTTGCTAAGGGATTCACACAGAAAGAAGGCATAGACTACACAGAAATCTTTGCTCATGTGGTGAAATTCACCACAGTGAGAATAATGCTTCCCTTGACTGCACACTTTGACTGGAAATTGAAACAAATGGATGTGACCACTGCATTCTTGCATGGATAATTAGAAAATAACATTTATATGAAGAAACCTGAAGGTTTTGTAGGTGAAAAACATCCTAATCATGTGTGCTTATTGAAAAAATCCCTTTATGGCCTAAAGCAATCCCGTAGGTAATGGAACATCAAGTTTGATAATTGCATGAAAAGCCTGAATTTCTCCAGAAGTAAATTTGGTCATTGCATGTACTACGTGCAATCCTCTTTGCCTATGTTCTTATCACTTTATGTAAATGATATGTTGCTAATAAGTCCTTGTCTGAAGACTGTGAAGCATGTCCAAACCTGTCTAAGTGCTAATTTCAACATGAAAGACTTAAGAGATGCCAGGAAGATTCTAGGTATGAATATTGATAGAGATAGGAGTAAACACACACTTTTACTATACTAGTCTCCGTATGTTGAGCAAGTGTTAAAGAAATTTGACATGGAGCTGTGTAAACCAGTAACTGTTCCTATTGCTTCATATTTTCAATTAAGTAAGGATTAGTGTCCCACAAGTGACTCTGATTTGAGTGATATGTCTGGTATCCCCTATGCCAATGCCATAGGGTCAGTTATGTACTTAATGATCAGCACTAGGCCTGACATTGCCTATGTTGTATCATGTTTAAGCAGGTACATGGCTAACCCTGGGTTGCCACATTGGGAGGCTTTGAAATGGCTTTTGAGATATCTAAAGTCTACTGCTTCCCATGGCTTAACTTTTTCTAAATTCTCTGATGGTGTTAAGTGTATTGGTTATGTTGATTCAAATTATGCCAATGACAAGGACCAAAGGAAATGAGCTACATCATATGTGTTCACTTTATGTGGGTCATGCATTAGTTGGAAGTCTCAGTTGCAAAGTATTGTTGCATTATCATCTACTAAGTCTGAGTACATAGCAGCTGCTGAAGCTGTGAAAGAAGCAATCTGGTTAAATGGTGTCTTGTCTGAAATCAACTTTATTGATGATAAACCCTTGCTCTTCTCTGACAGTCAGTCTACAATCCAATTATGTAAAAACTCTGTCTTCCATGATAGAACTAAACACATAGATGTGAGATATCACTTCATCAGAGACATTGTAGAAAAAAGTGAAGTCTTGTTGGATAAAATCCCCTCTGAGTTCAATCCAGCAGACATGGGCACAAAGTGCCTCCCAGTTGCAAAGCTGGAAGCCTGCAATAAGTCCCTGAACATGGACTTGGGTTGAGCTAAAGGGAAAGGTTTGCTTAGTTATCCTGGTCTTGTGTCAGGATGCTCAATATGCCCTAGGGGCTGTGTAACAAATGGTGATTTACCCCTGGTACTCAAGCTAGGTGAAACATATCTGTGATGGTCAAGTTATTCAGACCTGAGACTTGATTTAAATCTTTGGGTTGGTCTCTTGTGTTGAGACTGGATTGAATACGTATAGTATTTATTCCTCCCTCTCTGATTTTGTCTATGTGATGAATTTAGAGTAAAAATATTGGCTATGATGATAATCTCTTATGTTACATTTGGCAGGTAACTCCTTGGTGATGAAAAAGACCAACAGGGCTGAAGGTGGATATGTTGATGTTGGCCCAATTGGCCTTTTCACTCTGGCCCATGTGATTTTCTATTTCCTACCTGGCCCAACCCTTAACCAGTAACCCTAAACTGTCGTTCCATCTCCCTCATTAATCAGCATAATTGCTGATGACTATTCTCTATGTTCTGGAACTCTCTATAACATGCGAGAGAGCCCTCTTCTCTCTTAAGCCACTCTTTGATTCCTAACCTTAATCTGAAAAGCTCTCTCTCTCTCTCTCTCTCTGTGTTGTTTGCCGCCGTTCTTGATTTCTCTGGCCGGAATCTGACCTTGATTTCTATTGGCCTATGAGTGTAGACGGTTGGGCTGTCCTCTAAGATTGAAAGCTTGAGTGTGCTTCGTGAGGGATCATTTCGCTATCCCCTCCTTGGTCTGGGTCTTTTTCGGTCGCCGGAGTTGCCGTCGCCGTCTCCAATGAGAAAATATGAGCCATCGTGCCCCTCGCACACTTTTCCCACCTCTGACCCACCCTTCTATGTCTTTTCTTGTCACTTTGATTCACAGCTTCATACTCTATGTACTTACTACTCTTGCTTGTTGTTGTGCAGATTCATAAGTTGGTGCCTTAGCCTGTGAGGAACCCTTGTAGATCCAACTTTTCTACTGCTTCTGAGGCTCCCTCTCGGTATTGTCCCTCCTGCTGTGAAGCCTAAAGTTTGATTTCTCTTAGAATCACTTGTAATAGCTCTCTTCTCTGGTCTTGCTACTTGAGTAGCTTGTGAAAGAGACCGTAAGGGGTCGGAAACCAAGAAGTGTAATCCCTAGCCGAGTATGTACCACAACAGTGTCTTCAATCAAGGTTGATGAAATGCAACCAGATCAATGCGTCTTAGCTGAGAAGATGTGGATTGAGATTCAAAGAGAGCTTAACTTGCTCGAGTTAATGAAAATTCCTCCAATTCTTCATGAAGCTGCAAAAGTAGGGAATGTGGAGCTTATTACTATGGTTACTAGCGATTACCCTAATCTTGTATGGAAAATCGACAACAATGGATATACTATATTCCATATTTCTGTAATATATAGAAGAGAGAATGTTTTCAGACTTATTCACCAGATTGGAGCTAGGAAACATTTTATTGCAATCTCAATAGATGAAAACGGTAACAACATTTTACATTTAGCTGCAAAATTAGCACCTCTGAATGCGAGAAATATCTACTCTGAATCATTGATGCAAAGACAGGTGAAATGGTTTAAGGTAAGAGAATTAAGTGTATTTTTTATCACATCTTATTTTGATTTCTTATCAAAAATCTTATACTAGTAACTTATATTTAAAAAAATGTAGGTTGTCGAGGAAATTGTGCCCCCACCGTGTCGGGAGATGAAAAATAAAGACAAGCACACACCAAGAGAATTGTTTTCTATTCAGCACAAGCTCTTGCTTGAAAAGGGCGAGACGTGGATAAAAAACAAAGCAGATTCTTATATGCTCGTCCCGAATATATTGCTTACCGTGGTGTTTGTTGCTGCATTTACTGTGCCGGGAGGAAACAATGGGGAAACGGGGATTCCTATACACTTGAAGAGCAAGTGGTTCACTACTTTCATTATAAATAAAGCAGTTGCTTTGTTAGGCTCCACTGGTTCTATGGTAATGTTTTGGACCATCATTACCTCAAGTTTCGAAGAAGACGAGTTCATGATGGTATTACCAAATCAGTTGATGATCGAACTTCTTTGCCTGTTATTGATTAACATGAGCCTTCGGCGATATTTTTTTGAAATTCTACCTCGCACGGATAAAAAGAGGATTTTTAGTTTATTCCATACCACAAGAGAATGATGAAACAATCACTCAGTGATTTCCAAGATCTTTTTGGGATGTAATTTTTTTTCTAGACATAGCCCTTCTTTTTGTGAATTTTAATTAGAGAGAATCATAAAATAGGATTTAGACTTGAAGTTGTCTATTTCATATGGTGTTTAAATATGCCGTAAATTATTATTATTATTATTATTATTATTATTATTATTATTATTATTATTATTATTATTATTATCACATACACTAAATGCATCATCAGACAGTCAACATGGGTCAACGGGCATTGAACTAGTAAACTCGCAACATAAAAATGGTGACATAGTTCATACTTTTTAAGGATACATGTGATATTTTCTTATATTAAATGATACTTTTTAATGTTATTGTTAATGTTGATTTTGACGGGGTTAATTTTTCCTTGCTAATACATTTTACGGATACAAATGATACTTTTGGACTTTTGAGTGATACATTTGAATGTTACGATTCATATTGATTTTGACATATTTTTTGCGGTGCATTGATCCGCTTTGATCGTCTGACACTGCATAAGGTGCACACAAGATCACCCTTATTATTATTATTGTTGTTGTTGTTGTTGTTGTTGTTGGTCCCAAGACAAATCTGAATCACTTTATAAGGGTGAATAAATTGATACAAAAAATTAACAATAATTACATGATAGATAGACCTTTTAACTCACGGAGTCATCGGTGCACTTGATCAATTGAGATGATCAGTTTGCTCACAGTTTGATACTAATCGACAATAACAGGTCTGTGGCGTTGGAATGAGCGACCATTTTTATATCTGTTCCACTAAATTAGCTAGTGGACAAGTGGTCACTGTGAATTCATTGATGGGTTATTAAACTATTATAAATAATAAAATACCATAAAAGATATGTAGATATGATTGAGTCAAACGCAGTGGCTGTCATCATTTACCAAAAAAATATAATGGACATTGACGACAGATCTACGGCGGCGGGATGAGCCAACGATTTTTCTATCCGCTAAACCAAATTAGTTAAACTAGCTAGCTAGTGGCCATAAAATTTAACAAATTATCTATATTATATTTATTGATTCTTATGTATTTATTTAGTTCTGTAATTGTATGAAAATTTAAAATTAAATAAAATATTTAAATAATAAAGATATTATTATATGATAAAGATAAAAAAAATGACAGTAAACAAATATCATTGAAAAGATATATATCAATATTCAATTGTTAAGATCGCGCTATCTCAGCCCTAAATTCTCTAATTCCTCTTTCCTTGCACGAGTCATAGGGAAGATGAAAAATCACACCGAAAGTCCAAATTAAATAATTTAAGAAGTTGGAGGAAAATTTACTCACAAATCTAGTGTACAATCCAAAATCAAGGTTTTCAAGCCTCCACATGACTTAATAAAGACTGAATACCCCCGAAGTATTCTAGCAAGATTCAATTTAATTTTCATGAAAGCAGCCCATTCTTCCTTATAATAACCTCAAATCCAGCGTTCAATTTATATTTTATTTTAGTCCTGAAACACTGAAAGCATATAAAATTTATCTCATTAGAATAGTAATCAATTTTCTACACGAACGAATTATTGTTACAAATTGTATCTCATTCTAATGAATTCTCTGGCTTCATTATCTCATTACCATAATCAATTTTTTACATCAACTAATTAATGTTACAATATTATATCATTTTCGTGACAGAGAATTAAACAAATTACTATAGCTATTTTCCGAGCTTTATAATACTATCCTCCAGCTGGTTCCAGCTCAGCTTCAAGTTCCAAAATTTGTCTTTATTTCTGGACAATTTGCTGGCACTGAAATTTCACTGTTTTGCAAATTATATATATATATATATATATATATATATACATATACATATATATATGAAAAGGAATCATAGAATCAATGGGGCATCCTAAACTTCGCCTACAAATATATATATATATATATATACAAGTTCATTCAAAGTACTTGTCAGAGCTAAATATATATACCAAAAAACCAAATGAAGAGACTAATTAACAGCAAGAATGGGAGGGAGAGTTATGGCTCAAAATGGCAGAATACTGAGTCAAGAAGTGACTCGGAGAGTGATGATCATGGCCTTATTCATTCAGCTGATAATGCTCAATCATCAAATCATGAAGATAATGAAAATCAAATTGGGCAAGGTTGGCAGATTTAATTCGTTTTTTTTTTTCTTTTTCCAAGTTTATTCATAATTATATATATAATAGCATGTAAATTGATGATATTTAAACTTCTTTCAGCTCCAGTTGCATCGACTGAAACTGCACCAACAATTACGCATCATGAAGATAAAGAAAAACAAATTGGGCAAGGTTGGTAGATCAGAATTGAGAAGTATTGGCAGATGTTGTACTATGGTCTATGTTATTTGTTAATCATGAATGTAGAATTACAATCAGTGTCTGCTTCTTAATTACTATTGTTTAAATAAAGACTGTTGTATATGTCAACAGGGAATAAAACAAGAAGGGTTTCGGATGAAGCTGAAACTATGTATCGAGCTGCAGTAGAAGGTGACTGGTTGGCTGCTGAAATACTTCTGTCAAGAAATCCAAATTTAGCTCGCGATTATGTGACGGATGAGGGTGAACGAGCTCTTCATGTAGCCGCTGCCATGAAACACGAGAAGTTTGCAGAGAAACTAATAGACCGGATGAATGAAGACGACTTATTGTTGTTAGATGGGCGTGGCTACACAGCATTATGCTATGCGGTTGCGTCAGGTGCAGCACAAATTGTTGCTGCTATGATCATCAAGAATCGAAAGGTGATCACTACGCGTGATAAGAACAATGTGACGCAACTTCACAAGGCAGTTCTGCGTGGAAAGATGAAAGCGGTTTCATTATTATTGAAATTGACAGAAAATGAAAATTTGTCGAAGGATGAATGGTTTGATCTTTTGCTTCTCACAATCCGCGAAAGAATGTTTGGTATGAATTTTGTTAAATATATGCTAGAATTTGATTGATTCAGAATATGATTTATATTCTTCATGAGCAGATCTAGCCTTAGAATTGGTGGAAAAAGTTAATTTTCTTGCTACGATGGTCAAAGAAGAAAGAACAGCTTTGCACGTACTGGCTCAACTCGATATGTCGAATATTTTAAGCAACAAATGGAGATTTAGATTGCCTCAAATGGTATTTGGCGTGGATGTTACTGAGTTTGTTGGTAATACTAAATATTATTTATTGTTTTCTATTTTTCTATATTAAAGTTTGTAGCATTAAATTCCCTATCAATGTCTCTATATTTCATTTTAGGTGGAAAGCCATCAAATTTTGTGAAATTGGCCGAGAAGCTATGGAGTGAGATGCAAAACATGGATAAAACTAGTCTGCTGGAGCTAATAAGAAGGCACCATATTCTTCATGCTGCCACAAAATCGGGGCATGTGGAGCTTTTAACTATGCTTACTCGCGCTTACCCTCAACTCATATGGGACACCGATAGCAACGGGCACACCATATTTCACATTGCTGTTGCGTATCGACAGCATCACGTGTTTTATCTCATCCACCAGGCAAAAGCCATGATGCACACTGCAACAGCGTCGCAAGATCAGGAAGGCAACAACATTTTACATTTATCTGCCAAACTAAGTCTGAGACCTCTTTACGAAAGCAGATTGCCCCCAGTTGCGCTAATGCAAAGAGAATTGGAGTGGTTTCAGGTAACATTACTTAATTATAACTTGTTTTAATTAGCTAGTTCAAATACTCAACATCGATTAATCTGTTAACTAATCCCAACAGATGACCGAGGAAGTGGTACCGTCCTCTTGTGAGGAAACGAGAAACGCAGATGGGCTGACACCGAGAGAATTGTTCTCGAAGGAGCACAAGAGATTGTTGAGAGAGAGCAGAACGTGGATGAGGAACTCTGCAGATTCTTACATGCTCGTTGCGACTATAGTGTTCAGTGTTTTGTTCGCTAGTTCTTTCGCCGTACCAGGTGGATATAATTCCGAAACAGGGCAGGCTGTACTCTCCGAAAGCAAATCATTCGAAAATTTCTTTCGAGGTGAATCATTTGGTCTCGGGTTCTCAGTGATCAGTATCTTATTGTTCAGCTACATCATGACTTCGACCCTTGCAGAAAACGACTTCCGTAGTATCTTGCCGTTGATGATGCGCCTTGGATTAGAATGCCTGTTAGGGTCTCTTTTTGCAGCAGTCATAGTTTTCATGTCATTGTTTCAATTGGTCAGCGGGAAATTATTGGAGCGTGCGGTGATGGATCGTACCTCAGACATTTTGTTTTATGCTTACTGTGTTTGGGTTTGTCGAAACCTTATCATAAAGTATTATTGGACGATCTATACGCTGGTGAAGTCGATTCGCGGGAGCAGACATTCCCTTTTCAACCAGCATCCTACATAGAGATTAGCTCTGTTTCCCATTTCTGTTCCCCTCAATGTTTCAATTGAGTCTTCCCATTGTTAATTTATTCCTCCTTTTCTTTTCTACTAGGATAGATTACGTGCAACAGCGTTGCACGTGTTGTCTATTATTTAGTTGTAATGCGCCAAGACCTTGAATTGGGCTTCAGTAAATTAGTTAAGTCAAAGAAGATATATATAGCCCAAATGAATCTGACTCACAAAGTTCTAAGTTCGTACTTTTTAAGGCCCAACAGCAACTTATTAAATACCCTAGTCTTGAAATGAGTATGAAATCAACCTGTTGACCTCACCAAACCATAGTTCGTGTCGATTCGAATCCGTAGATACCAAGAACACTAAAATAGAATATTATTTGAGCACTGAACGAAATTTTTTTCACATTTGAACCCAGTGTTATAAATTGATTTGGACCTTTATAAATTCATTTCCGGCCCAATTCGAGCAAGTCCATTTAAGTTGCTCCACCTAGCTCATTTAAGAAATCTACACCTATTCAAGATGTGTCATTTAAAGATGTATAAAGATGTTGGAACATTTGTGATTCACCAAATGAAGCAAGTACAGAAGAGAGAACGTTGAAGCTTCTCATCCTTCTTCCTCGTTTCATCCGCCGATTGCACCAGTTCATCTCCCTTTTTCCTCAGTCAAATCATGGCCAAATCTTACGAAAATTATAACAAGTTGTTCCTCTCCAACAAAAAATTACATGTATATATAAGATTTCTTTCAAATTGGTCTTAGAAAATCAAGAACGAATTAAGTCAAAACAGTTCGGGATTGTTGCTCCGTCTCTATGCGCCACAGCCCACTTGCCAGACCATTTCCGGTCGATCCAATCGTCGGATTTTCCCCACCTTTACAACGTCGGATGCTAGCCAAGCTGTTGTGACATATGATAGATAGATATGAGTATGAATATGTATTAAGGTTAAAATGGTGGAGGTTGAGCATGAATGGTTGTAAAACAAAGTGTGTGTGGGTATACGGCCAAAAGTTTGGATGTTGTCAACTTTAAATGATTGAAGTCTAAATGAGGACTGTTTTAAACTCGAGGAGGTTCTGTTTTAGACTGAAAAATGTTCCTTGTTGATGTTTAATAATTATTTGAAGAGTAAAGCATGAATTTAAGAAGATTTCAATTATGGTTTGAAAGAATTTTGAAATGGGAAGTTGACAGTGAATTCTTATCAAGTGAATCCTCATTGTTCTTCAATTGAGTGGTCTGGAATTGTTGGAAACTCTGATTGGATTTCATTTTGAGAAATGAATTTAAGCAGTAAAAAACACCTAAATTTGGTACTTTTCGGTAGTCAATAAAGATAAAGAACTAGGGAACTAGGGAATAATTTGTTAATTAACATCAATCCACTACAATATATATTATATTCCTTAACATTTGTTTCTAGCAAAAATGGATCTATCAACAGTGAACATTAACACTAGTAATCGTTCAAATGGCGAATCAATGTATCGAGCTGCATCAGAAGGCGATTGGTTAGCGGCTGAAATAATTCTACAACGCGATCCAAATTTAGCATTTGATCACATAACTGAAGACGGTGACAGAGCTCTTCATGTAGCCGCAGCCATGAAACACAAGCAATTTGTGCAGAAACTAGTCGAAAAGATGAGTCCGAACGACTTAACGTTGCTGGATGGAAATGGCTACACAGCATGTTGCTACGCAGCAATGACAGGGATAGTAGAAATTGCTGATACAATGAGGAAAAAGAATCCAAGTCTGGGCACTGCACGCGACAAGTATGGTAAGACGCCCCTTCACAAGGCAGCTTCGCGAGCAAAGGCTGGAATGCTTTGGTATTTCTTGAATTCTGCTGAAGTTGCAGATCTGTCGAAAGAAGAATGGTTTGATCTTTTGCTAGTTACTATAGACAATGGAATGTACGGTATGATTGTCTCTCTTTCCCAGTTTCTCTCTCATCTTGTGAATTTTGATGATGTTTGCAATTCACATTGCAAAAAATCTGATTAGTGATTTTAAATAATCAAATTTAAATCCATGACCTTTTAGTCAAGACGTTTTTACAGACTTGGCTTTCAAAATATTGGAGAAGGATGGATCTCTTGCTACAATGAGGAATGACGAAGGAACAGCCTTGCATCTCTTAGCTCGACTGGATATAACATCAAACTACTTTAAGAGTAAACAAGGAAGAAATTGGATGCGCAACCCTTTGATTTTTTTTCCTGGTAAGAGCTATAAACTACTACTCATTTCCTTTATCAAATTGTACAACATTTTTAAACCACTGATTCATCATATTTATAGTGTCCACAATCAAGGTTGACGAAATGCAACTAGATCAATGCTTCTTAGCTGAGAAGCTGTGGACTGAGATTCAAAGAGAGCCTAACGTGCTCGAGTTAATGAAAAGTCCTCCAATTCTTCATGAAGCTGCGAAAGTAGGGAATGTGGAGCTTATAACTATGATTACTCGCGATTACCCTAATCTTGTATGGAAAACCGACAACAATGGATATACTATATTCCATATTGCTGTAATATATCGAAGAGAGAATGTTTTCAGACTTATTCACCAGATTGGAGCTAGGAAACATTTTGTTGCAATCTCAATAGATGAAAACGGTAACAACATTTTACATTTAGCTGCAAAATTAGCACCTCTGAATGCGAGGAAGATCTCCTCTGAATCATTGATGCAAAGAGAGGTGAAATGGTTTAAGGTAAGAGAATGAAGTGTATTTCTTATGGAAATTAATTAATATCTCATTGTATTTGTTGGAAATATAATATATAAGTGTATTTTTCTTCTTTTATCATTGAGGGTAGTTTAGTCTTTTCCTTGTTGCCCTTATATACCCCTTAAGGATATTTGCATAGGACTTGCATGCTTCACTTTTGCACTTTACTTTTGTAAGCCTCCTTTTGTTGAGCAACTCCTTTGCAATACATCTTCTTCTTCCTTCTATGAATTCATGAATTATACTATAATTATTGCTTAATTTACAGTATTAACTTACAATCTAGAAAAATGTAGGTTGTCGAGGATATTGTGCCCCCACCATGTCGGGATATGAAAAACAAAGATGGGCACACACCAAGAGAACTGTTCTCTATTGAGCACAAGGCCTTGCTTGAAAAGGGCGAGACGTGGATGAAAAACACAGCAGATTCTTGCATGCTCGTCGCGACTATATTGCTTACCGTGGTGTTTGCTGCTGCATTTACTGTGCCGGGAGGAAACAATGGGGAAACGGGGATTCCTATACACTTGAAGAGCAAGTGGTTCACTACTTTCATTATAAATGAAGCAGTTGCTTTGTTAGGCTCCACTGGTTCTATGGTAATGTTTTGGACCATCATGACCTCGAGTTTCGAAGAAGATGAGTTCATGATGATGTTACCAAATCAGTTGATGATCGGACTTCTTTGCCTGTTGTTGGCTCTGATTCACGCCATCTCAGCATTTGTGGTTGCATATTTTGTGGTATTTGTTAAGGAAAGGGCAGGGCTTGTGATAAGTGTTATTGCTTTGGTTTATGGTGTGTTGTTTTGTGCAATATTTTTTGAGTTTAATAGGGTGTGGTTAAACCTTCTTCTTCCGGTATCTTTTTCCCGCACGCTGTCTTTCCCAACTAGGCACAACCTTTTCGGGCGGCACGACACACGACACGACACGACTCGATACTATCAGAAAGGATAAAAATTACACGAGCATTATGTTCTTGGATATGAGAAACGATTGTGTTTTAGTACACGTATAATTTTGGTTGTGTTAAGACTCATATGTCGCTCTAATTGGATAGTGTTAAGTTTGAATGTTTTGGAATTATTTTATTGAAAACAATTGATTATGTTGATTTATTTTTTTCGAGTCTTTTGAAAAGCAGTGTTAGATGTTGTATGGATTTAACCTTAGTATTTCAGCTCTTGTTTTCAGGAAGGACATTGAGAATGTATTGAACTTCTTTTTAATTTGTTTCAATTTTTAATTAAAATAAATGAAATAGAGTGGCTATGTCTTAGATATTCAAATCAAAATTTAATTTAAAATATTATATAGTTATTTCAATTCTAGGATTTGATTCAAATGGGCAGTACTACTTAGTATGAGAATTAGAAAAAAAAAATTAAAAATTTACTATATTGTATTTTAGTGCTTGTGGTAATAAGTACTAAAATACAAAAAGATAACTTATAAAATTGTGGTAAATAAACATCGTTCCTAATTTTCATACCAAGTACTAGTACCCATTATATGCATCATGAGATGTCATTTTAACTTCAAATATTTACATTTAAATGTAAATCATCTCTACGTTATTCTAACAATGTTTCTAATTAATGAAACTCAACATCAATATTACATCTCAAAAAAATCTATGATAGTTGCATTTGAAATTTAGATTCTCCATTAAATTTATGTTAGTTGCAAATAGTGATTTAAAATTAATACAATATATATATGTGTGTGTATATAAATATTTGAAATTGAAACTAATTAATTTATTTTATTTTTAAGCATTAAACCCAAAAATTTAACTAGAAAAATCGAGTTCCACTAATTAAAGTAATGGTAGTATTGAGTATTACAAACACTATTTTCTTTATGATAATATTTTAATAAACTCTTGAAACTCTCCTCAAATAAATAAATGAGCTCTTGAAACTTGTAGTTCACGCTAACAAAAAGTTTTTTCGATATCAACCCTTTCAAAAATAATATTTTTAATCAAAAATCTACAGCCAACGTGAAGCAGTCAAAAAAACATGAGTTGCAGGCGCTTTGAAGGATTCAAAAAAGAAAAAGAAAAAGAGGAAAACTACTGTGAAAGAGGGAATTAGAATAATAGAACTGAATATTAAATTAAAAGGTCAATTTAAAACTAAATATTAAATTAAAAAGATCATTAAAATTGAATATTAAATTAAAAGGCCTATTTAGACAGAATATTATTAAATTCAATCGTTGCATCTTTATACACGAGAGAAACCGACATCAAATTTCATAAATAGAAGTTATCGTAGCCAAAAGGGCAAAAAGAAAAGAAAAAGAAAAGAAGCCGAACTATTATTTATTTTTATAGAGGAAGACTACAATGAAAAAGGGAATTGGATTATTAGATACTCAATATTAAATTAAAAGGAATTTTTAAAACTTATAAATATTATAATAAAAAGTTACATCTTTAATTCTTTATATACAAAAGAAAACAGTAGTATATATAATTTGTCACATCAAATTCAGGAAAAAAAAAAGTTTCTTAGCTAAGATGAAGAGGCTAATGAGAAGCAGAAGCGGGAGGCAAATCTACGGCCCTAAATGGCAGAATATCGAAGCAAATCACGAAATCGAGCATGACGAAAACGCCCTTCGTTCAGCTTCTGCTGAATCTATTGCAATTGCCAGTCAAGTTTCTGATGCTCAAAACAACCAAAATCGAACTCGGGAAGGTTGGAACAATTTATTTATAATTTCTGTTTTAATTGATTTACTACCAAAAAAAAATGAAAATGTTGAATACAGAAAATTTACAAACGTTTGATCAATTTAATTTTCAATTAATAGTATTAATTTAAAAAAAAAAAAAAATCAATGTGCGCATGTCACTTATGAATCTTGAACTATTTTTCAAAAATTGATAAACTTGTGATTTTTGGATTGGAAACTTACCTATGTGAAACCTGGATATAATGCATAGTCGGTAGTTTTTAACCAGTTTTGCATTTTTCATCAACGAAACAAATTATATTTTTGCTAATTAATGGCTGATTCAAGCTAGTCATATTTATGCTTTAATTTGATTTTTTTTTTTTAGCATGCATGTTAGATATTCCAGTGTTTCACGTATGTAAAATCCTAATCGAAACTTCCCAGTGGATCAAATTCAAATTGAAAAAATATTAAAAGTTAATATTGCAATTTAAATTAGTCCAAATAGTTTTGAATAAATTAAGATGAATCTTTGAGCTGCAGGGAATATAAGTGGAAGTGGTGGTAGGGATGGTGAATCTATGTATCGAGCTGCATTAGAAGGTGATTGGGTTGCTGCTGAAATACTTCTCTCGCGTCATCCTACTTTAGCTTTTGATTACATCACAGAAGATGGTGATAGAGCTCTTCACGTAGCCACTGCCATGAAACACGAAGAATTTGTGCAGAAACTAGTCGAAAAAATGAGTCCAAGTGACTTAGAGTTGCTAGATGGACAAGGCTACACGGCGTGTTGCTATGCAGCTATATCGGGTGTAGTAGAAATCGCGGCTGCATTGATGAAAAAAAATACGAATCTGATCAAGAATAATGTGACCGCCCTACAGAAGGCCGCTTTCTGTGGAAATAAGGAAATGGTTTCATATCTTCTCAAATTCACTCAAGTTGAAGATTTTTTGAATGAGCAATGGTTTGATCTTCTCCTTCTTGTTGTGCGTACAAAAATGTACGGTAAGAAGGCAATTCATGTGTTGGTTTGCTACTACATATAATTAAAACATAGTTTTATGTATCAAACACTATTCAATTTTCATGTTACATTTATAATATCTCTTGTTTGGTCTTATCAATACATGTTAATTAATTATGTGTGTTTTTTTTTCTTTGTTTACTACAGATGTCGCTTTAGAATTGTTGGAAAAGAATGAATCACTTGCTACAATGAAGAATGAAGAAGGAACTATCTTGCATTTGTTAGCTCGAGAGGATATATCACATTCACGTACTTATAAAGGATTATTGCAAAGTTATCGTGACAGATTAGTTATCAGAGGTTTTACTCGTAAGTACATTCTTTTTATACCAACTTTAAGTAACATAATTAAAATTACTTGAATATTGGGATTACAATAAAATTTGAGTGAGGACGAGTTGTACTCTTTCTTAATTTAATTTCTTCTTTTTTTCGTATAGGGCGGAAAATTGGAGGAGTAATGCAAGACGATCTTCGCTTATTAGTTGAGAAGCTATGGACGCAGATTAAAAATTTAGAGCGAGCTACCGCGCTCGAGCTAATGAAAAACCCTCCAATTCTTCATGATGCAGCGAAAGTAGGGAATGTGGAGCTTATAACTATGCTTATTCACACTTACCCTAATCTTATATGGAACACTGACAACAATGGATACACTATTTTTCATATTGCTATTATATATCGTCGAGAAAATATCTTCAAACTTATTCATCAAGGTGGGGCAATGAAGCATTTGATCACAACCTCACAAGATCAAAATGGTGACACCATTTTGCATTTAGCAGCAAAATTAGCATCTCCGAGCAGAAGGAAAATTGTATCCATACCAGCTCTTCAAATGCAAGGAGAGTTAGCGTGGTTTAAGGTGAGATCAAATAAATTTCATGTTTGTTTTAATATATTTGGAAATTTGAAACACTTGCAGAATTTATTCACTGTTGTAGGAAGTGGAGGCAATTGTCCCACCGTCTTGTTTGAAGACGAGGAACAAAGATGGGCAGACACCACGAGAATTGTTCTCGAAGGAACACAAGAACTTGTTAGAAAAGAGTGAAACATGGATGAGGAACACTGCAGATTCTTGCATGCTAATCGCGGCATTGATGCTCACAGTTGTGTTCGCTGCAGCCTTCGCTGTGCCAGGTGGAAACAATCAAGAAACAGGCATTCCTATACTCTTGAAGAGGGTTTGGTTCACATGTTTTATTATTTTTGAAGCATTGGCTCTATTTGGCTCTACATTGTCTATCATAACGTTCTGGTCCATTATGACGTCGAGCTTTGATGAAGATCAATTTCTGGAGGCATTACCATATCAATTGAAATTGGGACTCTCTAGTCTCTTGATCTCCCTTGTTGGCGCCGTCTCAATTTTCATGTCGGCATACTTTTTGGTCTTCGTTGAGGTAAGGGCATGGCTTATCAAGTTCGTTATTATTTGGACTTATGTTTGTCTCATTGGAGCAATTGGCATGGAGTTTGGCAAGCTGTTGATTAACACGAGCCTTCAACGATATTTTTCTGCTATTATGCCTCACCCCAATAAGAAGAGCCTCTTTGGTCAATACCATATGACTAGAGAATAATAAAATTCGATTTAGACTTCAAATTTTCTATTTGAGATGGTGTTTCAACTTGTCTTTAGACGTATGTTATTGGTATAAAAAAAATATACGACTTGTGATGTTTCCCTCTATATGCTTTATACAAAAATCTCTCTCTTGTTTTCACAAGAGTTGCAGCCATGAGAGGCTTTAAAATAATATCAAGAATTGCTTATAACAATTGCTTGTCCATGGAAAAAAGATTGGGCCATTATAATATTTTAACATGTCAATCTTGACACAGAATCATGCATTTGAGTCTATACTATACTATATATATATATATATATATATAATAATGTTTTTCTTGCCTAGAATAGATATAATCATCAAGATTAAAAAAAAAAAGATATAATCATCAAGGCTTGTTCAAAATAGAAATGAAACATCTTTGAAAATATATATCCGTCTACCTAACTTATAAATGAAACATCTTTGAAAATATATATCCGTCTACCTAACTTATAATTTTGTTTCTTGCTCAAAAAAAATTGTTTGGTATGAAGAAGAGATTTTCTTCCGAAATTGAAGAAAAGAGCTGCAAGAATAAATGGGGTTTTAGAAAATTGGTAAATGAATTAATTAAATTTTGAAAATATAGTTCTTATCAATGAATTGTGGTGAACTTTTGGTCGAAATTGTGTTTTTTGTAATTCTGGAAAATTTGGGACGAAATTATAGAAAATTGCTAAAGTTCTTGCCTGGGTATCAAACCGGGCCCACAGCGCAAAGAAGAAAACTTGGTGTTATTAGCTGTGTAGGTCTAGTGCACAAGAAAGAACACCAAATTTCATTTTTAGCCGGAACAAACACAAATCACAACCTATTTCACGATTAAGTCATGTGTAGAGCTCAAACACATAAAAAAATTAAATTCAACACATTAAATATTACTTTAATTCACTCCAACCCAAAAATGAAGACGAGTTAAGATAAGGTAATGAATATGTAACACCCCGTATTTTTGGATTATAGTTAAAAAATTTTCTATTTTATTTAGAAGGCTACAAAAAAAATAATTGGAGCTAAAATAAAGTAAAATAGATAAAAGACGCGATTTTAGGTATTATTTAAGATTGAAAAAAAATTATAGTTTAAATATTTTTGACGCGTGGTCAATAATGATTTTCGTAGAAATAAAACGACCTGAGAATTTCAATGATACTTTTAAAATTTTAATTAGAGGTCAAATGAACTCTTGGCACAACTTTAAGTTGGAAAATAATAAATTTAATAGAAAAAGGCACATCCGTCATTATCCAATTTCTTTTTCAAAAGATTATCTTATTCTTAATTATCCTATTCTTTTTCCATCATTATCCTCTTTCTTTTATTCATTATTATCCTATTTATTTTTCCTCTATAAATAGGAGCTTAAGGTTTCATTTTTCATTCATTTTCAAAATCGAAACGCCGAGCAGCTTCCAGAGAATATACAACTCTAGTTTCCTATTTCAATTCTGAAATAGTCATTTTGAAGGTGTCAACGCGTAGATCACGAATGCATGATTGAAATGATGACACGAAGGATGATCACGATGGAAAATCATCGTGACCGCTGCCAATTCCTCGGAGAAGGTACTTTCTCCGATTCTGGTCATTCGGACCGATGAATTTAGAAATTTCAAGTTCTAAATATGCTTATATTTCGATTATCTTTAATTCTACCGATTCCGATTTTTGATGTTGTGAGTTTTCGGTATTTTTTCCCGTTTTCATTTTATGTAAATCTCAGATCTACTCTTCCTGGATAGTCGTATTAGAAATCTTCTTTTTATAAATAGCCTTTGATCATTTGGATCTTATAGTTAACCGGAATAGATTTTTGATTTCTCATCGTTTGAAATCCGGATCCGAATATTATATTATAAATCTGCCAGTTTCGAATTTATGATCTAGCTGTCCGATCTTTGATCTGATTACACCATTAAATTCCTTATTTTCTGCACTATCAAAAATTGTACTTTTGAGCGAAAATCCAACGAGTATCGAGCTCGATCGAGACCGATACATTTTCAGCTAAAATCTGTGAATATTCTTACCGAAACTCCCGTTTCACCCATTTTGGGTCGTCAAATCGAAAAAGTTTCTTATCGAAAGTTGCTCGAAATAATATTTCCTATGCTTCCGTCGAATTACGTAATTTTCGGATGAGTTTTGAATAATATCGATTATTTAATATAAACAGTTATTTTTATACTGGAGTCATATGTTATCGAAAAATTCTAAAACTCTCAAACTATAGTCTTGGCATATATAGGATGGTCCTTGAATATTTTCATAATTTTTGAACCGTTAGAAAGTGCCGTGGCACAAATCTGATAAAAATCGATTAAAATGATAAGTTTTGAAAAGAGACCCTTGTCAAATCGGTTGGTCCCAATAAATCAAGAATAATATTTTGGAATTTATTTCCTTCTTTGTCGGAATTATTCGAGGTCTCTAGAGTCGCGCAATCTATTTCTGAAGAGAATATAATTAAATAATAGCTCGAATTACAGTAGATTAATTCCTGAAAATATAGCGATTATTCTGAGTCGAATATCGACCCTTGTAGGACCTGCAGAGCCTGATAGGATTAATGAAACCATTTTTGAAGTTATTGTGCCGCCATGTGCTCGTCATCCAGGTGGGTTATATTTTTCTCAAATTATGTTCAGCTAATAAGCTCAACTGTTTATCAACTGTAAATCATGAATATTTGTATGAAAATGATTTCTCTCACTGTTCGCGTTCGCCAGTATCCTACGAAAACATTGAGTGCTTAACTAGACTCGAGTTCGGATCCTTTAAGCTTTGGGACCGTATACACTATCCTTTATTAGACAGCTGGGCTGGAGGACGTGTATATAAGTTAAGACACTGTAGGAAGGGACAGTTGAGACAGAGCGTGTAAGATTAAAAGAAGCTTTGTATACATGGAATGCTTTTGAGATTTGAAACCTTTCCATTGTTATACTTGTGTGGATACGATATTCATATTTATAAAATGATTGTGAACTGTTTATCAAAATCTGTCCACTGGGTACGCTAGTACTCAGCCCAAATCTTTTCTAAAATATTTTCAGGTTGAGAGGCAAGCTAGAAGATGACGGAGCTGAGGCGAGGGATTACTTGTTGTTATATACTTGCTCTTTTTGTGTTGTTCAGAAATCTTAGATACTTAATATCAATTAAGTGCTTGCAAATAATTTTACTTGAATTGTGCTCCGCGCTTGTTCCGTTCACTCTGATACAGCTTGTCTTCAATTGTTTGAAGCATGTTATGATTTCAGCATTTTGCTATAATGTTCCTTTATAATTGTTGGCGGGATAAGTTCCCTTTGATGATTGGTATTTTATTTAGGTTCTTTCTAAACGCCTTAGTGCGTGGTTCTATTACAGTTACAGAGGTTATGCTGCCCAAATGTTTGGGGCACTAACCTTATTCCTTCTGAACACTCTCGTGGGTGGTTCTATTTCAGTTACAAAGGTTATGTTGCCCAAATGTAGCTATTTCATTTAATTATCTTTATGCAACAACCCCTTCCCCCTTCCCCCAGTAGCGTACCGGTCCCTTGTCACCCTTCTCCCGGGATCGGGGCGTTACAGATTGGTATCAGAGCAGGTTTACAACTCTGTAGACCTGCAGCATTATTCTTTGAATTCGGAATTATATCTATTTTCTTTCACTATTTGTTTAGCAGCCCTCAGCACGTCATTTACGCCGCCCTCAACAAAAGGTACACAAGTATTTTAAAATTGCCACATATGAGATTGTTGTTTGCAACGCTAAATATTTTTCCAGGTTTCACGGTCAGATATCGTGATTCATTTATTAAAGCTATTTTGAGGTTTCATGATAAAAAAAATCGTGATTCGTTCTATTCAGGTTTCATGACCAGAGATCATGATTCAAAAGCTATTTCCAGGTTTCATGATAAGAGATCATGATTCTATTACCAGGTTTCATGATAAGAGGTCATGATTCTTAATATTATCAGGTTTCATGATGAGAGGTCATGATTCATATATTTTAAGGTTTCACGATTTGATATCATGATTCGTTCATTGAAAATATTTTCAAATTTCATTATCCGTTATCATGAATAATTTTGAAAATATTTTATAGGTTTCATGATTATATTTCATGATTCATCATTTGGTTAAGAATTATTTTCAGGTTTCACGACAAGAGGTTGTGATTCATTTACAAGAGAGTTATCTCCAAGTTTCACTATAAAGTATTGTGATTCGAATTTATATTAAGGTTTCACGATGAGGGTTCGTGATTCATCTAAAGTTATTCAAGGATGCCAAGACATCTGGATTTGATTTTGACCAAAAGATGAAAATAATTGAAAGAGGTTAGAATTACCTTAAGTGATGAGAATGAGAGATGTCAAGAAATGATTTATGCAAAGAAGTTATATTATTTTGAAATGTATGATGATTGACAAATAAATTACTTAGTCCTCGAAATTTAGAAGAACGTAGAAGTTTCCCCATAGTTGTTTCCTTATTTAGATTCAAGGTATTTAGATATTTATCAGTTAACTTGAACCTAGCAGTATATACTTTTTCAATTACCCGCGCGCTTTACGTGAGATATGGGATGAGGCCGATCAAGCGTTGAATGTGAAAAGAAATAACTTCATGCAAAATCTGATTAGAGCACTCTAGGGATTCGTCCAACATCCAAACGCAGAGCGCGATGAATCAACAAAATCCAACGTCCAATGCACCTGCTCCGCCAACCATTAGTCAGGAGATTGAGCAATTTTGTCGATACACTCCACCTAGATTCAATAGTAGCAGTGAATCTCTCATTTCTGAAGAATGGCATGACCGGAGAAGAGCATCGAGGCTTAACTTGTGACAAGTTTAAAGAGATCATTATGGATAAGTACTTCTCTCGCACTTTTTGCATGCAAAAACAAACCGAATTCATGGAGCTGAGATAAGGAAATTTGTTCGTGAGAGAGTACGAGTGAAAGTTTAATCAACTTTCACAATATGTAGCATGCGTAATCGACACTGAAGACCAGAAGACCGAATGGTTTATGAAAGGCTTTTGACCAGAGATGCATGGAATTCTCGAAGCTCAACGGATCACTGATTACGGTCAAATAGTTAAGAAAGCTCACGAAGTAGTTACTGGACTAGAAATAGGTGGAAATTTTAGCCTCGATGTTAGAATCCCTACTAGAAAGACCTTGAGGATCGATAGAATTGCTAGGGATATTAAATTAGACTTTGAAGAGAAGCAACTTGTGGGTGACGTATACGATGATCAAGATAATATGCTTCGATTCAAGTGGATCGATATCTATTTTCTACCTCTCTTCTCGACTCAAAGGATGATGTTAAAGAAAATTTGAAGAAAGCTACAAAGAAGAACGTATGAAGAGTTATGCGCATCAAGTTAAAGTAGACCAAGACAAAGTATACGTCTTAGTAAGATTTACGACTCGAGATAAACAGTCTTTTGCTAGGATTAATGAAGTAGCGTATATGATGGCCTTCCCACGCAACCTCAATTATGTGTTCCACGTCTTGATGTTGAAGAAGTACGTGTTTGATCTTAAACCATGTGACCATAAAAGAAGATATGATGCTAAATAATGATTTAGAGCACGATGAAAGGCTTCAGGCCATTCTTGATCGGAAGACCCAAAGTCTGAAGAATAAAGTGATTAGCTTAACGAAGGTACCACGAAACTGTCATGGATAAGAAGAAGCAACGTGAGAGTTGGAGTCAGAATTGCTCAAGAATTGTCCCGACACTCCATTTCAAGATTAGTAAATTTCGGGACGAAATTTTTTGTAAGGAGGGTAGGATGTAACACCCCGTATTTTTGGATTATAGTTAAAAAATTTTCTATTTTATTTAGAAGGCTACAAAAAAAATAATTGGAGCTAAAATAAAGTAAAATAGATAAAAGACGCGATTTTAGGTATTATTTAAGATTGAAAAAAAATTATAGTTTAAATATTTTTGACGCGTGGTCAATAATGATTTTCGTAGAAATAAAACGACCTGAGAATTTCAATGATACTTTTAAAATTTTAATTAGAGGTCAAATGAACTCTTGGCACAACTTTAAGTTGGAAAATAATAAATTTAATAGAAAAAGGCACATCCGTCATTATCCAATTTCTTTTTCAAAAGATTATCTTATTCTTAATTATCCTATTCTTTTTCCATCATTATCCTCTTTCTTTTATTCATTATTATCCTATTTATTTTTCCTCTATAAATAGGAGCTTAAGGTTTCATTTTTCATTCATTTTCAAAATCGAAACGCCGAGCAGCTTCCAGAGAATATACAACTCTAGTTTCCTATTTCAATTCTGAAATAGTCATTTTGAAGGTGTCAACGCGTAGATCACGAATGCATGATTGAAATGATGACACGAAGGATGATCACGATGGAAAATCATCGTGACCGCTGCCAATTCCTCGGAGAAGGTACTTTCTCCGATTCTGGTCATTCGGACCGATGAATTTAGAAATTTCAAGTTCTAAATATGCTTATATTTCGATTATCTTTAATTCTACCGATTCCGATTTTTGATGTTGTGAGTTTTCGGTATTTTTTCCCGTTTTCATTTTATGTAAATCTCAGATCTACTCTTCCTGGATAGTCGTATTAGAAATCTTCTTTTTATAAATAGCCTTTGATCATTTGGATCTTATAGTTAACCGGAATAGATTTTTGATTTCTCATCGTTTGAAATCCGGATCCGAATATTATATTATAAATCTGCCAGTTTCGAATTTATGATCTAGCTGTCCGATCTTTGATCTGATTACACCATTAAATTCCTTATTTTCTGCACTATCAAAAATTGTACTTTTGAGCGAAAATCCAACGAGTATCGAGCTCGATCGAGACCGATACATTTTCAGCTAAAATCTGTGAATATTCTTACCGAAACTCCCGTTTCACCCATTTTGGGTCGTCAAATCGAAAAAGTTTCTTATCGAAAGTTGCTCGAAATAATATTTCCTATGCTTCCGTCGAATTTCGTAATTTTCGGATGAGTTTTGAATAATATCGATTATTTAATATAAACAGTTATTTTTATACTGGAGTCATGTGTTATCGAAAAATTCTAAAACTCTCAAACTATAGTCTTGGCATATATAGGATGGTCCTTGAATATTTTCATAATTTTTGAACCGTTAGAAAGTGCCGTGGCACAAATCTGATAAAAATCGATTAAAATGATAAGTTTTGAAAAGAGACCCTTGTCAAATCGGTTGGTCCCAATAAATCAAGAATAATATTTTGGAATTTATTTCCTTCTTTGTCGGAATTATTCGAGGTCTCTAGAGTCGCGCAATCTATTTCTGAAGAGAATATAATTAAATAATAGCTCGAATTACAGTAGATTAATTCCTGAAAATATAGCGATTATTCTGAGTCGAATATCGACCCTTGTAGGACCTGCAGAGCCTGATAGGATTAATGAAACCATTTTTGAAGTTATTGTGCCGCCATGTGCTCGTCATCCAGGTGGGTTATATTTTTCTCAAATTATGTTCAGCTAATAAGCTCAACTGTTTATCAACTGTAAATCATGAATATTTGTATGAAAATGATTTCTCTCACTGTTCGCGTTCGCCAGTATCCTACGAAAACATTGAGTGCTTAACTAGACTCGAGTTCGGATCCTTTAAGCTTTGGGACCGTATACACTATCCTTTATTAGACAGCTGGGCTGGAGGACGTGTATATAAGTTAAGACACTGTAGGAAGGGACAGTTGAGACAGAGCGTGTAAGATTAAAAGAAGCTTTGTATACATGGAATGCTTTTGAGATTTGAAACCTTTCCATTGTTATACTTGTGTGGATACGATATTCATATTTATAAAATGATTGTGAACTGTTTATCAAAATCTGTCCACTGGGTACGCTAGTACTCAGCCCAAATCTTTTCTAAAATATTTTCAGGTTGAGAGGCAAGCTAGAAGATGACGGAGCTGAGGCGAGGGATTACTTGTTGTTATATACTTGCTCTTTTTGTGTTGTTCAGAAATCTTAGATACTTAATATCAATTAAGTGCTTGCAAATAATTTTACTTGAATTGTGCTCCGCGCTTGTTCCGTTCACTCTGATACAGCTTGTCTTCAATTGTTTGAAGCATGTTATGATTTCAGCATTTTGCTATAATGTTCCTTTATAATTGTTGGCGGGATAAGTTCCCTTTGATGATTGGTATTTTATTTAGGTTCTTTCTAAACGCCTTAGTGCGTGGTTCTATTACAGTTACAGAGGTTATGCTGCCCAAATGTTTGGGGCACTAACCTTATTCCTTCTGAACACTCTCGTGGGTGGTTCTATTTCAGTTACAAAGGTTATGTTGCCCAAATGTAGCTATTTCATTTAATTATCTTTATGCAACAACCCCTTCCCCCTTCCCCCAGTAGCGTACCGGTCCCTTGTCACCCTTCTCCCGGGATCGGGGCGTTACAGAATAGCATCTCACCAACATGACATTGAGGTGGGAAGGGACACATGAGATCATCTAGTCCAAAGTTGTGTGTATCAACCGTGTCCCAAACATCAAAATTATTAGTTTATCTTTCATTTTTTCTTCAATTTTAATTTCTTTTGGTTTAGTATAATTTTACATTATTATTTAGGGTTTATTCCACCCAATTAGGGTTTCTAATTATTTTTTAGTATTTAGTTTTTATTTTTTTTAGTTAATAAAATTGATTTTATGGTTGATTATTCCAAACTTAGGATATATATTTTTTTAAAATTTCAAGTTTTAACAATAGTGGTCGTGGGTTTGAGCCCCACGGTAGGCGTCTATTTTTTCATTCAATTTTAATGTGTAAAAATAAAGGGTAACTTTTTTTCATAAATTTTAAAAAATGTTTGTATGAATTTTTACAAATCCATGGTGATGTTTTAGTATATGATATATAATTTTATATTGTTTTCTATGCTTTCTAGAAAAGCTTTTATAAAATTATCAAAAATTCTGTTTTTCATTTTTTGTTTGGAATTTTACTTATTTACTATGATTTTATAGCTTATTTTATTGTATTTTAATCTATATATATATATATATATATAATTTTTGTCTAAATAATAATGAAATTAAATTCTATATACTCCCAGATTTATTTATTTATTTTTTTAATTTATGGGATAGCTTGCACACAAGTACTGTCAATTTTTTTTTTGGACCAACTATACAATGAAATGTCAACATATAGATTAAGTCAAATATAATTTTTAAAATCGAGCCAGCATCATCAATTTCCTACGTCAACGTATTAGCTGTTTCAAAGTGTTTGTTTGCTCGGTTGAATAATAATAGTGTGAAATGACACCATTCAACTAATTAATATGCAAATTATTGTCATTTCACACTATTATAGTGTGAAATGACACTAATTTGCGTATGAGTAATTGTTTTTTATTATTATCTTCGATCTACTAATTTGCACAATTTTTTCTTATTTTTTTTTAGTGAGATGAGGGATTAATTTTATGCCGTTGCACGCCTAATAAGGATAATTTAAATCAAAATATTTTTGAAATAATAACTGCATTATGTTTTAAAAAGAAAATTAATATGTAGGAATTAAACCACTTTAGTAAAATAGTTTGCATATATATTTGGACA